>JAOTQM010000075.1:0-1387578 GCA_026939265.1 Oreonectes daqikongensis
AACTCGGAATCTAGGAAAACGTGTAAATATGTGCTGTACATTTGTATCTGTCCATTTATTTTGCGAATGCCATTTTACACATTTGTGACTATTTTTCTGCAACTTCAAATTCAGAACACAGATTTGTGACTTTTGTCCACGAGTGCAAATCTCGACATTCAACTTTAGTTTTTAATTTGACACGTTTTCACATTGGGGCTGTGAGTGTACATTTTAGTTTACAGGTACAAATTCTATTTTTACAAATTCCCAAAGTAAAATCTACATGCTCTCAAGTTTGCTACTGATTTATCTTCATACTTCTACAACTAAACGTAAGTCTAACTGTGAAATAAAACTTGCCATTTAACATCTGTAATGTCGGCCTTAGCTAGCTAGCCAAGCTGTGGGCAGTCGTGGCCCAGTGGTTAGAGAGTTGGACTCTTGATCAGAAGGTTGCTGGTTCGATTCTCAGGGCTGGCCTTGAGCAAGGCACCTAACCCCCACTTGCTTACTATACAAAATGTACAAATGTATAGTACAATGTAATGTAAGTCGCTTTGGATAAAAGCGTCTGCCAAATGCGTAAATGTAAATGTAAATGTAAGCCATTAGCTAGATGGTGTTATCCACTGTAGCATAAAACAGTGAAAAAGGCTCTAGAGGGATACATTCGTTAACACTCGCAACGTTATTAGAATGGGGCGAAGACATGTAAAAAATGTACCGCTTTTTTCCTGAAAACCTCATAGTAGCCATGCCAAGAGAATTAACTTGAAAAAATGGAAGAGAACTGAAGGGCCCAATAACGTAACCTCTATTGACTTCTTTTCCTATGAGGGCGGAAACCACATCAGGTTCAGCTAAGGCTGACTGAAGGTTTTTGGCCACATAAGTGAAAGACATGGGAGATACAATGCTGACCCGAAACCCTTGGGAAAGCCCAGTAATCTACGAATGGTGGATCGGGGTGAGAAGACAAGTAGCTAGAGAGCATAGGGATGTTAACTGGAGTGGAAGGGTGGTTTCCTAGAATTTTTTTCTGGACCCGGGGTTTTCCTCGGGTTGCAGGTCTGAATCTCTGTGGGCAGACGTATTTCGGGTGGGGTTTTTTGCAGAAACTTCAAATATGTGAGAATACACATTTAGAATACGTACACACAGACTCATTGAAATTATTACATATGCGAGTGTTGTTAAAATGGACAATTGATCGGCCTCTAATGTTGTAGACTGGGCTTATGGAGTCAGCACCATGGACAGTTACGGGACTTTGACTGCGATAGTTTTAGGGCAGAACGAGGCAGAATGACCATGAGAACTGCATACAATGCAGGTCAGAGTTTTCTGACCGCCGAAATGGCGAACCAGCAATTCAGTGTCAATAATAGACCAGTCCAGTCTTGAGTTAAACAATGAGATGAAGCCGACTTCACGGAGAAGGATCTATGGTAGTCGTAGAAAAGGGTGCCTCCGTATCTTTGATAAAAGTCTGTGATCATTGCAAGGTAATTGTCTAGTTCTTCGCGACACTCTGGAAAAGTTTTGGCAGAGGATGTCTCTATAAATTCTGAAGGCGCTTATGAACTCTGGAAAAGAGAGATTTCGTTGCAGCACTCATTGCACAGGTACTTACTACTATACTTGAAGGGTGGAGGGGAAGAGGTTACCCTCAGGTCTCTCTTGGAGAAAAGCCAGCACCGACCCAATCGGGCAACTCCGTGGGTCTTCCCTGCGGGGAGAACACCAGGACGAGGACAGGTGCCACTTAAAGGCTTTAGTTTGAAGAACAAATGTATACAAAGGTGTGCACTTACTTTTATGTCATTCCAAACATGTACATAGGATATGATATAGCCTACAATAACCTTTCATAATGACCATATCAGTTACTTTTATGTCATTCCAAACATGTACATAGGATATGACATACAATAACCTTTCATAATGACCATATCAGTTAAACCCAAAAATGTTGATAAAAACATTTAAGGTATAGATTTCTGACACACTATGTTCAGTTCCATCTGACAAGAAGCAGTGCTGTCTTGCCATCAAAGATGCGAAAACTAGCTGTATCCCCACACTGTTAAAACTATATGAGCACACTAAAAATACTGAGGCTGGAGAAGATAATTTCTCAAGAAACATTTACTACCAGAAACAATTGAAGAACTGTAGCCATCCAAAAAAATATTCTCAAATGCAGTATTGTTCTTGTTTGTTCATTTTTGTGAAAACAATTTTGAAAACATGCATAAAGCAGTTTATAAACACTTTATACACAACATTTTGAAAAACATTTTATTTAAGAGATTTACCAATTTTCAAGAAATTTGACATTTGGTGACATTCCTCTACTAGACTCTAAAAGTAATGCAGGACTGAACATAAATTCTAGATAACTTATTGTATTAGAATTACAGTATGTAAGCATTATACTGACCATTATATTAATCAGAGATGTCCAGTACATAACAGGTGCATAGCCTTCCAGTGTTTGAATAGCATAAACCAGAATTTATAAGTTGTGAACATCATCAAAGATCAAACAGGTGGGAAAAAAACTGCTCAGATTAAATTAACTTTACGTTTCAAATCAAGTTTGCATAGATAATCGTGGGCACACATGATTAGAGCTCATCAGTTTACACACAGCAATGATACACTAACTTGCAACCCTATTGTTTACAGATATTATCACCAAGTAAACATATACATTTCCAAACGTATATCTATGGCCATGTTTTGTTTCATATCATATAATATCATATCATATAATATCATATCATATCATATCATATAATATCATATAAACATATAAAATTCGAAATAGTATTAAATAGCCAACAGCCTCCAGTTTATGAGTTTGAACATTTATTTGCTTGTGCATGAGGTGATATTGCTAGCCAAATGCAAGAGGTATTAGAGGTAAAGACTTTTATATTATAACATTTTATTTAATTGGACAAACATTTATTGCACCCTTTAGTGCATTTTTTTTGTCTGATTTCCCAAAAGACTGCATTTTATATATGCACTATAGGTCAAATATTAGGTCACTAGTGCACAGTTGTCAATACTGATTTAATGGAACCTTTAGACTGATACTCTGAAGTAGTCTAGTATTTTAAACCTGAGCACAAAACAGCCACATTTACAAAGAATAACATGGACCCCAAACCAGTGCTTATCAAAAAGCCAAAACAATAAGACCTTCATAAACAGATATGTTTGCAAGCCCACAATAATGAAACTATATACTGTATGCTTAGTTTTGGTTTATATAACCAATTACCTGATCTGTATCTTCTTTAAAGACAGGCTGTTTACACCTGGTATGAAGATATGTTTTTGTCGATTGGATCACAAGTGGATGGCGCTAAATACAGGTGTAAACAGGGATGTGAAACTTTTGAGCTTGTCCACTTTCGACCACTTCCAGAGGTAGTCAAAAACGCATTCGAATAGATTTGTTTGTGGTGTAAACGCTCATGTGGTTGAATGCATTCGAACAGCCGCAAGAGACAGACTACAGACATATGTTTAAACATTCTTAAACGCGCGTTAAACACGATTTTAACTTTGCCAGCTGAACAAAAATGAAAAATTTATTAAACATTGTTTTCTCACCATTCCAGATTTATAACACACACATACAGTGTTTAGCGCGCTCTTGCTGCTGTCAAAGTGGTCGAAAGTGTACACAAGAGATTAAAACACCAGGTGTAAACAGGTATCTGTCTCTTTCGTCTACTTGTGATCCAATCGACCAAAACACATCTTAATACCAGGTATAAACAGGACCGTGTGAGGATAAAACTGGGTAAAATAAAACATTACACAAGATAAAAGCACTTCAATCTAGATGATTTTGTGAGGACTGTGAACATCATGCTGTTCAACCCATGCAAAACATACCAGTGGTTCTCTAATTATATACAAAGCAGAGAATATTAAATCAATTTAGTAAACAAGTATGTTGAGCTAACAAAATGTCATGTTATGATAGTAAACACAGCTTACATAATTTTTCTGACTGATGGTCTTAACACACAAGAGACATTCACATGTAGGGTATGACTTTCAACCACTGGCCATGTTAAGAGATCTGTCTTAATATAAATCAACATGTGGCCAGCTGGGTTGGCAGTCCTGTTGATCCTCGCTTCTGAACAGTAATGAACTGCAGTCTGGTTGTTTTCATTGTTTGAGAGACAGGACGTGGTCATGTGGGCAGCTGCTTAATCTCTTCTACAGTGTAAAAGAAAAAGTATCAAAAATTCATTCAGACATTAAAAATTCACTAGTAAGATTTGATTAGAAAAAAAGATTTAGAAAAAATGTTTTACTGTCACTGTACGATTTAATCCTGTTGTGATCGGGTAATTTTGACAAACAAAATGTTCTTTTAACAAATTATACTAGTTAATGTTATTACATTGAACTCAAACTTTGTGACTTTGTTCACACAGACAATACCGTCTCAGACATCTCAGAAATTTCATTTTTATCCATTCGTTTGTTTTTTATTCTACTTTGTATTAATTAATCATTATATACTATATTATCACCAAATGTTGCATTGAGTCTTTGTTTGTCTTGTTTTCTTACAATTAGGACTGTTTTTTTAACTGGTTCTTTTTCAAACTGATTAATCATAGGCTTCATTGATCTGAGCCTATGAAACCTTAGTTTGTGTGAAAAAAAGCATTATTTGTTTATAATTTTGCAAATATTAAATAAAATCTAAAAAAAAGTCCCTGTTTATCACACTAGTGCTGCTGGGTGCTAGTGTTGCAATGGACAGTTCTATTAACTTTCACTTCTTGGGGTGTGTCTCAATCAGCTCCCTTGTTCAGTAGTCAGGGCACTTCCAGTGCACTGAAACGTTTGTTCCCAATAAAATTCCCACAATGCAAAGTAAAAACCAGGGAAAACCATGTAAAATTTTTGCTGTTAAGTTTATCATTTTCATTACCAGAGTGTTTTTCTACTTTCTCATTGCATATTTTTGTTATTTTCTTAAAAGTTTGCATTCATTTTTATTGGCTCAAAAATAATTCCATAAGAAACCAAGGTGCATAAGCTAATTAGGCCTACGATTAATTAGTTTGGAAAAGAAATATAAAACCAGTCCTAACTGAAAGAAAACAAGTTGACAAAAAGACTGAATCCAATATTTGGTGATAATATAGCATAACATGTGAATTATTATTAGTGAGAGGAATACCAAGTGTTATTGGATTTTAACACAGCACAAATAGTTTAAGATTAGTTTAAGCCCGACTAACTAACCTTAAGGTGAGTCTTTGTACTCTACTGCAGAGAAATGGCCTGTTCCTAATGCAGCAATAGAACTCCTTGGCCGAATACATTTCTCACCAGAGAAACTTCTGCGCAGCAATGCCTGTCCGGACAAAATAGTAATAAGAGTTACTTCATAAAAGTCCATAGAAGGATACATTACAGTGCCGGTCCTTCCTATATGCAACATGCGCAAGTGAATTATTTGATCACTCTATTTTTAGATAATGTGAACCGGCTTTACCTTCCACTGAAGAACACATCAAGTGCACAGCATTAAAATACTACAAATTTGTGAAAGACTATCTTCTTAATGGTTTGTTTCAGTCAGCACAGTGTAAACAACCCATCACTTATAAATGTGTTCCTCATCACTCGTAGATCTTTCTTACCTGTTACAAGTGATCTGTACGTGTATACAATACATTTATAACACTTTCTGCATCCCCTAATCTAAAGTGTAAACTACTCATCTCTTGTAAATGTGTTACTCATCATTCGTAGGTCTTTCTTACCTGTTACAAGTGATCTGTACGTGTATAAAATACATTTATAACACTTTCTACATCCCCTAATCAAAAGTGTAAACTACTCAACACTTGTAAATGTGTTCCTCATCATTTGTAGATCTTTCTTGCCTGTTACAAGTGATCTGTATGTGTATGCAATACATTTATAACACTTTCTGCATCCCCTAATGGCTGTAACGAATGTACAAGTGTGAAAATTAATTTCTGCTATTCCTCAGCTGTAACAATTAATTCATAGTCATGTTTTGTAAATGATTAGTTCATCATTAACTAATCACCTGTAAATTACTTGTAACTGAATTAACAAAACATACATACATTGATATCATATTACTTATTAATCGTTTATGAATGTTTTGTAAATGATTAGTTCATCATTAACTAATCACTTATACATCACTTACAACGGGACATTATTATAAAGTGTTACCGGGGATTTTTGCTCATTCTGTTACAATTCAAAACTTACTATATCACTACATCTCTTTTGCTCAAGTGGCGTTCTTTCCTCTTGCTCGTTTTCTCTCTTTCCTCCATGATTCCCAAAATATTTTATATAATTTGCGGGCATCAGGGAGCCACTACGAATATGCGGGAGACTCACAGAAATTCTGAGAGGTGGGATGTCTGCTTTATTCTTCACCGCTGTCTCTTTTCTCAAAAAAACAAATCACATTTTTACCTGTTTCTATATCCAATATGCTCTGATTCGTCAAGCTGATCCAGTCTGTTGTGACTGGTCACCCGCTTAGAGCTTGTGGTGGAAAAGGTTTAGCTTCACAGTTTGTTGTGATTGGTAAAATGCGCTTCTGTGGAAAATGTTTTGCATTACTATAACTTGTGCTTTAGCTCTTAGGAATAAACAGTACCCAATGGCATAAGTTTCACCACATTAGTTCACTTATTTGCAAATGTATTATGTCCTACATGGTGAATGATGCATAGTGCACTAGATATGAGTTAGGATATGATTCAGACAGTGTGAACATTTTGTCCATTGGGATGAATGAAGTCTAATTTCATGTCAGTGTCACACATGTCAGCATCGTTTCTTAGAGCTGCCTTTATGTACAAACACTGCTTTCAATATAACAAAAAGTGTTTTCATAGGATTCAAGGTATTGTTGAAATTAATGCTGTTAGTTTCATTAGCTGTTAGCTGGTATCCTGTACCTTGCGGGTAAGGGGGCTGCTGGGTGCTGAAGCACTGCTGTATAAACTCAAGCTAGAGTTGGATCTGCTCACTGTAAGCCCTTTAGCGCTCCCTCTGTGACCTGATGCTTCAAAAACATCTGGAGAAAGATACTTCTCCTTTATCTTCAGGTTTGTGCGCCCTTTCACTGCATATGAAGAGCCAGAAGAATGATGTATTAGCATTTCATTTTATATATTAAAGCTTGATTTATTATTAGATTTTTTGAACTGATGTATGAGTATCTACAGATAAGCAAAAAGTTATGGTTACTTCACCTCTGCAGGGGTCATTCTTCACCAGAAACTCATCTAATGCCGTCCAACCACCACCAACTCGTACCATTAAAGTGCTTCTGAGGATTCTAACCATTCGCAACTGCTGAGAGTCTCCGAACTACAGTAAATGACATGAAACTGCCAGTCAGTGATGAATCAAAACCTGAAATTGCATGCAATATCCATAATAATAATATAATACCTGTATTAATAATATTGTTTATAATATTCTACTTACCCTGTAGCGATTTGCACTAATCTGCTCAACTTGAAATCTTTTTGGACAACTGCACTGAGATACCTGGCGACTCACCTGGTAATTTTTTACTTTTGTTAGTCATCTCATCTCAATGTTACATGTACAGTAAAAGCATTAGTACAGTTGTAGAAACTACCTCCTCATTAATCTGGTCTGCATCTATTGTCCTTCTGTATGGGTCTCGGCTTGGGTGGAGAGCACTCACAAATTCATAGTAGTCAATAAAGCCATCACCATTAACATCAAATATGTTTGCAACAGCCGTCATTTCCAATGAGTTGGTGGGGAATTCTATCCACAAAAAAAGGTAAATGATGTAAATACTTGTAAACATATCCTGATATTAACAAATCAGTAAGCAAAAGTGTTGTAGCTGTGCTTACTAGAGGCTAGAACATTGTTGATTAACTCTTTGTGTGTGATTCGACCATCATCATCTCGATCAATGCTACGAAAAACATCCAAAATCCGAGACTTGAGATGACTTATCCACTGCATATACCTTTTCCTCCAGATGTTGAAGTCAAAGTTGGCAAACTCCTCCAACTGCAGAGGGATAAAAGAAGTTCTCAGAAAGACAATATATATACAAAGCAAATGAATTGAAATTTGTGTGATTAATGCTAAATGTTTAACTGAGTTCTCACTGAGTTACCACTAACATTTATTAGGGGTCAAGCCATCTATTGCTTCCGTTAGTGTTCTTATTATTATGCTTCTTCTTCTGCCATGGAAGTCTATGGCAGCCCATAGAATCATACATTTCAAAGTTGTGAAATTTGGCACACACATAGATTACAGTCTGAACTGTTACCATGGCAAATATGGAGTCTCTAACCCAAACTCCATAGCTCCACGAACAGTCCAATCTTCCACATACATTTTTGCCAAAAGCTTTTGAAAATGATTTTTCCATCTGAACCCTTGGCTCATGCTGATTCGAATGCATGTGACGTCATTTTCCGTCATGACAATTTCTCATTCATCCATTGTGAGCGTCGCCCAATTTGAATTTTGTTGTAAAATGCTGTATTTTACGAACACAATAACGTATCGCTATGGAACTTGGTATGATTCATCAAGGCCAAGTACTGAGAGAACCTGTTAAGTTATAGGTCATTGCTCCCTAGCAGTCAAAAGATATAGCAAAGTTTATTAAAATGCTTATTAAAAAAAATGTCATGATGTAATTTGATTTTAATTTGTATATTTGTTGGCTCAAGTACTTTGATATCAAACTTGTCATATGCCACTATACTTCCTGTCCTCCATATTGAATTATAAACAATACATACTTTTTTGAACTCCTCTAACATTTGTCAGATTTGCACAAAATTTGGTATGTAGAATCTAGAGACAGTACTGACAAAAATGTATTAAAATATATTGGATTGATCAAATGGTTCTTATATACAGCGGCAACAAATTCTAAGGCGAGCTCGCCATAGGTTCATGTGGCTATCTTCGCGACACTTTTGTTTATTGACACGAAACTTGGTATGAATCATCACTGGCACATCTTGTCTGCCTCATAAAAAATTGGTGACCTAGTGCAGAGTTCTGCACACGGGCGAGTATCAGCAAAAACCCGTCAGGTGAACCGCTAATATTTGATTTAACGGGTAGCATAAATATACACATGTCATTTGCAGTCGGGAATAAACAGGTGTTGGTGGAATGTGGGTCCAGTAGCCAAGAAGACTATTTAGACTCAACTCAGTTGAGAAAGTTGATTTTACACGGTCCTGTGCTTATTTGTTTTTTTTTTGTCAAGCACCCACTTATGCTTTTGTTATGTTTATGTTTAATTATTAGAAAAATGTTTAAAGGCTTCACAATTATTAATGTATTTTTAACTTATATTAGCCAATTAAGGTCAATATAAAATGTTCTTAATTTATTATATATTTTTGTTAAAGGTATATTCTGTTTACATTATTTTAATTAATTACAATTTTGACGGCGTGTGTTGCAATAGTTGGATAACAAAATTAATATTGATAATAGTGAAATTTTACTGATAAGTTATTGGTAATGGATACTGAAGGATCGTGACTTTTTACACCTTTCATGCATTTCATATGTTTATTAAGTCCGTGATTACAGCGGAAGATCATCCGTGATCCCTGCCACCCGAATCACGGGCTGCTCTCCTTGCTGCCCCCGGGCAGATGATACCGGAGCTTCCGGTCCCGCACAAGCCGATTGAAGAACAGCTTTTACCCTCAGACTATTAGACTGCTCAACACTTAAAACTCAACACTTAAACTGACACACTCCACACACTCACTCTTCGCCATACTATACACCACAGTATCATGGACTAATGCAATAACCATCCATTAACAATCTGTACTATGTGCTGAACCATCACACATACACTCCGTGTGCATATCTGTATATTCTGTTATATTTTTTATATTTAATGTTTATAGACACCATCCAATGTGTATTGTGTATATCTTCTGTATATATATAATGTGCATATGTGTAAATGTATATTGTCTTTTTTGTACAGCCCATCTGTTATTATTTGCACTGCTTGCCTGCACTACATACTGTCTACTTACTTTACAAGGTTTTGTCATACAGTTATTTGTCATACAGTTGTTTGTCTGTTCAACTGCATGAAGATGTGCATGAGACTGCCAAAACGTTGGCATTAATCTACCTCTATTTAATGCGGGTGCGGTTCGGGTCGCAGTTTGTATGTCAAACGGGTAGGCTCGTGTAAGGAATTAAATTAGTGCTGCTGTCAGGAGCGGGTCGAGTGTGGCTTTCCCATATAGGACCCGTGCAGGACTCTGACCTAGTGGTCAAAAGCTTTTTTTTCTTGTGTTCGAATGGCCTTTCCCTGTGTTTTTAAACTTGGTTTTCAAAATGTGATCAAAATATGTGATCCAAAATAAAATGTCCAAAACATTGCTACGAAACTTGGTATGGTTCATCAAGGTCGTGCTCTGAAAGGACCTGTAAGGTTATAGGCCTAAGAGATAACAAAATTTATTCATGTTGTTCGATTCACATTAATATATTTGTTTGCTCAAGCTGAGATCATTCATATAAAAGTTGTCATATTCCACCATACGTCCTGTCCGCCATATTAAATTATATAGAAAACATACTTTCTCAAACTCCTCCTACAAAAGCTGTCTAGTTTGCACTGAATTTGGTATATGGCTTCTAGAGACATCCCTAAATAAAAGTTATTCGAAGCTTTTTGATTGGTCAAACAATTTTTGTATACAGCGTCAATGAATTCTAAGGTGTGCGTGTCAAAGTGTCATGTGACTTTTGTGTCTTTTGTATGAAACTTGGTATGTATCATCACTGGCACACCTAGTGGTCAAAAGTTATAAGCAATTTTATTACTTATTTATAACATAATTACTGCTTGCAGCTATATTTATCCATTGAGTTTAGTTATAACATTTTCAGCCTCATTTTTGCTAATGAACACAAATTTAATTCTAAAGAATCCTTACACAGTTCCATTAAATAAAGTGACAGTTTACAGGGACCATGTCTGTATAGCTCATGTCATTCTTTATTCTGCATATGTGTACTGGTGCGTCACATTCAACTACAGTACATGCAAGAACCAAATCTTTTTAATTAAAAAACTTTTTCAGGGTTAGAGCTGCAGGAACATCTTTCATAGTGCAGAATTATTTAGGTTTAGCATTTAAATACTGTACCTCTTTAAGCCTCTGTAGATGTTCCTCTAGTCTGCTCTGTCTGCTGTGGGCCAGGAGCCAGAGTTTCTGCCAGTGACTGACCAGCTGACACATCAGAGGGGTTTGAGGGTCCAGGCTTTCTAGAGGTAGAGGCACTGATGGCTGGGGCTTTGATGTGCCTCTCCTTTCTTTGTATACAACACAACACAATCCACAATGGAGGTTAATAGTTGGCAGTACAGTTACAGAACCCACAAACACTATATTTCCATCCAGAGGCGTAGGAATGGGGCAGGCAAGACAGGCATCTGCCTTGAGCCCCGCTTTTGAAGGGGGCCCCGAGGGCTAACAATTAAAAAGAGAAGAAGTTGTAATCTTAATACAACACGCAACAACTTTTCTGCAACCCCCTTTTCTGGGCCCTCCAGTTACGCTCGTTATAATATCCGCGAAACGCACGTAAAACACATGACAATAGCAGCAGACTTCGGCTCCGCCCCGTATTTTACTTCACGTTATTTAGCGTGTTCTTTCATCTACGGCCTCGCAGTGCGGACTCCGGAGTGAACATCAGAAGAAGAGAGTAAGGTGTGTGTATTTAAGTCTATTTGCTATGACATCTGCATATGTGCAGTTCTTTGTTATAAATGCAGTTTACATAATGTGCCGCTGGAGCAATACAATACAGTTTCCCATACACTTTAAAGTTTTCACTCTGTTCGTTTCAACACACTATACAGCTGTTTACCTCCGAATAAAGTGCTTTTCACATCCATGTTGACATACTAAAGTGATCTTAATGCTATTTTCATTTTGATTTAAAACATATTATTCTACATATGGCATTAGAAGAACTCAAAGTTTTGCACAGAAGTGATGGACAGTACTCGTATAAACTGCTTATCAGAGTGAATGGCAAAGAAACAAAAATATTTCTTACTGATAAATAATCCAGCAGCAGATTGTGACATTTATTACAGGGATTTGTGCTTGTGACGTCTCTTTGAATTAATGTAAAAATGGATGATACAAATACATTTAAGATTTAATATTAGTTTTGGATACCATTATCCAAAAATGAAAATGAAATAAAATTAAGTAAGAGTAATACAAATATTATTATAATTTCATGGTATTTAACAAATAAGTGTTTCTTTAGGCTACTAGTCCTGTGTTTTTAGGTGCATTGCTTTTATATGTAGTATATGAGTGCACTTCTTTGAAACAGACTATTAAATTAGAAAAGTATATTACAAAATTGTAGGTTCGCCTCTGCTTCCATCAATGCACAACAGTGATTGTGCCACAGTCCTTCTTTACTCACTTGTTGGTGTCTTGCGACTGGGAGAAACCTGTGGCTTAGGGACAATCTTATGTTTACAGGATTTTGTTGCATTTTCAACCTCTGGAAGATTCCGTTTCATCTTATCAACAAACTCCTAAAAAGAGAACCAGTATATAATTGTTTGATGATTTATGTATGATTTATGGTTGTAGTTTATTTTGAAGTTCAGTTAAAGACTTTTGGCATTGCTCTAAATCAATGTGATGTCATCTAGTCATGGAGAAAGCACAAAAGAAAGAATTAGAAAAAGTTCTTTAGAAACCCATCTATGTACTTGTGCTTATTAAAACCTACACCTAAATTCAAGAACCCTATACGATGAAGAAAAAAGAGGGACCTCTGCCAAACCTAATATGCTTCACAGAAAGACATGATATTTAAGACATGAGTACCATGTGTTGAGTAATGAGCTCTGCAGTCAACTCTATGTCTTCAGGCAATGGTTCCTGTTCCTTTGTATTGAGAAACTCTTCAGCAGAGGAGATCCAGTCCAGTAATCGCTGTAGCTCTTCCCTCTCTGTCTCTAGAGCAGACAATGTGCTCTGGATCCTCTCCGCCTGCTGCTTCGCCCACGTCTTCACCTGAACCACCAAATTATATAGACTGCATTACACACGTCTGTATAGGGATCATAACTCATATTATATTCACTGATTGTTGAATTTCTCTTTAGCCTTATTGTATTGCTATTTTACACCACAAATTCAGTGAGATTTTAATTTGATCTATATTACTGCAACAATAGCAGAGCTGAGATCTGCCATAAAAGTTTGATCGATTTATAATGAAGAAAATGATTAGTAACTGATATGTTTGCTTAATAGAAGACATTTATGTTGCAGTTCTAGAAGACATTTATTAATCTACTGGAGTCATTTGGATTAATTTAATGATGGATTATTGATAGGGCATTTTAACATAAAAACTGGAGAAAGGAGATCATAAACATTTGGGATGGCTTACCTCCTCATAGCGAGTCTTGGTTATACTAATCAATGATTTGATGGCTATGACAGAGTCAGGGTGACAGGTGGACAGAATCTCTTCACCCAGTTTGCAGATGTTTTCTAGTGCCATATGCTGACTATTCAAGGAACTCATAGATTCCTATGCAGAGTAAAGACACTCATAAAACTCATGAATACAATAAAATGTGTTAAGATGTGAAGGGAGAGTTCATGTCCATCATACCTCATGACGTGTGCGAAATGTCCAAAGAGCCTCCTCTTCCTCAGGCAGAATTCTGTATTTCAGAACCCTCTCAACATCCGCAAGAAGATCCAGAAATGAGTAAACTCTTCCATCAAACTCCTCCGCCTAAAGATCAATTTTAAGATTCAGAATATACCTTCATTATTGATTATTGAATATACCACAATTAACGGCTGTCATCAAGAAGAAAATTAGATATACATTAAAAATTGAGTAGCTAATATGAAAATCTTAAATGCCTTGACAGACCAAATTTCCCTTGATCTTTTCACATACAAGAGGTATTTGATAACGATTACGAAATTGATAACGAAAGCATATATATGATTGTTTTCTGAAGAAATCCGAAGTAAAAACGTGTGGATAAGTGATGTCACTAAGGAGATTCATATTTTTAAGAACTGCCTACAGCTAGATAACAACACCTACTAGTTTTACATCATTGCATCATTAGCTCCACCCATCGGCATTCATTCTGACTCTGAGGAGCGAGTGGATCTAAAGCAGGACTTGTTTACATTCACCAAAAGCTTGTAACAATGTACCAGTAAGGTCACAATGGCACACAGATGTTGTGCTGTTCCTGGCTAAAAAAACTATCGTTTTTGCACTGGCTTCCGAAGGAACCCCCATTTATTTTTAGCTAATGTCCAAGTCATGTCAGTACTGACATTACGTGGCCATTGTTATGGACTAAACGAGAATCCTGCAAACTGTAAGTAAGGTATTTCATTTCAATATTACTTTGCAACTAATAATGACCCGTTCATACGTGAGTTTTTATTTACATTGCACGAGACAGAAAAGGAACAGCGCGCTGACACAGGCAGTTCAGATTTAATAACACTTCACTAATAAACATCAGCGTTGTTATAAACATCTCGGTATAGTGTCGATAATCTGTGCTAATCGTTGTTTTTTGCAGTACATTTACTATTTAAGATGCAAACATCCATTAACGAGCAGTGTTGGGAGTAATGCGTTACAAAAGTAATGTCTTACAGTAATGTATTAATTTTTGCTGTAGCGCAGTAGTGTAAGGCATTACTAATCAATTTTCAGTAATATTTTACTTGGTACATGTTCAGTAATGCTTGTGTTACAACCAACTTTTCGCCTGCGAGACATTAACAATTAAAAAATCCCGCAATTTCTATTTCCTGTTCGTGGTCAGTGAATAGACGCGTGTGGTGTCATCTCCCTCTCGCTGGTGGAACTTTTCATTTTGTAACACGGCATGATTTCAGCCTCTGAGCTCGAGGTCCGAGCCGAGGCTATTAGCCCTGCCCGGTTCGCTGTAAGCCCTAGTGTAAAAGTGTTTACAGTGTAAAAATGGCAAATGGATGAAATTGGCAGAAGACAGTACATGGAGATGGACGCAAGATAGACATATGTGCATTCAGTGGCGTAACTTTGTTTTGAAAAGTGGTGGGGACATGCACAAATTTCTACATATAAAAAAAAGACATGCATGCATTTCAAACTGGAGTCGCGGCTCTCTGTTGTGAGAAAGCGGTGTATCCTGTGTTTTCCACGAGTTTTAGATGTTAATGACCACTAAACAATACACATCTTCCAAAAAGTGGTGGGGACATTAAAATTGGCAATGTGAAGGCTCAGGACAATGCAAGAAAGGATGACAGGCTGAATTACAAATGAAGTCTGTTAAAGTATGGTAGAAGTGATTATCTGGCAATATCTGTGAATAGCTTGGGTATATTCACATTAGGTGGCTTTCACACTTGAAGTTTAGTTCGGAACGGGGCACGCTTTGCATGAAAAATCGCTAATTTGAAAGCTGTCAAACGAGCCCAGGTGCGTGCCTGGCTATCAAACCCAAGACTACCTGAAGGAGGTGGTCTGAGTTTGTTTGCTCTCAAACTGTGCCGCAGTTCGCATGAATATGAAAGCAACACGAACCCGGGTGCGCACTTGATGAGGAAGTAAAGTGATCTGCGCATGCGTTTAAGCCGATTACGATGTATTTCCTTTAATAAAACACATGTAAGATATAATAGTGTTAATGATTTACGTTGGAATCGAGCAAGAGTGAGCCTGCATCGTATTTCTGCGGTGCGAGTGGCAGTTATCCACTGTTTCCTCAAAAAAGTCTGTTTGCAAGCAGCAGAAAGCCGTCTGCATGCAACGTGCATACAGTAAACCCAAATGCCATTTACTCTGCTGCGCATAATAGCACCAAATTAATAAAAACACAATATATTAGTTTTCTGTCATGCGCCGTCCACATTTTTGATGACGTAAGACAAACGCAAATGCACCAGGGTTCGACAAAATTAAGTTGAGTGTGAAACCAAATCAACGCTGCGGGGGGCGTCGGGAACAATCACACTCAAGTTCGGACCACAGCAAACGAACCCAGTCTGAAAACGCCCTTAGACACAGCAGGACTATATGTGAACTCCAATGCCATGACAAGATGCAGATTTTTTATTTTCTTATTGTTGCCATTATTTTATTCACTTTGAATGCAAGTGTAAAATGCTCTGCAGTACATTTTGCCACTTTAGAATGTTAAGTTCTACTTCTGTAGTTATTTTGGTTAAATTAACTCAAAAGTAATACAGGAGTCATGTAACGTATTAAAATTCTTAGTCAGTAATATTGTAAGGTAAGGGATTACTTTTAAATAACAGTAACAAGTAATCTGTAATGTATTATGGTTTGGAAGTAACTTGCACAACACTGTTAACGAGTAAACATGACACGCTATTTCTGTGCACACAAGCTGTGTCTGCTATCACTAGCAATTAATTTATATGTTTTCTTTAGAGGTAAAAAGCTTTAACTGAAGGCTCTTAAAGAGGATACACACAAATCAGATCTTTTCTGAGAGGATTCAAATCAGGCTGACAAAAAGGCTATAAATAACTTACATTTGTATGTTTTTTGGGGCAAAAAACTTCAGTAATATTATAATTACACCTCAGGGAATTAAAGAAAAATAAATTTACAGTCTTGTTTTTGGACCATTAAGGATTCACTGTCTACAGGTACCCAGAACTGTGAACCAAACAGCTCATTACTATCATTTTCATTAGTTATCTGGCCAAAAATGCAGCAAATCACACACAAACATGCAAACAACAAGTGCCGTCAGCTGTAAAGTTGCCATTACGGCCATTAACATGTCTTGCTAGTCTTTACCTTTTGAAGTGCCGCCTCAAGCCGAGCCTGTTTGGACACAGACAGTTTACACACAGCCTCCCAGCGAACCTCCAGCTCCTCCATCTGCTCCTGCAACCAGTGGGCATCAGCCGAGCTGTGCCACATCAGATCAGACCTGACTGACCGCTTCAATGTCCGGATACAGCTGGCGCGCTTCCCGAGCTCACGCTGGAACACCTACAGCCACAAAGTTTAGAGCTCTAAACAACATATGTCTCTGAGCAAAAGAAATCATCTAACATTGTGTGTAGCCAAAGTTGAACCTTGTGCTTGTCAATCAAAATGTTGACCAGGTCTTTTTCCCCATACACAGGAACATCTTCAGCTAGCTGTGGCTCTGCTCTGTACAGCCAATCATTAAGAGCCTGTAGGGCATCAGTGAATCTGCCTGAAAACAGCAGGGCTTCTTCCAGTTTGTGTTGCCTTAAAAAAGCAAAAGATTTGAGATTTGATATTCTATTCATCCTATTCTATAACAGCATGTTATAGCAAATACTTAACTCACCTCTCACTGGATTTGCCATTGATGGTGTCCCACGAGTCTCTGAGATCTGATACCATATTCTCCAGGTGCAGTATGTCCTCATGACTCTGGGCTTTCTCCAGAAGTGAGCGGCCACTCTTTAGACAGGCCTCATACACAGGCCTTTTTGAGCGGAGAAGCCTCTGGAAATCCTGACAATATACAAATGTCAGAATACTTGCAAAAATTGTCTATTTACTTGCATTGATAAGGCAGAACAGCATAATTTTAAGATCACATTAATGAATAATCATTTTCAGTTAGCCAGTTAGTAATTTTGTAATCATAATTTCAAAAGGCCAATGAACTTGGCGAATGGAATCTGCATGCCAGTCCCCCACATACCCACCCATAGGGGTACCATGGATAACTCTACCAATACTAGGCTTGGTAAGCAGGTTGCTTTGCCAGGTTCCTTACCAAAAGTGTTTATTTATAGATGGAATACCTGTACTTCACCACTGGCGGGGAAGTAGAATTAGCTAGGAACTGTACACTTACCTCATAAAGGCGCTTAAGCATGGGTACGCCCTATGGAGTCAAAGTAGTGTCACATATATTTGGAAAACAAAATAAAGGTTTGCAAACAAAAAATAAGTTTTGCAAGTAAAAATAGAGTATTGAGCAAAAATGGTTGTTTTTGCTAGTAAAAATAAAGAATGGCAAAAGAAAAGTAAAGCACTGAGAAAAAAAAAAGTTTAGCAAAGTAAAATTTCAGCCGCAATGATTTTGCAACACATAATTTATTTTGCGCTGCTCCTTTAAATTCCCGTTTCAGTCAACCGTGCCCTTACGCTTCACTTTTCTATGTGCCTCGCTTTGTGTCACTAATTTGGTGTGGGGGAGGGGTCAAGGGGCGTGTACAAGGGACCTGAACACCAATTGATCTTAGGTATGTATTATTGATAGTTTTTTTCCAATCAATAATCCGTTGATTGTTGGGAGAGGGGTCAAGGGGCGTGTACAAGGGACCTGAACACCAATGGATCTTAGGTATGTATTATTGATAGTTTTTTTCCAATCAATAATCCGTTGATTGATTGTTTTTTCCAATGCCAATCCGCAACTTCCACCCTCCCGTTTGCTTCTTCGCAGGAGTCTGCGAGAAAAAAACAGCGGGGCAGAGAATCTAAGCGCTCAGAGATTAGCGAGCTCACGCCGGCTTCGTCCTTGCGTGCCTCGCTTTCTCCACCGAGAGAGGCTTCTCCCGTTTGCCCATCCGGACCAGCGTCCCTCAGCCTCCTTGTGTGATCTGGGTTCGTTTGGAAGGGCTTCGGATACGGAAGAGCTGTCGGGCTCGTTTCCGGATGCGGAGCTCATTCGCGTTCTCTCAAAGGCCAAAGATGAGCTGGGTCTGGACTGGGCTTCACCAGAGGAACCGACCCGCAGCCACTTGGATGAGTGGTATTTACCAGGGTGCCGCCAGGCTCCTCGTCAACGGGCCTCTCCCTTCTTCCCGGAAGTGCACAGCGAGCTCACCAAATCGTGGCGCGCTCCCTACTCAGCACACTTGCGCCCTTTCTCTTCCTCCGCTCTCATTATGGCCGACGGCGCCAAGGAGAAGGGTTACGAGAGGATGCCCCTGCTTGATGAATCTGTGGCCGCACATCTTTGCCCACCCTCAGCCATCGGATGGAAGGCTAAGGTGTCTTACCCGTTGAAGCCGTGCAGAACCACTACGGCCCTCGCTGCATGCTCCTTCTCGCCGGCCAGCCAGGCGACGTCTGTGCTGCACTCGATGGCTGTCCTACAGGTGTACCAGGCGAAACTTCTCTAGGGTATGGATGAGTCTGGGCCTGACCACGCCTTCTTCAGGGAGCTTAGGAGTGCGACGGACCTTGTGCTGCATGCCGCCACAGCCCAGGCGATCGGCAGTCTATGGCCAGCCTTGTGGATCTGGAGCGTCATCTTTGGCTCGCGCTCACCGAGATCAAGGAGGCAGACAAAGTCCCCTTCCTCGACTCTCTGGTGTCTCCTTCGAGCCTCTTTGGGCCTTCTGTTGAGAGGTTTACTGATTACTTCACGGCGGCGCAGAAGTCTTCTCAGGCAATGAAGCACTTTCTTCCTAAACGCTCTGGCTTTTCAGCTCCACCGTGCCGTCCAAAGCCTACGCCAACTCCGCAGCCGGCCAAAGCCCCGGCTGCCAGTACGTTGGCCAAATCAGAGCCTCGCCATCGCTCCCACTTGGGGAAGCACTTCCCTCACCCCAAGCGCCAAGGACCCCGGCGTAGACTGACGCTGGACCCAGTGCCTACACCGCCTTCCTGATGCGGTGATTCACGACTCGGCTGGACCGCCCTTGAAACGTGCTCTCTGGAGTGCCTGAGCACCCTGTTCTGTTCTGGGTGCTGGCGACATGTTTGGTCTCTCCAAAGTTGTGCGAAACGGGCCCGTTTTCTTAGCGCCCACACATGTAACTCAGTGGGAGAGTTAATAAAAAACAAACATCCTCAGCAAAAGAGCATTTTTCCTCTTCCTCTCACAACAGGAGTTGAGCCCCTAATAAGTGGCGAAACTCTTGCAGTCATCCAATCTCTTGCTTTGCGGGTGGAGGCCTGGAGGGCCATCCCCGGAGTATCAGACTGGATCTTGGGGATCATTTTACGGGGTTACACACTTCAGTTCGCCCGAAGGCCCCTGCGTTTTCGGGGCGTCACCCCTACCACAGTGCAGACATGCACGTGATGCGCTCCGAGGTGGTGAGTCTTCTGGTAAAAGGAGCCATAGAGTTGGTTCCCCCAGATCAGACCGAGTCAGGCTACTACAGCCGCTACTTCCTCGTACCCAAAAAGGACGGAGGTCTTCGCCCCATCCTTGAACTCAGGCATCTGAACCGCGCCCTTATGAAACGGCCATTTAGAATTATTACGCTGAAGCAGATCCTCTCGCAAATTTGCCCAGGGGACTGGTTCTTCTCTCTGGATCTGAAGGATGCCTACTTTCACATCCAGGTTGCCCCTCTTCACAGGCAATTTCTGAGATTCGCCTTCGACGGGGTGGCATATCAGTACACGGTCCTTCCCTTTGGCCTCTCCCTAGATCCTCGCACCTTTACAAAGTGAAGGGATGAAGGGCAGAAAGGGATTCGCATTCTAAATTACATCGACAACTGGCTCGTTCTAGCCTGGTCAGAGGTAGAGCTACGGTCCCACAGTTCCCTTATCTTCAGCCACCTCAACGATCTGGGGCTCAGAGTCAACTTCGCCAAGAGCTCGCTGTCTCCCAGCCAACGGATTCCATTCCTGGGGGCAGTGTTGTTCTGATGACGGCCGTATTGTCGGCAAACTGTGTGTCAGCCATATGACGGCTCGAAGCCTCGTTCAGGCTGGGGGTTCTTATGTCCTCAAAGCTTTTTAGAGGCTGCTGGGCCAAATGGCCTCTGCGTCCCCAGTGCTTCAGTTGGGCCTGCTTCACATGCGGCCACTCCAGTATTGGTTTAAACCGAGGGTTCCTTTATACGCTTGGCGTCTCGGGCGCCTGCGCCTCAGGGTGGACTTCCTGGAAGAATCTGCTATGGTTGGCACGGGGCGTGCCACTGGGCATGGTTTGCCAAAGGATGCCAAAGCAAAGGCTGCGATGTGAAAAATATGAAACGCATCTGTTTCAGTCAAAGCAAAAGCATGACTGCCCGGCTCGCCTTGAGTGACAATCTTACTAACCAATTGAGTGAGCGCACCTCCGTTCTGCACGAATCAGCACTGCCCTAGCCTGCGTAAACGCCCACCATTACAAAATAACAAACAGAACATGGGAGAGAGAGCAAGTGGGATTGTGACGTCTCGAAATGCTTCTCATACGCGTATCCCGCGTTTCACGGGCGAGATGTTAACACTTGCCGCACACATGCAGCCTGTTTCGTAATGCTTGTAATGTCCAGCTCCGCACCGTAAGTCTCCATGAACGCATCTGTGTTAGCTTGCGCCTGGCTCCACGTTTATAACAAATTTACATTCAATCTAACTGCTTTGCTAATTTCACAATAAAGTAGCCTATGTAACATTTGTAATATTTTAATAATTGACTAAAGTAATAGGCTACAGTTCTTTATTTATTCAAAATAAACAAATATTTCCAGTGAAATTCAGTAATTAAGTTCATTCTGTGAGTATTAATACCATTATATCTTCCCTGCTGAAAAAACAATAGAACTCCTCCCAAAACACAATCGAAAATTTGATGGTTATAATGGGAATTGTATTGGTTTTAATGTAAACTATAATGGTGTCTACTGGTATTTGATGGATTCTTTTGGTGGGATGTAATCTGGCAGATGGAAACCAATAAAACAACAGTAAAAATAATGCCCAAAACACACTATAACTGTGATGGTTTCCATTGTTTTTTATTCAGTGGGGTAACAATATTCACACTATTGACAGTACTGAGCTGAAGCTTAACTTTGCAAAATTAAACCGCAAATCGAATCGCAATCGCAATGTCTGTCAAAATAATCGCAATTAGATATTTTCTTAAAATCGCACAGCCCTAGTCTCCTGGCCCGATCTTTGTTGGACTCGGTGGACACAAGAGAGTGCCTGAAGATCACCCACTCTCTTGATTGAGGCAAGCACCACCAAGAGAGCTGTTTTCATTGTGAGAAGAGGTAGACTGGCTTCCTCCAGGGGCTCAAACGGGGCCCTTCATAGGCCCGCAAGGACCACTGAGAGGTCTAAAATGGGGGTAGATCAATGGTTGAAATGGATTAATCCTCTTCGCACCCCTCAGGAAGCTGATGATAAGATTGTGCTGTCCGAGAGGCTTTCCTACTATCAATGACAATGAGTTGTCGCCAGAAGCATCAGCTATGAGAACCCATGTCTGGTTGGGCAACTGGTAAGACTTGATGCTCCTCTTTCCTGACCTTGAACAGGACCTGTGCAATGTGGATCACTGGGGGAAAGCATACTTCAGCTTCTCATGCGGCCAGCTGTTAACAAAGGCATCCGTGACAAGGGGCCCCTCAGTTACACTCCCCTCAGGGAGTACCAAAGCGGGCAATGGTTGGTGTTCAGCAAGGCAAAAATGTCCATTTGTGCCTGCCTGAACCACTCCCAAAATAGCTGAACTGCGTAACCTGACGTAAAGGATAGGCAAGAAACGTTTTAGGGCAAGCCAGCAACTTCAGGCAGTTGATGTGCCAATGCAGGCTGGGACCTGTCCATCAACCGAACAGATCTCGTGAGTGAGCCAGTAAGATAAGCCAGTCGTTCAGGATAATTGAAAATACGCACACCCTGCTCCCTGTCCAGCATGACAATGCACGGCTGGCACGGGTCTGGGACTGGTGGAGTTACATCTATGGGAATCCTCATATCACCCACAACACTTGCCCCACTGCCCGGCAGCAGCACACGGCTGGGAAGCAGTTGTGGATGCGGCTGCATTCTGAAAGAACACAGAAAGCCATGACCACAACACTTTTACCGCTGTGTTCTCACAATGAAAACATGCCGGATCAATGAAATGCATAAACAGCCTCGATTACGAAAAACAAAAGCCGAATGAAAGGAGCATGCCACCTTCCTTTATACCCGTATTTGCCAAGTTTATTTGCCTTTTGAAATTATGATCAGCGATGATAGGTCCTCACGTTCAAACCACATACTGTCATTCAATATAAAGTCAAGAGACTGTCAGAAAGGGAACATTACATTAACAATTATTACAATTATGTAAACAAATTATACAAGTGCTCCCAGACCTGTGAACCCCACTGTAACAAATTTGATGTACCTTTAGATCACTAAGCTGTTGTTTGATCTCTTCTTGTGTCACAGCTATTTCTTTGTGTGTGTCCAGTGTCTGTTTTACTTCTGTCATCCAGTCCACCAGTAGATGCCACGATTCATTAAACTGTAATGGATAAATACACAAAGCTCTGAAATCTGTGGTTGTTCAAAATTCTTCAACAGCGTTGCTCAACAGTGTTAGACACTGAGAATATATATCTTTGTGTAAACTAGAAAGGTGCTTTTCATCTATTTTATGTTGGTGTTGAAGTTGACATGAGAAGGTAATACCTGTTTGGCATGTCCTTTAACATCCTCTAGAGTTTTCCCCCTCTCTGTGGTGTGTTGGAGGAGTTTCTTATATCGGTCACAAATGGTCATGGTGAGGTTCTGCACTACATCACACTCTTCCTTCTTGCAGACATGTTCAGACAGACGTGTGGAAGTGTTTTCCACACTTGTCTTCCTCTCTCCATAAGACTGGACCTCACTTACAAGCAACTGCATTAGAAGGGAATTAATATAAATAACCTTTCAAAATAGTGTAATATTAAGTAAGCAGCAGGTAGGGGCTGGCACAATATAATTATTTTTTATTTTTGATAATTATTGCATGATTATCGTAGCCAAAATAATTAACAATCATGTTTCTTAAAAAAAATATACATAATGCTATCAATTAAATCTATCATTAATTTTTGTTTATTTTTGGTTTTCTTTTTTTGCCCAATGAATCACCTTCAAAATATGAGTGTATAGAGGCAGAGAGGTTTAGGGGTTTCTCAGTTGCCAAGGAATCTATGTATGTATTTTAGGAACTTTAACATACATTTCAGGTGAACTAAACCTTTTTCTTATGATGGGGTAACAGTAAATCCAGGAACTAGGAAGAGTACTTTGGATGGGGCACTGAAAGAGGGCCTCCAGAGGGTGTGAACAGTGTGACATCTAGGAGACACCTAGATGTCATGCTGTATAAATAACATGCATACACAAATACACATAAGCCCACCCTGTGTTCCTGGAGCTGTGAGCAGATAATGTCCAGGATGAAGCTGGGTGCAGGTAAAGTGTTTATGGTCTCCTGACACTTGGCCATTTTAGTCAGCAGGTCTTGGACATTACTGTTAAACTCCTTTGCCAGAGCAAGCCCCTCTGTCAACTTTGCCTATACAGAACACACACACACAAACTTTTGGTAACGCTTTAGATTACGGCCCACAATGTACCGCATAATTAAACAGAATTTACAGTATAACTAATTGTAACAATAATGTACCTAAACAGTACATATCTGTAGGTAAAGGGGAGCAATATGCAAAGTTTGGGGAATAAAGTGGTAAGAGTTCAATTATCTTTTAAACACATTAAAACTCATCTTCAATTGCCAGTTCTTGCCATGGTTTTATTAAATGGCGTTGTATATACCGACATTGACAGCAGCCCCATCCATGCGAAATGCTAAGGCGAAATATGAAGTGCGTTTCTCAGCAGGTGTTCTAGTAAACAGACTGGGCTAAGGACCGACTTTCACCTTATCATGTATATATGTTATATCTTAATTTAAACAATATAAACAGGGCAACCTTATACCAACTCAAGTGTTTATTCTCTTTAAGGTACTATGAGCTGTCTGCTTTAAGCATCAGGCATGTGATTGGCCAAGAACAAAAAAAAAGGAACATAATCCACACCCCTGACCACGCCCCCCACACATATTAGCCCCACCCTCCACAAAATGATACATATTTTTGTCTTACAGTAAAATGACAATTAAAACATGAAAAATAGTTTCTAATGTACATAATGAAATGTTAAGTTCTAAGTTAACTAGTAAGAATGCTATACTATAATACTATAATTCTGTTGTCCTGAAACAAATATTTTATACTTTGCCACACAATATACAAACCATTATAATTACCTGATACTGATTATCAATATTAGTTTTAGCAATTAAATGTTCAATAGTCTTATGCTGATGTGAAATATGATTTAAATATGTCATCTCTTCAGTACTTTAAGTTACTTTTTATTTGATTTTTATCAGCAATAATTAATTTCCTTAATAATTCGTACACTTTAAAATAGAACACTGTGAGCTTATGAGAGTTCCACAAACAACCGCTAGATGGTGCCGCTAACTTGTGACGTGGTATCATCAGCATGACTATTAGTATTTCAAAACGCAAAATGTAGCAGAATTTGTACATTTACAATTCCGTGTTGATTAGACCCTTTATTGCAACATGACTTAAAAACAAATAGTAATTCAACCATTAGTATTTTTTCAAGCCATTTAATTAATTGGCCATTTTGCATTTCTGTCAACATTGTCATAAATGTAATGAACTGTATTAATATCAATATCAGACGACTCAAAATGTTAAGTTTTTACCGCATTTTGTAACTAACAAGACATACACTGTCAAAACACCGTTCAGTTCTTCACTAAAATTAAAATGAATGTTAGTAAAAATAATAGTACATGTTTTTAAAAGTGCTAATCTACAGTAGGCAAGTTTAAACATTTTCCTGACTCTTATCTCTTTATTCCCCAAATTGTGCATCTTGTTCCCTTTTACCTACAGATATGTACTGTTTAGGTACATTGTTGATACAATTAGTTACTTTGTTAATTCTGTTTAATTATGTGGTACATTGCGGGCTGTAATCTAAAGTGTTTCCAAACTTTTCAATTAATTTTGTAATTGAATCATTTTAATATAATTAAACCTATAATTAATTTAATATAATTGAACAATTAATGTAAACAGATTACACATAACCACATTGGTGGAGTACATTAACAGTTTAACTACAAAAACAAAAACTCTTTTATCACCTTTCGTTCTTGCATTTTAGTATAGACAAAACTCCATTTTTGCTCCAGTATGCATAAATTGTGCTCAGTGCTTGAGCCACGAGCCACATCCCTACCCTCCAGCATCCTATGGATGACGTTACGTACATTTGTGTAAGCGTGCATTTTGGAATCCATCTCATTACACAACTCCTGTAACACAAGAAATGATCACACTTATGATCACACTATTATATCATTCTGTTTCATATACAGTGTTGTAAATTATATAATAAATTACAGTAATATATTAATTTTGACAGTGATGCAGTAACATAATTACTAGAAAACATTTTGATATTATACCTCTTACAATTTCAGCAAAGCACATTGCAACAATGCATTTTAACCTGAAATTAAGTAGTGTTAGTTATTTAAGAATTTGTCAACATCGCAAGCCATTCCATGGTTTCATCAGAGGCACCAGTCTGGCCCAAAGTTTGTTGATCGGTCTGGCTAGTAACTAATAATATAACTATTTATTTTTACTATTAATTATTTTAATTAAACTATTTCATTTAATTCATTATAAAATTTGTATTAAATAAACAATTTGTTGAATTTTATTTTATATTAATTTTATTTAGTAAACAATTTTTTGAATGTTAAGTTTTAGCCAAGTAACGGTAACCCAAACTTCTACTGGTAACCCAAACTAAAACTGGCTAGACATACTGAAGGTCTGGGAACCTTGGCTGCTTTCAATGGCAAAGGCACGCCCAAGATGCCATATGACTGACAGGTAAAAGAACCAATCATGCAGTGTAAAAGAGGTTATTTTTAGTATTTATTTAATACTTATTTCTCACTAGAAATGCAAACTAAAGTTATTGAAAGAGAAAATGAAACTTAAATTTATGCAAAATTGTGCTTCAACTGGAAGGTTACTTTGGATATGTAATAAGTTACCGATTACAAGTTACTCTATTTAAAATGTAATAATTAGTGTAACTATTTAATTACTTTATAAAAGTAAAGTAACTAATTACATTTGATTACTTTTAATTACTTTTCTAAATTTCTTATCCATATTTTTAACTGTTAATCGTTTTCAAAAATGTAAACCAGGCCGGTAGTAGTACTCAATATTAGTATCAGACTTCAAAATCCTTCATCACTTGAATTAAGAGTATAATAAACATAAACTAAAAGAGTGATTTGTCCACTGGGTGGTGCTTTAGGTTAACATTCATCATAGGAAAAGTTTTCAACCCTGGAGAAAATAATATGCAAATGTAAATATGTGTAAATGTCTTCAAATTCTAGCTGTTCATGCGTTTAACGGCAGGTGACATTTGGTTCTGCTCATAATTTAAAAAGAGGCAGAGCCTACAGAAAAGCTTCCTTAGCCTATAGATTAGTGCTAGACTGTTTGAACACACCAGGCTAGAAACTGAATTGAAAACTGAATTCATTTGAAACAGCAGAAAATGTGCATGTTATTTTGTATAAATAAGTAGGCCTATACACAGGGATGCACACAACTTTTTTAGCCAGGTTCTCAGGAGAGCACTTAGAGAATGGAACTGGTACTCACCCTTTGCGCAGCGAAACTAAACATCATCTTCCTCACTGTCCTCAATTTCAACTGTAGTACAGGATGAACTTACAGCCTCCTGGGTGGTGGAAGTGGTTGCACCTCCCTGGTTAAGTCTACGATGGGCTGTCTGCATCCATAGCTCTACTGCTGGCTTTGGGTCAAATGTATCTGTACTCATCTTTGACAAGTGAATGTGCATCAGGGCTGAAAGATGAGTATGTGACAGACGGAATCTGTACTTGTTTTTTATTATATTGAGGTGCGAGAAACCCCTCTCACAAGCAGCACTGCTCAGAGGAAGTGTAAGGGACAATTTAAGAATCTTGTAAATGTTGCAGTAACAATCTGGATTGCTTGTATTAACAATCTTGACCAAGTCATACACAGAAGATGCTGCCAATCGCTTTCCTGCTTGCTTTAAACACATCCATTCTCTTATAGTGGAGTCTCTGTCAAGAGGCAAGATCGCTTCATACTTCTGAAGAATCAAAACTGTGGAGGTCTTGCATTTCTTGGGGCCAGGTAGATGCATCAAAAACCAAAAAGTGATCACAAGACTTCAGAGATTCATACCTGATTTCAAACTCACCAATTAAACCTCTGAGTAATTCAGCTTTGTCTCTGTCAGCTTCTGAATTGTGAACTGCTTGTTTTCTGTGTTGGCCTTCTCCATCAAGCAAAAGGGTGAACTGTCCAATGGCTAGTATTAGTTCATCTTTACATTCTCCTATGGTTAGTTTTTCCTGCTGAAACCTTTGGGAAGTTAGCTGCAGAATGTTGCCAATGTCAAGCATGTTGGCCAGAAAGCACTGAAAACGTTGTGTGCAGATATACTTCAAGTCGCTGTCATCTGTATTAGACAATTGTATCTTGATAACTGAGTCTATTTGAGACAATTGAGTCTCGTGCCTCCATGCAGACCATCTGATATTATGAAACTTTCCTAGTTTACAATAGGAAATGCCATTCTCATGACACAGTGTTTTTAACACTTGTATAGTTTTTGCTCCACCTCTGAATAAATAAAACTGTAATAGTTTGACAACGGATCGATTAAACGTCACACAATAGGACACCCCCGATCAGCTGATTTCGCGCAGTTCTCAAGGGTGTGTGCAGTGCACAGAACATGCACAAGGGAATCCCCGATCGCAACCATTTGCCGTAGATTCGGTAAAATGCCGTTGTACGTACCGACATTGACAGCAGCCCCATCCATGCAAACAGCAACTAACTTTGCCCACCATTCATCCAAGCCTAAATCATTGAACAGTTTAACCAGGCCTTCCGTTATGTCCCGCGCCGTTCGTTTTGCTCCAAGTTCAATTAATCCAAGGAAATCGATGGTAAACTCTCCGCTGCTGGACACAGACACAATGTACACAATTTCCTGTTCCGTTTTTGTTATGTCCTCCGATCCATCAAATAGTAGACCCCAAAATTCAGCTGATTTCAACTTTTCTCTTAGTTCTGTACTGACAGTCTGTGCAATGATTTCCATAATTCGCGTTCCACCTTCGCGTGAATGATATATCCCTTTGACATTCACTCCCAGCCGTTTTAATAAAGAAATATCTTCAGCAAACGAAGACATAGGACGTGCGTGTTTAGCCTTATGAAAGGCTAGTAAAAAAATATTGCAGAGAGCTGTCCGCTGCTCTTCGCTTATCTTGTTTTGCCATCTAACAAGAGGGCGATCGGATATTTCTTCTGCAGTTGCATTTCTGTTAGCGATAGCTTGTACAACATTTGTATGCTCCCTGCTTTTTTCATGTTTATCAAATGCTGGATGACTAAAATTCTTTGTCCCTGTATAGAAAGCACTACTTTTGTCTGCTATATGGGGATGTGCACGACATATCTTACACCACATTTGGCTGCGCTCATCGTCGGATTCAAGCCATGGCACTTCTTGAAGCCACTTCTCGGAGAAAACTCTTTTTTTCTGCTCGGACTCGATCTGGCGTTTCTTTTGAGGTGGCGGAATGCCAAAGAAGCTACTTAATGTTTGCTGTTTTTCGGACATCTCTCACAGTATTAACCTCAATCTAAATCGATCTAAAATAGCGACTGTGCATTAACGCACGTCAATGACGTCGGTACGCACATGAGCGTTTGGAGCGTATTAACAGCGCGCATTTTTCATTTTGGGGGCGCATGCGCACCTGCGCACCAGTTGTGTGCATCCCTGCCTATACATTTAATTTTTTATAGTGTTGTACATTAAAGTAAAAATAAAGGGCTTGTGTTACATTCCTATGATGAGTTCAGTGTAAGGATACTTTTCCTCATGTCATTTTATGTTGACATGACCTGTCGTTCGTTCTTGCTTTCTGGAAATGATCCAGCGCAGATGAATTTCGTGAACTCATCCGCGGTTTAATTTAAAACGTCACAAATACCAAATTGTTTGTCTTCAGGATCAAAAAATACGTCACAGCAAAAAGCATCGTAGTAATGCACTCATGTTGAGTGTATATTGTCAATGAAAATCCACGGAATTTGTTATGAATGGAGAAGAACGTTGTTAAATAAACTACTGGACATTTGGCCCCTGAACGGGACGAAGAACTCCTGAGTGCCCTACCTCCTGCTTTGGCCAATACCATCACCCCATCCATCATGATCTGGTGGAGGGTAAGTCTCTAGGACAACACCCCTGCGCCTCTACTTGGGCCGCATGCAGAGCTTCAGAAGTCTGAGCAGCTGTTTGTCTGTTTTAGGGGACAGCACAAGGGGAGGGCTGTCTCTCACTTGCAGTGAGAGCTCACTCCACCCGGGGTTTAACCTCCTCGTGGGCACTGGCTCAGGGCGCCTCTCTAGAAGACATCTGTAGAGCTGTGGATTGGGCTATGCCCAACACCTTCACGAGGTTCTACAACCTACGTGTGGCTCCAGTGTCAGCTCTTGTTTGGCAACTGATGAGACCAGTGCCTGGGTGAGCGTACGCCTGCGTAGTGCCTTCTCCCCTCTTAAGGTAAGTCAGTGCGCTATTTAGCCTGTGAACTTCCCCTGCAGGCGAAGCCTAGGCACCCCATCCATCACTAAGCACTTTCCTAGGTGATGGACCGGGCAGAGAGGTCTGTCCCTAAGCCAGGTACTGATAGAATCACCCCTGTCCAGACGGACCCCTTTACCCTAACTACTACTCCATACGCAGTGACTCCCCAAGCTGGGTCGTCCTGTATGAGGTATTCTCACTCCTGTTCCCCAGTCGGTGAACTGTGACCTCCCCCAGTGGACTTCATTGCTCCAATGTCTCCTGAGCCCCCCTCATGGGGCTCTCACACCTATTCCCATGTAGCTCTTCCCCTTCGGTGAGACCATGGTGACATCTCCACATGTTACCCCCTGCAGCGGGATGTGGTCTCCGTAGCGCACTTCCTCTACGAGGGAGTAGCGCTTCCCAGTGTTCCCTTACAGTGCCGGCTATCGGGCGGCTATCTCGCTACTAGAGAAACAAGGCCACCGCCTGTGACAGCCGATGATAGAGGTACCCTCACCTAGTTTAGCTGAGGCCTTATATTATATGCTGGAAGGTCGCAATTCGCAGAAGCTTCACCTGACATGCCTAGCCCGTGGCGTTTTGTATAGAGACCCCATCTGTCGACATAACGTCGAATGACCATCAAAAAGGGAACATCTCGGTTATAACTGTAACCTCTGTTCCCTGATGGGAACGAGACATGTCCCTCATGCCACAACGCTTGGCCGAGTAACCTCTCGGCTCCTTAGCACAAAGATGAATGAATGCACACGCCGTCCTCCTTTTATACCAGGATCTCCGGGCGGGGACTGGCATGCGAATGCCATTCACCAAGTTCATTGGCCTTTTAAATTCCTCTAGGAAGAGATTGGTTCTCAAGTTCAATCCCATCTGTCGACACAAAGTCTCGTTCCCTCCATCAGGGAACAGAGGTTACAATCATAACTGAGACGATGTAACGCATTTTGTAATCATTAACATTTTTGTAAGTAACTGTAATTTTAATAACATATTTTTCACAGTAATTGTATCAAATTACAGTTACTTTTATTTTGTAATTAAATCGACCCATGATCTCACAGCATGCCATTGTCAACTTTAGTCATATAAAATCATTTCCCAAAAACAAAATTGTTGACAGTGAAAATGCTGAGTGGCTAGTGTAACGGAGGCCAGCAAAAGAGAGCTGTGTGAGTAAACATCACTCCTCGACCTCAAGAGGTGCTCTAGCGACATACCCTAGCAGCTGAAGTCTAGCCTACTCGTTAAAGCGCTTGTGTCCCATGCCGGACCAATGCTGATTCGAAGCGGGGCGAGGTGAGTAAGACCAGTTATACTAGTCATTTTGGAAAACCACTATCAAGCCCTGTTCATAGGTATAAGTATATAATTTGTTAACTTTATTATTAATTATATTTATTACAGTTAAATGATTTATAGCATTTATTGGTAACATTAGGTATTATGTTACCCTACTAATTTTCAAACCCTGGCTACGACCACACTCTGAAAAGTAACTTTAATGAGTCAAATAAATGTATCCACAGAAGTCAGAAGTTGTCCCATACGAAATATGCAAATGAGGAGTGCAAAACAAAAACCCCTAAAAACGAATATTTTAAGGATTCTTAGTAAAAAAAAAACAGAAAAACTTACAAAAGATAAATCCTCAAGGTAGAAAACACATAAGTAACACATAAGACACTCCAACATTGAGCAAAGAATAGAGCAACAGAGCCACTTACCAGTACACATGGATAAAACAAGTCACAGGTGAAAACAAAATACAAAGGCAGGAAAAAACTGAACAAATACTCAATGGCAGACTCTAGTGGCCCACACAAGTCCATGATCATAACAGGACCCCCGCTCTAGGAACGGCCCCTGACGTTCCTCCCAGGATGGTCAGTGCAACGAGCTTGGAACTCCCTGGATGCTTCTCAAAATGCCTCTTTGTTTCCTCGCTCCTCAGTCCTCCATGAAGGACTAAGGAGCCATGACCCTGAAACCAATCGAGCTCAGCCATCTTTAAGGATATCTCAATTCTCTAATTGCACCAGGATCGAGGAGTGAGGAGGCATTCTGAGGAGTCATGAGCGAGGATACACAGGTGTTTCCTTTGCGGAAGTGTTTTACCGACTAAATCTGACGTGCGTATAAATTCCCCTCCCTCTCCACAGCGTCACATCTTCAGATTATATTGAAACATGCATAAATGTGTTAATGAAGAATTGTTTTATTGTAAATGTAGACGTATTTCAAACAGTATAGTTAATATTAATATAGATATAGATGGGCGCAGACCACAATTTTTTGGGCCACAAAGAAGATCCATGCACCAGTGGGGGAAGTAGAAGGCCGGATGAATCCTGCTGCGAGGGATTCCTTAATGTAACTGTCCATGGCCAGTCGCTCGGGAGGGGACAGAGAGAAAATACGGCCTCTAGGAGGAATGGTACCAGAGATCAGGTTAATGGTGCAATCTGATTGCCAAAAGAAAGTGTAATGGAAAGAAATAATCCTGAGTTGGTAAGGGGAGGGGCTAAGGTAGCTCCAGTCACAGCTTTCCCCTGCCTGCACGGGATGGAACTTTTCCCAAAAACCATCAGGATCTTAAGTAACAAGCTCATCCTGGAGGATTTCTGAGAGGCGTTTCTGCATTCTAACCACTTGAAGCAGCAACCCAGATAGCATGAAGTAATCGGCCCGAGCCCCTGCAGCCCTCCGGCGCAATCGGCTCAGAATCAGCATCGGCGTGTATGCTCCAGACCGGCTGCGGCCAGCATCCGGCTGCCGCACCGTCGTGTTTTGTTAGGACGCATAGCACTGGCCCGCTTCTTGCTCAACGGAATTGGCGTGGAACTTTCTGTAGAGCCTGGTCCAGCTCCAGAAATGAGTCGGCATGTTTTAGATTGTATGGCTATAATTACGTGTTTAACTTTAAATTTACTTAATTCTCTGATTTGATATGATTATTTGTTAGCTGCATATTAATGTCGTGAATTTGTGAAAAAAGCAATAAATGCATAAACACATGAATTAAGGTAGTAAAGCACATTAAGCTAGTACAGAGCATTCATTTATTTTTATAATAGCAGTAAATCAATGTAGATGTAATACAGGTGGTTATTTATACTTAAATATAATTTAAACGCGCTTTGCGCTATAACTCATTCACTCGTACAACAGTGAGAGAGAGTTCGAGCAGGAGGAGGATCGAGGAGGAGGGGTCTCACTGTACTTGTGTTTGTTTGTTTGTGTGGCCGTGCAGCGTGGACGCTAACAACAGTTGTTTTTCCAAGAAAATAAATGTGAATATCGGACCATCTTGAGGATATAATTCTGGTAAGCATCATGTGCATTTATATTTCTAGTATTTTACGTACCAGAAGTTGATAAATAGACTTGTAACGTTATTTACCGGTGCATGCAAGTTTTTAGCTAAAGTTACGTTAACTTAGCTGCTAGCTACAGCTAACGTTAACTTATGAGCGTGACTTTCTTGCATAATACCTTAGGCTGAGAATACTTCTGTATGCATACATCTAAATTATAGCAGCAGATACAGTGGGGCAAAAAGTATTTAGTCAGCCACCAATTGTGCAAGTTCTCCCACTTAAAAAGATGAGAAAGGCCTGTAATTGTCATCATAGGTAGACCTCAACTATGAGAGACAAAATGAGAAAAGTATTTAGTATCTAGTATTTTACGTACCAGAAGTTGATAAATAGACTTGTAACGTTATTTACCGGTGCATGCAAGTTTTTAGCTAAAGTTACGTTAACTTAGCTGCTAGCTACAGCTAACGTTAACTTATGAGCGTGACTTTCTTGCATAATACCTTAGGCTGAGAATACTTCTGTATGCATACATCTAAATTATAGCAGCAGATACAGTGGGGCAAAAAGTATTTAGTCAGCCACCAATTGTGCAAGTTCTCCCACTTAAAAAGATGAGAGAGGCCTGTAATTGTCATCATAGGTAGACCTCAACTATGAGAGACAAAATGAGAAAACAAATCCAGACAATTACATTGGCTGATTTGGAAAGAATTTATTTGCAAATTATGGTGGAAAATAAGTATTTGGTCACCAACAAACAAGCAAGATTTCTGGCTCTCACAGACCTGTACCTTCTTCTTTAAGAGGCTCCTCTGTCCTGCACTCATTATCTGTATCAATGGCACCTGTTTGAACTTGTTATTAGTATAAAAGACACCTGTCCACAACCTCAAACAGTCACACTCCAAACTCCACTATGGTGAAGACCAAAGAGCTGTCGAAGGACACCAGAAACAAAATTGTAGACCTGCACCAGGCTGGGAAGACTGAATCTGCAATAGGCAAGCAGCTTGGTGTGAACAAATCAACTGTGGGAGCAATAATTAGAAAATGGAAGACATACAAGACCACTGATAATCTCCCTCGATCTGGGGCTCCACGCAAGATCTCACCCCGTGGGGTCAAAATAATCACAAGAACGGTGAGCAAAAATCCCAGGACCACACGGGGGGACCTAGTGAATGACCTGCAGAGAGCTGGGACCAACCTAACAAAGACTACCATCAGTAACACACTATGCCGCCAGGGACTTAGATCCTGCAGTGCCAGACGTGTCCCCCTGCTTAAGCCAGTACATGTCCGGGCCCGTCGGAAGTTTGCTAGAGAGCATTTGGATGATCCAGAAGAGGATTGGGAGAATGTCATATGGTCAGATGAAACCAAAATAGAACTGTTTGGTAGAAACACAACTCGTCGTGTTTGGAGGAGAGAGAATGCTGAGTTGCATCCAAAGAACACCATACCTATTGTGAAGCATGGGGGTGGCAACATCATGCTTTGGGGCTGTTTCTCTGCAAAGGGACCAGGACGACTGATCCGTGTACAGGACAGAATGAATGGGGCCATGTATCGTGAGATTTTGAGTGCAAACCTCGTTCCCTCAGCAAGGGCATTGAAGATGAAACGTGGCTGGGTCTTTCAACATGACAATGATCCCAAACATACCGTCCGGGCAACGAAGGAGTGGCTTCGTAAGAAGCATTTCAAGGTCCTGGAGTGGCCTAGCCAGTCTCCAGATCTCAACCCCATAGAAAACCTTTGGAGGGAGTTGAAAGTCCGTGTTGCCCAGCGACAGCCCCAAAACATCACTGCTCTAGAGGAGATCTGCATGGAGGAATGGGCCAACATGTCTGGATATGTTTTCTCATTTTGTCTCTCATAGTTGAGGTCTACCTATGATGACAATTACAGGCCTCTCTCATCTTTTTAAGTGGGAGAACTTGCACAATTGGTGGCTGACTAAATACTTTTTTGCTCTACAAAAGAGGTGTAACTAGAACAGAAGTGAATTTTGGCCTCCCAGATTGAGGTGGCCCAGGACAGGGCTATTCCAGACAAGAGGGTGATAATATAAGCAATTTTGGTCCTGAGGGAAAGGATGATGGCTGTAGCTCAAAGGTCAGGGCACACTGGGTGAGGAAACCATTACAAGCAATCGGGTCTCCAGAGAATCGCTGAGGTAAGGGTAAGTTGGGCTCAGCTAAAAGGTTGGGGTTTGTGACAGAACAAATACCTCTATAAAGTGTCCTTTAAGTTGTTGTGTCACAATGTTCATTGTGTTATTTTAAAGCGTGATCATGAGCTCCTGCTTCTTGGTTTTTACCGGCAGCTTGCATCCATTGTGTTGCCATACCGCCATCTTCTGGTGATCGTCAACTACTGTCATATTATTGCTATAAGTCGTGTTTTAGCTAGATATCAGAATAAGTATTTTCTACTTTGAACACTTCTGATACATACCAGTATGTCCTTATACGTTCTTGTCCCACTAAACATACTTTTACGAGCTGCTTCTTCCTCACATAACTTTATTTAACTGCTACCAGTAGGGCTGTGCGATTTTGGGAAAAAATCTAATTGCGATTATTTTGACAGACATTGCATTGCGACTGTCAATAGTGTGAGTATTGTTACCCCACTGAATAAAAAACAGTTATAGTGTGTTTTGGGCATTATTTTTACTGTTGTTTTATTGGTTTCCATCTGCCAGATTACATCCCACCAAAAGAATCCATCAAATACCAGTAGACACCATTATAGTTTACATTAAAACCAATACAACTCCCATTATAACCATCACATTTTCGATTATGTTTTGGGAGGAGTTCTATTGTTTTTTCAGCAGGGAGAGATAATGGTATTAATACTCACAGAATGAACTTAATTACTGAATTTCACTGGAAATATTTGTTTATTTTGAATAAATATAGAACTGTAGCCTATTACTTTAGTCAATTATTAAAATATTACGAATGTTACATAGGCTACTTTATTGTGAAATTAGCAAAGCAGTTAGATTGAATGTAGATTTGTTATAAACGTGGAGCCAGGGGCAAGCTAACACAGATGAGCTTGTGGAGACTTGCATTACAAGCATTACGAAACAGGCTGCATGTGTGCTGCAAGTGTAAACATCTCGCCCGTGAAACGCGGGATACGCGTATGAGAAGCATTTCGAGACGCCACAATCCCACTCGCTCTCTCTCCCGCGTTCTGTTTGTTATTTTGTAATGGTGAGCGTTTAGGGGGGCTAGGGCAGTGCTGATTGGGCAGAACGGAGGTGCGCTCACTCAATTGGTTAGTAAGACTGTCACTCAAGGCGAGCCGGGCAGTCATGCTTTTGCTTTGACTGGAACAGACGCGTTTCATATTTTTCACATCGCAGCCTTAGCGATTAGCAAATCGCAATTGTCTCAAATGGCGATTGCGATTCGATTTCGATTAATCACCCAGCCCTAGCTACCAGAAACAAAACATCCAAGCATGACGACAGTTGACATAATGCCATACTACCGCTAGATGTCCCCATGTCATATCAAATACACACATTGTTTACATCAACTTTCGGGTGAGTTCACGTGATGTGCACATTCTCTGGTACGATAATCTTAATATTATCTTGTAGTGTGTGATGAGCCAGGAGATTCGAATCTTTTAGTATGAGCATGGTTAAGATTTTAAATAAGAGAATCTGTCAAGATTCTCCTTATGTGTGTGCTGCAACCAGATTTTATAATTGGTCAGGATTTTTAAACTCCTGTAATCTGAGGCAGGCTTAATGGTATTTATTGGAAACCATTAGAATTTATTTCTTTTTATCCAGCAGGGTAATCATACTTTTGTGGTTATTTTGATACAAGTAACTCAAAAGTAGTGTAACGCATTTTTAAATGACAGTAACTAGTAAATATAGAATTTATTACATTCTGGAGGTAACTTGCCCAACACTGTAGAAACATGCTTTAAACATGGTTTGAAGTGCCTGTGAAGTTACCGAATGATTGTTTAGTCTCTCACTGGCAGAGTCCAGCATGCCCCAAGCTGTCTTACTGGATGACAGCCTCAAGTCTGTGTGTTCCAGCCACTGCAGGAGATCTTGGATTTCCATGGTAACATCTTGAACCTGAAATCCAATTATAAATGTCAAGCCTTTTATAAATGCTAAGGCTGCAAATCGCCCCTGACTTATCTACAAATATTGCATGAGCGTAAGTTTTTACATACAATTTTATATAAAAACTTTAAAAGTTTTGAATTTATGTTTTAAATTCGGTAACACTTTACTTGAAGGGGTGTTCATAAGATTAACATGACACCTTCATAATCATGACATGTCATTAAGTGTCATTCGCTCATTTATATCATTTTTAATGCAAAGATGACATTGTTTAAGATGTCTTTGTTATGACAACTTGACAAAAAGCAATACATCATAACCTGTCAGTATCTTTGTCATGACAACTTCACATTACTAAGACAACATAACCCTAACCTTAACCCTGTCATAATTAACATTACATTAAAATGTCATTAAGTGTCAATACTCTGTCAAATAGTTTCATGACGGCGTAATATAACATTTTAATGTAATGTTAATTATGACAGGGTTAGGGTTATGTTGTCTTGGTAATGTGAATCTGTCATGACAAAGACACTGACATGTTATGATGTGTTGCTTTATCTTTGCATTTAAAATGACATAAATAAGCAAATGACACTTAATGACAGTTGTCATAAACATGCATAAAATCTCCTTCATATTCATGACTTGTCACATTATGATTATGTTGTGTTACCTTAAATTCTTTTTTAAATCTAATCTAAAGCCAACGCCTACTGCCTACTTAATATATATATATATATATATATATATTTTGTAGACAAATATGAATACCATTTTTAATTACATTAAAAATACAATTTTCAATTACATTAAAAATACAATTTTCAATTACATTAAAAAACTAAAACTTTCACTTATAAAAGTTGGAAAGCACAGCAAATGCTGCCAACAACTCCTATAATACTGTTTAAAAAGTATCATTGATGCTGATTGGTAAGTTTCACTGATGCTGATTGGTCAGCATATTTTTTTTAATGATAAACAATGCTATTATCTCGTTTCTGAGGTAACTGTGTCAACATCTTAATATTTGTATTATATTTAAAATGTTTTGAAAATATATATTGTATGTCTCTCAAACTATCAGACTTAACTCTGTAAATCTGGGTTAACTGCCTGTGTTACCTGACTGAGGTTATTTTCCAGCTCTAGCTGTCTGCGCTCTGTTTCACAGTGCACAAATTCCCAGCGTTCATTTAGCTGTTCGAGGCAGGTCTGCAATACATGTGATCTGTCTCCTGCCCCAGACTCCAACAGATTTCGGCCGGCCTGATTAAGTGACTCCACCATGTGCACGTGGGACATCACATCATTTCGCAAAACCTAAATGCACAAAGCAACAGAATGTGATCCATCAAGTACTATTTATCAGATATTATTATGCTAATAGTAAAGTATAGTATATAATTTAGAGCAAGGGTCTTCAACGTTTTTCAGTGCAATCTCATCCCTTAGATGAGAGCAGGGACCCCTTGATACTAAATGTGTAAAAATTAGCTATTTAAATAGAAACAACCTGTATTGTCACAGCAATATTATGTTAAGACAGTACATTAGCAATAAATATGCATGTTATTTTAGCACATACATAATTTTCTGTGCATAATTTTTAGTGTTAAAATACACTATATTGCCAAAAGTATTGTGTCACCCTATCTAATAAACAGGTTTGATAACTTTAGTAATTTCCATGAGTACAAATCTTAATGCTGCAGCATATCATGATATTCTATGGAACTGTGTGCTTCTAATTTAATAGCAACAGTTTGGAAAGGGGTATTTTCTATTCCAACATGACAATGCCCCTGTCTATGAGACAAGGTTCAGAAAGAAAAAAATGATTCAGTCAGTGTGAAAGAACTTGATTGGTCCAAGTCCTGAACCCAGCTGAACACATTTGGTGTGACTTTGAGACAAAAACTCATCACTCCACATCAATGACTTGTACACAGGGGTACAGACAATTTGGAACAAAAAAAAGGTGCTTCAAAACTGTTGCAACAGAAATGGAAACAAAATTCCTTACAATGCCATTGTAGAAATGCAATTTAAAACTGTTAAAAAAAAAACATTTCCTGTCCCAAAATGACGACTCATGTGCATAAGTCATTGGTGTTTGGTGATGAGTTCTTTGCTCAAAGTCTGCATTTAAAATGACACCAAAAGGTGTAAAAAAAAAGGAAATTACTAAAGTCATCAAACCTGTTTGATAGGCTGACCCAATACTTTTGGCAATATAGTGTAGATTGTTTGATTGTTTGATTATTTGAAGGGTTTTGCAGCATCATACATTTTCATTTAACTGTGAGATGGACAATTAAACATTTACTTGTCCTCAACCTTAGCTTTAAGTTTAATAAGACTTTAAAAAGATGACTGACCATGGATAATTGCACAAAATCTAGTGGAGGTAGAGGTTGTCTTTGAATTGCTTTTCTGTGTGTTGCAACACATTGCTATTTTTTGTTGTATTTCTCGTGGATCAAGATTGTCGTGGACATTACAGGAAAATTTAAAAGGGAAAAGTTTTTTCTACAGAGCATCATATCAGACTAAGGAGAGCAACGAGTCCGCTGCATTTTTTTGGGCAACTTGTTTGACTTGCACCATCAGTACCACGGAGCACGTTTTATTGATTTTTAACGCGAGTAATAGTTTTGTTGCAGTATAAGTCAGAAGTGGTGTGGTGTCATTTGCCTGTCAAATTAGTGCTTTACAGCTAAAATTTAAACAGCTGTAAACTACACTACTGTGCTCAACTCAACCTTTCACTTTACTTTTCCTCCAAACACACCATATACAACAATGCATAGAAAGGTTGGCACACAAGGCTTATTTAAAAATAACAACTAAATATCATAAACCTTTAGAGTTTGAGTTGAGTTCATACCTTGTGTTTGGCTAGCTCTATCTCACAGGTCTGGAGGTCAATGCTGATTGGCTGAGAGGCCTGTAGTAGGTCAGCTGTGTGGGAGATCCAGGCATGCAACTCATCTATGGTGTTCTGAAACTGACCCAAGCCCAGCAGAGCAGACTCCAACTGGTGCTGCTCAAAAACATACTGAAGTGTTATTAAAGTAGTTACACTAATACATGTTAAATTGTTATACTGAGGTCTTACCTGTCTGCTGACAGTCTCTGACTCCATGCTGTCCCATCGCTGACGAAAGTCACAAAGCGGAGAGATGGATCCAGGTTGTTTAGTGCCCGGTGAAAGGCGACACACAAAGTGATGGTTTAGACTCTCGATTTCAATTTTCTTCTGATAGAGCTCTTGCTTAAATTCCTGAGAGAAGGTGATGGCATCAGTGTTTAAAAAAGAACTGAAGAACCTTTTATCATGATGACCTCTCTGCAACTTATGTATCACTTTTAGTGTATTGTTTCAAATAAGTCTCACCTTCAGGTCACATAGCAGCTCTTTGACTGATCCCAGGTCAGAGCTAACTAAGAACTCCTTGGTGGATTTCAATTCCGCAGACTTCAGCCACTCAAAGAGTCCCTTGAAGACAATGTTTTCAAGAAGAGTTGTAAAAACAATAATGTTTAAATACTCGTAAATACACAATCACCTACTAGAAAGTAGGATTCAGCAAAATTTGTTGGATTTAGAGATTGCTATTTGTTGGTTGAACAGCAACAATCTTTTTGTCATGATCCTGTCCTCCATGTCCTGTTTATATCTTGAGTCTTGTGGGCAGGATAATGACAGCGCCATGTCTTTGTGTTTATGTTATGTGTGGTCAAGACGCACAAACAGAGAGCACGTGACGCAGGCGAACCCTGCCCAGGCCACGCGCTCTCCGGTCGTGCATCTTGACCGCACACCCCGGATACTGTCGCGATCCTGTCCTTCTTGTCAAAGTCTTAGATTCTTGGTCTGAGTGGGCAAGATTGTGACAGTATCATGTCTTTGTGTTTATGTTCTGTGTGGGACACACGGATCAGTGTTTACGGTCTTGTGCCGTGTGTTCTCGTGTCTTAGCCCCGCCCCCTTGGTTCCCGTCTCAATCTTCCTGTTAATGTTATCATGCTCTGCCCTGTGTAATTATCCCTTGTTAGTGTCTCTATATAATGCCCTTATGCTTATTGTCCTGTGCTGGCTTGCTTTGTATTATACCCTGTCGAGTGAGTCACATCATTTTGTTACCTATAGTTCAGAGGTTTTTGTGCCATGTAATTTGACCTAGTCTTGTGTTTTCTGTTTTTGCCCCATCAAGGGAGGTTTCAGTTTTGCCTTTTTAGTGTTTTGAGTTTGTCTTTTTTTATCCTGCTTTACTCCATCATGGGCCTTTGTTTTGTCCTTGTTTAATAAATCCTCTTTTTACCCTCATACTGCTGTCTGCGCGTGGGTCCTCTGTGTAAATCATGACAGAATGAACCAGCCATCCGAGGACCCAGCAGACAGTGGGACACCCCTTCCCGTCTTCCCTGTGATCCCGCCAAGCCCACCTGCTCTTTTTCCGCCAGGGGGAAGGGGGATCCGCGACTCTGCCTGGGACTTCCTGGCCGTTGCGGCGGAAACCGAGTTTGGTGAGTCAGAACTAAAGACGATCTTCAACGGCTGCCTCACCGAGCCTCTCAAGCCCGTGGAGACGTGGCTGATGGGACCCCTAGGACTCGGAGACATGATCAGGCACCTGATCAACCGGGATGACCCCTGGCCCTCTGTTACTGCCTGGGTCTCCTCCCCTCTGCCCCCCATACCGGAGGACCGTATCCTGGCTGTGGCATCTCTGGGGGACTCTGCACCACCTACCGCAACTCCTGGGAACCAGTCCGCACCCTCCTGGGAGTCTGCGTCGGATTCCTCCTCCACGGAGACGGCCACAGCCATCCCCGGACTTCCCCTGCCTGCCGACCTCCCCGTCAACTGGCCAAGGAGGAAAAGACGTCGGAAGAAAGCGCTGGCCCTGCTGGCTTCCGCTGCAGCTCAAGCGTTGGCCCAGCCAGCAATCACTGCGGCTTCAGCACCGGTAGAGTCGTCATTTACCACTTCGGGAGGCTCTTCCGCCTGACCGCTCAAGACTCCCCGGGCTCCTCGTCCTCGTGCCCCCAAGACTTCCCCTAAGACTGTTCCGCCCTTGCCCTATCCCTCTCTGCTTGGACGCTTTGTTCCCCTGCCTCCCCTCCCGTTAATGCTATTTTTTATGTAACCCCAATCCTGTTTTTGTTTTTTCCATGTTGCATGTCATTTGTTCTGTTCTATGTATTTGGTGTATGTCTGCGTGTTTGTCTGTGTTGTTTCCTCAGTCTCGTCCCTCTTGAGGCCGCCAGGTGGTCTGTCATGATCCTGTCCTCCATGTCCTGTTCATAACTTGAGTCGTGGGGAGGATCATGACAGTGCCATGACATCTTTTAACATCTTTCAATACAATCTTTTAAAACAGCTTGACCACATTAAGTTAGTTTGGATAGATAGGTGTGGCTAGTCCAAAAAGGTCTATGATGACTTTCTAATGACTTTTCAAACTCATTTTAAGTTAAGGGCTGAAAGGGAAATATCATCACCATGTGCAAGACAGATAATTTCAAACCTAATTGTGCTTATAATTGTGTTAATATTAACCAAACAAACTAGAAATGTATAATTTATTTATTTATTTATTAAAGCAAGAAAATGATGGGTTACTAAACGTAAACCCGGGTTCTTTGATAACAGAGTGAGGTGTTTCCCTATGCGAAACGCTTTGGGTGTGACCAACTACGGAAGCTCCTATGACACCACGTCTGTCTCTGACAGACAGGTCAACCTGTGACCAGGCTCCGCCCCACCTATATCAGCCAGGTCGACCCCCACCTATGTCATTACAGAAAGATTTCTTCCCGTACCAGTGCAAGGAGGGAAGTGCTGGTGAATCACCTCACTCTGTTATCAAAGAACCCATTACGTTAAGTAACCATCGTTCTTTTTCTAACTTCAGTGTTCGCCCGGGGCATATTGCAAACAACACAGGCTAACCGATAAAGCATGTAAATCGCTCACACACTTGCCGGTCACCAAAGCTACCAGCAGTGCCGTTTTAAGAGAAAGATACTTAAGCCCCACCCCCTCCATCTCATAACGGGACTATTCGCCTAGACGTCGGTCATTTGCAACGTGCTCCTTTCATAAATCGGCTTATTAATGGGTGCTGCCCCGCCATTTTTTCACCAAAACCCACATGACAAGCCATAATATCCACTAAATACCATTAAAGCTTTTCCTTTATCTAGCAGATCCTGAAGGAAGCACAAAATATCCCTTACCGAACACTGAAAAGGGACAATATGACTCTGCTCACACCACCCCTCAATGACTCGCCACTTATTGCTATAAAGAGAGCAAGTAGAGGGGGCTCTTGCACTCTGAATAGAGTGTATGACTGCTGAAAGCAGACCTGCCACAATCAAATTCCACCTCTCACGGGCCAAGCCCAAAGGACTATCCTGTCCGGGTGAGGATGGTAAATTTCTCCCCCTGCTTGCGTCAGGATGTCCCTCCGTGGAGGGAGGGGCCACGGCTGCCCTGCCAATAGTTGAACTATCTTGGCCACCCAAGGTTTGGATGGCCAGTGCGGCACTATCAGTATTAACGATAGACCTCACTCCCTCACCCTGCTGATTGCTGTAAGCCACTACTGTGGATTTGTCTGTTTTCACTAAAACATGCTGGCCTTTGATGAAGCTCAGCAAATGTCTCAGTGCTAACCATACTGCTAGCAACTCCAAATAACTGATATGTTTGTGAGTCAGCTGCGGAGTCCACAAGCCGTCCAAACGGGTCTTTATCATCTTAATCTTTAACCCCAAATTGCAGAGGTGATTCAACACAATCTCTGCATCTCTCAGCGCTTGCTCTCTCAATGAAGAGCATATGAGACAATCATCTATGTAAGACAATATTCTTATTCCCTTGTCCCTCAACAGGAACAGAGCTGCTTCCACACATTTGGTAAAAACCCACGGGGCTAACGAAAGCCTGAACAAAATAGTTTGAAACTCATAAGCTGTGCCTTCGTATGCGAACCTGAAGAATTTTCTGTGAGTGGGGTAAAAATATGCGTCTGCAGATCGACCGTCACAAACCAATCGTTCTGACGAATGGATTGGCAGAGCACTTTGCGTGTCAACATTCTAAATTAATACTTTGGGGTCCTGCTTATTAGCCACTGCCACTCTCAATCTTCTCTCCAGAATTTTCACTGGCATTGACGCACAGCGAGCGCAAGTTTGCGGGTCTGCTAGCAATGTTTGAGCATGCTTCGGGCCCATACATGTGATGCACATGGGGTGAGGGTCCCTGCCCGAGATGGTAGCTCCACATAAGTATAGACACGGGCGGGATGCAACCTCCCTTGCCTTCGACTCTTGCCCTTTGGCAGGAGTGATAGCCATCAACATGATCAACCACAGACTCATCACTCACAACACGGTAGCCTGCTTTATGATAAAAGGAAATTAACTCCCAGAAGGTTCACCTTGATGCGTAAACCTAAAGTAGATGTCTCCTATTGCTGTAAAGTAATACGCAATAGGCCAATTGGGATAGCTCGCCTCAACGCGGACGCTATTCCCACTCTTAGGATGTCAACTCAACACTAACACGTTCACTGACGTCGCATCCGGTGGCGGGTTCCTATGATGGTCAACCTGTTGAAAAGTTAAGTTATCAGACAATATGGGCGTGATGAGAGAGCTTGCTGCAGTCTCCCACAGGAAGAAAGCACGAATGGCATAGGTGGGGGTCGACCTGGCTGATATAGGTGGACAGACGTTGTGTCATAGGAGCTTCCGTAGTTGGTCACACCCAAAGCGATTCCCATAGTGAAACACAGAGCGAAGTTAGAAAAAGAACAAGAAAAACACACTGCACTGTGAAAACAACATTTTAAAAGTCTTTAGAAATATTGACCCTCTCGTACTATACACTGGTCTTAAGTAGAAACACCTTTAAATTTGTAACAGAATTATACCTTACCCTCTCTTTATTACCAAATAATGGCAAAATCATTCATAAATCATTCACTCTCCCTTGGACAATACAGTATTTGTAATAACAGTCAATTAGCAAAGAAAATGCTAGACTGCATTTGTACAGCATTACAGTACCGAATACAGTTTGAAGTCATAAAACACAGGTAGTATGCTTTTAAAGGAGAACTTTCTTTTGAAAGAAAAGAGAATTCTGTGATGAATTACTTACCCCTTAAGTCGTAAAAGAATTGTAAATCCTCTTTTTATTTTGTGTTCTTAACACAAATTAATATAGTTTTGATGAGGTCCGAGACTCCCACATAGACAGCAACATAAAGCGCAGTTAGTAAAGACATAGTTAAAATAGTCCATGTGACTCACCAGTGGTTCCTTTTTGCTTTTCTGAAATGACCAGAAAATATTTTTTGTGCACAATAAAACAAAAATAACTTTATTCAACATTTTCTCAAAGCATTGCGTGCATGGTGCTGACATATAACGTCTCACTTCACATTGGAAGACTTTTCCAGTGATGTGACTGCTTAAGCACAGCTGGTATTAATCAACAACAAGTAAAACCAATATCTCTATGACCATTTTTAAACACTGGTTAAAGTACATTATGAAAAACACTTTACATAACCGTGCATACAGTAAATTTGGTGGAATATACAAATGTTAAGTAGATTGTGTTCCCTGCCTGTCTATTAACATGTGTTAGTATTTATACAAAAAAACGGCTTGTCTTTTTAAAAGTTCATTGCGTTTCATGACGTTTATGGAGTTGGCTCTTGCGATTTCGATTAAACTTTAAAAAAGTCACGTGATTTCCGGTAAGGGAACAAAGTGAGCATCGATGCTCCCTGGCTTTTGCGTTGCATTGTGGGAGTTTTAGGGAACGAACGTTTTAAAGCGTCAACGAGTAACTTCTGCTCACTCTTGCCCCATGTGGTTGATAAGTGGATTTGTCTGCTTTCAGTGTCGTAAAAACTGTCACAAAGATTTTCCGCTGGCAGCTCAATACACGTGAGTTTGTTTACAAAGCTGATGGACCTGCAGACTACAGGGCTATACAACAACCTCAAAGTAGTAGCTGATTGTTAGAAATTAGCACATAGTGTGCTAGCTACATAGAACATTTGTATTTACCCAAAACACAACGCATGGACGTGAATGTGTTTGTAACCTATTGTAATTTTCTTTTATTATTTTTTCGGAAGTCACTAAACACACTCGTGACCAGGCATTGTGTTTTGTGTAAAATATGTAATATCTACACTCAACCCGCTATGAAAACAGCGCATAGCATGTACATATATATATATACATATACATATATATAACGATAACATTAGCCTACTCAACGACTGAACTGTTCAACAATTACGTGGTTTACTGGTCTGAACTAAGGAATCTGCAACTTTCATGACGAGACACATGACATGCTAGCTATCGACACCGGCAACAATATATTACCTCTCAGCTACCTTACGGTTATAAAGTTTGAACCGGTGGTGCGCCAATGACACAGACTAATAACAAGTACGTTCAAAAGTACATGACAGTAACCAAAAATGTACAAATAAGTTATAACACTTTCTAATCCAGGAGAAGGACCGCTAGGTCTCCATCCGTTTTGCAACCCGCTGCCCCTTGCAGCTCGCGCCACCGAGTGTAAGCCCGTCCAATATTGATTAGTGACTGGCATTGTGTCCAATCACTCTCTCTCTTTTCTTCCCTTCCTCCGACAAAACCCTCTTTGTTTTTTTTTAGCTGGCCCTGCCATGGTGATGTTTTGGAGACTTTTCGTCTTACTGTTTGCTCTGCTGTTCGCTAACTTCTCCCAAGCTACGAGTAAAACATGTGACGTGGGACGTATGCCGTAAAGGGGATAGACGGGGCTTATATCGACCCACACACCAAAAGTTACAAGTGTGATTTAAGCCAATAGGAGGCTGCTTAGGTAGCAGCAGCAGTAAAATGTGTCCAGTTAAAAGTTGTCCTACCACTAAAATAATTTTAGAGACATTATTTTAAGGTCGAAAAGCTACTCGTTGTCGCTTTAATGCACTGGAGGGATTTTGCAAATGAGACAGCCCTTAAAATAGCCGTGCCCTGACTACTGAACAAGGGAGCTGATTGAGACACACCTATAGAATACAGGCTTCTGCATCTGCTCAACACGCATGCGTTGTGAACACTGCATGCGCTCAATGGTCTTCTAGACGCACATTAGACACTGAAAGTTACGTTGCTGTCTATTGACGAGTGAGAAAGCTCTTGGACCTCATCAAACATTAACTTAAATTAATCCTAATATGTTTTCCGAACATGAGGTTTTACATTTGTGGAACAACTTAAAAGTGAGTAATTCATGACGGAATTGTTTGATGGAATTTCCTGCCAAATTCTGCTTTCTGACATTTCTTCGACCACTGTATCGCCAGTCTTGGGCCAGTTGCTACTCTCATAACATAATTTTTAGACATCTTTGAGCAGCCACAGCATTTAAAGTCCAGGTAAACCGATAATTAATGTGTTTTGAGTTTTTCCCACTGTAGAAAAATAATTATTAACCACACCCACTTGCCTCTCTCAGCCTGAGTCCTCTGAGTTTTATGATTTAAATTCAAACACATGCAAGTCAATCCACACAATCTTCATCAATAGAGAATCACTGAAGCTTATCAGAAGCTTGAACTTGGTGAATGGCAACCGCATCATGCCTCAGTGCCGCCGCACCCTAGCCCCCTGGTCAGATCTGACCTTCCTCCGAGCCAGGGTCCCGCTCGGGCAGGTTTCGAGGCGCATCGTGGTCACGATGGACAGTGAGCCTCATTACACAGGTGCTGAGCAAGGTCAGGGAAGAGGGGCATCAAGTGCTGCTAGTTGCGTCATATTGGCCCAACCAGACTTGGTTCTCGGAGCTGGTGCCTCTGACAACAACCCCCCTGACCGATTCCCCTGAGGAGGGACCTTCTGTCTCAGGGGAAGGGCACGGTGTGGCACCCGAGGCCAGACTTGTGGAACCTCCACGTCTGGCTCCTGGATGGGACGAGGAACTCCTGAGTGCTCTGCCACCTGCGGTGGCCAATACCATTGCCCAGGCTAGATCCCCCGTCACTACGTGCCTGTACACCTTTATGTGGCACCTGTTCTCATACTGGTGTTCTTCCAGCAGGGAAGACCCGTGGAGTTATCCGATCGGGTCAGTGCTGTCTTTCCTCCAAGAGAGACTCGAGAACAACCTCTCCCCTTCTACCCTCAAAGTGTATGTAGCCGCTATTGCCGCTCATCACGACCTTGTTGAGGTAAGTCTCTCGGACAGCACGACCTGGTCATCAGGTTCCTGAGGGGCATGAGAAGGATGAATCCACCTCAACCAGTCAGTTAAACAAGCCTGCTCTCTTTGACACTTTAATCAGACTGATAAGCTTTTTGCACTACATCACATCTGCACTGTTGTTTATTTCATCTGCACTGTTGTTTATTTCATCTGCACTGTTGTTTATTTCATCCGCACTGTTGTTTATTTCATCCGCACTGTTGTTTATTTCATCTGCACTGCTGTTTATTTCACTGGTTTGCACATTTATCTCGGTTACATATCCCTTGCTTGTAAAGTTGTATTGTGTATATACAGGTGCTGGTCATATAATTAGAATATCATCAGAAAGTTGATTTATTTCAGTAATTCCATTCAAAAAGTGAAACTTGTATATTATATTCATTCATTACACACAGACTATTTCTTTAAATTTTGATGATTATAACTGACAACTACTGAAAATCCCAAATTCAGTATCTCAAAGAAATTAGAATATTGTAAAAAGGTTCAATAATGAAGACACCTGGTGCCACACTCTAATCAGCTAATTAACTCAAAACACCTGCAAAGGCCTTTAAATGGTCTCTCAGTCTAGTTCTGTAGGCTACTCAATCATGGGGAAGACTGCTGACTTAACAGTTCTCCAAAAGACGACCATTGACACCTTGCACAAGGAGGGCAAGACACAAAAGGTCATTGCAAAAGAGGCTGGCTGTTCACAGAGCTCTGTGTCCAAGCACATTAATAGAGAGGCGAAGGGAAGGAAAAGATGTGGTAGAAAAAAGTGTACAAGCAATAGGGATATCCGCACCCTGGAGAGGATTGTGAAACAAAACTCATTCAAAAATGTGGGGGAAATTCACAAAGAGTGGACGGCAGCTGGAGTCAGTGCTTCAAGAACCACTACGCACAGATGTATGCAAGACATGGGTTTCTGCTGTCGCATTCCTTGTGTCAAGCCATTCTTGAACAACAGACAGTGTCAGAAGCGTCTCACCTGGGCTAAAGACAAAAAGGACTGGACAGAATCCCCGTTTCCACAGTCAGTGATGGTTTGGGGTGCCATGTCATCCTGCTGGTGTTGGTCGACTGTGTTTCCTGAGGTCCAAGGTCAATGCAGCTGTATACCAGGAAGTTTTAGAGCACTTCCTGCTTCCTGCTGCTGACCAACTTTATGGAGATGCAGATTTCATTTTCCAACAGGACTTGCACCTGCACACAGTGCCAAAGCTACCAGTACCTGGTTTAAGGACCATGGTATCCCTGTTCTTAATTGGCCAGCAAACTCGCCTGACCTTAACCCCATAGAAAATCTATGGGGTATTGTGAAGAGGAAGATGCGATATGCCAGACCCAACAATGCAGAAGAACTGAAGGCCACTATAAGAGCAACCTGGGCTCTCATAACACCTGAGCAGTGCCACAGACTGATCGACTCCATGCCACGCCACATTGCTGCAGTAATTTAGGCAAAAGGAGCCCCAACTAAGTATTGAGTGCTGTACATGCTCATACTCTTCATGTTCATACTTTTCAGTTGGCCCAGATTTCTAAAAATAGTAATATTCTAATTTTCTGAGATAGTGAATTTGGGATTTTTAGTAGTTATTTTAGTAGTGAAATAAATCAACTTTTTGATGATATTCTATTAGCGCTTCCCCAGTGTCCCCTTATGGTGCCGGGCTGCTATCTTGCTACTAAAGAAGGCCACCACCTGTGACGGCCGATGATAAGATTCCCTTGCCCTAGACTAGTTGAGGCCTTATCTTATGCATTGGAAGGTTACGATTCGCAGAATCTGTGGCGTTTCGTATAGGGACCCTATCTGTCGACACAATGTCGAAGTGACCGTCAGAAAGAGAACGTCTCGGTTACGACAGTAACCTCTGTTCCCTGATGAAGGGAACAAGACGTTGTGTCCCTCATGCCACAACACTTGGCCGTCTGCTGCAGTGATCAGGAGAAGCCTCTCAGTTCCTCAGCACGAAGATGAATGAATGGGCATGCCATCCTCCTTTTATACCCGGATGTCCAGGGCGGAGTCTGGCATGCGGTTGCCATTTGCCAAGTTCATTGGCCTTTTGAAATTCCTCTAGGAAGATATAGGTTCTCAAGTTCAAACCCCATCTGTCTACACAACATCTCGTTACCTCCATCAGGGAACAAAGGCTACAGTCGTAACCGAGACGTACCCAGAGTAAACCCACACTGACACAGGGAAAACTTGCAAACTCCACACAGAAAGGCCTCCTGTCCCAGCCAGAGCTCAAACTTTATTGCTTTAAAGCAACAGTGCAAACAGCTTGGGGATTTGGGTTCAATACCCTACACACTATCCATTATGAATGTCAAAAAAGGAATTGTTTACTCACCTGCATGCTGTCCTGATAGTGGAGAGCCATTTGTAGACATTCCTCTAACTTACAGTTGCTCTCTCTCCAGATCTTACTAAGATTGTTCCAAGTGCAGTAAAGCTATGGAAAGAAACTACTGAATTGTGTAATGTGACTAATTAACTATATGATGTCAAAAGTTAACTTCTTGGGGTTCAGTTTTTTTTGTTTTACATACACACCTCATCTAAACTTTTGGTGACCTTAGGTTTGTCTGTGTCATCACAAGTTAACATAAGTTCCATTCCCAGAATTCTGAGTGTGTCCAAGTCGCCCTGCAGCAAGTCAATGTCCTCCCTGAGTGTCTGAAGACGAGATATGAAAACATTAAGAAGGTATGACAGGTGATTAAAATTGTCAGGAACTTTCAGTATTTCATTATTATAGAGGCACTGATCTCACATCCAGGCAAACTTATAATGCTGACCTCAATAACCACAGTGATGGTGAAAATACTGGTCACTACAATATGTGTTGTGTCTTGAAAGTGAGTCCAAAGGAAAGGATGTTGGGCTGCTGGTGTCCTCAAAAGGGTTAGCTTTACCAGCAAGATTATCTTGATCAACCATTTTCTAAAGCATCAAACCAAGATCAGTCTGGACCAGCATTATCATGTAAGCTGGTCTTTCATCAGGAATACAGCTATACTTGGTTATTCTAACACTTTACCTGCATGGTCTCCAAGCTTTGTTGGATGGTCTCAGAATCAGATCCACTTGAGTCAAGGTCCAGGATGGCCTGCTGGGCATCATTCAGTCCTGTCGTCATGTCATTCACATCATTCCAGAATCTGACTGCAAGATCTAGAAGATTACAAAGCCACTTCTCCCTCTCCTGAGCTTGTCTTTGAGCTTCCTCCCAGTGGCCCGTCAGACTGCACACCTGCTCTTGAATGGCTGGAAATCGATTGAGGGGTTATTACTGATCACAGACAGATCCCATATTTAAAACAAGGTATCTTATGCTATAGCAATTGCTTAAAGTGATAGTTCACCCAAAAATTTAACTTCTGTCATCCTTTACACACCACACTTGTCATTTCAAACCTGTATGACTTTCTTTTTTCTGCAGAACACAAAAGAAGATATTTTGAATTTACCAAACAATGGCGGTACCCATTTACTTCTATGGTATGCAAGTGAATGGGCACCACAGTTGTTCAGTTATAGCAACACTCTTCAAAATATCTTATTTGATGTTAGAAAGTCTTACAACTTTGAAATGACAATATGGTGAGTAAATGATGACAGGATTTTCATTTTTGGGTGATCTATCACTTTTCACACAACACCCTTCTGGTCACCAGCCCCAGGCTTATTTCTGAGATAACAACCAGCTGGCTGTACATTATCCTTTACATATAAAATCAATAAGCAATTGTTGTTAACCATACAGAGTGATTATCAGATAAGTGTTCATCTACAATACGGTAGCAAACGATCTGCAAAGGATTTGTAAAGAAAATCAAAACTAGTCAGCTTTACTTATATTTTTAATAAATAAATTAGTTTTAATGCAGGTACATATGTCTGTATGGTTTGTTTCATTACCGGATCTCTGACAATGGAATGTATTTACACATTATAATATATATAATGTGGTTTTAAAGGAGAAATAGGAATATCGTTGTGGCGAGGGGAGCGTGGCCACGCTCCGTCTGGAAAGGAGGAGCTTAAGTCTGGAACACGGAGGGCCGTAAGAAGGTCAAGTTCAGACTCTAAACAGCTGTCTCTCGTTTCAGTAATTGGCGAGAGGAATTTTAAAATGCGCTGCAGACGGCGACTCGAGAGAGAGTTTTGATGTCCCAAATGCACGGAGGAGAGTGCAGCACCGAGAGAGAGCTGATCCACGTGTGAGAAGTTTTGTTTGTTTCTGTTTGTTTGGCGTTTTGGAGCAGTTTTTAGTTTAAGTTTAATACATTTATTATTTTATATTTAACTACGCCGACTCTGCCTCTTTCCTCACATCAAGAGAACTATTACAGTCGTGTTTTCCTATGTTTTTGGTGTGTTACAATTTGCCCATGCATGCATTGGACACGTACAATTGCAGAAATCAAAGTATCAGAACAAAATATATATTCTTTATGAAAGCGATTGATCTCCCTGAACTGCCTGAAACGGCTCATGTAGACACGCCTCTACATTGCCCCGTCAGTTCGCTGCATGACGCTGCCCAAAATGTACACGCAAGAAGGCGGCGTATCTTTAATTGTGTCGAAACCCAATGCAACTGTATATTGGAATCAGTGTATAACTGATGTGGACTGGAAAAAAGTCTGGCTTCTGCCCAATCGCTATCTTTTAACTAATAAGGTTAAGGAAGTTACCTATAAGCTTTTACATATATATTTACATATAATATATCCTACTAAACATTATTTAAATAAATATAGAAAAGATATAGATAAAAATTGTAGCTTTTGTAAGCAGAAGCCAGAAACAGTTGTTCATTTATTTTGGCAATGCCCTGTTGTTTATTTGGAAAGGTGGAAAGATGTCCTCTTAGGTATAATTGTTAATTCTAAAGATAAACAAACCCACATATACATTATTAATTTTGTTATTCTAATGGCTAAATTTCACATTCATAAATGTAAATTTATAGGAAAGAAACCATGTTTCTTTAAATGAAGTTAAACATTATTTTGAGTCTGTAATGCCCTCAAAGAAATCTAAAGCTATTCAAATTATACGATCTTGTGCATTTTTTAAAGTATTCTTATAATTTTGTTTATATATTCCCCCTAGCATATTTTGTACTCCGTATGTTATGTTATGTTATGTTTTGATTAATAAAAAAAAGGCGTATCTTTAGTTATCTCAGCTGTGGTGCTGCATCCATGCAAATGCAAAGGATAGAATAAAACATACCTCTGTAAAGCGTCCTTCTGGTCGATCCGTTGGTTTCATTCTCCTAACTAGGTTTGAAGGCAAAAACTGATGCTGCTTTTACGCTTTATCCACTTATGGTCTTGTATTTATTAAAACTGGTTCGACGCGAATCCACTCCGTGTGGGTGGCGAGGCGAACTATCGATCGTTCTGGCATGAGAGTTGCGCGCTGTGATTTTTCACACACTGTCTTGCCTCATATGCGGTCTTAATTTGCTCGTTTAATCTAACACTGCTGTTATTAACGTACTGTGTTTGCAACTGTTATGAAACGAAACGTCTCTGAGTGAGAGGAGCAATAAACTGACACTCGGCCTTATCCTGGAAGTTCCGCCTTTACGCTGGAGGTTTTCAGCCAATCACAACGCACAGCTCAACTGTCCAATCAGAGCACACGGCACTTAAATGCACGAGGGAACGACTCTTTTCAGAAGGCGGGGCATAGAGGACTTAAAAATGTACGGTATGTGGAAGATAATGTGTTTTTCCTCCTTTAAACGTATAAACACATTGCATTGCATTGCATTACATCAAATACAAACAATATTATTGGTTTTAGCTTGGCAATATTTGTCATTTAAGATATGTCTGGTTTTCTAATACAACCTTTGCATCACAAAATATTTAAATGGGTGAACATCCCCTATGTTGACTATGGAAACATGAATGGCCCTGGCACACACTAGCATGCCAGCCTCCGGCTTGATAGTGGAACTTTTATCTTGACACTTTCAATATAATTCATATGATTATGCCAGAATGACATTTTTTAAGTACCTGTACCAATGGAACTATCCCCAACAGCCTGTGTGTTATTAAGAAACTCCTGAGTCTGTGTCCTCACACTGCTGAGATCAAGATCCAGTTTGGCAAGCTCATTTAGCGTATGTTTGTTGTCCTGTAGCTGCTCTTGAATTCGTGGGGTCAAGCACTGTAGAACCACTGGGGCCTGGAGGTGACTGCACAGACGTTCCAATCTCTCTCTAATCAGTGTCATCCTCTCATTCAGCTGATAAAGATTGTAAGAGTGTAAGCAGTGGGCTAATGTTCATGAGGCCTAGACATGTCAATGGCCCAATAATGTCTACCAGCTCTTACAAATAGTGGCCTATTCTACATCTGAGGTCCTACTGTTGTTTAAACCAGAGGTCGCTTTAACCAAGTGACGGAAAAATAGGAAGGCCATCCGTCATTTTGACGGATTACAACGAGGGCAATTTGACGGGTAATAACACCATAATGATGAGTAATAACCCTTACGGAAAAAAAAACATGGGTTTAAAAAAACATGAGTTTACTACAGTAAAAACAAAAAAGACATGGTTACTGCAGAAAAAACCATTATTACTGCAAAATAAGCTGTAGTAAAACTATGGTTTTGCCAATAATAATCAATGCACCAAAAAACATGATTACTACACTTTAACCACAAATAAACCATGGTTCATTTTCGAAATCAATTATGATAGCTTTTTTATAAGTCTATCCGTCAAAATGACGGACGATGAAAAGGTCCAGCGCAACCTCTGGTTTGAACCATTTTTGGAACCTCTTCTGTGTAAAAGTATTATGTAATAAATCATTTGTACAACAGGAATCATCACATACAGCCTCAGGCTAAAGTATGTGTCACCTGTGTGTAGCGGGGTAGAGACTCCTCTAGTACTCCAGCAGCCTTGTAAACCCTGTCTCTCATGGCCAGATGCTGCTCCTCAATGTCCATGGCTTTCTGACAGAACTCCTGTCCCTGAGCTGAATTCAGGTCTGACAGACGCTTGGCCAGCATGCTCAGACGTGCTATCAGTGGCTTATTCTCTGCTATCGACTCTCGGACGCCCTGTTTAGAGTCAATAGAATTTAATAGGAGAATGACAAGAAAAGCATGGACTAAACAGGGACTTTATACATGTGCCTATTTCTAGAACACTCGACAACAATGACATTTTTACTGAATTGACCAATATAGTGTCCACTGTGTTTGTGCTTGTACTTGCTGCAAATTGTTCTCTTGGAATTATAATTTACATTTTGATACATTTTTGAAAACAAAAAAGTTGTATCTACCAATGGAAGGCAAATACTCAAAACTACTCAGAACGCAGATTGAACTTTTTCAAGTGCCAAGGCAACAAAATATCAACAAGTCAAAAGTCAGGAAAACTGAAAAACAGAAACCTTGAGAACAAAATGTCTTACTCTAAAAATGGCAGATTGTTTAGTAGGACTACCTGTAAGAGGTTCTGTTGTTCTCGAAAAGCCTCGTAGCTGATAGTGTTTAGGGTGAACTGGCCAATAAGGGCTTTGGTTTCCTGTAACCATAGTAACACCTCAGCATAGCCTTCAGAGAACTGAAACAAGAGTGACTGAGCATGTTCCAGTTGAAGAACCACATGGGAATTGGTGGCAGTAGTGACCTGACACTGCTCCTGTAAGGTGTCTAGGCATGACTTTGGAAATAACAAAAAAACAGACATTGATATGGTGTGGTATTTTGCAGGTCAGGGGTGCATTTCCCAAAAGCATCGTTAGCCAAATATGGTTGCAAGTTCCGTTGTACCTGCATAGTTTACCGATTCAAGTGTTTCCCGAAACCATCTTTCCAACGAACATTCGCAAACAGTATCGCAAAGTTGCGTGGTTAGAACTACAGAAGATTAGAATCATCGTTCCTTATTATTATGACATGTAGACTTACATAAATCATACTTTTGAGCAAAATAAGCAAGCGACATGCAGTGCATTCTATAGCAATGATTTAAAATATTTACAAATTCCATGTTATGTCTTTTAGTTTGTCAAAAGTATTAAAGCACTGTTTTTGAAAAGTGCGCATGTGCGCAGCCCAAAGACACTAGGACCCTGGGGAATCCCTGGGCGGAATGATGTAGGAGGAAACTTGTGAATGAATGAAACATTTTGAGATAAAACAACAGAGAACAAGAATTTTATTTAAATGTAATGTGCGTTATTTACAGCAAGAATTTGACATTAATTAGATCTTAACGTATTTATTAGTAGACGTTATTACTCAACCACCTGTGCGACGTCATCAACTAGATTGCTGAACCAACTTGGTTCAAACAATTGATCTCCGACAGAGTTACTATGGTTTTGGGAAACACTCGTAACTACATTGTTAATTTCCCCAACGATGCATTGTACTACTGTGGTTAAGCAGCGAGTTACGACGTTGTTCGGGAAACGCACCCCAGTATGATGAACCAAACAAACTACATAAACAAACTCTCATATGTAAGTAACAATGTACAGACTACCTGTTTAGTAAAAAAATGGACACAATAATGATTTGACATTAAACATTTTATAAGTTATTATTACACTTTCTGGAACTAATTACTTTGATTGGTCAGTCAAAACACACATAGGTAAGTTCCTAAAAGAAAAACTGATAACACCGCTCATGGGGTACTGCAAGTCATCTTGAATGGTGCATTTTAATACTTATAAAAATAAATATAAATATGCCTGATTAATAACACATATGATAATATATCATTTAACCAAATTTCATGTTTGCCATGTTTGTTTTGTTTGAACTTCTCTGTGGAAGGTTTGTATTTGTTACAAATGAGCTTATACTACAAATCAATTTTTCATGTCCATTAATTTACTCACGAGGCAAGTGAATTACAACTGTGTAATAAGTGAGATAAAGTACAGCCAGACGGTTGTTACTCCAATAAATAATCCTGATCATCCTGTTTTGTAATGACCCACTGGTTGTACATCCTTAAACATTTTATTACATTAAACTCTCTGAATCTCTGAATTTGGGGTAGTAAAAAATATCAGATGGCTGGGTCAACAGAATACGAATTTACAGAAAATTCAGAGTATTCTAGAAATTGTATTATTTCAGAAATAAATCTGAATGTATAGTACCTGCAGTCTAAATGTTTCTCCATCCTCACTATACGCCTGCAGGAGTTCCAAAATCTTGACCATTTTCTCAATGTTAAACTTGTGCTGCAGAATTTCCACAGCAAGAATCTGCAGAGCAACAGGCAAACAAAATATGTATTGGGGTAATTCTATAATTGCAGGTTAATTTGATGTCTGAAGTAATTTTTTGTCTGGTTTGTTGAGATGGTGATTATTTTTTAATTAATCAAATAATTTGTTACTTGTCATGAATCACAAGATTTTCAGAAGTTTCAGGCCATAACAATAATGTATTTTTTGTACAAAGTGATTTATAAGTGTCTTAAAATCTGAAGCATTGTGTTATTGTTGTGGGAGGGATGTTTTTCTTTTTGCATTTGCATTTTCTCTTTTTCTCCCACTATTATCTTACAGGAGCTGTGTTTGGATCATGGTTCTGTCAGTCATCGATTGTGAGCGATGCTTTGAGGACCATGGGCGGGCGTGTATAAAGACCCAGATGTGACGTGCTTCTGGAGGGAGCTTTTGTGCTTTTTGTTTGCTTGCTCACCTGTGTTAGTTTTGGCGTAGTCTCGCGTAGCCAGACCTTCATAGTGAAGGTCTGGGAACTTTGGCCGCTTTTTTTGGTCAAGGCCCACTCAAGAGGCCGGACGGACGGGCCGCTAAAGAACATGACATGCACGTATCGCGGAAATCCTGTGGAATTCAACCAATCAGATGACGACTTCGAACATGCTGAAGTGTTTCCTGAAAAGTGTGCCATATGCATCAGACGTTCAGCCAACGGTCCATGTCTGAGACTAGTTTTGGTGTTGCGCCTGGGTTTTGTTGTTAGTTTTCCAAACATGAGTTATTGTGTGTTGAGTTTTCATGACCGCTTAACCACCTTTAAACTGTGACTCGGATTATCCAAGTTTATTAAAGTCCTGCTTCAATACATCGTGATGGGACTAGTTCAGCATGTCATGTGACTTACATCTTACTACACGCAGGGTAAAGTTGTCTAAACACACTAGTTAAGAGAGCGAGTGTCAATGTTTGTATTTATAAGGCCTGTCAGATTACCACATTTTTGGAATCGATTCTGATTCCGATTCCTGGTTTTGGAAAGAGTCGATTCCAAGAATCGATTCCTAGCTGCTGTTGTCGATTCTCATTTGATTTCCTTGTTTTACTACAAGTTTTACTACAAATGTTATTAAAAAGTTAAATAAGTAACATTTTTAATGCAATACAATTATCTAAGCTTTCACTTTTCACATTTAATTGTTTATTGTTCATTTAATTTCTATAACAAAAACCTTAAACAAATATGTCGATCTTGTCCTCCAATTCCAATGTATAACTAATATTAAGATTAATAACACTAAGAGAAGATGATTAACAGTTACATTTACAGTCTGTCTGAAAAAACATACTTATATGATTTGTTATATGTGTGGATACATCTTATAATATCTGCATAGTGTGTGCAAACACCGCTTTTGCTTTTTTGTATCGATGCAGAATATTTCATGTCATTCCACAGCTCCAGACTTCATCCATCAGGTTTTTCTAAAGTCTGTACTGTTTTCGACAAGAAACTAATGTGATTTAATTGACCGATGACATCAGCTAAGGCACTTACTCCTAGAATCGATGCCCACCCCTAGTATTTATGTTTGTTAGTCAGTATAGTTAGTGCCGTTTTATGCTGAAGATGTTATTTTCTTTGACATTTTTGGGAGGGGTGTTATTTATGGTGTTTTGTTTTATTGTTTTTCTTTAGCACTGCTCTTGTCCCTTACTTTTGGTTGTTGTTAATTTATCATGTTTGTATATAATTTGTAAATAGGTATTTGTTGATGGTTAAATGTATTTTGGGTTTGTATTATTATTATTGTGGGCTTTGCAATACTGAACAACCTTCTTACTAAACGCAAAGTACAAACTCATCGCACCTTAAAAGTGGAGAGATGCGTTCAGCCTAAAATAATTTACCTATTGAATGTGTTGGTGTTACCTCCCAAATATTCCTAGATGCCAATTATCTAGGGAGACGTAACAATTGTAAGACGTGTGTTCTTTAATCTAAAAGTGCACCAACAGTTCTTTTTCTGTTATGTCAAAACTGTTAACTTATTAACTCAAAGGGAAAATCAATCCCATCCCTACATTATTTAAAACTTGTTTAAGTATAATTTGACTAATATGTGTTATATAAGCATTTGTGCTATTTGTGTACTTGTGCAAGTCTAGTTATTGGCTAAAAAGCTAAAATTAGCTATTTAGTTACCATCAACTCTGTTACCAATATAACAGAATTGACAGATGTGTGTGAGAGAGAGAAGAGAGTGAGAGCATGTTTCTGGGTGCGTGTATGTGTGGGTATGGAAATGCAAAAACTCACTTTCTCCTCATTGAGCTGGGCTGCTATGATTTCAAGGTTCAGATCAATGGCTCTGAGCTCCTCCAATGCCAGTGAGGTATCTGTAAACCATGCCAACTCTTTCTCAACAGCCTGATCCAACTGATTACAAAAACAAATTAGGAAGATATCAGCTCTTTTTAACCGAAGTGACTTACTGTTCATTCATAATTCATGGACGTCTTCCTACAAGCTTTAAACTTGCAACCCTCCAGTTGCCAGCCCTTAGCTTCAGTCCACTCCACCACACTGATGTAAACTATGAACCACAAACTTAACCATTACTTTTACATTAACTGACACAAAAAGTCAAAATAAAGTAAAAACAATAGGACAAAATATTTGTTGTGTCTTTTACCTTCTGCCTCTCAGCAGAACACAAAACTGCATCAGTTTGGCTCTGGGTATCATTGGCCAGAAGTTCTCTCTCTATGTGACCCAGCCACAGGTGCAGGTCCGTCTGGCTGGAAGTACATCGACTAGATGCTTCCATAGCCTGTTCCAACCTCAGCAGGACATCAGCACTGCTCAGACTCAACACAGAGTATCGGATATGCAGACTATCTACTCGGCCCTGCACCAGCTGAGTTTCCTCCTCTACAGAATGGCATAATAAAGGCCAGTAACGAAATGTGTTCTTGTTAGTATTGCATGAAGTTAGGTTTACTAATTGAAATATAGAGAAACATCACCTGAAATTGTTTCCGTAAGACCATGAGCACATTGTTGAAGTCTCCCCAAGTTAACACTCTTAGTTTTGATTTCTTCCACAACTGCCTAAATAGAGAAATTGTGTTTATTTGCTGTACTGCCCAGAAGAAAATGTTAATTCTGTGGTTGTATTTCATATCTTATATATTTATATCTACTAAAAGTGAAAATGTAATGTTTTGTTTTAGTTAGTTATCAATTGATGACTTTTATGATGTTTCTCATAAACGTTTGTAAAAATAAATCATTCATAAAATCATTACGTTTTTATTGAACACTTAATGAATTTAAAGTGATCTCATTTTTGATTATGTTGTATATGTACAGGTTGTAAGTGAACCAGCAGGGACAGGAAAACAAGATCATTTTTTTGTGCTCTTCTGACCTTGGCCTGCTCTGTGGCTTCCTGTAGATGAAGCATTCCTCTTTCTGCAGCACGAAGTTCAGCTAAGTCTTGATCCACAGATATAAGCCACAGCTGGAGACTGTCTGATGTCTCCTGGAATAATTGAGCTCTTGGCAGAATGAATTCCAGAATCCTGTGTCTGTCAAAAAGATCCACAATACATCTTTCAGAATCACTTGGTGGATGTTAATTTGCTACACAGGCTCATTGGAAATACATACCTCAGTCTACATTTCTTCATCCCCCGAAATATGTACCTTCGGGTACAAATCGCTGCATTTATTGGTTGCAGGTATGTATTTTCAGTGAGCCTGGGTGTCATTTTGGACCCAGATGGTGTTTGATTGATTCAGTATCAGTATCTTGCATTACAAAGCTATACAAAAATGTTGCTATAAATTTTGTTTAATGTCTAGAATCACATAAACCTTTCTCAAGTGTATCCAAATATTTTCCATTCCTTTTTGGCTAAGCTGAAACTGTGCTGTAATGTGGACCTGACTTTATGCTGACAGTCACATGTTCTTTCTTACCTGCTGTAGGCAGTCTGAACAAGAGCCTCCCATTTGAGTTTGAGTTGTGCAAGCTGTAGTTTGGTCTTTTTACTGTCATCCCTCTGTAGGCTTTCTGCCAGGTGTGGGCCCTCCTGCATGATAGTCTCCATACTGGGCTTTCTGTCCTCTAAGAGGCGTTCTAGGAGCTGCAAGGCAAGATAAATGTGACCATAATGTGCTGGTTTCCCACCAAAGTCTTGCAAGAATTAACTTTTTTTTATTAATTACAGTAAGCCATTAAATCATATGTGAATATTACTGTGTGTGTTTTACTACTATATGGGCATATACACAAAATATTATTCAATATATTTGTAATATAGCTCAATAGTAGGCTAATTAAAGGGAATGACTTACAGTCATAAAACTGATGTTGACTCAGTCAGTGCAAGAGAAATAATTGATAGCATGATGCAGTTGTTTCCCCTCTTACACAATGGAGGCATATATTGTATTTGTTTTTGTTTTTTATAAAACTTAAATATATAATTAATCTTCAGTTTAAGACTTGTAGTATAAATCCTTTAAACATGCTTTTGTGGTTTGGCCATGTGATCAAGACAATCAACAGTTTTTAAAGGTGCCGTTCTCTATGATCAAGTTTTTCAATCTTTAGTTAGTGTGTAATATTGCAGTTATAGCATAATTAATACCTGCAAAATTAAAAATCTCAAAGTTCAATGCCAAGCGAGATATTGTGTTTAACAGAATTCACTTTTCAAGGACTACAGAAAACAGCTGGTGTTGGACTACAGCCCGGGTACACGATGTCACTATTCTGAGTTTTTGAATAACCTCCGCCTACACAAATACGCTGAAAAAGGGGAATGAGCTTTCTGGACAATGTGTGCTAAGCTGCTGTCGAATCGCAACACACTTGACCAGCTACACAATCAGAACTCGTTGCGTATTTCTAAAGGAGGGACTTCATAGAACAAGGAAGACATCAGCCCGTTTTTATGATGGTGAAAACAGCGGTATAGAGAAAGGTAAATTGTGTGAAAAATACTGTGTTTTTTCACAAACAAAACATGCACACATGTTATATTGCGTACCGTATACACAATCAAGGCTCAGAAAACACCAAAAGAATGGCACCTTTAAAAATTTGTTTTCTTGTTACTTTCTTGAGCTAAACCATATTTATTTTGCTCATAAATAATGCACTGTCAATTAAATTAAGCATTATCAGCACGTTATGTGATGGTTACAAAATATTAGAAAAGGTGATTGGGCCTTCTCAATAGCCGGGCCACGATTATGGAATAAACTTCCGCCAGCCATCCGAACCTCCCCCTCTTTACCTGCCCCTCTTTACCTGCCTTTAGCGATGAGGTTGCGAATTGCAACCAGCCGTTCACTCCACTCCTCAGCAAAGCACTATGGAGTCCGTGAGAGGATCAAGATGTTGTCACGTTTTCGCTTCCTTCCCAAAAGAGATAACGTATTTACGAAACGCGCTCTGTAGAGCAGTTTTTTTCGTTTAGGGATACTGTAGTCACAACATGGAGAATTCTATGTAAGGTGACCCGCGGTGTATGTAGAAAAAAATAGCTCATTCTAAGGTAATAAAAACATTATGTAAGGTCTTTATACACCTCTAAACACATAGTTATGTATATTATATTGCATTTATGTTAATAGAGCCTCCAAAAAACTATACATCTTTGAAGCTGCTGTGATTAAACATTTCCTTAGACTGGCCCTTTGAGCCTGATTAGAGGGCTTTGGCAAAGTACTCTGGCGATTGAGTCGGATTAGAGGGATGCATGTTTTTTGTTTTGTTTTATGGCTATTGATGTATTATACAGCATTTTGGGCTGTCCTAGTGGCAGTAGAAATGTAAGAAATAAACCTAAACCTAATAAAAAAATAGGTAAAAATAGGTTTGTTTCCTTAATTTGGTGGCCTGTATGAGTGTGGGATTTCCCGGCCTGAATTTGAGTCCCAGTCCAGCCCTGTAAGAACTGTAACTTCAACTACCAAAGATTTGTTTCTCGATAATCTGCCCGAATTGTCTCAATTCCTGAGCATGCCTAAAAAAGTAGAAGATCTTGACATTATCACCTAAAATTTTAACTCCTCCTTCTCCGAAACGCTAAACACAGTTGCTCCTCTGCGCTTAAAAAGATTAAAGATAGCAGTCCAACACTGTGGTATAGTGAACACACTCATGCTCTAAAGAGAGTAGCCTGGAAAATGGAGCGCAGCTTTTAGAAAACCAAATTAGAGGTATTTCGTATAGCATGGAAGGACAGTATTCTAACATACAGGAAAGCTTTAAAAACGTCTGGATCCACCTTAGGTTTTTATTTAACGCAGTGGCTAAATTAACAAAAATAAATCATCAGCGACTTCTGATGTTGGATTTCAGCATAGCAGTGATGAATTTATTAACTATTTCACTAATAAAATTGAGGATATTAGAGAAAAGATTATAACTATGCAACGAGACCCTAGCTGACCAGACAACAAACTACAGCTCCTTTAAGGAGAAACTGCAATTATTTTCAGATCACAATGAACTGTCTAAAATCATTTTATCATCTAAGTCAACAACATGCATGCTAGACCATACCTACAAATCTATTGAAAGAGATGCTCCCAGATATTATAAATCCTCTTCTTAGCATTATTAACTCATCTCTCACACAAGGATATGTCCTTAAAGTATATAAGGTGGCTGTTATTAGGCCCCTTGTCAAAAAACCCTAACTCGACCCTAGGGAATTATTTAACTACAGACCTATATTGAATCTACCTTTCATTTCTAAGGTACTTGAAAAGGTAGTATCAACTCAATTATGCTTCTTCCTCCAATCAGGATTTAGAGCACATCACAGTACTGTGACTGCTCTGATCAGAGTTACAGATGATCTGCTTTTGCCGCCTGACCATTGCTGTATCTCGTTACTTGTGCTGCTAGATCTTAGTCATTTTCCCGAAATATTTGCAGTTGGTGCCACAGACTTTGCACACAGTATGGCTTTTATCAACAACACCTTTCTCGCTGTCTTCACAAAATCCAAAAGGTTGCCACACAGTCGATTTCAAATTTGATAGAGCAAGTCGTAGTTTGTCGTCATCGTTTGAGTCGGGCAGAACAGTGTAGCACTGTTGCCTGACAGCAAGAGGAATGGTCCGGTCATTAGTTCGGTCGTTTTTCTATTTAATAACGAAAGTAGAAAAATTTGAAAACGTATCCTTTTATTCCTCATTCCTCAGTTCCGCGCATTCTGATATTCTTTTTTTGGTCAAGGCCCGCCCATGAGGCCATATGACAGACAGGTAAAGCAACCAATCACGTATCGTTTTGTGGCCGTGTCATGTTGAGAGGTGTGGAAATGTCCACAAAGTAACAGACCGGTGTACATTCACGAGCTTGTCAAAAGTCATAAACACCAACAACAATGTTTATGAGTTTATGCCGTGAACCTTGCATACTTTAAAGAATTTAGCATTTAGCATTGGTACAGCTGTACTGGTACAGTATGAGATAGATTCTATTGGTGGGGTTTTTCTATTGGGGCAGATTTATCCTTTTGGATTAATGCCAAAAACACACTATAGAAAGGAATTTTGTATTTCAACGGAAAAAAAGCTAATGGTTTGCATTAAACTGTTTACAGAAATAGTAGCCTACAAAGAACTTTTCTTTGGGCTTTTCTTCCCCTTTTATCATATTTTTCCTTGCCTTAATTAATTTCCGATCCTGCTAGTATTGTATACTTAAAAAAACACACTGGGACGTTGAATTACCTTGAATTGATTAACCATAACCCGCATGCTGCCGCATTAGCAACAACAGTACAGTAAATGCATTGTGTTACATGCTGCTGCTGGTGAACTGAGTGAAGAGACGCGGAACAGTTGCGCACGCAGACCTCCACCTACTGCTCCACCCCCGCCACAAATTTGATCATAAAAAATATTTTGTAATCATTTATTTTTTTGTTGATAGAAAGGTGATAGAAAGGTATTATTATCTAGTGTAATTATCACACATAATTATTATAAATTTGTATGACCAGAAGGGCACGCCACTGAGTCAGAACATCGACCCTGTTTAACTGTTTTGGTATTCAGCTGTGATATTTTGTAACATAGCAGTATTATAATAACAAAGCAGCGATAAGCGCAACCATTTGACATCACTTCCCAGAATGCGAACGAGTCGATGTTTTATGGAGCTCATCGCTCTTTATAGCGTATGGTGCTCTGATTGGCCAGTTGAGCTATGCATTGTGATTGACTGAATACCTCCAGCATGAGACGGAACTTCCAGGACGAGGCAGAGTATCATTTCATCTCTCCTCTCACTCAGAGACATTTTGTGTCATAACAGTTGCAAACACAGTATGCTAAGAAGAGCAGTGTCAGATTAAACAAGTGGATTAAAAGCACATATAAGGCTAGACAGTGTGTGAAAGACAGCGCAACTCTCATGCCTGTTCGCCTCACCACCCAAACGGAGTGGATTCACATCAGACCAGTTGTAAATACATGTACATAAGTGGATAAAGAGTAAAACCAGCATCAGTTTTGCCTTCAAACCTAGTTGGGAGAAGGAAACCAACGGATCGATCAACGGACGCTTTACAGAGGTATGTTTTTATTCTGTTTTATGCATTTGCACTGTGACATGGCAGCTGCAGCAAGATACACTACCTTCTTTGCGTGTACATTTGGACCTTCTTTGCGTGTACATTTGGGCGGCATCTTGCAATGAACGGCCACAAACTGATGTAGCAAAGTGGGGGCGTGACTGATTGAGGCGTTTTAGGCAGATCTGGATCAGACTTCTCTTTCAGTTAAAGTAAATCATTTTGTGCAAAACTTCGAGTTTTGTGACTTTGGACATCTTATACATGGCACAAACGGTTCAATCACAACACTAAATCAAAAGCAAAACATAAAATCACGTACGATCACCCTTTAAACCGGTTCACATTCTTATTTGATTCACATTCTGTCTGTAAATTTTATTTGCTATTTTAAACATACCTTTTGTTCTTGCAGTTGGGCTTTTATCACCTTGAACTCTGAAGATGGGGGTCTTTGATTGGCTGTTAGCTCTTCAATCTCGATGACCCATGTCATCAGTTTTTCCAGATTTTGGCAGAAGGTCAATGGATCCCTAAATTCATCCTTCAGAGTCAATGCACTTTTGGCATCCTTAACATAAGACCAGATAATATGCTAAGAATGCAACAATTATATAAAAAATAATGAGTTATAAAATAAATAAAGTATACCTTCTGGTCAAGACTTGATTCCTGGTTTGAACTTGACTGTCCATCAATTTGCAGCTGAAATGGAGAACAAGTTATTTAACTGTAAAAAGGACAGCTGATGACACTAACTCCAAAATGAAACTCCAAACAGGTGAATAAAAATGACAACAAAGAAGAGTTAAAAATGTTAGGGCATTGATGAAGAACCTTTTTTTTAGTTGTTAATTTGGATTATTTAATCATTACTGTATATGTAATAACCTCTGCAAGCTCTTCAGCAGCTCCAGCAAGGATTCTAACAGTTCTGGTGATGATAGGGTCACCTCCCTTCCCCCAAGGAGGGTACTCTGTCACCTCCACAATCTCTGTCACAATAGTCTCTGTCACTTCTGTGACTTCAGTAACCTCTTTGTTGCTCAGAGGCCTCCAGGACCAGGTGTTTCCTGGATCCCTTCTGTGCATAGTGGCTGTCCTATGTGCAGATCCACATTGACTCAAGGGGGATCTTCTATACTCTGGAACATTAGATCTTCTGGTCAAAGACCCATTTTGTGATGTTTTAACTGGGGATGGAGTGCTTCGCCAGACATTGTCCAAAGTGCTTGTTGTGGTGACTGTAAGAGCTGGGGAACTCCTCTGCTTTTCTGGTGTGGGAGTATGTCGAAGAACCTCTTCCCCATCCTCTGTCCTTGTCTCTACTTTAGGAGGTTCTGGGAGCTGCCACTCTGTCTGTTGCTGGAAGCGCTCTTTTAAGGTGTTCTCCTCTGACCTAACCTGTTTGGACTTTTGACCCAAACAGCTAGGTCGACTAATGAGGTTACCCATGACTTTTCCACAAATGGGTTAATCGGGTATGGGGTACAAGAAGATTCCTTTGCCATACATACAGGAGTCACTTCAGCTGCCTATAACACAAGGAAGTTCAAAGTAAGTCGCTCCTTTAAATAAGGTATGTAAGTTACACAACCATCCAGCTCCGACAAAGACCACAAAGTTTAAATCTCAATTAGATGCATTGCTCTCCCACAATAGAGCATCTTTTAATGCTTTCACACAAACAAAAATCATTATCACTATTATACGGTAGTGGGGGTAACACTTGACTAAGACAGTGTAGTAAATCCACATTTTACTGGGGAAACATTAATACATAGTCAAGCTGCGAGAGCTCACAGTACTAGAGGTATTAGAGGTATTATTCGCTTAGTTTGGAAGGTAGTGTTTTAACTTACAGGAAAGCCTTAAACGCTTCTAGAGCCACCTACTTTTCATCACTAATAGAACAAAACCAGCACAACCCTAAGTTTTTGTTTAACACAGTGGCTAATTTAACAAAAGATAAATCATCAGCATCTTCAGATATTGTACAGCAACATAGTAGTGATGAATTTATGAATTTCAAATAAAATAGATATTATTAGGGCAAAAATTACAACTATGTAAACGGAGGCTGCACAAGAAGATCAGACAACACATTACAGCTCCCCTAAGGAGCATATGCAATTATTTTCTATTATAGGCAAAGATGAATTGTCTAAAGTTATTAGATCCTTTAAATCAACAACATGCATGCTAGATCCTATACCTGCTAATTTACTTAAGGTGACTGTTATTAAGCCCCTTATCAAAAAAACTCAACTTGATCCTAGGGAATTAGTCAATTTTAGACCTATTTTGAATCTACCTTTTATTTCTAAAGTACTTAAAAAGTACTTTAGTCTCATCACAGAAAAGGTAGTCTCATCACATCTATGCTCCTTCCTCAAGGAATGACATCTATGAACAATTCCAGTCAGGATTTAGGGCACATCACAGTAGAGAGACTGCTCTGATCAGAGTTACAAACAAATTGCGTTTGCCATCTGACCATGGCTGCATCTTGTTTCTTGTGCTATTAGATCTTTCTAGCTGCATTCGATACCATTTATCATAGCATACTTTTACACAGACTTGAAAATTATTTTGGCATTAGTGGAATAGCCTTGAAATGGTTTAAATCATACTTATCTAATCGGTTTCAATTTGTAGCAATAAACAATGAGGTGTCACGCAAATCACAAATCCAGTACGGAGTGCCACAGGGCTTAGTTCTTGGGCCTCTGCTCTTCGCACTATACATGTTACCCCTAGGAGCTGATGATACTCAACTCTATATTTCCTCGAAGCCGAACAAAACACAGAAGTTCAAAAGAATAATGGAATGCATAGTCAATATAAAAAACTGGATGAGTAGCAACTTTTTATTGCCGAAAACAGCCATAAGTAACAACCAAGAATACCGCTTAACTATTTACGGATCTTCCATAAAACCCTCATCGTCAGCAAGGAAGCTGGACGTTTTATTCGATAGTAATCTGACTTTTGAAAGCCATGTTGCCAACACCTGTAAAACTGCGTGCTTCCACCTTAATAATATATCCAAACTACTTCATATTCTGTCACTATCAGATGCAGAAAAGCTCATTCATGCATTCATGACGTCAAGACTAGATTACTGTAACGCACTTTTAGGTGGCTGTCCTATGAGATTAATACAAAAACTCCAGCTAGTTTAAAACCAGCAGCTTGAGTTCTTGCACAAACAAAAAGTATGAGCATATTAGCCCGGTTCTGTCAGCATTGCACTGGTTACCTATCAAGCAATGTATTAACTTTAAAATCTTACTGTTTACCTAAAAGGCACTATATGGTTTAGCGCCTCAGTACCTGAGTGAGCTTTTATTGCATTATAGCCCTTCTCACTCACTAAGCTCTCAGGGCTCCGGTCAGTTGGTAATACCTAGAATTTTAAAATCAAGTGCAGGCAGTAGATCCTTTTCCTATCTAGCGCCTGAACTTTGGAACAGTCTTCCTAGTACTGTTCGGGAGGCAGACGCACTCTGTCAGTTTAAATCTAGATTAAAGACACATCTTTTCAACCTTGCATAAACACCACTTCTAAAATATAAATCATCTAAGGGATTTAGGCTGCATTTGTTAGATCAACCGGAACCATGAACACTGCATTAAAAAGTGTTGAACAGTATTTTGCAGCGGCAATCCGACAAGTCCTTACTACAAAACTGCAACTGCAATTAGCTACAGGAATATTAATGATAATCGTACATCTATATTTATCATTCTATTTTATTTTAGCCTAGTTGTGCAAGCACTGTGCTTGTAGAGATGCTGCAGTTTTAGCCAGAGGAGTGCAATCATTTTGCCATACAACAGCTGACTTGCAAATAGCGTTTTCCAAAACTTGTCACTGTTACGGACTGTTTAGATAAAATAACACACAGTAAATATGCACACAGTCTGTTACCCAGACAGAAGTGATGGGTGTAAATAAAGTATTATTGCCAAAATAACTGCTCTTTAATTTTGTCAGATGATGTTGCAATTCAAGGAAGTTACTACCAGTCACGCAGTACCACTGAGTAATGTTAAATTATTTTATACTTGTGTTAATGTCTGGAAAAATGTCACATTTGTTCAAATACAGTATGTGACAGTTCAAAGATCAAAAACGAAAGTGCCAACACTAGTCTGGCTCTTACAGCAAGTTGACCTGAACTGTGCCCGAGTTTGATTTCCCCCTTCCCCACTCCCCTGCTGGCCAGCACTCATACTGTACTTTACGAACTAGATCCGACAACGCTTTCATCATGAAAGTGGGACTGCTTTAAAGTAAACATAAAAATCTTGCTCATCACAATGGATCGTAATATTCAGTTTGTGGCTTATTAGGTATGTTTAACTTCATGCATGTGCTGCACAGACCGAATCGCTTGATATCAATTTTTTAAAATTGAGATTCATACATAGTGAAGTCTCGCTCACCCTACGCTGCTCCAGTAGTGTGCGTGTGGAAGAAAGACGGCACGTTAAGATTATGCATTGACTATTGGCAGCTAAACAGGAAGAACGTGCCAGATCGTCATCCTCTGCCGAGAATCCAGGATCTGATGGACACTCTGGGTGGTTAACGCTGGTTTTCCATACTCGACCAGGGGAAAGCCTACCATCAGGGGTTCATGGCCGAGGGATCAAGACATGTGACAGCATTCGTGACCCCTTGGGGCCTATTCAAGTGGGTAAGAATACCCTTCGGTCTATCTAACGCACCGGCCGCTTTTCTACGAAGCATGGAGCATGGCTGAATGCCATCCGTGATGAGAGTTGCCTACCTTATTTAGATGATGTGTTATGCTTCGCCAAAACCTTCCACGAACATGTAGAGATAGTATTAGAGTTCTTCGTCAACATGGAGTCAAGTTACGACCCACAAAGTGTGAACTATTTAAGCAAGAGGTCAGATACTCGGGTCGCCTAGTGTCGTCCGATGGGGTAAGTGATGGGCAGTGAGAATACTACGGGACAGAACACCTCACACTGTTGGAGAAGTTTGTCGCCTTCTGAGCTACTTCGGATTTCTGAGCTACTACCGAAGCTATATCCAAGACTTTGCTAGGTTAGCTAAGCCCATATATGAACTGCTCCAGATTAAGAGGTCAGAAACTTCATCATGAGAGGGAAAAGGAAAAGGAAAGGGAGTGGGTCCACAGTTATCATCTCGACACCCTCATTGACATGCTGACAAACCCTCCCTTGCTGGCTTACCCGGACTTTGATGCTCCGTTTGTACTGCATACTGACGCTTCAGAACAAGGGTTAGGAGCAGTACTCTACCAGAGGCAAGAAGAGAGACTGCGGATCATTGCTTATGGCCCAAGGACACTGTCACCAGCCGAGAAAAACTACCGACTTCACTCCGGCAAGCTAGAATTCCTCACGTTGAAGTGGGCAGTATGTGAGAAGTTCCGCGACTACCTCTTCTATGCCCCGTCTTTTACCATATACACCGGCAAGTTAAACGCAGCAGGTTATCGCTGGGTGGGGGAGCTCACAGATTTTCAGTTTGAGATCAAATACCGCCCCGGGAAAAGTAACAACGATGCAGATGTGTTGTCAAGTTGTCCCTTGAACATGGACCAATACATGGGGGAGTGTACCGAGGGCCTGTCACAAAGTGCCGTTCAAGCAACCTGGGAGGGCAACTTGATGTCCAAGAATGGTGACGTAGCCTGGGTGGCGGCTTTGAGCTTGACAACAACTGACATGGTCAGGCATGGTGGTTTGTGATTCGAAGAAACTCCTCAGAGAATGGGACAAGCTGGTCCTTCAGCAATTGCACAACCACATGAGTCATGTGGGAATGGAGAAAGTGTTGCAGTTGGCTAGGGAAAGGTTCTACTGGCCGGGGATGAAAAAGAGTGTGGAAGAGTATGTGACCCGGCAATGCCCATGCATCGCACAGAAACAGCCAGTGACACATGGACATGCCCCAATGGGAGGGATATCTTCGAGTGCACCTCTGGAGATGGTGTGTATAGATTTCTTACACCTTGAGACCAGTCGTGGAGGTTACGAGTATATTCTCATGGTAATCGACCACTTTACCAGATTCGCTCAAGCTTACCCGACCAGGAACAAATCTGGGAAGACGGCAGCGGAGAGGATATTTCCAGGGAAGTTACACCACGACCAGGGACGTGAATTCAAGAATTCCCTGTTTCACAATTTGCAAAAGGTCTCAGGAGTAGGACGCTCCAGGACAACCCCATACCATCCCCAGGGAAATCCTGTAGAGCGACTAAACCGAACTCTGCTACAGATGTTGTGGACGTTAACTGAGAGAGACAAGCAGAATTGGAAAGAGCACTTGCCAAAGGCGATACACGCTTAAAATTGCACTAAACATGAATCGACAGGGTACTCCCCGTTCTATCTGATGTATGGTCGACATCCAAGACTCCCTATTGATTTGTTGTTCTGGGTGGGGCAGGAAGACGGATTTACCAACTTACGCGAGTACGCGGAGCGGTGGGCAGATAGGATGAGTGAAGCGTATAGGATTGCCACTCAAAGCAGTGAACAGAGGAGTCTGCGGAACAAAGAATATTATGATCAGAAGGCTAAGTGTGTTGTGTTGAGACCTGGAGACAGGGTCCTGGTGAGGAACTTGAGTCAGAGAGGTGGTCCCGGGAAACTACGTTCATATTGGGAACCAATCATCTACGTTGTGAAAAAACAACTAGGTGACAATTTCGTGTACCAAGTGCACCCCAAGAAAGATGCACGTAGGACTCGAACGCTGCACAGAAACCATCTCCTGTTGGTGAATGATTTACCGAGGCCAGAGAGTTTGAATCCAAGAAAACAGGAAACACTTAAGAGAAAAGGTGTGGCTGTACAAGAGCAACAGAACAGAAAGAACACTCAAGCAGAAGAGTTGGAAGAAGAGGAAACGTCTAGCTCAGATGGAGAGGAAGGATACTATTGGAGAGAAGTAGACAAGACGGATCATTCAGAACTTGGAAGAGAAGAGGTAGAAAATAGACTGTGTCAGAGAGGACGACAAGGATCTTGTACTGTGAAGAGAGAGAGTGTAACAGTAACTTACACGGGAGAAGCGTTGGGACGAGTGTCGGTCGAGTCAGAGGAGATGCCTCATGATACTTACCTGCCAGAGAATGTGCTACCTGTGGAGAGTCTGGAGCCAGAACAGCGTAGAGAGTCAGAAGGCGGGAGGTCGCAGGAAGAACAGGTCACGGAGGACCCAGAGGAAGAGTCACTGGTGCAGGAATCTTGTGAACCGAGCAGACGGTCACTCAGAGAGAGAAGACCCACCCAAAGAATAACCTACCCATATCTGGGCCATCCTACATTCCAGACACTAGCTACACTCAACACTCTAGCCACTGACATAACTCATTCATTTCCATTTGTACCTACACCTGCACATACATGGGTGGGCTATGTGAATGAGCCATACCAAGTAATGCCGGTTACAGTTATGATGCAGAGTTACTAGAAGAGTGTATGTATAAAAATGCTTAGACTAATTAATTGAGTTTCACCTTCTGTGGTGGGAGAGTGTGATACCCCAATTGATGGTTCATCACAATTGATGTCATATGTTTTACATGAGTAAATGTATGCAGAGAATGGTAATTATGCCAGGTCGACAGGGGGCGCTATGTGAATGTCGTGTGTAGTGATGCGTCGGCTGGGCGTCGGAGAATAACCCAGCGAGACGAGAGCTGAACACATGCACATTGTTGTCCTGTCTGTATTTTCCATTCTTCAGGTTAGTAAACTGTTTTATATGTTAATCCGCTCAGATGATGAAAAAATATGTATACGCGTAAGTTTAGCGTGGGAAATAGACTAATTTTGTCATATATTTGTATGTTTAACCACCGTGGTGTTCACCCGCCATTGAAGGGTTCTGATTTCCGAAGATAAACTTCTGATTTCCGAAGATAAACTTATTTAATTTTGTTTGTATAATTGTTCGTATAATGTTTAATTATCGCAATGCTACATGTATGCTCGTTGTAAGGGTTAAAACATTCAGTAAATGTTATTTTCTTTAATGTGCAACCGAGTTCGCTCATGCCACGTGAGGCCAGAGAGCATGTGAATATGCAAATGAGGAAAGCAGCGATTGGCTGTTGAACAGACCTGTGTGTGAGAGTGATAAACGCAGGCACACAGACGAGACTAAAACGGTGAAACTGTGTATAAAATAGCAAGTATATTTGACAGAATGTATTTTTGGATAAATGTTAATATGTTACTGTGAATATTTTGAAAATAGAGAATAGAAAATAACCCAGCGAGACGAGAGCTGAACACACGCACATTGTTGTCCTGTCTGTATTTTCCATTCTTCAGATCGCTGGAACATTTAACTGTTAGCTGATGCAGAGGTCCTGTACCCGCTACACATACACAGAGCCTAATTATTATATTAAGCAGTTTGAGTACACAAGAATTGATGCTGCCAATAAACCAGCAGAGATTTACTTCAGGAGTCAGAAGCTTTGTGGCCATGCGGCTCAGAACTGGTGTTTTTTAAGACTTTTGCCATTATTGTTGGACACCGGATTAAGGATGCAGATTTAGAAGTGTGGCAGCCAGTTCTACTCCTAAAACAAATTGTAGAGCAAATTTGTGCACCAGCAATACTGGCAGATCAAGTCACTTATCTGAAAGTGCTCATTGATCAGTACATTTATTTTTGGTGTGTGACTTTCCCTTCTGAGACTCTCAAGCCTAAACATCACTACTTAAGCCATTATCCTGAGCTTATAATATAATTTGGGCCACTGATTTGCTTATGGACCATGAGGTTTGAAAGTAAACATACCTATTTCAAACCATGCGCTAGAAAATTGCACAATTTCAAAAACCTATGTGCAACACTTGCAGAGAGGCACCAACTTCTCCAGGCCTATTTAAGTGCAGGAAACCTCTTTCAACATTCTGTGCAAGTTGAGAAAGGCTCTGGATTTTATTTTGATGATTACAATGAAGCAATCAAGGAATCAGTTGATCATTTCAATTTTTCAAAATGCCATTTAAATTAATTACAATGTAATTGAAGAAGAGACTGGCCAGATTTTTTTGCTATGCTGGTTGATTAAGTCTTGCCAGTTAAGCTACTTAGAATACCTTGTTTAAAAACAGCCCGTTTGGAGTACCAGCCTTAACATCATATGCTTAAGATGAACTAGGTTTTTTAAATTAAGGTCAATACAATGGATGAATTTATGTTATAATTTAATTAAAGCTCATTTGATACATAATGCAGATACTTAACCCTGATGTTCTCTCTGATTTAAACCCACCCTTGGTAGACTCTTGATATTGATTTAGGGCCAGTGACCCCCCCAATGAACTAGATGTGTAACCACTGTGACTGACAATTTTGTGCATCAACAATCCATAAAGAATGTATAATACATCATTTGAGAGCAAATATAATTAGTGATTTAAACACTGAGGTATCCAACATTACGTCAACGTGTGTTAAATGATACATGTAATGTTTTAAAAGAAAATGTACTAAAGAAAATCCATGGCTAGATAAACAAGCAGCATTTATTAATTTGACCTCAATATGGAAAACAGATGGTATTTGCTGGGGTCAAGCCACATGGTGCTAGTGTAATAACTGGTAAATGAAGCACTGATAGTGGCAGCTCTAGTGAGACATGTGTCTTATAAATTTCCTAATAATCATAAATCAACCGTCCTATTAAGTTTGCGCAGTAATCATGATTAAGATGAGTGGTCTCTTTAATTAACTAGGAGAGCTGTGTGCTTATCCACTATAACATTAATATATAAATGATGTCATTCTCCAAAAGCATTATATGCATATAGTACATAATGTAATTTTCACATTTAGGTTACCACAATGTACTGTATTTAAGTCAAAATAATTCATTGATATATTCATAATTAAAAAGTTAATTAAAATGGTTAATTAAATCACCATTTAAAATGATAAAAATATCAAATACAAATTATATCATATTTTTGTTCATGCATAGCAGAAGACAGAGCACATAAATATAGCAACTTGAAAAAATATTGCCACAGCAGAGGCAATCACAAACACCATCAAATTAAATAGTTACAAACAAATCCAAGCTGATTCTATCCAAAGCTGCCAAAACACCTTTTAGACAAAGCTAAGTGGTTCAGACAACATCACTAAGTCGCGGCACCCAAACCAGCTGTTGGTCTTACAGACAAAGTTTGAATGAGCCTAACATGGGCAATTGAATATGGTGGCAGTTGTGGTGGTTTGGGTCTCGGCTGTGCATACTTACCCCGGCTAACTGAACAATTCCACTGGTTCCTCTGTCATTATTCAAACAGGAGAACAAAAATCTTCTATCAGAATTTTTGAAGAAGCCGTCTTTCCAGCGGTACAGACGTACAAACGTACATAAGCCTTCACATTCACTTGCTCAAACAACCACTTTAAAAATACAGTTTACACAAGATGACCCATGATTTTCTATCGCCTGCAGCCACAAGCAAACAATGTCCCTTTTCCCCTCCGGCTGCCCCCTCCCATAAGCAGCATTCTCTTTCCCGTTGGCCTTTGTTGTTCACATTCGGACAGAGGAATTCCTTATTGAGGCTACTGATGGGAGGTGAAGTTAACAGAGAGGTCCTATAGTTTCAGAAGTCAGAAGTATTTCCAGCTCAGAGATGCTGTACATTCCCATCCAGAGATTTTGCTAGAGTTAAGGTAGGTCCATAAGCCATGAGCCTGTTGTGTGAACTCCTGTGTTTCTCTTGTGCCACACATTTACACAGTGAAACACCCCCCTCATAGTGATAGCCCCTCCCCCAGCTCCTCTTTTGCCTCACAAACTCAGCTTCTAATGAAAAAGAGGAGGATCAAAAAGGTTTCTAAAGACCCCAGGCTGCTCCCGAACATTCACATGTTAAGTGACAGCTGCCTCCAACCCCTTGTGCCCCTCTCATTTTCCCTCCATCTCTGCAGCAAGTGTGGGGCAGACTGAGCTGGACCACAAAAGCAGGGACCTCCAGCTCAACCATCTCCACATACATAGCCCCCTTCACTATTTAAAGCCCTGCCATGGCTACAAATACAACTAATTATTGTAAGACATCTCTGAGTACTTTCAAGTCACTTCCAGACCCCAAATTGTAAAACAAAGAACAACAGAAAAAGCGGTAGAAACAATGAACTCTGAGACATCTGAATAAGTTTCATGGGATTTATAAAGTTAAATCTATACTTTCATTTGCTCAATTGCTACATGATAATTTAAAATCTTATTATTTTCATGTCTAGGTATCATATCTCAAATAATCAATGAGTAATAAATCCCATGAGAGTGAGAGAGTGTGAACAGGTGTATATAGCAGGTGCATTCAGGCCGGGGGATGGGTAAAACAGGTGCTCAAGTGTTTATCATAAAATCATCAGTTAAAAATGATAAATATCAAATGCATATTATATCATGATATTTTTGTTCATGCATAGCAGAAGACAGAGCACATAAATATAACAACTTGAAAAAATATTCTATAGAAAACTATATTTTCCAAACAAAAAGGTTCCTCTGGTCAACACCAGGAACCTAATTTATAAATTGTTGCGTTGAAACCACCCTGCGATCATTTCTCAAAGTGCATACGTGTGATTCATAGAACGAATGTACGCACAGAAAACGTGTGTACGCCTCTCTTTAAGATGTGAAATTTATACATTGCAAATGATCTTGAAATTGCACGCAGCTGAATGTTTTATCATTTTAACGTCTAATTAAAGGTACTGTGTGGAATTCTTTGGCGGCATCTAGCGATGAGGTTGCGAATTGCAACCAACCATTCACTCCACCCCTCCCGTTCTAAGCACTACGGAGGCCGTGAGAGGATTAAGATAGAAGATAGGTAGATAGAAATAGGTCATTCTAAGGTAAGAAAAACACAACGCTTCATTATGTAAGGTCTTTATACACCTTTGAAGACGTAGTTATGTATATTATATTGCATTTCTGTCAATAAAGCCTCCAAAAAACTACACATAGCACCTTTAATATCATTAACATCTAAAAGAGCACAGGACAAGCAAAAGTGCGTATGTCTGCTCAGACCGTGATGTGGCGCTAAGCACTTTTCCATGTCAAAAACCATTTTTTCAATGGGTCCAATGTTTGGTTACTGACATTTAAAAAAAATCTTATTTTGTGTGTGTTCTGCACAATAATGTAATACAGGTTTGTATTAAGCAGGCATGTGCACGGAAGACAATTGGCCTCGTAACACTCACTTGTGATTGGCTGAATGTTAGTTCACTCTAATCTATGTAACAAACCAAAGAATGTTACGTAGGCGGGAATGGTGGGTGGAGTTGTGGGTGCTTGAGCCCATGCCCATTCCAGCCTACGTTCTCTGGTTTGTAAGGGCACTATTTAGGATAAAAGTTATGAGCTGTCACTTTGCAGTTGAAGCACGGAGATGAGTAGTGTCATCACATAGCAATTGATTCATATGCGTAAACTTTTTTCACAGTTTGGGCATCTATAACAAGAATAGACGCACATATTTGTTATGGTTCTGCCCTTCTTGTCTTGTAAATCCAAGAGCCTTGTGGGCAGGCCATGACAGTGCCATGTCTCCGTTTATTTTATATGTGGAAGCGCGTGGCCTGGGCGTGGTTTGCCTACGTCACACGCTCTCCGGTCGTGCGTCTTTGTCACACCCCCGGTTATTGTCATGATCCTGTTGTTAAGCTTCTGAATTTATAGTCTTGCTGGCAGGGTCATGACAATAACATGTCTTTGTGTTTACGTTCTGTGTGGAGACACACGGCTCTGGCGCTTCCGCCTTTTGCTGTGTGTTTTCAAGTCGCGTGTTCTAGCCCCGCCCACCTTGTTGCCCCTTCAACCATTCCATCAGTGTTTCCATGCCGTGCACCTGTCCCTGTGTAATCTTCCCTTGGTAATGTCGCCTATTTAAAGCCCTTGTGTTCATTGTCTTGTGCTGGTTCGTTTTGTATCACTCGTGTTGTAACTTGTAAAGTCTAGCTCTCATTGAAAGTCTTGTTTTTGTACAGTTCTAGTGTTGTGTTTCCTGTTTCCCCCTCGTGGGGTTTTGTTTTGTAGTGCTCTTAGTGTGTTTTGTTTTAGTCCTTTTTTGATTTCGTTTTCCCCATCGTGGGCCTTTGTTTTGACATCTGTTAAATTAAAACTCTTTTTGTGTTTCCAAACCGCTGGCTGCGCTTGGGTCTTCTGCCTAATCATGACACATATTATGCTCAAAAAGAGCATTTGAATAGCTGTATGTGTAATTGAAACTCGTCTGTTTAGCGTTTTGATATTGTAGGCTAATAATACATTTTTATGCTATTTCATATAAATATCCTGATATATTTGAATCTGTAAAAAACACCAATAACACCAAAATAATTAAAACAATTTATTGTTTTCTGCAAAATAAACAAATTATTAGTGAAAATATGTCCCTTTCCTCTGTGCAGTCATTTATTCTAAATATATACTTGAAACTTGTAGCATAGAAAACATGCATGTTGTGGCTTAGCTTCCTTTGTTGTTGCCTGTTTTTGTGTTAATTAGTTAATGCTAAAGAAGACCATGGTCTCTCTATGTGAACTGATTCTTTTGTACACATATATTAAAAATAGTTTTTGAGTTTAAACTAATCTAAACTAAACTTTATTTTAATATATAACTACTGGCATTCTGACAGTAAGAGGGCTTGCATTGTTAAATGCAGGCATTGTAACTAGGTTTGGGAATCAAAAATCTATTCCAAATCTGGAATTAGAATTGAAAGGTTAGAAATCGGATATTTGAAATTAAAATTTTCCACAAATTCCACAAACAATGTGATTTAAAACATAGAGCACAGAGAGTGTGAGAATGTGGGAGAGGCTTTGAAATCCTTGACCCTGAGTATAACAGGCTGTGGAAACCACCCACGTATTGCATGGAGACCGCACCCACTAGACTGAAGAATAGTGCAGTGAAAAGAAGGGGTTACAACCAACAAGGCTGTGGCAGGAACATGGCAAGCAAATCACAGAAGGGACTGCACACATCAATTTGTGTCATAATTCAATAGAGACCTGCAGAAGAGGGGAGAACATGTCCACTGCACTAACTACAGCACTTCAATTATTAACCCCAGCCCATCCCCCACTGAGACAGCCAGGAAAATAAAAGACAAAAGGAGGAGATGGAGTAAAAAAAAGAAACAAAAGAATGCCCCCTCCACCCTGACTGTCCTGAAATAGAGGACTTAGTGGTGTGATCCACGAGGTCAAGTTATTTAACCTGACCAGGCTCTCAAACAGAGATGGCCCATCTACATCTGTCTTAAGTGCAGTTTGAGAACGTAAAGACCAGACCTGCATGTTTGATTTGATTTAAACAGAATGAAATAAGTAGTTTTATTTAAGGTAGGCTATGTCTTTTATTATTTTGTGTAATGAACCATAAACTCATGATATGCTGCAGCATTAAGATTTGTACTCATGAAAATTACTAAAGTCATCAAACTTGTTTATTAGATAGGGTGACCCAATACTTTTGGCAATATAGTGTATCTCCCATAGTATTTTCACATTTATATTTACATTTTCTGAGCACACCAAGGTGACTAGAAGCATGATGTTGTCCAGTCATGACTTATTGTTGCACAGGAAAATAAATATCAGTAACACAAAGCCCAAACCCACTTAATCATTCATCACAAGAGTTAAAACCAAAGAATATAGTTCTGATGTGCAGCAAAAGATCGTTGAGCTACACAAAATAGAAAGTGTATTTAAAACTAAATGATTAAAACAATACAAATTCCCATTTCCAACATCAGGGCAATAATTATGAAGTTATAATGGGCTGGAGATGTTGCAAATTTGCCTGAAAGAGAATGTGTGTCTATATTGTTTTAATGCATAGCAAATAGAAAATTTTGAGTGGCCAAAAACTCTTCAAATATCACATATGGAAAATTGCAGAAATCTCTTTGTTTTAGTGTCCAAAAAAACAAAGGAAAAACACCTGCACCTCCATCAGCACAAGTTGTTTGAGTCACTGTTAAAGAAATCTGCAATCATTAAAAAACAAACTCCACTATATTAATCTGCCATACTGGAACTTCAAACAGGACTGCAGTCTATGGTCACATGAAATGAAAAATATATTTTTGGCAGCAAGAACACAAGATGGGTTTGGTGCACCCAGGGATAAAAAGTCCCCTATGTCCACAGTTAAATATATCACCAGATCTTCATTGTTGTGGACCTACTTTTATACCAGAGGACCTGGACATCTTATTCAGATACATGAAATCATGGATTATATCAAATACCAACAGATAAAAAAATCAAAACTTGACTTGCTCTTCTAGAAATGGGTCGCGGTTAGATCTTCCATCAGCACATTGGTTCAAAACAACCATCAAATTTTTACACAAAAATGTGTCACTGAACACAAAATCAAGGTCCTGCTATAGCCATCCCAGTTTCCTGGTCTGAACACTAGAAGAAGATGAACTGAAAAAGAGGAAGCACCAACATTTGAAGGATCTGGAGAAATTCTGTACAGAGGAATAGACTCTCCATGTATTCTCAAACCTCATCAGACATAAAAGAAAAGACTCAAGAGGTGTTTGTCATGCAAATAGAGGTTGCAGAAAGTATTAAATACAAGGGTGTCAATAATTATGGTCAGGGTGTATTAGAGAATAACATTTTTTTCACAATGTGATATTCCCCCCACTTCAGATTGTTTTAGTTTAATGAAACGTTGGAATTTTTAAAGATTTTTAAAATAAAAGATCAAAACGAGAAACAATGCAGATTTATTTCTACAGCCTTATTTGCTCATATTTACCAAGGGGGTCCTAACTTTTTCACATGACTGTAGGTGCTTGGTGTGTTCTAACCCATCAAAAACAAAAGCAAAAAAAAAAGATAATAGTCCAAGGACCTCACATATTGCTTTAATAGTTGAGTGAGGAATGAGAACAATTCAAGAATCTGCGACATGGAAAAGAGGAAGACAGGTAAGATAATCTCTTTACAATATGAAGACAGGTAAGGCAATCTCTTTACAATATGATGTCACATAACATGAAATGGACAATTAACTAGGCTGAGACACATTAAAAACAATAGGAAAAAATCTTGAACATACAATAATTTAAAAACTGTTTTATAGTGTGTAACAGACAAACAATGGACACAAAATGAGTTTATGGTCCAAAACCTGATTTAAAGGTAAATAAATAGAGGGGGATGATGCAGAATAAATTAAATAGGATCAAATAACAGAAAGCTCTGTGAAAGGTCAGATAACTTTGCTTTTATTGAAGCACACAAGATGTTCTTTCAGACCATGTTTAAATAGTTTTTAAACTATTCATGTATTATGCTTATATTATTTGTACAGTTTTTTTTTTAATTTTAGAAATGGTTAGACATAAAAATCAATAGCCTAATAGAAGCATTTTTACTTTTTGAATGCCACTGTATGTTAAGAACTCACAGCAGGATCGAATGGAGGAAGTCTCATCTCCATGGCCTTCAGCCAGTGCCTTAAAGCCCTGATCTGCCCTCTGAACTCATTTTGCCATTGATTCCACTCTTCTGCTTTCATCCTGAAGAAAAAAAAATACATTGTGTTTTTGTTATTGCTTTTTATATACTATATAAAGTTTTTGATATTGCTTTTATATACTATAAAAAGTTAAGTTTGTTGAGAAATTAAACAGCTAAAACTTCAGCTCCCATTCGCTTGCATGTGTTTATAGGTCAGTAGTGTAGAGTCGGCTTTCTCTTGAAGAAACATAAAATGAAAATTCAGCAGAGAAGAAGAGTTTTCCTGGAGCAACAAGCATCACACTCTCTTTAAAATTAGTGATGGGGAATGGATGGGATTTGTGTAACAATGACCATTTCAGTAGGCTGCTCTTTACCTAGGGCCTCATTTATAAAATGTTACAGAGAAACCGTCCTGAATTTGATTTTACGATCATTTCTCAAAGTGCATACAAGTGATTCACAGAATGAACATACACTGAAAACATGTGTATACCTCTCTTTCAGATGTGAAATCTGTGAGTCGCAAATGATCTTGAAATTGCGCGCAGCTGAACTGTTTCAAATCTCCGTCTTTTAACGTTGTCTAATTCATATCATTGACACATAAAAGAGCGCCTGTCATTGTCCAAATCCTTTATGAGCGACAAGAATATGGCAGGATTTCCAAAAACCTGCAGCACTCGGACAAGCAAAAATGCTGATGGGTATGGTGCTGCACTTTTCCATAAATATTCCATAAAACCTTTATAAATATGAACGTTGCCATGGATTTTTGCATATGCACGCGCTACGACCAAAGCCGTGCATACGCACGCTTTATAAATGAGGCCCCTGGACTCTAAATTAATTTCGTAATTAGGCTGTCATACATCAATGGCTCCGCTAAAATGGCATGAGGTTACATTTTGAGAGAATTTTCATATCTGGGTGAACCGTTCCTTTAAGTGTTTAGCTATCTGTAACCAAAGTAACATGCCAAAATGAGCTTAAACAAGGGATTAATTCTAAGTTTTAGGGTAATAATATGAGAAGTGCTAAACATTTATTTTCATACTATTTATAATGCACAGTAAATGTGTTTTTCTGACCATATCACAAATTTGTCGCGGCTCTCTGTCTTCCGCATATAACTTACGAGTGCGAAAAACGGGAGATTGTGAGAAAGCGACGCATCCTGCGTTTACCACAAGTTTTAGATGTTAATGGCCACTAAAAAGACATATCTTCCGCAAGCATTACTTAATTTCTTCCAAAAACTGGTGGGGACATGTATTCATTGTACATATGCACCTAGAACTGTAAACAACAGGTACGATAAACTTGTAAATAACACATACATTCATTTAAACAATTATGTTGTTTCTTGTTTATACATATGTTTCTTTTTATTTTTTACTTCTTCACATAGTGTATTATTATTATTATTATTATTTAACTCCAGTTTTTATTCCCCTCCCCATTTGCTTGGTGTTATTCACCACTATTGTGTACGTTTGCACTATGTTTGGACTACTTGTTTACTTTCTTCTGCACTGGATGTCAAATTCCTCCACAAATTCCTTGTGTGTGTAAACATACTTGGTAATAAAGCTCCTTCTGATTCTGATATGAATGCAATTCATACAATGAATATAATATAGCCTAAAGAAGGCTGTAAAAATAAATTAGAATTGTTTCTTAAAAAAAAAAAAAATTATTTCAAGAAAAACAATTTATTTGTTAATATTGGGGGGAATATCACATTGTGGGTTTTTTTCTCTAATACACCCTGGCAAAAATTATTGGCACCTCTAGAAATTCTTATGAGTAAAATGCACAGCAAAGAGAATATTTTTAGTGGCCAAAGACTTTTCAAAGATCACAGATGGAGAATTACAGACAGTGTCCAAGAAACAAATCTTTTGCTCTCATGCAAAAATAAACTCCACCTGCCATACTGGACCTTCAAACAGGACTGGGGTCTATATGAAATGAAAAAGAGTTTTTTTAAGAACACAAGATGGACCTAGTTTTATACCAGAGGTTCTGGTCATCTTGTTTAAATACATGGCACCATGTTTTTATGAAGAATATATGAAGAAACCTGTCTGACTCTCTTGGGGAGAAACATACTTTATGGCCCCTTTTTCTAAAAGAGACAACAATTCCTTTTCTAACACACAAGCTTGTTCGGTATCCACTTCAGTGCAAAATACCACTCTAAAGTGTTAGCTGCCCACTGCCCCGGTGTATGTGTGTTCACGACTTGAAGTGTGTGTGTTCACTATTCACTGGTTGGGTTAAATGCAGAGGTCACATTTCGGGTATGGGTCACCATATCTGACAAAAAATAGGTCACTTTTCACTTTAAATTTTGGAGGACGGACAGTGAACTGAATCTTGTAACCCTTCTCTATCTTGCAGAGGAGCCATTGCATGTGATTTGGAATCTTTCTCTACTTTTGGAGGAAGTTCACTAAGGGAGTCGGCCTCTCGACACTGACTTCGGGTATGTGAAGTTCGATGCCCTCGAACGGCAGGAGATGGTCAAATTGCTACATTTTCTCTCATGTGCACTAGGTCTACAGCGTCTTCGGGTAGACTCTGTGCTATGGAAACTCGTATATGTCCCGAAGAGTCATAGACGGCGTGGCTAACGTATCGGTTTTCAGTGGGTAAGACTCATCAGACCTCCAAGACGGGGCACCCTCTAATGCCCTGCCACACTGTCAGGGCTTCTTGGCAGCAGCCTTCCAATTCGAGACTATAACTTCTCAAATTGGGTTTAATCTGTTTGTTAGGGATTTTAGGTTGCAGCCTGGACCTCCAAGCACTCAGGGGGGGAGGTTATACGGGTAGCAACACTCTGTCGCTGCTGCTGCCTGTATGAGGAGCGAGGAATAAACTTATGAAAAGTGACCGCTTGGCGCTTTGCCTCTTGGTACCGGTCCACAACAACGTTGACCATGTCACCAAAGAGGCCTTGGGATATCAGTTGCACATCAAGAAGCATAGACTTATCTTTGTTTTTTATGCCAGAGAGGTTTAACCATAAGTGCCTCTCCGTGGCCACTATTGCTGACATGGAGCGCCCGATGGATTGGGCTGTCTCCTTGGTACCTCGAAGTGTCAGATATGCCACCGTCCTGAGCTCAGACAGTAGGCCAGGATCTAGGACCTTGTCCTCTTTGATATCCCCCAGCAAGTCTGCCTGGGATGCCTGCAAAAGACCCATGGTGTTCAGACATGAGCCAGCCTGACCTGTAGCCATGTACTGTATGCCTTGCCCATCAAACTGGATGTGACACGACATGGTTTGGTGGACAATGCCTGGGGTTTCAAGGATGATGCAGGGATTTGAAGGAGTTGGAGAAATTATTTATGGAGGAATTTACCCTCAATGTATTCTCAAACCTCATCAGACTGAAAAGAAAAGACTCAGAGCGGTTTTTCTTACAAACTGAGGTTGCAGAATGTAATAAATACAAGAATGCCAATAATTGTGAACAACATGTATGGGAGAAAAACATTTTTTAAAATGTGATATTCCCCCTACTTCAAATTGTTTTCCTTCAATGAAATGTTGGAATTTTGTAGATTTTTTTAATAAAAGATCAAAACAAGAAACAATGCAAATTTATTTTTAACAGCCTTCTTTGCTCATATTTACCAATGGGTGCCAATATGATATATGTATATGATATAAGTATATGATATATGATATAATAATATGTTATGCTTATTTTACCCATATTGTCTTCTCTTCTGTGCAGCTGATTCCTGAAACAGAGGGTCACCAAAAACACACATCAAGCTCAATTGGATTTAACAATTAACTAAACAAAATTTTCCCAAATGTTGTTCTTAATTTCTCTTAATCTAAATACTGTAAAGAAAGCTCTGCAATTGGCACAGTTATTTCAGGGGCCCCAGAAAGGTTGCCAGTAGCATAATAGCATAGTTTTTCCATCTATTAATGTGACCCCCCCCCCTGGATTTTGTCTTTCAGCCACATAATAGCAGAAAGTTTGTCCATCTATTAATGTGACCCCCCCCCCTGGATTTTGTCTCTTAGCCATATAACAGACATTAAAATAACGTCATGTGTGTTTGTCTTCCAAATTCTCTATCACCGGAAGGAACAATCCCTAAATATTGACTATGGTTATCAATTGCATTCTGTTTACTGTTTGTAGTTAAACTGTCTGGACATAATTACTTTTGAGGCTAGTCAGTTTCTACCTACTAAACAAAACTACATTTCCATGAAAACTAACATTTGTGTGACACTAAAATTTCATACAAAATGTTCTTAAGATCATGAGAAACATTTCAATCAAGTGATAAACGAATAACTAGTATACATGTATATTTTACCATTTTGTCACCTTGGAATAATAACTATATTTTGACAAAAATATAAAAAAAAAACTTATTCACATATTCTTATTCTGTGACAACAATGGGCACAACATTATGTGATGCCCAGAATGATGATGATAAATCATAATTCCTTATAATTCCATTGTGAAGATTTGTTTCTATATTATCATTTATTTTGTTTAATATAGTCTGACTGAAATCTCATATCTCCATTTTCTTGATTTTTTTCTTTGTCATTTTTACCCTGTTTATCTGTGGGTTTTGTAAATATTTATCAAATAAACTGTATTAAAATTAGTTTACCAACTTTGCCAACACAGTGTTTAAATATAAAAAATGCAGATATGGGTATTTTCCTGTAAAGTGCAGATACAAGGTTTCAGTCAGACAGTGCTGCTGCAGTGTTACTGGATGATCACTTTATGAAAAACACACAGTCTACATGGAAACTGATCTTTCCAAAATATATTTATTTACACAAGAAAATTGCATTATCCTTGAAAGCACATTCTTTATTACCAGTATCTGATGAAAAGAAGATAAACTGTTCATCCACCAGTTAGTATTTCATACATCTTTTACTCATATAATCTTTCAGTATATTTGTAATATTTCAAAAATCTACTCTTCAACTTTTAAAACACTTTATAGCAAGTGAGTAAAACATGCAAAACAAATATTTTACATAAACAAATTTAAAAAAAAGTCAAGCACTTTCAAGACAGGAGAGTACGAGTTAAAAAAACAAGCAAAGAAGTACAGAGAGGCCAACAAATGACAAATAAAAAACTTTTGCCACTGGAAATTTTAAACTGAAAAATGATTTTGCATGTCTAATGCATAATGTCTGAATGTCTTTTTTCAATAAACACTGCAAAGGGGCTGCAAAACTACATGTAAATCAGTTGAGGTTAATGTCGTTCCTGGTATGATATCCAAGGCTTTAAGGAAGCCCTAGCCTCTAGTGTCTTCATGCAAATGGTAGATGCAATGAAAGGTGGAAAGTCTCAGTGAGGATCTATAAACAACATAAGAAACACTATGAAGCAACAAAATAAAAAAAGCCAACAAAACTGAATGAAGGGAACCAAAAACATTCTATGTATCACACATACATGCACTTCAGTATGGTATTACCTGAATGTCTGAGAATGTGAGCTGCTGATGTGCATCATTAATCTTATGATCCAAGACCAAATGTGCAGCATCATTAAGTTCACATCTATTAATTGATGACCTCTGTTGAAAAATATGACATAAGACAAACAAATATGGTTCAAGAAAAGCCTACAATATATAAAAGGTAAATACAGCCACAAATACCACTCCAGCTTTGCCTTTAATCAGCACTTCAACATGTTTTGTGGATATTCCAGTCAAGTGTCTGTAGAATTTCAACAAACATCATGGGCCTAACTTATAAAATGTTGCGTGAAACCGTCCTAAATTAGATTTTACGATAATTTCTTAAAATGCATACATGTGATTCATAGAACGAACTTCTTTAACGTCTTTTAACGTTGTCTAATTAATGTCATTGATATATAAAGAGCACCTCTCACCGTCCAAATCCTTTACAAGTGGTAAGAATGGCTTATATTTCCAAAAACCTGCAGCACTCGGAGAAGCAAAGTGCGTACGTCTGCTCAGACCCTGACGTGGCGCTAAGCATTTTTCCACATCATAGATCGTTTTTATAAATATGAACATTGCCATGGACTTTTGCATGCTTTATAAATGAGGCCCCAGGAGTGACAAAGTCACCCAACAGCAATGTGAAGGACAGAAAAAATGCAGATAATGCAAAGACGCATAAACGTTGTGAACAAAATTAGGCTTATTCCATACATATATTTTTATTTTTTAACTGATCCTAAAATACATATAAAATATTTGTATTGTGTTATTTAAACATGAATATGAACTTATTTTATTTGCAGTACTCAAGAACTGCAAACATTGCATCTTTTTATTTTGACCAGTTTTTCCCATTTAAATTTTCTGCTAATAAAATGTCCTGATGTGGAATTTGAAAGAAATGCAGTTCACAGGTTTAATAAAAATTATAATATTACATCAATATGTACCTATAAAAAGAAAATTCTGAAAAAATAAAAATAAATTTGGAGTGGTCTCTTGCAGCTGTATATACCATTCACATCACTACAAAAGAGGCAGCACTAAATTGAATGAACTACAGTGTAATTCTACCACAGAAGACACAGTGGTAGAACAGTGTAAGAAAAAAATAAGAGACATCATTGTCTTGTTTGTTCAACTTACAAGAACTAAAATTCATCCAGATGTTATGAGTAAGGAATGGATCAGACAACTGAGACATCTCAAATCTTCACTGGATAATACACCACTGGAGGACTCACAGTGAATCTTGGCCTTGGCATTCAGGAGCATTGGGTTTTGCAAAAGATTTGGGATCGGTATTTTATCCAGAAATTACAAATATACTTTCATAACAGTAATCCCAGCTGATAAGATGTGGCTTGTTACACAAGCTGTTTTCTCCTCCTTTAGTGATTAAGTGTATTGATTTAGTCTAGAGTAGTATAGAGTTTTGTAAAGAGTTTGTCAAGTCTAAACAAATATGTAAAAAAAAACAGAAACACCCTCTCCCCTTCTAAAATAATATGTAGAAATGTATGCTATAACAAATTTAAATACAATTCTTTCAGTATTGGGTAGAAATAATTGCCAAAAATCTAAATGTAATTAGCAGTGCTCTTAAATTTTCTTTAAAGCTAATGTTGTATTATAGTATAAAAATAAAAGAGGAAAAGATCTCACTCTCCAAAATGATCTATAGGGAACTGCAACAATCCTAAATTAGATAACAATGATTAAAACTAAGCAAGTAATTTAAAGATTTTAAGCATCCAAACTACATGAACATGAGAACTTAACTGTTCCCAGATAAAGATACTAGTAGTGTTTGGAATGCATTTTCCTATGAAGTATCAAACATGCTAGGCAAAACAAAGGCATTTTATGTCTAATTCAATTCTATGTAATATGTAAGTGTATGCTCAGGGTTGATTTAAGAATCCCTGGTTTAAAACAACCACGTCTGACAGCTCCATTTTGCAGTCAACTTTAAAATCTGCGGCTGTAACTGGAGGAAGTGTATGAGGATGATGAAACGTTCATGGTCAATCCAGAACCCGTAGCATCAAAGCTTCCTCGTCTTGAACCAGACCTAGAGCCTGTCCTGGACCCGGACCGAGAACCAGAGGCAGATGCAGCACCACTGACATTGTAGGGACTGTAGAGACCTTTACTGGATGTTGATGAAGCTTCAAGAAGCCTAAGGCCAGATCCCTCCTCAACCATGCTTCTGTCCATGGCATCTTTGTAGGAAATCTTTAGTTTGGTTTTAGGACATGTAAGGTATTTGGTGTAAGCACTCACATCTCTTAGCTTTTGGGGTGTACGGCCATCAATTGAACCTTTTCGAATTGCTTCCTCCAGAGACATTCGTCCTGCAGCCTCTGGCTCAATAAGGCCACCAGTGAGATACTGCACCTCAAGGAAACGCTGTCCTGCTTCATAATAAAGCCAGCCTTTCTTAAGGGCCTGAGCAGCAGACATTTTGACTTTAGTTCGAGGATCCTCAAATCCATTAAAAGCTTTCTGGGCTAGATTGAGTCTATCAACCATTATCTTATCCACAAGCCCTTTATCTGTTGCTTCGGCAACTGTGAATTTCTCTCCAGTAGATGGTTCTATTATGCCACCGGTGCAAGCCTGCGCCTCTAACAGTCTCTGGCCAGTTATGGAATCCACTAAGCCCCTATGCATGGCTTCAGTGATTGAAACTTTTTCCAGACTGTCTGTATCAAGGATTCCTGCAACAGGACCAGTCTCCTCAGTGGGATCATTCCATATAGTTGCAGGAGTTTTGATTGAAGGTATAGGGCTCATTGGATAAGAGGAGGTGGATCCAAAGGAGGAAGATCGGGAACGGAAACCTCCCATGTTCCCAGATAACATATCAGCAAATTCTGTGATTGAAAGGGTACCAGAGCGGTATTGGTCAATTGCAGCATGATCAATAAGGCCTCTTGCAATAGCATCATCAATGTCATACTGTCGACCCGACCTTCTGTCAATCAATATGGATTTCTCTTCCCCATCTGATGATGTCATTGTGATTTCTTCCCATTCACACTCTTGTTCTGAAAGTTCAAGATATGTCTGATGGTCAATTAGCCCTTTGCGATAGGCTTCATACACAGACATCTCTTTGCCTGACTCAGGATCTACAATGACAACTCTACGTTTACGAACTGAGGATTTGGAAGAAGTCTTTCTCTCACGTTTCTTTTCCTTTAAAAGCAGGAGCACAAGACCTGTATCTGGGTCTACAATACACCTTTCCATCAGTTGCAGATAAGTGAGATTTTCCTCTGTGTTTGGGTCAAAAAACCCCTTGGTGTCATCTGATGGGTCACTGAGAATCTCATTCATCTCTTCATCGAAGAAACCTCGGTTGTAGGCTACTTCGACTGGCAAGCGGTGACTCTGCTCAGGATCAATGATTCCACCAGTGGCAATCTGAGCTTCCAGCAGACGAATTCCATGGTCTCTTAAAATAAGGCCTTTTTTCATAGCTTGGAAAAGTGAGATTGTTTTTCCTGTATAAGGATCTCTATAGCCAGTCACAGCTCTCTCAGCTGATAGGAGCTTGTCTTTGAACTCTGGACCCACAATTCCCATCTTAATGGCTTCGTTGACAGTTAACTTGAGGTTTTTAATAGGATCAATGATATAACCTGTGGCTGCTTGAGCTTCCAGCAATTCAAAAGCAGTACCTGGCCTGATCATGTTCTTTTTCATGGCTTGGTAGATGGATAGACGGTCTTTGGTGGACTCCACATACACACCAGCAATAGAGCTTGAACCCTGAAGATAATTTCGCAGCTTACTGCTCAGCTCATCCATTGTCAATAGTCCCTCATTAAGTTCAGTGACTGTTTGTTCATCAATGACTTTGGAGAGGAGCAACTCTTCTATTGTAATGTCCTTTCTGATACCTTTGAACAACAACCTTCTGTCTGCTAGAGACAAAAGATAGAGACCATTTTTGTCAACCTTGCATCTTTTGAGAAGCTGAGCATATGAAACCCTGTCGTTAGTTAATGGATCGACATATCCTTTAACTTCATCTGCCAGGTTTTCAGTTGTCTCTTTGTTAATGTATCCACGTTGTGTGGCAATGTCTGTTGGTAGGTGGAAGTGAAACTCTGGATCAATAATTCCACCTGTAGCTGTTTGAGCTTCAAGTAGCCTTAAGGCATAGTCCTCTGGGACAAGGTCTTTTTTCATTGCCTGGAAGAGGGAGATAACCTTTCCGCTATATGGATCCTTATAGCCAGTGACCGCTCTCTCTGCAGACAAAAGTTTGTCGTGAATTTCTGGCCCAACCACACCCTTGCGCACTGCTTCATCTACTGTAAGCATCTCATTCCTGATTGGATCAATAATGAATCCAGTGGATGTTTGAGCCTCTAAGAGACTAATTGCAATGTCTGGCTTCAAGAATCCTCTTTTCATTGCTTCATAAATGCTGATCTTGGAATTTGAATCAGTCACCACACAAGCAACACTACCAGTTCCATATAAATACTGTTTAACACTCTGCATCTCCATAACATCGCGCAAAGTCTTTTTCTCCTTCTTCAACAAGTTGTAGGTCTCAAGGTCAATAATGTGGGCATTATAGAGGTCTTCAGTGGTGATTTGGCATCTTCTTGTGCTGTTACCCTGAATACCCCCACCTACTAAAATTTCCTTCTGCTCCAGAATCTCAATGATAATGATTATCATTCGTTCTTTTGTTATTTTGCCAGAACGATATTCCTCTAGAAGCTGAGTCCTCTGCTCCACTGGCAGTAAATTAGAATTCATAACATCCCAAAGAGACATAGAAGCCTGACCTTCAATGGGTAGATCAATCTGAGTATTGGACAAATCACTTTGGGTTTGTTCTTCACTGTAAAGGTAAGTTTTCTCCACAACTGTTGGTGCCTGTAGTTTGGAGACTTTCAACAGATTCAATCCTGTTTCAGGGTCTGTAATACACTTGTCTTTCAATACTTTGTAAGATATGTTCTCATCAGTGGCAGGATCAGAGAAGTACTTGCTTTCAGAAATGCTGCTGGCTAGCTGTTTGCTACAATATCCCCTCTGGATTGCAATATCAACAGGAACACGGTGACTGTTTACTGGATCAATAATTCCATCTGTTGCCAACTGTGCCTCCAAGAGTGGCATGGCATGTTCTTTAAGGATAAGATCTTTCTCCATGGCCTGGTGTAAAGAGATCTTACTGCCTGTAAATGGGTCTTTATATCCAGTGACAGCTTTTTCAGCAGAGAGAAGTTTCTCATGAAGCTCAGGACCAACAAGGCCTGCTTTAACAGCATCATCGACAGTAAGAAACTCATTTCTTGAAGGATCAACAATAAAACCTGTGGCAGCTTGAGCTTCAAGCAAGGCAATCGCTGTGTTCTGTCTGAGGAATTTCTTTTTCATTGCTTGGTAGATGCTAACCTTCTCTTGTGTAGGTTCAAGGTAAACTCCAGCAATACTTTCAGAGCCTTGGAGATATTTGCTTACCGAACTATTTTTACTAACCTCTTCTGGAGTCTTTTTGCCTTGTTCCAGCAAATCATAAGTGGATTTGTCAATGATTTTAGAGTTAAACAACAACTTTGCAGTAACGGGAGCCCTGAGCCCATTAAAGCACTTTTCTTCTTGGCTCTTGTTCTCTTTTACATTGATAATTTCAATTAAAATCTTTGTAATTTTTTCAATTGTAATTTTACTGGATCTGAATTGCCTCATTAAGTCAAGTCTCTGCTCCTCTGTAAGATAGTTAGAGTTGATGAGCTCCCATATGGTTACCTTTCTCCCTTTAAAAGGTCCACTCTGAACCTCAACAGTTGACTGAGTCATTGCATCTCTGGTTTGGGCCTCAGTGTACTTCAGCTCTTCCTTGGCATTAATGGCTTTCTCTGACAAAGGCAGAAGCTGAAGACCAGTCTTTTTGTCCGTAATACATGTTTTAAAAAGTTGCAGATAAGTCATATATTCCTGTGTGTTCGGATCAAAGTATCCTTTAACATCATCAGTTAGACTGGTCAAAGATTTGTAAGTAGTATCATCAAAACAACCCCTTATGCAGGCAATGTCATGAGGAATATGGTGACTTTGAACTGGATCGATGATGCCTCCTGTTGCCAGCTGTGCATCAAGGAGTCGAATACCCTGATCTTTTATTATCAGATATTTCTTCATTGCTTCAAACAGAGAAATTGTTTTTCCAGTGTATGGATCTTTGTAGCCTGTGACAGCTCTCTCAGCAGATAAAAGTTTTTCATGAAGCTCTGGGCCAACTACACCTGCCTTGACAGCCTCATCTACTGTAAGCTTTTGATTTTTAATAGGATCCACAATGTATCCTGTGGCAGCCTGTGCTTCCAAAAGATTAAGAGTGAGCTCAGATCTCATCATGTCCTGCTTCATGGCATCATAAAAGGACATTGTTTGTTTGGTGGAATCAATAATTACTCCTGCAATGCAGTTTGTGCCCTTCAAGGCTGTGTGCACATTCTCCATTTCAGACACATCCTTTACAGACAGTTGTCCTCTTTGCAATTGGTTGTAGAGCTCTTTGTCAATAACTTTAGATTCAAGTAGTTTTGAGGCAGGAACAGGTGCTCTTAGGCCTTCAAAGGCATGTTCATTCTTTTTTTCTTTTTCTTCTGCCACGGTTAGAACTATTTTTATAATTTTTTCAACTGTAATCTTTCCTGTTTTGTACTGACGGATAAGATCTTTTTTCTGGTCATCTGTGAAGTACTCTGAGTTTATTATCTCCCATATGGTAACAGTCTTTCCTTTAAATCTGCCAAATGGTACAGACACAGTTGTCTTATCAAATACATCCTTTGTTTCCTCTTCAGTGAATGTTCTGGCATTTAAAGCAGCTTCCTCTGAGATGGGCAGAAAAAGCAGTCCTGTTTCTGGATCTGTGATACATCTTTCAATTAGCTTTTGATATGTGGTATTTTCTTGTGTATTTGGATCATAGAATCCTTTTACATCATCTGAGGGATTCTGCAGGATTTTATTGGTAGCTGCATCTAGCTGACCCTGCTTACAGGCTATTTCAATTGGCATACGGTGACTGTTGACTGGATCGATAATGCCACCTGATGCTATCTGAGCCTCTAGCAATCTAATGGCATGATCTTTCCCAATGAGACCCTTCTTCATGGCTTCAAAGAGAGAGATCTTTGCTTCTGTATATGGATCCTTGTAACCAGTAACAGCTCTCTCTGCAGATAGCATTTTGTTGTGAAGTTCAGGCCCAATGAGACCCTCTTTTACTGCTTCATTGACATTTAGTTTTTTGTTTTTTACTGGATCAATGATGTAACCAGAGGCTGCCTGTGCCTCCAGGAGCACTAGACCTGTCCCAGGAGCAATCTTCTTTTCCTTGATGGCTTGATAGATAGGCATCTTTAGATTTGGATGAACAAGCAGGCCACTAATGCAATCCGTGCCCTTGAGAATTGTTTTCAGTTTGTCTGTCTTGCTGAGTTCTTGCACTGTGGTTTCACTCCTCTGAAGCTTTTCATAATCCATTTTGCTTAAAATTCCTATGTCAAAAAGTCTGCTTGCAGGAACCTTCTCACGAATGCCATCAAAAGATAGTGCAGGGAACCTGTCGACCACCTCAGAAATACTTTGACCATTCAGGACTCTTTTGCATTCTGTCACCTCAGTGACTTTTTGAGCAACCTCTAGCTGCTGAAGTTTTTCACGCAGTTGCTGGTTCTCCTCAGCAAGCATTCTCTCTTGTTCAAGCTTTTTTCTTTCAAGTTCTTGCATTTCTTTTTGCTTGCTGAATATATCTTGTTCAGCCTCTTTTTGTTTATTTAAAGCAGCATCCAGAGTGGCCTTAAGTTTAGTTTTTTCATCTTCCATCTGTTTTCTCTGGCGTTCCTGCTCATCTTTTAAAGCTTTTGCTTTTTTGACCTCCTCTTCAAATTGGTTCACTAACTTCTTTTTTTCCTCCTCAATTTGTTTTTCTTTTTTCAGCAGCATCTCCTTTTCTGACATGAATGTCTGCTGTAGAATTGTTTTCTCCTGTTTAATTTGCTCTTGCTGAGCATTTGCCATCTATAAAAAGAAACAAATAATAAACAAAGTTGAAATAATACAGTAAATTTAGTAAATATCCATTTAAGATTAACAAGAGGGATGGCGTTTAGTTGAATGTGATAGAAACAATTTCCATTTAGGTATTTTATTTTTTAAGTATCTTTAAGGGTGTGTTCACACTTGACCAGACCAAATAGAACAATACATTTAGTCCTGGATTGCTTGACACAGAATGTTCACCATTTAACCTGCAGCCATAAAGATAAGGTCTCAACCTGATTGATCAGCTGTTATAATGTGTACTTGGCCATGAAACTTAATAAACATTTGAATCAAGTTGTGTGCTGGGCTAAAGGTGCTAATTATTTGCATATTATGTGGGGTTACTTTTACAGCCAAGAACAAGAATAGCTCATAAAATGTCTAAAGAAGTCAGTGCCAAAAATGTCTTAATTATAAGCACTGTTTTCAAATCATGTAACCTTTAGAGCCTCATCTTCTTGTTTCTTGGATTATAATATGTTTGTATAATATGTGTTTTAATATGTGTCCACTTTCTATTTATATTTCAGTTGAACCGCACCAGAGATCAATTTATTCATATCATACCTGCCAAGTGTGAACACACCCAAGTGTGACAAATGAAGGTTGGTCATGATATGATAATTTAAGTAATGTTAGTTTTCAAAGAGAGCGTTATCAAAGACATAAGCTGCACATTTGAGATAACACAATACCTCTTTGGACTTTTTCTGTAACTCCTCAGCCTCTTTTTTCAATTTAGCTTTCTCTTTCTCAAGTTCAGCAATGGCTTTGCGTAATTCATCTGCATCCCTGTCACTGCTTAACCTCTCTATTTCCAACTTTTCGACAACTGTCATTTTCTCTTTGGTGGCAAGCTCTGTGGCATGAAGCCTGGCACTGATTTCATCTGCCTGCTTCTTGAATTTCCTGGCTTCCTCCTCAGCTTTGGACTGGGCATTACTGAGCTGGGATACCTGAAGTCTAAGTTTCTCTGCCTCAGCTGTTATTTCCAGCTGTCTCCTGCGCTCAACTTCTAATGATTTTTGGAAGCCTTCAGTTTCCTCCTCAAGTCGTTGCTGTATCAGCTGTTTGTCTTCAAGGAGTCTTTGAGCTTGATCTTGGGCAATATCTTTTTGTCTTTGTAACATTTCAGCCTCAGCTCTAAGCTTAGACGCCTCCTGAATAGCTTGCATCTTTTCTTTAAGCATCTTTTCAGCAAGGGCTCTTTGTTCAGCGAGATCAGCTTCCGCAATGTGTCTCATTCGAGCAGCTTCCTGAGCCTCGATGCTAAGTCTGGCAGCTTCTTCAGCAAGCTTTTTCATGTTTTCAGCCTCCTCAGCCAAAAATGTTTGAGTGTTGTGCTTGTCCTTTTGCATAAGACGTTGGTTCTCCTCTTCAATTCTGAGCTTGAGTTTAATGAGCTCCTCCATTTGAATCTTGACTTTGAACAGTTCATCCTCTACCTGAGCTTTCTGTTTAACAGCATCACTGACCTCATCCTTAAGTCGATGAAGCTCTTCATCTAAGAGAGTCTTCTGTTTATCTGTTTCATCCAACCTGAGTTTCACTTTAGCAAGTTCTTGCTCAACCTGAGATTTCTGCTTGAGTGTCTGCTCCGCAATTGTCTTGTGCCTAGCCATCTCTTCATCTGCCAGCAATTTTTGCCTCAGTGCTGCTGCCTCAGCCTGCGTTCTCTTTTCTGCCTCAAGCTCTGCATCTTTTTTAAGTCTCTCTGTTTCCTCCTGGGCTTTGGCTTGATTTGCTGCCTCAACCTCAGCAACTTGTCGTTGAAGCTCTGCCTCTTCTGCTTGCAGGCGGAGTAAGGCAGCCTCTCTCTCTGCTTTTTCTTTGGCCTTTTCAGCCTCTTGTGCAAGCTTTTTGGCTTTCTCAAACTCCTCCTTAAGCTTTTTCTGCATGAAGCTGTCCTCTTTCTGTTGAACAAGTACACTCTGGACTTGCTGCTCGGCTGTAATAGCTTTCTCGGCAGCCTCTTTGGCAGCAAGGATTTGCCTCTCAGCCTCTTTATCAGCATCTTCTTTCTGCTTTCGGGCCTCTTCTGCTCTCTTTTTAAGACGCTCCACTTCTTCTTGGGCAGCCTGTCGCTGTCGAGATGCTTCCTGTTCTGCAGCAGTAATTTTTTTCAGTTTTTCTTCAGCCTCTTTTCTCCTGCTCTCCTCCTCAAGGGCAAGCTTGCGGAGCTTCTCTGCTTCCTCCTCAGCACGTAGCTTGCTTAGTTGTGTTTCCTCAGCAATGTTCTTTAGCTTATTCAGTTCAAGCTCCAAATCAAGCTTTCCAGATGAAGCCTTCTCAAAGTTGAGTTTCAAAATACGAATCTCCTCCTCAACTATTCTTTTCTGTTTAAGAGTTTCATCAACAATCAATTTCTGTCTTTCCAATTCGGTTTCAGAGGACTTCTTGAGCAGTTCTATTTTCTGCTCAATGTCTTGTTTGTGCTGGCTTGCCTGATCTTCGAGAGCCTTTCTCTGGTAAGCCTCATTCTCTGCATTTCTTCGAAGGCGTTCATTTTCCGCCTCTTTTTCTTTAAGTGCTATCTCTGCTTCAGTTTTTAGGCGAGTGGCCTCATTAATAGCAGCAAGTTTCTCTTTAAGAATTCTTTCAGCTTCTGCTCTCTGTCTCGTTGCTTCCTCCTCAGCCACTTGCCTTTGCCTTTTTGCCTCTTCAGCAATGGCACGGAGCTTGGCTGCTTCATCTGCAAGGTCCCTCAGTTTAGCAGCTTCCACTTCCAAAAGTTGTTTACTCTTTTCGGTGGTGGACATGCTCTCCTTTTCAGCCTTTGCTTTCATCTGCAATAGAATCTCCATTTCACTTCTAACTTTGGAAAGCTCGTCCACAAGCTGCTTTCGCTGTTGCTCCGCAGCACTGATCTCAGTCTTAAGACGGTACAATTCATCCTCAAGCAAGGATCTCTGCTGCTCTGCATGTTCAAAATCAGCCCTCAAGCGGATTAACTCATGCTCTGCGGAAAGCTTTTGTTGTGCAGTGCTCTCTGCCAGCTTTCGCTGACGCTCTAACTCCTGTTCAGCCATCTCTTTCTGTTTCAGGGCAGAATCCTCAGCTTTGGCCCGTTTTTTGGCCTCCCGCTCAGCCTCTTCTTTCTGTTTTTCAGCATCTTCCTGTGCAAGAGTCTTTTTGTGGGCCTCTTCCTCTGCCTGGAGTCTTAGGCGAAGGGCTTCATTGGCTTTTTGCCTCCATTTATCAAGTTCTTTCTCAGCTTCTTCCCTTGCCCTGTCTGCCTCTTCTTGATGCTTTTTTAGACGTTCTGCCTCCTCCTGAAGTTGAATGACAGTCCCATGCTTCTCTCGCAGTGACTCCTCAAGTTTAGTTGTCTTTTCAACAAAGGACATGCGTTTGCTATCCACCTCAGCTGCAGCAGATTTCTGAGCTGCTTCTTGAGCAAGTTTGATTTGCCTGTTTTTTTCAAGCTCAGCTTGCTTCATGTGTCTTACTGCTTCTTCTGCTTGCATTCTAAGCTTCTCAAGGTCATCCATTGCTTTTTGTTTCTGCCTAGCAGCCTCTTTCTCTGCTTCAGATTTGAGTTTTAATTCCTCCTCTGCCTGACGTTTCTTTTGAGTCTCTTCGTTAACTTGCTTGTGAAGTTTCTCAGCCTCCTCCTGAGCAGCTTTGCGAAGTTTCTCTGCCTCTGCAGCCTTGTCCCTTAGCTGCATCAGCTCCTCCTCTGCAGTGGATTTCTGTTTCACTGTGGTCTCTAGCTGAAGTCTTATGATGTGGATCTCCTCCTCTATTTTGGCCCGGCTCAGCAGAGCCTCCTCCACTTGCTGACTCTTTGATTTGATCTGTTGTTCTGAGAGGTTTTTGAGCTCATGAAGTTCCTGCTGGATGTTGTGCTTTTGCCTTTCAGCATCCACTGCAACAATCTCTCGTTTGCTAACCTCCTGTTGCATGATGAGCTTAAGTTCATTTGCCTCTTGCTCCGCTTTGGCAATGGCCTTGGCATGAGCTGCAGCTAGCTGCTTTTGTTTTTCTAACTCTGCCTGCATCTCAGCCATTTTTTTCCTCTCTTCCTCTTTAAGTTTCTCGGCAGCTTTCTGTATTAGTGGAAGTAAATGGTAAAGAAATGATTAGGGTCAAGCATGGCGGACTGTTAAGTGTTAAGGTTAAAATCAAAGAAAGATAGGTTTAGATGCATACATGACATATGTTATTAAAGTAACTTAAACGTAACATATTCAAGCAAACAGTCATGTAAAATAAGAAATCAATTGGGTTATTGTATAAAAATATAATTAATGTATGAAGACATAAGACATTCCTTCAAAACACTCCACGCCACAGTTTAACTACATGCAAGAAAGTAGCACCTGCGTGGTGGCTTCCCGAAACCAATTAGCTGCATTTCAGACAGATAAAGTAATTCACGGTGCTCGAATGGTAAGAGATAAATATTCAAGTCTTACTACAACCTCACAACTTTTTAAATTCAGTTTGATTAAAACTAAGCATACGATTAAAGTCCGCAACTAGAGAGCGCACAATCAAAACAACAACAATGGCGTAGCTTAATAACGCTGTGAAGGAGCGTGGAATGATGAGATCTGTTGTCTTCAATTCCACCACTGATGGCCATTAATCAGATCGAGAAATGGTTTTTATGCTGTTTCTATGTCAGTAAAGGCGGTAATTAAGGGTAACACAGATATGACGCCATTGACAGGTGACTGCACAGCCCTGTGTTACTGTTTAGAATGACTATTTACAAGTAGTTGGAAGCATTTGAGATATTGTAAGTTCTCAGCTGAACAAAATATATAACACTGGCCAAGTGGTTTTTGGATATTTTACTGCAAATCTGTTACAAACTGTAGCTTTAATAGAAATTTGTGTTAAAAATACTTTCCAAAGATAAACCTTAGTGAAAAGAGACAAGCCAAATGGTAAAAACAACAATCAACCTAATTGCAATCAGGAGCATAGCAGTCTCAAGAGATGTGGGGGACATGTTCCCTGCACATTTAGAAATAGGTGATTCTAGGGCTGCGCTTTTTTTTAAATCAAAAACCAATATCACCATTATTTTTGCCAATATTGAGATCACGATTATTTAACATGATTACTCATTGACTTTCAAAACCACACTTTTTCATATTTTTGTCAGTGTTCTTTGTTTTGTTACTTAGGCCCTGTCCACATCAACATGGGCATTTTAAAAACCTCAGCTTGTTCTATGTGGTTTGGCCATTCGTAAATGTCCAAATGCAGTACCCGATCACAGAAACCAAACTTTTTTTGAAAACTCTGGGCAGGGGGAAGATTTTTTAGAAACTCTGGTTTCTCAGTGATTTCATGTGGACTATGAAACAGATTTTACCGCTATTATGAAGGTATTTTTGGAGCGCCTGTGAGAGTGAAATTTGTGGTTGTAAAGATTGGCCACACATGTGTATCAGTAAATTTGTGTAAACAATCAGTAAAACAAGTTGCAAACTTGTAGATGTTTTTTCTCTCCCGCAAACACAACACAACAGTGTTAAATCTTCTTGAACCCTTCAGTGCAAGTGCACAAATCCAATTCTACAAATCCCAAACCAAGATACTCATGTACTTACATTTTTTGCTTTAATTGCTGCAGTAAATATGGTGCAAACACATTCACACACCTGCACCAAAAGACATGTGTTCACAGACGAGTTTTGCACATCTGTATGTGAGTTCATGCAATGAGAGTTGAATGCTTGTAAAATATTGTCTCACAAATAAAAAGTTTTATTAGAAGAACTTGGTTGGTCTGCATAAAACTAAGTCCTGAACCCAGCTGAACACATTTGGTGTGACTTTAAATGCCAAAAACTCATCACTACACATCAATGGCTTGCACACAGGGGTACAGCCAATTTGTAACTGAAAAAAAGTGCTTCCAAAACTGTTGAAACAGAGATGAAAACAAAATGACTTACAATCAAATTTGTAAAAATGCAATTTAAAACTGTTTTAAAAGCCCCTTTTCCTGTCCCAAAATTACGACTCAACAGTCATTGGTGTTTGGTGATGAGTTCTTTGCTCAAAGTCTGCATTTAAAATGACACCAAAAGATGTTCAGCTGGGTTCAGGTCTTGACTTTATGCAGAACAGTCAAGTTCTTCCACACTGACTGAATCAATTATTTCTTTCTGAACCTCATACACAGGAGCATTGTCATGATGGAATAGAAAAGGGCTCTTCCTAAGCTGTTGCTATTAAATTAGAAGCACACAATTCCATAGAATGTCATGATATGCTGTAGCATTAAGATTTGTACTCATGGAAATTACAAAATTCATCAAACCTGTTTATTAGACAGGATGACCAAATACTTTTGGCAATAGTGTATCTGTGTGATGTATGGAGCAAAAGTGATTTGTGCATTTGCAGAGGCCAAGCGAGCTAGTTTTGACGCACAGCAGGTGGCACCCTAAAGCACAAGTAAAAAAGTCAGCAAGAATTATCTTGAGCTGGCACCAATCAAAGTATGCTTTTTTTCTAAAATCATTAATGTAAGAGTACATTGGTTTAGTTTAAATGCTAATATAAGTATGATTACTGTTGACAAAACCATGGTTTTCAGAAACCATAGTTAAATCATGGTTTTACCAACAGTAATCAATTCAATACACCAAAAACCATGGTTACTACACTTTTACCACAAAACCACAGTGTTTCTAAATTAGGCTATAGCAGAAATTGACCTATATTATTCTTTCCTTAGTGTTATTAAAAATACAACTGATTTAATCATTTATATCTTCATTTAATGTTTTTACTTACTAGATAAACAAGATATGACAGCTGTCATACCCTGACATATAATTGATTCAAGGTGTATGAGAATTTATGTTCACAGAGAAAAAAAACCCTGTTTAAGTTTTGCCCCAGTTGGGTTTGTTCGTACGGTTGTTTTACGTTAGTCTGGTTGTTTGACGAGAAAGAGTTTAAATGCATTTGCTCCATCCAGCTCTGAATAATTCTCGCAGACTTTTCCACTTGCGCGTTAGGGCACCACCTGCTTGGTGCCAAAACTAGCTTGTTTGGCCTCTGCAAAAGCACAAATCACTTTTTCTCCATCACACAGATATGTGGTCCAAATGTGTCAGAGACTCGCAGCAGCAGATTCAAGCAGTTGTAGTTAGGTTCTTGTGTTTGTGCTAGAGAAGTATACAAGAATAAAACCACTTATTTGTGAGAAAATATTTTACAAGCTTTCAACTCTCATGACATGAATTCACATACTGATATGCGGATGTGCAAAACTCTTCTGTGAACACACGTCTTTTGGTGCAGGTGTGTGAATGTGTTTTGCATCTTATTTACTGCAGCAATTAAAGAGTGCATGAGTATCTTAGTTTGTGATTTGTAGAATTAGATTTGTGCACTTGCACTGAAGGATTCAAGAAGGTATAACTGTTGTGTTGTGTTTGCTGGAGAGAGAAAACAATCTACACGTTTGCAACTTTAAATTTTGACTTCAAATTTACAGATACACAATCTCTCTACAACTACAAATTTCACTCTCACAGATGCTCAGATATTTTGCACCAAAAATACCTTAATCTCCATGTTGTTACCAGAAACAATGGCTTTTAATTCTAAACAAAATGTTAAATATATTAATTAACTCTGGCTTACCTATTTTTTATTGCCTCACATTCACCCAGTTTTATGTTGACTTATTTTTTAAAAGAATCAGTTTACATAGAGAGACCATGGTCTTCTTTAGTATTCACTAATTTTATCACAAAAACAGGCAACAACAAAGGAAGCTAAGCCGCAACGTGCATGTTTTCTATGCTACAAGTTTCAAGTATATATTTAGAATAAATGACTGCACAAAGGAAAGGGACATATTTTAACTAATAATTTGTTTTTGTTTTTTGCAGAAAACAATAAATTGTTTTAATTATTTTGGTGTTATTGGAACACCAACAAAGACCATCACACTAAACTGAAAAAGCGTTTTTTTTACAGATTAAAATATATATAGCCAGGATATATGTGAAATAACATAAAAATGTATTATTAGCCTACAATTTCAACTGCTAGAGACATGCTAAACAGACGAGTTTCAATTGCACATACAGCTATTCAAACGCTCTTTTTAAGCATAATATGTGCGTCTATTCTTGTTATAGATGACCAAACTGCGATAAAAGTTTACGCATACAGTATAAATCAATGTGATGACACCGCTCTTCTCCGCGCTTCAACTGCAAAGTGACAGCTCATAATAACTTTTATCCTGTAACACGCAGGTTTGCACTCTAAATAGTTCCCTTACTTCCACATACTCTTAGCATACATTATCGGCACTATACTTGTTTTTAACGCGTGTATATAAAGGACATACCTTCATTAATCAGTGCCAAGTGTCCTGCTTTCAGTTGCCGCAAAAGTATACAACAGTGCGCTGTTCCCGCTTCTGTCTGTTTCAAGCAATACGCGTCCACAGAAGATGATTGGCCTCGTAACACTCATTTGTGATTGGGCTGAATGTTAGTACACTCAAAATCAAATCTATGTAAGAAACCAGAGAACGTCGGGAATGGTGGCGGCGGTGTGTTGAATAGTGCGGAGGACAGAATCACTTTTATCTCACATGTCATGCACACATATATTCATTTATTAAAAAAAAAAACTCTGAAAAAAGGGGACTTTCTTTTGAGGAAGAAAAAGCTCAAGCACAAAGCCCACCCCTCTCTAGTCTGCACGTGAAGATGCAGGTGAGATTTGTTCTGAGGCAGCGTTTTTTAATTAATAATTAATGAATTGCCCTACCTGGCTGGCGCTTTTTCTGTCTTAATATCAAATGCTGTTTATAATATTAAGTGCTACTACAGAGTATCATTGGTCAAATACGTAGTATACAATGCATTGCATTTACATTTATGCGTTTCGCAGACGCTTTTATCCAAAGCAACTTACATTGCATTATACCAATCACATTGCAGCATCCAAAGTGAATGAACCAATCAGAAGTAGGGGAGTCGAAATTTCACGGAGAGTCCGATTTCGGTACAACACTGGCGCTACCTATAGGCAGAGTTAGTAGGCAGTTGCCTGGGGCCTCAAGGTTTCAAATTTTTTTTTACACACATGACATCAGAGTGCTGCAAGATTATTTCAAACGTATACGCAGCAGCAGACTGCCTGAGTCTTGCGGTAGTAGCATACGCCGATCGGAGGCTGAGCGCACCTATCCTCACAAGCAACGCAACGCATATTACAGTCATTGCTGTTGTTCTTCATCACGAAATATTATTATTACGCTTTTTAAAACGTCTATTTAAACTTTCAATCGATTTCTTCTTTCGAAGTGTGCACAGACAGTTCTCAACAGCGTAGGGCTGAACTATGTTCTGATTGTTCTCTACCGTGTATTTTTGCGCATCTTATATACTGTTAAATACAAGGTTATGACAAAAACACACAACTTTAATATAAAAACAGTGTGTCTTAAGTGAACGTTAAGATTCGGATGTGTATTAGACTAGTACAGGATCAGTAAATTAAAGTAGCCTAAATACTTGCAGTTTTTGTCATCAATGTTAATGAAACAACAAAATCCCTAACTGCTCTTGACTGAAGAAGTTTTGTATTTTTATTTTAAATCAGTGTGCTTTTTTAATTCATATAGCGAAGAAGCAGTGTTTAATTACTACATTATTCAGATTCTTTGTTAAAATCGTACTGTATTATTATTGAAAACAAATGGCCTCATGATCTGATATGTGATGGAAAAGGTAAATGAGCGAGTTTGGAAAATGTGGGATTCGAACCCCGGTCTCAGGCGTCTAAACAATTACCTTGCGCCACTGGAGTCGTTGTTCAAAATGTTACCGTTCTAACACATTCTCTATTCGTATCAGATATTGGTGGGAGGAGTTAGTGTAAATAACCTCTGCCAACAAGATGGGCTATTTGCACATTGTGTAAATGGAAACTACGAAAAAGAAATCTGGGGGTGCTGTGGGGGCCTCGACATTTTTTTTGCCTAGAAAAATGTTTAGAACCGGCCCTGTTTGTATTTGAGTATGTGGATTTGTGTGAGAGAAAACAATCTTAAAGGAATAGTTCACTTTAGAATTAAAATTGTACGATTATTTACTCACCCTTGAGTTGTTCCAAATTTGTATAACTTTATTTTTTTAGTTGAACACAGAGAAAGATATTTGTACAAATGCTTGTAACCAAACAGTTTTTAGGTCCCAATGACTACCATAGTAGGAAAAATTCCAATGGTAGTCAAAAGTGCCCCAGAACATTTTACTATCCTACATTCTTCAAAATATCTCATTTTGTGTTTAAAAAGTAATTTTTCCTACTATGGTAGTCAATGGGATGCAAAAACTGTTTGGTTACAAGCATTCGTACAAATATCTTTCTCTGTGTTCAACCAAACAAAGAAATGGAACAACTCAAGGGTGAGTAAATAATCATACTTTTTTTATTCTAAAGTTAACTATTCCTTTAAGCTCCCCTAAACTAATCATCTTCTTTCAGAATACAAGTACAACAAATTAAGTGTGTGAAAACAAAACACAAATTAAAGTTATATAATATATCAGTAAAATAAGCTTATTTAACAGGTTTTGCTCATTAAACTTGCGATTATTGTTATGGTGGTACACAGCTTTGGAAGCCATGCGAGTGGGTGCATGACGGAGATGGGTGTTGCAGCTGCGGTTCAGCCACGCGGTGCGTGCACAGGACATAAAGGACAGCCTGGTTTAAAAAAATGTGCAGTCACCGGTAGGCGTCGTGCTTTTCTTGCGATCTTGCCTCTTGTGCGTTCACTTTTCGCAAGAGAAGTGTATTCAACGCAAACGTGCAAGCATTTACTGTTGTAACAAACACCTGTTTGTGATAGCGAGTAAAAATATCCTGCATCAAAAACTAAATACAGAGACCATAATGTTCGTTTTAAGATGTTTTAGATCATGCATACTCTCACTCGTTTAAGGACCAGACACATTTTCAGCTCACTCTTTTTGCAGTTGCACTGCCCAAAAGACGGCCCTGGCTGCCCCCCCACCCACTTTTAAAATGGCTGCTACGTCCCTGATTGCAAAAATACAAACAAGTACGGAGTCAACTTTGGGAAGTAAGCATAGTTGTAATGATTCAGGCAGACAGGCCTTTAGAGACCCAGATCCAAAGTTGCAATGAGATGCAGCAAAAGATGAGGAAAGAATTAGTGTGGGAAAATGTTATAAATTACCTTGTAAAACATAAGGGCAAAGTAAAGATTAAATATATTTTAAATGTGAAAGATTTATATTGAATGATCATGCAATGTCAGTCTTAAATACTGAATTAAAATATATGCTTATATTCTACTGTATAATGTTATGTAACATGGAGTCATTTTATTTAACACAGTTTTAAGCAGTTAATCTTTTGCCATACTTATGAATTCAGAAAACTACTAAATAACAGAAAGTTCAGTAAAAGTACACTAGTCACATTTAGGCAGAAATGTCAAAATATATGCTTGATGGAAAGAAACAGAATATTCATGCAAAGAGATAAAAGAATATGGATATGGAATTACTAGAGCATATTAAAATGTTTTACCTCTTTAGAGCTCAAAAAAGATCAAGCAATCATCAAGAAAAAGCACTGGCAAGCAGTTAAGAGAAGGAAAAAACCAAGGGTTAGGGTTTGCAAGACAGTAAGAGAAAAAAAATTGAATTTCCTAAAACAACTTTTGCTAGCTTTTCAAAATATCCCCAGACATCGCCTGATTTTTTATATTTTATTATATTTAATTTAATTTAATTTGTTCATTACATGTTCTTAAATAAATGTTGGCATATTAAACTTTTTTTTATCAGCTGGTCTGAAATTCTTGCAGCTATTTGTTTCAAAACAACACAGAATAAATGTCTAGTCACACATACATTAAGTATGTAAGTGATGTTTCTGTGATGGCTTCAGTTGGTTAATGTTAGTGTGTTGGGTTAGTCTGATATGATTAGTGTCCCTTTGTGATGTCACGCACCTCCTCCTCCTCTAGGCGCCGTTGAGAATCTGTGATGAATTTGATGTATTGACTGGTCAATGTCATCAGTTCGCTATAGCGAGTCCTCAGAGTTACATACTAACATAAAGAAGATAAATCATTTCATTTGAAAAGATTAGCATTCGAATGGCAAATGAGGCAGGATTTACTATTTTAAAAAAAATCTCTTTAATTGTGTATTTAAAAAATGAAAAGCGTGAAATGACACAAACATAAGAGACCAAAAACGCATGTGTAAACTATTATGATCCATCTACTTACTTCCTGAATTATGTTATCTGAGGCAGAGTCCATCTTGGTTTTCTTCAATGGAGACAGTAAGGGTTCGACCTGAGCTTTATAAGCAACCAACTGTAGTTCATAATCCTGGTAATAAATACAGAATACATGTTTCAGCACTCAATCACAATAAATTGAAAAGATAAAAACACAAACAAAAACAATAGGAAAGAATATGCTTCTCTGTTCTGCTGCTTTTACCTTAATGGTATCAATGTAAGCTTTGGCATATTTCTGACACTCATCCACTTTCTCTTTGTTTTTCTCGATCTCCTCTAGAAGTTTCTGTGAAAAAACTCAATGTGTTAATCATTTTACTTTTCAAAACATAAAACAGACTCTGTGAGCTGTCTCACTTTCTATGACTGTCTGCCTGTTTAAATAGCCCTTATGTCTAAATGACATTTATGATCCTTGACCAAAATTCACCCTATGAAGGAAGCTTAATAGGTTTTCAAACACACTGAGAATGTTTCTGTGTGGTCTGTCTGTTAGTCAGTACCTTCTCCTGTGCCAGCTGTTCTTTCAACGTTTTGCTGTCAACGATTGGCACTGCCTGGATCTTTTCCTGCCGCTGTTTGGCGTCTGCAATCCAGCGGATTAGCCAATCATAGCTCTCCCTGTAGTAGCCCAGTTGACGTCCCAACTGTTCCAGCTCGCGCTGACGCAGGTCGATCTGGGCAAAGATGGCACGCCAGCGTTCCTGCAGATTGCTCTGAAGCTGTCTGTAGTGGTCTAGCTCAGCATCCCGCTCTGTATGAATCTGTACCATATGCTGACTGACTGCCGTGGCTTTTGACAGCTCACCCTCCATATCATCAATCACTGGCTGCTGAGTTTCTGACTCCACACGCATTTTCTGTGAGAATGCAGACAAACAAAGAGATAATTCCCAGGAAAATTAATTTCAGGAAACATACAGAAATGTCAACTTTAAAAACTGTCATCACATGTCCACACTTTATATATCTCAAATGGTTTTGCTTTAGGACCTATATTTTGCAAATGGACATCAAATGATACAGTACCAAAACTGTTAATTGCACAAAAGTACATAAACATAAATATAAGTTCAATGCATATGCATTTTGGCCTGTACAGGCATGTTTTTTCTTGTTGCAAGTAAACCTATATTTTAATGTACTCTGGAAAAAACACCATATATGTTATTGCTACTTTATCTTGCACATTTTATCTCAACAACTGTTTCTAATTTTCAACTTTACTCTAAGGTGCATGCATATATTCATTTTTCACAAACCAGCAGAGCACGTGAGGTGGCACGTCACGTGTCTCTCATGCAGCTTGTGTCTACGCAGTTACAGAGCGCACACATGTGAATAGCTGGTCAGCCACAGTGAAGAAAGATACTCTTAAGGCAGAGAGAACTAAACGTTCAAAAGTGTGGTTACACTTCACGATAATTGATGCTGACAATGCTAGTTGCCTCAAGTGCAACAAAACTTTTGCTTGTAAGGACAAAAACACAAGTAATCTGTCAAAGCACCTGTCAAAAGTGCATCATGTACAGACAGAGAGATGCATTATTTTTAACTGCTTAGCCCAATCTAGTTCATCTCTTGATGCCCCATCCACATCAGGGATGTATGCTAAATGCTAAAACAGATGTTACTTGAACTCTGACTCATATTCTGATTCATATTTTCACAGCAATGAGCTTTGTAAACAAATGAGGCGTTTCAGAATGCGGGGCAGAGAGGAGCAACAGTAATGCAGGGTATGTGAAAACGAATGTGTTTTTTGAACCGTAAACCACGTAAACACACTGTATTACACCAAATACACACAATAATCGTTTTAGCCACGTCATTTGACTCCTTTAATAAAAATGGACTCAGTGTTTTGAAAAGGTCTGTGGTTCAATTGTTAAAGCATTGTGTTAAGGCCATGGGTTTTTTTTCCCGAGAAGCACACATGCTGACAAAATATATAACTTCAAATCGCTGTAAGCTGCTAAAAGTGTCGACCAAAAGCATACATTTTTCCAGCAAACACAGGACAAGTTACCTTGAGCTCAGAACAATAGTTCTCCACTTCCTGTATGTTTGTAGGAACAGTGTGAACCTCACGCAGGCGAGTCTCATATTTCTTCACAACATCTTCAGCCCCTTGTGTGTTCTGGATCACAAGTTCTATTGTCTTTAGCCTTCAGAGAGAAGAGTTATCTTAACAAAAGTTCTTATCCTTTATTAAGATTTATGAGAATGACAAACAAACAGAAGCATAAAAGCAGCTTCTTTGATACTGGTATAGTAAACAGAAGAGCTTATTTGTAAAAGTCACAAATACAGCATGTGATTCTTACTTCTCCAAGTACACAGAGGACAAGTTGTAGGTTTTGTTAATCTTCTGCATGGTGATGTCCAGCTCTGAGCGCAGCACTGGAGTACTGGACTGCTCTGGAGAGGCTAGGAGATCTTCAGCTTTCTTTGCCACATTATCTAGGTTCTTCTTAATACCCTCAAGGTCCCTGTGCACTTTCTGTTTAAGAAAGAAACAGACACTCTCAGAAGGTCTGACCAATTACATTTAGTCAAATTATTGTTGTGCTGTGCTTTCTGCTGTGACTTCAAAACATAACTTCAGCCATAAAGCAATTAGTAAATAAATAAAACAGAAAATGATGTAAGGTGAGAGCAAGATTTTTATTCATACCCTTTGTTCAGCAGTCTTCTGGATACAGTCTCTGCGTGGATCTTTATCCAGAGGCTGTCGGATATGGGCCACGGTGCGAGAATCACAGTCCTCAATCTGTAGCCGTAGGCTTCTGATCTGAGTGATGTAGTTCTTACAGGTGGACTCATCTTGTTCACCTGTGATGAAAAGAGACTTGTTGTTACCGTTCTATCAACAACACAAGAGAAAATGAATAGCCCATGTCTGTCAAAGGCAGTCGTTTCTTTCATTTGTGCAGTGCAGCAACATTCCTGGCACTCAGTTTGGTCACACACAATACACGTGTTAGTATGTGCATCTCATGAAACCATGTTTAGGTCACAACTAATTATAATGGCTTATTTCTTTAATTTTGGGCAAACATGAAATTAAATATGAACCCAAAAATGTTTTGTAAGATCCAAACTGGAGATTCAAAATGATAGTCTAACAGGCAACTATATCTGACGTTTCCAGCTGTGTCAGAAATGTTATTGGATGACTGATAATACACTATATTGCCAAAAGTACTGGGTCACCCTATCTAATAAACTGGTTTGATGACTTTAGTAATTTCCATGAGTACTTAATGCTGCAGCATATCATGATATTCTATGGAATTGTGTGCTTGTAACTTAATAGCAACAGTTTGGGATGGGCCCTTTTCTATTCCATCATGACAATGCCCCTGTGAGACAAGGTAATAGAAATAATTGATTCAGTCAGTGTGGAAGAACTTGCCTGGTCTGCATAAAGCCAAGTCCTGAACCCAGCTGAACACGTGTTATTTTAAATGCAGACTTTGAGCAAAGAACTCATCACCAAACACCAATGACTTGTGCACAGAAGTCGTCATTTTGGGACAGGAAATTGCATTTCTACAAATGGCATTGTAAGGAATTTAGTTTCCATCTCTGTTGCAACAGTTTTGGAAGCACCTTTTTTTCTGTTACAAATTGGCTGTACTCCTGTGTACAAGCCATTGATGTGGAGTGATGAGTTTTCAAAGACTGCATTTAAAGTCACACCAAATGTGTTCAGCTGGGTTCAGGACTTAGTTTTATGCAGACCAATCAAGTTCTTCCACACTGACTGAATGATTGTTTTCTTTCTGAACCTTGTCTCCATACACAGTGACATTGTGATGTTGGAATAGAGATACCCCTTTCCAAACTGTTGCTATTAAATTAGAAGCACACAGTTCCATACAGTTGGTCGGCGTCGCATCATAGCTGGGGGGGCGGAGTCGGCGTGGGGGAAAGCGATCCTTACCGCCTGATTTGAAATGAATGGTGGTAGCCAGTATGGCCAACATAAAATCATTTTTTTTTGGCTCAACAGAGCAAAACATATGGAAAAAACGAGCCCTATTGGGTGGGAGGCCCCGTGCAGTATTTGTGACTGAACAAGCGACCCAAAGAAATGTCCGGAAGTCTCGTTTCTCGACATATTTTTGTTACCCGTCTTTGTTAAGTCTCTAGCTAGGAAACAACTGTAATATCAATATCTCAGGGTAATCCAACAGTCTATATTTTTATCCCATGTTCATTGAAGCTATGATATAAAAGACTAGTATGTCTTAACATGTTGAATAATAATGAATTTATGAATACATTATTTTGCACAGTTTTTACTGTAGCACGCGAATTTCCCCAATATCCATTATAAACAGCCTAACATGGCTTATTATGTTGATATCAGTGGTAAAATATGTACTTGATAACTCGGTTATACATGCTGTTGTTTCTGTACATTAAGCCACAAAGCTGTTTCCTTATAATTGACGTCTATGGGGAGGACATGTACATGGGTTATTTTAATCAAATAACAGTTCACTATTGCAATTACGAGCCATGTTAGCCTTAATATTTTATATTGGCGTTTTAAATCATTTATGATTTAGCGTTCTTATGACTATAACTACAAAATTAATAAAAACTCTATGAAAACGTATACGATAATAATTTGTCACACAAACTATCCCAAACTCGTAGTACAATTTACCAAATCACCGAATCAATGAATGAAAAAGGGTTTTTCACGTCAAACGTTTTAGAAAAAGTCTCATAGCTTGTGGTGCAGGGACCACACCGGTCTGTTTTTTTTGCTGTAGCCTATATAAAACTTCAGATCAAGGTTTTTTAACTTATTCGAGATTCAGGACACGACATAGCAAATTTTTTACTGCACCATGCAAAAATCAATCATAATCATTACAAAGAGCTAAGATTAAGCGCCTAACTAGGTCTACTATTAAGAAATACACTTGGGTACAAATAAATAATATTAAGCTGTCTGTAGTCTGTTTACACAAATAAAATAAAGGCAAACATGCACATTCTGTAAAGAGTCTGTGTTAGCTAAAGCGCAGGAATCAAAATATGTACCTTTCTCCAGAGTGTGGAGCAGGTTGTCGAAATATTGTGTGGTGTCCTTGTAGTCCCTCTCTATTTGCATGTTCTCTTTCGAATTGAAGAGCTTTGAGTCTTTGCTGTCCTTCAGAAAATCCTGATAGTGAAGCTGAAGGTTGCTTAAGATTACCTGATAGTCATCTGACTTCATTGTCTTAAACTGAAACAAAATTGTATTAAAAGCATTCAATGAGTGTACATGAGTTTACTGTACATATATATTTATATTTAAATAGTTACATTTTTATCTGTTCTTATAACATAAAAGGTTAATCATGTAATAAATAATGATTTTGTTTCATGTCTTAAAATCACAGACTGGTTCCAGTTGTGAAAGCAGGCAAAACACTTTAATTTGTTTACTGTAGATGGGCTCTTGAGGGCCCTGTTATTCAGTAAGGCAAATGTACCTGTTTACAGGCATTTCCTAAATATGAAGGTACCGTGCAGGCCAGAGATTATTAGAGCCCTAATATTTATTAGGATGATTAGGGCCCGAGGGGACTCTGTAGCACCCCTGGAATGCAAATATATATATATATATATATATATATATATATATATAGTATTAAATAGATCAAAGAGAACAGACCATTGTGATGTTCCAGGAGCGAATGAGTTGAATGTCTTTCATCAGGTATTGCCAAGACAGCAGAGTTCTTAGGTCACCATGCATTTTTTGCCATAGAATCAGTATCTGCTGGTGGCTAGTGTCCAGACTGTTAAAAAAAACATGTTACAAACATTTTTTTAAATGTTACATTTTGTAAATAACTACAGCAACATTCATTTTATATGCTATCATTAAAAGTTTAAGTATGTGAACTTCAACAAAAGTAACCTCAAATTACAAATGTTTTCAACACAACTGTTTAAGCATCTAAAGTCATCACGAAACGGAAGTTGCGATCGTCTTCTTTTCCGTAACGTGATGTACATCCGAGTAAAGCGGCTTCTGAAATTTGAAAAAAGTAGGGTGGGAGTCATATCGGCCTCTCCTAATTGATTGGATGGTTGTAAGTTAACCTAATACACCACCGGTACTCATTGGACAGTCAGTATAGTCCAGAGCCCTTTAGTACCAGAGTCGCGTCATCTTCGTTCACTCCATTGGAACCGTTTTTTCACAGCAATGGTGGTTGATGAAGTGTCTCAATAGTTCCCGGTTACTAGTAACGCATGGAGCTGCAGCAAAGCAGACCGATAGTGACGAACTTTTAATCAATTTAAAGGCGTTAGTCATTTAAAAAATAATTAAATGAAAGAAATAAAGCATTTAAAGAGAAAACATAACTTCCGGGAACTATTTGAAGGCTCCATGAATCACGTGACACGCGAAAAATTTGAACTTCCGTTGGCGCAACTCTCTCTCTCTATGGCTCTGGTATAGTCCTACCTACCTTTTTTTTAGGCATGACGTCATTCCGAGAAGAGTTGTTTAGAAAGGGAGAGGAGCTTCATTTTTTTGATTAAAGTTTACAAGTGCAAATGAATTTTACAAAAATAATGATGTACATGGATAAATCATTTATAATAATCACTGCAACGCTGCGTAAGAATATTTAAATTATCGCTTTTAATTGCCTGGTGACTTTAAGTAATTGTAGTAAAACTACACCGATAAGGCATAACATTATGACTACCTTCCTAATATTGTGTTGGCCCCGCTTTTGCAGCCCCATACGCAACAAACTGTGATGCACTGTGTATTCTAACACCTTTCTATCAGAACCAGAATTAAAGCGTAACTCCGCCGAAAAATGAAAATTCTGCCATTACTTACTCACCCTCAAGTAGTTAAACATCCATAGGTCCTCCATTTTCCCCCAAAGCGCAAGTTAGTGTATTTTTGAAAGCTTTCTAGTTTCTAACTCCTCCATATATGGCAATACAACCGAAACTTCAAAGCGCTGAAAGTGCGTAAATACATCGTAAAATAGTCCACGCAACTCCAGTTGTTCAGTTTTAATTAATATAATGCGACGAGGATACTTTTTCTGCGCTGACAAACAAAAATACTATATTCAAACACTTCCTGATTTGACTGTTAGTTTCCAGCGCGCACTCCCGAGAGCGTCTTCCTCTGCTTTGTAATCACAAAGCTGCACTTCCGGGCTCTACGTCAGAACGCGAGCAATGCTGATAACAGATGTACCGTCATCGCCGTCGAGTGGCTCTCTGGAGCGCGCACTGGAAACTAACAGTCAAATCAGGAAGTGTTTGAATATAATCTTTATTTTTGTTACGCTTTAACTTCTTCAGTGGTTTGAGCTACAGTAGCTCAGGACAAAATGTTCACTTCCTGCCTAATATATCCTACCCACTAATAGGTGCCGTGATGAAGAGATAATCAGTGTTATTCACTTGACCTGTTAGTGGTCATAATGTTATGGTAATCAATTGGCCCAAAAAAATATCTATATCACATACCTAGACACACTCTCCACAGCCTCCTTGTTGACAGGTGGCACAAGGAAGCAAACCGACGGTACAAGAGCCTCATCGCCTGAACGGTTCAGAACCTTCCACTTGTAGGGCTGTGAGTTATTGATGAGAGCACACTCGTCCCCTTTGTGCATCGTGATCTAATACAAGAGAAAAAACATCAGCATACAGCATATAGCACAGGGCGTCTGTGTGCACATAACAGTGAGTAAAGACTACCTCCATCTGTTTAAAGTCACACACTGACTGGATGGGAAGTTTGCCTTTGAAGGGGGTGGTGGGGTCACGAGGCTTCAGCTGAATTATGGTTTTGGATCTCTTGTTCAGGTTAGCAATGTCGTTTTTAAACTCGTTCAGCTGCTCTCTTTCCTCCTGTGAAAAATTGTGATTAGTTTAAAACTAGTATCAGTGTACTGTCGCGGACCTATGTGATGTGTGCAATCAAAGACTTGTAAATCCTTTTTTGTCCTCTCCAGGAGAACATGTGGAGACACATATGGAAAATTCTTCCTATTAAGTTACTAAAACAATAGACATGAAGGAATCTTTAAATGATAATGCTAAATATAATTTCATGGCTGGTATATATTCTCAATTCTCCCTTAATTGGCAGTTTTCATGGACCCTGTTAATAAGTCATCCCATAACATAACATAACATAACATAACATAACATAACATAACATAACATAACATAGACATTAAGTAGGTATTAACTGTGGCAAATATTGAAAGAATACAACATAAGCCTGTGGTATAACTTACGACAGCGTCCTGAAGTAAGTCCTCCAGACGAGTGGCAGTGGTGCTGCGGTCACACATGTACTTCTTCTTCATGGTCTCCTGCATCTTTTTCATCTTCTCCTCTACCTCTTTCACATCAACAAAAAACTATGGGTAAAACGGGGTGGAGAAAGAGAGGAATACAGGTTATGCTTGAGAGACTTGTGGTCATAAGGAACATGGTAATATCACTGCACAGCGAGGGGCATTGGGTTGTGCTGTACCTGGAAGTATGCAGTGTTCTCTTTGAGATGAGTTTCAATACAACAGCACAGTTGGAGGATCCAGCTCCACTGGGTCTGCAGAGCTGCTGTGAAGGCCTGAGAAGAAAACAAAACAACAACAATGTAACTTATCTGTGATATCTAATAGTGCAATGTAGATTTGTATCTCACACAGTACCTCAACTGTCTTCTTGCCTGGATGACCATCTTTAATGAGTCTGTCTCCATTGGCCTGGATGTCACTGACTTTCTTCTCTCTAAGCTCCAGTTCTCGCATGAGTCCCTGCAAATAAACAGAGCATGAAGAACATTTCAAACTCTGTGAAAAATGTTTCATTTACACCTTGGTGTGACAGTAATGGCTGAACCCTGCAACTTAAAGATGTATTTCAGGATAAACATCCATTTTAGCTTCTGAAACAGCTTTTCCATCAACCAATTATAGGGTTGATTCAGAAATTATATTTAGAACAACAACATTAAGCAACATTCAACAGGTAAAGTGTATAATTTTTACTAAATTATTACTATAATACTCTTACTCCAACTATATTTTAATACATTTATCTGCTTGAGCATCAAAATCGCATCAACTAGTGGAGTAAGTTTGGTACGGGATAATCTAAGTCTCACCAATGGCATATGGGGAGCATTCTGTAAACTTTTTGTGAGACTTTTATCAGTAGGCCTACTTCTGAAAGTCTTTTTGGTAACGCTTCACCTTAAGAGAAAAACAAACCTGCATGCCTCATGAAAATGTAGACATTACACTTACAGAGTAGTTCTCTTTCTTTGCAGTCATGTTAGTGTTGCGTTCACTCCAGTCGTAATTTACTTCCTCTTCCTCTTTGTCATTAAGCCACATCAGCTCCTTTGTGGCAGCACTGACAAAGGTGTACAGCTGGTCCAGATTCCTCAAGCGGGACTTGGAGGAGTTCTAGAGTGAAATGAAACATGAGTGGATGCTCCACAGACTCCATGTTACTACATAAACATTACCGAGTCCATTACTCACCAGCAGCTTGTTGTACTGCAGATCCAGTTTGCCCAGATATTCTCTGTACGTGGCCTTACTAGCAGGTGAGAGCTGGTTCTGAAATAAAGGCATATGTACAGACATCATAAGATGTCATCAGTATGTGGATAAATCAACCCAAATAAATATATAATATATAATAAAATTTACAGTTCACTTGTACTACAATATAATTGTTTATTAAGCTATAGGGCCCTATTTTAACAATCTAAGCACATGGTCTAAAGCGCACAGTGCAAGTGCACTTAGGTAGGGCATGTCCGAATCCACTTTTGCTAGTTTAACGACGGGAAAACGGTCGGTGCACCCGTGCGCATGGTCTAAACAGGTTGTCCTGTTTCTCTGAATTAATGACTAATTTTGGTGTTTTCTGGGCGTAACATGCAATAAACCAATCATGACATCTCCCATTATTTTTAAGAGGCAATTGCGCTTTCGCCACGGCGGATCGCTATTTAGATGGTTGAGTTTGTTGGCGGAAAAGCTGAACGCTTCTCATCCCTCACAGAATGTTTTAGATGTCTCCCTATATAAAACACCTGATTTAACTAATCAGCCCGCATTCCAAAGGTAGTTAGCGTGTTAATTAGTCTCCCTAGGGGGTCCTTGAGGACCAGGGTTGAGAAACACTGGTCAAGAGGAAGATGAGAGACACCAGACCCAACAATGCAGATGACCTTAAGGCCGCTATCAAAGCAACCTGGGCTTCCATTACTCTTGAGCAGGGCTGACTGCCTCCACGCCACGCCGCACTGATGCAGTAATTCATGCAAAAAGAGGCCCAACAAAGTATTGAGTGCATAGAAATAAACATACTTTTCAGAAGCCTGACATTTCTATTTGAAATATCCTTTTTAGATTGATCTTATGTATTATTCAAATTTTCTGAGACACAGAATTTTTGCAGCCTTTGCAGGTGTTTTGAGTTAATTAGCTGATTAGGGTGTGACACCATGACTTTCCAATATTGAACTTTTTCACAATATTCGAATTTTCTGAGACACTGAATTTTGGGTTTTCATTATCTGTAAGCTATAATCATCAAAATTTCAAGAAATAAAGGCTTGAAATATTTCACTCTATGTGTAATGAATCTATATAATATATGGGTTTCACTATCTGAAATGAGTGACAAAAAATATTGACCTTTTTCACGACATTCTAATTTATTGAGATGCACCTGTATTTGAGCGGTAGAAGAACTCTTAACAGGACAAAATTTACTGTCGCTGCAACCAGAGCAGGCTCCTACCAGCCAAAACCAGACTCTGTAACTTTGGAGTTCGGGTAGGTACACCAAGCCTCGCCCATCCCCAGCCATCGACCTGCTTTGCGGCATACGTCTTGTTTTACTCATAGCTTGGGTGAAGTTAGCCAACAGCTTAAGACGAAGCAGTGTACCTTTACATTACATTTATTCATTTGGCAGATGCTTTATCCAAAGCATAAAACATTTTGTCAACAAGCTGTATAATACCGATAGTGTACAAGACCATGTTACTAGGAGGATTAAGCTAATATGACGCAAGTCTCCAAACCAACGCAATGGCAGAGCTAGCAAAGAAACTAAAGAGGGTTTTGTCTAAGGAAGTGAAGAAAAGAAAGAGAGAGAGAGTGATCGGACATGAGCCTGATCACGAATCAATATTGGACGGGCTTACACTCTGTGACGCAAACTGAAAGAGGCAAAGAGTTGCAAAACGGACGGAGACCTAGCCTGCTTGCTGCTGTATTTGTAAGTGTTATATTTACTTTTTTTTAACTTTCCTGCACTTTTGAGCTTATTTGTTATTAGGCTGTTTTCAGGTTGTTCATAGATCTCGATTGGTAGCATGTCTTGCATCGTCACGAATGTGTGTATGCTTGTAAACGAAAACTAACAAACCACAATAAATGTTTTGTGGTAAAATGTTGCAGATTCATTAGTTTAGACCAGCAATCCACATAATTGTTGAGCAGTTTAGTCATTGAGTGGGCTAATGCTATGAGTGGGCTATTGTTATCGCATGGTATGTATAGTTACCATGCTCAGCGTTTTTGATAAAAAATTGATTGTTGTTATTGCACATACTACACAAAACAAAATGCCTGGTTGCAAGAGTGTTTAGTAACTACTTTAACAGAAAATTATTATTATCGGAGTTTCCGAAACATATTCACGTCCATGCGTTGTGGGTGTGGGTGAATACAAATATACTTCCGCCTGCTTTGTAAACAAGCTCATGTGTATTTAGCTGAACACCGTAAGCTTTGCGACAGTATTTACAACACTGAAAACAGAAAATTGCGCTTATCAACCACATGGGGGCAACCGTGGGCCAATGTCCAACAGTGCTGCTTTAAATAACAAAAACAATTCAGTCTGTTTAAGGTTCCTCAGAATAGCAACGCGCCAAGAATGCACCTGAAATTTTTTGACCAGCACGACCATGGGCGTATAAATGTTGTGCAAATGCATTTGCTATTTAAACAATGTGGCGCAGGACAGTAAAAATGAGAACTGCATCAGTCTGAAACACACCGGGTATGCGAAAGGGCCCGTAGTCTGCCATGTTACCTCATCTGCTCGTGCTCGCTCAATCTTAGCTTTGAAGTCCTCAACTGTTTGGTGAAGACCACGATGACTGCCCAGCTGAGACTCTACAGAAGGCAGATCAATACCCCACTCAGCGGTTTCAATCCTGCGTTGGTTCTCCTCCACCCAGGCCAACAAGTCCTGTGCGTAGCGTAGGGTAACCTCATCCAGCTCAGGCCGTCCACGTTGTCCCTTGAACCTCAGATTGTAATCACTACGTAAGTTCACCAAACGCTCATGCAAACGGTAAACCCTAAAAAAAAGGGAAAAGTTGTTCTGTTTACTTAGCTGAAACAATTTACCTCGGTTTCATGTAATAACTTGTGTCTGAGGACAACTGCACCAACTAAATGAACAAAATCTGACATCCAATGGATTTGATTCAAGTTGTACCTGCGATACATCTGCTCTGCCTGCAGGTTGCGTCCATCTTTGAGAAGTTGAATGTCATTAAAGAGGAGGCGGATCATTCCATCGGCTTTGTCCAGATCCCTCTCCATCTCGGCTGTGTGCATAGCTGGTTTTCCTGCATTAACGAGTCTAATATCCTGCAACAAACACGGCAAAGCCGGTTACTACACAAGAGTTGTTAGCAGCCATCAGGCTCTATACAGCAACTTTAAGGATGGCTGTGAGATTGTGAGGATTTTGCTTACCGTCTGCAGTAGAGTCTCAAGCTGGTTGAGCTGTTCCTCACAAACGCCTGACTCAATTTGTACTTTACTGACAATTTGTTGGAGACGTTCTAACCTGAAAGAATTTACAACAGGACATAAAAACATTTAAACTTTGAACCAAATTAAGTGGAAGGAGCTCTAAACTCATAAGAACCAGTTTTATAAAATAAAATAGTAGCATTTGTACAGGTGGTCTCAGACTTAACATATAGTTTATAAAAATAAAAACAAATAGTCAACCAAATTTAAATGTAATTTTTTGTCAATAAATGTAAAATAAATGGAATAGAAATATAAACAAAAGGACACTCATGCATTTATATAAATATATTCCGTCCCTAAATTAACAGTGTGCTAAAATCAATGTGACAAATAACCTACTTGACAAAACTTTTTTTCTTTAAAAATATTTGCAAAGAAACTCACAGTTTTCCAGGACGAAGCAAAAACTCTAAACCACATGGGTCTGTTACAAAAGCCATTTTTATACAGCCCAAAAGCCGTTATTCCACATACTCCATGAAACTATATTTTTCCTGTAATTTCTTAAAGCTCAGGCAGACCAAACCACAGCCAGAAAAAAATGTTCTGGCACTTAGTCAGCCATTCCACAGCCCTATCCATGAGAACTGTGTGCTGCATATTCTTATTCTGAATGAAGTTACATTATCATGTGACAGGGGATGTGGGTGGCCTTCCTTTACCAATACACCCTTTACATGAAGGATATTAATAGCGGTTTCTCCGGAACATTTTTTGACATGTTTATTTACATCAAAATCTATAATAAAGTTTCTGTTTACAGAAACCTGTCATAAATGTCATAAACCTGTAACCAATCACATCAACACATTTGACCGTGTGGATCAGCAATTTGAGCCATGATAGATAGATAGATATTTCTCTATTTACATGTCTTTCCCGCTTCCAGGAGCACAGATTTGTGATTTACTTGCTAATTTTATTAGTGTAGAATGTGCTTGTATAAACTCTATTCCAGTCAGAGTCTGTGATTTCATTACATAGGCATTCCATTCTCAGTAGGTCACTGACCACAAAACTAAAGACCAGATAAAACACAGTTATACAGCAGCACGTGGTAGTCTTCTGAAACGAGCAGACAATCTCCCCTCTCTGTGTTTGGATTTATTTGGTCTTAATAAAATTTTATATATTCATATTCAGTTTTCCTGTAGCTCAGTCGTTAGAGCATGGTGCAAGCAACCCCAAGGTCATGGGTTCGATCCCAGGGATGGCACATACTTAGAAACAATTGTATTGTATAATGCAATGTAAGTCGCTTTGGATAAAAGCATCTGCCAAATGCGTAAATGTAAATATTGCTCACCTCTCAAACTCTAATCTGAGCAGTCTCTCTCTCTCTAGAATGGCTATGTGGAGTCGACCCCATTCCTTCTCGACATCCATAGGATGGTAACCTGGGGGCACCTTAATATGACCAGCATGAACCGCACTCTATGAAAAAATTAATTCAAAGGGGTAAATATGTAAGTCAAGAATTATTTAGAGGAATAGGTTGGCAGTTTTCAGTTTGGTCAATTACAATTATTTACTTGAATACAAGTTAAAGTCTTCTTGTTCAGGCAGACTTTACCATAATGAATTCTTACATTATACACTGTACAAACCTCAAAAGACTGATAAAGGTGTTTAGAGTGGATCTTTTCAGATTCTTTGGCAGGAAGCTCTGTTTCTTTAAACTTCAGAAACTGACGCCACAGAATCTACAAGATAAAAGTGAAATGATAAGAATAAATTAGTAAAAATGAATAAGTTACATAGATATATAATACAGTAGTAACAGAACACCACAAAATTATAATATTTTATTAACTGTCATCTCTTCAATTTGACTTTCTTCCCATATATTACTGCCATAAACTAGTCATCTAGTATGGAAGGATATAACTGAGGATTCTTTCACAAAGCAGGTAAATATCATGCCCTCAGACCAAGATGATACTCCTGTTACATAGTGCCCCACCCTTGCTGAAACCCATCTATTCAAATTTATACAAAGATGTTTTAACACAGAGTTTCTGCTCTTCGTTTTGTGGTGTTGTATGACATGAGTCATGCACTTCAAAGACTTATTTTAATGACGAGAACACTGTGCATATGTAGTGTGGGAAACTATATTATTTTAACAAAATCTTTTACATTTACAGTATAATATCAGATGGTCTGATTTGTTTTAGGCTAAATTTTTAAAAATAAATTAGTCATAAACACAGCATTAGCGTGCAAGGGACTGTTACACCATTAAAAACATGTGTTTAAATGAATTGAAACAAAAAATGTAGCTTCTAAAGTTGGTCATCCAGCATGGCCATTCCTGTGAAATTGGTTCACTAGAGAAATCTTGCTGGTTAAACTAGTTAAGAAACCTAATGGCAATGCCATTATTTAAAACAAAACATATGCTGTTCACCAGCAGACAGAAAATTCCATATAAAATGCATGTCACAAACAGCAACAATGAAGACTATTTCAGAAATGCGCTTTCTAGTAGCAACCACTGGTTACAACACAACAGCAGACTTTAGGTTAGTGTTTTTCACCTCAATCTCTTCATAGCTGCTGGGGAACTTCCTCTCCTCAAAGATGATGACATGATGTCTGATCCACTTGAGTAGAATGGTGACCAGCTCATAGTATTCATGCCAGCGCAGTTCTAGGTCCTGCTGCCGAGAGAACGAAAAACATCTTAGAGAAGAACAGGAGAGCTTTTTGGCCCCCTGTGCTAACTTGCTTACTCACCACACTCTCTCAATTAGGATTTGACAAAGCCCTGTCTGAAAACTACATATTCAAGTGCAAAAAACTGCATTCAGGGGTGGATACAATAATTGATGGTCTATGTCTGAGAGCTTAAATAACCTAGAAGTAATCAGACATACAGTAATAGATGCTAATGGTGTGAACAAATAAATGTGATCAAATGTATCTGACAACAACTGGTTCAAGTTATGTAAGAAATTCAGATCACAAATCACTTATATAAATTCATTATTTTATCATTCTCATGTCATCCCAGGTATATGTGACTTTCTTCAGTGAACTCAAACATCCACTAGAATATAGGAGGATTAGTAAACATCAAGAAGGACATTTTTATGAAGGCTAATTCATAAAAACACATTTATTATTAGGTTTAGACTGACTGAGTGGGCAACTGCCATTTGATAAATGCAACATCTTTACTCTGTATATAATGATGAGAATGAATACTCACATTGGCCTTGACACCATCCTGCACATCAGGAGCACGTGGCATAGCATCATAGAGGGAGGACACATACGTGATTATTGACTTCTCATCAGGATGGGGCACATCCACATCTAAAATCAAACATCAAAGCAACATTGAAAAAAATCCAAAAACTAACCTGGGGGACCTTAAAACTTTTTATTAACATAAAAAATTATGTACATCGGTTAAACATAATAAAGTTGTTTACTTAGCATAATTTCAAGCTTCCCAATTTATGTTTGTCAAACAAACATGTTTTTTATGTGTTAAAGCATTATACTTTTATTTAATGTCGTCAACATAAATTATTTTTTGTTACTATGACATAAAACTTTAACTTATCTTTAACAAGTAGAAATTAAGTTAAAAAAGCTCAACAGAAATTCAAATGTAAAAATGTAACCACCCACCACCTAAGCAAAGGCAATGCTTTTCTAAACAATGGTAACCACAACACAAGCAGCAAAATGCCTTTGTGTCAGTGAATGTGCATTTATGAATAAATACTTGTTTCCAGTACATTAAAGTCTATCATAAGTTGGGAGCTTTACATTTTACATTTGAGGTACTGAACAAATTGGTTTGATCTAGTATGGGATTTAACTATTACATGTAGACAGGATAGCTATTTTTCAAAATCTGCTTATGGATTGGTTTACAGCTACTTTATTTATTCTCACCCTCTGGGTCAAGCAGTCGTGTGACCCCAAGTTCATGCTCTGCCACAGAAAAGGCCTGTTCCAGGTTCTCCAGGTTGGTCTGGCGATACACCTTTGACATGTCAATATGCCTGGGTCTGGGGAAAAAAACAAAGCAACTTTTAGCCAAAACAACTCACAGTGCATCCAAGTTATTCATTTTTAGATTATGTTGACTGGGACTATGACCTTGTCATATACAATACAATGCTGTACTAGCTGAGCTATAGAAACAGCAAAGCTAATCAGTGCATTGCTATATACATATTTTTTCTTCACTGACAGCATAGAGTAACACCAGAATGGTTTATATTTTAATACTACAATGAGAATAAAATTAGTTCATAAAACTAGGTAAAGTGTCCACCTGCTCCATAAATCCACAGTAACTCTGTGTCCTGAGGGATAGAGCCATACCTAACATACCATAAATACCCAAAGATAGGAGGGGCTCAGAATAGCATAGAAGAAACTAAATCTATAAAAATCTACATCTGATTCTTGCATATACATAATGACCTCAACCCCTGAAGATCCTACAGAACTGTGCATCTATAGGAAGTTAGAAATGAAGCACACCCATGTATTGCAGAAGGCACAGAAAAGAAATCTCTAGTGTGGCAAGAAGAGTCTGCCATCATGGTTAGATCTTCCATTCTAAGTCCTCCACGCAAACATCCCAGCTCCCTCTCTGGTAAATGGTAAGCTGAGCTCCATCTCGGCCCGTCTCCTGTTTGAGAGTCCCCACTGGAACAGTCCCTGGAGCTCTGCGAGTCCTGTAAAGTCTCGGAGGGGATATCCTCACAAACCATGATCACACGATCCTCCACATCGCGCATAGAAGCCACAGTACTCCTTGAGTTGGTACGTCGCTTTTTTAAGGACAAACGCCTCTTCATGTTTAGCATTATCGTGCCTTCTGGGGATGGCACGATTTTGACAACGAGTTAATGTCCCAAAATTGCTTTTAGAAATATGCAATATCAGTACATCAGTAAATCCTTCAAGTATTAGCTCTTCATTTTCTGTTTCTCAAATCCATTTTGTTCCATACAGTTTCAAAAATAAATACCTCACCTGGAATTAAACTAGCATTTTCCATGCAGGCGCTGCTTGTTTAAACCTCTTCCCAATTTCTAAAAGGTGGTAAGTCTGACTACTCCTATGGGTGTTCTTGATGGACAAAAGCATTAAACTCTCTCTCTGCTCAGCAAGGTCCATGGGGCGTATCCAAGCTTTGCAGGTACATGTCTACTGTACAGTTTGGGAAAGGTGCCCCGCGGCAAGGCTTGTTTCCTAGCTAATAATGACACTCTAACATGCACCACGCCTCAAATATTTATCTTTACAACTCTCACTGTAAAGTGTTTTCATTGTACACTTCTATTTAAAACGTCTTTCTTATTCAATCCCTTCCTGTAGTCTATTGTGTTTGTGGGACACACCCACATTACAGGCCATTTCATTTATGTGAAAACAGCTTTTTTATTGTTTATTTGTTGGAATGTAAAAGTAATGTTCTTATATCATTAAATTTAAAGAGAACATTTTTCAGCTGCATGTTCCATTAAAGTCCGGATACAGAATTGTTTCTAAACACATTATAAATGTTAGAAATGTGTTGATGAAAAAAAAGACTGTGAACTATGTAGTACTGAGTTGTAGAGTTAAAACCGCTAAACAGTTTAAAACTCTTCTCATATACTGGGGACAGCAGACACGCCGCCAGCAAATGAGAGCAGAGAGTCTCTCCCAGAGAGCCTTCTAATTTTTTTCAACATTTTGATAACTTATTTTATTTACTTGTCAAGTTTTTTAATCATTCATAGTTACAGAGTAGTTAATGACACATTTTTCTGGTATGACAAAATCAGAACACATTTATTATTGGTTAGTGATTTTGTGTTTTGTGCACAGTGCTAATGTGATATGACTGCTCAGTAATTGTTACTTTATAATAATAATAATAATAATAATTCATTCATTACATATATGTAGCGCTTTTCTAGGTACTCAAAGCTCTTTTACATGGAAGGGGGATCTCCTCAACCACCACCAATGTGCAGCATCCACTTGGATGATGCGACGGCAGCCGTTTTGCACCAGAACGCCCACCACAACGCCCATCTTATTGGTGGAGAGGAGACAGAGTGATGAAGCCAATCAGTACAAACAGGGATGATTAGGAGGATATGATGATGGAGAGAGGCTGATGATGGAAATAGGCGAAGGGGCGAATGGCCAGGATGCTGGAGTTACACCCCCTACTCTTTTCGAAGGACATCCTGGGATTTTTAACGACCACAGAGAGTCAGGACCTCGGTTTAACGTCTCATTCCGAAGAACGGTGCTTTGACACTATAGTGTCCCCATCACTATACTGGGGCATTAGGACCCACATAGACCACAGGGGAGCACCCCCTGTTGGCCTCACCATAACCTCCTCCAGCAGCAACCTAGTTTCTCCCATCCAGGTACTGACAAGGCTCAACCCCGATTAGCTCCAGTGGGCAACCAGTCTTGGGCTACAGGGTAATATGGCTGCTGGCTAAATATTGTATGTCTTTAAATCAACATTAAGACACTTCTGAGAAACATATGAAAATGAATAATGCACTCACTCGTGTTTGTGTATAACAGCGTTGAAGAGTTTTCCATCCCTCCAGCTTGTAGTGAAGTTTTCGCAGCGAATGCCCTGGTAACCCTCCACCATGCGCTGGGACCACAAGAGTAGTTTCTCCTTTGCTGACATATCATCTGACTGACCACTCACCTGGATATCTGAAATCTACCAGCCCCAGAATGCAAGTTTAATGGGTTAAGTCACATGTAACAATAAGTGCAGTTAGCAAAATTAATACATAATTTAGAATGATTCATTTTTATATAAAATAAATTTCAGACATGCACTACAAGTTTAGACCCACTGAATACCATTGACCTCCTAGTTCTGAGACAATTATAATTAAACGACATGCAGTCAAATGTGCCTTTTTGAAAAAGTGGATGACTACACATAAATACATTACATTACAGTTGTTTAAGGGTGCCATATGTTTTTAATGGCAAAACTATCATTTCATATGCAGTACAGTGCTGCTTGTAAGTTTGTGAACCCCTTGAACTGTTTTCTGTTTTTTTTCACCATGATTTGCTTATTTTATCATCACCTGAATTAAATATTAGATGTACAGTACATCTGTATCAATACAGTGTATCAATTACATATTATTATTTAGAGGGAATTTTGTGAGTAGCCAAAAACTACATGAAAGATTAAATTATTGTATGTGCAAAAGTAAGTGAAGCTGCAGCTGCATTGGTTCAGGTGAAACACATTTGAGTGCTTAAATAAGTTTGATGACTTTAATAATTTCCATGAGTACAAATATTAATGCTGCAGCATATCGTACTATTCTATGGAACTGTGTGCTTCTATTTTAAAAGCAACAGTTTGGAAAGGAGTATTTTCTATTCCAACATGACAATGCCCCTGTGTATGAGACAAGGTTCAGAAAGAAATAATTGATTCAGTCAGTGTGGAAGAACTTGATTGGTCTGCATAAAACCTGAACCCAGCTGAACACATTTGGTGTAACTTTAAATGCAGTCTTTGAGCCAAAAACTCATCACTCCACATCAATGGCTTGTATACAGGGGTATAGCCAAACAGAACAAAAAAAGGTACTTCCCACACTGTTGCAACAGAGATGGAAACAAATTCCTTACAATGCCATTTGTAGAAATGCAATTTAAAACTGTTTCAAAAGCCCCCTTTCCTTTCCTTTCCCAAAATGGCGACTCATGTGTACAAGTCCTTGCTTGGTGATGAATTCTTTGCTCAAAATCTGCATTTTAAATGACACCAAAAGGTGTTCAGCAGGGTTCAGGACTTGGCTTTATGCAGACCAATCAAGTTCTTCCACACTGACTAAATCAATTATTTCTTTCTGAACCTTGTCTCATACACAGGGGCATTGTCATGTTGGAATAGAAAATACTCCTTTAAAAACTGTTGCTATTAAAATAGAAGCACACAGTTCCATAGAATAGTACGATATGCTGCAGCATTAATATTTGTACTCATGGAAATTATTAAAGTCATCAAACCTGTTTATTAGATAGGGTGACCCAATAATTTTGGCAATATAGTGTATCTGAGGACATCGGAAAAAGGTGGTGACAGCCCATCAGTCTGGGGAAAGCTATCTCCAGGCTAAAGTCCATCTCTAAGCGATTCCAACTCCATCCATCCACTGCAATACAAATCATCTACAAATGGAGGGTGTTAGGATGTTGCAACTACCACCAACTCCTCACCCAAAAATGGCCACTAGGAGCCATTTATATACTAGGCTCCACCCACTAAGGACATACCATTTTTAAATGGTGGGGGTACATGCCTACCTTAACAAGGCAAAATAAACACAATTAAAATATAATAGATATATAGTTACACATACACATGACAGTTTACCACTAAGCAACATTAAATGTTTCTGCATTTATGCAGTGTTTTTGTTGCTCATCTCGGGTCTGTTCGTGCAGAACAGCTGTGCCTTAACATCGTACACCTGACATGAGCTCTTGGATATTGGTTTGCGCATTCCTGGCAGTTTTATCGGCAATCTTTGACTCGTCCCTGAGATCGCCAGAACACCCGATGCTATGCACCCTACACTGCTCGCCGGCGGCGTCGAGATCTTAAACAAAGGCGGGGGAAGCGCGGAGGGCTAAGAGCTGCGGGGGCAGACTCCACACTCCAGGACAGGTTTCAACACACAGAACTGGAGTATGTTTGCTTCTCAGGCCACCTCTGGACCATAGACAGTGTTACAACTAAGAAGCAGATCACCACATACCCAAATCAGAAGCCATGGATGAACAAGGAAGTGCCCCTCCTGTTGAAGGCACACAACACTGCCTTCAGATCAGGTGATGCACAGGCCTACAGCACTTCCAGGGCATATCTGAAGAGGGGCATCAAAAAGTCCAAGCACTGCTACAAGCTAAAGCTAGAGGAGTACTTTTCCAACTCTGACCCTCGATGCATGTGGCAGGGCATCCAGGCCATCAGCTACTACAAACCCAGCCACTCCACCGCCGTAGTCACAGATGTCGTTTTCCTGAACGAGCTTAATGACTTTTATGCTCCCTTTGAGAAAGACAATAAGGAAACTGCCACACCCTTAGATGACCACCCACACTGCACTGAGCCGGATCAACGGATCAACGCACGCAAGGCTGCTGGACCAGATGCATCCCTGGTCGCGTACTCAGGGCATGTGCAGAGCAACTCCCTGGGGTCTTTACAAATATTTTCAACCTGTCCCTCACCCAAGCAGCTGTGCCAGCATGCTTTAAATCCACCTTCATTGTGCCAATGCCAAAACACTCTAGCTCAACGTGCCTGAACAACTACCGCCCTGTAGCACTTACACCCATTGTTATGAAGTGCTTTGAGTGGCTAGTCCGGGCACACCTAAAGGACTACCTCCTGTCCACACTGGACCCATACCAGTTTGCCTACCACAGCAATAGGAGCACAGAGGATGCAATCTTCATGACACTGCACTCTGTACTCACACACTTGGACAATAAGAACACTTATGCACGAATGCTACTTGTTGACTTAAACTTGACTTAAAGGCACCGAACCCCCAACTGGCTGCCCACTGCTCCGGGTGTGTGTTCATGGTGTGTGTGTTCACTACTGTGACTGTGCACTTGGATGGGTTAAATGCAGAGCACAAATTCCGAGTATGGAACATCATACTTGGCCACAGAGACTGTGAGAGCAGACAGTAATTTTACTCTTTCAGAGCAACTAGATCTCCTGTAGCTTTCCTGTAGCTCAGAGTTTAGAGCAGTGTTTCTCAAACTTTTTCTGCCATTCCCCACTTTGGAGGTAGGGAAGGGTTCCGGGTCCAAAATGTCCCCAATCGCCCCAACAAAATGGTAATAAACTTTAGGTCCACCGCCTGTCTTGGTTTCGTCTGCTGGTGCTGAATTTCCCGTTTTCTATTCATTCCATGTCACAAACGTATCCATTAGTAATTTTTTATACCCGCTACCGCCTACCATCTCTCCACATTAAAATTTTTGTTCTGCTTCAATTAACATTCGGATGTGAAATCATTCTCATAGGCTACTATGATTCCACATGACATTTTCCTCACAGTCTGATGTTGTTTTAAGTAGGGCTATAATATTATATTTCACTATACAACTAGTGAAAATTGAAAAAAATAAAAGATGTGTTAGATCGCATGTGGCAGACACTGGTTTGAAGAAAAAAGCTATAAATTGACACTATGTCTGATTGAAAGATTTATAATTGATACGACCCAAGAAACCCAAAGTTTAAAAGTGAACCAGTAAATAACCAAGACTAAAGTGATTCGCTAGACTGATTTGGAAACCAGGTAGAGGAGGTAAATGGTATTGGAACTTAACACTGACAGAATGGGACACCTGGAAGTGGAGAATGATGGTCCATATGAGACCCAATGTCAGCTTTGGGTTCCCGTCTGCAATATCATCATTCCTGATGTTCACCAACTTGACCTGTGGTTTGCAAAGAGGTGACATTATCAGGTGGAGAGATTTTTGTACCAAACACTTAATAGAAAGCAACATTAACTCTACAATTAATTTTGATCGTCTTTTACCTGTCTGTGTTTGAGGAAATCCAGTGCTATCTGTACATTCTGAAGTTTATGAAATCGCATGCGCCCCCTCTCACGAGGCTGTGGAGAGATAAGAGAAATGTTTAGACAGAAAATGTGTTGTATAATGGCAAAGACAGGTTGCGGTGCATCCCGACAATTTAGAGACATGTCTTGAGGGTTGTAATGAAGTACATGAATGAAGAGACAAACGCGAAGGACCTTGTTATGGAGCTAATATTCAAGACAACAAACAAATCTAGCAATAATACCACTAACAAAGAGACTAAATGACAGAAGAGATAGAGTTGTGGCCTCAGTGATGTCAAGTGATTAAATATTGTGTAATACTATAGAAATTCATTGATTCTCAGCTGGTTACGGTTGAAAACAGATGTGCATTTGACATCAGGTGGCAACCCAACACAGTACCAAAACTGTCATACACAAATGTTTGTTTGTACAAATTATATATATATATATATATATATATATATATATATATATATATATATATATATATATACAGTACTGCTTTAAACTAACTTATTTAAAAATTAGTCAAAATTTTTAACACAATTTTCCATACTGATCACACACCCATATGATCACAAGGTTCAGATAAGAGGCATAAAGAGAAACTGAATCCATTATGCTCTCAAAGTATTTTTTCAAAGTAGCCACAAATCTTTTACATGTATTAGCTGAAGAATATACACTATATTGCCAAAAGTATTGGGTCACCCTATCTAATAAACAGGTTTGATGGTTTGTAATTTTCATGAGTACAAATCTTAATGCTGCAGCATATCATGATATTCTATGGAATTGTGTGCTTCTAATTTAATAGCAACAGTTTGGGAAGGGCCCTTTTCTATTCCAACATGAAAATGCCCCTGTCTATGAGACAAGGTTCAGAAAGAAATAATTGATTCAGTCAGTGTGGAAGAACTTGATTGGTCTACATGAAACCAATTCCTGAATCCAGCTGAACACATTTGGTGTAACTTTAAATGCAGTCTTTGAGCCAAAAATTCATCACTCCACATTAATGGCTTGTACACATGGGTACAGCCAATTTATAACAAAAAAGGTGCTTCGAAAACTGTTGCAACAGAGATGGAAACAAAATTCCTTACAATGCCATTTGCAGCTGGAACGATGCGGCGCTGCGTGCACGGTTCCTAGAGGGATTACACCACTCGTTTGCGGCCCTCGATCTACTCCCGGAGCTGGAGGAGCTCACCAGCCTCTGCCTACGCGTCGAGAGTCGATAAGCGTTCTCCACTGTCCTGGCGTGCACGGGATCCTGTCACTCCACATCAAGCCAACGAGCCTGAGCCTATGCAGCTAGGTCGCACCCACCTCACGCCGCAGCAGAAGGAACAGCGCCTCCTCCAGGGACTGTGTTTGTACTGCGGGGGTCCAGGCGGCTCAGTGCCCGTTAAAAGGGCGCGCTCACCTGTAGTACGGGGAATACAGGTGGGTGCCGTTCCCGTTTACTCCCCTATCTCACGCACTCTGCTGCCCTTCCGGCTCTCCTTCCGGGGCCAGGAACACTCTGGTCAGGCTCTCATAGACTCCGGAGCCGAGGGGAATTTCCTCGACGCAGCTACTGCCCGGAGATGGAAGATTCCCGCTCTTCCGCTCCCCCATCCCATCCCGGTCTGGCCGCTAGCGGGTTCCCCTTTCACCACCATAACTCATGTCACCCCTCACGTAAGCCTTTTTCTTTCCGGTAACCACTGTGAGAAGATTGTACATCCTTGATTCCCCCAAAACTCCCATAATTTTAGGGCATCCTTGGTTGTCACAGCACAATCCTCACGTGGACTGGGCTAGTAATTCTGTGTTGGCTTGGAGCTCTTATTGTCATGTGTCATGTCTTGGTCCTGCCTTGTCTCCTGTTTCTGTTTCTCCTGTGTTTCAGGTCGACGCTGCTGATTTGACCGGGGTCCCGGAGGAGTACCGCGATCTGCACTCTGTGTTCTGTGTTCTGCAAGTCACGGGCCACGTCCCTGCCTCCGCATCGCCCCTACGACTGTGCCATAGACCTCCTTCCGGGCACTTCTCCGCCTAAGGGTCGCTTATACTCCCTGTCAGGTCCTGAGAGAGAGGCCATGGACAAATTTATCAAAGAATCTCTTCAGGCTGGCTCATTCGTCATTCCTCCTCGCCGGCCGGTGTGGGCTTCTTCTTTGTCCAGAAGAAGGGCGGCTCCCTGCACCCCTTTATTGATTATTGTGGGTTAAATGAGATAATTGTCAAGAACAAATACCCCTTGCCTCTGGAAGACGGCAAGGGGGACGAGTGGAAGACGGCCTTCAACACCCCATCGAGACACTATGAGTATTGAGTTCTCCCATTCGGTTTGACGCGGTGTTGGGTGACATGCTTAATCGATTTGTCTTTGTGTATTTGGATGACATTCTCATCTTTTCCCCCTCTCTCCAGGTACACGCCCAACACGTGCGTAAGGTCCTCCAGCGACTGTTAGAGAATCAACTTTTTGTCAAGGCGGAGAAGTGCGAATTCCATGCCGACACGGTTTCGTTCCTTGGCCACATTATCTCGCCCCGAGGCATTGAGCCGGATCCCGTCAAGATCAAGGCCGTTGTCGAGTGGGCGGCCCCTGAGTCTCGCAAGGCATTGCAGCGGTTCCTTGGATTTGCCAACTTTTATCAGTGTTTTATCTGGGGTTTCGGCCAGATAGCCGCACCACTCACTGCCCTCACCTCCTCCAAGATCACGTACAGGTGGAACCCACAAGCACAGGTAGCCTTTGATAACCTCAAGTCCCGTTTTGTCTCTGCCCCTGTGCTTTGTATTCCAGACCCTGAAAGACAATTCATTGTGGAGGTTGATGCGTCAGACGCCGGGGTAGGCACGGTCCTGTCTCAGCGCTCCTGCCGAGACGAGAAGGTCCACCCATGTGCCTTCTTCTCCCACCGCCTGAGCCCTGCCGAACGAAACTATGATATTGGCAACCGAGAACTGCTGGCGGTTCAACTGGCCCTGGGTGAGTGGCGTCACTGGTTGGACGGGTCAGCGCAGCCCTTCTTGGTCTGGACAGATCACAAGAACCTCGAGTACATCCTTTCAGACAAGAGGTTGAGTGCGCGACAGGCCCGGTGGGCACTCTTCTTTGGCTGTTTTGACTTCACCTTCTCGTACCGGCCTGGGTCCAAAAACGTCAAGCCCGAAGCGCTCTCTCGTCTCTTCGAGACACCGAAGGGGTAGCTTACGGCCAATGCCATTCTCCCCAATTGGTGGTTGGGGCTGTTACCTGGGGCCTTGAGAGACGAGTGGAGGAGGCCGGCCGAGGGGTGCAAGTACCAGAGGAGTGCCCAGAGGAGTCGGTTGTTTGTGCCGGCTGCGCTGCCCCCTGATGTCCTCCGGTGGAGCCACACATCCAGGTTCACAGACCATCCAGGAGCTAAGGGAACCCAGGTGTGCGTCCGTGCGTCAGAGGTTTTGGTGGCCGTCCCTGGTCGCCGATGTCAGGCAGTTCGTGTTGGCTTGCCCCGTATGCGCTCAAAGCAAGTTGTCCCTCCGCCCTCCTGCTGGTCTGCTACGCCCACTTCCCATTACTTTCCGCCCCTGGTCACACATAGCCTTGGACTTTGTCACTGGCCTTCCTTCGTCCAATGGTAACACCCCAAACTTCCCTCCTCCCAGGAGACAGCGCAACTGATGGCGGTATCCGATAGGGGTCCTCAGTTTACATCCCGGTTTTGGAAAGAGTTCTGCAAGCAGATCGGAGCCACTGCCAGTCTCTCCTCTGGATTCCATCCACAGACCAATGGGCAATGTGAGCGAGGCCAACCAGGATCTCGGTCGTAGACTCCGCTGCCTGACATCTCACAACCCGAGTTCCTGGAGCCAACAGTTGTCCTGGATTGAGTACACACATAACTCCCAACCCGGATCCTCCTCAGGTATATCACCCTTTGAATGTTCTCTGGGTTATCAACCACCTCTGTTTCCCACATAGGAACTCGACGCCACGGTCCCTTTGGCTCTAGCCTTCGTTTAGCACTGCCACCGCACCTGGAAGAGGGCTAGAAGGATGCTGTCTCTATCCGCTCGCCGAACCAAGACAGCAGCCGATTGCCACTGGTCCTCTCCTCCTACCTATGTGTGTGGTCAGTGGGTATGGCTCTCCACCAAGGACCTGCCTCTCCGGGCGCCCTCACTCAAGCTCCCCCTAGCCTTGGTTGAGTCCACCCTGTTTTTCATGTCTCCAGGGTGAAGCCGGTCTTCTCTTCCCTCCTCAACCCTGCCAGCACCCTTCCCTCCTTCCTCCCCCTCGCCTTGTGGACGGGTCCCCGACCTACATGGTCAGAAAGCGGCAGAGGGTACCAGTACTTGGTGGACTGGAAAGGCTATGGTCCAGAGAAGAGGTGTTGGGTGCCGTCCCGTGACGTTCTGGACCGGACACTGATCGCGGACCTCCACCGGCGATGAGGTGAGCCCCCTCTCTAGACGGCATGTGGCGCCTCTGGGGGGGGTTACTGTCACCTGCCTAATTCTCTCTACACCTGCCCCTCATCTAGCCTTGTTAGTGTTTCTATTTCTTCTCCTCTCATGCTCTCGTCCTTGTCAGATCGTTATTTGTGTTAGTGTATGCAAACTGTAACTCTGACCTCCTAGTCATGTCGTGTCTTGTTGTGACAAACCAAGCCTAGTCGTTGTTCTTTTGTTCTGCCTTGTCTAGCTGTCTTATCTCTCAGTTTCCCCGTAGTTTCCCGCTGGCGCCCAGGCTCTCATTCACAGCACACACCACCACTTCGTCTCAGCCGTGTTGGACTGCCTCTCCCCCTGTGGGTTGCGGGTCTAGAAGGACTCCCCGTTGGATCGATACTCCCGTTTGGGTCTGCATTCTCTCCCTTGTGGGTCGTGGGTCGAGAGGGACTCTCCGCTACGAACTCTCTCCCCGGACGCAGCATTCCCGGGGTCATTGACTGTATTACTGTGTTGAAGTGTGTGTGTGTGCCTAAACTAATTAAAATCTCTTGTTGTTCCCCGCATCTGGATCTCTGTCCCTCTGTGCAGCATGACAGTAGAAATGCAATTTAAAACCCCTTTTCCTGTCCCAAAATGACGACTCCTGTGCACAAGTCATTGGTGTTTGGTGATGAGTTCTTTGCTCAAAGTCTGCATTTAAAATGACACCAAAAGGTGTTCAGCTGGGTTCAGGACTTGGCTTTATGCAGACCAGTCAAGGTCTTCCACACTGACTGAATCAATTATTTCTTTCTGAACCTTGTCTCATACATAGGGGCATTGTCATGATAAGGAACATGTCAAGAAAAGGGCGCTTCCCAAACTGTTGCTATTAAATTAAAAGCACACAATTCCATAGAATATCATGATATGCTGCAGCATTAAGATTTGTACTCATGGAAATTACTAAAGTCATCAAACCTGTTTATTAGATAGGGTGACCCAATACCTTTGGCAATATAGTGTTTTTTGCTAAATACCCTTCCTTTAACATTAACGTCTTTGGATTTTGCGAAATTCTCAAGACAAAATCAGAACAAAACAAGAGAACAATAGTGTGACAAGACTGGCGGAAGTGACATCATGCACAGGCCAGCCATAGTGACACATGCCAACGAAGCATGTACATGACAGACCCACTCACCAAGCGAACGCTCCGCACAACGTCCCTCTCCCTTGGCTTGCCCCAGCAAGAGAAGTGCACAAAAAGCAGACAGAAGTCAAAGGGCAAATGTCAGCAAAGAGATAGGGATCAATGTCAAAGGAAGGTGAAATTATAGGCAGAGAGAAAGATATGCCACACAGAGTCAAGAGAAAAGCCAAAGAGTGATGTTAATGTCTAGAGCCAAGAAATTAAAGGAATAGTTCACTTTAGAATTAAAATTGTATGATTATTTACTCCCCCTCGGGTTGTTCCAAATCTGTATACATTTCTTTGTTTGGTTGAACACTGAGAAAAATATTGTAAGAATGCTTGTAACCAAACAGTTTTTGGGTCCCATTGACTACCATAGTATGAAAAATGACAATGGTAATCAAAAGTGCCCTAGATCATTTTACTGTCCTACATTTTTTAAAATATCTAATTTTGTGTTCAACAGAACAAAAAATATACAAAGTAATAAAGACCCAAAAACTGTTTGGTTACAAGCATTCCTCCACATATCTTTTTTTGTGTTCATCAGAACAAAGAAATGTATACAGATTTGAAACATTTCTATTTACGCATTTGGCAGCTGCTTTCATCCAAAGCATTACACTATAGCATTACTTACTTTTTTCTACAGTAAGTAAGTGGGGGACAGCCGTTTGCCACCGGCCCTGAGAATCGAACCGGCAACCTTCTGGTCATGAGTCCAACTCGTTAACCACTGGGCCACTACTGCCCATCATCATAAAATATTAATTCTAAAATTTCCTTTAATTGTATTCCTTGTGTGGGAATGAGGTCAAAATAGAGTGTGCTTTGAATATCTGAACCCAGTGTTTTGATTGTGATTAAACTGTGCATTGGCTTTAAAAGAGTACTTCAAGACATTAGCTATAAAGGTGGCTGGGTGTATAGATGAGGTCTGGAACTGACTGTGGGCTTGAGGGAAGGGTTGAGTTCAGGATCTGAAGGATTAATGATGGGTTTTCTTTTGGCCGGTTGTTTAGTTATTGAGACACAATCAGTGTCAGAAGGTTGGTAATACTCACCAGTGTCTCCCCAGAGAGGACCTCCAGCAGGGAGATCAGGTTATGCCCATCTCTGAGATCTTCATACAGGTCATTCACATGACGCTGGGCCTGAGGGTGGAAAGAGAACAAGGATTAATTTATAATGACTATCAAATTAAAAATCACATCAGCCCTGGAAAAAAATTCTACAAAATGACTCTTTTGTCAGGTTTGGTTTACCTACAACAATAAGTATCTTAGCAGAATGCAGCAATACCAGACCAGCTTTCCAACTGAAGCTGCTAAAAAAATAATTCATTTTCTGAGTAGGGAAAATACTTCTAAATACAAACATGTACGTCTTCTTTGTGAAAAAACACAGCATTGAATTCCAATGCATTTTATTCCTGCAAAAACAGGACGAGGCAATGTATGGCTTCGGGCTGAAGAGCAGGTCAGCTGCCACACGTCAATAACCCCAATGATTTACAATGTATAGCTTTGCACTTTTAAAGGAGAAATTTTGCCAAGCTAAAAACAATATTATTGTTTGTATTTGATGTAATGCAATGTGTTTATACGTTTTAAGGAGGAAAAAACGCATTATTTTCCACATACTGTACATTATTGTACTACCGCTAAATACCTCCAGTGTGAGACAGAACTTCCAGGACGAGGCCGAGTGTCACGTTTCGTGTCATAACAGTTGCAAACACAGTACTAATAACAGCAATGTCCGATTAAACAAGCGAATTAAAACCGCATATGAGGCCAGACAGTGTGTGAAAGCTCACAGCGCACAACTTTCATGCCGGAACGATCATCAGTTCACCTCGACACCCACATGGAGTGGATTCGCGTCGAACCAGTTATAATAAATACAAGTACATAAGTGAATAAAGAGTCAAATCGGCATCGGTTTTACCTTCAAACCTAGTTAGGAGAATGAAACCAACAGATCGACGCTTTACAGAGATATGTTTTTATTCTGTTTAAGCATTTGCACTGTGACATGATGGCGGCTGCAGCGCCACTGCTGTGATAACTAAAGATACGTTCTTTGCATGTACATTTGGGTAGCATCATGCAACGAACTGAGGCGAACTGACGTGGCACTGTAGGGGCGTGTCCACATGAGCCGTTTCAGGCAGTTCAGGCCAGGGAGATCAATCGCTTTTATAAAGAATATATATTTTGTTCTGATACTTTGATTTTGGCAATTTTACGTGTCTAATGCATGCATGAGCAACTCGTAACACACCAAAAACACAGGAAAACATGACATTGCAAACAATTTATACTTTATATCTTATTCAAATCTCATTTTATTGCATTGTAGGACAATACAAAACATACAGGTGAAGCCAAAAAAGTGAAAATGGCTAAAAATATATGTTGTCTTATCTACATAAAACTATTTTTTTCTGCTGTTAGACTTGTGACTTCTGTTCTAACAGTGCCAGTATATTAATCTATTGTACACTGGCAAAAGCAAGTAAATTAGTGCAACTGTACAGGAGTGACCCATAAGATCAGTCAGTGCTTTGGATTTCTTTTGCTGTTTTGAATGAGATTACTATCTAATGCTATAATCAACCATTTTCAATGCTCCTTCACATTCTTAATGTGACAGCAAAAGAAACCAACAGGGTTGAGTGCCTTTGGGGAACAGAGAAGTACATGCATGTAGATAGATTTAGATTTGAAAAAATAAACTTAGTTTATTATAATATAATGTTATAAAATAAGATTTTAATTTATTTATCAGAAATAACTTTAGTTTTATCCTCTGGTAACATTGTATTTTTTTACTTAATTTTGGTTTAATTTAATTAAAACCCTTTTTAAGCACATTTAATAACCTTTATGAGTTGACAAGTTAAACAGCCCTATACAAAAAGTAAAGCTGTGGTGTTTAAAAAAAACTGCTGTTTGAAGCAGAGGGCACAGACAGTGAATAAGCTACCAAGGTTTAAAGATGAAAGATTAAATCAAACAATTGTAAAAGAATAACTGAGTAAAACCTGCAGACTTTTATCTTTGATCCCTTGCATATGAAAAAATTTACTTGAAAGTTAAATATCTATGCTAAACAAAAAAGATTTAAAAAAAATAGCCACTAGATGTCCCTGTTGATGCATTAATGCTTGCCTGTTACCTTCGAACTGCCCAATTAAACATTATTCAAAAGAAATTATATTGTGTTTAGTGAGTGCAAAAAGTTTCATCACTGTCAATGGCTATTATACACATTATATAGTACTGGCAAAACAGCAATATCGGTCTTTTCAGGGAACATTTTACTGTAGGTTTCATTTCTGTTCTCCTTATTTGGGTGTCAGCCATCTCTTATTCTCACATAATCAGCTCAGTCAGCACAAGGCAATAGCATCATCTGTTCTGATAACAGCTGATGACAAATAAAAACCATGAACAGGGCTTACAGCTTGTGTTTATTTTATTTCACTGTGTGAGTGCCGGTCAAGGTCAAACTTGGGTTCTGTATTTGATCTATTCACTGTAAAAAAATATATAATTTAAAAAATTGTGAAAACTGACAATAACATATTGACTCAACATATTGCTTTCAAATAATTTTCTACAAACAGAAATATGCATTGTGGTAATTAAAACTTAAGGTATGGGGTAAAACAAAAATATACATTCACGGAACATAATAAACTGTGCTCAGCCAATTTGTCATGTTAAATGAAAAAATCTGTGTTAACTGAACAGTTTGTAGCCAGTTTGAAGCATATGCGCATGCGCCCGATAACACGGTTTGCTGAGTGGATTCAAAGCGGTTGCGAGTGAATGATCGACATTTTCAATAAAAAAAAGTTATGGTAAGTACTTAATTATCAACATTTAAGTCCTTTTAAGTATTTATTAAGTCGTTTTTAAGTTAAACTGATTGCTAATCTGAATAATTTGAACATTTAAACTCATATTGCCTAGTCAAAGTAACGATAAACGAGACCGATTGTTTTAATGTTTTTAACCGAGTGTTTAACTTTATTGTGATTGTATTGATTGTTTCAGACGCTAGTTATACGATTTTGTTATAAATCATATATGTTTTTCCTCAGTGTAACGCACCATGTTAAACCCGAGCTAACAACGCTTCATTTAGTGTGGAAAGGGCACCCGCTTCTTTTCGCAGTAAGTATATTATATATAAATTTATATTTCTTATTGCATATTTGTGTGAAAACGGTTAGCTTTTCCGAGATTTGATGTGCAGTTGTTTGATTGAGAGCCGCTGCTTAAACAGGTCTGATGCAATACGTTAATGCGTCTAAAAGATACTGATGTTTTGTCGGCCATTTTGCGCTCAGTTTTAGACATCAGTACCGCACTTTATTTTCTCAAACCTGCTTGTTTTAAAACCGAAATCAAAACGTCAGACATGCAAGCTTTTTGCTTTCGATGGGAGGGATGATCTAGGAAGGTGCACCTCTCAGATGTAGACAAATAATTATAATTTTACATGTGTATTCCCTTAACTGTCACCATCCCATATAACTCAAGGTTTAAATTTTACTTAAAATTATTTTTTTAGAGCTATAAACTGAAATACTGTTAACCTTCATCTGTTATTTCTGACCAAATCAAATAAGAATAACATTCAACTTGGAAGTGGGGTTTGGGATAATGTTAACATTAGTTTAGAACTTATTTTAATGTGTTCATTTAATTTACCATTATGGTGTAAAATATCTTCTGGTCTGTCCCCTGTCAGAACTGGTGCAAGAGAGCTTATTTTCGTTTATTTATATTGCAGGTTCAAAGCACAGGATTTCCATGCAGTGTCGCTGCTGCAAGTTTTCATCCCCACACCAAGACATTCTTTTCAAGCACTACAGAACTTGCCACTGGTCAGTTAATGCAACTTCCTATCAATGTTTGCATCCAGAATGTATTTGTATTTTTAAGACCGTAGGGGCTTTAAAAACACATCTATGCAGGGTACATCCGAAGACTGGTAATGAAGAAAGTGCCACATTTTCTTGTGAAAACTGTGACTTTAAGGACATCTGCTCTCAGTCAACATTTCTTCACCATTTAAGAGGACATCTTAAAAACCACGAGAGGGTTCATTGTCCATTTTCAAATTGCATTTTTTTTTTGCAAAAGTAACCAGACATTCAAAGCTCATAAGAACAGAAAGCACAAATCACATGGGTTAAGTGACTTCAAGGCATCAGTCTGTGCTGAGAGCACATGCAATAATGTGAATCCATGTTCTTCCTTTGGATGTGAGGTAAATATTGATGAAATAGAGGATACTCCTGATGAACCCTTGAACCCTGCAGAAACTAAGACTACACTTGAACACAAACTTGCAGCCTTGTTTTTGTGTATGCTAGTTGAGGAACCTTCCCGTTACTTACATTTTACAGTGTTTTTGGCAATTTTGCAAATATTTCAAAAAAAATTTATATGTTAGCGTTACACTACTCAGTTAATAAAAATTTTATGTTTTGACATTTGTTATTTTTCACAAAATATTTGTGAATGTGTTATTGTAAGGTGCATGGAACCTTATTATTATTAAAAATGATTTTCTGACATCTACTTTGCAGATCCTTTCTGTATATTTACAATTTTAAGATTTTACAAATAAAAAAATGAATGTTACAAAATAGCTTGTGTTCAATGTGAGTTGATAACAGGGATTAAACAATTCAGCATGGTTTCTTACCAATATGTTTTCACCAATTTACATTTTCAGATCAGGTAAATTAAAATAAGAATGCCACCACAAATTAAAATATTTAATTGGGCCATAAACATGGTTTCTTATTTTCAATTGGCTTAACCTGTTATTACCTGTTGAGCTAATGTTTACAGATCGTTGCCACAATTGTTAAAATTCAATTCATAGAATTTGTGAATTAGCCTATTGGCCTAAGTGAAAAATTTAAATGTTACCAGTCACTAGAAAATTTTGAGTTAGGGAGGCTATTTTTTTTACAGTGTTGTATTAGATATGTAAAAGCTGTAAAAATATTTAACATCCAATTTTATTCATTGTTAAATTCATTGTTACAATCCTGTTTACAAAAAATATATATAATAAATAAATAAATAATTCAATATATTTAACAATGAAATATGTTTAACATACTTTCTGTTATGTTTACATTTAAATATTTAAAGCTTCGTAAACTATAATGAGAAGGTGGGTTGACAAGTGTCTGTGCCACACATGGGCTATTGTTGCCTTAACTAGGTGGGTTCATAACTAAAGTTTCAATCTGCAAAATAATTATTTTGTTTGGAATGGTGTATTTTTGCCACAGAGAATTAATGAACAGGCTTAAGAGATTTGAACGAGTGCAGAAGTTAACCTCCAGTCTTTGTTTTGATTCAAAGGTTTTTTATTTCATTTCTCTATTCTAATAAAAATTTCCACAGTTAATTGTTTGTCTATTATCTATCTTACCTAAATATTCTCTTTTCAGGCTGTCACACTGATGTCATTGCTGAGGTGTCAATGAAGAGATGGATTTGATCTACTTGTTGATATTAAAACTGCTTTTAAAACATATACTTGTTTCATGTATGTTTTTTGGTGCCAAAAATCACCTGATCCTAACTAGACGTCTCAAGATTTAAGTATTAAAAATTCCCATGGAATACACCAAATGTGTATGATGTATCCATTGGATAAAATTATGTAAATTAATGTAATGTAAATGCAAATCAAGAAGAAATTTACCTTTATCAGATGTTTGTTAACCCATTTTGTGAAAGTCTTTTTCTGCACTCTGTCTCGTTCATCTGCAGAGGAAGAAAAATAAATGTTTATACATGTTCCCATAAAGTATAAACACAGTGGTGTTATAAAAAAATTGCTCTGTCTGTTTGAGCTTCCAAAACAGCAACACTGGATACAACCAATAGTGTGTATTTTGGCCAACCAACAGTAATTGCTTGACTTTAAAAGTTGTAATGATAAACACTGCCAAAAGTACTATGCTACAACAGAGCATTGGTGCTAAGAAAATCATAATTTTCACATAAGGGACATGTGAACACATGTGAAGTTTGTGTGTCTTTTCTATAAAGGTCTACTCATTTCGGAACTTTGTGTCTGGACTAATCCGGTCGGAAAGCACAGCCTGTAAGTTCTTTGTTTGAGATGTGAGGCATTAGAACACACAGACCCGCCCAGAGGCACACCCATCTCAGAAAGATGATCTCTTTGTAGAGCTGGACATTCATAACTGCAGGAGATGTCTAGACAACTGAGCATAAGTTTGCGGAGAAGAAAACATTATGCTCTGTGAGGTCTCACCAGCGTTTTTTTTCTTGAAAGAACGCTTGCACAATCAACCCAACACCTCAGGCGCACACACGACACACAGCCTAAAGAGTCATGTTCATTCAGGAAACTTAAACACAAGAAACAACCCATACAGCAGTCTCGTGCATACAATATGACCCACACTCTTTTTGGTTCTTATTATGTATCATCATCAAGAATAGTTTGGGAATGACATAAGGGTAAGTAATTTTCATTTTTTAAGTTAACTATAACTTTAAATTGCAGAGTCATCTGTACATGAAAAGTGAAAACACTAAGGTTTCAAGACATTGCATTTTTAGTTTAAGTGTCCCCACCAGGCCAACACAGCAACATTGGCTCAACCAATGGCCTGACTGTGAGACTGACTGTTTGTTCTATTAATGACAGATAATGTTAGTACTGTATTCTCTGTTTGGTAGTGGTACAGTCTATTACACAGTCCAATTTCAAAGACAAAAGATGGACCTATGTCTATCAAAACTGAAAAACGGTCCAATTAGATCACATTCCATCATCAAACAGGAAAATGACTTAAAACACAGAACTAAAATTGCTCCTTAAGGCTTAAAAAGATAATGCACAGGTGTGGCCAAAGGCCAACATCTAAACCTAATTACACTTCTGTCGATTTCCATTTAAAATGATGCTACTTTGCAATTGTGTCATGTACAAAAGCATATAAATACCTGCATACAAATGTTTCTTGAGCAAGTTGAGTCCTTTCGAACACACCTAGCAATTTGGAAGGAACAGCTGATTCAGACCCACAGAGACATGTCTGCAGGTAACAGTTTTGTTTTTGCTGGGTGCATTCAGACATGTGAGAAATAATGTTACCATGGTGCCTATTTATGGGTGGAGACCTGGTAAACCTTGACCTACATTGACCAATGTGATGTAAGGCTTCCTTCTGGCTGAATGTGTGGATTTTCAGTGACCGGCAACGTATGGACTGTGCTCTGGTAAGACCTCAGATTACCATCACCAAACCTTGACCCTTTTATATCTTTTTTATATCTTGACAGATATAATGTCACCACACATGTTTTAACCATTAAACGCCTTTCTTAGGCAATACAAGAAGCAATAATAATCTCTAACCTTTGTTAGTGCGTGTCGCATTCTTTTGCGGCCCGCCTGGAAATAACACGCAGGCCGTCTAATCAAATAAGTAAGCTGCCGTGTTTACATCAGTTGCAATAAGAATTCATCAAGATCGACTAAACGCTAAATTCTTATGCGTATCCAAGGTTCATGGTATAAACTCATAAATGTTGTTGCTGTTAACTTTGGACACATTCGCAAATATACACCGGTCTGTTACTGCGAGGACATTTCCACGCCTCTAAACATAATCAAAATATGATTGGATGCTTTACCTGTAAGTCATATGGTCTCTTGGGCAATGAAAACGGCCAAAGTTACCAGACCTTCAGTATGAGACAACTTCAGTATAAGCAACATGTAACTTGTTCCTCCACAGTCAACATAAACTGCTGTGTGTTCTGACACAATTACAACAGATCAAAAGCTATTTGATGTTATTTGATTTGAAATTAACTGTTAGGCAGAAAAACTTTTTGAACCAACAGTATTTTACTGTATTTCATGTATACATACATATATCATGCAATTCCCTATAAATCACTCTGGGTAAAAGCGTCTGTCAAAAGCATAAAACCAACATTGAGAATTATAAGGCTTAAACTGCTGCACAGATTTTCATTTACTAAAAAAATTGAAATAGTCTAAATAGGATAATAAAAATCTAATAGACTGTAAGTATTGCTAAGACATTTTTCTGAGAGTAGAAAGTGAATTAAAGAGATGTCCTAAGCTACCTTTTCTGCCATCCATCGCTTTCAGCATTCCCTGATAATAAAAGTCATCGGAAGGGATCCTTTCTCTTTCAAGGTTGTCAGTGGAGAATTGCCTCCGTCTCTGTCTTTCCTGTGTAGTCATCTCCTTTTACTTGCATTTACAACTAAATACGGAGATCAGTTTTTGTCTTCAATAGCAACTGCTGCTTGTCACAAGTTTCTTGTAGTCCTCACTTTTCCAAGAAAGTTACAGAAATGTTTATATTTCTGCCTCAATACTTAGCCTCTCCTCTGTCTGATGTAAATGAAGTCTGCAGGCCCATGGTGCTGGGTCTGCTTCAATGCTGCTCTGACTGCTCTGAGACATGGAGGTTGGACATTGCAGGCTATGCTTGGCCACACCTCCCTGAAATGTTATGTCAATGGAGCTATGGCAGGAAGAAAAGGGTGGAATCAGGGAAAGTGAGCAGGTAGGTGTGCCAGCATGCCTCTTCTAGAATTTCACACCCTCATCCCTATCTCAAAAGAAGAAAGCAACAGGAAATGACAGGAGAGTGGCAGAGTTGTGCAACTTAATGAGTGTCTATAACTGGTCATGATTTCTTTACGAACTGCAACAAACACTACACCTAACACACACACATGCCTTTTTAATGACTAGCCGCTCGTAACATATATGAGTGATTGGTAAATTATGACTAACTGCAGGACTGTACTGCCAGTAAAATAGGGTGAGGCTCAAGGATGGGCTCCTCATGTCTACACACGCTTATGAGACATTACTGAATCTATACCAACCCCACTAAAATCCATCACCAGGGGCTATAAAATTAGAAAGCAAGACAATTATTTTTGAAAATTGTTTGTTTTCCTGTGTTTGTTTGGTTTTATAAGTGCAATAAGAATCGTCTTACACAACGACTAAATGAGACATAAATGGTTTTAAAAATCTCAAGTCAAAGACTCATTCTTTAGACTTGTGGATGAGATGAAGATATGATGGGCTGCTTCTCATGTGCTGTATCTCCTCAACTGAATATACCTGGATCATAAATGTCCAAAAGCTGGTCAGCAGGTGCATTAGTTTAACAGTGTAACAGCCTGAACTTGACAGTGTCCCTATGTGCTTGCTTGAGTGTTTACTTTATAATCTATCATTTTCCTTTAGAGATATGGATGGTTACGCCCAATATAACTTTTTTATTAGGAAGGCATGTGTGTGTTGATACAGGTAAAAGTATTAGGGTGTGGTGCAAAAATGGTGAACAATCATCCACACTGAGCTCCAAGTGTTTGAGATTAAAATTGAATATAAACTTGGAAATAAACCTGAAAGTTTGAAGAGGATCGTGCACTATTTCTAGGTCACAATTCAAATATAAGCAAAGAAGTGAAATTGGCCATGTTAATTATTTAGCACAAAAATTCAGATGTCCTTGCTTACTTTGAAGTAGACAAGATGCTGTTTGAACATTCTCAGAACATGCTTGCCTGACATGGAGTACATAGATTTTGCACAAAGTTCAAGCCAGTCTAAAAGTACTGACATTTTTGTACATTTTCTCCCACTGTACATTTTTTATTTTAGCACTTGCATTTTTATCATGTGCACAGTGTTTACATGTGTTTAGTTATTAACCTATATACTCATAAACATATTAACAAATAATTTTGTGTATGCATTAATGTTTCTTGTATGTTGGGAGTATAGATTAAACTTATGCTCATCTAACTTAGCTAAAATCAGATACAGCTGTTGCCTGGCAAATATCATTCACTAGCCTCAAGTTCCCATTCACAGCCCGTCTGATGTACACTACACCTCAAAAATGCATCCAACTAGAGCATAAGCAAATACTGAGCTTAGAGGGTACACTTTATATAATGTAATATAATAGCTGTTATTATAATGAAATGAATATCAGCAGGTATTGTGTATTTTGTTGTTTCAACTTCACCAAAATCAACATTGATTAATGGAGTACAGCTAAAATGACACAACAAAACCAACTCACATTTTTTAACATATCTGAGAATGCATACGCTGCATGTAACATTAAATACAACCAGCCATAGATAATACTGGCTATCTTCAAAGATAAAGTGATGTTATAAGCATGGTGCTCCAAACATTCCTGGACAGGGTGTGTACTAAAGCAAATTAATTGTTAAAAGCATGTAGATTTCTGTTACACCCATAAAGAGAGAGCAATGTAAGTTCATACATGCTTTGATCATACCTCGGTCTAGGACACACCCTGTCTTCCCAACATTAATAACGTAGACACACAAATTCTGTGTGCACTAGCTCTTTTTCTTAGTTTTCTTTCTTCACTATGTAGCATAATTTGTAGAAGCTGTCATTATAAGGCTTTCACTCATGAGTTGCAGAGTTAGGGAACGCCCCATCATCCATGTTCATCTAAATCGAGGAATCAAGTTACAGTGTGATGGTCAACAGTGGACTTGAGAAAATCTCACTTTAGCTCAAGATTTACAGCAGAACACCAATAGCAGCTGAGACTTAAAATAACCTTTTACTAACAGCCAGCATAGAAAACATATCACCCCACTATAGACCTCTGCCAACTCACTTCACAACTCACAAAAATATAATATGAGACTAAAGTTGACGAACCTACTTACATTTTTGAATAGTTTAAAGATTGAAAAGTCAAACACTTTGCAGGTATCTTTGATGATGTTCCTGAAATGTGAACAGGCTGAAGAATTACAATCTTTAAATGATAAACATGACTCACACAGCTGTGTAAATAAGAATGACAGCTACTGAGATGCGACATCATCTTAATAAAATCAGATGAAACTACATGACATTCCTTTTTCTTTTTTCAGCATCCCATGGGTGACATAATAACCCATCAAATAATGTGGGGGCAGAGAGACTTTAGGATGGTAAAATCTGTGGCTGGTCATTTAAACACACAGTAGTGATGGCAACAGAAGCAAACAACACACTCATGTCTGTATTTATGGCTCAATTGTAAGAACACTCTCCATCCAAAGGGGGGGAAGTTACTTCACCAAACCTAAATATATCTACACCACACATGGTGAGTACACCAAGATTAATCTCCTAATTTCCCTCTACATTCAGAACCAGCTCCTTACGTCAGCTGATAGAATTTGGTTATGAGCAAATAAACGTAACCACCAGTATTTTACTTTATGCAAGTGCTTATTCACATATTAATATCTGTTCTGTATGTAACACAAAGTCTTTTTGCTAAACAATACATTATTGTCAAAGAGAGACCTTATTATCTTGACACTAGATGGCGACAAAACACAAAATTTACATAACTTGTACATTTGAAAGTAAAGTGTGTTGTTTGAGCATCAGATCAACACAACAATGTTGGCTTAAACAATTAAAAGAGTTTAGGGTGGCCAAAGGCTGATGATGAGAGTTTTGGAGAAGTTTGTTAAAAATGTGAAGAGTTAACAGAAAAGTTAGTTAAATCAGCAAAAATATACTTCAGATATTGGTTGTAAAATTTAACTCCACTGTCATAAACCTTGTAGCAAACAGCAAAAAGTTAAACAATGTATGGATCTTACGGTCACAAAGTAACAATTAACGCTAAAGATAAGCTCTAGCTTCATGCACAATGTGTGCACTTTCATTACACAAAGTACCTCAGAATAAAAAATGTTTTTAACAAAATTTATTTTATAACAAATAAGTTTTAACAAATGTAAATTAAAATAATAGAGTAACCAAATATTACTTCCATTGTATGTGACATTGAATTAAACAAAACAACTACCATTATAAAATAATTATAGGAGAAATATAAAAAGCTACACTAGGCAAAATAGAAATACAATAAAAAACTTTATATATATTATATAGTTATATAATACAAATATTTGCATGTTATTTTGCCTTTATTAAAGTGATGCTGTCTGAACTGAAAGGGCATGTGATATTGCATAATTACAAACTGGTGCAAGGCTGCCAAAGTGATTTATAATATCTCTGGCAGGATTAAGATAATTATTCTTACCAGCAATTATGCAATTATGTAAATAAAAACGCAATTATGTGAATAAAATATATAACACTGATGTGTCTTACTCAAAGCATGACTTTAAGGAAAGGGAGTGGCTAAGACCCATGTTTACACCCTGTCTGGTAACAAACTCCTCCTCCTAATCCCATAGCAAAACTGCTTGAACCGTGAACTGCCACAACAGAATGTATATCACTTTAAATGTAACATTCTGCGTAATTTCTTTAATACTCCATATAGGAATTTATAGTTTGTATAATATGTTACCTGTGCTTCTCTTTCCTTTGTCTTCTATGTGTGCTCTGTAATAACAGTGTGTGCTGTGTGTGTGTGTGTGTGTGTGTGTGTGCGTGCGTGCGTGCGTGTGTGTTTTGGGTGTCTGTTTTATATGTGTGCATGTGGGTGCACTGTAAACATTTTTGCTGAAGTTATGCAGCAGGTTGCCAGTAACTTACTGTTTAACTTACTTATTTATATTTATCTAATTTATTAGCAACAGTTTGTTCAAAGATAAATGAACATTACAGAAAAAAACTATAAAATAACAGTGAGGCTGGGAACATTCTGGGAACTAAAAAGTACTCATCAACCTTTTAGAGTTGTTTTTCCCTGATATTATAGCTTATTTCTGTAAAAATAAAGACTTGTTAATGTTAAATGTTCATTCATCTTTGAACAAACTGTTGCCAATAAATTAGATAAATATAAATCTACAGTAAGTTACTGGCAAACTTGCTGCCAGTAATACTGTAATATCTAATTTCTGAATGTGGTTGCATGTGTGTGTGCCATATATTTGTATTTTATTTTTAGAATGGCATGTGATATGAGGGTGTATTTATTCACTTTGTTGTTCTTATTTTCCTTTTAAGAATGTAATGTTTTTTTATAGTCATGTTTCATGTACAGCTGCTTTGTAACAATGAACAGCACTATATAAATAAACTTGAATTGAGTTAAATGACGATTTGAATAACAATAGCCTATAGCACAAACTTTTTCTGAGCAATATCACAAACAGAGCTACAGCATTATTCAATTGTTTGATTAATATTGGTAACACTTCATCTATAGATGGTTTCATCGGATGCATGCGTCTGGCTCAAAGTTCCGGTCTGTGTTTGTTGATTTGTCTGACTAGTGGCTAAATATAACAATTTATATTTTATTTAATTTATTAATATTAATTAATATTAATATTTAATTGTATAATAATTTTTATGAAGTAAACAATTGGTTTAATTAAACAATTTTCACAGGTTCGGGCACTGGTAAGGACTGTTGCACTGGCTCACTTAACATTAAGACATGTGACGTTGTGATAATTCACAGCTAGAAATTATCAACAACAGGCAAAATCTCTCTGGCTTTATTTTTTTAATAATGGTTGAAATACATATGAGAAACACTTTAATTATTTTGTTAAGTAGATTGTGTTCCCTGCCATCCCTAGCAATATGTGTTTGGACATAAAAGTTTATTAAGTTGGCTCGCGCAATAGACCTACTTCACAGCGTGACGTGTACAAACTGGAAGTAAGGTAAATGCTATTCCGGTCAATGCTCAAGCTTTGTTCACAGAACAGAACAGTTGTGGAGACTAGAAGCAGCTAGGCAGCTAAGCGCTCCCTTTATGGTGATTTGTCTAACATATATCTGACCATCAAAATAAAGATAAAATTAAAATAAAATTTTGGGGTGGAATTTTTGTTTTTCCTTATTTTAAATCTCCCAGTAAACCTTGAACAAATCGGACAACATCTGCCACTGTCGCTTTTGGTAAATAAAATGAATGCCTGTGAGAAAACAATCTGAATGAATATATGGCTATGGCAGCAGTGCAACAGGAAAAGGTTTTTTCCTACTTCCGGTCTCTGTTGCCATATTGTGAAATAGTCGAATTTTGGTTAAATGTCACATGATTTCCAGTAAGGGAACATATAGGGAACATAGTAATGTTGTTCCCTTCCAGAAAGGTAACATATTCTCAATTCTAATTTGTGCATTCGCGTTTCCGAATGGCTAGAGGGTCGGGCCCAATGTTGTCCTCGATCTCCCTGGGCCCACCCTGTCAAGGCTGCTTGGTTGTTTTCCTTTCCAGCTGCTGAAGGGGGGAAGATGCTCTTTGGAGAGCTTACACTCTTTAGAAGGGAGCCTTGGTCGATCCTCAGGTAAATATCGACATATGTCCCACCGTCAAGGGAAGTAACAGCACCCGAGCTGGTAGGATGGGAACGTGCAGAGAACGGCACATAATCCTGTCCGAATAGGGCTTGAGGTTTAGTGACATATAAGAGGATATCATCAGCATATAATTATATTTTGATTACTATATTCTTTGTACTATATCCATGTATGTTAGGGTTAGAGCAAATAGATTGTGCAAGAGGCTCAAAGGCCATAGTGTAACGTTCACCAGCCGGAAGGGCCCTAGTGCTCCACATAAGGGCACTCTCCCAATCACCCATTTTTGAATGCCATTACACACACACTACATTTCCCACAACCCTTTGCCTGGACTCATCAGCCATCATTGCATTCACCTGTGTCTTGTTATCTGTTGCACTTCTGTTTATGTATAACCGGTTCACTCAGTCACTCTTTGTGAAGTCTTGTTTGTGTTACACAAACAAGACAGGGTTGGATTACTTATGTTTGTTTTGTGGACCTGTTGTTTTCATTGTTTGCACCTTTGCTGCCTGCCCTGCCTGCCCTGACCATTGCCTGTGACTACGTTTATGATTGTTTACCGCCTGCCCTGACCATTGCCTGTTCTATCGCCTTTGCCTGTTTTCTGCCTGCCCTGACCTTTACCTGTACTGTTTGGATTATTAAAACTGCGTTTAGATCCTCAACCTCTTTGTGTCTCTGAGCAGTACGTGACAGAAGACTTCGCCAAGAATGGATCTAGCAGCTGAACCCAATCACAGGAAGAGTGCTACAGGTACTTCTGGCGATCCTTTGGACAGACTGTGTCACATTTACCAAAATGGTCCCAGACTTGAACTTTATGTGAACGATTTTCTTCGGCAATGTCAAGACGCATCTTTCGACGATGGGACATTAAAAGAATGTTTTTGGTCTGGGCTAGATCAACATATCAGTTTTAATTTGCCCGAGGAAGATACTAGCTGGACCCTGGTACAATTTATTAACTTTGTGCTTGAGTATTGTGGTTCACTCATTACAGTAGGGGAGAGCGAGGAGCCCGATGACCCGAAATACTTCCTTGAGAGGAGCATTCCAGAACGTTCCAGAGCGTCTCCAATCGTCATAGCCGCCCGTCCAGAGTCCACTTGCAAGATGGCCACCCGTCCAGAGCCCGCTCGCAAGATGGCCACCCGTCCAGAGCCCGCTCGCAAGATGGCCGCCAGTCCACAGTCCGCTCGCAAGATGGCCGCCAGTCCACAGTCCATTTACAAGATGGCTGGTTCCAGGTTCACATGTCTGGTCTCAAGGGTGGCAGACACTCCACTGGCATCTGTATGGTCAGCTGGTCTTCCAGAGGTTTCAAGTTCGGTGGTTCTACCCTTGGAGTCAGTTCTGCCGATTGTGGCTGCTGCTCTGTTGTGCGTGTGGGCTGTTCTCTGCGAGTCGAGTCAGGCCTCCGGGCCTGTTCCCGAGTCGAGTCAGGCCTCCGGGCCTGTTCCCGAGTCGAGTCAGGCCTCCGGGCCTGTTCCCGAGTCGAGTCAGGCCTCCGGGCCTGTTCCCGAGTCGAGTCAGGCCTCCGGGCCTGTTCCCGAGTCGAGTCAGGCCTCCGGGCCTGTTCCCGAGTCGAGTCAGGCCTCCGGGCCTGTTCCCGAGTCGAGTCAGGCCTCCGGCAAGGCCCAAGATGGACGCCCCAGAATCCCCTACCTCGTCCGAGATGAACGCCCCAGAATCTCCTGCCTCGCCGAGATGGACGCCCCAGAATATCCTGCCTCATCCAAGATGGACGCCCCAGAGTCTCCTGCCTCGTCTAAGAAGGACGCCTCCGTCATATGGCAAAAGTGATATTGGCCTATGGCTACTGTACTAACTTCTGCTGGATCCTTCCCTTTCTTAAGTGACTGTTATGGTGGCTTCATTTAAAGTAGGTAACCTGCCATTATGTAACATTATGTGTTTGAGTATACACTTTGAATAAATAAGGTGAAAGGAGATCGCCAAATTCTTAACAATTCACTGAGATAGCCATCTGGGCCAGGGGCTTTTCCATATTTCATTGTTTTGATTTACATTTACATTTACGCATTTGGCAGACGCTTTTATCCAAAGCGACTTACATTACATTTGTACATTGTACATTTGTATAGTAAGCAAGTGGGGGTTAGGTGCCTTGCTAAAGGGCACCTCAGCCGTTACCCACCAGCCCTGAGAATTGAACCAGCAACCTTCTAGTCATGAATCCAACTCTCTAACCACTGGGCCACGACTGCTAGTATCGATTGATAGTATCTAATAATTCTGAATGCAAAGCTCAGCATTAAGGGCATCCTTCTTGGACTAAAGTGGGAAGGTCACAACTATCCAAAAAGGTTTTAACAACTTGATCATCATTTAGGGACCTAGAAGAGTATAATTCCTCGTAGAATTGTTTGAATCTCTCATTGATTTCATTATGTGATGTTAGAATGTCACCATTTTTTGACTTAACCTTACTTATAGTACGATCACTTTCTATTTTTCTAATTTGTCTTGCCAATAACTTGTGGGGTTTATCACCAAATTCAAAAAAATGTTGTTCCTGTAGCTCAGTGGTTAGAGCATGGTGCTAGCAAGGCCAAGGTCATGGGTTCAATCCCAGGAAATGCACATGCTCAGAAACAAATGTATAGTAAAAAATGCAGATTGCTCTGCTCTGCAAACCTTGCCCAGTGTCGTCAGGAGAGCTTGGTGGCATGATGGGGCATGCTTCGCACTGCTTTTTTACTTTTGAGGTTTGTTACATCAAGATTGCTTTCATCTTGTCACCAATTACGTGTATAAGAAACTTGAACCAACTAGAGTTTTAATAAAACCTTTTAAAATGTCAATTTATCTTTGATGTTTGCAGGAGCTGTAAGGGAGTGCAACCTATCAACCCATAGCTCACTAGCACCCCTGACATGCATATTTCTGTTAGTTCAAATGAATTTAGAATAATTTGGTCTAGTGTTATTAGAGATTAAACAGTCTTACCATCAATCAATAACAAAGGTTCTCTATCTCTTTTTAAATAAGCAGAATCAAATTTGCTGTCATCTGCATCTAAGTGCAAAGACAGGCAGCATTTTAAGACAATCTGAACAAATTTATACATATTTATATAAGATGTACACACAACAGGATAACTAAAGTATGTGATTTAAAAATGTAAGTTCATGTTATGTGGCTCTTAAAAAAATAAGCCAATTGCTCTTTAACTTTTTATAAACACTTTGGGGTGGTTTAACAAAAAGAGATTAGCTTAAGCCTAGACTAGGCCTTAGTTTAATTGGAAACTTTAAGGCGTTTTAACAAACATACCTTACTAAAAAACATTACTTGTGTGCATTTTGAGACAACACAGAGGCACTGATGTATTTTGAGATATATCAGTTCAATTTGTTTGGACAGCTCTTACATTTCTTTTAGTCTAGGACTAGTCTAATTCCTGTCCGCAAAACCGCCCCTTTAACATTTTACATTTGGCAGACGCTTTTATCCAAAGCGACTTACATTACATTGTACTATACATTTGTACATTTTGTATAGTAAGCAAGTGGGGGTTAGGTGCCTTGCTCAAGGGCACCTCAGCCGTTACCCGCCAGCCCTGAGAATCGAACCAGCAACCTTCTGATCATGAGTCCAACTCTCTAACCACTGGGCCACGACTGCCCACACTTTAAGTTTAACTACACAATTTTATGTAATTTCTAACGATATAAGTCAGATTTATTTTTATAGCGCTTTATTTGTATTGAATCAAAGCAGCTGTACTAAAAAACAAAACAAAAGAAAAACACATATTAGCCAAACATAGAACAAAAATTTGGACGCAGCCCATGTATTAACTATTAACATTTCCCCAGCAAAATGTGGATTTACTGCACCAATAAGACCAGCGGAGACACATTCTTTACATTTTCCAGACTTTAAACATATATATATGTCGACCAAGGGTATTAAAAAGCACGTTTGGCTTAAAACTGTGTATGTGTATTTGCGCAGGCACATCCTGTTTCTTTACACAGCAACATCGCAATCCACTGGATTTCATACTACAGCATTTTTATCAGTTTTCCTGGATTCGTGTAAATTCATCCGTGTACGTGAAACTTTTCAAAAACGCAAAGGAAAAACATTTCAGGTTTTCATTGTGTAAACGTGGTCTCATTGTGCAATCGGAAAAATTGAGGGTGGACTTTAATTTGTTATTCAAAGTTTTATTTTAATTTGCAATTCAAAGTTGTGAATTACAGCAACGCTGCAGTATTTCTAAGCTTTCTGTTTCACCCATACCTTGCATTTTTAAATTAATTTGAACTGCCTTATAGATCAAAGGGGAATTTAACACATTTAAAATTAAATTAATTAGTGCTGTAGAAATGCAAATGCACAAAGAGTAGTGCCCGGATAAGTGTATTAATTAGGTTGCTGCTTGAAATGTCATCAAATAATTGCATGTTTTAGTCCCGGTTTCTTTGTTTCTCCTACTTTCTTCAGTCATTTGGCTTAGTGTTTTGCCACTCACGAGAGCGGTTCCCACAATGTCACGTGGGACACGTCCGGCATGTTCACGTGGTAAAGTGACGTCAATGCATACCCTCTATAGAACTCCCATAATTAATGAGGTCAAGTTCTCTACGAAGTAGCTGTAAAACAACAATTGGCTGCATCCTCTGTATAGCTTTATAATTAAACAAGTAAGTGCATGAAAGAGAAGGGGAAATAACCATCATCGTCCAGGGAAGTATCAGTGAAAGAAGCCACCTGCCAACCATTTACAAGGGTCAATGTCACATGATCACCACGGATCATTCCAGAAAACAATTCCCTATTTACAGCCACTGTGAGGTGAGACTGAAAAACACATCACATACTTGTAGGTCTGATCACCTCAAACAGGACATTATGAGACTTGGTCACAGCTGCATAAAGGTCAGTAACTACAAAAATGCTTTTTGTCACCTACAGATAAAACACATACTGAAATATTTATTGGAAAAACATTTCATTATTAGCAATCACTGCTGAATAAACTGATTGATCTTGTATACCATCAGACAGAAGTATATATTATATATATATATTGTATAGGGCAATATAAATAGTATATTATGTTATTCTGGTAAAAAAAAAAACCCAGAAAAATCAGATTTTTGCAACGTCACAACAAACACAAATCCAATCTTAACTAAAGTGTCTCATGACAAGGTCAATTGCTATTTTGGTTCAAAACAAATTAAATGTTCAATAACAAACTGTAAACAACCTGTCCAACAATCAATCGGATAACCACTCCCCCTTTAGAAACAATCTATGACGTAAAGTTTTAAAATTAGTCCCCATGATTCTGAGGGGCTCAGTGAACTAGGGCTACATTAAGCCAGGATAAGTCAGACAGCAAAAACAGGTGGTGGAATATATAGCGACATGAGGTGACATGGGTTCTTTCCACATTGTTGGTAAGTTGTGGAGTATGCCTAAACTTTAAAGAAATTATGCAGGGAGCAGCATCTTTCAGCCAAATGTTGGAAAGGGGAATTGAAAATCCTTTGAAGGGAGTTTCCCTATATCGCTTTTAGGAATGTATGCATTGCTTTTCAAATCTATTGTCAACGCCTTTCTCAAGTCCTTTAACCTGTTCTGCAGCAGAATCAATCATTGATCAATTCAACCTAAATTTATTCATTTTGTTTTACTGTCTTCCATCCCCTATCATCACGTCAGAAAAAGGATTTTAAGGAATTCCTTGTGACAACCTTGTGAACCAATTTTAACATGACTCCCTAACATTTCCAAACGCCTAGTTTCACAAAAAAACTATGGCAGAAAGGAAGGTCATCAATCCAGAAATAATGATACACCACGCCAGTAAGAAACTAATTAACACTTTCTCAAATTTCATATTTACAAATCAGGTGTGTTTGATCATGTTTTTATGAATAGATCTCTTTCAGTTCACTTTATTAAAAATGGATTTGACTCTAAAATGCTAATGATGTATGATGTCTGCGTGAACAGGGTGCGCAGTGGTATGCAAAATACATTGTACACATGACCTTGATTGGATGAACGTTTTTTGGTCCTACGCCTTTCATAGATGACATATACAAATATTATTTGACAACTTTACTTCTTGATTGCTATTAGGATGTAAAGAGATTTCCAACCAGCATGACAAAAATGTTTCTGGACAGGATCACCCACCCTGCCTTTAATTCCCCCAAAATCACATTTTGGTGTGTAACAACCACTCCCGTTTCAGCTGATTTATATTGAGTTTAAGCTTAAATACGTTTAAATACTGTTGATACCACGGAATAATCCTGACACATTTTGTAAAAATGCATTGTGCCCAATACTCTCACTGAATGTGGATTATTTATGACAAAAATCCTCACTGTAATGTTTTGAAACTGAAGCCACTTACCCAAGCTACAAGACATCCTCCTATGTACCTGCAGCTGTCAGATGGTTTCTATTATTACAGAGCGAGAGAGCTCTGCTTCAGCCCCAAATTGCACAGATATCAGATACTTTCATTCACATACAGACAATTTCTTTCTAAAACTCAACTCTCACCCTCTTTTCTTACCCATCCACCCAGCTCACAACATAACCGTTAGACAGACTTCCTGAAAGACTAACTGCTCCAGTTGAGATTCTGCAAGATTAGGGTGACCACCACCCAACAAACCGAATGTGGAACAGGCAATATGTTTGTGTGGACAATGTGGGACACCACTGAAAGGTAGTGTAAAACTGTGATATGATATCAGAATGAAAACATATATATGAAGTTTAACCTTTGCATTTGAAGTAAACATTAAAACAAAATTAACCACTATAGTTTACCTATGGTATTTGATGTAAACATTTTCTCACTATAGTAACTATAGGTTAACCATGAAAGATGTAATAATTTTGAAGTAAATATTACCTTACCTAAATAAACTTTTTTTTGTCAGAACCTTTAGTAAATTATGTATTACTTTTAGTTGTCATTCAGAATGGTAAGATAATCATGATCTCTATTTGAAATAAAAGAATCTTGATTCTCAGTTTATCCAGAATCGTGCAGCTCTAAAACCAATCATCACCAGCCGTATCAGTGCAGAATTCCAGCGTGAACAGGTCTTAATATGGAACAAATTTCAAAACATGTTGTCTGAAAGCTGAAGCATCTGTGAATGTCAACACAACGTGCTTCTCCTACCTTGACCACAACAACATTTCACATGCTGATCAAACACACAAAGTAAGTCAAATTGTAGCTTGTCTGACCTACCAGGTATGACCTTCATGAAGTTTGGGAAACAGAAGAAGCTATCAACCAGAGCAAGAATAAAGAGAAAGAATGAGTCTCTGTTTGGTCAGCTCTGTCCCGTTCTTATTTTTGACGGCCCATGCCTGCTGTTCAGATATGTCAATCCTGCTTCCCTTGGCGTTGCTATTAGGTGGGTGGAGGCAAGGGGAGGATTGGGGCGTGAGGGGCAATGCGAGAGGAGAAGGAATAAGAGCTTAAGTGGATATAAATAACAAGCAGGGAGAGCTGCTCATGCTGGCACACTTAGAAACTGATGAAACCCCTGTGGCCTCCTTTTGGTTTCAGAGGACCTGATCAAGATCGGCTTGTTTCTGGATGATAGATAACACTGAACAGCATAGGCCTGTCAAACAACAATTTTAAGCCATATGAGTTTTTCCATGATTTAAATAGGGAATGTGGTAATGGGATGCCAATATGGCATGACATTTTAGCCTCTTTTGAGACCCCCCATAGAGACATATGCTATTATGGTGGTTTACATACTGTAGCAATCCATTGAAATTAGCATATTGTAAAATTAATTACAGTGTTGACAGAGATCCCTTATGTTTACAATACTTATATCTGTGCTTAAATATTTAAGCACAGGATATTTAATGAAATCAGGATATTTAATGAAATCTGAACAATGTTTGACATTTGACAATAAGATGAGAATTGACTGACCAGCAGCTGTACAGTAATCTGGAATAATTTTACTCATTATTAGTATTAGTATTATTACAACATTATTAATATATTTAAGCAAAATCTGATTATTTCTTGTTAAATTAACATACAATGAAAATAAATGAATAATATATCTATTCACCATGTAAATATCTTTCATAATCATTTATGAATTTTTCTGATGCTTTAATCTAAAGCAATTTATAGTGTATTTAAGGTATAAGTTTTATCATGTGTACCAATTGAGCTACGAAAACCTATATCGAAGTAAACCTAATATGTTTTAGTTTAAAAATACTTGAGATGAAGACTTGAGTGTTTTCAGTGGTGTGGTGAAAGCTGTGTTATTTTAAATGATTCCCAAGACCACTCACAGTCAGCGAAAATGACTATAAACACATTTGAATCTGTGACATTGTTTGGTGAAAAATGCCAGCAGGCAATTCAAGTATGAGTCTTAATAGATGCGTGTCTGAGGTTTTTAATAAGGCTGATAGATACTGTATTGCTTTATGACATGAAAATTATTTTTGTGGAAAGTATATGTGACCCTGGATCACAAAAGTAGCATGAGAACATTTGTAGTAATAGCCAAAAATACATTGTATGAGTCAAAATTATCGATTTTTCTTTTATGCCGAAAATCATTAGGATATTAATAAAGATGTTCCATGAAGATATTTAGTAAATATCCTACCGTAAATATATCAAAACATTATTTTTGTGGGTGGATGCAGCAAAATCGCTAACAAAAATAGCTGGAAACACGACTACAAACTTTGCTCGCTGCTACACGCTCTTTGAGAATTTTGGTATCTATGTGAAGCTTTGAATTTCAGCTTTCGGGTTCATCTTTTACGTCTTGCTACAGCACCTCTGATTACATTTACATTTAGCAGACGCTTTTGCCCAAAGCGACTTACAAATGAGGTACACAATAGAAGCAATTAGAATAACACAAGTACAGCAATACATAAGTGCAATAAAACTGGTCTCAACAGTGTTTAACAACTTTAAAGGCAATTTTCTCAATATTTCGATTTTTTACACCCTCAGATTCCAGAGATTTAAAACAGTTAATCTCGGCCAAATATCGTCCTATCTTACAAACCATATATCAATAGAATGATTATTTATTCAGTTTTCAGATTGTGTAAATATCTCAATAAAAAATGACCCTTAAGTCTGATTTTGTTGTCCAGGGCCACAGGTTTACTGTCAGTAAAAGTATAGATGATTTATTGAGGTAAAGATAACAACATACGCCCCTGAAGATGGTCTAGGTTTTGTGCAGCTTGACTATAAAATATCTTTTATACGAATATCACTTCAATTATAGTTTCCGTTTTATTTAAGGAGTTTCTTTTGTCTAGAACAGCATATGGTTTATTGAAAATAATCTAAAAGATTGGAAACACATTTGGCTTCAACTAAAGATATGATACTAAAATTAAATTTTACTTTCACTTTCTCATTTCTGACTTCTGAAAAGACAGATTGATTTGGCTTCCCAGAATCCAGCTTCAAATGAGTCATGTACTGTATCACAATCATGTGACATTGAAAACATCAGAGGGTCTGTAACATCACAAACATGCAGGAATTTATGGTGGAGGTGGAACACTAACAGCTCTGACACAACACACTGTTGCTTTGACAGACAAGAATGCTGTTCATATATGTCTAGTGTACTGCTGAACAAAGCTTAAATACTGCTAAAGAATAAAACATAAAATCTTAGTTTTGTGGCATATGTTGAAAGCAAATTTCACATTACCAATTTACTGATGTATATGTTTCAGTGCCTGTTAAAATGTTGCATCTGAAGGTGATAGAGACATGTGCTTTGTAGATGCAGTAGGGGGCAGTAAAAAATTTAAAATGTGACTTGAGTTTGATTTTTTTATGGAGCTGATTTATGATCATAATATAACATCACTTATAGATCCTCTTCAAATCTAATAGCATTCAATTATGCAATTGATCATTCCTGTGAGAATTGTGACTGTAACCAATGTAATCATAAACAGACTAAAGGCTGAAATACACTACACGACTTTTAAAATCTGAACAGATAAAAAAAAAAAAATAGACATACACTTGCAGACTTTTTGAACGTTTGCATAGAAAACAGTATGTGATAAAATCGTCAGACTGGCGCAGATTTTCTACAACAACTCCAGACTGAAAATCTGTCCAAAAATCGGAGCAAAAGTCTTGTAGTGTATTTCAGCCTTAAGGAAAACATTAAAAGAAAAGGCTAATCATTTGTGTATCTTCCCTATGTAAGACACTTACTAAACACACCCATTATATTGTGCCAAATCTAAATGCTTCCTTTCATTGCTAAAACCTTCACACCACCCATGACTCCAAAACTCCCTCACACTGTTGTACAAAAGCAATGCTAGTAAATGCCCATCCACAGATCCAAAAACAAAGCCAACTGCAGCACACATTCCAGAGATTTCTTTTTCTGGTACAGACTGAGTGGAGTAAGAGACTGGAGAATTAGAGAAACAACTGGAGAAACAAACCACCGGATATAAAAAAAACACATACTTCCTGCAACAATAGCACATTGTCCTGAACGCACTGGTTTTGTTATTTCATGAATTTCAGCTGTAGCACTGTATTGTGCCTGCCAGTAGGGTGGGTGGAACTGACTTCAAATAGTATTGTTCTGTCAGAAGCACAGTGCTGGCTAACTGCTTATTACAACCGGCCTGGTATTCCCCTTCAAGACCAATGAGACCTCACAAAAAAAAATAAAAGCTAGCTAGTCACAAGCAAAAGCAAAAACTGAAAAGCAAAAGGGTTGATTGCGAAACTTGATGCATAATTTCATGTTTTGGGTGTGGATGTGAATCACAGACAGAGGGAAAGTCTCAGAGTTAGTTGGAAATATATTTGCACAGATTTGTGACTGCAGACAAAACAGTGGCATACAAGGATGGCCAAATAAATATACCTCACAATTTGCCCAGGAGTTAATAAAAGCATGCCTTATTGCAACAGCTAAGCACACATTTTGTAGACTTTCATGTATATGCTCACACAATCTTAGTTTAAACAACTGAATATGCTGCAGCTTATGCAAGATTAGCTTCTGCTAATAATATCAGTCTCTAACATCTACTCCTGTTTTTTCATTCTAGAGAGAAAAGACAGTTAACTTTAATAACCTACATATACTGTTACATGCCTTCAAGTATAGGGTGCCAAAGAGCCTAATAACAGCACAAGTATTCCACAGCAGTCACCTTGAACCTCCCACACAGCAAATACAGATGGTAACTGACATCAAAAGCACACAATAGAAATTGAGTAGACAGAACAGAAAAGGACTCGTACCTTCTATGAAGTTGGGGAAGGTTTTTTGCTCTGGCTCTTGTAGTGAATGATCCCAAAAAGTCTGTTTTTCAGGACTCTCCAGGATGCCACGCTCAATGGCCAATTCTTCCAAGACATCATAGTCCAAATCATCCCCTGCAACCTCTGGCAGAGGGGGTGCAACAGGTTGTCCTGCATCAGGACTAGTTACCTGTTGCACTTCAATCACTTCTTCCACCACAACGATCTTCTTCCGCATGGCGTCGTCTACGGGCTGCTTTTGTGCGTCGCAGGTGAGCTCTTTAGTGGGAAGAGGGCCAGTGTTGACAGGCTGTGCAGGGGCCTTGCTATCCGATAGTCTGTTCTGCCTGTCTTTACTTTGCTGTGTGTCAGGAGCGGCAGAATGTTGTGCAACTCTGGGAGGTTCCCTGTGGTCAGGGAGGGGGTTGGACTGAGCGGAGACTGCTGCTGTTGCTGCTGACGCTGAAGTTGCTGGTGCGTCCCACTGTCTCTTTGATGTTTTTTCTTTTAGAACCACCCGTTTTTCAGCCAAGGGCTGATCAGGCTCCACCTCCCTTTTGTGAGCTGGGGCCTCATTCTGTACAGCTGTTGACTGTGTGCCCTCCACATTGTGCATTCTTTCTGAGGACGTCTTTGCAGAATAATTTGTTTCAACTTGCTCTGGGTCCTCGACCTTTGGCAGGTTGACTTTACATGCATCCTGAGGTGTTGGTTTTACCTTTATTGTGTCAACAACAGGAGGTGGTTTTATAACAGAAGCTTTGTCAGATGATTTATGTTTTTTCTTCTTTCCATTCGTAGGCTTTGAGGCATCTATAGCTTTGTCCATTGCAGCTTTAGTCTCTCCAGCAACATTCGGTTCCTTAATCAGTTTTTGAGGTAAATGTTGTTGTTGAACGGAATCAGCTGGTTTGGGTTTTGCTGTTGTAGATTTAAATTTCATTGCAATTTGTTCAGTTACTCTCGTCTTACTGGTGTCAGCACCTGTAGATGGACCTGTAGATACAGCCCTTTGACCATTAACCTTTGTCATGACCTCGGCAGTAAAAATGACATCAGGAATGCCCACCTTTTCATGAACTTTTTCCAGCATAGTTTGACCCTTGGGTGTTTTGTGAACTTCCTCAGCCTTTTGAGAGCCACGCTCTCTCTGTTGCTTATCAATAATTTGAAGATTGTTGGTAGATGTTATAGACAGCACTGCTGTGGTAGATGAATTACTGACAATCTCCTTTAAATTCTCAGGTGTTTGCTGTGGCAAATTAATATCTGATTTCTTTTCAGAATTGTTTATTCCCAAACCAGCTGCATGAAAAGCAGACCCAAGCATCCTAGAGATATCCACTGTAATGGCTGGGTTTTTTTTATAACTGGGAGTATGTTCTTCTACAGTTTTGGTCATTGAAGTTTTTAGTTTTTTCTCCACCTTTGGTTTTGAGGAAATAGGCTGAGGAACATCCTTAGCAGTTTTGCTATCAACAACTGCACCTGTGGATTTCTGAGAAACCTTTAAAACCAATTCCTTGATTGTTTTTTCTTTGACTGCTTCAGTTGGCTCAGAACACATGACAGATTTCACTGTAACTGACTCTTCTGAAGAGAAAACGTTTGGCACATACTTAGCCACAGTGGTTTTCTGTGTTTTATCCACCTTTGGTTTTGAGGGAGTGAAATCATGAGTATCTTTAGACATTTTGTTATCAACTGTGTATGTGTTTTCTTGAGAGACTTTGATCTCTTCTTCAAGTTTTTCTTTAACTGCTTCAGTGGGAACAGAAAACATAAAGGATTCCACTGTAACCGACTCAGCTGTTGACAAAACTGTTGGAAAATCATGAACACTTTTGGTCAAAACTGTTTTCTGTGTTTTCTCCACCTTCAGTTTTGAAGTAGAATGAGAAGCATCTTTAGCTGTTTTGCTACCACCTTTTACCATGGTTTTCTGAGAGACCTTTAAAATGACCTCATCCTTCGGTTTTTCTTTGGCTGTGTCGTTGGGGTCAGAACACATTAATGATTCTACTTTAACTGTCTCTGCTGTAAATGAAACAGTTGGCACATCTTGAGCCTTTTCGGTCACAGTTGTTTCCAGTGTTTTCTCCACCTTTGGTTTTAAAGTAGTAAGATCAGGAGCATCCCTAGCCATTTTGCTTTCATCTGGGATTTCCTGGGAGAGCTTTATAGACACCTCCTTCTTGGGTTTTTCTTTGATGACCTCAGTAGGTGATAAAGAAACAATTGGCACATTCTGCACATTTTTAGTCACTGTCTTCTGTTTTTTGTCCACCCTTGGATTGAAGGAAATAGGTTGGGCATCCTTAGCAATTTTTCTATCATCTGTTACTGTGAATATGTTTTCCTGGGATACTTTTAAAACCACCCCCTCATTGTTTTTTTTTTTTACTGCCTCACTGGGGTCAAAAAACATGAAAGATTTTACTGCAACTGACTGAGCGGGTGGCCTATCCTGAACAATTTTGGTTTCAACTGTTTTTTCCACCTTTGGTTTTGAGGAAATAAATTGAGGAGCATTCTTTGTAATTTCACTATCGCCTGTTACTGTGGATGGGGTTTTCTGAGAGACTTTAATAAAAACTTCTTCCTTGGGTTTTATGTTTTTTTCTTTTACTGTGTTGGTAGGAACAGAGAGGGAGGAATCCACTTCTATCATCCCCACTGTTGATGAAACAGTTTGCACATCCGAGCTGACATTAACCTTTTGTGTTTTTTGCTTTTGTGCTATCTTGGTACATTCACTGAGTTCCATTTCCATCTTCTTTTCCTGTTTAACTGGCCTGACATGGTACATTTCAAGAGGAGGCATGTGGGAGACTGTATGCATAGCAACTTTCCTTCTAACACTTGGTTTTATCTCTTTGGTGTAACTATGAGAAAGATTGGGTTCCCATGATCCTTTGGGTTTAATCTGATTGCCAGCTATTGGACGGCCTCTAAATCTTGATGATCTCTCATTGAATTCAATCCTCTCCTCCTCATCAGTACTCATCATTTTGCGACGATATTCCTGTCGATCCAGTATAGCCTCATGTTTTTCTGCACCCATCTTGACTGGTTTGGGAACATAAGAAGTTGGACCTTGAACAGCTTGTACCTGCACCCCCCTTGGGTCGATAGCAAGAGTGGTAGCTGGCCGACATACTCTCTGTAGTGGAGTAGGCACAATCTCTGACGGCAAATGCAGGTAATCGCGCAAGTAAACAATTCCTGTGTTAGTAAGATACCAGTAAAAATGCCTCCATGCAAAGGTCTCCCTCACATATCCCCTGGACTTGAGTGAGCCCATAACTCTGATCACCTGGAGGTTATCCACGCCAGGAACCTCAGGATGCTTGATCTGGGGACGCTTGTCTTTCTTGGCCACCATGACACCATCCCGAAAGAGATGCTCATAAATAGCTCTCAGGTTGTCAAGAGGCATTAACATTCCAGCAACCATTGTGCTTCCTTAATGTGTCTCAGCGTATGAGTAAACGGCAAAAACTATGCCAAAGAACAAATCACTAAATGACCTCACTCCCCTGGGTCCTGCAGCAGAGCCGGCTGCCACGTGCTAACAATTCAATGAAAAAGAAGGCTAAAAATAAATACAACCTGCTTTGTGTGTGTCCGTTGTAGTTAAGATAATGTCCTTCTCTTTAACAAAAGATGTTCTTCTTTCTCCAAAAACTTTCTCAGAGGCTAAGAAAAACCATAGAGAAAACTATTCCCTTTCTCACCCAGCCTTTCTTGAAAGTGAGCATAGTCCAGACTGGCAGAGCTGCAATGAGAGGGGGTGTGTGTAATAGAAAGAGAGAGAGAGAACTGTGATCCAGTCAGCCCCTCCCACCTCAGTCAAGCAAGGAAGAAACTGTTGGAATGAAATAGCACACACTCAACAGTTGTGACTTAAGACTTAAGTCTATACCTGCATTGATAATCGCTAAAACTAGAGTAACAAAAATAGAACTTTAAAAATAGTACCCACTTTTTGTATGTCATCCAATAGAAAAAAAGAAACAGGTGTTAACACACCTCTTAGGCACAGTGTTTACACATATCATATGACAGAACACACCTTTTCCCTTAAAGGCACTTGAATTCCTCATATAATTACTCAGATCTGTTTCCTGTGTAGTTATTTGACCACACTCTATATGTAAACAGGAGTGGCAGGGATTCATTTTGATACAAGTTTAATAAGTTGACATAGAAGATATGGACACGCATAACGCACAACTTATGATTCAAACCTGATGCTAAAGATGTAGAAACAAAGTAGTCTCAGTATGCTACACATGATGTCTGATGTTGATACAACTGGAAGATCTAATAAAACTAGGAAAAGCAGATTTTTACTAATTTAAAATTGCAAGTATGAATGTGATTAATTAAATGTGCAAAACCAACTATAGACTGGGACAGAAAATCAATGTTATTCTCATTTTGAGCTGAGGCAAATAAAAAAAAAACTGATTTAGAAGCTAGTTTATGTTTTGCATACATACAGATATTAATATAATACTCTGTTTAATAGTTAAATCAATATTTTTAATGGAAAAGTGCTTTTTACAAGCACTATTGTCACTGATTGTAAAGTAATGAATGATGCAACAGTCTGAAAGAACCAAAGAGGAATTCATTAAGGGCTCTAAACATCTCAATATAGCTTATGAATTAGTTTTCTGTGAGGGAGTACACTAAATAAAGAATTGTGCTTTGCTGCTAACCTTTCAAAGGAACCAAGAACATGGTGCCTGATTTGTGAGGCAAAGAAAAGCAGGACAGACACAAACAGATGCAGGAAAGTGAGATGGCTTGTATTTCACTGATTGTCTATGATAGATTTTGTGAAAAAAAACAGATACTTCATAATGTAACTTCTTATTTATTGCAATTATTATCTTGGTATATCTGGTAGGAAAAAACTGGTAGCAAAACCATATGCAGCATTTTTAACCTCTGTTCACAACGGACCGCTCACAAATGTTTTGCTTTTTATTGCCATGGAAACACACATATAGTGTGTCAGTTCCAGGAAGGTCAAATATCCTCTTTCGCTTCTCTCCAACACCTTGAAAATAACTCCTGGGCAGCTGTGTGAGAGATCATGGCAAGCTAAACCAAGAACAAACTATATGTTAAATATGAGATGATTACAGACTTGGTCTAAGCAGTGGACTCTAAATATATGACAATTAATTTATTTTGTAATTAATAATCATATACACTTATTTAAGTCACAAAATGCAGAGAGATATACTCTTTTCATAATTTTTTAAGCAAGAATGTCATTTAGGGTTTTTAGAGCATCATTTTTCAGCCTGAACAAAACTGTACTGGTTTTATAAATATTTCAGACTAGACACAAGACATGCATTTAGTTGCATTGGTGATAAAAGTCACCTAATACTATTTACACATATTATACATGTTTATGTATGCATATTTATTAATGTATTATTCTTGTCTAAATTATTTAAGTGAGCTTAAACAACCTTTAAAAGACTATAAACTATGTATCAATGCAGAAAAAATCAGATACGGTTCATTAAAGGACACATAATCGATGTTCCTAGTTTGCCCAGAATAGAAATGAGGAGTTGGATCTGTGCCCACTGTAAAGGGTTCACTAGAGCTGAAAAACACGTGCCTTTCCCCTTTAAAGGTCGACATGCCGAAGAGGTCAATTTTGCATGTGTCCAGGGGGACAACAGAGGGAATCCACCAGGTGAAATATTTTTTTAACATACCAAGTTAAATTTCAATTTATTTTTATATGATTGCATATTAAGTCACCATCAGGCATAACATATCTGTCAAATCAAAAATATAAATTCTGGGGAGACTAAAGGACTAATGGAAATGAATGGCAGTTGCGTAATACAGATGAAAACTACTGCACATCAAAACTACTAACAAAGCCCTGTGCACTTGAAACATGCAACATGATTTGCAATAACGACTCTACAATGCAAATTTCAGTAGACAGAACAAGACCTCTGCTAATAGGGTGCTTTTTAAAAGTACACAAAACACAATGGTGCTTTCCTACCCCATACAGTATTTGCAAAAACATGGAACTCATCCAGTGGTATTGTACCTATTTCTGTAACAATAGTTTTTCTGTGTACCTGGAGCATGTTTAATTTCATAGTGTAATGATGTAAATTAGGATGCAGATATAACCTACAAATGTTCACACTCTCGAGTCGTGGCCGGTATTGTAAGCGTGTTGAGCTGTAAGAGGTGTGTACAGAGCTTCAGCTGTCTTTAGTAAGGAAAGTGTTGACACTGCTGTGGCCTCTCCCATCAAATCCACTGATGTCACCTCTAACCTCAAACACCTGTTCACACACAAGATGAAACTGAGTCTTGCTCTGTTCTCAGCGGCTCTACAACCAAATATGGATGAAGGGTGAAGCACCATCATTATCACAAGTTCTAGCTTAAGAGACGTTTAGTTGCAAAGTTTCAAATATATAAAACAAAAAGTAAACTGCCTGTTACATTTAAAGGGGTATGTTATATAACATTTCGTGTTAATCTCCAACCTAATATCAGCAGAGGTCAAGCATTTCTTATCAGTGAGATTCATTATTTCCTCCCTGTGTAAAACACTTAATAAGCCAATCACACTAAATAAGGGACAGAACAGATATACACTACTGTATGCGCAGAATGGTCACTAGGATGTGTTTTAATAACTGACCTTATTGTGATATGGACTTCTTTCTTTTTTAAAACATGCGTGCAGAGACACTAGGCCACATTTAAATCCTTAAAGCTTGAAGCTGTCTTTTAAAATGGATGTGCAAAGGGATATATTCTATGAAGAAATAACCAGATAACCAGAATAAATGGAAGTTATGCTAAGAAATACTAAAAGGAATAACTTTGGGACAATTGGGATTTTTTGAATGTGAAAAAAGAAATAAATTTCATAATTACTATAATGACATTAAGATTAATTCACATTACAATTAAAAGTAGTAAATACAGTTCATGTAAAACTATTTTTCCTTTTGATTTTGGAATTAAAACACCCAAGTAACAGTTTTACTCAGACACTCCTAAATACACTTACATATTCCCACAGTCACCAAGAAAATACTCAAGGAGTACATCTGAAATGTAAATAATTCCAGAACACGAGGAAATAGCACAAATGGAATTGTTTATTGGTTAGCTCAAAAGAGAAAGCAAAGCTCTGCACATACCAAGCATTTTTTCTACAACAAACAGATAGACATAAAATCAATCAAAAAACATTCAGAGATGTGCGTATGGCCCTGCATGATTGTTTGACAAAGAGGACTGTACTGTACCCACATAACTACAGACAAAGAACCGGTAATCAGCGCTCATGGGAAAAGTTCTTATAGACTTTACTGCCAAAGTTGAACCAAGCTAATAAATATTTCTGATATGGGGACAACTCTCATGTGGCCAAACATTTCAATAAACCAGTGCTTTTGTCCAGTTTTGACATTAGATGCAATCTATGATGTCGAAGCAGAGAAAATCACAACTGCTTTAATTTTCACAGTGGTTACACGTGTCTATGGAAATTATGTAACAAGTCTCCCTTGTGTTTTCCACAACATGAATCATGGATCACTGTGACTGGTCCATTTCCTCAGTGGAAAGAAATACAGCTTCTAAGATTGTCCTGCCCCTGTCTGGCCCCCCTCAACAAATCTCCAGCACACTCAAACTTGCACCGGGGTAGAAGAACAGCTCTTTGAATTCAAACAGAACATGGCATCTATTTCAAAGCTCAGCAAATCTAGTGAAGGTCTCAGTTATGTTTATGCTGTGCTTAGGAAGACTGAAAATGACACAAAAGAGATGTCTCAGAAGTTTGAGAGGTAGTAAACAGTGAAACAAAATGCAACAAACTAAAAAAATTCACTGTTCTTTTTTCCTATTCAAATCTAATAGTCTGTTACATGTCTGCTAATAAAAAACAGGTTTGGATTTAGAATATGATAGCAAGAACTGTACAATGTTTTTGAGCAGTAAACAGCTCCAGAGAAAAGACTCTGATTTGCGATTGGAAATGTGAAACAGCTATGATTTCCAAGCTCCCCCTGTGGGAGCACAGTAGGATAGGCAGCACTGTTTAAAAGTCTAACATCAGTGTGGGATTGAGGCAGACATCCAGCTTCACTACATCAAATTAGAAAAAAGAAAACAGTTTGCTCTTGATTGCTGCCTGAAATAAGGCTCACCCCAAGCAATAACACACAATTTAGACATTATATATACTATATAGATATTATATCTGCAATTGTAAATAACTCAAGTTAAACTTAACAGGCACCACTAATTCACTGCTACACTGCACATGTAGCACAGTATGATCACCTGAAATACAACATTAAAAACATACCCACCAGGATACATACAATCCACTCAAGCAATTCAACAATTCAGGGCCACACAACTGCCCTTGTTAAATTAACTGTTAATTCCGCCTATTTTACTGCCCACACACTCTACTGTTACCACCTACCTTTCTTCCTGCTGCGCCAGAACCGATCCCCCAGAATATCGCCCATATCCCGGTTCACCTGCATGATTCATTGGGCCCAGGTAAGCAGTCTAACTGCACAACCAAATCTTCTTCATGTATAACATCCCATCTGAAACCTGTTGTCCGTCTAGCATGCTTGACGAGGCAGGAGGACTGGAGAGGGGCACATGTGGAAGAACGACAGGGGAATGCAGGAAAGAAACAAGACCTTATTTTCATATTCTGCCCACAATCGCACAAAGTCACAGAGTCTATAAATCTAACCCCAGCTACCCATTCCTTTTCTTTCCAAGTCCCATATATCTGCATCTGCTCCAGCATTGTTCCAGCAACACTAACACACAAACACTGGCTTGTTCTGTAAAACAGTCACAACAAATCTTGCCCTGATTGAGACCAAGTTTATTGTGTTGTTGTGTAAGAGAGTTGGAGAGTACAAGCACTTGGGTTTGGGGCTTAGAGATTTCAGAGATTTATGACCTAATTTGGCTGCACAACTAAATAAGAATTTGGGTTAATAAGTGGGGCTAACTTCTACCAATCAACATTCAATAGTTGGATTATGGTTAAATTTTAACAAAAATTTTGGACCAGCTATACAGATAATTAAAGACGTAAACTCTTATGAGTAAAAGTGTCTTCACCATAGCAACCACACACCCAGACAGCTGATTTAACACTGCTAAATCTTTTGTCAATTTAAGGTTTTGCTTTCTCTTTGTAAATGTTCCAATTATATGGATTTTAGAGAAGCCACATACATTGCTGTTTATGAATATCTAAACATGAAACATTTTGGGCCCTATCATACACCTGGCGCAATGCAGTGAAAGGTGCAGCGCAAGTGTTTTTGCTTGTTTCAGTCTGATGCAGTTCTAATTTTTCCGTCCTGTGCCGCGTTGTTTAAATAGCAAAATAGCATTGTTATTTTGAGCAACTGAAAATAGACCAACTCAAACCTGGTCTAAAGTCATTGCCGCAATATTTTTTTGTTATTTAAAGAGTGCGTTAGTAGAAAATGCGCCTTTGTGCGTGTCCACAACACGCGTTCACTTTGCTTATTACATGCGCAGCAGCACACAAATAAGCTAAATATTAAAAACAAAAGATCTACATACAATGTAAAAGATTATTATTGTGTACATAAAAATTTGACTGTATATTGTCCTGTAGATGGTCTGCTCATGCGCAAGGTTAAAGCGCGTGAGCAGACTAGGGGCCTCATGATTAAAACTCTCCGTAGTTTCTCCATAGTGTACGTATGCACAAAAGCTACATTTTGCATACGCTCAAAAGTTTTAAGATTTAAAAACCCTTTATAAATACCACTTAGAGGAAGATTGTGCATACGTGCATCTCTAACCCGTGCATCTTTTCCCTCTTTTATTTTAAATGTTTAAAAAAATATAAATTTTATTTAATTTATCCAGTTTTTCTTCCTATCCCTATTTAGTCCTGTCCTTTGCCTTCGTTCTGTGTGGGTCTGTTATTTTTGCAGAATGTTTTCATTCCGAGCCCCGTCTCAACCCTCCAGCTCTCTATTCAGGTGAGTCTTCTTTTTGCCACTTTCTCGTTACAGCCCTCCTGCTTTCCCACCGAGCAAGCCAAGGTTGCGTTCGTCATCATGCACCTGGCTGGAGTCGCTAGAGAGTGGGGGACGGTGGTGTGGGAGAATGAGAGCGGTTGCTGCAACTCTTTTAACGAGTTTTCCCAGGAGCTACGCAAGGTCTTCAACCGGTCTGCTGTGGGCAACTAAGCGGCTCGAGCTCTCTCGCTGCGTCAGGGGTCCAGATCGGTCTCAGAGTATTCCGTTGAGTTCTGCACAAGGAACGACAAGGTGTTGTGGGACCGCTTTCTCCACGGGTTGGCAGAGCGTATTCAGGACGAGATTTACTCTCTGGAACTTCCTGCTGCACTTGATGACCTGATTGAACTCACCACACAAATTGACTGGCCAGCCGTAATGAGGTTCTCAGCACCGTCTCAACTTCCCTCGATGAGGAGCCGATGCAGATTGGCCGTGCCTACCTCTCCGCCCCGGGAACGACGCCACCGGATGGCCAACGGCCTGTGCCTGTACTGTGGAGAGGCGGGGCATGTCGTCACTGCTTGTCCACACAGGAGACAACTTCCCCTTTGGATGAGCATCTCACAGGGTAAGTGTTACCTCTGCTCTCCTCTCTTTTAGCGGCCGTACCACTTTCCCAGTCGGGTGGACAGAGTCACCCTGTTACCGCTCTTATTGACTCCGGGGCGGAGGGCGATTTTATGGATGTTGGGGGGCCAAGGGATTTTTCCTCATTCACTCCCCCTCCGCTCCTATAGTCTTGGGGCACACCTATAGTCTAAAACACAACCCCTTCATCGACTGGGTTCGCCATGTGGTTGTTGAGTGGAGGCTATCGAACTACTACCAGGCACTTCTAAAGGGTGCCTTTATTCACTCTCCGGCCCTGAGAGGGAGGACATGGAGATGTACATAAGCGATTCTGTTAGCCGGGCTCATTCGTCCCTTCTCCTCTCCAGCTGGGGCAAGGTTTTTCTTCGTGGGGAAGAAGGATGGTTCGCTTCACCCCTGTATTGATTATCGGGGGTGGAATAACATCACGATGAAGAATTGTCGCCCTTTACCACTGATGTCTTCAGTCTTCGAACTCTCACAGGGGGCAACCATCTTTACTAATCTAGACTTACGCAATGCTTATCACTTAGTTAGGATTAGAGAGGGGGACGAATGGAAGACATGGTCAATCGTTTTGTGTTCGTCTACCTAGACGATATTCTGATTTTCTCCCAGAATGAACGAGACCATGTCCAGCACGTCAGGCGAGTGTTACACCGGCTGCTAGAGAACCGCTTATTTGCCAAGGTGGAGAAGTGTGAGTTCCATGCACAGTCAGTTGGTACACTGTTTCTCTGCCCACTGGTCCCAGCCAATGGTGACGCATGGAGCGCAACATCACTTTCAGTTCTTCATCTCCTCTGACACTTTGTTTGCCTCCTTGTTTGTTTTTGTTGTTTTTGCAAATAAACTCCTTTCTCCTTTTAACCTGCATTTAAGTCCTTCTGTTCCGTGACAGGGACAACTCGTTTAGACCATGCGCCCGGCGCACCGACTGTTTTCCTGTTGTTAAACTAGCAAAAGTGAATTCGAACACACCCTAAGCGCACTTGTGCCGTGCGACCTTCTTAACTACCATTAATAGGGTATATGCACAGGGCGATGAGGGTACTTCCACTAAAATCTCAGCCAGCTAAGCCACGTCCTCTCTCATAGAGCTCATAGAGAAGGTAATTTTTTACCAAGTGATAATGATGTGTTTAGAAAGAAAACGGTTGAATTTCAGCGAAGCAACAGCATCACAGCTGAGCATTTGTATTTGCCTCTGTGATTATGCCTCGAGTAAGTGCAAAATTTGACTTAGCTTTTTATATTTGTGGATGTAGCTTGAAATGGATAGCCTGAAGCACTTCTCCTATTTGGTTGTTGATGTATGATGTAGTGTTTGAATAATTTGATTGACGTTGTTGACTGTAATCCTACATACATCCTGAAGCGGCCGAGTAAAAAAAAATGCCATTGTACTCTATGGACGCTGCGTGCGCCAGAAGTAATGTGTTTGTGTGTTGACTCATATAGATCATGCATTCAATGTCTATAGATATGATGTGTAACGCTTCCGTCTGTTCCCCCTGTTCTTTTCCCGTTCACGTTACCAGACCTTTAAGACTTTGAAAACTGTATATCCCATAATGCACCACACTTCTCGCCACCATGATTGTTTGAGCACCTGTAACTTGTTTTGTTCACACCTGTTTTGTATCACGGTCACTATTTAAGTCTGCACTTTTGTTCTAGTCTTTGTTAAGTCTTGTCGAAATCGTTACATGCTGTTCCTCTGAGTTATTTATTACATGTTTTTGTATACACACCTGTTTTTGAATATATACACCTGTTTTTGAATATATACCTGTTTTTGAATATATACCTGTATTTGGATTACTTACATGTTTTTGGAATTACCTACCTGCTTTTGAATACTTGCCTGTTTTTGAATATATACCTGTTTTTTGATTACTAGCCTGTTTTTTTAATAAACCCCATTATTTACCGTCAATCCCCGTGGTGTGCTCTTCCGTCTGCCCTGTACTCTGACATAATGGAGCTGGCTGAGATTTTTGCAGAAATACGTCATTGCATACGTTAGACCCTACGTTAACATACGTTAGACCCTGTAGGCACCCATTCAAAATCACTCAAAAAAATCATTGTGATGTTAATAATGTCTTACTACATTCTGCACTGTTATTCCGGCACTCAAATGAAGGGCACTGCGGTTTAACATCAGCAGGTATTTAGTAACTCTTTCACTGTCTGAAATGCTTTAAATTCCTGTCTGCACATGTTAAAAGAGATTTATTGTGAAAATGAAAATCAAGCTATTTCAGGCCTTTTAGGAAAACTTTAATGTCAATGTAAATTTAGTAATGGTCTTTGAAATTTTTGCTTGTTGGAAACCATGTTCAGATTAAAATATTTTTCAGATATCAGGTTTCAGAGATATAAAATATATAACACACGTATTATGGTGGGTGTCTGTTGATTACTGCTGAACAGCTGCCTCGCTGGAGACATATAACAATCAAGAAAATAGGTTAGCCAAGAGCTAACTCGCGTTACACGTTATGGACATTCGTGAGTATAAACACGTTTTTTAATTCTCCTTAATATGCGCAGTATCATAAATAAAACATCAACCTATTATCTCACGTGGACACACACAATGATATAAATATCAGTGTTTCTACTAGGAATCCATGGAACTGTGGAGCTGGATGGCGTCACACGCTAATTAACATATTCATGATCCCATCACATAGTTTTCAAGTAGCAACTCGAGAACTGTTTCGCTTCTACTCCATGAACGTTCTGTATTTTAAATGATCCCTGTGTCGAAAAAGCATACCTCGCTCTCACAGTTTTCCAAATGAATGTAAAAGGTTTATCCAAAAAGATGCTAGGTTTGTCGTTATGCGCTTCTTCACAGCAAAAGTCACTAAAAGGGTCGGAAAAGGCACTAATTCTGGTGAAGAGTTGCTGAACTGAATTTAAAGCAGCGAGGGTGCGCATTCTGTTTTAGTTATTTGTAATAATCCAGTGAGGTTTTGTATGCACAAGGAGTCTGACAACAGCCGTTGCTACACACAGAGATCTGAGTCTGTCTCATCATCATCAAGTCTGTCTATTATTGCATGAAGAAAGAAGAGAAAACTGAGACAAACTAAATCCGAAGGAACTGTAACAATGTCTCCAAGATGCCAGAAGACACCTACATGCACAGCTACCTGAAAAACTAGGTGCAAGTGTAACAAGGACAAAAGCTGCTTTAAATGCAAAGAATAGTCACACCAAATGTTGATTTAATTTAGTTAATAGAAATTAATTGATAAAGAAAATCTATTTATGACATAATGCATAAATGTAATGAAAATACTCAGATTCACACTGCAAAAATTGCTTTCTTACTTATTTTTGTCTTGTTTTTCAGTACGATCATTTTCAATTTGTAGCAATAAACAATGAGGTGTCACACAAATCACAAGTCCAGTATGGCATGGCTCAGTTCTTGGGCCTCTGCTCTTCGCACTATATATGTTACCCCTAGGAGCTATAATTAAGAGACACAGAGTTAGTTTTAATTGCTATGCTGATGATACTTAACTCTATATTTCCTCAAAGCCTAACGAAACACAGTAGTTCAATAGAATAATGGAATGCATAGTCAATGTAAAAAACTGGATGAGTAGCAATTTTTTATTGTTGAACTCTGACAAAACAGAAGTGTTACTCATTGGACCGAAAACCGCCATACGTAACAACCAAGAATACCGCTTAACTATTGACAGATGTTCCATAAAACCCACGTCGTCAGCAAGGAATCTGGGCGTTTTATTCGATAGTAATCTGACATTTGAAAGCCATGTTGCCAACACCTGTAAAACTATGTTTTCCACCTTAAAAATATATTCTGTCATATGCTGTCACTGTCAGATGCAGAATAACTAATTCATGCATTCATGACGTCAAGACTAGAATACCGTAATGCACTATTAGGTGGCTGTCCTGTGAGATTATTACAAAAACTATTACAAAAACTTAATTCAAGTTTTTTTTCTTACTCCATTGACAGATTTGAGTTTTAAGCACAAATTTACTTACATTTAATACTTTTTGCCTGCCTAAAAACAAGACTTATTTTCTTAGGTCATTTTGCTCATCAAGAAAATGCATCTTGATTCAAGAATTTTTGGACATTTGTACTGAAAAAAAAATACTAAGTAAGAAAGCCATTTTTTGCAGTGCAAGCATTTACATTTCCTACTAATTGGATTGCTTTCAGTCTACACCATCCCCTTCAATACAATCAAAATTTCAATCGGATTGACCTCAATCGGCTCGATTACATTTACATTTAGTCATTTAGCAGATGCTTTTTTTTCAAAGCGACATACAAATTATGTAAACAATAGAAGCAATTAGAACAACATAAGGATTAAGGTGTTTACATGAAGTTTTTCAATCCGATTTAGCCATAAATCTGATTACACAATAAAATAAAAGATATTAAAAAGAAATTGTGACTAAATCTCCTTGCATACGCGCCAACTGTCAGTAAAATCTCACCCCCTCTATCTTGACTGAATGAACTAGAGTTCCAGCAGCTGAACGTCTTGCAAGGGTAAATAAGTGAAAAAGAAAGTGACCTATTTGTCAGATATGGTGACCCATCCCTGAAATGTGACCTCTGCATTTAACCCATCCAGTGAATAGTGAACACACACACACCGGGAGCAGTGGGCAGCTATCACTGCAGCGCCTGGAGAGCAAACAGGGGTAAGGTGCCTTGCTCAAGGGCACGTCAGTTGTTACCTGCCGGTACTGAGAATCGAACCGGCAACCTTCTGGTTACGAGTCCGACTCTCTAACCATTAGGTCACAACTGCCCCACATAATGATCTCATTGTTTGAATAAGTACAGCATTTTCTTTACACAAAAAACACTGTGTCTAAAATGTTTATGCCTTATGTATTTGAGGTCTGAAAACGCAATGTGATGTTGCCATTTTAATGACGGCGGACAAAATGCACATTTGCACACATTCGCTGATCAAAACCCTGTAACGTTAACTGCATTTAAGTTTGACACAAACCGACTGAGAGATCCTCGTCACCTAGGTAAAATATAGATATAAGAAATGTCTTCTTTGATTTATGATTGCTGATACATTTAATTTATTAACATTAAAAGTATTATATGGCTGCATGGTTTCATGTTTACGCTGTTAATATGCACATATTTGCTAGCTAGCATTTTTTTTATCTAGTAACGTAACATTACTCTATAAAAAAACATGGTAAACACAATTAACGCGGCATCAGTTTTTTCTGTCATCTTTGTCGATACATTATATAATCACGCTCTTATTCATAGAAAGGCCTTTAAACTACTTAAGCACAATTTGAAACTGTTGTATCTTAGATTTGAGTCCTGTCTGGTGTAGAAATGGGCTAAAGTCTGCATCAGTAGCCAGGTTTCCATTACAGATCTGTGCAAAACTTAAGCAAAATTTTCTAAATGTTAATAAAAAATATATTGCAGAATGACGGTGTTCCCATAAAACGATGTTATGTGACTCAAGTTGATTTTTTACTCCTCACGAAAAATAATTCTGACCATACTTCTTCATTTGAGGTTTTATGGCAGGTTGCAAACAAACGTTAGAGGTGCAAATTGCTACCTACTGTGATGAAAGAGTGAACAGAAATGTCTATTTCCTTATATACTTTCATATTGCCTAAACATAAACTGACTCACTCATTTTCCTGCATTTGGGCCATCATATAAGATATTACTTAATGTGAATTCCTTACATTTTATCTTTCCAAATGTTCTGCCCAAATATAACGCGACTGGTCATGTGACTTTTTCGTACGACACATGACTTGCAAATGCGACAAAATGCATTTCCATTGCAGTTTTGCGACATATGCCTTTATCACATTGGCCGATAAAACACCTCATGTGAGCGTGAAAACTTTTTTGCGACACATGGGAGTTTTTGCGAAATTGACGTGTTTCCATTGGGCATATTTTCAATTTGCGTGTTTTGAAGGGTAATGGAAACGCAGAGAATCTCTGTCAGAAATTAACGCCAGTATTAACTTCTCTTTCGTGCTTGAAGGGCATGTCTTAAAGGGGCCATGCTCCTAAACCTGCTGCTGTGACTCCTGTCACTAATGTTAATCAAAGAACAAAAGAAATCAATTTGTTTTTTTAGCTTTAATGAGGATTATTAAATAATTTAATTCTGCATTTAATTTAGAATTTAACAGTAAAGTGTTTGAGAGCTTTATTGTGACGTGTTATTATGGTTGTTATTAATAGTGAACAAATCTAAAGCTTTTAAGACTATTATTTTTTGTTTTATTTAATTTGTTTTTAAGATGTGACCAATACAAAATAGGGGGTGCCCTTTTACAGTTTCAGCACATGCCCCTCAAAAGGTCTGTGCACGGCCCTGGAACTATGTAAGAAAAAGCAAATGTGTGAGACTGCTGCTGACTCACAGGACAAACATCACATCTGGGTGTGGTCAGCCAGACCCTGCTGTTGCTATGGGAACATGAATCACACACAGGCGGTTGGTTGGGTAAATAGCGTCTGGCCTGCCCTTAGCTCTGTTGTTACTTTGGAAACTGAAAAGCAAAACTGACACAGAAGTCCCATGCATAACAAAGGCCTTTAAATACTTGAATCCTAATCCAGGCTTTACCAACCACTTCAATTTCCATCTGCAACAAACAATAAGTTGAAAGAAAGTATGCAGACTGCATGTTCATGTGTCAGTGATGTGTGCATCCTAGCATGCATTAAAGGGATTTAAGGAAAAACTAGCTCCCCACGCCTATTTCTCTTGTTTTCCCTATGGACTCCATTTCTCCATCTGAAATTCCCAAACCTGCCATCAATCATCCTCATCACCAGGACCAAAACAATCGGCCCGAAACCGCCTGAACGAGGTAGTTTCGGCCCGATTGCAAACGAACTCTGGAATGGTTCGCTAGATGTGTGAAAGCAATCCGACCCAACAGTCCAACGAACCAGGCTGTATCACAATGTATGATGGGTAATTAATTACGTTGTTTAATTAAGTTAATTAAGTTGCTAATGGCTCCCAAAATGTGTGCCTTTTATTTTTGAAATGTCTCCTAATTGATTTCCGTTTTGATTCCTGCTCAAAACAATGAATTAATATAACAGAAGTTATAAAACAAGCCACAATAATGAAACTGCTGTTTGTCCATCCTAACGGTTGACATGACAACTTTGAGCGGAATCCCAGAAAATAAACAGATGCACCCTGACCAATCGAATGAGAATTTACTTGCACGTGACTTGTATTAACAAAGTTTGGTCCATTTGGAAATATTGCCTAGTGAACGCGAACCGAACCAACATAAAATTGCAATATTGTAGAGACTCAACTCCCGGTTGCAGAACAAAGTAATCGATCCACAAGTGCCCTTAGTTTATTATTACATCATCTTTGTGTATTATATCCTTGTCCTAGTCTGTGGCTTAACATGTCTCACTTAATTTAATCATTTTATCACTTATAACTCATCTTTAAGCATCAAAATAGCATATGTAAAAGTTTTCCTCAAATAATACATTGTTCATGACTTGATTGTAACTATACAACCATACCTCCTTTACTTAATTTAATTATGATTACCTGCCTCCACTCAATGCCTCAATAAACATTAAAACTTAATTTTAACCACAGGGGTACTTTAAAACTCCTATAATTACAAGAACAACCATACATTACGTTCTTGATTGTCATCAGTGCACATTATTTAAAAAAAAAAGTATACATTTTCCAAATTTTCATCAACATTTTATGAACTTGAAATATACTGCTCAAAAATAATAAGGGATAATAAGGGAACACTTAAGGAGGTTGCACACCGGACACGAAAGCACCGTGTCGTGTATGGCAGCCCAACATTTTTGAAAATGAAAACATATGAGTGTACGCACACCGGTGGCACCGCTCGTCGGTGCTCCTCTACAACTCTGGGTGCTTTTCTGAGTCCTGCCGCGGCACATAGAGTAGTTTACTGGGATTTCAGACTTTTAGCTTGCACTCGCGCTATAAATGTATGCTTTGAACTTAATCTTGCGAGTCGCGCATACAGAATGTACGTGTCTGGTGTGCGATACCCCTTTAGTCATCAAAGCATGACACCAAGTTAGTTAACTTTTAGGAATATCAATCAGCCCGGTAAGGAAGCATAAGTGATTGTGAACCATTTTTACTTGTTTTGGTGCAAATAAAGTGACAACAAGTACACTGGAGAGGAAACAGCAAGGGTGGTCTGAGAAGGATCATCCGAAGAAGGTCTCACAGACCTCCACGTGCTATGAAGTATCAAGACAAAATCCTCAGATCTATTGTCAGATCTAATGCTGGCGCAGTGCAGAGTACTCCTCGTGCACGATAATGCCTGGCCTCATGTGAACAGAGTCTGCAGGCAGTTTCTGGATGATGAAGTTATTGATGCCATTGACTGGCCCTCACGTTCCCCAGACCTAAATCCAGTTGAGAACCTCTGAGATATCATGTATTTGAAGCTGTCAAGTAGCACCATAGATTGTCCAGGAGTTCACTTATGCTCTGATCCAAGTCTGGGAGGAGATTCCGCAGGACACCATGTGCCAACTCATCAGGAGTATGCCCAGACATTGTTGGGAGTGCATATGGGCACGTGGGGCCTTGCACATTACTGACTAACATTATGAGTTACTGTGATGAAATTAAAACATTTTGAATCAGCCAGTATTTTCAATCTTTTACTGTGATTTTACTGTAATTCTTGCCCTGAATGTGTTGATAATTTGGGCTTTCATTGACCATTGTCACATTATTTTGTTCTCACAACATTATGCAAAGTATTTAAGTGAAGAGTTTTAGCATGGATATTTCGTTCATTGAGATCTAATGCAGTGTGATTCAAGTGTTCCCTTAATTTGTTTGAGCAGTATATGATGACATTTCTTTTTTTCATCAATCAGTCAATAATCAATGCATAAAAATATTCTCATTAAATAATCTGTAACAATAATAAGATAATATGAAGTGTTTGATGTTGACATTAAACAGAAACAAAGAGAACGTATGATTACAAACCTGTTTTAATTTGCAACAAAACTTTAATCATTCCTAAGGCACTCAAGAAAATATACCATGAATCATAAGATTTGTGACAGTGTATGCCATTTTACTCATATGTTTTCTGGTACAGTAACTTATTACAGTGATGCAAACAATGCAAGGTCATGGGTTTGATTTCCAGTACTGCTAAAATATATTTGATAAAAGCTCTGTACAGTACACTGATTTGAATTTAAGCATCTGGGATATGCATAAAGAAACATCACACTTGAGACCATTCACATTTCACATTTTTCTATTCCAGTTACTCCCTTACAAAATAAATGTGTTTATGACCACAGCAAAATTCCTCTAGAGTGAATCCAATCTAAGAAAAAGTTCTCTAGTGAATCCATCCCAAACCTTACCCTGTAAAAAGAATGCTGAGTATTTCTCTAATCTTACAAAACACTGTAAACCAACCAAAGATTTTAGAATTGTATTGTTTGGCTTTTATATAAGAGTGTTTTGTTTTTAATCACTGTATCCAAAGGATTCCCTCAGAAATCCCAAACAGCTATGATAAATACTGTTCTCCACCCCATATTACAGAGCAATTTAATGTCACATGTCTGATCCTCTGCAGTCTAGCAGGCGTGGCGCATTTCATGAAGAAACATGAAAATCAAAGCCTTTGATTTCCACAGAACATACTGTGGAATTTTTAGAAAAAGAAATTGTTTAAAGCTGTCCATGTGTGGTTCTATATACATGATATGTAACAAGTGCCGTAAAAATGTAAATACTTATAAATACACATTTCTTTTGGGCAGCAGAAACAGAATTGTAATAAACATCACAAATGTTACAGGTTTAGCTATATTAGTGAGGTGAATTATCATTACAACCCACTTGTGGGGACATTTTACTGGTCCCCACTAAATAAAAAGGCTCATAATTCTGTCAAAACGTGTTTTTCTGTAAATCCAATGTCTTGCACATGTTTGTGTGATTATTAGGTTTAGGTGTAGGTGTAGGGTTAGGGGATAGAATATATCATATATGAAATCAATGGAAGTCTATGGAATGTCCCCAGTAGAATACAAAAAAACCCTGTGTGTGTGTGTGTGTGTGCGTGCGTGCGTGCTTCTCTAGTTTCAGTATAGAGACTGTAATGATGGTTCTATTTCTTTACAGAACAATGACAGTAAACTCCACCCTTAGCAGTGAAAGGTAGATAAGCTAACAGCACAATGATCTTCACCTATTGGCCAGCAGTACACACAAGGATTAAATCTTTTTAACTAGGTTTTCAAAGACAGCTGCAAGACCAAAAGACTCAAAATCTTTGGCTCTGGAGGGTAACGTCCATCACTACAAATAAGAGCCACCCACCCACACTCAGCTATGTCAACACTCATTTCCACCCCATAGGCACTATATCTCAATGACTGTCCATAAAACATAAAAGCAGATTTGTTGGAACGAATGTTGCAAATTTGATCCACTTGTCTGATGAGATAATGTCACAAAGAATAAACAAAGCAATGGCAAGTAGCCACACAAAACCATATTATTATGGTAGAACAGACGCTTAATGGAGTGTTAGATTGAGCAGTATTGTGCCTTTAAAAGTATTAATGTACTTGCGTAATAGAGACATCTGCAGGTGGGCAACATTTTGTAACAGCTCTTCAACAAAGCGCAATGTAGGAAAAAGACTACTACTCACCTGCAAAAGACAAACACACAAACAAACACTGAGTTACTTATATTAAGTATCAGAAAATGTTTAATAGGGTTAAGATTCGATAGGTTTTTGCAGAGCAAGACTTGTTGTAAAACACTGCCACCTGCTGAAAGTATAATGTTACTGACCGCAACAATTTTGAGCAAACATGCTGTTTTCAGATTAGAGTCTGACACATACACATGCAATAATGCAGTGATACAGTAAGGGTATACCTGTGTTAAAACTGTGGCACTTTAGATCTGTGTTTGGACACTTAAACCACTTTGATCAATGTACTAATGCCACAGATCTATAAAAGCAAGAAGCACCTAAAACAATGCTCCAAGAATGTGTGCCTGTACTTGGGGAAAATGTGTACTAATTCATTATTCAAATTCTAACAAACATTTTGTAAAATGTTTTGCTTAGTTGTGCATAATATACTTTATTCTAATAAATGGCACTTTGTTTGGTATTTTGAGGATTGAGTGATACTTAAGCATCCAAATTTTTCTTTGGACACTGTACATTATTACAAAAAAAGAACATATTGCAACATATTATTTCTCCCCAGAATAAGACATTATGCCATGGACCACAAACCACAGACAGGCAGCAACAGACCACGTTACAGAGCGACACATTTCATAATCGTTTACTAATTTACTAATGGCCTCTTAGTGTTCTGTGTGTGATGCTTTGGTCCTCATGGTGTGTACTGAGACAGCAAATTCAAATGAAAATACCGTAAGACCACAAAACATTAGTCTCAGCCTCAAACATCACACCCACGAACCGTTGGCTGAACATCTGATACATGAGGTACACTTTCTTGGAAACACTTCAGCAAGTACGAAGTCGTCATATGATTGGTTGAATTCCACATTTCCATATGTGTGTGTCGCGTTTTTTCAACAGTCAACCTCGAAACAACAGAAGCCGTCTAACCGAAGAACTAAGCTGTCATGTTTATATCGGTTGGAATAAGAATTTATCATGATCGACAAAAAAAATCTTAAAAGTGAGGTTCACGACATAAACTCATAAACAGTATTGTTACATTTACACATTTGGCAGATGCTTTTATCCAAAGCAACTGACATTGCATTATACTGTACCAGGGGCGTCGCTAGGCCCTTTTTAGGTGGGCTTTAGCCCCCCAAATGTCTAGCTTAGCCCCCCTAAAAAACTGTGATTAATTATGTAATTTGTACAGGAATTCGAGATCGCTTAATCCTCTTTAAAACTCGTATTATGAACACGGCGGCGCGTTCTTCAGTCCACAGCGGCGCACGGAAACAGAGTGTGAAGTGAACATCATAAGGTGTGTGCATTTACGTAATATGATGCGGGAGCGATACAAGACACTTTCCCATCCACTGAAAAAGTTTGTCTGCGTTTATCCTAGGGCTGGGCGATTAATCGAAATCGAATCGCAAAGGCTGCGATGTGGACGCGATGTGAAAAATATGAAACGCGTCTGTTCCAGTCAAAGCAAAAGCATGACTGCCAGGCCCGCCTTCAGTGGCATTCTTACTAACCAATTGAGTGAGCGCACCTCCGTTCTGCCCAATCAGCACTGCCCTAGCCTGCGGTAAACGCCCACCATTACAAAACAACAAACTGAAAGCGGGAGAGAGAGAGAGAGCGCGAGTAGAATTGTGGCGTAGCCTATGCAGGGTCAGATCTATCATTAGGCAAATTAATTTAAAAAAAACAGCGCTGATCTGTGGTCACAACACATCAATAGCTCCCTTCAGTACTGGGGAATAAAACATACATTCTTAGATGGTATTATTAATACAGAACGTTATCTTACACATTTTATCTCCACAGTAGATTCTAATTTGCAACAAGTTTCAGAAATTCGTCTATGATTGTTCGCTATTCCCAATTCAGAAGATCGCGCACACACACACACACACACACACACACACACACACACACACACACACACACACACACACCCTGTGTCTTGGAATGCTTCTCATACTCGCGTCTCTCTGCCCCGTGTTTCACGGGCAAGACGTTTACACTTGCCGCACACACGCAGCCTGTTTCCTAATGCGCGTAATGCTCAGCTCTGCATCGTCTCCACGAGCGCATCTGTGTTAGCTCGCGCCTGGCTCCACGTTTATAACAAATGTACATTCAATCTAACTGCTTTGCGAATTTCACTAAAAAGTAGCCTATGTAACATTTGTAATATTTTAATAATTGACTAAAGTAATATAGGCTACAGTTCTTTATCTACTCAAAATAAACATAAATATTTCCAGTGAAATTCAGTAATTAAGTTCATTCTGTAAGAGTATTAATTCTGTGAGAGTCTTACCATTATATCTTCCCTGCTAAAAAAACAATAGACAATTTGATGGTTATATTGAGAACTGTAGGCCTATTGGTTTTAATGTAAATATGGCGAGGGGGGGCGTGGCCACGCTCCGTCTGGGAGGGAGTAGCTACAGTCCGAAGCACGGAGGGCGGTGAGTACGTCATGTGTGGCTTCTAACCTGCTGTCTCTCGTTCCAGTGATTGGGGAGAGGAGATTTAAAAGGCGCCGTCGTGGGCGCAGAGGCGTTCAGCGAGAGAGAGACGCATGTCCCCAGAAAATGAAGAGTTAGCCGGGAGCTACCACGTGGGACCAGATTTACGGTGTTTAGGTGATCTCAATTATGAGGTAGTGCGACCGGATAGGAGCGGAGCACATCAAATATATCACCTCAACCTCCTAAAAAAATGGAGCGAAGTGGACGCTGTGATGCTGGCGACGGTGGTGAGTAAAGAGGATGATCTCGGGCCGGAGGTGTGCAAACCTGGCCGTTCTATCGCTCTCGGCGCTGGGGGAGATCACCTTTCACTCTCCCAGATCGCGGACGTAACTCGCCTACAGGCACAGTTTGCCGATGTGTTTTCGGCCGTACCCGGTCGAACTACGCTCATTGAACACCATATTGAGACCACGCCGGGCGTGGTGGTGCGCAGCCGGCCGTATCGTTTGCCTGAACACAAGAAAAGTGTAGTTCAGGAAGAATTAGGCGCCATGCTCGATATGGGCGTAATCGAGGAGTCCCACAGCAATTGGGCAAGCCCGATAGTTTTAGTCCCCAAAACCGATGGCTCGGTGCGCTTCTGTGTGGACTATCGTAAGGTGAACGCAGTGTCGAAATTCGATGCATATCCCATGCCGCGTATTGACGAATTGCTGGATCGACTAGGACCGGCTCATTTTTATTTACTGGATTTGACAAAAGGTTACTGGCAGATCCCCTTATCTCTATTATCCAAAGAAAAGACAGCCTTCACCACGCCGTTCGGATTACACCAATTCGTCATGCTTCCGTTCGGCTTATTCGGAGCCCCGGCCACGTTTCAGCGACTGATGGACCGCATCCTCCGGCCCCATACCGCATATGCCGCTGCGTACTTGGATGACATCATCATCTATAGCAACGACTGGCAGCGGCATATGCAACACTTGAGAGCGGTCCTGAATTCGCTGAGAGCGGCGGGACTCACGGCTAACCCGAAGAAGTGTGCGGTTGGGCGGGTGGAGGTAAGGTATCTGGGCTTCCACTTGGGTCACGGACAGGTGCGTCCCCAAATTGACAAGACGGCAGCTATTGCAGCCTTCCCGCGACCCAAGACCAAAAAGGAGGTGAGGCAGTTTTTAGGGCTGGCTGGCTATTACAGGAGGTTTGTCTCCAGTTATTCGGTGCTCACCAGTCCGTTGACTGACCTCACTAAAAAGGACGCGCCAGATACCGTCCAGTGGACGGAGCCGTGCCAGCGGGCTTTCACCCGGATAAAGGCTGCCTTGTGTGGTGGCCCTCTATTGCACGCTCCTGACTTTACTCTACCCTTTTTGTTACAGACGGACGCATCGGACAGAGGTCTGGGGGCTGTCCTGTCCCAGGAGGTAGAGGGTGACGAGCGGCCGGTGCTGTACATCAGTCGTAAGCTCTCATGGAGGGAGACGATGTACAGCACCATTGAAAAGGAATGCCTAGCGATTCGGTGGGCCGTCCTCACCCTCCGCTATTATCTCCTGGGCCGGGAGTTCACGCTCTGTTCGGACCACGCACCCCTCCAATGGCTCCACCGAATGAAGGATCGCCCGTTGGTATTTAGCTCTTCAGCCCTTCAAATTCCAGGTGGTCCACAGACTGGGGACACAGATGGCTGTAGCCGACTTCCTCTCCAGGAGGGGGGGGAGGCTGCAGGCCGGATGAGGCCCCGGCCTGAGTCGGGCGGTGGGGGTATGTGGCGAGGGGGGCGTGGCCACGCTCCGTCTGGGAGGGAGGAGCTACAGTCCGAAGCACGGAGGGCGGTGAGTACGTCATGTGTGGCTTCTAACCTGCTGTCTCTCGTTCCAGTGATTGGGGAGAGGAGATTTAAAAGGCGCCGCCGTGGGCGCAGAGGCGTTCAGCGAGAGAGAGACGCATGTCCCCAGAAAACGAAGAGTTAGCCGGGAGCTACCACGTGGGACCAGATTTGTTGGTTTATGTTTGTTTAGGTGTTTTGAGACCATCTTATTTTGAAGTTAATAAATATTATTTAAATTATACTACGCCGACCCTGCCTCTTTCCTCCACAAACGACGAACTTTGTTACAGTAAACTATAATGGTGTCTACTGGTATTTGATGGATTCTTTTGGTGGGATGTAATCTGGCAAATGGGAACCAATAAAACAACAGTAAAATAATGCCCAAAACACACTATAACTGTGATGGTTTCTATTGTTTTTTTATTCCGCAGGGTAACAATACGCACACTATGGGGTATATGCACATAGGGCGATGACGTACTTCCGCTAAAATCTCAGCCAGCTAAGCCACGTCCGCTCTCATAGAGCTGAGGGAATTTTTCACCAAGTGATAACGATGTGTTTAGTAAGAAAACGATGGAATTTCAGCGAAACAACAGCACCACAGCTGAGCATTGCTATGTGCCTCTGTGATCATGCCTCCAGTAAGTGCAAAATTTTACTTAGCTTCTTTTTATATTTGTGGATGTAGCTTAAAACGGATAGCCTGAAGCACTTCTCCTATTTGGTTGTTGATGTATGACGTAGTGTTTGAATAATTTGATTCACGTTGTTGACCGTAATCCTACATGCATCCTGAATCGGCCGAGTGAAAAATGTCATTGTTCTCTATGGACGCTGCGTGCGCCAGAAGTAATGGAGCTGGTTGAGATTTTTGAGGAAATACGTCATCGCTCCGTGTGCATATACCCCATTGACAGTAGCCTATTGAGCTGAAACTTAACTTTGCAAAATTAAATCGCAAATCGAATCGCAATCGCCGCAATTAGATATTTTCCCCAAATCGCACAGCCCTAGTTTATCCCTCGTCACACTGTTACGTTACCTATAGTTGATTACCTCCGGCAAAATGAAAGCACTTCACACCAATGACGGCATACTTTAGAGAACGATCATGATAATATTGTAGCGCACAGAAATGTGTAATTAATGATAAAGTGCAGTTTTATCTTTAGTTATAGAGAGCTGGAGTTTGAGAGCTCCTAAAAGACGAAAGGGATAGAGTTAGTTCAGACTGGTGCGGCTGTAACGTTACTTTTATTCAGTTCCGAGTAAACAGAGGTGTAGAAGCTCTTTGTCTGTCTGTTCTTCAGACGCTGCAGTATTTTTCATTATTAATTTATAACATATGTGGATGTGACAGATGAACTCGCAGTCATGCGCAGGAGTGACAGGCAGCGCTCCACCTTATCAGAATGGCATGGAAAACATATCAAGTAAGCCTATTCCTTCTAATCTACTAAATAATGACTGAGCAGTCACCAAAGGCATCGAACCTAACCAAAAACAGGAAGTGATAACAAAATATGAGCCGAAAATCAGGTAATTTGCTAATATAATTTGAGTGTTTATTAGATTTGTGCTTGCGCATATAACGGAGGAATTCCTGACGCCGTTTTGACTGCTTTAAAGACTTCACTAGGACTTCACGAGGGCTCTCAAGTCTCACGCATTCACCGTGAGACACACGTATTTCAGCCTGTTCGCACGCTCTCACGCCACACCTTGTATTTCTCACGCTGAGAAGTAAATGACAACGTGTCCCACTTTATACAATTAGACAAGGCAAATAAAATGTGAAAATGAAAGATGTAAGTGTCAATTACAGCAATATGTCCGATCACAGTGCTTCAGGTAGTTTTACGTGTTACTCACAGGGCTGAGCATTACAACCAATCATAGACAGCGCATGAACGTAATGACCAATCAGAGGTTTAGATGAGTCATCGGTGTAGCTTTGCTCGCTAACAGAAACAACAGAGTGCAGATATGGGCAGACAGACTCATTTATTATAACGGGAGTTTCATGCAGTCAGTTTCATTCATTATAACGCTAAATTACAACAGAAGTCACTGTTTCAGTGACGTTTTTCGCTCGCTTTCTGTTTAATCCTGCTTTAAATAAATGTTTCATGCATGCAAAAACAAACAATGTGAAGATTTACGAAAGCAAAAACCACAATGATCACCCTCAAATAGTTGATCTGCAAAGTCTAATAGAATTTGACATGCAAAAACAATTTTAATGTTTTATTTGGTATTTATAATCATGATTACAATATTAAAAGCAATATTAACAATGTTTTTTTGCTTAAATCATCCTTAAACTTTGTTTTTGTCAATTATCATTTTTATTTGTGCTGGGCAAATACAAACAATAGATGAAATAGCAAAACTTCAGAGAAGTGGGTGGGGCCGAATTTGAGTGGCTCCTCCCCTAACACGTGTAATCTCATGCCAAACTTTTTATGAAACTTGCAGTTACCGGCTTGCTAAAAATAGCATCAAGCGCAGGCATACACTGAGCATGTATAACCCAGCACACAGCATTATTTTGGATGTCCGGTAATCTCCGTTTTAAAATATAAATCATAAAAGCTGTCCAATCACGTTGCGACTTTACACTTAAGCTGTTTGGTTCAGTATCTTTAGGTTCGCTGTTCTGAACGCTAAGCAAACCAGGACTAAATTTATTTTTTAATTTTTGGTCCGGACCAAAATAGCCAAGAGAACCGAACTACAAATATAAAAGCACCCTAAAAACTCACACACACAAACAGCTGGTGCCAACGCAGAAACATGGAGGCCATGAAGCGCTGTCAAGAGCATGCCACTAGGTGGCGATTTAACCCTAACCATAAGCTGTGTTGGCCAATCCAAAGGCTGGAATCTGATGTCAAACAAATGAGATAGCAGCGTTCTAACGTCATAGGACAAAACTCCGGATTCACCATCCACATGACAACACTGAAAACAGAGTTTCTAAAAATCTTCACCCTGGCCAGTTTTCAACAAAGTTCAGTTTCTGTGACCGGGTACTGCGTTTTCATGTGGACGAATGGCCAAACCGCATAGAAAAAGCTACAGTTTTGAAAACACCCGTGTTCGTGTGGACAGGCCTAAGGTTCGACCCCCTGTCTGTCCTGTCCTGTTACTGATGCACTCCAAACAATAATTTCTTACCTTTACTTGAGTAGTACAAATCCATCACTGGATTTGGCAAGCAGCAGCTTCTTTCTCTCACAAACACACATCTCGTTTTTCAGAGACAGGTTGACATTGTGCCACCTCCCACTCAGGTGAGAGCAGTCATTCCCACATTTCCAGTGGTCGAGAGGCTATGTGCCCTGTGTGTGTGTGTGTGTGTGTACCAGCAAGAAAGCACAAATCTTCTATTTACTTTTAACCTAACCCAAATGGTTAGGAGATGTGCATATCCTCACACACTTTCAAAAGATATTGCTTAGAGCTATCACACACAACATGGACTTGTAGTTAAAGTGAAACCTGTGAAACAGGTGACGTAAATGTAAAATGGGAACACAACAAGACCATAAAGTAAATGATTAACCCTCCAAGTTTAACTGTCATTTTTAAATAAATGATTAAAGGCATTCCATGCAGTTCAGTCTCAAGAGTCATACACTGCTTTCAAAAGACATGAAAGTGTGTAAGTAATAAAATAAATTTTTGGGAGACCTGTTCTTTTAAGGGTGTGTAATGTGTAAGATCTACTGACAGAAATGCAATGTAATACATGTCAGCAGGGCCGCATAAGCAGGGCGAGTTTGGGTGGTTTAAACGACCCATCCCTCACTGTCAAAGGTCCCGAATTTGTCTTTTTTTGTAATAAACAAGTGTCCTTATAAATAACGCAGACTAATTATACAGATTGCAGGGTAATAGTGTTATATGTACTACCTAACCCAGTGATCCTCAGTTGGCGGATCGCAAGACATATGTTGATAATCTTTCGGCACTCTACTCTTTATGTAGCGCCAAACGTTTCATTTGAATCCTTTTTGCTCTGCATGCACAGAATCTCTCCTGCCAAAGATGCGCCGCTTAAAGACCTGAAGACACCTTAGGTGGCGCTTATGTTAACATCACAGTGTAAACGTGGTCGGCAGGTAAGAAAAATATATACTTTCACTATAATACAAAATGCAGCAAATAAAATTTTTACATATGAGCATTTCATAAAATTTTCTAACTGGGAAAATTATTTGGAGATAGAATCAGTTCCAGTATGGATGGCATGGAAAGGCAATTTAGTAACATTGTTTTCTGCTCATGATGAGAGCATTTCAGTAGTTACATTGTGTATGTTCAGTAGTTTTTACTTCAAAATATTTAAATGGGCTACTAAGAACTTTTCTACCCCTACATCTTTAGGATAACAAGTGGCAATTTTGTCCCATGAGAAAAAGGCTTACAGAAGTCAAAATGTTTGTGACATTGGGCTCGAATTAAAAAAATTACTTTGCTTGACTTGTGACTTCAAGACTTCCAAGTTGTTCTGGGATTATTGTAATATCTATATTTTTTATGAAAAAAATATTGTGTGCTTAATATTTCAATATCAATGCTTGTTAACATGCCAGCAGACGTGCTAATCCAGCACAAAAATAGTGCATAAAAAGTCACCAAAATGAAGTATCTGATCATAATTAATAATAAATGTGTGAGAAAACTTCAAAAAGGTCTACTTTTTGAGAAAAAGAACCACCCCTTCCACTAGACTGGCTATAGCCCTGTAATATACACAACTATGTCTTTAGATTAGATTAGATTAGATTCAACTTTATTGTAATTACACATGTACAAGTACAAGGCAACGAAATGTAGTTTAGGTCTAACCAGAAGTGCAATAAGCAAGTGCAGGATATACAGTTGTGCATAAATACAGAATAAGCAAAAATTATGAAGAATTTACAAGTGGGAATGTACTATGAACATTATATACAGATGGTTATTTACTAAAAACGGAAATTTACTGATGGATATGTACAATATAAATTAGACTATGCAGAACAGTAGTGCAAATGAGTATAAAGTGTGAATAAATGATAGACAGCAGCTATTAAGTTAAAGTAAACAGTGCAGTAGATGAGTTATTGCAGTATTCAGTACATAGTACTGAAGTGCAAATGATGCTGTATATGTATAATAGTCCAGTAGTGCAAATGATGCAGTATAGTATAAATAGTCCGGTAGAGCAAGTAAACATGTAGTACATGTGTAGACAGTCCAGTCGTGTGCTTGACAGGTCTGTAGTGCAATAACAAAACAATATAGCAGCATTAAGTTAAAGGTATATGAGGGGGTTGTGGAATCAGTGGGGGGTAGAGTTCAGTAGGCAAACAGCTCTGGGAAAAAAGCTGTTTTTCAGTCTGCTAGTCCTTGTCCGGAGGCATCTGAGGCGCCTGCCGGAGGGCAGGAGAGAAAACAGTCTGTGAGCGGGGTGGGAGGAGTCCTTAAGAATGCTGCGAGCTCGACGCAGACAGCGTTTCCTCTGGATGTCCTCAATGGCTGAAAGTGGAGTCCCTGTGATGCAGTGGGGGTATTCACCACCTGCTGCAGTGCCTTGCGCTCTGCAACAGAGCAGCTCCCATACCAGACTGTGACACAGTTGGTTAGGATGCTCTCTACTGCGCAGCGGTAGAAGTTCACCAGGATAGCTGAAGACAGTTGGTTTTTCTTCAGGGTCCTCAAGAAGAAAAGGCGCTGGTGAGCCTTCTTGACCAGGCTGGAGGTGTTGGTAGTCCAGGACAGGTCCTCCGAAATATGGGTCCCCAGAAACTTGAAGCTGGAGACACGCTCAACAGCCATCCCGTTAATGTGGATGGGGTCATGTGTGCCTCCTCTCTCCTTCCTGAAGTCCACGATGAGCTCCTTTGTCTTGGCGGTGTTAAGGAGCAGGTTGTTGTCTGAGCACCATGTGGCCAGGTGCTGGATCTCCTCCCTGTAGGCAGTCTCATCATTGTTGCTGATGAGACCAATCACTGTAGTATCGTCTGCAAACTTAATGATGGCATTAGATCCATTCACAGGCCTGCAGTCAAGTGTGAAGAGGGAGTAGAGAAAGGGGCTCAGAACACAGCCCTGTGGTACGCCAGTGTTAAGTGTGATGGTGGTGGAGCAGATGTGGCCTGACCTAACAAGCTGAGGTCTGTTTGTCAGGAAGTCCATAATCCAGTTGAAAATGGAGGTGTTAATGCCCAGGTTCCCAAGTTTGGTGATTAACTTGGAAGGGATGACAGTATTGAATGCAGAGCTGAAGTCAACAAACAGCATTCGTGCATAAGTGTTTTTATTGTCCAAGTGTGAGAGCACAGAGTGCAGTGCTATGGAGACGGCATCTTCTGTGCTCCTATTGCTGCGGTAGGCAAACTGGTATGGGTCCAGTGTGGACGGAAGGGAGTCCTTCAGGTGAGCCAGGACCAGCCGCTCAAAGCACTTCATAACAATAGGTGTGAGTGCTACAGGGCGGTAGTCATTCAGGCACGTTGGGCTAGAGTGTTTCGGCACTGAAACAATGGAGGTGGATTTAAAGCATGCTGGCACAGCTGCTTGGGCGAGGGACAGGTTGAAAATATCCGTAAAGACCCCAGCGAGTTGCTCTGCACATGCCCTAAGTACACGACCGGGAATGCCATCTGGTCCAGCAGCCTTTCGTGCGTTGATCCGGCTCAGTGCCGTGTAGACATCTGAGGAGGTGAGTGTGATGGTCGGGTGGTCATCTAAGGGTGTGAGCTTGGTGGCAGTTTCCTTATTGTCTCTCTCGAAGCGAGCATAAAAGTCATTAAGCTCGTTTAGGAAGACAGCATCTGTTGCTACGGGGGTGGAGTGGCTGGGTTTGTAGTCGCTGATGGTCTGGATGCCTTGCCACATGCGTCTTTAGAGGAAGACCTTAAATAATGAAGCATTATGTTTTTACTACCTTAGAATAGGGGTGTAACGATACACCAATTCCACGGTTCAATACGGTTCACGGTTTTAGGGTTCATGTCATGGCACCAGCAATGATAAAAAAAAACACTTTTAACTTCATAATAACTTTTTAACTTTATACATTGGCTTCACATTTCTCTTTGGAAGACAGTAATTTAAGAGTTTTATTTTTAGAAAAATACAGCCAATAATTGTTTAATTGTCATTAGTCGTTTAAGATGTTTAATATTTAATCAAATGTAAAGGAAGAAGAAAAATTGTGACGTAAGGCAAAATGACGAATCGTGAGGTGAGCAGCACGTACACTACAGTAGGGAGAGCATCTTTGTGGCACTGCCTGCCTGCCACTGTACAACAATAAAAATTTGCATTTTATTATTTTAAATACATTAATGAGCAAAACCTTTTCGAGAACCTCATCAAGAAGCTCATTTTACTGACAATGTAGATTGAATAACTTGCATTTGTTTTATCTGCATAGCTTTACTGCGCTTTGAAGGATTTGATGAAAAACTCATACAAATGCAATATAAGCATATAACATGATAAATGTTAGGGATGCACCGATACCGTTTTTTAAAGACAGAGTACGAGTACCAATATTTTATTTCTAGTACTTGCCGATAACGATCCCTTTACTTGTATTTTTTATTTATTTTTTGATGAGGTGGCAATTTTTCAAGCTCAACACAGTGATACTAATAAAAATAGAATAACAGAATAATAGAATAATAATTAAAACTCCACCTCAAACACACTATGAAAATATAAATGATTTTATGTGCTTGTCATAAAAGGAAAAAGCTGCGCCGTGAAAAGCTGACGCGTGTGGGGGCCACGCTGGGGATGCAAGGGTTTGCGGTACGCCACGAGAGTTTTGCGGTTCGTATTGAGGGAGGTGTTTCGCGGATCATTCGGTTCGGTTTAAGTATCGTTACACCCCTAAATGGATTAAAGTGAAACATTTCTTCTGACTGAATTTTTTTCAGGCCAAGTCATATTTCTTTAACCGACACTTTAAACAGTGTTACACTGTTTAAACAGTTGAGACCAAAAGCGTTTTAAGGGAGAGGTTTTAAACCGCTTTAATATACATTTTTAAACTCCTACTGGCAAATTTTACCCTACAAACTGTGAAACAAAAACAAAATTGACTGTATAAATTCCTATTAAAGCTACAAAGGTTAATTTGTAACAAATACAAATTATACCAACTAGTAAATCTGATAAAAGATAGACAAATGATAGAGACAGACAAACAGATCTCATCCCCATTGAGTACCATAGTAATTATTTACACTACTATGGCAGTAAATGTGGAGTGACATATGTTTGGTTAAATTTACCTCGTCCATGAACTGTCTACAGCTGGACGAGTTATCTCTTATTTCTCAGCGTAAGAAATACAAGGTGTGGCGTGTGAACAGGCTGAAATTCGTGTCCTACAGTGAATGTGTGAGACTTCTGAGCTTTGAAAATAAAATGTGAAAATGATTTAGAAGCTTTAAAAATCGTCTGGCAGACCGCATTGTTTTTTAAGATGGCAGTTAGTTTGCACACATGAGCGCGTGTGTTGACGCACAGGAGTGGAAGCGGAGGTCTGATTAGATGATTTGTTAAAACATAACAACGTAATTGATCTTTATGTCACAGTCTCCAATTTGTGTTTGTCATATTTGCACAGTACTTAAAAGCTGCCTCTCGCTTCAGGCTTTATAATCTTACTCTCCATCCTGCCAACTACGTTTGCTTGCAACTCTCCATTGTCTCCAACGTCTTTGCTCCGGCGATCAAGAAGCGCTCGGTTGCCACTGAATCTCAACCACACACCAAGACCCGCCCCATTTTATTTCTGATTGGCTTATAATGTAGTTTGGTTGAGAGTGATAGGTTTGTTCCTCTCATACCATTGGTGAACCTATGAACTCGAACTGATATCAAGAAGCTTTTTTAAATGTAAACTTTTTTTTTAAGTAAATAATTTTTCCAGAAATCTGGCACAGTCCCGGAAAACTTTGATGCCATGTGTAAGCCTATTTACGGCCGTAAAATTATGAATTTAAGACATTAAGGATAGGCAAGAATTCTGCAATTGATGGAAATCCATTGTAGCGACGGAGAACTTTAATCCCTGCCCCTACCTTAGAATGCGCAATTTTTTATACACAGCAGGACTCCCGGGGCCCTGGGCTAATGCAGCTTTGGACCCCCCAGTTATATACTGGTTATATTCAATTAATTGGTAAATCAAATTTGCAATCAAACAAACACCGTATAAAGACATGCACATTTTACTCATGAAATAAAACTACACAAACACAAAGCACCTGTCATAATCCCATAGTAGGCAAAATTATGTACATAAATTAAGCAATATCATGGAGTAATAATCTTATGAATCAGAAACAGCCCGGCAAATAAAATGAATTAATTATCCCTCATCACTAATTCCTAGCCTACTTACTTGACATTAGTGGCGTAAATTTGTTTTGAAAAATGGTGGAGACAAAGACGATAATAAATTTAATAAATTGTTTCTCCAAGGTCATTGCTTCTAAACACCCTACCACCTGCCTGCTGGATCCCATCCCCACCCATCTCCTTCAGGCCCTCTCCCCATCGGTTGTCCCTGCTCTGACCCACATTATCAACTCGTCTCTCACCACTGGGACATTTTCCACAATCTTCAAAGAGGCCCGTATAACACAGCTACTGAAGAAACCCACCCTTAACCCTGCGCTGTTAGAAAACTACAGACCAGTTTCCCTCCTTCCCTTCATTGACAAAGCTCTTGAGCGGGTTGTATTTAACCAGATCTCCTCCTATCTCACACGGAACAACCTTCTGGATGGCAACCAGTCTGGTTTCAAGAGCGGTCATTCCACCGAGACTGCATTGCTCTCAGTCATTGAAGCCCTGAGGGGGGCAAGGGCAACACTCTGTACTCATCTTACTGGATCTATCTGCCGCATTCAACACTGTTAATCACCACATCCTCCTGTCTACCATCAGGGCTATGGGCATCTCTGGAATGGTGCTGCAATGGTTCAAGTCTTATCTCTCGGGTAGGTCATTCAGAGTATCCTGGAGAGGTAAGGTCTCTGGGTCCCAACACCTCAATACAGGGGTGCCGCAGGGCTCGGTGCCTGGACCGCTGCTCTTTTCCATATACATGACATCCCTGGGTTCGGTCATTCAGAAACATGTTTTTTCCTATCACTGCTATGCGGATGACACACAACTCCACCTGTCATTCCAGCCTGACGATTCGACTGTTTCTGCACGCATCTTTCCAACCTTGCAAAAACGGAACTGCTTGTGATTCCGGCCGACACAAAGATTCATCACAACCTCTCCATTCAACTAGGCTCGTCAACCCTTACACCTTCAAGAACAGCCAAAAATTTGGGGGTGGTAATTGATGATCCGCTAAACTTCACGAGTCATGTTGCCAGCACCACCCGGTCCTGTATATTCATTCTCTACAACAATAGGAAAATTAGACCTTTTCTGTCCGAGCATACTACGCAAAACCTAGTTTAGGCTCTTGTTCTGTCTAGACTGGACTATTGCAATGCGCTACTGGCTGGACTCCCTACTTGCACAATCAAACCTCTACAGATGAATGCAGAATGCAGCGGCAAGAGTGGTCTTCAATGAACTGAAGAGAGCGCATGTCACTTCTCCCTTCATTAGGTTACATTGGCTCCCTGTTGTCGCCCGCATCAATTTAAAAGCTCTGCTCCTGGGCTACAAGACCACCACTGGTTTGGCTCCCCCATCTTCACTCGGTAATACAGACTTATGTTGAAATTGTCTGAAAACACAACTCTTCCGTCAACACCTTACCGATTAACTTCTATTTTTTTCTGTCTCTTTTCTACTTTTTCTCACAAAAAAAAGTTTCCTTCCTTAGCGTTGTATACTGTGCTAGGCTTTATCAGACCAGTTTTTACCGCACTTATGCATTTTGTAATCTTATGTTGTTCCAATTGCTTCTACTGTTTACCTAATTTGTAAGACGCTTTGGATAAAAGCATCTGCTTAATGACTAAATGTAAATGTTTCTGTAATTACTCGTTGGAAATATTTCCAACATATACTGTATAATCATAAATCATATATATACATATAGTGGGCTTTTCGATTCCAGCTCTCACAGTATGTGGTTCCCAACAATTAACTAAACTGAACAATTTCATCATTTAAATGCTCCTCTAGATCTTAGCAGTATCTGGCCCGTGTGCATTTCTTTAGTGGGCATGTCTTTTAGGGGCCATTCATTCTCATAGCAGAGTTATTGCAATGTTTTTTTCGATGCTGACAATCCATTTATATCCTTTACTGGAACGTTCAAGTCTTCAGGCGAGAGTGGCTCTTGGTTGCTTAGCAGCAGCAGACGCCAAGAGCTCCAGAGCACTTGGAATGTTCATATTAAGGTGACAATGTCCTATGTAGCCTTTATGTGTGTCCGTTGTAATGCTTGATTCAGTGCTAAAGTTGAAGTGGAAGGATCGACAGAGCAGACGAGTGAAGCGTTCACTTTTGCAAATAAAATAAATGTTTTGCCTGCAGAATGCAAGATTTTTCATGGCAAAGGTACAAAACAGTAAATATAGCCTAACGAAATATGTTGCGATACAGTGTGAAGCTAATGCAAGAAACAACATTTGCAACAGGGTGTTTAAACTTTAAACGGTATACTCCACCAATAATGCAAAACATACAAAATGTTAGACATAACGTTAAATAATTTTTATTTATGAGTCGTTATGGATAAAAGCCAAACATACGTATCAATGCAGCCTTCAGTTCTCTCAGGTTGTTTGACATATCTTGTGCGCGCGCCCATACAGTCAGAGCGTGAAATACTAAACAAAGTTCTCTTTTACATCTTCTACTTTGAAACGGACAAAATTAATTAATTCCCATATTAGCAAGTATCCTTGTAAAACTAAAAGTGTTTTCATGAACATAAACAGTTGTGAAACGCATGTGTCGCAGTTTAGATCCATATATCCATATACTCGCTCTTAAAGGGGCAGCAGCATAATAAAGCGTTCTTGTTTATAATGTTCATCAAACAACAAAAGACGGGCCCCAAAACACTCACTGATAATAAAGGAATTGTGTTCTCCTTATACGAGTTGTTCACAACAGATAAAGGAAAAAAAGTAGCATACAATAATTTTAGTTTGTTAAAGATGTTTAAATATGGTTGAAGTGTTGAAAGAGAGTTTGTGTATTAACAATAATGATTTGTATTAATTTGTAATTATTTTACTGGTGTATTGAACACGTTTGGATGAAGTTTTAGTGTTTCTTTTTTCTTGTCTTATCCCACAACTCTGGTGCTACCAAATTTAGGGCTGATGCCACCTCTCTGAAATGTTAGTCTAGAGCCCTGGTTGTATGTCTTTTGTATGTCTTTTAAATAATCCAATGTTTTGCTAAGAGCAAAATAAGTAAATACTTCATAAAACAAGATGCAATCTGTACAAAATATAGTTTGTCAGACATGCGTTGGGAAAGCGGTGCTGTAAATCACGTGGGTAATACCAATATCGGTATCGGCCAGAGATGGGACCAAGTCACACATGTGCAAGTCTCAAGTAAGTCTCAAGTCTTAACCTTCAAGTCTCAAGTAAGTCCCAAGTATTTTTTTCTTGGGCAAGTCAAGTCCTGTAGTAGGTCAAGTCAAGTCCAAGTCAAGTCACCTTATTATTGTAATTTTACCTGCAGAATCTAATCTTAATAAAGTGAAAAGACAAGATATAAGTAACTGTCAGTAAATTAAAATAATTTGGATTTGCATTGTAAATACTCATGTTCAGTAAAATACATCATGGAATCAAACAAAATTGTAACTTCATAAAATTATTTATTTTTATTTAAAGGAATTAATTAATTATAAAAGCGATTTAAGGGAATAAAGAAAAAGAAAGAAAGGCTTATTGTATTAGTGAAATAATTTTAACTATTTGCAAATAATATTTTATTTTTAATTATGCATGCATTGTCTCTAAATTAATAAAGGACATTATAGCATATTTTCAATTCAAAAAGGCAAAATGTAATAAATAAATAAAAATGTTAAATGTTTATCTACTTACATTTTACCAGGCATTCGTTCACTTCTTTAATCATTTTGACAATGATAAGCTAGACCGCTGAACTTTTAGTCTTCCTAACAACAAACAGAGCGGTGCATAGTCCTAATGGAGTGCATCAGAGCAGCATCAAGAATATCAAATATTTTGCAGTGAATCTCTTATTTGCATCTTAAGTTTATTGCCAATAATAATGACAGGTTTGTGAAAGTGTAGAACTCGGTGAGCTCACGCAAAACACATCTTCAGCACAGCGACTCATTTGCACGTCTCTGATTGGCCAATGCGTTCAACAGACATGTCTGTGATTGGCTACAATGCTCAACGCTGCAAAAGCACGTCGTGAGTACCTTTAATGCAAAGGGAAAAAATATATATATATAAAACTGTAATATGCACTTTTCATGATTAGGTAATCGCGGCAGCTGTAGTCTTATTCACATTTGTTTTTCTGATTAATTGTTTTGCTCTATGAGAAAGACAAGGTAACAAAACATTCGGGGCTTAAGCCCCCTTAGTCCAGCCCTAGCGCCCCTGCAAGAAACACGTTTTTTTGACGGCCTGCTAGCGGATCGTTAGGAAAGATTAGATGAATGTGATCATTTATGTTTGGGCCTTTTTTGGGCCTGAAATCGCTGTTAGATTAGATTCAACTTTATTGTCATTACACATGTACAAGTACAAGGCAACGAAATGCAGTTTAGGTCTAACCAGAGGTGCAATAGCAGCAAGTGCAGGATATACAGTGGTTGCATAAGTTACATAAATAAATATTACAGAAGTAATTTACAGATGGAAATGTACTATGACCATGATTTACAGATGTCTCTAACTAAGACAGAAATTAACAGATGGATATATACTATGAACATAATATACAGATGTCTATTACTATAGACAGAGATTTAGAGGTGCATATATACTATGAACATAATATACAGATGGCTATTACTATAAACAGAGATTTACAGATGGATATGTATTATGAACATAATGTACAGATGGCTATTACTATAAACAGAAATTTACAGGTGGATGTATACAATAAGTTAGGCTATGGTGAGCAGCAGTGCGATGGATATAGAGTAGTGCAAATAAATTATGGACAGAAGCTATCTAAGTAACAGTGCAATGGAAGAAGTTATTACATATTTCAGTTAAAGTGTAGGAGTGCAAGATGCATAGTAAACAGTCGGTACTGTAATGAACAGTTGGCAGTGCAAATGAGCAGTCTGGTAGTGCAAATGAACATAAATGTTATGTATAGACAGTCCATTAGTGCAAATAACAAGTTATGTCAGGTGTGCAATGGGGGGGGGAGAGAAGAGTGTAGTAGTATATGAGGGGCAGTGGGATCAGTGAGGGGTAGAGTTCAATAAAGAGACAGCTCTGGGAAAAAAGCTGTTCTTTAATCTGCTAGTCCTGGTCCGGAGGCACCTGAAACGCCTGCCGGAGGGCAAGAGAGTAAACAGTCTGTGAGCGGGATGAGAGGAGTCCTTAAGAATGCTGCGAGCTCGACGCAGACAGCGTTTCCTCTGGATGTCCTCCATGGATGGAAGTGGAGTCCCTGTGATGCGCTGGGCGGTTTTCACCACCCGCTGCAGTGCCTTGCGCTCTGCAACAGAGCAGCTCCCATGCCAGACTGTGACACAGCTGGTCAGGATGCTTTCTATTGCACAGCGATAGAAGTTCACCAGGACAGCCGAGGACAGCCGATTCTTCTTTAGTGTCCTCAGGAAGAAGAGGCGCTGGTGAGCCTTCTTGACCAGGCTGGAGGTGTTGGTAGTCCAGGACAGGTCCTCCGAGATGTGAATCCCCAGGAACTTGAAACTGGAGACACGTTCAACAGCCATCCCATTGATGAGCTCCTTTGTCTTGGAGGTGTTAAGGAGCAGGTTATTGCTGTTGCACCATGTGGCTAGGTGCTGGATCTCCTCCCTGTAGGCCGTCTCATCGTTGTTGCTGATGAGACCAATCACCGTAGTGTCGTCCGCAAACTTGATGGAGTTAGATCCGTTCACAGGCTTGCAGTCGAAGGTGAAGAGGGAGTAGAGGAAGGGGCTTAGCACACAGCCCTGTGGTACACCAGTGTTGAGTGTGATAGTGGTGGAGCAGATGGAGCCTGATCTCACCTGCTGTGGTCTGTTGGTCAGAAAGTCCATAATCCAATTGCATAGGGAGGTGTTAATGCCCAGGTCTTCAAGTTTGGATATTAACTTGGATGGGATGATAGTGTTGAATGCTGAGCTGAAGTCAACAAACAACATACGTGCATAAGTGTTCTTATTGTCCAGATGTGTGAGCACAGAGTGCAGTGCCATGGATACTGCATCTTCTGTGCTCCTACTGCTGCGGTAGGCAAACTGGTGTGGGTCCAATGTGGATGGCAGAAAGTCCTTCAGGTGTGCCAGGACCAGCCACTCAAAGCACTTCATGACAATGGGTGTCAGTGCTACAGGGCGGTAGTCGTTCAGGCACTTTGGGCTGGAGTGTTTTGGCACTGGCACAATGGAGGTGCATTAAAAACATGTTGGCACAGCTGCTTGGGCAAGAGACAGAGCACATGCCCTGAGTACGCGTCCAGGGATGTTGTCTGGTCCAGCGGCTTTGTGCGCACTGATCCGGCTCAGTGCATTGCAGACGTCTATGGAGGAGAGTGTGATTGGAGGGTGATCAGCTGAGGGTTTGAGCTTGGTGGCAGTTTCTCTATTGTCCCTCTCAAAGCGAGCATAAAAGTCATTAAGCTCGTTCAGGAAGAGGACATCAGTGGCTGCGGGGGTGGAGTGGGTGGGTTTGTAATCACTGATGGCCTGGATGCCTTGCCACATGCGTCGAGGGTCGGAGTTGGAAAAGTGCTCCTCTACCTTTAGCTTGTAGCAGTGCTTGGCCTCTTTGATGCCCCTCTTCAGGTTAGCTTTGGATGTGCTGTAGGCTTGTGCATCACCTGATCTGAAGGCAGTATTGCGTGCCTTCAACAGGAGGCGCACCTCCTTGTTCATCCATGGCTTCTGATTTGGGTATGTGATGATCTGTTTCTGAGTAGTAACATTGTCTATGGTGGTGTTGATGTAATCCAGTACAGAGGAGGTGTAGCAGTCAATGTCCGTGTGAGAGCCACTGGTGGCCTGAGAAGCAAATGTGCTCCAGTCTGTGTGTAGAAACCTTTCCTGGAGTGTGAAATCTGCCCCCACAGGCCACACTTTGATGGTCTTCACTGATGGCTTCACACGATTGATGAGGGGTGAATACTTGGGGGTGAGGAACAAAGAAAGGTGATCTGACTGTCCCAGGTGGGGGAGGGGGGTCGCAACGTAAGCTTCAGCCATGTTTGTGTAAACATGGTCTAAGGTTTTGTTTCCTCTGGTGTGACAGGAAACATGCTGGTGAAATTTGGGGAGAACTGACTTTAAGTTTGAATGATTAAAATCTCCCGCAACAATAAACGCAGCTTCCGGGTGAGCAGTCTGTTGTTTACTGATGGCTGCATGAAGTTCTTTCATAGCAAGCTTGGCATCAGCATCCGGGGGAATGTAGGCTGCAGTTAAAAATGGTGGAAGTGAACTCCTGTGGCAGATAAAACGGTCTACATTTAACCATGAGAAACTCAAGGTTAGCTGAACAATGTTTTCCGACAATAACAGAGTTCGTGCACCAAGCTTTGTTAATGTAAATGCACAATCCACCACCTCTGGTCTTACCGGAGCCATCTAACGTTCTATCCGCCCGGAGTGTGTGGCGTCCTGCTAAATCAATAGCATTGTCCGGTATGCCGCTGTGTAGCCATGTTTCCGTGAAGATCATAACATTACAGTTAAAAAGTCTCTTGCTGTAAGTGATGCTGAGTCGAATCTCCTCCATTTTGTTCACCAGTGACCGAATATTGGCGAAGAAAATGCTGGGTAAAGAGAGCCAGTGTGGTGTTAGCCTTAGCTTAGCTCTTAGTCCTCCGCGCTTCCCCCACCTGTTACAACCTTTAATGGCTACTTTAGCTATTATTACATTAGCTAACTACCAACTAACCAGATAACATTAACAAATTGACAAGCACTTACTGGGCAGAATGGCTCTTAAGATGACGGACGAAATTGGAGGCTGTCGTTTGGCTGTCCGAGATTTGTATGTTGCATGTCTTGCAAAGCGCTGTTCTTCTTTTGCCATCTTGCAAAAAATTCTTGAAGCCAAAAGCGATGACCCTCGGTACCCCTCCGGCTGACATGTTGATGTGATGTGATATCTGATCTAAGTGGGCGTGGTGTGCGTAAGGTACGAGAGGGCATGACTGATGATAGTGTCGTGATCCAGTCATGACAACGCTATTCTCAGCCTGCGCTCCAGCTAAGTAATCAACTTTATTTTTTTAAATAATTAATATATTTTATATTCAAACTGAAAACATGATGTGATTAACACTCAAGTCATCAAGTCATCATGTCTCAAGTCAAGTCAAGTCCTGAGTCTTTAACTTCCAAGTCAAGTTACAAGTCATAAAAATAGCTACTCGAGTCCAAGTCACCAAGTCACAAGTCCCCATGTCTGGTATCGGCCGATAGTTGTTTGTTAAATTCGGTATCAGCCCCAAAAATCCCTATTGGTGCATCCCTAAAAAATACTTTATTATCATGAAAATGTTGCCATTTCCTGGAACTATGTGTGTAAATGGTACTTCTTCTGTGGGAGTTTCGAAGGAGTGTAGGTAAGGGGTCTTGGCTATTTATAGGGCAGATGCTGTGATTGCACTGATTGATTATTGAAAGCCAGCCATGTTAATTATGATGTTTATAAAACATCTTGTCACGGTATGGGGCAGACAGGAGAGCACACCACAGGAGTTGTCAGAAATCAGGGAGTTTATTAACAGGTAAATCAAAATGCAAAACAAGCAAATTAATCCAAACAGGCAGGATCTTCCAAAAAGCTTGGAATAAGTATATTCCAAAAACAGGTAGTTATTCCAAAACAGGTAAGTATTTTCCAAGACAGGTAAGTATATTCCAAAATCAGGTAAGTATATTCCAAAAACAGTTAAACATTTTGTTTACAGTTTGTAACATTATTGCAGTAAAATATTCAAAAACCACTAGGCCAGTGTTATATATTTTGTTCAGCTGAGTACTTACAATATCTCAAATGTTTTCAGCTACTTGTAAATCGTGAGAAAATCGCCATTTTAAACAGTGACACAGGGCTGCGTAGTCGCCTGTCAATGGCGTCATATCCGCGTTACCCTTTGTTACCGCCATTACTGATGTAGAAACCGCATGACAACCATTTTTATTTTTTTATTGCTTTTAACAGAAACAGACAACAGGATTTCCGCAAACTGCACCTTTAAGTATATTCCAAAAACAGATAGTTAATCAAAACACAGGTATTCATCCAAAAACGGGTAAGTATTTAAAAAACTGGTGAGTATTCAAAAACGGGTAAGTATTCAAAAACGGGTAAGTATTCAAAAACAGGTAACAAGAAAACTCATAGGAACAGCATGTAACGAGAACGACAACAAGACTGAACAAAGACTAGAAAAGGCAGTTGTGAGGGCAGTCGTGGCCTAGTGGTTAGAGAGTTGGATTCATGACCAGAAGGTTGCTGGTTCGATTCTCAAGGCTGGTGGGTAACGGCTGAGGTGCCCTTGAGCAAGGCACCTAACCCCCATTTGCTTACTATACAAAATGTACAAATGTATAGTACAATACAATGTAAGTCGCTTTGGATAAAAGCGTCTGCCAAATGCGTAAATGTACATTTAAATGTAGAACAAAAGTGCAAACTTAAATAGTGACCGTGATACCAAACAGGTTTGAACAAAACAAGGTACAGGTGCTCAAACAATCATGGTTGCAGGAAGTGTGGTGCATTAAGGGATATGTCGTTTTGTAAGTCTTAAAGGTCCGGTGAAGTGAACGGGAAAAAGAACAGGGGGATCAGACGGAAGCGTTACACATCATATCTATAGACATTGAATGCTTGATCTATATGAGTCAACGCACAAACACATTGGGCCCTATCGTACACCCAGCGCAATGCAAGTGTTTTTGTTAGTTCTCATTTTCTCGTTCTATGCAACGTTGTTTAAATAGCAAATACATTTGCGCCCATGGGCGTGCTGGTCTAAAAATGAGTTGTGTTCATGCACATCGTTGGCCCGTTGCTATTTAGAGGAACTGAAAATAGACTGCGCTATAGACCAACTCAAACTTGGTCTAAAGTCATTGCCGCAATATTTTTTTTGTTATTTCTGGGGGGCTAATAATTGTGGCCTGAGTGTATTATAGAAAAACATTTATGTATTTTCCCCCCTCTTTCGTTTTACTTCAATAAATTAAAATTAAAAAGTTTTTGGATTTTTAAAAATAATAGATCTAAAGGAGAAACGATGCAGATTTATTTTCCCAGCATTCTTTGCTCATATTTACCAAGGGGCTCAAATTTTTGTCCCCAACTGTATATGAGTTATGCACAAATGTTCACAGATTTTTATAATCAACAGTACACAGGACAAATGCATCACATCTATAGACATTGAATGCCTGTTCTAACGTTGTTTATTATCAACGGACAAACGCATTATGTTTATACAATGTACACATTGTTTTTTATAAGTGACAGGACAAATGTGTCATATCTATAAACACTGAAAACATGTGCCATTATACATGCAGCCCAATGTAAAGTGACTTTACGTGATGTCTTCTGCACATAAGTAGTCCAGTGTGAAAGCAATGGTGGACAGTGTACAACTGGATGAGGGCAGAGACAGCAGGAGTCCATCAGCAGTCATGGGCAGGGCTTAATCAATGAGATGTCAGTTTGCTCAGAAAATGCCAACAACTTGTTCAAGAGGTTTATTGGGGATATAAAAAAATGAATGGGTGGATGTTTTACATTCTAGGGTGGTTCTGTACACACACTCCTGACACAAGTTATGTTTAAACAACATTTAAAAGTGCATTTTTTTGGATAGTTGGCCTTTAAATTAGATTTCGCCTGAACTAATTGCCATCCATCACTGTTGTTCAATAGAATACAGAATCTAAGCACTGTTTGTAAAAATTATTATGAAAGTAAACATTAGTGCTGTAACCACATGAGCCCGCCTCCAAAGTTTGTCTTTTAAAAATAGGGCGGAAGTTTCATGCATAATATCCAAACAGCACTGTTGAAATAGATGACGTCCTAAAAAGCATAACCTCATTGTCACCTTTCCCTGCCAGCCAACGGCTTCATGGAGAAGTATTGACAGACAAAATGTGTAGCCAGTGAGAAGACGGTTCCAACAGTTTGTGTGATGTTTACTTCCGATTGTTTTTTTTTTATTGTTCACTAAACCATTCTTAAGTGAAACAACCTCTGACGCACCTGTTACTCACAACTGACGTAGCTTTCGTGGACGAATTCCAAACGGCCTGTCTGTGCACTAGAAAGGGGACTGGACAAGGGAACGTGATAAGAAAGGTCACATTGGGACAGTAGTGTAAAGTATTGGAGTAAATGTATTAGTTACTGTACTTAAGTATCTTTTTGGCTGCTTTGTAGTTGTACTAAGTATCAAAGACATTAGCAGCTTTTACTCTCTACTTAATTACTAAAAATCAACATGTGCGATCACTTTATGCGAATGCATTATCAAGTAGTTGTCAATCGCTGGAGGTTTAATTATATGTGAGATGAGGACATGACTACAGCCGGCGATGAGGCCAAAATCTGCATGTCCAGTGCATAAAGGCTTTGACTTTTAATTTTACTTTACATTATTTTATTTATCCTTTATTCTGAAGAGTTCTTTTTGAAAAGTTCTTATGAGCACTTGATCTTAACTGAGACCTGAGTCTTTGTAATAGACATAGACTTCGGTGTCGACCTCGATTTGTTTTTAATGACTTCAGAAAATAAATGCAATTGCTCTCCTCACAAATCAAATGTCTGAAGGTATTGAGGACTAGTGCTTCTTTGAGCATATTCAGTATGAGTAAAATACTCAAGTACTGTTAAAATCAGATACTCTAAGACATTTACTCAAGTTGTTTTGGAATTGTTGACTTGTAACTATATGCCAGTGTTTGGTAATACGGTACATCACGGTAGTGAAAGTGCACAGTAGTGTTATTGCAGGCACGTCAAATCACTGTGAAAAAGAATGTGCCTTCTCTTTTCCTTTGACTGATTAAAATAACACTGCGTTCATGCTGCTTTAGCGTCATACGCATGCACACTGATTTAAACAGCCTCATGTGGAGAAGAATGGCGGAAGGCAGAACGCTGCCGAACTAAGATGAAACATGAGTTGTCACGCCACTTCTAATATTTACGTGTTTCTGAACCACATAAAAACAAATAGCCTAACTAAAATGCCAAAATTGGATTGAACATTTCCATTTGCATACCTGACGGCTGAAGAGTAAGCTTGGTCCGCTAGCTATGTTAAAGTTTACGTCTCGTGATTTAACAAACGAAGTACAGTAATCTGCTAATATTAAGTTATGTAGTTAATAATGGCAGTGTGGCAGAACAATAATTTTGTTTCAAGTTAAAGATGGAACGTAACACAGACGTAGCTTGCCACAGAGTGCTGCTTTTAAATGTCTATTAAGCTATATAAGCTATCCTACTGCTTACTATCTCGAAAAAAATATGAATTAGCACTATTGTTGTACTGATACTGACAAGTAATTATTTATAATAAATTGATGTGTCAGTAAAAATGACCATTTAAATATCAAACCATGAATATTATGTTACATGCACTATATTGCCAAAAGTATTAGGTCACCCCATCTAATAAACAAGTTTAATGACTTTTGTAATTTCGGTAACATTTTATTTTACAGTGCCCTTGTTACACATGTTACATGTACTTACTATAGTATTTATTATAAATTAGGCATAATTACATGCAACTAACCTAAAACCACACCCTCATCCTAACCCTATAGTAAGTACATATAGTTAATTATTATTACTCCGTACTTAAACGTAAAAATACACTGTAACACGGACACCTTAAAATAAAGTGTAACCTTGAGCAAGGCACCTAACCTCCACTTGCTTACTATACAAAATGTACAAATGTATAGTACAATGTAATGTAAGTCGCTTTGCATAAAAGCATCTGCTTGTAAATGTAAATGTAAATGTAATTGCCCGCCTCTGGAGAGGCCGCCTCTGCTCTGCATACGATGGCGGTTCTCCAGGTCTTCCAGGCTCAGCTGCTGTGTTCTCTGGACGGAGAAGAAACTAACCCGGACGGTGTGCGCGCAGCCACTGATTTCGTGCTTATGGCTACCAAGCGCACAGCCCAAGCCATTGGCCGCAGCATGGGCTTCATGGTGTCTCTCCACCGCCACCTGTGGCTGACGCTCACGGACCTCAGGGAGGTGGACAAGAGAGCCCCTCCTGAACGCCCCATTGTCTCCCTCTGGTTTCTTTGGGGATGCCGTCATTGAGCGCTTCACTGAAGATCAGAAGCGCTCACGTGCGATGAGCCGATCGGCGCAGAGACCGGCCAAGCAATCTACACCCGCAGCGCCTTCCACCTCCGCAGCTGCCGAGCCCGCGGTTCGCCCCAAACAGTGGCGGGACGCGCCTAAAAAGCGCCAGGAACCCGAGGCCGGGATGCTGTCGCACAGTGCACCCCATCCCGTCAAAGCATATGACGGGGCATATGTGGGGAGTAAAGTCAGTGCATCGCCGTGAGGTCGGGGGTGTAACCAACCCCAGTATGAGGTCACCGGGCTCCTGGTCGGAGTCAGAGTCAGAGAGGCAGTGGCATGTCAATCGCTTGGAGCTAAGAGCGGTCTTCTTGGCTCTAAAGTGCTTCCTCCCGCAGGTCGAATCGCAGCATGTGTTGATCGCCCCGAGATGGACAAATCAGCCGTGGTTTCCCGACCTAGCGGAGCTGCTGACGGCGCCGCCGTGGCCGATCCCGCTAAGGAGAGACCTGCTAACCCAAGCGGGCGGCTCGATCTGGCATCCCAACCCCGAGCTGTGGTGCCTACATGTGTGGCAGGTTCGCGGAGACAGGGGACCTTGCGGGGTCTAGCGAATCGCGATTGGGACACTATTACAGAGTCGCGAGCCCCCTCTACGAGGCGTCTTTACGCTTTAAAATGGGCGTTTTTTGTCAGATGGTGCGCGGAGAACGATCTCAACCCGGAGCTTTGTCCCGTGTCTGACATTCTAGCTTTTCTGCAGCATCGCTTGGATGGCGGCGGCTCGCCGTCTACCCTGAAAGTTTATGTCGCGGCCATTGCAGCTGTTCACCCACCAGTCGACGGTTGCTCGGTGGGAAGACATTCTTTGGTGGTGAGATTTTTCGCATGTCGTGCTGTAACGTTCAGTCAAAGATTCTGAGTGTGTGCGGTCTAGACGGTGTACTATAAGGGGTGCTGCCACGCCCCTAAGCGCCTTCTTGACCGACATTGGCCAGTTTCAATTTGATTTCACTGGCGTTGTGCAATAAGGCTTCAGTAAAGGTTTGTAGAAGAGATATACCCCTAGCGTTGTTAACGCAATGTGTCGTTCCCTCCTCTGTCCTCTCAGGGAACCGAGGTTGCGATAGTAACCGGAGACGTTTCCCTGAGCTAAAGGCTATCTCCGTAACTGATTTCTACAGTTTCCCTGAGCTAAAGGCTATCGCGGCTATCTCCGTAACTGGTTTCTACAGTTTTCCTGAGTTAAAGGCTATCGCGGCTATCTCCGTAACTGGTTTCTACAGTCTCGCGGAGCTAGATGCTAACTTTGTGAGCGTGGTGCTGTTTTGTTTTGGTGTTTTAATGTTCGTTTTTGTTTGTATTTGCGTTTAGTTTATTCTCGTTTTTTTGCCTTTGGCCTCGGGTCGCATAGTGGGTATTCTCTGCATGTTTTGTGTTTTAATGATCAGGTGATGCGACGAGGTAAGGCAATTAATTGAGTGTTAGGTTGCTTTGTAGTGTTTATATAATTGTTTTTTTGTTTGTTTCAAATAACTATTTGTCTTTGTTTTTATTTAGCAATTTCTTTGATTTTGGGGGTTTTTGGAGTAGAGGGGTTTCTCTCCTTATTTTCTTAGATTTACTTTGATTGTGGTGTGTATCATTTATTTATTTCTTCTGTTTGCATTTGGTGTGAGGTGTGGTTACATTCTTAAATTTGGGGTGGCCTGACGTTTCATTCCCCCTCCTTAATTAACAGTTGTTTTTGTTGTTGTTACATGTGTGTGTGTGTGTGTGTGTGTGTGTGTGTGAGATCAGTCAATTTGATACTGGAGTATTTTAGATTTAAAATAGATATCAATTGTTGTTTCTGCTGCTGTTGTGTGTGTGTGTGTGTGTGTGTGTGTGTGTGTGTGTGTGTGTGTGTGATCAGTCAATTTGATACTGTAGTATTTTATATTAAAAATAGATATCAATTGTTGTTTCTGCTGCTGTTATGTGTGTGTGTGTGTGTGTGTGTGTGTGTGTGTGTGTGTGTGTGTGTGTGTGTGTGTGTGTGTGTGTGTGTGTGTGTGTGTGTGATCAGTCAATTCGATACTGGAGTATTTTAGATTAAAAATGGATATCAATTGTTGTTTCTGCTGCTGTTATGTGTGTGTGTGTTTGTGATCAGTCAATTTGATACTGGAGTATTTTAGATTAAAATCGAATAATGTCTTTTTCTTCTACATTTATACCCATGTCTCCTGCCTGAAATACTTCTTTGGTAAGGAACCTGTGTGCCCTAATTGGGTCTGATTCACATTGTGGGGTGGCGTAGTCGGATCTATCAATTTGTTTAAATTTCTTTAAGAGTCCCGAACTGCTGTTCATCTCACTACTGCTCTGCTACAATTATTTTATTTATTACCATAACTTAAGAGCATTTGTTCTTTGCAATTTCATGTTCATTTGTTAAAAATACACCAACTTAATGCTAATTTAATATGAAAATGTACATTTCACAGCAACTAATGCATTTGGCTTTAGCATAAGATTGGTACCTTTTTCCATAACTAAAAGCCTGTATTTTCCTCCTTAGAACTTCGATGGGGTCGTCGCCTTCAAGTTATAGCCTGTAAATTAATTTCTAGTTAAAGTTTGCACGGATGTTATTTCGTTTAAAACGCGCTTTAGTTCCTGTTACCTTAGTTGATTTTTTTTATTGATACAATGCAGAGCTAAATATGTCAGACACTGACAATGAAACGACAAAGAGAAAAACATTTATATGCGGCGATGATCAAGAATTCGTAGGCTAAATATCTTCTTCAGATGACGGCCGCATAATAAAGGGGAAAACAAGCTAATGGATCCGTTTTTGTTGCTTTGTTTTCAGGATCTTAACTCATAGAGTCGGCATGAAGGTATCAAGCCCATTTTTTTTTTATTATCAACATTATAAGTGATAAAACAGATATTTTTGTCAGTCTATTGTTGTCTATGGTTACCCGTCTTCGCTGTCGGGTTTAAAAGCAGTTTTTATGTATTTTTCTATTTTCCGTTTTCTTTTGCCAACGTTGCTAATCTTTTCCACTTACAAAACACATAGAGGATATAAAATTAGTGCGTTATAAATATTTACTTATAATTATAAGCGGGATGTGAAATAAGTAAAAACATAAAAAATGACGTCTTTATTAACTTAATTTAAATTTAGTTTTTTATGAGCTTGATTATTCGAATATGATTTTATTGAAAAATTCCCATCCCTAGTTCAGACTGACATTTTAACATCGAACCAAACAGCTTAGTCTCGACGTGATTGGACAGCTTTTATGATTTAAATTTTAAAACGGAACTTACCGGATATCCAAAGCAATGCTGTGTGCTGGGTATAACGTTATATGCTCAATGTATGCCTGCGCAAAAGCCGGTAACTTGTGAAGTCCTACGTGTTTAAAGCAGTCAAAACGCCGTCAGGAATTTCTCTGTTGTATGCGCAAGCACAGATCTAATAAACACTCATTTTATATTAGCAATTACCTGATTTTTGGGTCATATATTGTTATCACTTTCTGTTTTTGGTTCGGTTAGATGCCTTTGGTCCGTGTTGCATTAATACTTTAATCGAACTGAGCCAGAGTTCGCTTGAAAGCGGACTGAGACCCATCTTTTCAGGGGTCTCGTTCCCCTTTGGTGAGCACCAGGGTTCGGGTGGCAGCGTTCATAAATAAACCGTACCAACAGAGCAATCGGACCAGATTAATCGAACCAAACATGTCATATGTTAGTGCGTTATAAATGTGATCGCGCCGCCCAAATGTGATCGCGCCGCCCAACCATGTGATCAACCATGTGATCGCGCCGCCCAAGATCCAAGATGGCGGCGCGATCACATCGCGAGGCTCAGGGTCTCTCCAGATTCTGCAATTTTGTGGTATTTTTCTTGCTCATCTCGGGCCTGTTCGTGCAGAACAGCTGTGCCCTTACACCCGACATGAGCTCTTGGATATTGGTTTGCGACTTCCTGACAGTTTTATCGACAACCTTCAACTCTTTCCTGAGATCGCCAGAACAACCGAGGCAGCTCACTCTACCCGGCCGGGCGGAAGTGCTCGCAGGCGGCGTCGAGATCGTAAACAAAGGCGGGGGAACTAAGAGCTAAGCTAAAGCTAACACCGCACCGGCTCTCTTTACCCAGCATTTTCCTCGCCAATGTTCGGTCACTGGTGAACAAAATGGAGGAGATTCGACTCAGCATCACTTACAGCAAGAGACTTTTAAACTGTAATGTTATGATCTTCACGGAAACATGGCTACACAGCGGCATACCGGACAATGCTATTGATTTAGCAGGACGCCACACACTCCTGGCGGATAGAACGTTAGATGGCTCCGGTAAGACCAGAGGTGGTGGATTGTGCATTTACATTAACAAAGCTTGGTGCACGAACTCTGTTATTGTCGGAAAACATTGTTCAGCTAACCTTGAGTTTCTCATGGTTAAATGTAGACCGTTTTATCTGCCACGGGAGTTCACTTCCACCATTATAACTGCAGCCTACATTCCCCCGGATGCTGATGCCAAGCTTGCTATGAAAGAACTTCATGCGGCCATCAGTAAACAACAGACTGCTCACCCGGAAGCTGCGTTTATTGTTGCGGGAGATTTTAATCATTCAAACTTAAAGTCAGTTCTCCCCAAATTTCACCAGCATGTTTCCTGTCACACCAGAGGAAACAAAACCTTAGACCATGTTTACACAAACATGGCTGAAGCTTACGTTGCGACCCCCCTCCCCCACCTGGGACAGTCAGATCACCTTTCTTTGTTCCTCACCCCCAAGTATTCACCCCTCATCAATCGTGTGAAGCCATCAGTGAAGACCATCAAAGTGTGGCCTGTGGGGGCAGATTTCACACTCCAGGAAAGGTTTCTACACACAGACTGGAGTACATTTGCTTCTCAGGCCACCAGTGGCTCTCACACGGACATTGACTGCTACACCTCTTCTGTACTGGATTACATCAACACCACCATAGACAATGTTACTACTCAGAAACAGATCATCACGTACCCAAATCAGAAGCCATGGATGAACAAGGAGGTGCGCCTCCTGTTGAAGGCACGCAATACTGCCTTCAGATCAGGTGATGCACAAGCCTACAGCACATCCAGAGCTAACCTGAAGAGGGGCATCAAAGAGGCCAAGCACTGCTACAAGCTAAAGGTAGAGGAGCACTTCTCCAACTCCGACCCTCGACGCATGTGGCAAGGCATCCAGGCCATCAGTGATTACAAACCCACCCACTCCACCCCCGCAGCCACTGATGTCCTCTTCCTGAACGAGCTCAATGACTTTTATGCTCGCTTTGAGAGAGACAATAGAGAAACTGCCACCAAGCTCAAACCCTCAGTTGATCACCCTCCAATCACACTCTCCTCCATAGACGTCTGTAATGCACTGAGCCGGATCAGTGCGCACAAAGCCGCTGGACCAGACAACATCCCTGGACGTGTACTCAGGGCATGTGCTGAGCAGCTTGCTGGGGTTTTCCCTGACATCTTCAACCTGTCTCTTGCCCAAGCAGCTGTGCCAACATGCTTTAAATGCACCTCCATTGTGCCAGTGCCAAAACACTCCAGCCCAAAGTGCCTGAACGACTACCGCCCTGTAGCACTGACACCCATTGTCATGAAGTGCTTTGAGCGGCTGGTCCTGGCACACCTGAAGGACTTTCTGCCATCCACATTGGACCCACACCAGTTTGCCTACCGCAGCAATAGGAGCACAGAAGATGCAGTTTCCATGGCACTGCACTCTGTGCTCACACATCTGGACAATAAGAACACTTATGCACGTATGTTGTTTGTTGACTTCAGCTCAGCATTCAACACTATCATTCCATCCAAGTTAATAGCCAAACTTGAAGACCTGGGCATTAACACCTCCCTATGCAATTGGATTATGGACTTTCTGACCAACAGACCACAGCAGGTGAGATCAGGCTCCATCTGCTCCACCACTATCACACTCAACACTGGTGTACCACAGGGCTGTGTGCTAAGCCCCTTCCTCTACTCCCTCTTCACCTCCGACTGCAAGCCTGTGAACGGATCTAACTCCATCATCAAGTTTGCGGACGACACTACGGTGATTGGTCTCATCAGCAACAACGATGAGACGGCCTACAGGAAGGAGATCCAGCACCTAGCCACATGGTGCAACAACAATAACCTGCTCCTTAACACCTCCAAGACAAAGGAGCTCATTGTGGACTTCAGGAAAGAGTCAAGAGGCACACATGACACCATCCACATCAATGGGATGGCTGTTGAACGTGTCTCCAGTTTCAAGTTCCTGGGGATCCACATCTAGGAGGACCTGTCCTGGACTACCAACACCTCCAGCCTGGTCAAGAAGGCTCACCAGCGCCTCTTCTTCCTGAGGACACTAAAGAAGAATCGGCTGTCCTCGGCTATCCTGGTGAACTTCTATCGCTGTGCAATAGAAAGCATCCTGACCAACTGTGTCACAGTCTGGCATGGGAGCTGCTCTGTTGCAGAGCGCAAGGCACTGCAGCGGGTGGTGAAAACCGCCCAGCGCATCACAGGGACTCCACTTCCATCCATGGAGGACATCCAGAGGAAACGCTGTCTGCGTCGAGCTCGCAGCATTCTTAAGGACTCCTCTCATCCCGCTCACAGACTGTTTTCTCTCCTGCCCTCCGGCAGGCGTTTCAGGTGCCTCCGGACCAGGACCAGCAGACTAAAGAACAGCTTTTTTCCCAGAGCTGTCTCTTTATTGAACTCTGCCCCTCACTGATCCCACTGCCCCTCATATACTGCTACACTCTTCTCTCCCCCCTCATTGCACACCTGTCTTCACTTGTTATTTGCACTAATGGACTGTCTATACATAACATTTATGTTCATTTGCACTACCAGACTGCTCATTTGCACTGTCAACTGTTCATTACAGTACCGACTGTTTACTGTTTACTATGCATCTTGCACTCCTACACTTTAACTGAAATATGCAATAACTTCTTCCATTGCACTGTTACTTCAATAGCTTCTGTCCATAATTTATTTGCACTACTCTATATCCATCGCACTGCTGCTCACCATAGCCTAATTTATTGTATACAGCCACCTGTAAATTTCTGTTTATAGTAAAAGCCATCTGTACATTATGTTCATAATACATATCCATCTGTAAATTTCTGTTTATAGTAAAAGCCATCTGTATATTATGTTCATAGTATATATCCATCTGTAAATCTCTGTCTATAGCAATAGACATCTGTATATTATGTTCATAGTATATATCCATCTGTAAATCTCTGTTTATAGTAATAGACATCTGTATATTATGTGCATAGTATATATCCATCTGTAAATTTCTGTTTATAGTAAGAGACATCTGTAAATCATGGTCATAGTACATTTCCATCTGTAAATTACTTATGTATATTTATTTATGTAACTTATGCAACCAATGTATATCCTGCACTTGCTGCTATTGCACTTCTGGTTAGACCCAAACTGCATTTCGTTGCCTTGTACTTGTACATGTGTAATGACAATAAAGTTGAATCTAATCTAATCTAATCTAATATGTGAACACACCCTTAATCATATGTTTTCACTTACCAAAATCTAGTATGAAATAATTAAAAACTTGACAAATGATCAATAAGCTGTACTTTCCATGTATTTCTTATTATTGGTTAATATTTGAAAAAGTTATTAAACTTATTCAAACTAACACTGAACTTTGCTTATGTTTTTCAACATGTTTTTGTAATGCATTTCATCACCGTGATAATACTGTCTACCGAAAGCTTAATCAATTACCACAACAAAAAAATGTTACATCGGCACAAGCCTACTTGTAACTTGTGGAGAAATGTTCAAGTATTTCAGGTATTCTTTACACTTCTGCATTGGGAGACACATTTGTGCTTTTGCCCCTACAGTTCACACATCAAGAGCTCTGAATATCAAAGTGAGTAGGGGTTAGGGACTTTCAATTTCGATTGAAATTCGCCCAGTGCTGTTATCCTGTCAATGGCCACGGTGGCCATCAGTGAAATATCAGCATATGTAAAGAAACAAAAGTCAAGATAGCAGTTTATAGGACTGTTTTTGACTGTATAAAGTATGGATTCAGCCTTAAGTGTAATGTGGATTTTTGTTTATAATTATCTATTTGCACTATTTGCAAAATAAAAATTCTACATCTTGAAATTATGTGTGATTTCTTTGAGATTTAACTAAACAATGTTTTACACGTGCATTTAAAAGTAACTGTTCTGTAAACCTCAGATCATTTTGTCACCTAAGACCCCTTTGGGGCTAAGTGGCTGTTTTGGGTAAGGGCATTAGTGAGAGAAAACACAATACAGGAAAGGAGAAGGCCTTCAAGCTACATCCACAAATATGAAAAAACGCAAAGTACAATTTACTAACTTGAGGCTAGATCACAGAGGCACTTAAAAATACTCAGTCAACACAGTCTCATAAGAATTTGTGACGTCACAAAATTTAATCTATTCCTTCGTATTGGTGGACACGAATTTCCCCATTATTTCATGTCAGTCAGCTTGACATTCAATCTAACGTATTTTAATATGCGATACCTTTCATCAAATGTGTAAATATATATCAATGCAATCTGATGGGAATTCATACCTATTTTACAAGGTGGCTCATTTGTGTGAGTTTCTATTTCCTACAATCTTATTACTATGTTTTGTTATGATTTTAGTTTTCCCCTGTGACGTTAGGTTTAGGGGCGGGGTTAGGGTAGCCATTTATCGTTGCTTTGCCACCTCGTGAAACTCACGTTTTTAGCAAAATTAGCCTTTGTGGCTGGGATTTTAGGGTTTGGGGTGAGGTAAAGTGTTGGTTAGGCAACCCCTAAAATATTTACGACTTCTTTTCATATCAGGTTATAAATCTATAAGTGTACATACATGCGGTCTGTGTATTAAAAGTCTTGCTCACCAACACGAAACAATAGATGAAATAGCAGAAATATGCGTATACCCTTGCTACTGTACGAAGCAAATCAAATTAGTTATTAAAGTTTTTTATTAGCAAAACCTTTGTACAATGTAATTTTGCATGGCATAGAGCTAGAGGAGGTTGATTCTATTGTTTAATACAATGCTTTCCAAAATGATTCTGGATTGATATAGACAAAGAATTGTAATTTCTTTCTTTCTACCTGTAATAGACAAATAATCACTAAATACAGATGCCTAATGGTGTGCACTGTGCAACATTACAAAAACGGCATGAAGTTAACACCAATCCCTGAAATCACACTCCATCTGTTTAACATCTGCATTTACATCTGCAATACGTTTGCTCATCTGCAATACATCTCGGAGACCTCTGTATGTCTGTAATACATCTGCTAAAGATCTTACAGATGTCTATGTCTATATGACAGCAGACATCTCCGAGACATATTGCAGATAAGCAAACTATGTATTGCAAATGTCTTGTAGATGTGAATGCATACGTCAAATAGACGTCAAACAGATGGAGTGTGCTATCAGGGATAGTGGCATTTATACAACAATAACGGTGCTTTACTGTCCAAACAAACACTCAAGAGCTTTTTGACAAGAGCAGCTAAGGACAGTCTTTATTTTTAAAATATCCTAAATAAAATACCCAACTAATGTTCTATAATGTAAGTTTACATTTGAAGAGAACATATATATTTATACATATACACAAATACACAACACAGCACACATATTAAAAATATGTCCATAGAGAAAGCTAAACACATGGGCAGCAATATAGTTTTGTCACTGTAATGCAGCAGGTGCCTTGAGAGTTACACTGGATTCTAGGGCTGAAACGATTCATCGAGTTACTCGATTAACTCGATTACAAAAATTCCTCGAGGCAAAAACTCTGCCTCGAAGCCTCGTTAAATTCCTATGACGCGCACGGATCTGATTCACACGGACCGTTGTTCAATGTTCAGGAAGCACACCATAGCGCGTAATACATTTTGAATTTATTTGGCGCGATGGCGGAGAGTAAAGATGTCCATAAACGGCAGAGAATGTCTAAAGTTTGGGATCATTACATTCTTAAAAAAGAAGATAACAAGGTGCAATGTGTATTTCTGCCGTATCAAACTGCAATGAAGCAACTGGTGTGACTGGGGCGTCACTCTTCCTCACGCACGGCACGCGTGCACGCGCACACGCACACGCACGCACACACACAGGTTGCTAGATTACCATAGCAAATAGGCTCACCCCAGAAATGATATATTATTTGTATATTTCATATTTACTTTGATTTCAGGGCTAGATTAGCTACAGCATGAAAACTGTTGTGCATATTAATAAATTAAAGAGCTTTTACTCTTTTTTTATCGGATTTTAAAAATGTATCCGATTAATCGATTAATCGATTGATTAAGTGCTAGATTAATCGATTACAAAAAGAATCGATAGCTGCAGCCCTACTGGATTCAGTTTATGAATACCTGAATCAAGGTGAGATGAATCGTGAGGTGCTTAGAGATTTTGGAGACGAGAGATTCCATCAGTAAGTAATTATAGAGTTATAAGTAAGATCATAACTGCAAGGGTTTAATAGTTTCAACTGAAAAACATCAGGACCCAGGAAAACTGGGCCACTGAGAGAACAAACAAGACATGACTAATGTCAGTTCAATTGCCATTTCTTCAGGGTTCACAGTGCCACAGTCATCAACCGATGGAAAAAAATGCTATGTGCTACATAGCACAGAGGGCATATCCATGAAATCACACACATAACTGTACGTCCCTTGTAGGACGTGACATTTCTGGAAATAGTGGTCGTTGGGTGTGATTGTGTAGCTCATGGGAAAAGCAAACAGAAAGTGGAAGAACGTGGACATCTTTGCACATACATGTAGGAAAATTCGGGATTCCCTTCCAACCTAAAAGCCCTGTAGTGTCTGGCAATGTGTGCCAGTGTTGTACAACCACAAGTGACACTGTTTACGTGTTTGTGGTTCAAGAAATAGATACATATTTTTGATTCACACCAAATTAAATAAATAAATTACATGACAATAACCATTGCTGAACACTCCCTCCAACAAACCAACAAGATCTCTGCATTGTCTGTTTTATTCACTGTTTAATCTGAGAGTCTGGTCACATTGAAGCTGATCAGTTAGGTACTTTACTGATATATTTATTATTTAAAGTTTATGACACTCATAGCTCAAAAAAGGGCACACATAACTGATGGTCAAACATACTCTGTGATGTGACCTAATGTGCAAGAAGACATTCAGAAAGTCTGAAGATTCACAGACGTTCTTTAATGAATGTGTGGTGAGAGAAGAAAAGTTTCACTGTGACATGGTGCTTTGACTCAAAAGCCAGTGTGAGATAGAAAGAAGGAAAGAAGCCAAACTCCATGATAAATATATTTCACATAATCTTGTGGGATCAGGTGATCAGTGTCAAAATTACATCAAGGTGCAGTGAAATTCCAACATTTGTGTTCCTGTTGCTCAAATGATAGAGCAGTGCATTGGCCATGGGTTCAATTCCCATAAAAAAAAAAAAACGTGATAAAATGGATGAATGTATCTGCCAAATACAAAAATATAAATTTGCAGATCCATTAAATGAACTAAACCTAGACCTGCATATTCTGTAAACACTGTTATATTGCTAATGAGCTTCTAGTGCACATGCATTCCCATTTTTCAAAGAATTATATAACTTTTAAACATCATTATTTATAAAAACATATTTTATATATGATTTTTAATAACCAATTAAATATGTGTATCAGTTTAGACTCTAGTACCTGATTATTTGTATATTCAATACTAAACTGTTACCAATAAAACCGCATATTGGATAAGAGTTAAAGCCACACAACACACTCGGGTAGTGAAGGTCAGTCTGTCTAAACTTCCGGTTTCTCTGAGCACAATGCACCGGTCGGACACCACACCCCTGACTAGCCAAAACAATGAAAACGTTCACATTCTTTGTATCCTTCACGTTAACATGGAAATAAATCAGCATTGCACCTGACAGGGAATCAAAGGATAAGACATGCATTTATTTTACCTCCAAAGCTTCATTATAGTCATTTTCTAAGAAAGCTTAAGCCAAACCCATGAAATTGAAAAGGGAGAACAGAGCAAACCTAAGCTGATCAAAAACAGTTGTACCTTTTAGAGTCATGATCTCATGCTGTATAGATCTGGACATCATGACTGGATGACAGGAAGCCTCTTGAAATCTCTGGTACCTCTCTTTCTATCTGTCTCACTCTCAGGTATGTGTCTGTCTTCCAGCACCTGCTGTCAGATGACTTGTCTTCTATCTGTCTCTTCTTATGTCTTTTGGCAGTGAGTCTGTGGTCTTGGTATTCCTCACACCCATTTGCCCTCACGCCCACCTTCTCTCGCTAGACTGGAATCTGTTCATGTATCGCCTATCTCTTCCACCAAACTTACCCCTAAACTGAGAGCATCCTGCCTGGCATTCATATTCATGAAGGCCTAGCCAACCCCTGCACTGCTACATGCATACATTACTGATCAAAGCTATGAGCAACAAGCCCTAAAAATAGATCTTTACAAATGGGAACATTACTCTTTATATGCAATTCACAGTCAAAGCTTGAAATTATACAAACTAATAATAATTAAATATTTTTAACATGATAATGATGATGATATACACAAAGATCCAATATATTTTTCCTTCTGACGTTAAATATTAAAAAAATACATAATTTAAAATACATCATTAAATAAATATATTTTAAGAATATTGCCTAAAAACATCAAATGTATTTGTGTAGTATAACACATATTCTAGAGCAGGGGTAGGTAACATTGGTCCTGAAGTGCCGCTGCCCCGCAGATTTTAGCTCCAACCTTAATCAAACACACCTGAACAAGCTCATCAGTATCTTCAGGATTACCAAAGCTACAGACAGGTGAGTTTTTTCCAAGGTTGGAGCTAAAATTCGCAGGACAGCGGCACTCCAGGACCAAAAACAACACTAAGTAGAGTTATTATGTATATTTATACTATTTTATTTTTTTATTATTTGCAATCACAATCTTGTTATAACTTGTGTTATTTGTTCCCTTTCTGGCAGACTGCACAACAATCAGAAAACTTTGTCTGATCACATCTTCCCAGATTTGCTTTCCGGGACATTGTAAAAATAAGCATATTGTATCCCACAGGGAGAGCTGACAAGCACATTCTTAGCATAGTTCACTTTAACCTTAATAAAACATAATTATTACTTACCAATAAAAAAAGTAGTCAATATATATTGGAATGTCTGTATTCCTGTAAACATATTACAGCATACCAAAAGTATTACATTGGCAAAGTTTGCTTTGTTTTCCTTTTTAGCAAAAACATGTGAGCCTTAAGGATATAAACTGGTATGCTCCAAAATCATTCAAAACTGAGACTATTGCATGTGTGAAAAAGCTCATGACAAATGTGTTTTCTTGACCTCAACTACAGTGATGCAAGTTGAACCTGTCATTAAAATGTCATTAAGTGTCAATACTTAATAATACATATAATTTCATGACGGCGTAATAAAACTATTTGACAGAGTATTGACACGTAATGACATTTTAATGTAATGTTAATTATGACAGGGTTAGGGTTATGTTGTCTTGGTAATGTCAAGTTGTCATGACAAAGACACTGACAGGTTATGATGTATTGCTTTATGTCAAGTTGTCATAACAAAGACATCTTAAACAATGTCATCTTTGGATTAAAAATGACATAAATGAGCGAATGACACTTAATGACAGTCGCCATAAACATGCATAAAACCTCCTTCATATTCATGACATGTGTCATGTCATGATTATGAAGGTGTCATGTTAGTCATATGAACACCCCTTCAAGTAAAGTCTTACCCTCTATTCATTCTCTAATTTTCTCTGCTTGCTTATACATTTACATTAACACATTTGGCAGACGCTTTTATCCAAAGCTACCTACATTGCATTATACACTAGTTTCTGGATATGTGCAATTCCTGAGATCGAACCCATGACGTTGGCGTAACTACTGAACCACAGAACAACTTATAGAGGGTATGGACGTGTCGTCACTTTACCACGTGAACACCACGTGAGCATGCCGGAGCGCGCCGATGTGGGATGGCAAAACACTCAGCAAAATGACTGCTTATAATAACAAGAAACGCAGTTTCACGCAACATTTCAGTGTCCAGGAACACCTGATTCTTTTGTAAGTCATAGGGAAGTCATAAAGATCACCGTCGAGTCCAGCTTCTTGAAATGTTATCAAATAATTGCATGTTTTAGTCCCGGTTTCTTTGTTTCCCCTACTCTCCTCAGTCATTTGGCTTAGTGTTTTGCCACTCACGGGAGCAGTTCCCGCAATGTCACGTGGGACACGTCTGGCATGTTCACGTGGGAAAGTGACGTCAATGCATACCCTCTATACCATCTTAACGTTGTAGCTGACACTTTGTATTACTGGGACACCCCGTCTATGCATTGACATTATTGATTTTGCTGTTTTTCGTGTCCAACTGTTACGATCACCAGTTGGAGTGCCTGGAAGATCCAAAAGAGGGAACTCCCCCTGGACCTTTACATTAGCTCTGGACTACAATTCCTACAATCCTTAGGACGGATCAGGGCCATTTATGTCCACTTTGGCACAGAAATTCCTAGATTCCTAGGGTGCCCCCCTCCCCGAAAATACATATAAGTAAAAACATAAACTGTAAGAAAACACATTTAATAACAATTGAACATGCCTTAAATGCAACTACACAAATACAGTATACTAAACCAGCGCATAATGAAATTGTTTTAAAATTTAGGTATCTTCAAAACTATTACAAAACTTAGGCTTGATGGAACTGATATACTTCAGTAGTTTTATTCTAAATATACATTTTACAATTTACTGTATAATCATGTGAAAGTGTGTGTATGTGTCTTTGTGTGCATGCACATGCATTTATTCATGAACTTAACATGAAGTTTTTTGCATTACTAGAAGTATGCTACTCATTCATTGACTTTCACCAGAAGAGGTCCTAGTCGAGCTCTGGTTTGAAAAGCTTTGAGTAATGAGTCTATGGTGCTATTGATGGCTTTGGATACATAAGACCCAGAGGTTCTCAATTGGATTTAGGTCAGGAGAACATGAGGGTCAGTCAATGGCATCAATGGCTTCATCATCCAGGAACTGCCTACAAACTCTGGCCACATGAGGCACAGAACTATCTGACAATACTTCATAGCACATGGTGGTCTGTGCGACCCTCTAAGGATGGTCCTCCCCATACCACCCTTGTTGTTGCCTCTCCAGTGTATCTGTATTTGCACCAAAACAAGTGAAAATGATTCACAATCACTTATGCTTCCTTACCGGGTTGATTGATATTCCTGAAGGTTAACTGACTTGCTGTTATGCTGTGATGATTAAGTGTTCCCTTAATATACACAGATATACACAGACAAAAACAAAGAATGAAATTTGTACATGAAACAATGCTATATGACAAAGACAGGGTCAGTTCAGACAAGTTCAGGTTGTTTGGTGTATATAATGACAGAGAGGTACCTATTGGCCGTTGATGTCCAATAGTTGTACTATGAATGTCCAGACAAACATTCTAGCCTTCTGAGCTCACCTTATCACTCACACATGCGCACACACACACCACAACACTCTGCTGATCTGGTTGTTTGTGCTAATAGATGTGCTCTGAGCTGTCCTGTATAATTGTGATGTTAAGCAAACACTCTTAGATAAATTGTAGGCCAGGAACTTGCACATTTACAGCGCAGGACACATCTGTGCATTTGTGTAAAGGGCTGGGACTTATGGCACAGGATCTCCTCTAATCACTCTTCATTGTTTTGGGCCATTGTTACTGTTCCAAATTTGGGTGCTGGCTCCACTAGCATAAACACCTGACAGGATATCCATGTGCTTTCTCTTGAAATGCTCATTTTTGGTTTATCATTTCTATTTAAAACATCTACTGTACACTACTGTTACTATTGCTAAATTGCTTTATATTTTGAAGAACTCATATGTTTTCTTTGTTAAATTGTTCCTAAAGTTCACTTTATTAGTACATTATACCCCGCTTGTGATTTCCTGCCTAAAGTCGCAGAATGTATTTATGAGATTTACGGCCTCACATTTTTTCTAACCATGAATATCCAAGAAACTTGTGACATTAGCCAGGTTTTTCTTTCTGCGTGAATAATCACCCAAAATATCAGAAACGGCTTATTTGTTTTGTAGCTCAACTTCTGACAAGATAAACATCTTATTTTGAATACATTTTAAAACGGATAAAATTCGGTTCTTGAATGCTTCCAAAACTGAAAGTGACACCATGATGCATCACTGCTGTTAAAATGAACTATTGATATATGGTTTGTTAGGATAGGACAACATTTGGTCGAGTTTTAACTATTTAAAACTCTGGAATCTGAGAGTGTAAAAAATCAAAACATTGACAAAATCACCTTTAAAGTTGATAATGAAAGGCGATGTAGCAGGCTGCTGATAAGAAGAAACAGGTTTGTTTTAATAATCTCTTTTGACTTAATGCAGTAATGACGTTGTGGAGAATAGATAAACCTGAAAGCTGAAATTCTAAACTTTACATAGATACAGGGCTGGACTGGGACAAAAAATCGGCCCTGGCATTTTGGCTCAGAACGCCCCACATACAATACGATCACAAATACCACCCATTTTTGCATGCCCTTAAGTATGTCTTTCAACTCCTATTCTATAAAAGCACTACAGCCATATAATGAGTAGTAACAAGATGCAAACATGTCCAGTATAATTATACGATAAATAGCGCACAAAGCTGCATTGGCATAACAATACCATATAGGAAATAGATTTTTTGAAAAGTAAAAATCCTGAGAATTTCTGTGTTGTCCATAAACACCTAAACAAAAGTTGCCAGACATACACTTTTTTGTCAGGTCCTGAAAATATACTTTTCACCCTAAAAACACTGCAAGCTGACTTACGACTTACTGTTGATGTTGATAAATGATGGTAAACAACATAATGTTTTCAATTTAAGTAAGGCAATGTATTAGAGAGCAGGGGCGTACATCAAATTTTTTGCACATAGCACCGGTGCTACAGAGGTTTAAAGTTTAAATGTCTGTTATCTTTGAAAAACATAAGTGCAGATAATCACATAAATACACAGCTTTAATGTTACATACAGATAAAATAATATGGCCCTAATTGATCTTAATTATTGCAAAAAAAATCATTTAAAATTTTTCTAAATTTTGTGTTTTCAATGTTTTACTATACAATAGTAATACATTTGTTCATAAAAATACTGTAGTATACTGCACTAAAACTCTTAGGAACTATAGTATTTTTAAACCTTACTATAGTAAATTTTAAAGTATACTATAGTGTTTACTACAGTTTATACATTTACGACAAGTAAATAATGGTCTGGTTAAAATTAATCAGACTTTTATTTTGATGGGTTGTCGCAGGGAAGTCAGTGTGTGTTTGACGTAAGCTTCACTCAAACAGTAAAACACTCATAAAACTTTTTTGGAACAGCTCTGTGGATGAAGTTCACGTGTTCATGTCCTTGTATAGTAAAATACAGACACAAATGTTTAAAGTTTTAATTTCAAAAACAAAATAGTTGTGCGCTATCAGTTAGGCTAACATCAGACACGAACAAGCACAATGACAATCACACTTCACACGTAGCTCTGTCCAATGCACTTTTATCGAACGCGTGATACACAGGAAAATGTATTATTCGCACATCATTTTGCAAACAGTTAACGTTAGTTTGTCTATCACGTGTGTTTTTGACTCAGTTTTATCAAGTGGTATCACTGTTTTAAAAGCAGTTCTGCTTACCGCAGTTCTGTGCGTGCCGATGCTTCTATGGCCACATGACACCAACTGCTGCATAAAACATTTGTGTTATTTTACACATTTTGAAGCATTTGGTTGAAGGTCCTCTCATATCTCTGACTCTGTGCCTCCTTTGCCTTTCTTCTCAATGATCTTTCTGATGCACACTGACGCTGTCGCTGGATCCTCACAGAGGCCGGGGAGTTGTGTGATTGGGCCAGCTCAATGTCATTTAAAAAGAGATACACTAAAGATTAAGTGTATCATGGGCTGATCTGTTGTTGTGTTTTTTTTTGACAAATACATCACGTCACCAGAAAATGTATGCCGCAAATCGATTTACGAGTTTTAAAAAAAATAGTAGAGATGTATTGGCCCAAAAATTACATCGGCCCACCGGGAAAATGCCCGGTATGCCCGATTACCAATCCAGCCGTGCATAGATACCAAACTTAAGTGGGTAATTCCCAAAGAGCGGGCACCACTGAGTGATGGCGTGTTTCTGGGCATTATTGTTAGCGATTTTGCTGCATCCACTCATGAAAATAAAGTTTTTATATATTTACGGTACACAATTTCATGGAACATAATCTCTTACTTAATATACTATGAAAAATGAATACCTACCAAAAATGATGGGTATCAGCGGATGTCGGAGCGAGATGCAGATGGGCGTCAGCCGCAAGTGGGCTGTACAAACCTCCAGAGGATTTTGATTGGTTTATTTAATGTAGTGTGTTGTAGTATTGGTTCATGATTCACAATTGGTGGTGGAATATTTTGTTTTTGTATCCCAAAACATAATATTTTGTACTATCCCCTTCCCCAACCTAAACCTAAGTCACGTGAAAGGGCTGCACAATCGGAAGTAGCACAATGTCAGAACAGCAGAGAATGTTCGTTTTAATATAACATAAATAGAAACTGCAGTGCTTGCAGTGGTTTAGAGAAACTGTGGTTTATGAAATTAGAATACAAGAATAGGCATAATTATTCTTTTTATATCAATGTAAAGACATTTGTGTTTCCTAAGTGTTTATTTGTTGAAACCTTTATTATGCCATGCTGGCCGTAACTTCACGTTGAACTTCCGGAGGACTAAAACGTGCTTTGTCCATTTATTTTTCATTTTGGTTTTATTGTATATTCATTTGATGCATTTTGACAAAATGTGATGAAACAAAACTTTAAACTATGATGAAAATGTAATTTTAAATAGTGTTTTATTACTGTCTCTAAAAATCCAGCCTACTTGTGGCCTAAGCTCCACCCACTTGCAGTTTGTGGTGTAGGCTCCTCCCACCTGCAGTTCTCCGGGCTACTACTTGACCTCCGCTGATACCATCTCTCCTAATGGGCAACATAGGCTGCAGCCCAAGGACGCAAAAACTAGGGGGCCCCTTAGAAAATTCTCTTTTGCATTTTAAAACATGTTTTGATCAAGGTAATTTTCGAGGTCAGCACTGCTGTCACACACACCCAAATGAAGCTTCACAGAGGACAAACAGTACTGTGAAAGCCGGGGTATACTTCACTTTCCGTGTTCGTGTCCGCCTTGAACAAAGACGCGTCCGCACAGCTTCTTGTTCATACTCAACTGAACGAGTTCGACGCATGCGCAGTACGGCACCTAGTGGACTCGACCGATTCGGCATTTTTTGCGCATGCGCTGTTGTACGCATTTTGTCCGGTCTCAAAATTTGGGCTGCACGCGAACGATGACGAAAATGACGTCATACGGGCGGTGCACGGACGCCTGTACTATACTGCAGCAAAAAGAGCATAGTCCCTTTAAGCTATCCTCTGTGTTCATCTTGTCTCTCTTCCTATTGGTTGTGTAATGTGTCAGTCAGAGAGTATGCGCGAGTTACGAAAATAGAGGAGTTTCTAGTTTAGTCTACATGTTGTTCTCATGCTCATCGCATGGTCGGAAAAGCTGCTGTCCTGTGCCGGAGCGAGACAACTGAACAGTGTGATGTTTGACATGCAAACTGTGTATACCAACTGCTGTACTGTTGGTGAGCATACCGATGTAACCAACCTGTTAAATAAGTGAAGTAAATGCTCAGAAAGCGATCTCTTTGTCGTGGCTCATTACTCCCACACATCCACACAGGCCAACGCCTAATGAGGCTGACTAACTACGCACGCAAACATGACAAATGGTGTCAGAAGTGGAGACTTCATCTGGAAATTACAACGGCAATTAGCAACGAAAGAACCGTTGGACGTTGGCGAGACAACAGCGGATGAACAGTAAGCTCATTTTAACTGTTAGCAACCTTTCAGGACGAGAGGCAAGCAGGCTGACGTCATTGCGCCAATGAGAACCGTGTGGACTCAACTGCCAGTGAATTGACAGAGATAAGAGACTCAATTACTCCTCATGTACATTTGTAAAGTTTATTAAACAGAGAAATATATATATTTTAAAAAAAGGGGAGAGAAATTTATTAATTAATTAAGAGATGTCTCAAGAAGAATTGTGTCAGGGAGCTATAGCAGCAGCTTCTGATGTCAGCCAACCCCCAGACTGGTTGAAAGCAATGCTCGAACATCAAAATAAAAATAATGAGCAACTGCAAATGATGATGGCTCCAATATTGACTCATATTACAAGTTGTACTCAAGCCCCACAAATGTCAATGTTCACTGCGCCAAAGAGTGACACACGTGAGAGCTCCCAGCCAGTGGTCAGAGAAAAGATGATGCCTTATACAGACTCACCCTTCCTTCAAGATACTACGGAAAAGGTCACGCAACGTCACGGGTGGGCCGTTTGCTGCCGAGCTGGAAGTAATACAACAGAGAGCACGTACTTCAGGTCCCTCCAGGGCTACCCTCTCCATGGAAGCCGGAGCAAGACAACGTAACGCTGAGCGTGGTTTCAAGCCAGTTCCACAGCCTTCCAGTGTCGAACGACGGTCTAGAACTCCTCACTACCAAAGCCAGCCGGTTGCTACGGAAGGTCCCAAGGCAAAGCTCGCTGTTTTTGATGGTAGCGGAGACTGGGAAGCATTTCTGGTACCATTCGAGAGACAGGCCAGAAAGCATAGTTGGAGTGGGGACTACAGAGTGGACTGTTTGTACGAATGCCTGAGGGGGCCAGCTATTAAGTATGTCTGTTCGCTTCCTGAACATATCCGTGAGGACTACACCCTTCTTAAAGAGCAGTTAACTCACCGTTTTTGTTTGCGCGACCCCCCAACCACAGTCAGAAGGAAATTGGGGGAGCTCCGTCAGCTGAAGGAGCCGACAGCCGAGTTTGCAGAGGAGGTGCAACGCTTAGTCACTTTGGCCTACCCTGCCGTGGAGCTCGATCTGCAGGATCAATTTGCTACAGACTTCTTCCTCAAGGGACTTCGTAATCAGAAAGTTGCTTATGAGGTAATGAACAAGGATCCCCATTCGTTAGTAGAGGCTCAAAGATTGGTGGAGGCCCATGAGCACAATTATGAAGCTACTGTGGGCCGCGATATTGATGTGAAGGGCAGAGCTAGACGTATTTCCTGGGCGTATGATGAGGAACAGTTCATCGATTCCCCGGCAGTTTCACGCAGAGTTCAAAGTCTGAGCTACGCTACTGCAGACCAGGTGGCTGTTCTCTCACAGAAGACGGCATTCCTAACAGAGCAAATTAGATTAGATTAGATTAGATTAGATTAGATTCAACTTTATTGTCATTACACATGTACAAGTACAAGGCAACGAAATGCAGTTTAGGTCTAACCAGAAGTGCAATAGCAGCAAGTGCAGGATATACAGTGGTTGCATAAGTTACATAAATAAATATTACAGAAGTAATTTACAGATGGATATGTACTAAATATTACAGAAGTAATTTACAGATGGATATGTACTAATGTGGAAGATGAGTAAGAGCTATGTGTCTGCTGATCAGTTTAACATCCTGATGCAAAAGATGGAGCAGCTACAATTAAAGCTTGATAACCTTGCAGCCAGGGAGCCGAAAAAGCCAGAGGAGGTAAGCCAGGACAGGAGGCGAGGGCGGTCTCCAACACAAGATGGCAGGCTACGAGCAGGAACAAATTCGCCAAGCCCCAACCGCACTGGAGTAGGTTTGTGCTAGAACTGTGGGGAAGAAGGGCATTTCCGCAGGGAGTGTGTCAGGCCGTCAACCCCACCACGAAACTTGAGGCAAAGCAGCAGCGATCAGAACCACAGTATCACTTCAAAAGGGCTAGATGCTGGAGGAGCCAGTCCTCCACACCACAAGTGGGGCAGAGGCCCGAGTTTGCTTATGGATGTGACCATAAACTGCATTCCAACACAAACCGTTGTGGACACGGGAGCTGAAGCAACAGTTATCTCTGAGATGTTGTATCAACAGTTTCCTCTCGGTATGCAGACAGCTACAACGCTGACACGTCTCTATAATGCAGAATCAAGGAAGCTGCAAACGTAACCATCCATACAAGTGGTAGAGTGTTCATTGAAGAAGAACTAATCCCCACTAGGATCGTTGGGGGTGATGGAGCAGATTATCACATTGCTCGAGTGGTCTTAGAGGCGGAGACAATGTTACCGCCGGAAAGTGAATGTCTAGTCTGGGGTGAAGTGGACAACCCAAAGCCTGTTGTCTGCGTAGTTCTGGAGCCCTACCTGATCACGGAAACTGTGGCCTCGGGCAGTGTTGTCATCCCCATGGAGCGCAGAGTGATTGTGAGGCTTTGCAATCTTTCCAGAAATAAAACAACCTTAACAAAGGGAGCCTGTCTCAGTCTCTTGGTAGAGACAGAAAAGGATTGTACCAACACCCAAGAACAAAGAGATGACACACATCACTCAGAGCTGAGATGACTGACAACAGCAACAGATCTACCTGAGCATCTGCAAGCCCTTTATGCTGCTGCAAGTGGAACATTAAGTAATGCTCAGCAACAACGACTTATTAAACTCTTCCTCTCATGCAAATTTCTCTTTGCTGTTTCCGATGTAGACCTTGGCCTTTTAACAGCTGTCACACACAGGGTAAATACTGGGGCTGCTGGGCCCGTACGCCAGCCAGTCAGACGGACTCCGCTTGGATTTCAAGAGGAGGAGGAGAGGCACCTTAATGCTAAGCTGGAAGTGGGAGTCGTCACACCCTGTGCCTCGGAGTGGGCATCACCCATGGTGTTAGTTCGCAAAAAGGACGGAGGTGTTCGCTGGTGTATCGACTATCGGCGCCTCAACAACTTGGATGTCCTTGGGGCAGTTGTGGCCCATTGGTTAGAGAGTTGGACTCATGACCAGAAGGTGCTGGTTTGACTTTCAAGGCTGGCGGGTTACGGCTGAGGTGCCCTTGAGCAAGGCACCTAACCCCCACTTGCTTACTATACAAAATGTTCAAATGTATAGTACAATGTAATGTAAGTCGCTTTGGATAAAAGCGTCTGCCAAATGCGTAAATGTAAATGTAAATGTAAATGACAGTCCCTAGGGAAAAGGTCATTAATGAGGCCTTTGAAAGGTAAAAAATGCGATATGCTAACTTGGCAGCTGAGGCAGAAGAGCATGGCTGGACAGCGAAAGTATACCCAGTGGAAGTGGGCTGCAAGGTCTTTGTGGCTAGCGCCACTCTAAAGCTGTTAAAGGAGGTGAGCATCAGAGGACAGGTTCAGAGGAAGATAGTCAGGAAACTTGCTACTGTTGCTGAAAGAAGCAGCCACTGGCTGTGGCTGAAGCGGATGAACTAAGTGACCTAATCACTATGTGACACACACCCAGGTATTATTAGTAGTGGGCCTGCCTAGGCTGAGGTAGACTGGACAATAATTTGATAATAATATATATCGCAATAGGATTTATTTAGATAACTGTGATATGATTTTTCACAATATTTTCGATATTTCAATAAACAGTTTCTCAACGGGACCATCTGTGTCAGAGCCCTGTCAGATAGGCTGTCACTCTGCTCAGCACCAGCGGCTTTACTGGTGTTATGGAGCGGCACTCGTACTCGTACCCCAGTATAAATTGCTAGTTTAAGTTTTACAGTGAACATTTTTGTCAGTATGTTCATTTACAAAACGGATCTGCAACATCTGTAACCCAATTCATGCTTGTAAAAGCAACGCAGCCAGACATTAACCATGTGCGTGCAGAAATCCATGTTTGTTGGACAGCATGGCAAATCTCGTAGATTTTTAAAGCTAAGAAACTGAACTGAAACATATTGTATAAAAGACACTGAAACTAATTTAAATGGTTCTTAATATAGGAGAGAATGGCAAATGTTGTATGACCAAAAAGAACTGGAATTACAGTCATACATAAAATTATGTGGATGGTAATGAATGAAGATTACAAGGTGAGGGCACAGGCCTTTACAAAAAGATTTTATTCTTATCATATGTATCTTTGCACACTGCTGGCTTCTAGAATGATTTTGATCAGCATTTTATTGTTCACAGCAGAGGGCTCTCTCAACTTACAGTATATCTTACATTTTACTGTTTGCCAATTGATTTTTCTGTGGCTATTTTAATATCGTTATTGGAATTATATCGTATTGACCAAAATAAAAAAAAAATATTGCAATATAAATTTTGGCCATATCATCCAGCCCTAGGCTAAGGGTGTGATAAAGGGCCGAAACACCCATTAACGTTGCGGTACACAACTGATGATGTGTCGCATAGTTGTACGCATAGTTGTACTGCAATCCTGCCAACCTTCGCACTATCTGTACCTCTTCTACTCTTCCACTCTCTCTTTCCATTGGTCTCTGGAATTGTCAATCTGCTGTTAATAAATCTGACTTCATCCCCACTCTGCTCTTAGTATTGTAGGATTAACTGAAACCTGGATTACTTCTGAGAACACAGCAACCCCTGCTGCCCTCTCTAGTAACTTCTCTTTCTCTCACACCCCCCGCCAGCATGGGAGAGGTGGTGGCACCGGTCTTCTCATCTCCAAAGACTGGAAGTTCTCCACCTACCCCTCCGTAGTCAACACCAATTCTTTTGAATTCCATGCCGTAACTATTACTTCTCCATTAAAACTCCACATTGTAGTTATTTATCAGGTCAACTGGGTGAATTTCTAGAAGAACTAGACATGCTGCTCTCGTCTTTCCCTGAGGACGACTCGCCGCTTATTGTCTTTGGGGATTTCAACATCCACCTAGAGAAGCCTTATGCCTCAAACTTCCACTCTCTGCTTACCTCCTTCAATCTCCAACTAGTCCCCACCACAGGTACCCATAAGTCAGGTAACCAACTTGATCTTATCTACACACGCAGCTGTGATACAGAGAACACCTTGATTACACCTCTGCATGTCTCTGATCACTTTTTCATCACTTTTAATTTAATACTGCATTCCCTCAACTCACCAACTCCTCTGCCAGTCTCATTTAGGCGGAATCTGCGCTCCCTTTCTCCTGCCCATCTTTCATCTGTCATAGAAACCTCCCTTCCATCCTTCACACACTTTGCATAACTTGATGTTAATTCTGCCACAGACACACTTCTCACAACACTAACCTCATGTCTAGACACTATCTGTCCTCTTTCCTCCAGGCCAGCACGTGCTACTCCTTCCAGTCCCTGGTTGTCCGATACCCTCCGGGAACACCGGACTAAACTTAGAGCGACTGAAAGGAAATGGCGCAAAACAAAAGACATCGCTGACCTCTGTAAGTATCAAGCTTCACTCTCTATCTTCTCTGCAGACATTCACACTGCTAAATCTGCATTCTTCCATGACAAAATTAGCAGCGCCTCAGACTCCCACAAGCTTTTGAAACTTTTAAAACTCTCCTCTGTCCCCCTCCACCACCTCCGTTCAACTCCCTAACGGCTAATGACTTTGCCAGCTACTTCACAGACAAAACTAGGTCTATCAGCAGACAATTTTCAGCTCCACCCATCCATGATCTCACACCGCACATACACTCAGCAGACCATCTTCTCTCCTCTTTCTCTCCTCTTAAAGAGGATGATGTCTCTAAACTTCTACTCTCTACTCACCCAACCACCTGCCCGTTAGACCCCATCCCCTCACATCTACTACAAGCCATCTCACCCACACTCCTACCATCGCTCACTCATATCATCAACACATCTCTTAATACAGGAATGTTCCCCACTGCATTCAAGCAGGCCCGGGTAACCCCGCTGCTTAAGAAACCCACACATGACACTTCCTATAACTATAGACCCATTTCTCTCCTTCCGTTCATAGCAAAAGCACTTGAACGGGTTGTTTTCAATCAGGTGTCTACCTTCCTCACCCAAAACAACAGGCTGGACACCAACCAGTCAGGCTTTAAGAGCGGTCACTCAACCGAAACTGCCCTACTAACAGTTACAGAAGCCCTAAGGAGGGCAAGAGCTGAGTCCAAATCATCTGTTCTCATTCTCTTAGACCTTTCTGCAGCCTTCGACACGGTTAACCATCACATTCTTCTGTCCGCCCTCTCTTCACTGGGCATCACTGGAACTTCACTCTCCTGGTTTAAATACTACCTCGCAGATAGGTCCTTCAAGGTAGCTTGGGGAGGTGAAGTGTCCAAATCACACCAACTAGTCACCGGGGTCCCACAAGGATCGGTTCTCTGGCCTCTGCTCTTCTCCATATACACCACATCACTGGGTTCCATCATACAAGCACATGGATTCTCCTACCATTGTTATGCTGATGACACTCAACTTCACCTCTCGTTTCATCCAGACGATTCCACGCTAGCCACACAAGTCTCAGACTGCCTGGCTGACATCTCTTCTTGGATGAAAGATCATCACCTACAACTCAACCTGGCCAAGACTGAGCTTCTCGTCCTTCCTGCCACCCCGTCAGAACAGCACCAGCTTACCATCCAACTTGGTCCATCAAAGATAACCCCATCGACTTCAGTCAGGAATCTTGGGGTAATCATGGATGATCAGCTGACTTTTAAGGATCACGTTACTAAAACAACTCGGTCATGCAGGTTTGCATTGTACAACCTTAGAAAGATCAGACCATTCTTAACAGAACATGCAACACAGCTTCTCATTCAGGCACTCCCAGCCTGTGCCTTCAAACCTCTGCAAATGATCCAGAATGCTGCTGCACGCCTGGTCTTCAATGAGCCCAAGAGAGCACATGTCACACCTCTGCTCATCTCTCTGCACTGGCTCCCAGTAGCGTCATGCATTAAGTTCAAGGCACTGGTACTTGCTTACAGAACAGCCACTAACACAGCACCCATCTACCTTAACTCTCTCTTACAGACCTACATCCCCTCCAGAAGTCTGCGGTCTGAAAACGAGCGGCGCCTCATTGTTCCTTCACAGAGAGGCATGAGATCCATCTTGAGGACATTTTCTTTCTCCGTTCCCTGCTGGTGGAACGATCTTCCTGTTTCCATCAGGACGGCTGGATCAATTTCACAATTCAAAAAACAGCTGAAGACCCACCTCTTCCATGAGCACTTAACTGTCTCATAATATAATTTTTTTTTTTTTTTTTAATTCTACCTCTATTTTTCCTTTCCTAATGTTCTCTATATACTTGCTTATACTATCTTGACATTGTATTTGAAACTTTGTATTACTAGCACTTCTCGTGAATATTGCTTACTTAGACGAATCGCTTGCTGTTTACCTCAATTGTAAGTCACTTTGGATAAAAGCGTCTGCCAAATGAATAAATGTAAATGTAATGTAATGTAAATGTACTTGTACCGTCCTTTGCCTATCCTTGCAACACTAGTTCTGTGCTTCGGGGTTCCCTAGTTACGCAATTGTAAAACCATGACTCATTATTGGGTATGGAGGCCAGAACCACGGACATGGCACTGGGCCATGATCCTGGATTCTTGCTGAACTAATATCAGAGCTATTAAATGCTAAATGATGTGTTTTGCTAAAAGGGAAAGGTTCTATGATGAGGCTAAATTGTGCTGAAAACCTGGATTATAACACCTAGTCTTACAAAGCAAAGAACTGAAACGGGAGCATTTAAATGATGAAATTGTTCAGTTTAGAACCAGTGTGCTTCTCCCAATGTTGAAATTAATTAAAGGATCTTTCTCACCCTCCTTGTGTAAAATGTTTGCTGGGCTGTTTAGGATTTTTTAAATTATTACTTTGTAATATTGTTTAATTTATGTACATAATAACCTAATTATATGGCATTATGATGTGCACTTTGTTTGTGTATTTTTTTTACGAGTACAACATGCATGTCTTTATATATTGTGTGTTTAATTACACATTTGATTTACTAATTCAATGAATATAACCGGCATATAACTGGGCTGGGGGGCTGAAGCTGCATATGCCCAGGGACCTGCGAAGACTTAACGAGGCACTGCTTACAGTAAGGCACTGTAGTACACCAGTATGTGTGATGTCACTACACTATATTAGAAAAGAAGACAAAAGCACACACATCTTCCTTAAAAGGGTGCTCGACCAAAAAACGAATGCAAAATATTGACAGAAATGCAATATAATATACATAACCAACTAGCCCTAACCGTCGGCACACCACAGCTCCAAAAAATTAATTTAGTACAAAATTGTATTTACTAAAAGACTAAAGCATAGTGTGTAACGTTTCGAGCTCAGATGCTCTTCATCAGACAATTCAAAACACTAATGACCCACGTATTTATAGTATAACATCAGGTGGTTAACAGTCACATGACAGGCAGAAAACAAGACAAATCTGAAACTAAACAGACTGAAATACAAAACATACAGAAGAAAAAATAAAATAACGCAAAAGTCTTTAACTAATTACAATAACGATAATAATAATAACACCAAAAACACCTGCATAAACAAAAAACATATTATAAATAATGAAACCAAAACCTTTTAAAGAAAAGGACGAATATCAAAATCTTAATTTAATCCTCTGGGGGCTAACCTATCAAGTGTGAAAATCCAAAAGGCCTCACCCTGTAAAAGAAGTTTATTTATATCACCTCCGTGCCATGGACACTTAACTAGCTCTATAGACGGTTTTAAAGTGACAACATAAACAAACGTTACTGCACATGCATGCTATTTTGACCTCAACTTAACTTCCAGTACACATCCACAAACAATAGAGTGCCTGTAGATTATTTCTGATAACAAGCAAAAGAAACCAAGAAAAAAATGTTACTTGACCAAACTTATCTCTCCAATATTTTGAATTTAGACTGCGATACCAAGCTCAACCGCTAGATGTTAATGTCCCATACGGTTTCTTTAAATGCGACCAAAGTACAGGACCCATTCAACAAATTGTTCATTTAATAAAATGAACATACAACAAAATTCAACAAATCGTTTATTTAATGCAATTATTATACAATAAAATAATAATATAAATTAATATTAACATAAATTAAATTAAATATAAACTGTTATATCATTAGACAGGGGTTAGAGCAATGTATGGCTCCCCCTGATGCAAGAGTGCGGGATTTACAATTGTCTGCGGCAGAAGGTAAAGTAGATGCTCTGACTGGGGTCGTGGATGCACTTCGTAATGAAGTTCAGTCGCTACAAAAATCTGTACAACAGCTTTTGGAAACTGTTCCATCATTGGTGAAAGTGGTACCGCTTAGAAATACTAATGCTAAGCTGTTAACATTTTCGACTGGAGGTAGACAGGTGCAGTCTTCTGGGGGTGGGTGCTGGGAATGTGGGTGTAATCGGCATTTGAGAAGAGACTGCCCTTATGAGCAGGGAAACAGGAGGGGGCAGGCATGTGGCCCAACGTGCCTGCCCCCTCCAGTCCAAAAACATTTTTACCAGTTGGCCTCACCGTTCGAGTATAACCCGGGGGTTTACCTTGCTGCTAAATTAGGTGAGTACGATGTTAAACTTTTAGTTGATACAGGTGCCCAGGTTTAAATAATACCTAAGCAGAGGTGGATTACTATTACTAACAGAGGATCCCGGCTTGAACCTCATGAGGGCGTGGTTAGAGTGGCTATTGGGGCGGATGCCGATTTCGGGACGTTGACAGACTGTTTGCCAGTTTGATTCCCTGGCTGTCATTGCAGAGTTCTTTGTGGAAGATTTGGAACCACAAGAGATTCTGCTTGGCACTGATTTTTTGCTAAAGTTCGGCGCCGTTATGAATCTCGATCAAAAGAATTGCTGTTTGCTGAGTAAACAAATACCCCTTCTGTTTGCCAGTGATAAGTGTGTACATTCATGTGACGTAATTGTGCATGTTGATATGTGGATGTTGATACAGCCGTTGATACAGCCGTTCCTCCCTCCCCCCCACCCCGTAGTTGGTGTGAGGTTTTAATTCAAAAGATCCAAGATGGCGGCGCGATCACATCGCGAGGCTCAGGCTCTCTCCAGATTCTGCAATTTTGTGGTATTTTTCTTGCTCATCTCGGGTCTGTTCGTGCAGAACAGCTGTGCCTTTACATCGTACACCCGACATGAGCTTTTGGATATTGGTTTGCGACTTCCTGACAGTTTTATCGACAACCTTCAACTCCTTCCTGAGATCGCCAGAACAACCGAGGCCGCTCGACGAGACCGTCGAGATTGTAAACAAAGGCGGGGGAAGCGCGGAGGACTAAGAGCTAAGCTAAAGCTAACACCACACCGGCTCTCTTTACCCAGCATTTTCCTCGCCAATGTTCGGTCACTGGTGAACAAAATGGAGGAGATTCGACTCAGCATCACTTACAGCAAGAGACTTTTTAACTGTAATGTTATGATCTTCACGGAAACATGGCTACACAGCGGCATACCGGACAATGCTATTGATTTAGCAGGACGCCACACACTCCGGGCGGATAGAACGTTAGATGGCTCCGGTAAGACCAGAGGTGGTGGATTGTGCATTTACATTAACAAAGCTTGGTGCACGAACTCTGTTATTGTCGGAAAACATTGTTCAGCTAACCTTGAGTTTCTTATGGTTAAATGTAGACCGTTTTATCTGCCACGGGAGTTCACTTCCACCATTATAACTGCAGCCTACATTCCCCCGGATGCTGATGCCAAGCTTGCTATGAACTTCATGCGGCCATCAGTAAACAACAGACTGCTCACCCGGAAGCTGCGTTTATTGTTGCGGGAGATTTTAATCATTCAAACTTAAAGTCAGTTCTCCCCAAATTTCACCAGCATGTTTCCTGTCACACCAGAGGAAACAAAACCTTAAACCATGTTTACACAAACATGGCTGAAGCTTACGTTGCGACCCCCCTCCCCCACCTGGGACAGTCAGATCACCTTTCTTTGTTCCTCACCCCCAAGTATTCATCCCTCATCAATCGTGTGAAGCCATCAGTGAAGACCATCAAAGTGTGGCCTCTGGGGGCAGATTTCACACTCCAGGAAAGGTTTCTACACACAGACTGGAGTACATTTGCTTCTCAGGCCACCAGTGGCTCTCACACGGACATTGACTGCTACACCTTCTCTGTACTGGATTACATCAACACCACCATAGACAATGTTACTACTCAGAACAGATCATCACGTACCCAAATCAGAAGCCATGGATGAACAAGGAGGTGCGCCTCCTGTTGAAGGCACGCAATATTGCCAGCACGTCCAGAGCTAACCTGAAGAGGGGCATCAAAGAGGCCAAGCACTGCTACAAGCTAAGGGTAGAGGAGCACTTTTCCAACTCCGACCCTCGACGCATGTGGCAAGGTATCCAGGCCATCAGTGATTGCAAAACCCACCCACTCCACCCTCGCAGCTACTGATGTCCTCTTCCTGAACGAGCTTAATGACTTTTATGCTCGCTTTGAGAGAGACAATAGAGAAACTGCCACCAAGCTCAAACCCTCAGTTGATCACCCTCCAATCACACTCTCCTCCATAGACGTCTGCAATGCACTGAGCCGGATCAGTGCGCACAAAGCCGCTGGACCAGACAACATCCCTGGACGCGTACTCAGGGCATGTGCTGAGCAGCTTGCTGGGGTTTTCACTGACATCTTCAACCTGTCTCTTGCCCAAGCAGCTGTGCCAACATGCTTTAAATGCACCTCCATTGTGCCAGTGCCAAAACACTCCAGCCCAAAGTGCCTGAACGACTACCGCCCTGTAGCACTGACACCCATTGTCATGAAGTGCTTTGAGCGGCTGGTCCTGGCACACCGGAAGGACTTTCTGCCATCCACATTGGACCCACACCAGTTTGCCTACCGCAGCAATAGGAGCACAGAAGATGCAGTTTCCATGGCACTGCACTCTGTGCTCACACATCTGGACAATAAGAACACTTATGCATGTATGTTGTTTGTTGACTTCAGCTCAGCATTCAACACTATCATCCCATCCAAGTTAATAGCCAAACTTGAAGACCTGGGCATTAACACCTCCCTATGCAATTGGATTATGGACTTTCTGACCAACAGACAACAGCAGGTGAGATCAGGCTCCATCTGCTCCACCACTATCACACTCAACACTGGTGTACCACAGGGCTGTGTGCTAAGCCCCTTCCTCTACTCCCTCTTCACCTCCGACTGCAAGCCTGTGAATGGATCTAACTCCATCATCAAGTTTGCGGACGACACTACGGTGATTGGTCTCATCAGCAACAACGATGAGACGGCCTACAGGGAGGAGATCCAGCACCTAGCCACATGGTGCAACAACAATAACCTGCTCCTTAACACCTCCAAGACAAATGAGCTCATTGTGGACTTCAGGAAAGAGTCAAGAGGCACACATGACACCATCCACCATTATAGTAATAGCCATCTGTATATTATGTTCATAGTATATATCCATCTGTAAATCTCTGTCTATAGTAATAGCCATCTGTATATTATGTTCATAGTATATATATCCATCTGTTAATTTCTGTTTATAGTAATAGCCATCTGTATATTATGATCATAGTATATATCCATCTGTTAATTTCTGTCTATAGTAAGATACATCTGTAAATCATGGTCATAGTTGTAACACTCCTGCCTGCTCCCCGTTTGTGTCACAGGACTACACCCCCCAGAATGCATTGCACCCGTTATGATTGTTTCTGCACCTGTTCCTTGTTTCATCTTGTTTGATTTCACACCTGTTCTGAGTTTGTTTCTGTATTTAAGTTCAGTCTTGTGTCTTGTCCATTGTCCACTGCTCGCCCTCCCTTTGCTCCCTGACGTGGTTGAGTTCCAACTGGAGGACTTTATTAATCGGGTCCTCCAAGTTGCGGGCTCTTATTACCGCGTCGGGGAGACCGGTAGAGGTGCGGGGGATTGTCATCCAACACCGATCAGATGCGGGGGGGTCGTCTTCGCTCACCCAAGCTCCATGCCTCAGCCCTCCGCAAAATCCCGCCGTCGCAGAGCACGGCGCACTTCCGGGTTGGCACCCCGGAGGAATATGGAAGGCCAACAGGGCCAAAACCGCCAGTCTCTCCGCCAGCCGGTGGTTTCTCCCCTGGATCAGCTCCTCCAGGAGTTTGATCCCCTGTACGGCCTCCACCCTATCCTGGATTCCGCTCCAGAAGAGCCCGCTTCCAAGCCGCCAGAGCCCGCTTCCGAGCCGCCAGAGCCCGCTTCCGAGCCGCCAGAGCCCGCTTCCGAGCCTCTCAAGCCTCCCAAGCCTCAAGAGCCGGCCTCCGAGCCTCCCAAGCCTCCCGAGCCTCCCAAGCCTCCCGAGCCGGCCTCCGAGCCTCCCAAGCCTCCCGAGCCGGCCTCCGAGCCTCCCAAGCCTCCAGAGCCGGCCTCCGAGCCTCCCCTGGATCAGCTCCTCCATGAGTTTGTTCCCCTGGATTCCGCTCCGCCAGAGCCCGCTTCCAAGCCGCCAGAGCCCGCTTCCAAGCCGCCAGAGCCCGCTTCCAAGCCGCCAGAGCCCGCTTCCAATCCGCCAGAGCCCGCTTCCCCAGAACTCCCACCCACCCGCCCTCATCCAGTGCTTCTTTCTCCACTGCCGTGGGTTGTGCAGCCAGCAACTGGATTGGAGGATCCCTCGTCCTCGACTCCATCCTCTGAGGCCCAGACTCCGCCTCAGCCCATCAACCCAGTGGCTCCACCTTGGCTCATAGCTCCCTCGCCTCCACCTTCGCCCGCTCGTCCACCAGCTCCACCGGGCTCCCTCGTCCCTCCGGCTCCGCCTTGGTCGGTCGTCTGCCTGCCATCGCCTCCGGACTCCTCTACTCCGGCTGCGCCTCATCGCTCCGTCCTGCCGGCTCCCTTGGTCTCCTCCCTCCCCTCGGCTTCACCTTGGTCCTCGGTCGCTCCGGCTCCGCCGCGGACTCCCGGATCTCCACCTCTGCCTCGGTCGCCTGGGCCATCAGTTCCACCCTGGTCCTCTGGATCTTCGCCGTCTCCTTGGCCCATCGGCTCTCCGCCTCCGCCTCGGGCTCCACCTGCTCCGCCTCCGTCGGTCATCCTCCAGGAGTCATCGGCCGCCCTGCCTCCATGGCTCCTCCCTCCGTCGGCTCCACCCTGGCTCCTCCCTCCGTCTGCTCCACCCTGGATTCCTTGCCCACCTCCTGAACCCCCGCCCGCCCTCCTCTGTTGGACTCAGGTGGCGCGAGGACGCGCCTCCGGGAGGGGGGCGAACTGTAACACTCCTGCCTGCTCCCCGTTTGTGTCACAGGACTACACCCCCCAGAATGCATTGCACCCTTATGATTGTTTCTGCACCTGTTCCTTGTTTCATCTTGTTTGATTTCACACCTGTTCTGAGTTTGTTTCTGTATTTAAGTTCAGTCTTGTGTCTTGTCCATTGTCCAGTGTTGTTGTATGCTTGGTTTATGCTACCCGTGTTTATATTTACCCGAAAACCTGATTCTGAAGAGTAAACCTGTTTGCCTGAGGAAATCCTGTGGTGTGATCTTCTGCCTGAACCTCTGTTCCGTGACAATAGTACATTTCCATCTGTAAATTACTTCTGTAATATTTATTTATGTAACTTATGCAACCACTGTATATCCTACACTTGCTGCTATTGCACTTCTGGTTAGACCTAAACTGCATTTTGTTGCCTTGTACTTGTACATGTGTAATGACAATAAAGTTGAATCTAATCTAATCTAATCTAATTACAGGGGCGACAGAAGGGATGGTTGACAGTTTGCAGGGTATGTTAGAACCATCTACTTCCCTTGGCACTCACTGTGACCTTTTAGTGGCAAGAGTGCTGTGTAGGGTAGAGCAAGGTCTTTTGCCTGTTCGTGTAATTAATGTTACATTATTAATGATACCCGCATTTTAAAACATGGAATGAAAGTTGGTAAATTATTCTGTGATGTGGTGATAGAGTTGTTCTCTGTTGATATGCTCGTAGATCGGTTAGGCTTACGTGAAAAAAGGGTTTGGTGAGGATGAGACACGGGCGGTGCTTGGATTACTGTGTAAGAACGGGGCCATTTTTAGCTTAAATGATACAGACTTGGGTAGGACGAAAATAATAACGCACCGGATTGAGACTGGGGACGCAAAGCCAATTAAATTGCCACCTCATCGGGTCCCTCTTCATTTACAAGCTGAAGTGGCTGAGCATATTAAGGATATGCAAGAAAAGAGTATCATACAGCCATCGTGTAGTCCGTGCGGAGCTCTTGTGGTCCCCGTGCGTAAGAAGGATGGGATTTTGCGTTGATTACTGACGGCTAAATAAGGTAACGAAGAAAGATGCGTATCCCTTACCGCGGATTGATAACGATCGGATAGTCTTGCCCGGTGGTTTTCCACACTTGATCTGGCCAGTGGATATTAGCAGGTTGAGGTTGACCCTAGATATAAAGATAAGACCGCTTTTACGACCCGACAGGGCCTTTTTGAATTCAATGTTCTAAGTTTCGGATTGTTCAACACACCGAGTACATTTCAGAGCCTAATGGATTTGGTGTTCACAGATTTGCAGTGGACCACTTGCCTTTTGTATTTAGATGACATTATTGTTTTTGGGAGGACGTTTGGGGAACATTTACAACGGTTTGATGAGGACCTGGGACACATAATGAATTTGCGGGGGAACAGATGTTCCGGCCCAGGAAGTTACCGGCCCGGTTGTTGACTCGAGGACGAGTTTCTTTTTCCCGGGGGGGGGGGGGGGGTGGGGGGGTAGTGTGATAAAGTGGGATGTGAAAGTGTGTGTGTATTTGTTAGTTGATGTGTGTTCTATGGTTAATGTGAGTGGGTATGTGTCCTAATTACAGTGCACCAGTGATGCGGGTTAAGGGTACTATTTTAATGCTGCTTTCGAAGTGAGGGGAGATCTGTTGTGTCGGAAACTCTGAATTGGGGGCCCACAATGTGAATGAGCCTTTAGAGCTCATACTGACACCAGACGCGAATGAAGCGGTAAGCGCGAGTGATTTACACGTTAAGTCAATGCAAAGCTGCACATTGACATCCTGCAGTGGGAAAGTAGAAAAATCGGAACCTTGGCGAATATTCGCACCGTGCTAACCAATCAGGAGCTTGCTCTAGTAGTGACGTGATTACGACGTAGCAAGTGGAGGCAAAAAAATACGAAGGACAAACTGATCGTGGCTGTGTGCGGATACCCGGAGCTGTATGATACAGCTTCATATTTTTATAGAAACGAGAAGACCCAGACTGCAGACCAAGGCGTGGCCAACCCTAGGGAGGGGTTAGCTGGTTTACTCCGCCCACATGCCTTTTCATTGGTTAGTGGCAGGTAACGACATTGACACACAGTACCTTAACGTTGGATGCCACACACATTTCTTGCTTGGTGAGTACATGTTCTACGTCTTTTATTTTATTTTTTTAAATATAACGCTTAATTCCGTAGTTGCGCTTACTGTTGCTGAAAGGAGAGGAGTAGTTTTAAAATAGGATAGGATAAAATAGGTAAAATAACAGGAATTGAAAGTATGGTTTATTGTTATTAGATTAGATTAGATTCAACTTTATTGTCATTACACATGTACAAGTACAAGGCAACGAAATGCAGTTTAGGTCTAACCAGAAGCAGCAAGTAATAGCAGCAAGTGCAGGATATACAGCGGTTACATAAGTTACATAAATAAGTAATTTACAGATGGATATGTACTATGAACATAATATACAGATGGCTATTACTATAAACAGAAATTTACAGATGGATGTATACAATGATAAGTTAGGCTATGGTGAGCAGCAGTGCAATGGATATACAGTAGTGCAAATAAATTATGGACAAAAGCTATCTAAGTAGCAGTGCAATGGAGGAAGTTATAGCATATTTCAGTTAAAGTGTAGGAGTGCAAGATGCATATGTAAACAGTCGGTACTGTAAATGAACAGTTGGCAGTGCAAATGAGCAGTCTGGTAGTGCAAATGAACATAAATGTTATGTATAGACAGTCCAGTAGTGCAAATAACAAAGTGAAGCCAGGTGTGCAGTGAGGGGGGAGAGAAGAGTGTAGCAGTGGGATCAGCGAAGTTCAAGTCCTGTACACACACCGCAGGGTAAGTTACACGCAGGGTCTATTTGGGATAGCTTCTGGATTAGAACCCCTAGAATGTTTATTTCTCAGGCAAAAAAATGGTTTAGGCTATAGTTTTTGTTATCCCTGTGTAGGATGCTGAAGCAGGGTAGGCTCTCTAGCGTGTAACAGTTGGTCAATAAGAGGGTATGCATTGACGTCACTTTCCCACATGAACATGCCGGATGTGTCCCATGTGACATGCAGGAAACGCCCCTTTGAGTGGCAAAACACTGAGCAAAATGGCTGAGGAAAATAGAAGAAACAAAGAAACCAGGACTAAAACATGCAATTATTTGCTGAAATTACAAGCAGCTGGATTCGATGGTGATCCTTACAACTTCCCTACGACTTAAAAAGGAATCAGGTCTTCCTGGACACTGAAATGTTGCTCGAATTGCGTTTCCTGATGTTTGTAAGCAGTTATTTTTTGCCCCTCAAGGAGGCGCTTTTAGGCGTGTTCACGTGGTGTTCGTGTGGTATTCATGTGGTATTGACGTGGTTAAGTGACGACACGTTCATACTCTCTATAGAGGGCGCAGATGCGGCGCCCCCCAAAAGTTATTCAGAGAAGAAACCATTTCAGGTTACATCTGTGAATCTGAGACTCACACTGCGATGCCATGACAATGCTATAGGAATGCGATGCCGCATGCCAACATGCTACCAAATTTTCCAGTGCTTGCACAGGACACAGTAAATTCAACTTCTTCTTGTCCATGCTCCTACAGGGAGGACAAAAAGCCTGCAGAACAATGGGCCTTGGCGCATTGTTCAATACCATAGGCACATAACCTGGCCTAGGGTAGAGAAAAGCCTTTGCCATCCCCAGAGAAAACTCGAAGCATGTAAGAGTTACTGACTCCTACTCTCTACAGGGAGGTAATGGCCAGAAGGAACTGTGGCATCATGAGAGGGCATAAGCTAGAGGGAAGAAACATTCCTTTAAGATGGATGGAACAACAGGGCATCTTGAAAAGAACTACAATTTCCAGGTCACCACATGGGAAGCTTGGGAACAAGATGGCCACCTGTTAAGAACTACAAAGCCAAGACTGTGAGAACAAGGAAAGGCAGCTGCAACTAAAGAGATGAACGATGTGGTGTGAGCCCCCCATCCTTCTTTGGAAAATAATAATTGCATTGCAAGCTGATTTAAGGTGTTTAATTTTCTGCTTGTGCTCCAAAAAAAGTTAATCTGAAGCCCTTTAAGGTAAACATTTTTAGCTAAGCGGTGCTAATACATTAGGTTACGTCACCTTTCTAATAACACCTGCCAAATGACTATTTGATTATTTACCAATTACATTCAATGGAAGCGATTACTTATATTGTTCTTGTCTATTTGGTTTGTTCTTGTCTATTTGGGTTCATCAGCAATTACATCACGTTATAAAATCGAGCGAACGCTCTATAAGCAGTCGTGGCCTAATAGATAGAGAGTTGGACTTGTAATCCAAAGGTTGCAGGTTCGATCCTCAGTACCAGCATGGATTGTAGGTGGGGGGGAGTGAGTGACCAGCACTCTCTTCCACCTTCAATACCATGACTGAGGTGAGAACCTTGAGTAAGGCACCGAACCCCCAAACTGCTACCCGGGTGCCGCAGCAAAAATGGCTGCCTACTGTTCTGGGTGTGTGTGTGTGTGCATTTGGATGGGTTAAATGCAGAGCATTGGCCACATTTCCCTGCAAATAGTTAAATTGCCTTACTTTCATTCACTCTACATTTTTGCAGCATCCCTCCTCCACACTGACTCCTCACCATCAACACCTTTTTCTACCCTAGTATAATAGGGGGATCACTCTGGGTTTGGGCAAAGCCCTCTCCCCATACAGCATGCCAAATATGCATACTATTCTTCCTGCTTTATTTATTTGCTAAGGCAAACTTGTGAAACAGAGGTTTGCACCCCAAAATAGTGTGCCGACAGACACCACTGTTAGAAACACTATACCAACTTGCTGCTTACACTTGCGTATAAATACTGATATATATCGTGTAATCAGCGCTCTGTTTCAGCTAGAAACACTGTCACTTGCAGCCGAGCTGACCCAAATAGACAAGAACGATATCGTCATCGCTTACATTTCTGGATAAAATATTTATCATAGTATTTGTGATTAATGAAGCATTTAAAAACACTGTTAGAGTAGCTGTGTGTGCGAGTGAAACCCACTTATGGCAGCTTGAACAATCACAAATATGTTATGGTATGGCTCAAGTGGTCAAGTAAAACAGCTTGTGTGATTTGACATACACCTGCTTATATTTTCAAATATAAGATCATAAATCATTTAAATAACTCCAGATTGGTAGTCCAAACCATTGTAGGCTGTGCCCATCTGGCTTCGATTTCAACATGGCCCTGTAATCAATCTATATGAATGAGTACAGGAGAGGAAGAGAGCAGCTGTGTCGGATGACCTGCAATGACATTCCTGTACTTCCCAGTGACCCATTTGTGCAAGTTTGAGTTGCTTCACATGCCATTGCGCTGGGGTAAGCTGCTCGATGTGCAAATGTGTCTTTCAGCTCCAGTTTGTGAAATGACTAACATTTTATTATAGCTATGAAAGGGAAAGAATGGGAGTGTTGTGACAGTGCAGGAAAGTCATCATTCATCTCCCAGACAGTTCACACACTAAAGATTATGTTGACAACTTGAAACTGAAAACATGCTCCCCTTAATCTGATTGGACATTCTTCAGGGTGCCTAAAAATAAATATGTCACCTGTTTGTTCTCACTCTGTCATGATGGGTCTTAATTTAAAAGAGAAACTTCTGGATGTGAAATGATAATGTATTGCGTCTGGTATGCAAGCAAGCATGTCTCCATTTGAGCAGCACACACCGATTCATACCCTAACCTCTAATTGTCAGATGATTTTACACTAAATAAAGTAAGAGGCAAACTGAATGTGTGTTCATGCAAGTATAAAAGAACACAAACACGGCTTGACATTAACTTTTTTGCTCACCAACCACAGTGTCTAGTGGTTTTCAAAAGTTACTAGCCTCTCAGCATTTTTACTAGCCACAATTTTGTTGTTGGGAAAATACCTTTTATATGAATAAAGTTGACTTTGGCATGCTAAAATTACTTTATTTAGAGTAATTTTACTTGTTTTAAACTAGATTTAAAACCCTTTCAAATGCGGATTGACCACCCAGATTAAGACTACATACTGTATATCAGCTGGTAATACCACAATACTTATTCACACTTCCACACATAGTCTGTGAAGTGTTGACCTTTCTTCCCAATAGCGTGTGCGTTCTGAAACAGTAGCTGGTTTAGGTCAACGAACTTCATGAGGACAAGGGACTCAACTGCCACACTATTTTGTAGCGAAGCTGTTTTTGCTCATTTAGTTAACTTGCTGGCGGTATGACAAACAAACTTTTCCATCCTTTTCCTTCTTCACAAGGACTTGTGTGTTGTGTGACATCGGTAGTGTGCATTCCGATGACCAAACACTGGGTGCAGGGAGTGCTCATGCGATTTGTAGTTTCATAGTGTCGCATTGCGCATTGTATATTACCCTGAACCCTGACTCTCTCTGACGCATTTACAATATATAGTGTTGTCCAAAGATCACATTGAAATCTGAGGTTCAGTTTTAAGAATTAAAGATGTAAGATCCTGCTCCATTTCTATAATAAGACATTATGAAATTCATGTTGACTTTGTTTTAAATGAAAAATTGACACAAAAAATTGAGGGTTTTTTTGCTGATAATATAATTTGTAATGGAAATTACTCAGAAAACAACAATAAAACTGGCCTATGAGTGTTGGCCTGCACTGTATCTCTGTGCAAACACAAGTCAACAATATCTCACCTTTACACATGTCATGAAACTTTACAGTACAGTCAGCTCCATAAGTATTGGAACAGAGGCACATTATTTTCTATTTTAGCTGTTAACCAAAATGTATTCAAGTTACAGTTATATAATGAATATTGGCTTAAATGGCACACTCTCAGCTTTATTTACAGTGTATTCACATCCAAATTGGCTAAAGGGTTTAGGAATTACAGCTCTTTAATATGTAGCTCCCCCTTTTTCAAATGATCAAAAGTAATGGAACAGTTGAATCAAAAGCTGTTTTTGGCCAAGTTTGGGCTTTTCATTAAATAATTTCTTCATAAATGAAGCATGTTAAAGGTCTGAAGTTGATTTTAAGTGTGGTGTCGGCATGAGGAAGCTGATGCTGTTAACCCACACATGCAGTTCGGGGAGATCTCAATGCAAGTGATTCAGACCATAGTTACGTTTCAAAAACAAAACAAATCCACCAGGCAGATACATGAACATGAAGAGTGGCCAAACCAACAATTTGGTATAAACAACAAACTGCGTGCTGTGCTCAGCAAGAAAAAAATCATGCTATCCATATAAGATAAAAGTCCCTTCACAAAAAAACTAAATTCATACACTTAACACAGATTTAAAATGCTTTAACTTCTTTTACACACAAGTTCAACCAAGACCAAAACAATGTATTGTTACTGCCAAATTTACAAATGCTTTCACACTGTATGTCAGAACAGATAACATCACGTTCTAAACCTAATTTATAGGCTAAAGTCAAAGTGACCAGTTGTTCATATTGTGAAATACAACACAAATATATCACCTGTATTTTATTCCATTGCTAATGAAAAAAAGCAAATATATAAATCACAGGTGTAGTCTATATTTACGCCTTCTGTCATAAACAAGTAAAGTAAAGATGAACGTTTTGTGAGGGACCCCTTTCTAAAATACATATCCATCTATCATTTTTTATGTGTAAAGAAACATTTACATTTTATTAGATAAATCGTGATTGTGATATTACAGTATAAAGATAACGTATTGTTTCCAAACTTATAAATAGTTGGCTACACTTGTTGGAGGTATATAATTTAACCTTCTGGAGGTCCCAGTTTGAAAACCCCTGTCATAAACCACAGGCTATCATACAGACAAATACAGACAAATCTCAGCTGGGACACGATGGCATTTATTGTTCAGAAACCAACAGGTAAGATATTATATAAAAGCAGACCTGACACATAAAATAATGCAGTTTCTGTAATTCCATCTGATGTTAGTTAGATGTTTATGACATTGTGCTATGATTGACTAAATGTACCTGTTGGTATGAGAACACGTGTCAGGGTTTTGATAGACACAGTGTATTGTGTTCATGTATTATTGTATTTTGAAAATTAGTGTTGGAGTTTACTTTAAAATGTGTGATTTTGAACATGAAACTGTGTGTTTTAAGTGTGTTGCTGTGTTAAGAGTTTAGGAAAGTTGTTAAAAGTATTGGAAAAATTTTCATAGCAATTGTAAAAAACTGTAAATAGTTGACTACACTTGTTGGAGGTATATAACCCTGAAGAAACATTTTCAATTCATATGTATTTGTACTATAACAACTTTTAATTTGAGTGTAAAAAAAGGAAATATTCACTAGAAATATACAAATATAAACAATTCTGGAAACTATGCATGTAGCAAAAAAAGCAGATAAACACTTAACCTTCTGGAAGCCCCTGGGGGTCTGGACCCCAGATTGAAAACCCCTGTCATAAACCGCAGGCTATCATACAAACAAATACAGACCATTCTCAGCTGGGACACGATGACATTTATTGTCCAGAACCAACAGGTAAGATATTATAGGGTAGTCCTGACACACATAAAATAAAGCAGTTTCTGTAATTCCATCTGATGTTAGTGTTTTTATGACATTGTGCTATGATTGATTAAATGTACCTGTTGGTAGAGAAAGTTGTTAAAAGTACTGGAAAAATTGATATGAAAATGTATGTTGATAAAACTATGACAAGATTGAGTAAATAATTAAAATAATACTGTTAGATTATTAAAAATTCAACATCAATGTTTCTGAAAATACATTTAAAAGAAATATTAGCGTCAGGTGAAGCGTCATCTCCTCTTCTTTTCTGTGTTTCAGTGTCTGACGGTAAAATCTCTTATGCTCATCTGAATTGTTTGTCTGATAGTAGTGGTCTTGCCTGACATTTTATGTTCAAATATAACTGTGCATTTCCATTTAGATGACCCTGTGCACACCTTCTCTACTGTACTCTCCCAATTTACCTTTTGAAAAGTGTCAGACCCCCAAAAAATCCCCAACAATTTAATTCCAAAATAGCATATTGACAGGAAGTAGGCAAAACACCAAAAAGGTTCTTCCCTATACAACTCCAAAAACTCTTTAAAAAAAATGTATTAGCACTCTGTCTATTCCAGGGGATCGTCCAATATTAAGATTTCCAACAGCATTTTTAGAGTTTTAGTTTTAGAGTCACAGTCCAACAGAGGAAGACCTTGAAAAAGCTGTATCAAAAACATTGACATGCGCACCAATAATGTGATTATTTCCAATAATCAGAGAAAGGACTTAAATCGCAGTAACATGTTTACATGACATGAGAACTCTCTGCTCCCGTTTACATGAGTGTTTTATTAGTCTGATTATTTGCTATAATACACAGTTCAAACGATGATCTCAGAGGTATGTGTTACTGGCTATAGTTTTAAAATATTCGCGTCAAATGCAAAACACGGTTATGTGGATGTATTTTATGGATATTTGGCGCTGTGATGAATATAGAAATATGATGGAAAATGTCTCCGCAACAGTGGTATAGGCCTACCGTTCGCGTTAAGTTGACTGAACTAAAATGATTGAGTAAACTCGTTGCCTCAATTTAATTAAGTAATGAAGTCTCCCAAAACTTGCATATTTAAGTTTATTTAACTTGGCGGTTTTGTAGACTATACTTAAATCGTTCAGTTCACCAAACTTGGTGCTTATTTAATGAACTTCAATGATTTTGTTCACTATACTTAAATCGTTCAGTTCACCAAACTATTTAAGTTAACCAAACTCAGTATTTCTTAGTTTCTTAATATGCAAAAATCAAACAACTTTGACTAATGCAACTCAAAATGAACAAGAAGAGACTAATCTCAGAACTGGCATTAACACAGTCATTGCTCATTGTTGACATATCACATGTTACAAGTTGCATGTAACCTCCCAGAGCCTAAGCACATGCACCACTCTTCTTAACAATGGTAACCACAAAACTGAAAAATATGTCAAACTCTTATAAATATTAAAGATAAGTGAACATTAAACACTAACAAGTCTTTAGCTTTACTGAAAAACACATAAAATAATCATATTTTAAAATATACTTTCCTAATGTAGTCTGACGCAAAGCATGCTGGGAAATTGAACAGGGAGCAAATACATTTTTTTGAGTTTGTCAAACCCAAAAGACAAAAATGTGTTTCAGGACTTAAAATATTTAAGTAAGTAGACCATTTGGGTTTACAGTGTTGAAATGTGGTTTAAGCAACAGAACAGATGAGGCCAAGGACCAATTTGTAATCCACCAATCAATGCATTAGTTTTCTTGTTGCTAGGCAGAACAGAACTCTTTGCATGGCCAATCACATTAAAGAAAGAACGGAGTGAGCCATTTTAAGTAAGTTAAACCTTTGATTTTGAGCTCACAACACTCAAAATTTTAAGTTGATGCATTTTGAAGGTACAGAAGTTAAATGAACTCATATTTTTAAGTGACAGAGCCAAAATGGAAAATTTTAAGTAATGTTTAGTCAACCTTACTTGATTGTTTAAGTACATACAACATTAGGGTTTACAGTGATGTGGATCAGAGACTGCTGACAGTGAGTTGTGTTGACGGTGAAACTTCAGACTGTCATGTTTACCATGAATTTGCGCTTAAGCTGTGTGACAGAAGCACATGCGAACACTGGTCCGAGCAGCACACATGCGATTAAGGTGTTTACATGCCTTATTGCGATTAAAACCGGCGTACACCACATGTGTAACTTCGATTATTCTTACTGCGATTATGAGCTTAATTGCATTATTTAGATCGAATTATTGCGTTTACATGAGCTAAAGTAGTAATAGTGCCAAAATCCCATTAATCGCATTATGAGGGTGCCACTTTACCTTCCAAATTAAAGAAAAAATAAGTTAGAGCATCCATCTCTGCCAGAGATAAAAAAACAAGACCACACCAGAGCTCCCTTTACCTTCTCGGTTTTCTTTTTTGTAAGTTATTATATAAATTAGGGTTAGTCATATCAACTGAGATTCTATTAAATTAATTTATTTTTTAAGGGTCTAAATATCTTTATTTACTCCATTACTAGAATTGGCTGTATACTGCTGACATAATAATTTTATTAGAATTTTGCTGATATACCACCATTACTTTAACTTTTTAAAACTTACCTTACTTTTTTCTTCATTATTCCTTTGGATAAAAGCATCTGTCAAATGTAAAATGTATTGTTATAAGTCTTAACCCATGTATAATGTCTATCAGTAGGGTGTTTAATTCTCTACATATCCAAAAGTTAAAAATCTTTTATCAGTTTAGACAAAGACGGTATTTGAGGCTTTTCAGTGTTACAATCTTCAGTAATGTAACGGCAGGCCAGCAGAGGGAGCCGTCACCTGAATACTGACCGTGTTCCACTCCCTCTGCTTTCTTATGAGTCACTTCCTGTTTGGTGGCTTTATAATTAGAGACCATGCTGGATCTCATTGTGAAGTATTGCCAGTTTACCTGCCTTACCGAGCATATGTTCTGAGTTTGATTACCTGTGTATGATTCTGCCTGTTTATTCTTTTCATCGATTATCTGGGTTACCCTTTGGTTTTGGATGCAATATTGGACTGATGTGTTTGGTTTGACCAATTGTGTTTGGCCTTGTGGATTTACCCCTTTGTGCATTTACGGATTGGACTGTTAGCCTTGTTTTGATTTTTTGAAAACCCCACTCAGAATATTAAAGAAATTAATGTGTTCATGTACTGCCATTGGAGAATAGATACCTTGGATTTTAGTTAGATTTGTACCATGAATGAGTATTTTATGTCCTTTCCACCACAAATTCCACTCAGCTTCATTTACAATATCACTATGCATTTCTCGCAAAAAACAATATTATTAATATTTGGCGCTTCTGTTTGACAGTTTTATCAACAAGGGCATGCTTAGAGCTATCCATCCCACCATGTTTATAGAACTTGTTTAGAGAATATTTAAAGTTTCCATACACATGAAAGAATTAAGATTAGTAAACAATGTAGGAGGTGAAAGCAAAGAAAAGACACTTTGTGATGCAGGATATTATTATAGATCTTTACATTTACTTATTGTCTACAGGAGGAAATAAATCTTGTATGTTAATTCTTCATTTTCATCCCAAAAACTGTTAATATCTTTTAAGATATACAATGGGTCTTTATTAAACCCTCCTGAAAAATCCACTGATTTCGAATTGTGTCCTCGTTTGGAAGACCCACCTAAGTGGTTTGTACGACATGGAGGCAGCAATAACAACACTACAGCGGGAATAGACACGTCTTCTTTCTTTGCGTATACATTTTGGGCGGTGTTCTATCAACGCTTCAACCGCTTCTCAGGTTTGGACGAGCCTCCACTTTAAAATAGAATATCTCTATCAAATCGCGTTCAAAACATTATACAAACATTTTTAAAAACACTCAAATGTATAACAAAGTGATTAAAAAAAGTGATTTTCAGACACTTGACTTTATATAACAGTTATTTAAAACATAACACACAATGAACTTTACTCTCATTTATTTTCGTAAAAAGCCGTTTATTTGCTGAATCTTACCTGATGAAATTATATTTCCTGTCAGAGGAATTTCTGTCAGTAAAGAAACCCCTCAAAAAGTTTTGTTATTGCTGTCAGATGACATTGTGTCAGACTAGAAGTTAAAACATCATTAAATGTTTTATTTTCAAACAACAATTGTGAAATTAAAACATGTCTTACTTCTAAGAAATGATCGCTCCTTCTGTCAAAGGCCGTTCACACCGCCAGTGACACCTAGCAACAAAGAGAGTTGCTCAACTTTATGCAAATGATGAGCGACATTCGGGAATGACTACCAATAGGAGTAAAGCAGCGGAGCTCACGTCATCCGTCTCCCGTCAGTTACTGCAGGGTTTGTTTATACCCGTTACTAGAGCAACCAAATCAAGAAGTGGCGCAATTATTATTTTTTTGACCTCTTCTCAGGTGAAGATATTAGTATTGTGTTGTTTAAAAATGAATAACAACTTGTTTTCTTAGTGTTATTTAAGGTCTGAAAACACTGTACCCTTTCTGTTATTTTGACCTGTTTGTATAGTTTTTTAATCTTATTCAAAAGCGCTGTGAGCATGTGCCAGTGTTTAACGTAAAGGGTGTCACAAATTAAACAGAAACACTGCGCCACCTCTTTAATAACTGAATAAATCGTTTCCCATAACGTGTCGCATCTAACAACACATTGCGAAAAAACATGCACTTGACGTGTCGGGCTCCTTAACTAACTGTACGCGCACTGATCGCAACACATACGCGAACAGCTTCTCACTTTTAGACATAACGTCGGGCTGAATCCTTAACTGCCGAACACAGCGTTTCTCATGATGGTACGCGCACTTGCATCTTTGATAACTTTGAAGTTGTTTTGTCTTAACTGCCGAACATACCGCGCGTTTCTCCCTCTGTCACTTACTTTTAATATCTCTTATAACTTTGAAGTTGTTTTGTCTGACTGTACACATACCGCGAACAGCTCCCTCTGTCACTTACTTTTAATATCTCTTAGATTTTTTTGCATGCCTTTTATTGCATTATCTAAATGTATGAACACTGCTGGAAACTGTGAATCCCACTGGGGAATCTATAGAGCTCTATAGGCTCTAGAGCACCTCTATAGGTCGGGGAGTGAGGATTACTTGCACAGCTCTCTCTTGCTGGCCTCCATTACACTAGCCACCCAGCATTTGTACTGTTAACAATTTTGCTTTTGGGGAAAAAGTTGGCACAATGACATCCTGTGAGATTATGCGTCGAAAAACATGTCCAAAGAAAAATGAAAATGTTCCCATATGGAACTCCCCACTATATAAACTTCCTAAAGTGTGTCATTATGTGAAAAATCTAGCACCTGAACTTTGCAACAGTCTTCCTAGTACTGTGCGGGAGGCAGACACACTCTGTCAGTTTAAATCTAGGTTAAAGATGACTCTTTTCAACCTTGCATAGACACCACTTTTATAATATAAATCCTCTAAGGGATTTAGGCTGCATTAGTTAGAGCAACCAAAACCAGAAACACTGCATTAAAGAGTATTAATCAGTATTTTGCTCTCAGTTGTCTTTTCTCTACATTCCGAGGTTACCACAGTGAGCAGGATGCAGTCCGTACCCTGACCAGATGGTAGAGCTGAAATAGGAAAGTGGCGACCCGACAAGTCCTCACTACAAAACTGCAACTGCAATTAGCTACAGGAATATTAATGATAATCGTACACCTATATCTACCATTCTATTTTATTTTAGCCTAGTTGTGCAAGCACTGTCGAGCTTCTAGAGATGTTGCAGTTTTTGCCAGAGGGGAATTGGTTCCCCTGGTTGGGTTCCTCACCACTGTTTGCATATTGTTTTCCACTATTTGCCCGACTGGGGTGGTATGTGAAATTGGGGTCTATTTATTCAATTTGTTGTTCTTATTTTCCTTTTACAAAAGTAATGTTTTGCTTATAGTCATTTTTTGAATAAACGGCTTCATTTTGTGAATGAAAATTGTAAACATTTGTAAAAAATATAAATAAACCTCAGTTGAGTTGAGTATACATGATTTTAAGTATGACGGTTAACATTTTAATATTTAGTTAATTTAGTGTCTTAGCCCTCAAGGGACTATTTGGCCAACCAGCTTATTTCTGCTTGAAAAGCAGAATGTTACTGTGTATAGTTATAGTGTAAAAAGCATAAACGTTGAAGCACATGTGATTGATGGACTTGCATTACTACCTTATAGCAACACTCCATTTAATTAAGGTAAAATAGGTAAAACTCAACAACAGTTCATTTAAATGGAGCTGAAATCGGAACCGAAAAACCCAACCCTATTCAGAAAACATATCATTTCTGTAATACGATCCAACACATATGTGAACTCACACAGTAACACATACTGTATATATTGTATATGTAATTTGACAGTAGCTGCTTATCTTCACAATAATGTTTTTTTTCATCTGATCAGTTAGTCAGAACCTCCTAATAAGGCAGCTGCAGTCATTTAGAACTCATGCAGGACTGAGCTCTGACCTGCCTTATGTTACTGCAGCCATAAAAAACGTATGCACACAACAAACATCATGTTCAATTCCATGACATACACATGCAGATGGTTAATAGCTGGACACCATAAAAAGTGAGGGAAAATAAGGAAGCAGGAAGAAACAACTATTAACTAGATAGTTCTTAACACATTTGAAAAATAATTTGATAACTATTTTCAATCATGTTTCTTTAGGTCGAACCTGAAACCGTCAGAATGACCTAATATGTCATGCAGGTAAAGAGATTTTTATAAAGATTAAATTAGAGAAGAATGTAAATAAAACTCATAATAAAAGCATTGTTTCATACTATAATCATTACTTTGTGCCAAGAAGTTTTTGTTTCACACCCCATGCTGAAAATGAAAGGACAGAGATTATACATAAATGGTATTTTAACAATGCAAATGCCTTGCAAATGTGTGACATGAATTTATTTCTAAATTTCTAAGCACTGACAGAAATGTAATGATACTATGAAAAGGCATTATTTTAATATCAATATAGGTTTTACGACAGGTTTTACTTTTTAATCAAAGTATGACATGCAGTGTTTTAACAGTGTCAATCATCCATACAAGGCGATGTGCTTTCGGTCTGTGTTGGTAATACTGTTATTGTGCAGTGTGCTGTAAATGTATAAATGTCATCAGCCTAGTTTGTTCCAGAGGTTCCCTCACAATTTCTTTACATATAAATATCTTTCTTGCACTGAACAGTAACTAACAAAAAAGTTCACCACATACACATGACACATAACTATTCTGTACCTCTATATTTTAGTCTAATCAGTCTCATCTAATAACGCTAATATAATGACTGACTGTTACTAATGCAATCCAAACACATGCATACACTGTGATGTGACACTTATTATTATTATTCTTATTAAAATTATTAAAACTTATAAAAAAACAAAAGCAAGCATTGCATGAAGCAAATGCTTATCTATCTTGTGCCAAAAATACAGTGGATTTAAATTATCAGATTTAAATGGCCATGTGCTAAACAATGAAGTTTGCCAAAGACTCAAAAATAGTTTGTTAATAGGTGGCCAGACAAGGCGGGGGCAATATGGAAGGTTATTTACTTTGGGGGTTTTCAACAGAACTGCACAAGGCAAGCTCATGGATAAGAAAGTATGTGCATGGTGGCCTGGGGTAATCCCTCTGGCAGCATATGTGCCACCACCTGCTGCTGCAAATTGCATTGGAGGATGCATCTCTTAAGAGATTATAATAACTCTCCAAACTAAAGATACAAAAATACAAACAAACTGTAATATACATTAGTCACAATTAATCTAAATGTGTGTCAAGATTATAATGAGAAAACACATAAAACTGTCCAACACAACCATTTTATTACTTTTCTTGATCCAACATAAGTTTCTTCTCAATAAGTCTCAATCAAAAAGGATTTAAAAACACATGTTGCATTATTTTTAGTATGATAGACCTTACAGAACTGCATACATTTATGCTGATATGGTACCATGGCAACCGCTCCTAGCAATAGCAAGAAGTGCTGACACAGTTCTTGGTTCCATGCAGTGTACAGACACTGTAAGCCATAATGAAACACTAACGTTAAACATCAGACCAGAATGAACCTCATGAGAGCTGCAGACTCTACAAAAAGACCAACTGCAGGAGGTTTCCAGAACAAGTACTTTTCACCATCAGACATCAGGACAACAGTAGCGCACATTGTCCAAACTTCATTGTGTTACAGTACTGCAACTGTAATGAATCAAAGTGTGAACAGTAGCTTCTTTGTACATTAGCAGTCTCATTAGCTTCTTTGCACAGGGGAAATTGCACATTCTTGCACAGTGAAACTGATATTCACACTCTCCAATGAGATCCCACAACTTTCAAAAGTCAACTCCACACAGTGACAGCAACAATGGTCTGTTCCTCACACAAAGCTTTTTACACAAAATATTTATTTATTTATTATAATTTAAGTCCTCATTTTTATTATTAAATATTTAATTGATTTATTCATGTTTGTTTGTTTTGTAATTCCACATTTTTATTTTTTATGAGTTTATTGTAATTTGCTTTTTATTGAAGAATAGCCATATAGAATAGACTATTCCCTTATGCCTTAGAGCCACTGATTCCTTAGAAGGACAGGAGCAAAGCAGATAAAGAGAAATTTATGAGAACATCGGCCAAGAGGTATCAACAGAGATATAATGGAAAAATTAAAGATTAAATCAGTATGAGTAAGTGAGCAGAAGAGAGAAAATGACAGACAGAGATGGCATGTGCGCAACATCCCATTTGACGTCCCTTAAAAGGAGTTCAGATAGAGCATCTGGCAGAGGAAGAAGGGAAAGGAGAGCAGGAACGTTTCTTCTGTAAACTGCAAATCAACATAACCCAAACACACACACGACCCAGCAACACGTGGAGGATGAGCCAGTGATTCAGCATAGACCCTTTATGTCTCAGCCTCAAGAACAAAAGTGGGGCGATATTTATAGAGAAAGCATCAATGATATATCATTCCCCCCAAACCCCCTCATAATTAGATGTCCTTGTAAGAGCAAAGGAATAAACACAAGCATAATAAAAGACAGAATGGGGTGCTAAAATTTTCCTGTGGTATGATGTTTGTTAAAAGAGTACTTGTGCATTTGTCCTCGGGGTTACCCCCACACATCAAGATTTCTAATTCGCCCCGATCGCGAATCATAAATATTTAACATGAACAGAAAAAAATAGGTCTAGTTGAGCCAGTGGAGCTAGTGGACTCTTTTAGGTGATAATGTCAATAACCATCAAAAAAAGTTTAAATATTTTTTTATATTCTGAGGGGGATGTCCCGCTGGTGTGCAAAAGAAGGCTATCTGCTGCTGTCCCCCATGTTAAAAGTATGGTATTTCTATTGTTTAGTTTAAATAACGAATAATTGTTATTATTCCGTTGAGAAGACAAGCCTGAGCTATACATATAAAGAATCCTGTCTGAGAAAGAAAAGCCAGAAACTATAGCTTGTGTTCATATTTAAGTTTTTCTTTTTTTGAGAGGTGATTAAAGTATTTGTGGCTTGAAATAGAAGTCAAAATGACCTTGATGAGCTTGTGTTTTGTTTCTATGGGCAGTGTTTCAATGTAAGCTAGCCCCCCTAGTAGGTCATGTGACTGAAAACCATGAAGCAAAATGGTTAAATCTAGGATTTTTTTGTCTCATGTTTGTGGTCTTTTAAATTTTAAAAATCTTATAAGATTCAAAAAATCTTTTAGTGTGGCCCCAGCTTTAATTGACTATATTTATATATGTGACTTTGAAGGAATTCAAAAGTAATCAGATTGCATTACTTTTATATTTTGGTGCTATTTTGGAAGTTATTTGTAACTGTAAAAGAATACATTTTAAAATTAGCCCTTCCAAGTCTGGTTGATTGTCAGGTGAAACTAATCAGAAAGAGCTGCAGAAGACAAAACCCAAACCTTTTTATTTTTTCCATGAAATTTTGGGGTAATGCTTTAGATTACGGCCCACAATGTACCGCATAATTACAGAGAATTTACAGCGTAACTATTTGTAACAATAATGTACCTAAACAGTACATATCTGTAGGTAAAGGGGAACAAGATGAACAATTTGGGGAATAAAGAGGTAAGAGTCAGGAAAACAACAATTTAATAAATGTTTACACGCAACCCAATGTTTAGCTTTTTCTTTTAATCACGAGGCTGTGCCCAACTTGTTTCACCTCATGTAGAACGGGAAAATGTGCTAATAAAGCGGACAGCTCATAGTAACTTAACGAACATATAAACACTTGAGTTGGTATATGGTTGTCCTGTTTATGTTGTTTAAATTGAGGTATAACATACATGATAAGGTGAAAGGTCGGTCTTTAGCCAAGTCTGTTTACAAGAACACCTGCTGAGAAACGCGCTTCATCTTTCGCCTTAGCATTTTGCACATTTCTTTAATTATAATTAATAAAACCATGGCAAAGAACTGGCGATTGAAGCTGAGTTTTAATATGTTTAAAAGATTATTTAACTCTTACCACTTTATTCCCTGAACTTTGCACATTGTTCACCTAAATTCTGTTTAATTATGTGGTACATTGTGGGCCGTAATCTAAAGCGTTACCATTTTTTGTCAAAAAGTATTTAAAACACTATCATTGCAATTTTGAATAATTGTTTAATACATTTTAAATTATCAGGTTACGGAACACAGGTCCTCTGTATCACATAGTGGTAGGAAAAAAGGTCCAGTGGAGTCAGTGGACTCTTCTAGGTGATAATGTCAACAACTATCTTTTTACTGTAAAGACATACATTTTCTAATAAAATTGTTGAAAGTGGCTCTTGAGCAATTTCTCAAAGATAACTCAAAGTAAACACTCTGATGGCAGACTTTTTTTTCTGGGCATGCACTCGAGCAAGAGCACTTGAATGTAATTGTTAGTAAATGAGACCCAGTGCGAGTAAAATGCTAAAAGATAATCTCACAACTTTACCGCAGGTAAAACGTGGTGAACTTAAATTACCCATACTGAATGAAAACTTCCTGACAGCAGCAGACACCAATCAGACATTTTATTAATTAAACATGAGCATTTAAATAAAGCCAGAAAAAAATAAGCCAGATAACTTTCAGTAGCTGCTGTATCTGTAAGAGAAATGTTTGCCAGTGATATTGAGGTCAGTACAGTGAGCATTTGAATATTTCCGGCAAACCCACACTGAAAAGGTTAATTTGTTGTTTCATCTTAAAATATTATTTAACTCAATTTGATGCAAACTCGTTGTGTTGACAAATATTTTTAAATTGAATAAATCAACATTTTAAGTCAGAGAGGTTACTTATTTTCTATGCTGAACTTTTTAACCTCAAGAGATTCACTGTCAGACAGCCGATCAATAAGCAGGCGGCAGCTGAAACCTATCTGCACGTGGCTCCAGCAAGTACAACCACACAACGCACACACATCATTACCACCATTACTGCCAGTCCACGCTTTTCTATTGCCTTTTACCTTTGTATTTTTCTCTGACGTTCTCATAGGCTTGAACAAAGTCTTGTTCGTCTGCATGGGGTGGGAGGCAGATGGGCTCGTACATGGCCATGAGCAGATCTTCTGTGTCTTGCCTTTAAGCCGGCAGAGGATGTCCACCTCTATACGAGCGTGGCTGAATGTGTGGTCTCTTTCTGTCCTGCTCTAAACTTCATAACAAAAGCTAGCGCCAGCCACACCCCCCTCCCCGACCAGGAAATACCAGCAGACAGAAGAGAGCTGCCTCTTAAAAACATGATTCAAAACATGAATTGGAATAATGACAGCACACCTTGATGTGTAGTTGACACACCTCTTACACACTGAAGAAACATAACAAGCATGGAAGTGGGTGAATCTCATGACTGTCTAAAGAACAAGTCATATAAAAAATATTTTGTGCTTGCTTGCCTATTTTTAGCACTATTTGCTTTGTGATATTTATAACAACAAAAATACCCCCAAATTTGACTACTTTAACAGTTCTTATATATATAAATTTTAGAATGTATGTTGATGAAACACGTCATGTACAGAGGTCAGGTGACACTGCAACAAATCACTGTTTTAAGATGTTTTTCATTGGATTCTTTCATTTTGACATAATCTGATTCACACAACATCAGCTGATCATGAAACATCTTTACATATTTAGCATATGACTGAGATGCAGATACAGAACTGCATTTCCTTCTGCATGTTTGCCTCTATAATGTGACTGACAGCATTCAAAAGCATTCAGAGAAAAGACTAAAAGCAAGTTACCCCAAAACTTAACATGTATCTGTTTTTGTTAATAAATTGTATTTTAAAATATGAACCCACTGGTTTCTGTTGGTTTCATTGTTGGGATACTCTCAAAGCTGGCAACATTAACAATTAATCAATATGGAAAAGAATTCTCAAGATTACATTTTTTTGCCATATCGCCCAGGCCTACATAGACCTCCACAGGGATAATGGAATACAGAAGCAACTCATGTCATGGAGGCTCTATAATTCCAAACATTGCCCTGAAGCCCATTCATTTCAGTGTTTCCCAAACACATTTGCTGGCAAGTTGATAAAATTAATTTCTGTCAAACTGGTCTTTTATTATAAGGATGTCAATGAACAATATATTGTTTTCCTAAATATTGCCTTTTGTGTGTGTGGTTGAATGATTTTCTATAAAATGAAAATATTATCTACACTCTCCCTGTGTAAATTATATAATAAAATGTCTTTGCAATTGGTAGCCTTGTACATTTTTCAATGTTCTTTGTGATGCATTTGCCTACATTCATTGATTTCAATTTTTTTTTCAATTCATTTTTACAAGCCATTGATGTGGATTAATGAGTTTTTGGCTCAAAGTTTGCATTTAAAGTCACACCAAATGTGTTCAGCTGGGTTCAGCACTTGGTTTCATGCAAACTAATCAAGTTCTTCCACACTGACTGAATCAATTTTTTCTTTCCGAACCTTGTCTCATAGACAGGGTCATTGTCATGTTAGAATAGAAAATACCCCTTTCCAAACTGTTGCTATTAAATTAGAAGCACACAGTTCCATAGAATATCATGATATGCTGCAGCATTAAGATTTGTACTCATGGAAATTACTAAAGTCATCAAATCTGTTTATTAGATAGGGTGGCCCAATACTTTTGGCAATATAATGTATCTTAAAATATATCAGTGCCATTGTTTTGTCTCAATATGCATATTAGTAATATTTTATTTGAATGTATTTTTATAAAAGCAACTTAAATATCCTAATTTAACTAAGGCATATTCCTGGTTTAAGATAATCCTCGTCTGTGAAACTGGGTCTAACTTTTCCAAGTTTAAGTCCTGATCTAAACTTAAAAGGGTGGTTTCCCAGACAGGGATTAGTTTAAGCCTGGACTAGGCCTTAGTTTAAATGGGAAATTTAAGTAGTTTTAACAAACATACCTTACTAAAACATTACTTGTGTACATTTTGAGCACAAAGGCACTGATGTATTTTGAGATATGTCAGTGCAAGTTGTTTTCAGTTTGGACAGCTCTTACATTTATTTTAGTCTAGGACTAGTCTAATCCCTGTCCAGGAAACCACCCCAAAGGGTCTATGTGATCATTCTTTTTCTGGTCCCCCTGAATAGGCTATATTAACTTGCCCTCTTGTCACTGGGCCTGAAACAACAATTCTAATTAACCCCTGACTGATGACAAACCTGCTTAAAGTTAAGAAGCACATAAGAAAAGACATATTAACAAAAATGTTTTGTAATAACATGTTTTGTAAATTGGTGTTAAGCAAAAGAAAGTATTGCATACACATATACTGCATTTGGGAATACAGCACTGTTTGCTTCAAGGGTATAAATATATTTGAGGGTCATATGCACATCTCCAACAACCTGAGAAATTCATTCAAGGACTAGCCCTTAACCCCAAAACAGGTGTTAGATCTTGCGTTATGACATTACTGTGGGTTTGAATTACACTAGTGCTAACAGCATGTGTGAATGTGTGTGGGCAATGTGTGAGGGCATGCAAGCAACATGTGATTATTTAACTTCTCCATGCAATCAAAGAGAAAGCCGACATAAGTGTGAAATATAATATGTCTGACTTGCTCAAAGAACAATTTGACTCTACAAAACCATATTAATACCCATCACACCTACCTATAATAGCACAAAGCTGCCATGACCTTTGACCCACTCGCTTATGACCTCAGGTAGTAACCCAACACACTGTGAGTAACAATAGAGATCACCAAAAGAACCATAAACTTGCATAAATGGTAAATTCATTCAAGTCTTCCAAAGCTCAAATTTAGCTCATTCACTTAAAATCGATGTATCCTGTGATGTGTAACACAATCTGCCTTTTCCCCCATGACTCTACCGGACTACACTTCCCAGCATTCCCTCACGCATCTGCATCTGCACCTGTCCCTCGTCTTCAATCACCAGCCTTCTTTGATTACACCTGCACCTGCACCCTGATAAAGAGACACTATTTATACTCACCTTTGTTTGTCTAGTCTTGTTGTTAACTTCACATTTGTAGTGATCAGCCGTAAGGTCTCACCGTGTATTTTGATACCCGTTTCTTGCAACCTGGTCTCATAGGTAAGATCCACCTCTGCACACTTTTTGCAGCACCACAAAATATTCAGGTACATATTGCTACAGTTTTCAGACACGAAAGTCCACTGGGGGCAATGTCACGATTTTCCTCTGTAACAAGTATATAAATATTTATTATTTGTACATTTAATAGATATTTTAGAGCACCTAACTTCACTCCTACCCTAAATCTAAAACTACCCGCTTCCCAACCACATAAACACGTAACAAAGAAATAGTATCAAGTCACACACGGGTATTTATTGCGGACACTGACCAAAAACAGTATAAAAGCATTACAAACAGGTCGCGCGTTGTGTTTCGGGTCTTCTAAAGCTGCACAATAGTTGTTGTACGAGCACAGCAGATTTTAATCGCTGACGATCATGCTCCAGGAATGCACCCAGTCATGTTTTAAGTGTACTCTCAAGGTTAGTGCGTGATGGAATCAGAGCGGGACAGCCAATGGCATTTTAGAACGTAGCTAACGTAATGACGAGAATAGTCACATGAGAGCCAATGCCATTTCGCTGACATTCCAGCGGCAATTTTTAAATTCTGTCACTGTGCGCAGCTGGTCCGGATCAGAGTTTTATGGCGGATTGAGAAGAGGATCGCTTTTGGATTTGTTCTTTGGCCTTGGAACGGTTGTAATAATTGCACATTTGGAATAAACAGCATGTGTAGCTGTATCTTCCTGTTTTGTGTTGTGTTGTTATATTGTATAATATACAAACTTGTTAGGTTAGGTTTAGGGGCGGGTTTGGGTTACGTCCTCAAACATGTCTAAATTGTGCATCCAAAATAATAAAGGTACACAAAATGCGACATCTGATTAAATTCAAAATCATTACACCCCAATATAATATATGGTGTTGTGGACCATTAGCGCCCCCAGTGGACTTTCGTGTCTAAAAACTGTAGCAATATGTATTGGAACGTATTTCGTGGCACTGCAAAAAGTGTGCAGAGGTACGTCTTACCTATGAGACTAGGTTGGTTTCTTATTACCTGTTTTGAAGACCTGTCAGATATACTTGCCTGTCTTGAAGATTCCCTGTTGCATATACTTGCCTGTTGTGTGGATTACCTGTTGGATGTATTGACTTGTTTTGTGGAGCAACTGTTTGATATCCCCTGTTTTGTTGTCCCATTAAAACCCGATTCACCGGAACTCTGTGGTGTGGTCTCTGATCAGACCCATAGCGTGATATGATGTGTGAAGCACAGCGGCTGGACCACTGATTTGAGTTGTATCGGTCTGATTTAAAAAAAATCTTTCTTACAACGGAATAAATCTGATCTTTGGGGTAAAAAAAGAAAAGATTCATAGGTAGGGATATAAAAGTGCATTCCAAACTGCTGGTTTCAGCCTTTTGTTCCTCAGCAAGCCGTGTGGTGTGTTTGTCAGTGGTGAAAAGGAGAATTTTAGCTTTTACTAACCAGGGCAAAATAGCACAAGCATGCAATTTAAAAAAGCGCAGATGGGAATGGAAATTTCGGCAGGTGATTTACTAACAGAGGGCGCATATTAAAAAACACAGGCGCAATCTCATTTCCATAATGACCAAACGCAATCTGCCAAGAGCAGCGCAAATTAGCACAGGGTTTAAGACATGCTTATTTTGTGCATTAAATAAAGCAGCAAATACCAGTACAATGATGAGCGCAAACCTTAGTAAATCCTGTTGTGTGATTCATTAAAATACTCTCATAAAGTCTGTATCTGAAAAGGGAACTCCTACAAATGCATATGGAATAAGGTCCAGTCACAAAAACAGCTGTGTCCATGCCTTTTCAGCGCTGTAGACATTGTCCTTCGCTCCAGAGCATGACCCAGTCAATTGCCCAATAGGTACAGATTTGCAGGAGAAATTCACTGCAATCTTATCTCCTTTCACTTTGAAGGTGCAAATGGTGGCCATATCTGCTTACCATTCTCCTTTAGGTAGTCAGTCACTGGGGAGAGAGACATTGGTAATGTGTTTCCTTCATGGTACAGTCTGAGCCCTGTGAGCTGTGCCAGGAACTCTGCTTGGGATCTGACAGTCTTTCCATGACCCCGTTTGAGCTCATTGAGACTTTTCCAGACACGTTTTTGGCACTTAAAACTTTGTTTCTGTTTGCAATCAGTTCTCTGAGGTTGGTTCTCTCCACTCATGTTCGTTCAGTTCACGAGCTAGGAGTGGGAGCAATATTTAAAAATGTCTTTAGTTACCACTTGAAGTACACTTGAACCCATCTTTCATATAAATGATGTTTGATTAAACTAGGTTCGAGAGGAGCCGGAGCATATAACCGACCAGCTGTCCCTCATCAACAATCAACGCATTACCAATCAGCTCAAGCGAGCACTCCTATACATAAGAAGATCGCCTTACCTGCCCCATCTCTTTCACAGCATCCCTCCTCCACCCCAGCTCCTCCCCGGACCTACCTTTTCGCAATTCCCAGGGGGTAGACTCAGGTTCGGCTGACTCAGGTACCGGAGCTCTCTTCTGGACCAAGGGAAGAGAGCTTCGGGTTGACAGGAGCCGGCGGGCTCGGAGCCTGCTCCCCGGACAACACGCCAAATATATATATATATATTCATCACCCTTGCTCTGCTTAATCCTGCATTACCAGTAGGTTATCTGCACAGATAAACTATTGAATAGTGTGTTCTTCAAGTATTTCAAGTCCAACAAATAAATACAGAGACAGTGGGCCCTACTGTACACCCAGTACAATGCAGCACAATGTGCAGCGCAAGTGTTTTTGCTAGTTTCAGTCCAATGCAGTTTTCATTTTCCCGTCCTGCGCCGCGTTGTTTAAATAGCAAGTGCATTTGTGCATTTGTGCGCCCATGGCCCAAAAGAGGTGTGTTGAGGCGCATTGTTGGCGCATTGCTATTTTGAGGAACTGAAAATAGACTGCGCCATAGACCAACTCAAACCTGGTCTAAAGTCATTGACACAATTTTTTTTTTGTTATTTAAAGAGCGTGTTTGAAGAAAATATGTCTCTGTGCGGGTCCACAACGTGCGTTCACTTTGCTTATTACACAGAGGGAAGTACAGCAACACACAATCTAGCCAAATATTAAAAACAAAAGGTAAAAGATTATTATTGTGTAGGCGTGTGGAGGCGAAATAAAAATCAGACTGTAGATTATCCTGTAAATAGTCTGCTTGTGCGCGAGGTTAAAGTGCGTGAGCAGACCAGGACACAGGACACGTCAGATTTTATCTTTATGTACACAATAATAATTTCTGTCGTTTCCTCACTAGAAAAGCGTTCAGTCTTTGCTCTTGCAAACTCCGCCATGTAAAAAAGAAATATTCCATGGCGCGAGTGCAACTGTCTCGTAAAAGGACTGGGAGATGACAGTCTGATTGGTTTATTGCATGTTTTGCCCCAAACACACCCATTACTCATTAAGAAAATAGGGACAACCCTTTTTAGACCATTCACCCGGGCGGGCCGACTGTTTTCCCGTCATTAAACTAGCAAAAGTGGATTTGAACCCGCCCTAAGCGCACTTGTGCTGTGCGCTTTAGACCATGTGCTTAAAATAGGGCCCAGTATGTTAAAAGCATATTTTAGATCATATTCATGGTGTCTCAAAATAGCACAGTTGAGTACACTTAGATAGATTTAAGCTTATCTTAAGAAGTATTACAGATTCAATTTTAGTATATTAAGTACAAAATTAGTGTGCGAAAATAGGGCACTTTAAGTACATTATGGAAGCACCCTTTCTTTCACCTGGGTAACACTGGAATTGCCCATCTGCAATTGTCTGCCAGGTTAAAAGTGAGTGATTTCTATCTCGTTTAACTTAAATAACATATAGCTGTTGTGCAATAAAATGCACCAACCGTTGAGGAGAATGTAAACATTGCTTAAGTGAAGCTCTGAGAGGAATCTGGCAGTTTTAAATAATTAACATACAACAACAGTTTGTATATGGATCCCAAGTGCCCAATACTTTTTAGTTTTTGTTCATATCTTAGTTTTTCTTCTGTTGAGAGGTTGGAAAATTGACCAGAAATTAACAAAATGCTGAATCTTTTCGCGATCCTGCATAATTTGTTGTTTTGCCGCAAAATATTAGAAATATTTAAGTTAAATTATCCAATTTTCTCTAATTTGATTAATAAATGCATTACTTTTACTAGGATACTGTTCAAATGTTGCCTGTCGCACATTGCGACAGGCAACATTTGAACAGTATCCTAGTAAAAGTAATGCATTTATTAATCAAATTAGAGAAAATTGGATAATTTAACTTAAATATTTCTAATATTTTGCGGCAAAACAACAATGATGTGTATGAACGTTTTTCTTACCTTCAGTCTTACCTACTGTATGAGCGGAGGACCAGATGAAGCAATATCCTTGTAACGCTGTGTCATGGATGGCAGGCAGGAAAACAAGAAGCGATTCCACTTGCATTTAAGTATTTAATAAAAACCAAACACTAACACGGAACAAGGTACATCCAGTGCAGAAACATCCCCAAAAAAACATCAACGAATCACCAATGAATAGAGAAACACAAGGGCTTATATACTCAAACTAATAAGGTATAACTAGAAAGGTACATTTTCTGAAGAAAATGTGAAGTGGTGCTTGTGTGGCAAAACTCGGCACTGGGCAGTCACTAGGGTGATGACACTTTAAGTGAAACAAACCAACCCCTGTCTCTCTAAGATGTTCTGATGCAGAGATATAGGCAGGGGCGGCGTTTGCGTATGGCGGAGTATGGCAGTTGCCATACCCTAGCGTTCAGAAAAATATTTTAAACAAAGTGTGCATAATGAGACTCCTTAAAGATAATTAAAATATTTTACACTGATGCGTAGCCTACATGTAGCATAGGCTTCGGAAACGTGTATTTGAGAGTGTACAATCATCATTCTTTACCAACAGCTTTAATAGTGTAGTGAGTAAGATGCGTGACGTGCAGTTCAGACCCATTGCAATGTGGGTTCGATGCTACGTTTTGCTGAGCTCGCACGTCTACATTTTCCACATTTTAGATCATATACAGGCATTTATTTTCAATAAAATAAACTACTTAAAAAATGAATAACAGGTGTTTAGTAATCAAGTGTATGGTGGTTAGGGGTAGATGGTTTTGTGAAGTGTGGTGCTTGAAGTCTAAATTAGTAGATTTTTTTTTACTACTTTCTTTCAGGATTCTTCTACATATTTTGGTTATATATATTATGTGGTATAATTTGGTTTCGTTATGGTTCGTTTTTGTATGGCCTGAGAAAATTTCGCCATACCCTAGGTTTTGATGAAACGCCGCCACTGGATATAGGTCTTGCTAAACGATTGCTAAGCTAATGTGTTTGGTTGCTATGGGCGTGGCTTGGCATCTGTCAATATATAATACTCCAGACCATGAGTGAAACGAACCAACTCCTGTGTCTCTACGATGTTCTGATGCAGAGATATAAGTCTTGTTAAATGGTTGCTAAGCTAACCTGTTTGGTTGCTATGGGTGTGGCTTGGCATCTATCGATTGATGATACTCTAAGCTATGAGTGAAATGAACCAACTCTCATGTCTCTAAGATGTTTTGATGTAGAGATACAGGTCTTGCTAAATGGTTGCTAAGCTAACCTGTTTGGTTGCTATGGGTGTGGCTTGGCATCTACTAATTAATGATACTCTAAGCTATAAGTGAAATGAACCAACCCTCGTGTCTCTGCGATGTTCTGATGTAGAGATATAGGTCTTGTTAAATGGTTGCTAAGTTAACATGTTTTGTTGCTATGGGTGTGGCTTCGTAGCCTAATGAAGTTCCTGTGACACTGATTGGTTGCCTGAGTTAAATGAGCCCTCACGCTTGTCTCTACGACACTGTGCTGCAAAGATATACATCTGGGCCTTTTAAAATGGGAGTCTATGGGATCGGTTGCTAAGTTGCTGTAAATGGTTGCTATGGGTGTGGCTTCATAGCTTCATGATGATTGGTTGCCTGAGTCAAATGAGCCCACTCCTTTTTCTCGAAGTGTTTGTACTGCAGAGATATTCAACATGGGCCATTTATAACGCCTTATATGGGCATATTTTCCCTCCCTATTAAAGTCTATGGGGCAAATTTTGGGGGCTCTTACGCCCCAGGGGTGCAACTTACACCCCATTGTGAGGTATGTTGTTACAGAGTCTGCCAGCCTCTTCAAATGTGGTGACCTGCATGTTTCTAAGAAATTCTCGCACTGAGCTACGACCCGTTAAATTTCGGCGCAATGTTAAGTCTATGGGTTTTTTGGGGCGATTTTTTGTCCCCCTATCGAACCCCCTCGGCCTGATCACTTATAAAAGTCATAGCACACCATTTCTCAATAAGCCGCTCAATTTGAGCCCTCATTCATGGCCTACGACAAAAGCTGTGGGACAAGTAGCGTGCCGAAATTTAGGCAGAAGAAGAAGAAAAAGAAGAAGAAGAAGCCAGCAGAATAACAATAATGATGCTCTGCATTCTGCAGAAGCACCAATAACAAGCAGACAGGAAACAACTGGGTGGACAATCACAAAAAACCAATGAACGAAGGAACTACAAAAGACTACAACAAGACACAGGAAACAGGAACTAAGGAGTACAAAGTTGTTAGGTTGTTAGTATGTCACTAGATCGGCACATTGCTGCAAATCTTAAGTGACAGGACCCTACTGCTGGTTTACTTCATAAAAATACTTTAAAACTTTTTTGTTTAAATTAGAGATGTTGTATTATTTATAGTTATTAAGTATTTGTATTTATATAAATAGTTTTAAGTATTTTTTACGTATTTATGGTTGTAAAAAAAATCACACATTTTCCCGCAAATTTGTGAACATTTTCGCAGCAAAATCTGCTATTGTGATCGCAAAAATCACGATGGGACTGAGTAATGCATGTTAATCATCACATTCAATTTACATCAGACTAAATATAATGAACAGCAGCTTCGCTAATTATTCCCCATCCACTTTTCTTTTTCTACCTTAGCAAGCCCACCCCGAGATAACTAAATTATGCCAGCTTTAGTTCAAATCCAGCTTCAGACAACCCAGTGCTGTGGAAGGATGACGCCTACCCTGCAAGGACTCCTAAGTAAGCTTTGTGTAAGCTGAGTTATTACTTTAAAATGCACATTATTTTTTAAATTGTAAACACTATAATGTATGCTGCCTTACCAATGAACTTTCTGGAATCATCTTATATAACGATTGCATGTGAAAAGCGGTATAATGTGAATTGAATTTGCTTTTACATGTAACATTTTAGGGAAAAACTAGTACAATTTTACAAAATGTCTTCTTCAAAAAACCATACAGGTTTGGAAAACACAAGGGTGAATGTTGACAGAGCATTTTATGACTTTATTTTGACAAGAAAGTCATTGGAAGCACAGTTTCACCATACGTCGGAGCACTGCCCATGAGGCTATAGGCTCTTACAAACCTTTCTATTTTGACACTTATAAACAACTGCTTAATCCTACTGACACCTGTTGGATAAAAGCAGTGCTGCAGTTTTAAGAAAACAAGGTAACTTAAAGCTAAATTATTTAAAAATGAAATCAAACTTTCCAGTTACATAACTGTATTTCCCCTAAAATCATAAATTATCACCATAACACATTAATGTCCATGTATTATTTGCCCATAAAAAATGTTTGAAGCCTATGCTGTATGCAATATGTTTGCAGTGCTGTTAATTCAAAGGCACAATGCTCCACATCCAGTTGAGTTTCCTATTGTTCCAGAGGTGCTAGCTAGGTGTCCTTGACCACAATGTAAAGGTAATCATTATATAGCCCTTATGCCCTTAACGAACATGCACACATGGTGCCTGTACCATGAAGCCAGTTTAGGTGGTTAGCCAGGTAAGTTTAGGATTAGTTTGCACCAACTCTGGATTCTAATCTGTGTTCATCGCCATGGTAATTTACGATGCATGGCTAGCCATGGGATTATTTTTCTGCCAATAAAAATTTCCGGGAAAAAAAACGGAAAAAAAATATACAATGAGAAAGGAAAAAAAACACTCTGATAATGAAAACAATAAACTTAATTGCAAGAATGTATGACATGGCTTTCAAATAAACTGCATTTTTAATAGTTCTCTAAGTGTCACTTTTGCAAATAATGGTTTATAAATTTGCTGCTAGATTTTTCATTTTTCCAAGTTTTCATTTTCGCTTCTCAAGTTTACGTTCGCCTTTCTGGCTCAAACCTCACGTGAGGGCAGGACTTAATGGCACTTTACTCTCATTGGCTAGTGAGAATTGGATTGACAGCTCCCTGACAAGGAAGTCGATAGTGAAGTAAATGCTGCGGATTAGATTAAAAATCTATTTCAGTCCATTTCAAACGTCTTTGTTCTATGAAAGGCTAGTGGTGTATTTTGATCACATTTCTTCTAGAGCCCGACCGATTTTATCGGCCGTTATGAGCCTATAAACATTTTTTTACAGAACACGTATATAATGCTTGTAATGATCAAATGCTGTGTAAATGGTGTAATTACTTTGTTTGTCCAGCAGAGTGACGTGTTTGTCGTAAGAGTTTTATAGTACATTTACATTTACATTTACGCATTTGGCAGACGCTTTTATCCAAAGCGACTTTCATTATATTGTACTATACATTTGTACATTTTGTATAGTAAGCAAGTGGGGGTTAGGTGCCTTGCTCAAGGGCACCTCAGCCGTTACCGCCAGCCCTGAGAATCGAACCAGCAACCTTCTGGTCATGAGTCCAACTCTCTAACCACTGGGCCACGCCTGCCCATAGTAAAAATATAGCATATAACATGACGATGTAGTCGTCATGAGAATGGCTTTCTCAGCTGCCATAGTTACAACCCTTGCGTCATCAGAACAGGGTGTTCAACATCCAAACATTTCCGTTCCGTTTTGCAACGTTTTGTCAGGGCTGAACGCAGCCCAGCTGATCTCTATATACACGGAAACAGTATGCGTCCTTGCCTGCCGGCCTACCCAGTAGCCAGCTCAGGAGGAAGAGACGGCGGAGGACCACGTTGGTACAGCCGGCCTCCCAGGTCTCCGCGCCGGTACAGTCGGCCTCCCAAGTCTCCGTGCCGGTACATCAGGCCTCCCAAGTCTTTGCGCCGGTACAGTCGGCCTCCCAAGTCTCCTTGCCGGTCCAGCCGGCCTCCCAGGTCTCATCGCTGGCCTTCCAGCCGGCCTCCCAGCCGGCCTACTAGGTCTCAGCGGCGGCCTTCAAGCCGGCCTACTAGGTCTCAGCGCCGGCCTCCCAGGTCTCAGCGCCTGCCTTCCAGCCGGCCTCCCAGGTCTCTGCCCCGGCCTTCCAGCCGGTCTCGCAGGTTTTTGCACTGACCTTTCAGCCGGCACTCCCTTCAGCCAACCCTCACGGACACCCCGGACACGGCCCCCGAGAGCCCCTAAGACTCTTCCCCCAAGACTGTCTCTCATGTGCCTCCCTTGTTTGGTCTCCCACGTCCTGGACTTTTTGTTCCTCCTCTCCATTTAATGTTATTTTTATTGTCCAACCCCAACCCTGTTATTGTTATTTCTGTTTTGCGGTTAGTCTGTTCTGTGTTATGTATTTGGTGTTTGTCTATGTTCCAGTCTGTCTTGTCCCCCCAGTCATATCCCCTTTAAGGCCGCCAGGTCTTAAGGGGGGGAGGTACTGTCATAGTTCTGCCCTTCCTGTTTTGCGATCTTCTAGAGCCTGGTGGGAGGGGCCATGACAGTGCCATGTCTCTGTGTTTGTTTATGTTATACGTGGAAGCGCGTGGCCTGGGTGTGGTTCGCCTACGTCACGAGCTCTCCGGTCTTACGTCTTGACCACACCCCCCGGATACTGTTGCGATCCTGTCTGTCTTGTTATGGCTTTAATTAATAGTCTAGAGGCCAGGATTGTGACAGTATCGTGTCTTTATGTTTACGTTCTGTGTGTAGACACACGGCTCTGGCGCTTCCGCCTTTTGCCGTGTGTTTTCATGTCACACGTCCAAGCCCCACCCCCTTGTTTCTCCGTAATCCCTTCCGCTAATGTTTTCATGCCGTGCACCTGCCCCCATGTAATTATCCCTTGTTTGTCTCCCTATTTAAAGCCCTTGTGTTCAATGTCTTGTGCTGGTACGTTTTGTAAGTCTTGAAGCCATGTTCCCGTTTGTCCTGTTACCCATCAAAGTCTTGTCTGCTAAGCCCTCGTTTTCCCTGACCACGTGTTTTCGTGTTGCTAGATTTGTTTTGCTGTTTTTGCCCTCTCGTGGGATGTTTTAGTTTTGCAGACCCATAGTGGGTCCTTTATTTTGAAGGTGTTTTATATTAAAAGTCTTTTGTTATCCCTTACCGCTGTCTCGCATCTGAGTCCTCTACACACATCATGACAGCTAGTCAGACATGATCAAATTTGCCTAAAAGTTTGGTTTAAAGATGTACAATGCACAATGCACAATGTCTGGGCAGACGGGGACTATTTCTAGTGACGCATATACACGGAGGTTAAAGATTAGGACAGGTCACGGCTCGTTCCTTTTTTTCAAGCTAATAACTTTGTTTTTCGTTCACCTTCGGATTTACAACTTGGCAGACTGCTTACTTTCAAACATGGCTTTGTTATTCGTTCACCTTCGGATTTACAACTTGGCAGACTGCTTACTTTCAAACATGGCAACATTACACACTGCATAAAAAGTCATTTGTCGTGGAATCGTGGAATGTATTCTTTAACTTACTGTTAATAAACAATGACCCCGTAAGTTTCCCTTTCAATGCTAGTCAAATACCCTGTACCTTAAAACTGCCATATGTAACTTGGTTACGTCAGTATTGTTTGTTAGCAGAGGTGGGTAGTAAAAATCTTTTCAAGTAACTCAGGCCGAAATCCACGTTTATCCCTTCCTGTCCAATTATCTTTTAGTGCGATTATTCATCTATACTTCATTGACAAATGCAGACGCATACCAATGAAAACACTGTTACAGATAAATTGACATTAAACCTTGCTATAAATATAAAAGAAATTAAAATGAATGTCACAGACCTCACATGTAATTATGGGTGACGTCAGTGGCTGCGCAGTCATTGTTACAACATGTGTCAGTTCAATAGTCATGATAGACAATAATAGTCATGCTTTTTTTAAACATAGTGCTTCAATTGTTTCATCATTTTTATTATCATTTTATTATGAAATTATTCTATATTGGCTGTAATACAAAGTGCACCTGTTAATTACACAATAAAAAACGGACCTAAATTTTGGATCTTTGGCCGTGAGAGGGGAGGGTCGTTCGAACTATTCGAACCCCCCCTGCCTAATGGCCTGCGCCCAGGTTTTCTCTCTGCAACCTCGTCGCTACACTTCGTGAGTCACTACAAGCTGGGCTCATTCGATATTCCTCCTCCCTTGCTGGAGTGGGATTCTTCTTCGTTCAGAATAAGGACGGCTCCCTGCACCCCTGTATTGATTAGGTTTGAATGACATAACTGTAAAAAATAGATACCCCTTACCTCTTATGTCTCCTGCTTTGCAGGCAGCCCAGGTTTTTACCAAGCTAGACCTCCTCAACGCGTACCACCTGGTGCGCATTCGCGAGGGAGATGAGTGGAAGACGGCATTTAATACTCCCACGGGACATTTTGAGTATTTGGTACTTCCATTCAGTCTGATCAATGCTCCCGCTGTCTTCCAGGGGCTAGTCAATGCTGTGTTGAGTGACATGCTCCAGGAACACACCCAGCAGGTCCTACAGCGTTGCATTGCGTTGCGTCCTGATGTCCTTCAGTGGCGACATTCGTCCAGGTTTGTCGCCCATCCAGGAATTCGGGGGATGCTGGCCGCCATCCGCCAATGTTTTTGGTGGCTTAATCTGGGCTCTGATGTCAGGCAGTTCATTTTAGCCTGTTCCACGTGCACTCAAAGCCTGCCCATCGCCTACCAACTGGTCTGCTCAGTCCTTTGCCCATACCCTCCCATCGAGTGGTCACACTGTGATTCTTATGGTGGTGGATTGATTCTCTAAAGTGGTCCATTTTATTCCCCTGCCCAAACTCCCCTCAGCCCGGGAGACTGTTCAGCTGCTGGTGGATCACGTCTTGCATCTCCATGGCTTGACCTATGTGTGTGGTCAGCGGGTATGGCTCTCCACCAAGGATCTGCTTATCCGGGTGCCCATACTGCATCCCCAAGGTGGTTAATCCAGCGGCCGTTCGGCTAAGACTCAGACTCCCTCCTACCCTCGGTCAAGTCCACCCAGTATTTTATGTCTCCAGAATTAAACCTGTTCTCACCCCCCCAACACTACCAGCGATGGCCACTGATTCATCTTCTCATTAGTTTCACAACGGTCTCACATCTTCCTTTGTTGCTTCCCCTTTATAATCCCTGTGTTTCTCTTGTCCTGTGTCAGATCGTTGAGTTCTTTTCTCTGCCCCTGACCCCCCTAGTCTAGCGCTTCTGCGATTTTGTTATTTTACTAGTTTGCCTTAGTCATAGTTCTAGTCATAGTCACAGAATTATTTTAAGCTTGCCACTTACCTTGTTTCCTTTGTGTCATGTTCACAGACTCCAGTGCTCACTCCGTTTTTCCCCCTTTTCTTTTGTTTTTGTTCATTTATCCCCTGCAGTTCTCCGTGGGCATCTTTCAGCTCCTCCCGTCTCTGGTCCTCTCCCTCTGTCAGGCGCTCTCCGCCTAGAGGCCTCCCCCAGCTAGGCATACTCTGCCGCTCCGAAGACGGACTCCCACGCTTTGTCCAGGCTCTCGCCTGTCTGTCCCATCTGCGTCCTGCTGCGGCCCAGGGCGTTTCTCTAGCCGGAGATTTCCTCAGCTCCCTTTGTTCAGAGACTGTGTCACTCGCTTTATTCCAATAAAGTGTCTTTTTGCTTCTCACCCCGCAGTAAAGTCCGTTCTCATTCAAGACATCTAGTAGTGGTTTTAGACATTTTATCAGTATATTTACTAAAGAAAATTATATACTACTGTATTTTATGTGGGTGTGTCATAATTTGTTCACATTAACCAGACTTTTATTTTGATGGGTCCTCACTAAGATCTTTCCGTATGTGTTTGTAGATGATAGCTTCAATGAAACGCGTCTGCTGTACACTCGCACAGTATGCACCACTCACTCATACAGACATGCAAATGTCAGCGGGCCCTACTAATCTACATGTAGCTTATACACAGACAAGCTGCGTTCCGACATTGCAGATGACGTGTGTTCGCACACGTGCTCCTAAAGACATTTTTCAATTCGCACACATTTATTTTTAGTCGCAAATGCAAGTGAAATTCTCACACTGTAAAGCCCTGAAAGACTTTCTTTAGCTGAAATCATGAGCTTTGTCATTCATACAATGCAAGTGCGGTGTTTTTGAAAGTTCAAAATGTAGAAAAGGGTTCCGAGCCCCACCTGTCCCCAATCACCACAACAAAATGGTAATAAACTTTGTGAAAATGTGACCTCTCCATTTAACCCAACCAGTGAATAGTGAACACACACACTTCAAGTTGTGAACACACATACACCGGGAGCAGTGGGCAGCTATCACTGCAGCGCCCGGGTAGCAAACGGGGGTAAGGTGCTTTGCTCAAGGGCACGTCAGTTGTTACCTGTCAGTACTGAGAATCGAACTGGCAACCTTCTGGTTACGAGTCCGACTCTCTAACCATTAGGCCACAACTGCCCCCCCAAAAAAGTAAGGATTACATTTAAATGTGTCGTTGTTGTTTTGAGTGTATGGTCAATAAATGAAGGAATTAATAGAAAACTTTCCTCCTGTTTGTCGCGCCCCACTTGTCATGTCTCTATTCCCCACCAATGGGCCCGCACCACACCTTGACAAACACTGTTCTAACTGATAATGTGTAGCAATCGGTTTGCGTATGTTTCAGTAATGCGGCAGGCAGGGCGCATATCAAACTGCGATTGTGCGCCCTTAAAAGTCATTGTGGGAAAGGGACATAACACGAAGGGTCATCTCAGATAAAGAGAAAAAAATTGTTTCTTCATTATTCCATTCGCCAAGTGTCATCCAAATGGCTTTTTTAAATTTTATATAGCCTTGTCTGCTAATAATGGTATTACTCTCACATTTCATGTCTCTTTTTTATTTGTGTGATTTGGGGCTATTATTTATTAATTTCTGCTTCATGGGGCGTAGTACACATAATTTAACAGTGCTGGAATGGTTTTAACTGGAATACTGAGCATATAATTGATTCTGCTGTCAGTGAATAAAAGCTTTAAAAAGTGAGCTGTCCAAGATATGTTTAGCATGTCTAGAAGTTTTAGGCCCTTGAACAGCTCTTTATATGTTTGCAGTTTTAAAGTCAGACATGTCTCTCCGTGCATGCATCTCTTCGAGCTGCGCAGTTGTAAAGTTAATTGCATCTCTCTGTGCATGAATGCGTTTCTTTGTGCTGCGCAAAGTGTGCGGTTTTAAAGTCAGACCCGTCTCTCCATGCGTGCGTCTCTCCCTGCAGCACTATGTGCACAGTTTTAGAGTAAGATGCGTCTTGCATGCATCTCTTCGAGCTGTGCAGTTTTAAAGATGTTTGATGTCAAGTTTTCATAAAAATATGACCCAAAAATAAGAATTTATTTGAAAGTAACAAGTAAAAAATCATTCATTTATTTGTGTTATAATGTGGATATATTATATCCGTCTTATTTTTTTATAAATGTTTTGTTTAATATAAGACTTAAAATAAGTCTTATAAGATAAAAAATACTTTTTGTGGCAGGAAAGGGAATTGCTGTATGTAAAGCTGTAACATTGACAATCAAAATTGTATTAATCAGATTGTTTATTTATATTTGGCACATTTAAATGACCTTTACTGTTGCTTATATAAACTTTTTAGTATTGAATGACAAAATTAAAGATTATATTACAGTTTTTCTCAGTCGTTTTGGTGCATTTCTCACATCACTATTAACCTTCACAACATTTAGTCATTTGTGCACATCATAGTAGCAGTTTTTCATTCCTTCGAACAAATTGCAAATGCTTTTGGACATGCATCAATTGCTTTCATACAACTCTCTGCTGTTTTATAACATTACCATTTGCTTATGTCATGTCAGTCAATATTACCTATACTTGTGAATGCTGAATAGTCATTCCTTATAAAACGTAATAGTCCTCATTTCATTGCTTGAGTCATTACATACAAAAATGTTGAACTAGTTGTCAAAATCTGTCAAGCAAATTTTACAAATTTATGGAAGGGGAAGGGGACAAAACGGGAAGGGGACAAAACAGGGGAAAAAACAGGGGAAGAGGAAGAAAAGGCCAAGTACATAGGCGGATCCCTGATGAAATCAGGGCTACAATTGTGGATCATGTTGTCAATCACGGCCTCACAATGGCTGAGGCTGGTCGAAGGGTGCAGCCAAATGTTGGGCGAACCACTGTAAATTCAATTATTCAAACATTTTGTCGGGAGAACAGGTGTGTATAAATGGACAGTAATTCAGCACTAACCAATCTGCACTGCACTACTGTCATTGTGTCATACATGAAGCTTGCAGTGGGACAAGAACTTGTCACTGTACATTTTACATTTAGACGTACAGCTTTACTGCATCACACATTTAGTGTATTGTAGTGTACAGTAGTGTTACAGTAAAGATTTGCCATATTTACTGTAATTTTACTCTGCACCACACAGGATTGCAAGACAACCTTGCAGAGGTGGAAGAGGGCCCCTTTTTACTCCGCAACAAGAGGAAGCCATTTGTGCAATGGTGATTGCAAACAATGCCATAAGGTTGAGAGAGATACAAAGTGCTGTTATAGAGGATGACAACATTTTTGGGAACATTGAGTCTGTATTAGACGCTGCAATTGATAGAGTGCTCATGAGGAATGAAATGCGCATGAAACAATTGTACAATGTGCCATATGAACGGAACAGAGACAGAGTGAAGGAGCTCCGTCACCAGTATGTACAGGTAAAACATGTATGTGTTCTATGCATATTCTATGCATATTCTAATGTTCAGTGCTGTAAACTGTTTACTTTGTGTAGTGTCATGCACTACACTTGCATGACAGTTCTGTGTATGTGTATTTACAGTGCATACTGTACAATATGTTGTACAAAATGCATTATGTTACACAGGAAAAGTTGTTATAGTTTTTCTCACTCCCTCTTCTGTAATAAAGCATGTACTGGAGCTGGAGGGCAGGGAACCGCTGCACACATTCATATACCTTGATGAGGCGGGTTTCAATCTGGCAAAAGGTAGAAGATGTGGCAGGAATCGCATTGGACAGCGAGGGAATATTACTATGTGTGCAGCCATCTCAGAAAACGGCATCCTCACCCATATCCTCCGTCATGGTCCATATAACACACAACATCTGCTGACTTTTTTAGACACTCTTTACGGGGACATAATCCCTGAGAACAAGAGGGGTCTAACTGGAGACCATCTGAGCAAGCATGTTGTTGTTTTGGATAATGTGCGTTTTCACCACTCTTATTGTCGTGCAGCACATGATAGGATGCTGGTGGCATATCTCCCTCCCTACTCACCATTCCTAAATCCAATAGAGGAGTTTTTCTCTTCCTGGAGGTGGAAGGTATATGACCGGCATCCACATACCCAAATGGCCATGGATGCAGTATGTGATGACATCACAGCAGAGTCCTGCAGAGGGTGGATTCGCCACTCGAGGAGATACTTTCCTCGCTGCATTGCAAGAGATGATATTCGCTGTGATGTAGATGAAACTATGTGGCCAGACAGAGAGGAACGTCTGGATGTGCATGAATGATTTCAGTACTATGTATGTTGTATGTTCTGTTCCAATATGTACTGCAATATTGTTTACAGTTGTGCACAGCTCTACCCAAAGGGAGTTTATGTTTGTTGTAGATAAGGGTGTATATTTTCTTTTGCACAATGCTGTGAACAAATTACAATTGCAAAGAGCATATGCAGTAAAAATGTGAAACATACATATTCAGTGTCTTGTACTCAGTTACCTCACTAAATACAGTAATGTGTAACTTTACTGTGTTTTTCAAATGGCTGTGCAAATAGTATATAGTGCTGTCTTGAGCATTTTCAGGTAGTGTCACCAAGATCTGACTTTTTTGCATTGGAAAACATTGACAGGGTAAACTGTCATAATGAAAACATAACAAAGCCATTTGACTATCTTGTTCATAAACAATGGTGTCAGGACTTTTCATCTTGATGACACTGACACTTTCATTGACATGAATACTTGCTTTTGAGGAATGACCTATCCATTTTGAGCAAGTTACAGGTTATCACACTTTTGCAGGTTATCAACTAGGTTTTGCAGTTTGTACTAATTGTTTTGAGAACTGCATTAACTGTTGTGCAAATGTAAATAGTGATGTGAGAAATGCACCAAAGCGACCTGTAGTAAAATCTCATTTGTGGCGTTTGCACTTGGCAAAGTACATAATGACCCGGTTTCACAGACAAGGCTTTTCTTAAGCCAGGACTATGCTTTAGTTAAATTAGGATACTTAAGTCACTTTAATTAAACTGCCCTAAATAAAAACATAACTGGTGTGCATCTTGAGACAAAATAGTGACACTGACATACACTATATTGCCAAAAGTATTGGGTCACCCTATCTAATAAACAGGTTTAATGACTAGTAATTTACATGAGTACAAATCTTAATGCTGCAGCATGTCATGATATTCTATGGAACTGTGTGCTTCTAATTGTAATGCTTCTGTCTGTTCCCCCTGTTCTTTTCCCATTCACTTCTTCACCGGACCTTTAAGACTTTTTGAACTACACATTCCAGAATGCACTGCACTTCCCGCCATCATGATTATGTTCACCACCTGTACCATGTTTTGTTCACACCTGTTTTGTATCACGGTCACTATTTAAGTTTGCACTTGTGCACTAGTCTTTGTTCAGTCTTGTTGTCGTTACCGTTACGTGATGAAGTGAAGCTTTCTGAACCACCGAAGCTTTTTAAATCAGTGCTCGAGTGTGTGAAGGAAAGCGCTGTGTCGCAAAATGTTTCACAATGGACCAATGCATTAATTTTAGAATCAATAATGAATAAATGAATGGGTAGATTTGTAAGTTTAAATCAGTATATTATTAGTAAGTTAATAAATCAGTATATTAAGTACATGACAGTAATCTGTATCACTGCATAATTCTAGTAACTCAAAACAATAAACATAACATTTTGTATTGTGGATGTGGACATTTTTCTAGTCAAACTCAGAAATGGAGGAAGTAAATAAATGCACACAAAACATACATGCATTTTCATACGGTTATAGTAAATTTGTAGCAATAACAACACACGAGGGTGTGGACTGTCGCAAATTTTTAAACCTTTGAATCAAAGTACGAAGCAATCACGTGGGTGTGTGTGAAATGAAGCTTCAGACGTCATCGGTCACATGATTTTTAGAGAATGAATCAAGCACAGATACAACGCTTCACTAAAAATCGCTTCATTTTTTTTGACACACGCATCGGAGCTTTGGTGTCACAGTTAACATCACTAGTTACATGCTGTTCCTCTGAAGTCTATTATTACCCAGTTTACTCGTATACCTGTTACCTGTTTGTGAATACTTACCCGTTTTGGAAGATACCTTGTCTTTGAATACTTACCTGTTTTAGATTATACTTGTTTATACCTGTTTGTGAATACTTACCCGTTTTGGGAGATACCTTGTCTTTGAATACTTACTTGTTTTAGATTATACTTGTTTTTGGATTACCTACCTGTTTTTGAATATTTACTTATTTCTTTTGGATTTACCCACCTATTTTGTGGATTACGTGTTTGTTTTTGGATTCTGCACCTCTTTTTGTTAATAAACTCTTTGTCATGATTGGTAAATGAGGACCCAGATGCAGGACAGCAGGTGGCAGCAAACACAAAAACTTTAATAAACAAAAGGCCCACGAGGGGGCAAAAAACAATACAAAACTATAACAAAACACTCAGGCATAAAGCAAACTAAAACAACCCACGATGGGGCAAACAGAACTAAAAGACTTAACAGGACAACAATGCAAAACTAAGATGACTAGACAAAAGACTCTACAAAACAATAGACTTGACTTGACACAACGTACAACCAGCACAAAGATTTACAAACGCACGAGCACAGGACAATAAACACGAGGGCTTTAAATAGGGACACTAACGAGGGATAATTACACAGGGTGCAGGTGTGAGTCATGAAACACAGATGGATTGACTACGGGAGAACAAGGGGGCGGAGCTAAGATGTGCGACATGAAAACACGCGGCAAAGGCGATCGGCCAAAGCCGCTTGTCTCCCCAAAGAACCTAAACACAAAGACAAGATACTGACGCAATCCTGCCCACTAGATCATGAAAACAAGACATAAACAAGGAGGGCAGGATTGCGGAAGTATCCGGGGGGCGGGCCCAGGCCACGTGCTTCCACGAATACCATAAACACGGAGACATGGCACTGTCATGGCCCCGCCCACAAGGCTCTCGGAATTTTCAAGACAAGAAGGGCAGGACCATGACAGTACCCCCTCCCTTAAGGGATGCCACCTGGCGGCCTCAAGTGGGACACTACATGGGAGACAAGACTGACTGAAACACAGACAGACACCAATAACACAACACTGAACAAATCAAGGGCAAAACTGAGTACACAACAACAGGGTTAGGGTGGGATAACAAAATAACATCAAGTGGAGGGGGGGAGGGGGAAAACAAAATCCAGGGCTTGGGGAAACAGGGGAGGGTGAAACCGGGACAGTCCTGGGGGGAGCCCTGGGGGCTCGAGGAGCCCGGGAAGCCAGCTGGGTGGCTGGCGTGGAGGCTTGGGAGACCGGCTGTGAGGCCGGCTCAAAAACTTGGGAGCCCAGCTGAGAGGCCGGCGCGAAGACTTGGGAGCCTGGCTCGCGACATAAGGTGAACAATCTCCATTTTAAGGCATAAAGTTTCCTGGTGGAGGGAGCTCTAGACATCAGGATGGTCTCAACAACCTCGGTTGTAAGACCTTGGTTCAGCAGAGCACCCCCCTCAGCGGCCAAGCCCACAGTTTCCACAATTCTGGGCGGGGATGATAAATTGTGCCCCCGGCTTGAGTCAGGAGGTCCCTCCTCAGAGGAATCTCCCATGGCTGACCCGCCAGGAGTGTCAGAAGGTCTGAAAACCAAACTCGGGCCGGCCAATACGGAGCTATCAGTAAGAGGCTGATCCGTTCTTGTCGAACCCTCTCTAGAACTCCCAGGAGCAGAGCGACTGGGGGAAAGGCATACAGACGCTGCCTCGGCCACGTCTGTACCATGGCAAGGGAGCTGGATGCATCAGTGAAAACCACAGAAGGCAATGAGACATCTCTTGGGACGCAAAGAGATCGATTTCGGCTCGACCGAATCTTTCCCAAACCTGCTCCACCACCTCGGGGTGGAGTCTCCATTCCCCGGGCCTCAGCCCCTGCCTTGACAGCATGTCTGCTCCCACATTCTGGACTCCAGGAATGTGCATCGCCCTGAGCGATAGAAACTTCTCCTGGGCCCAGAGGAGAACCTGCACAGAGGGTGTGACCTCAGGCCCCCCTGATGATTTTTGATTTATGTCTGTTCTCACCAGAACATGATGGCCTCTGAGGATCGGGAGGAAGTACTTCAGTGCTCGGAGTACAGCTAACATCTCCAAGCCATTTATGTGCCAATGGTAGTGCTGCTCTCTCCACAGCCCACAGGCTGAGAGACCTTCTACTATTGCCCCCCAGCCTGTGAGGGACGCATCCGTCGTCACTATCTTTCTGTGACATTGCGCCCCCAATTTCAATCCCTGGTTCAGGAACCAAGGTTTCTTCCATATGCTTAGGGAACGAAGGCATCTGCGTGTAACCCTGATCATACGAAATGGGTTGCTCCTCGGGGAAAACCCTTTGCTTTTTAGCCACCACTGTAAGGGTCTCATATGTAGGGATGCAGCGATTACCGAATTTCACTATTAACCGCGCTTAAAAACGTCACGGTTAATTAATCGTAAAGGCTCTGTTACACCGTGTATTTCTGTTGCACGGAACGGGACTGTAGCAACTAGCACCAAACGAAAAAAAGTTACACCAGCGGTGCACCAGCTTAAAGAGCCGTGCTTATCAGAGACACGGAGGCTACTACACACACTTTTAACTATGGCAAAGAGACCAAACAGCAAATTTTATATGTACATTAACAATCAGGGCTGTAGTGGTGACAGTTGGGCTTTCAGTGCAACGTAAACAAAGCTGCATTTAAGTTACCGGAGTTGCGCGTCGGATGAGTGCACAGGACGCGTACATTCTGTATGCACAAGCTCAAATTCAAAGTCTACTCCTGATGCGAGCTGGACCAATGTAACTTATTATTATGTTATTTTTATTAAACAATAACTGGGCTTTGAACGTTATTTAGCGATTAGGTCCATTATTGTTTGCTACGAACGAAAATAGCAGGGAAACAAAATGCATGTGATCCACACGCAGTAGCTCTTAAAGGGACAGCAGCATAATAAACATCTGTTTTAATGCTCATCAAACAACAAAAAACGAAGACAAAGAAAACCCACTCTCACTGCTGATGACTGATTAAAACTTTAATGCTTGTATCCATATTTAATTTATACTGTAAAGACTATGAAGTGTTGTTTTACATTTGATTACTTTATTCAGTTTCCTTACCTGATAACCACAGACCAACCTAAAACATCTGAAAAGCATTACTTATTTCATTTGTGTGTTTGCTTTATTACAAATATAAAATACATAAAAGTTCTGTTAGTTAATTTTTATGGTATTATAACCATATTTATTTAGATTACATGGGTAAAAAACAAACTACTAACAAGACAATAATATTTATTATTTATTTTTTGTGGTAGGGCCAGTAAAAATTTTGTCAGGGCCAGTAAAAATGTAGAAATTAATGAATGCATAATAATTGTCATAATCGTGCAATCGTGATTATTTCTCAGACAATAATCGTGCCAACAAAATCTATAATCGTTGCATCCCTACTCATATGTAGGAGGCCAAAAGGAATCACGTTGGACGCTGCTGCCATTAGACCCAGTATTCTCTGAAAATACTTGACAGTGTAGGCATGACCTAACTTGATCCTGGACACCGCCGTCAGGATCGACTCGACATGTGCAGGGGACAGTTGTGCCTGCATCGTGACCGAATCCCATACTACCCCAAGAAACATAGTCTTCTGCTGGGGAGTTAGATTGCTCTTCTTGGCATTGAGCCATAACCCCAGGCGCTTCATATGGCTGAGGACGATATCTCGATGTCGAACTGCCATCTCTCAAGACTGAGCTAACACTATCCACTCCCTTGAAGCCTCAGTGGGGCAAGGGCTGAATCCATACATTTTGTGAAGGTGTGTGGGGAGAGAGCTAGGCCGAATGGAAGAACTCGATATTGGTAAGCTTTGCCCCCAAAAGCGAACCTGAGAAACTTCCGATGCTGAGGAAGGATGGATATGTGAAAGTACGCGTCTTTCAAATCTATCGTGGTGAACCAGTCCCCTGATCTGATTTCGGCCACAATAATAGGAACAGTGAGCATCTTGAATTTGTATCTCCTCAGAGATTTGTTGAGAGGTCTCAGATCCAAAATTGGCCTCAGCCCTCCATCCTTTTTCGGCACTATGAAGTACCGACTGTAAAAACCTGTCTGACTCTCTTGGGGGGAAACATACTCTATGGCCCCTTTCGACAAGAGTGACAACACTTCCTTCTTTTAACACCTGAATCTGCTCGGGTTTCCCCGCCGTGGGGAACACCCATCTGAACTTTGGAGGGCGGACAGCAAATTGAATCCTGTAACCCTTCTCTACTGTGCAGAGGAGCCATTGCGTGAGATTTGGGATCTTTCTCCACTCGTGGAGGAAGTGCACTAAGGGAGTCAGTCTCTCGACACTGACTTTGGGTGTGTGGAGGTCGATGCCCTGAAGCGATTGACCGGCAGGGGATGATCGAGCTACTACTTTGCTTCTCACATGCACCAGGTCTACAGCGTCTTCGGTAAACTCTGTGCTGTGGCAACTGACGTGTCCCAAAGCGTCATTGATGGCGGGACCAACATATCGTTTCCCAGAGGGTTTCTTGAGAGGGCCAGACTCATCTGGCCTCCAAGAGGGGGCACCCTCTGAATCCCTGCTGCACTGTCAAGGTTTCTTGGCAGCAGCCTTCCGGTTGGAGACAATGATCGTCCTCAAATCGGGTTTGATCTGTCTAGCAGGATTTTGCGAGTGCTGCCTCGACCCTCAAGCTCTTTGGGGGGGGGGGGGGTGGTGGTACGAGTAGCAACACTCTGCTTCTGCCTATAGCTTGTGGATGGCTGGGGCTGCCCTTGGGCTGCGGGCCACTGGAGGTAAGAGCGGCAAGGTATAAATTTGTTAAACGCGGCGGCTTGGCGCTTTTCCTCCTGGTACCTCCTTTTCCTCCTGGTCCCTCCTGGCATCACCAAAGAGACCTTGGGTAACAAGAGGTGTATCAAGGAGCACCGACTTGTCCTTTTCCCTAATGCCAGATAAATTTAGCCAGAGGTGCCTCTCTGTGGCAACCAGCGCGGACATGGAGCGCCCAACGGTTTGGGCTGTCTCCTTTGTAGCCCGAAGAGTGAGATCTGCCATTGTCCTGAGTTCAGACAGCAGCCCAGTATCTAAAACCTCGCCCTCTTTAATATCCCCCAGCAAGTCGGCCTGCAAAAGCCCCATGGTGTGCAGACATGACACAGCTCGACCTGCAGCCATATATGCCTTTCCCACCAGACTGGACGTAACACAGCATGGCTTGGTGGGCAATGTCGGGGGTTTTAGGGATGATGCTGCTTCCGGTGAAAGATAAGTGGCCAGGGTATCTTCCACCTTTGGCATCATCCCATAGCCCTTATCTCTAGCCCCTAGGACCGCAGAGAAGTTAGCTGATGTAGTGGCAATACATGAGGAGTAAGGCCTTTTTCATGATTTAGCCACCTCCTCATACAAATCGGGGAAAAATGGCAACCCTCGACGCTGAGGCTGTACCCGCTTTTAAAAAAATCTTTCGTCCAATTTACTGACGGACTTCACCTCTTGTTGCTCTGAGGGCCAGTCAACGTTTAGTCTGGCTACTGCCCGGGTAACAACCTCTAAGAGCTCCTCATAACCAGGGGAAAGAGGAGCTTCATGAGGGTCCTCCATACCCCCTGTATGACGGCTAGCACTCTCTACTTCCTCGGAACTAGAGTAGTGCATTGAGCTCCCGGACGGGTTGGGAGAAGCCGCCATGCGGGCTCCCAAATCCCCTCCAGAAGCAGTGAGACCGGGGGGCTGAGAAGAGGCAGAAGCCGTCTCAGCACCCTCCATAAGCTCCATCTGTGAGCCCCATGATCTGAGACGCCGCTCTGCCTCAGCAGAAGCGGGTCCTGAACCACGAGGCGTGCATATTTTGCCTGCCGCCGCATCAAATAGAGCCATACAGGAGTGGAGTGTTCGGAGCGGTAGCCATAAACAATGTTCACAGGCAGCCCCCTCAAAAGCTGCCTTAACATGCTCCACTCCCAAACATTCTTCACAGAGCTCGTGTGTATCCCCATCTGTGATGTAACGGGGCAGGGAGTAACACACGGCTTATAAGTCTTTCTAGAACTCATTGTATCTGATTTATTCACATCAACAACTCTATGTGGCAGGATGGGCAATCGCCGTCCACCTGGTTGTAATTCGGGATTTGGCCTATTGGCTGTGCCCTTAGGTCTATATAATCAGGGAGTCAGTGGTGTGGCGTGCATAATTTTTTTCTTGGCTGCCTACGTCATCAGTGTGCTGCCACGGCTTGTGTCGGAGTGGAGCGTTTGGTGCCCGATGGTGAGGTTACGTTCTTTCTTTCTTTACTGCTCGTGTGAAACATTGGCTAAAAGATAGGCTATGTGTTTTATCTTTTAGAGGCTGCAGTGATGCGGATTATTACGCCTGTCGTTCACTGTTAAATTGTTTGTGGAACTACATGTGGACATGATAAACGGTAAGCAAATTTTGTATGGTTGTTTGAGCATAAGCCGAGGGAGAATAAAGTGCCAGTGTAACATCCCGTTTTGTGTTTCAGGTGTATTGTGAGTACGGTCAAGTGCTAACAGAAAGGGGGGTGCTTCGCGCTTTCATCGCGCCATTGCTGTTCTGTTTCCTGTGTGGGCGCTTTTGTATGTTTCTAACGACCTCGTCGATTTTATTCTGAATTGTTGCTTTCGCCGACTGTGGTGGTCTCAACGTTGAAGGGACAACCTTATTCCTTTGTTTTTTTGTTTTTGTTTTGTATTTTCTTTGAGTGGATTTTTGGCTTGTTATTCCAGTTAAGCTTGTTTATTTTGTTTCTATTTTGTTTTCACATATATATATATTGATTTGAATAGGCTTGTGGAATTTGAGCTGAGTATAATTATTTGTTGGTTGCATAGCCAATTATTTTTCTTTTTGTTGATTTATTGTTTCGTTTAAGATTCTGTTTTGTTGTTTAATTGACTTGTTGAACTGGGTGAGTGGGCTTTCAGCTTGCTCTCTCAGTGAAGTCGTTTAATTCTTATTTTTGTTTCTTATATTCTATATTCTGAACATTTATTGAGTTTACTTCATTATTGTTTGGCTGTAAAGCCGATGATTTTCCTTTTTTTGATATATTGGTTAAAATATTTTTGTTTGAGTTGGTTTACATTAGGTTGTGTAATTTATTTTGTGTTTCTTTTGTTTGAGTGTATAACGATTGGTTGCCCAAGTGGCTATATTCATCTTTTTATTATATGATTATTGTGTTGTCAGGAACTGGGCACTGGGGACTTTTCCTACACTGCGTGCTCTTTATTAAATCTGTGTGTATATTTTGTGTGCGCATTTTGACTGTAGTGATTGCCCATTTGGGATGACTGTCCCTGCTGGTAATTCACAGTTCTCTATACATAATTTTATTTCTTAAGATGATGGTGCCCTTCTTTTTAAAGTGATTTTAAAGTGTTAATACAGTTTATTTTTGTACTTTGACCTATGTCTCTGACTCTGGTGACTGGAATCTGTGCGTGCCTTTAGGGTTTTTCTTAATTCCTTGGGTGAAATTCCCAGGGTGGCGTAGTTGGGAAGAGAGCTATTTAGAACGAGAGGGAAAATATATGTTGATTAGTGCACTCTGTAAGTGCGGCACCCTCGTATTGCCACATCTAGATAACTAAGACAAAGGACAAGACACATTCACACACAGAGCGTTTTGCTGAAATGGCAGAAGCTAATTTGTATTGTTTCCGCGATCTATTTATACCTTCCGGTATTCGCGTCACTCGTGACATCATCGGCATCATCGGTGACGTCATCGCCTCGCGACTATAAATTGCGAGTTAGTTGCATTCACTATTTCACACGCGTCACCTGCTGGCGTTCCTCATAGAGTCAAATACTTGACGCAGTGTAGAGTTCCCTTGAAAGGGAACTGGAGTCTGGAGGTTAGGGTGTGAACAAAAAAGAGTCTGAGATCACTTTAGTGCTTAAAAGGACCAAAAAAGAACTGGGTTCTCTTTTGAGTCCACTATACTTTGAACACCAAAAGGACTGAGGTCATTTTCTACTAGTTTTTTTTTTTTAAAACAAACTATATGTGAAAACACACTTTGGATGGATGGATGGATGGATGTAATGGATCCCGGTAGTGGGCTCCAGTGAAGACGCCACAGGGAGATGTTGTGAGGTGAGTATTCATTAAACCAAGGGGTACGTAATCCAAAAACAGGTAAACAGAAAGACAGGTATTCCGGTAAGTATTCCAAACACCGACACAACATAAACACTACAATACAACAACCGACAGGGAACAAAGGGACAAGCAAGGTACATATAGTGGCAGTTGTGGCCCAGTGGTTAGAGAGTTGGACTCATGACCAGAAGGTTGCTGGTTTGATTCTCATGGTTGGCGGGTAATGGCTGAGGTGCCCTTGAGGAAGGCACCTAACCCCCACTTGCTTACTATACAAAACGTACAAATGTATAGTACAATACAATGTAAGTCACTTTGGATAAAAGCATCTGCCAAATGCGTAAATGTAAATGTCCGGGTGATGAGAGTGATGGCTGGCAGGTGCGGGGATGACAAACGAGTGCCAGGTGCGGGAGTGTGGGGGGTGCTGGGAAATGGAGTCCGGGAAACAGGCAGGGGAAAAACACAGCAGTGTTATGATAGATAGATAGATAGATAGATAGATAGATAGATAGATAGATAGATAAAGGTTGGTTCATATTTTGACTGTAGTTATCTCAGCCATAGTTACTGAGAACTTTTATGTAATGTCCTAAACCAGGGCTAGTAAATAAAATATTCATTTCATATCTGAAAGTACAAAACAGTACAGAACACACAAATGTATTATCAGCAACAATGCAGTTTTGTACATTTGACAAAGGTTTTCCTGATTCTTTTTCCTCTAATGTCTGATACCTAACTAGCTGGGGCTTCACAGTAGTTTGTTTATCAAGTCTTGAAAATCGATATAATTTAGAAGCTTAATTTAGTTTAGTCATGTTGTCATAGCCTACCTCAGTCATTTGTCATCACCTCTGCTCGCCTGCATGCGTGCGCAGCTGCCCATGCTGCAGTTGTTGCAAGGAAACACAGACTCGCACGGACATGGATTTATAAGCCAAGGACTCAACGAGTTTGTGTTTTTGCGGTTAAAGTGCGCGACTGCGTCGCTTTTACAAGCGTGAATTAGGTTACTACTTTGCATATAGATCCGGGTTTTTTGCCGCGATTATGAATGTAAATGAATACACTGACAAATAAAGTAAATTGTTAAAATTTCAACTTGAGATTTAAACTGGGGCATGTGCCACAGTAAAAGGGGTCTAGCGACGCCCCTGCTGTAACTCTGCTGTAAAAGTTTTGTTGTTCAGCCATAGACAAATTGTAAAATTTCAAATAACACATTTCATCACTAATAATGTTAAAGGCTTGAGAGTCTTTGTGTGCAAATTATATTTGCACATGAAAAGAGACATGTAAAAGGATCCTAATTAAACAACCATCAACATATCTGTCTCTGTACAGAGTCAACATTTCCTCCACCAAAAGTCCACAGCTAGATGCCCTCCAGCCGTTACTGTGCTCTGCCTCAACAGACAGAGATATTTTGAAAAGAGAATATATGTGTCATATCCTGATCCTAATGATTCATTATGATTTGATTTAATTAGATGATAACTGTTTAGGTGCAGGGTGGTGCTGCCAACATTACTGGTGACAGGGATATACTGTCATGCAAAAATTACTGGTGACAGGGTGGAGCTGTAATGCTGACACACCTGCGATACGAATGACAGCCCTCTCGGCCGGGTCCAGTACCTCCGCTGAAGCAGATTTGGAACGTTTGACATGCTGGTGTCTCGAGACGTTCCAGGGCAGTGTGTCTCCTGGAGAGCTGTTCCTGTCACTGGAGCTCTGCTCCAACGCAGGAAGTTTGCTCAGCTTCTCCCTGTGGCCAGCAGCCATCACCTACACATTTACAGGAAATAAAATTTAATCCATACATACAAACAAATTATCAAAGCAGCCACTCTTACTTGCAATTTGTAAGTAGGCAATCTTGCAATCTTGGCATTTTATTAACCTGATTTTTAAGGTCTCAGAGTGAGATGCTTTTTATATTTCTCCTATTGTCTTTTTGAACTTGAAAGGAAGTTTGTAGCACTCCAAGAAAAAAGCAAAATCCCTGTACTGCAGGTGCGTAGAGCCAATACGATATTAGTAAATAGGCAAAAGAATTGCTAATCGCACACTGGTCCACTCGAGACTTCACCAGTTTATAAATACATATTTTTTATTTTATAAGTTTCAACTTGCAAAAGTGCAAAGTGAATGTGAGTTCAAAACAAACACGAGCAAGTAAGCAAACGTTTCAGCATATAGCTATCTTCAGTGCCCACTGAAAATGTTTGCTGAAACGTTTGCTTGCTTGCTTGTGTTTGTTTTGAACTCACATTCACTTTGCACTTTGCAACTTATAAAATAAAAAATATATATTTGTAGACTGCTTAGCAATTCTCCTATTGTCTTTTTATCATAATTTGGTCCAACTCATTCATTTTAAAATATTTCAAAATATTTTGAACTGTAGCCTACTGCTTCTCTTGACACTGATTATGTGCCTTTTTTGTATTTCATTATGCAAAATATACAATAATATTTTTGTATATATGTTTTAAAATGAAATTACATTAGGAATACACCAAATATTTGACACCTGGAAGCATTTTTACAAAAACTCTCTAGACATGGTATGAAATCATAAACTCATCATTGGTATATTAAAAATCAACCAAGTCACAGAAATACAACTAGACCTTTTACATATCTGGGGTCAATTTTACCATAGTTGGTATTATAGATCACACATTGTAACCCTTAGGAACAACACACAGATCAAGATGTAGTCAATATTAAATCCTGCTCAATAAAAAATGTCTCGGTTACAACTGTAACCTGTTTCCTGATGGAGGGAACTGTCATGGTCAGTGTCGAGGACCCAGATGCAAGACAGCAGTACGGGGGTAACAAAGATTTTTATTAAATAAACACAAACAGGAAACAAAAAACCCACAATGAGGGTAAAAACAGAACTCAAATAACCGGAACAAAAACACACTAGAAAAACTGTCAAACAAAAGCACCCGCGAGGGGGCAGAACAGTCAACCAAAAACGAGAATAATATAAACAGGCAAGACCGGGCAAGGCAAAACACACTAGGAAGCAACTATCGAGACTTACGAACAAAACTCAGCAAATGTACCAGCACAAGACAATGAACACGAGGGCTTTAAATAGGGAGACAAACAAGGGATAATTACACGGGGACAGGTGTAATGCATGAAAACACACGGCAAAAGGCGGAAGCGCCAGACACTGTGTCTCCACACAGAACATAAACACAAAGACATGATACTATCACAATCCTGCCCACTAGACTATGAATTAAAGCCATAACAAGAAGGACAGGATCATGGCAGTGTCCGGGGGGCATGGTCATGACATCCCAGATAGCATGACGTAATCGGCCCGAGCCCCTGTAGCCCTTCGGCGCAATCTGCTCAGAATCAGCATTGGCATGTATGCTCCAGACCAGCTGCGGCCAGCATCCGGCTGCCGCACCTTCATGTTTTGTTAGGACGCATAGCACTGGCCCGCTTCTTGCTCAACGGAACTGGCGTGGAACTGGCTGTAGAGCCCGGGCCAGCTCCAGAAATGAGTCGGCATGTTTCATAGATTGTATGGCTATAATTACGTGTTTAACTTTAAATTGACTTAATTCTCTGATTTGATATGATTATTTGAACATCATCTCTTTGAACTGTTACCATCTGGTCGGCGCTACACAGCAATGAGCACCAAAACGAGCAGACACAGGAACAGTTTCTTCCCTCAGGCGATCTACCTCATGAACAGCTAATTGTTCTACCCACCGTGCAATTAATAACTTGTGCAATAATAACATGTGCAATACTAATTATATCCAACTGATAGTACCCTACCTTTCTATTCAGTTTTTGCTTAAATTATATTCCATCATGCTGTATATAGTGCATTTTTCTGTACATACAATAGTCTATTTTTTTATCTGCATATATACATATACAGCTGCATAGGTATTACACTCTATATCTTATCTTATTTTTACTTTTTACTTTTTTTTCGTTCTTTATATATAGATACATCTGTGTATTATATTGTTTATTTCTATTATATCATGGTCTCTGTGCACTGGATGCTTCTTTCACCACAACAAATTCCTCGTATGTGCAGACATACCTGGCAATAAAGCTCTTTCTAATTCTGAACAGAAATGTGTAGGCCTATTTAAATTTTAAGTTAACATTAAGGTTAATTTGCATTGTTACATGGCAAATTTCAAACCTAACAATACAATGATGTGTTTCCTTAGCCGCTGGCTTCAGGGAATGGAAGTTTTACACCATAAACATTTGGGGTTTTAATCACGAGGGTAAGTTTAGGTTTTTTTTGTCTTTAATTTCTCTTTAAATTTCTGTTTTCAGTTTTGGAATAATTTTTGTTTTTTCACTTAACAGTGTGGTGTAACCAGGGAAAGCGAACGTTAGTGACCAACTCCTTGACAGTAAGTTTGTTTTACTTCTAACAGTTTGGTAACAATTTCTTTTCTGATCAGTAATCACTCGAAAATGAGATGTGCTTTTCATCATTTATTAATAGCTTTTTGGATATTGTTTGTTGTTTACAGTAGCAGTATGGAAATGGCCACACCACGAGCTTCACTAACAAAAAGGTGGAAACATTATCACTCGATGGCTGGTTCCTGACAGGAATGGAGGAAGGAAGAAAAGCGCAAGAACTTATTTAAAACGACGTTTTCAAGTTAATTACAATGTGTTTTTATATGTGCAGTTTTATAAATAAAAATTTGTAATTTACATTTTTGCATTTGTGTTTCTATTTTTATATCAAGATTTGGTTATATAAACTATTAAGTAATACATTTTAATATTATTAGTTATAAATATGAACAATATGAACGGGGTATACCGTTCATATAATCATATTAATATTGAATCGGGCCGGCTCCGGCGTGCTGCGCATATTACTGCCGGGCCGCTTCCTGCTTGATTACAGCAGCGTAGGCAAGGCACCGGCTGCTGCAGCTGGGCCGATTGATACGGGCCGGATCCGGGCAGTGAGTACTTAGGCATCCGGCATGATTACAGCAAATTGACTGTCTTTTGCTAACTGGGATAAGACCGGAGAGCGTGTGACGTAGGTGATCCACGCCCTAGCCATGCGTCTCAACACGAAACATAAACAAAGACATGGCACTGTCATGGCCCCGCTCACAAGGCTCTAGGAATTTACCAGACAAGAAGGGCAGAACCATGACAGGAACAAGACGTTGTGTCGACAGATGAGGTTTGAACCTGAGACCCTATCTCCTCCAAGAGGTATTTCAAAAGGCCAATGAACTTGGCGAATGGCAACCGCATGCCAGTCTCCGCCCTGGACTTCCGGGTATAAAAGGAGGATGGCGTGCACATTCACTCATCTTTGTGCTGAGGAGACGAGAGGCTTCTCCCAATCGCTGCAGCGGACGGTCAAGCTTTGATGTTGACTTTCTGTCAGTCACTCGACATTGTGTCAACAGATGGGGTCCCTATACAAAAAGCCACAGCGCTTGGCCGCATCACGACATCCAGCAGAGCAGCACTGACTGGCCTTGACGTGTCACAGATGAAGCTTCCGTGAATCGTGACCTTCCAATGTATGAGATAAGGGCTCAGCTAATCTAGGTGAGTGGACTCCTACCATCGGCCATCATGGTCGGTGGCCTTCTTTCTTTAGTTGCGAGATAGCCGCACTGGGAAGCGCTACTCCCTTGCAGAGGAAGTGCGCTACGGAGACCACATCCCGCCGCAGGGGGTCACATGTGGAGATGCCAGCATGGTCTTGCCAGTGGGGAAGAGCTACATGGGAATAGTCGTGAGAGCCACACAAATAGGGGGATCACGGGACAGTGGAGCAGTAAAGTCCACTGAGGGAGGTCACAGTATAACGACCAGGGAACGAGAGAGAACACATCACACAGGACGGCCCAGCTTGGGGAGTCACTATGTATGGAGCACTAGCTCAGGTAAAGGGGTGTGCCTGGACAGAGGTGACTCAGCCAATACCTGTCTTGGGGACAGGCCGCTGACATACTAATTCTATTTTCTAATACTATTTAGGATAGTATGCGAATTTGGAGGCAACAACTTTCTCTTTGTGCGGTTTGGTTAGCAATGATTGAAATGCAGCTTTACACACAACTACCAATCTGCATGAAGAAAATCTTGGAACTCCAGTAGCTTCAAACACCTGATGGCTGCTCAGCAGTCTTCTTTACACCTGCCCTTTTAATACAATTCATTTGTTTGACAGAAACTTCCTCTAAAAAGTATTTTCTTTTCTTTCAAGATTTTCTGGGCTCACTTACAAATCTTTTGACATTATTTGTTTTGATGCCTTTGTAAGACATTGCATTGTTTTATACTTTTTATCTTCAGAAATATCTTTCTTCCTCACCATATTGCATGAGCACAGTGACTTGCTTAATAATGTGGAACAACTTCTTTAAGTAGGTTTTCCATTTTTCATGGCAAAAACAGACGGACAACTTAGATGTGGGGTAACAAGAGAAATTATTTATTAGACGTGAGTATAGATCAGCGGTGGTAAAAACTCTCTGAGAATTCCTCGACCCGGAAACTCGTGACGAGAGAGATGTATCCAACACAGCGGTTAAAACCCTCGGGGAATTCCTCGACCCGGAAACTCGTGACGAGAGAGATATATCCAACACTGAGGAAGACCCGGCTCGGGAAGGATGAACCCCGAATGGGAGATCTGTACTCGGGGTGTAGATGCGGCCCGGAGAGCGTGGTTCCAGCCGGCGGGAGAGCGCGAAGCTCCGGGGAGGATTGTAGCTGAAGAGTGGATGGTTGGTCCGTCCGGACAGGCTTGGAGAGCTGCAGGCAGAGCAGAAGGTGACAGAGGCGAATAACAGGGGGAAAACTAACAAGACTGTGAGGAGCCCAAACGGTAACAGAGATACTTAAACTGTGACTACGCACGAGACTTTAAACTAGCCAGGCTAGATAATGGGAGTCAGAGACTAAGCAAAAACATGCAACAATCTGACAAGAGATGGAGAACGAAGGGGAATTAAATAGGAAAGCTAACTAAAGTCAATGGGGAACAGATGGTGAGAGAAGGAGTTAGAGATGAGGCGCTAACCGGGGGAAACAAGCTACAGGTGAAGGAGTGATCAGCGGTGAGTGGGGGAAGACCCGACAGGGAGACACGAGGGAGGGGTAAGTGACGTAGACACTGAGCACATGGCGCACTGTCATAACAGATGCCATGTGCCCAACAGACAACAGGGCATGCAGACACACAGGCAGAAGACAGAGCCAGAGAGCCAGGGATCATGACACCATTTATCTATGAAGACCTGACAAACTATTGATTAAATCTGTATCAAAGATTGATACAGTTATCTGAAAGGATCTGAAAAACAAAACAAAGTGTTTATTGTACCAAAATCCTACGGATATGTCACTTACATAATAATTTGGAAGACAGTGTAAGTAAGGGTGTTGAGTGGAAGGCTTTTGTGTCTCCTACTGGTCATTACCAAGTCTCTGGAGTACCTTGTTATGCCATATGGACTTGTTAATGCTCCTTCTATGTTCCAGGATTTTATGCGCAAGGTACCCAGAGACTTCTTGCACTCAACTGTGCTAGTATATATTGACAACATTCTGATTTACTCATTAAATCCTCATGACCATTAGCGCCATGTTGTGGAGGTCCTACAATGTCTACGAGAGCACCACCTCTACCTTAAAGTGGAGAAATGCAGCTTCCATGAGTCCTCTATACAGTTTCTCGGTTACCATATCTCCCATAAAGGCATAACTAGAGGCGTTTCCATTACCCTTTAAATTGCGCAAATTGAAATTGAGAATTGAAAACACACTAAATGGAAACACGTCAATTTTGCCAAAACTCCAATTTATCGCCCAAAAAGTTTTTATGCTCCCATGAGATGGTTTTTCAGGCAATTCGAAAAAGAAATATTTCACAAAACTGCAATGGAAACATTTTTTTTCCTCACATTTACATGTCACGTGGCATACGTAAAGTCACATGATCATTATTTAAAGATGGCATGGTACATCTGGAGATGGAGTTCGCCATTATTTTTGGAATGAATTATCCTGAGAGGATGAGTTTAAGTCGCATAACATTGGTTAATGGAAACTCCATCGTGACTAATATGGATGAGAGGAAGGTGGCAGCAGTACGCAACTGGCCATTACCCACAACTGTCAAAGATCTCCAACGCTTTCTCGGATTCGCTAACTTTTACAAGCGCTTCATAAAGAACTTTAGCTCCATCGTTCCATTCGTCCTCTCACTGATCTCCTATGCAATAAAACCGAATAGGTAGACGCCTCCTTTTCCGGGGTAGGAGCAGTGCTTTCCCAGCGGCAGGGAGACTCTCCGGTACTCCATCCATGTGCCTTCTACTCCCATAAACTCACCCCGGCGGAAAGGAATTATGATATCGGCGACAGAGAACTGCTTGCGATCAAACTTGCACTGGAGGAATGAAGGCATTGGCTGGCGGGTGCACAGCATCCCTTTCTCTCTCATCTACACTGATCACAAAAACATGCAATACCTCAAAGAAGCCAAACGCCTCAACCCAAATCAAGCCCGCTAATCCATGTTCTTCTCCAGGTTTCATTTTCAGATCTCCTACCACCCAGGTACCAAGAATTCTAAGTCCTGATGGTCTGTCACGTATGTTTACTCCCCAGGAAGTAAGTCCATCCGATGAACCAGTTCTCCTTGAATCCATCTTTGTCAATCCTATCCATTGGACCTTCAATGATGCCATTACCTCTGGATCATATTGTAATGCCTTGTGGCTAGTGCCTCGGGCTGCCACCTGAGGGCACCTTGTCTCTCTGTGTTTTTGTCTGCCTATCTGTTCATGGACTTCATTTCCCATCATGCTTTGTTGTCATTAGTGTTTAACCCGGTTCACCCGGTGTCTCATTACCTGTTTGTCTCTGCGTTTGTGTATTTAAACCATGTATTTCAGTTGTCTGGTGTCAGTCGATGTGGATGTTATGGTGTTTCCTGTTTCCTGCTTTGTATTTTGGATTACCTTTGGATTTCTATTAAAGGATTATATGCATTTGGATCCGCTCACCTGTTTTCCCTGTCTGGAACGTAACAGATCGACTGACCACATATGGATCCAGCATTCCTTTTAGTTCGGCTGTGCCAAGGTAGCGAGTCCCTCGAGGACCACATTCAAACTTTCTTGGACTATGCTCACTATTCTCAATACCCGGACTGTTTACTTATCGACCTGTTTTGTGATAAATTTTTAAAAGAAAAGTTTAAATTATCATTTCGCACCACGTATTTCCCGGTATGGTCCTCGAGGGACACTCGCTGAGTTTTTGGATTATGCCCTGGTATGCACTGGTTCTCTGTTCATGGTGGGTGAAGTGGAGGAGGTCTCCCCTAAATGTTTTTTTGGGGGGCAACCAGCCAACCGAGTCTACATCGAGGGTGTTCGTGGCCACCAGTCCAGAGCCCACGGTTTGCAAGATAGCCGCTAGTTCAGAGACCGCTACTTGCAAGATGGCTGCCATTCCAGAGCCCGCCGCTCGTAAGATGGCCGCCAGTCCAGAGTTTACGGTTTGCAAGATGGCTGCCAGTCCAGAGACCGCTACTCGCAAGATGGCCGCCAGTTCAGAGACCGCTACTCGCAAGATGGCTGCCAGTTCAGAGTGCACGGCTCCCAAGATTTCCGCCAGTCCAGAATCCACGCTTCACAAGATGGCCTCCAGTTCAGAGTCCGCTGCCCGCAAGATGGCTAGTTCCGGTTTCAAGTCAAGATGGCAAGTCATCCCACCCCCAGGCTCTGTAACGCCTTGTGGCTAGTAACCCGATTCACCTGTGTCTCATTACCTGTTTGTCTCTGCGTTTGTGTATTTAAGCCATGTATTTCAGTTGTCTGGTGTCAGTCGATGTGGATGTTATGGTGTTTCCGGTTTCCTGCTTTGTATTTTGGATTACCTTTGGATTTCTATTAAAGGATTATATGCATTTGGATCCGCTCGCCTGTTTTCCCTGTCTGGCACGTAACACATATATACGTACCACGCACGGAATGCTTCATAAAGCACCATTCTCCTCAGCACCACTCCTCCGGCACCCCGATCCATCTCAACCCCATCTCAACAAATCTATTCAGTTCACAATTTACTGGGCACCTAATCTCAAAGGTCTTCCCAGAACTGCAACTTCAACACGTTTTATGGTACTACGGCATCCCTGAAGACATTGTCTCCGATAGGAAATTACAGTTCATCTCAAGGGTATGGTGCACATTCTTTACACTCAAGACACTCACTGAACACTCAGTCATTGTCTGGTCTCGCCTACATTAGCAGACTCAAACCTGTGATACTCACGTTATACTTACCTGGATTATACCTCATTCTTCAGCCTGGTCATCTTCTTCCTCTGTCTTCAGTGTCTCCATTCTGTGTCATCATCTTAGTGTTCTTCTGAGTTTATCTATTCCAGCCATCCACATCTCAGCCACCTTTTTCACAATCATCACTCCCGGATTCACCATTCATGATCTCCTATAACCATCAAGGACAGTTTTATCGCTCAGCCTCTTCTATCTAACATTCATATCAAGTATTACTTACTTGCATTCTGTTGTGTTGACAAGTTACTTACCATCTGCCTCCGGAGGGTTCTGTTACACCAACCTTGTGTGGATAAAACATTTAGATACAACAATTAGCACAGCCTTTTATGTTTAACTTGAACAACAAAAATGCATCCTAAATATAAAATAAGTGTCATAAAACCATGTAAATGTAGCTTTTTTACACATTATTACAACACTTATTTCATGTTTTAACAAAAATAAGTTAATTGTTTGTGTTGCTTGAAAACGTATTGCTTTAAAGTTCTATGTCTATTGTTCTATGTGATCCAGTTTTTCAAAAAGCTGTTAAAGCATAAATAATACCTGTAAAATTAAAAAGCTCAAAGTTCCATGCCATGCAAGATGTTGTGTTTAACAGAATTTGCTTTTCAAGGACTACAGGAAACGGCTGGTGTTGGGGCTCTACTTCACTATTCAGAGTTTTTGAATATCCTCCGCCCACAGGAATACACCAAAAAGGGGGCGTGACCTTTACGCACAACATGCGCTAAGCTGCCGTCGAATCACAACACACTGGACCAGCTACACAATCAGAACTCGTTACGTATTTCTGAAGGATGGACTTCATAGAACATGGAAGACATCAGCCCGTTTTTATGACAGTGAAAACAGCGGTATATAGAAAGGTAAATTGTGTGAAAAATACTGTGTTTTTCACAAATGAAACATGAACACGTTATATTGCGTACAGTAAACACAATCAAAGCTCCGAAAACACCAAAAGAATGGCACATTTAATGAAAGTTTTGCAGATCTGCGTTTGACCTGTTCCAAAAATCTGTCTTTTTCAAAGTATGAAAGAGATTTGTTCCTTGTATAATTTTTGCTATATGAAATGCAAAAACTTTAAAGCTTAACATCTCAAAATTACTCACAAAGCAGATAGAACCTTTATAATGCCAAGGCTTGTTCAACTCCATGTGGCACCGCAAGAACCGCCAGGCGGATGATATCAAAGTACTGCGAGAGCTATTCGAAAGCAAACTCCTTCGAATTGCTCTTGTGGTACTATGGCGTCATCCAGCTGTCGGTCCTTATGGCGACACATTTCAACAAGCCTAATAACTATTTACATATTAGTGTAGAACATATATCTGCATTTGTAGAAAATAAAAGGTTTAATTGTCACCATTTTAACCTAAATTTGTTTTAGCTATTTGATAGAAATAATGGTATAGTCTGAGAACAGTGTTAAATTAAATGCTACAAATATATTACTTTGTGGGGCAATATTTAACATCTACTACTAGAATTTTCATGATTAGATAGTATAATTGTAACATTCATGTTCTTTATGTGGCGTTTTCATTGTGTTCTTTCTTTGTCATCGTCTCTGTTAATTAGTAATTCCGTTCACCTCTGGTCATTTAAGTTACTCAAAAGATTCATTTATAGCCCCTGTTCTGTCTCCAATTAAAATTTGTAGAATCACATGGCCCCCAAGGCACACATGATTCACTCTGCTACACATGGCTTATTTTACACATGTAGAGACTACTGTAGATTATTTTTTCATAATCATTTCTAAACAGACAGTTATTTTGACATTTTGACATGATTAGAGTATCATTTAGGGTATAGCACTAACTATGAAATTAGTCTTGGCAAAAGGAGTCTGTCATTCCTAAAATGTTTAAAATGTTACACAAAAAAATGACAATGATTTGTGATTCTGTCATAGTAGACGACGGTAATAAAAGTTGGATTTGTTGGAATTTAATTAAGTTCACTAAATGTGCCATATTTTAAAAGTGCAGTGAAGTGCAGACCTGATTATCAACAAAAGGCTAAACACGTTAATGAATTGAAGCATATCATAAACCTCAGAAAAGGTTTTATTAGTATTATATAAATAAGGCATATGCAGAAAATTAATTCAACCACAATGCTGACACGTTTAATTTACTTCATGACTTTACTGCGATACAATTCAATGGCCATATTTAATTAGCAGTTGTAATTTAAGTCCTTGAGCCCATAATCACTTTATTAACGTCCTTGAGTCTGAGCTAAAAAGACGAGAGGCGCAGATGTTCATCATCCGAATAACCCAATGCAAAACGGACCACAGGAGTCACACAGAATAATATCCATTAGGAGCATCTCTGTAAACTTGACAACACCCCTTGTTCAACCTCAAAAATCTGATCTTAAATTAAGATCAAAAACATACATTTCACATCACACATCAATTTACCGTATGCTGATGGCTGCTTTCCGCGGTCCTGTCACCTATCACGGCATACGCGCTCCGTTCACTATACAGTGTATTTATAAGCACCAACAATCTGCAATTCACGCATGTAGGATAATAAAAACAATAAACCCTTCGAATATAGTGAGCAGTGCGGTGCGGTGATCTACTTGCTGGCACGAGCCGAAGAGCTGAAATGCGGAATCTGCAGTGCTCCGCGGTCCACACACACGCATACAATCGAGAATAACGTCAGCGATCAATGATTAACCCGTACACTCACTGTAAGTCGGCCACTGCGCCGAACAGCACTGCTGTAGTGCACAAAATACATGACAAACACTTATAATTAATCGTGTGCCTTATTGCGGTATTGCATAGTGAACAGAAGGACCTAACAGGAGTTAAATAAAAATTTATTGCAGAAACAAGATGGGCGTGCAGGTACCTTACAAAAATTACCTGTGGTATTTCTGTGGTATAATAAAAAATTACCACACAATGTCTGATTATGACAGGATTACCACAGCACTTTCTGTTGTACAGCATCACAAGAATTGACCATAAGATAAAGTCTGTTGTATTTATGTTGTTTTTGTGTGGTATTATATGACACATCCAACAGAATTCATTATGACAGGAATATCACAGCACTTTCTGTTGTACAGCATCACAAGAATTGACCATAAGATAAAGTCTGTTGTATTTATGTTGTTTTTGTGTAGTATTATATGGCACATCCAACAGAACTCATTATGACAGTAATATCACAGGAATACCACAGCACTTTCTGTTGTAGCTACAGTATCACAAGAATTTGCCATAAGATAAAGTCTTTTGTATTTATGTTGTTTTTGTGTGGTATTATATGGCACATCCAACAGAACTCAGTATGACAGGAATATCACATCACTTTCTGTTGTAGTGCTGCCGTTGTGTTTCTGTTGTAATATCACAAACATTTACCATAAGATGCAGTTAAATACTCATTAGCGTTTCCATGGTAACTGATTGCCGCTCTTTTGTGTTTAAACGTTCCTGTCACAGTCTGGACTGCAACTGCCAAAGAGGCGCAGCACCGTTTATTAATGATATATTTATTAAGATAACGTGATAGAAATTGTTTTTGAGACTTTAAATAACTACTGTACAAGTACTATTTTTTCCACGGAGTGATCATGTTTAAAGGCCCCGAGGGACACTGTACAGCTACGTCACTAAAATTGTTTTCATTGTGAGTATTGTTGCTAAAGTTTTATGTGTGTAACTTATATTGCATTAATTATACTTTCGTGTACGTTAACTGTATTTTATTTGCTTGTTAACAGTATAACAAAAGTTTTGACGGTCGCAATTGCTCATTTTCAAAGTAAAATATATTGTAGGGATTTATTTCAGTTGTACTTTTATCATGTATCTAGTTTATCAATGTTGTTGATTCACTTCAAGGCTGTTCATTCACAAGAGTCTTTTCTTATTAAATCGTTTGCAGTAATTGCGCTGTATGCAAGATTCGCTTTTATAACGCATGTTTAAAAGAGTCATTTGCTCATGAATCGGACTATGCTGAGACGTATAGAAGGATACAGGTTGTGCATTAAGCATACTTATCTTAAATATCAACTTATTAGGAATACAAGCTCCAAAATCATGTTATTTCACATGTGTACTGCTTTACAAAATCTAGAGTGTCTTAAATGTCTAAAGGTGTATTTAAACAGTGTACTTATGAGAGGAATCTTATACATTTAAAAATTTCTTGTGACAATTATTTGATTATCAATATTTTTTTCTTAAACTGTTTGTTTACAGGAAAGGAGAAATGTTCTTGCCCTGAATGCATGATTCCTGAAAAAGGCAGTTTTCAACAGATGAGATAAAGGGTCAAGCCTGTTGTGAGACTTTAATTTTGTGTTTAAATTTTTCATTTTAATTCATTTTTTTGTATTTACCCTATTTTTGTAGGGAATAATGAGTTATACGGTAATGATTTTCACATTGTAAATAAACGTATATAATATATGTAGTATTGTGTATCTTATTTGAATGCTGATTTTATTAAAGCTCCTGCGTTTTCCAATGCATAAAAATACCTTACATGTTAAGATTAACCTGACTTGATTATTCACAAAAATATGACAATACAACACAGTACCACAGAAATATGACAGTAATACCACACAGTACCACAGAAATATGACAGTAATACCACACAGTACCACAGAAATATGACAGTAATACCTCACAGTACCACAGAAATATGACAGTAACACCACACAGTACCACAGAAATATGACAGTAATACCTCACAGTACCACAGAAATATGACAGTAACACCACACAGTACCACAGAAATATGACAGTAACACCACACAGTACCACAGAAATATGACAGTAACACCACACAGTACCACAAAAATATGACTGTAACACCACACAGTACCACAGAAATATGACGGTAATACCACACAGCACCACAAAAAATATGACAGTAATACCACACAGTACCACAGAAATATGACAGTAATACCACACAGTACCACAGAAATATGACGGTAATACCACACATTACCACAGAAATATGACAGAATTACCACACAGTACCACAGGAATATTACAGTAACACCACACAGTACCACAGAAATATGACGGTAATACCACACAGCACCACAAAAAATATGACAGTAATACCACACAGTACCAGATAAATATGTACCACACAGTACCACAGGAATATTACATACTGTACAACAAAATCCTGTGGTAAAGCGTCCCAAAAAACAACACAATTACCACACAAGATTTGTGTGGTACTTTTGATGTTTTATCACAGGTAATACCACAGGTAATTTTTGTAAGAGATGTTAGAAATAGGTTATGTATTGTTTAACATAACAATTAGATTAGATTAGATTAGATTCAACTTTATAGTCATTACACATGTACAAGTACAAGGCAACGAAATGCAGTTTAGGTCTAACCAGAAGTGCAATAGCAGCAAGTGCAGGATATACAGTGGTTGCATAAGTTACATAAATAAATATTACAGAAGTAATTTACAGATGGATATGTACTATGACCATGATTTACAGATGTCTCTTACTATAAACAGAAATTATCAGATGGATATATACTATGAACATAATATACAGATAGCTATTACTAAAGCAGAGATTTACAGATGGATATGTACTATGAACATAATATACAGATGGCTATTTCTAAAAACAGAGATTTACAGATGGATATGTACTATAAACATAATGTACAGATGGCTATTCCTATAAACAGAAATTTACAGGTGGATGTATACAATAAGTTAGGCTATGGTGAGCAGCAATGCGATGGATATAGAGTAGTGCAAATAAATTATGGACAGAAGCTATCTAAGTAACAGTGCAATGGAAGAAGTTATTGCATATTCAGTTAAAGTGTAGGAGTGCAAGATGCATAGTAAACAGTCGGTACTGTAAATGAACAGTTGGCAGTGCAAATGAGCAGTCTGGTAGTGCAAGTAACAAGTGAAGTCAGGTGTGCAATGAGGGGGGAGAGAAGAGTGTAGTAGTATATGAGGGGCAGTGGGATCAGCGAGGGGCAGAGTTCAATAAAGAGATAGCTCTGGGAAAAAAGCTGTTCTTTAGTCTGCTGGTCCTGGTCCGGGGGCACCTGAAACGCCTGCCGGAGGGCAGGAGAGAAAACAGTCTGTGAGCGGGATGAGAGGAGTCCTTAAGAATGCTGCAAGCTCGACGCAGACAGCGTTTCCTCTGGATGTTCTCCATGGCTGGAAGTGGAGTCCCTGTGATGCGCTGGGCAGTTTTCACCAGATTATGAACAGATTATGGAACTATGTTTGATAAACATGTTGATAAAAATATGTTTGACTTTTGTAAGTTGCCAAAAAACTACATGAAACTACATGATTTAATTATTGTGTGCGAAGCGAAGCCCCAGCTGCATTGGTAAAGTCAAGTGGGAAACACAGGTGAAACACATTTGGGTGCTTAAAGGGATTCTTCAGCCCTGAATCAAAATTTCCCCATGTTTTACTCACCCTCGGGGCATCCGTAATGATTATGACTTTCTTCATGAAGAACAATGCAGTCGGAGTTGTATTACCATTTATCGGAAAGAATGATTTTGGTAGAATGAGAGTGGATAGGTCCCCGTTTTTTAAAGCTCCAAAAAGTGCATCCATCGATCAAAGAACTGCTCGACACAGCTCCATCGTCTTATCAAAGGTCTTCTGCAGTAAATCGGTGCATTTGTTTAAGAGATTTCTCCATATTGACAGCGCTATTAATGATAATGTCTAGCTTCCGTTATCTCTTGTTTGCGCCAGCAAATGACGCAGGCGTGTTGTAAGTTCCGTTGACGAAGGTTGCATTTTTCGTTTTGTTCCAATTGGATGCCGTCTCCTCTGTGGGGAGCTTTTGTCACTGTCATTTACTGGGATAAAAACAAGCCAGGAGGTTCACGCGCACACACACAGCAGAGGATAACGGAAGTTAGACATCAACGTTAATACCGCTGTCAATATGGATATTTCTCTTAAACACTCGCTTCAGAAGACCTTTGTTAAGATCACGGAGGCATGTTGAGCAGTTCTTTGATCGATGGATGCGCTTTTTGGAGCTTTAAAAAACCGGGACCACTCCCATTCTACCTGTTGGAAGTAAAATGATACATAGGATTATAACTCCAACTGCATTATGCTTCAAGAAGAAAACCACATTCAGTTAGGATGCCTTGAGGGTGAGTAAACAATGGGAATATTTTGATTCAAGGTTGAAGAATCCCTTTAATTAATCAGTTAAGCAGACCAATCCAATTAGACTAAGAAAGTGCACTGGAAAAAATTAATTTTGCTGCTTGTCCAATTTCCTTAAAGTTAAATCAACGAAACATTTAGAAAATTTGGTCACAACATGATTTTTTTATGTTCAGTCATATATAATTTAATCCATTCATGTTGGGACAACATAAAGGAGTTGTGTTGTGTTAAAATAAAATTGTTACAATTGGGCAGAGGACTTATATTTCCCAGCATGCTTTGTGTATGACTGCATTTTTAGAGATATTTTCTTAAATAAGTGTTATTTTAAGCATTTTTACTTAAAAAGAAACACTTGCTAGTGTTTAATGTTCATTAATCTTTAAAATTTTAAAGAGTTTTTTAAATATTTTTATATTTTTGTTACCATTACCATGGTTACCATTGTTCAGAAAAGCATTGCCTTAGGTAGTGGGAAATTCAAGGCCAAAGACTGCCAAGGAGTCAAACAATGCCAAGAGGAGAGGATATATCCGAGGTCATCAGGAAGAATTGCAAACCTCTCTGGCAGCATCTGGGGTAAATGTACATGCGTCTACAACCAGACTGTCATGATTCACATGAAACAGAACCCAGATGCAGACAGCTCTTAACAAAAAACACTTTATTTGACATAACATAACTCAAAATCCCTCGAGGGGGAAAACAAAAACAAAATAACAAAGACAGGTGAATAAACTAAACTTGAACATAACTTAACTCAGGGGAACAGCAACAAGGACCAGACAGAACGAGGTAGACAAACGATCCAGCACAGCACAGCAAACACAAGGGCATTAAATAGAGACATAACGAGAGCAACAGGTTAAGGGCGTGAACTGATAATGGGATCATGAATATGGAAACAAGGGGCGGGACTTTGACTGAAGACAGGAGAGCACATGGCACACAAACACAAACAATGGCCATGTGCTTCCAACACAGACACAAGACATGAGGCTGTCATGACCCTGCCAACCAACATGAAAAAACTACAAGGAGGACAGGATCATGACACAGACAAAAATTGAACAGACATGACATTTCTGGGAGGGTTGCTAGAAAGAAGCCTCTGCTCTAAAAAAGAACAAAGCTGCCCTTTTAAACTTTGCCAGTGTGCATTTGGACAAACCAGAGGCCTTTTGGAAGTCCATTCTTTTCGGACAGATGGTCACAATCAAAGCCTGTTTTTTTGACGCATGTATATTTACCCCAGATGCTGCCAGATATCATGCCTCTTGATTTTAGTCTGATGGGTGTCCACTTCAAGGCAGAGTTGTGGTCATGTTGAATGCCCTCCATTTGTAGATGATGTGTCTTACAGTGGATCGATGGAGTTGAAATTCTTTGGAGATGGTCTTATAGCCTTCCCCAGACTGATGGGCTGTCACCACCTTCTTTCTGATGTCTTCAGATATCTCCTTTCTTTTTGGCATTGTTTGACTCCTTGGCACTACTCCTTGGTTTTGTTGGTTTCCTCTCTCTTTTAATCAGTGTTGCCACTTTCCTAAGGATGTCTAATTTGATTGGTCTGACTGTCATGACACACGAGGGAGACTCAAGTGTGGGGGGAACAGAGCTTTATTGGAAAAAGACAAAACAAAACAAAAGAGTCCATGACACCACTGGCAGCACTTAAATCCTTTGGGAGAAACTTGACCCGACTGGACCTGGAGCAGGAGAACTGGTAGTGGGGAGACCACTCGACCCGAAAAACTCACTACGGAGAGAACAGAACCCGGGGAAGGAGAGCTGGACCTGATGCAGGAGAACTGGAGACGGGGAGCGAACTCCACCCGGCAAAAAAACCTCACATAAACAGAAACCAGTAACTCAAGTAAACAGTAACAGTAAGAAAACAATAACTCAAGTAAACAGAAACCAGTCTGGGAAGTCATGCTACGCCATGGAGGGGATTGTGTGCCGAGGTGTCGGTAGTAGCGAGGTCCGGGACGCTGGCTGAAGCTGCGGGGCAGAGAACAGGATGACAGAGGGGGAGATAACACAGGCAAGAAGCAAAACAAACGGATAAGGAGAGTAACTGCGACTGAGACTACGGCTAAGGCTGAGAAAAAACTAGACAAAACAGAACTAGACATGCAAGACTGTGGCAGTCAGAGCTGGCAAGAACACAAGCAACGGTCTGACAAAGGACGAGAGGACGAAAGGGAATCGATATGTAACCCAACTAAGGGAAGTGGCGACAGGTAAGGAGAGTAATGGGAAACAGGGGTGCTGCTAAAGGGGAACTGGCTACAGGTGTGAGAGTGCAGAGTGGGGAAAGCCCAGACAGGGAAACATGGGGGCGGGGTGAGTGACACGGACACCGAGCACATGGTGCGCTGTCAAATCAAAGCGCCATGTGCTCAACAAATAACACACATGCACACACAGACAGGACACAAGCGCCAATGTGACCGGGATCATGACAGCAGCACTGTACATCTGTTGTGTACTGCAAATACATTTCACTTCAGCCAATAACAAACTGTTAACAAACTAACTGTTATTAAACTAATTAAATAATTATAAAAAAACAATACATTATTAATAATAAAATAAACAGATGTAAAAAAAAAGACCATCTGTATAAGAGTCTTCCAATCAATCAGTTATCAAATAACTCAAGTAAACATTAAAAGATAAGAAGTTAGGAGTGCTTGCTCATTTCATCCATTCACGGCTGCTATGGTGCGGAACCTGATGGCATATTCATGAACAAACAGTTTTCCTTGACGTGTATAACTGTGCACTTACAGAGGTATCTCCAGTGCACCACCAAAAGACTTCACAGAAGTGTTGTATTAACTGAGAGATGGACTGCACAGGATGACCAGTATGGGACTAGAGGGATTCTGCCCACTGCAACGGTTTCCCAGAAAGAAGGGAAATGACAAATTAAATCTTGGAAGCTTCTCTGGGATATAAATGAGGGCTATGTTGAAGATAGAGAGTGCACTGGATGAAAAAAAAACATTGCAATCCTCCGCCAGACCCGAGTAGGGAGCTGGTGTGACCATGGGACTGGCGATGACCGGAGATGAAGTATGGATGCTGGGTGCTGATATAAAAGACCTCTTAAGTGCATCCACGATCTCCTGGAATGGATCTGGCACACTAGTCAGACGACACACAATTGCAGGAAACAGGTAAGTAATGATAATATGGTTGCAGATGACTGGATAAACTGAAGGGTAATACTGTCCTTGTGTTGCAGCAGATCGCGGACGCAGTGCAGGAATTTTACCCAGACCAGATGGTAGAGCTGAAAGAGGGAAGCGGTGACCTGACAAGTCTTCACTACAAAACTGCAACTGCAATTACCTACTGGAATATGAATTATAATCTTACACATAATATCTACCATTTTATTTTATTTTAGCCTAATTGTGCAAGCACTGTCGAGCTTGTAGAGATGCTGCAGTTTTTGCCAGAGGGGAACTGGTTCCCCTGGTTGGGTCTGGGTTCTCCTGAGAGTTTTTTCTCTGCTGGAGTTTTGAGTTCCTCGCCACTGTTTGCATACTGTTTTGCCTGACCAAGGGGGCTGCTGACATCAGCTCAAGAATTTAAAGTTTTTGTATTTTTTAATATCACTTTAAATGTAATCATTCTGCGTAATTTATTTAATTCATTTAATACTCCATATAGGAATTTATAGTTCACATAATATGTCTATGTTTCTCTTTCCTATATCTTCTGTGTGCTTCTCTGTAATAGCACTGCATGTGTGTGCGTGTCAGTATGTAGGTGTTTTGCGTGTCTGTTTGTGTTTTTGTATGTGTATGTGTGCCTGTGTTCTCTTACATGTGTGCCATGAGAGCATGAGCATATTTGCTTGCATGTGTTTGAGTGTGTGCCGTATTAAAATTGTCTGCATGGTATGTAAAATTGGGGTGTATTTATTCATTTTGTTGTTCTTACTTTCCTTTTATAAATGTAATTGTAGCAAAGTTCGTTGTTTGTGGAGGAAAGAGGCAGGGTCGGAGTAGTATAATTCAACGAAAAGTCTTTAATATAAATCCAAATCAAAGTCAAAACATAAACCAAACACAAACAAAATAAAACAGCGTCACGGGCTTCCTCCTTCGGTCCTCGTGCACGCGTCTTTTATATAGTCTCTTGTGCACGCTCCCTGCGTGCACTATCTCCGGTCAAAACTTGTCCCTCTGCACCCACGGCGGCGCCTTTTTAATCTCCTCTCCCCAATCACTGGAACGAGAGACAGCAGGTTAGAAGCCACACATGACGTACTCATCGCCCTCCGTGCTACGGACTGTAGCTCCTCCCCCCCAGACGGAGCGTGGCCACGCCCCCCTCGCCACATACCCCCACCGCCCGACTCAGGCCGGGGCCTCATCCGGTCTGCAGCCTCCCCCCCCCCTCCTGGAGAGGAAGTCGGCTACAGCCATCTGCGTCCCCGGTCTGTGGACCACCTGGAACTTGAAGGGCTGAAGAGCTAAATACCAACGGGTGATCCGCGCGTTGGTATCCTTCATTCGGTGGAGCCATTGGAGGGGTGCGTGGTCCGAACAGAGCGTGAACTCCCGGCCCAGGAGATAATAGCGGAGGGTGAGGACGGCCCACCGAATCGCTAAGCATTCCTTTTCAATGGTGCTGTACATCGTCTCTCTCCGTGAGAGCTTACGACTGATGTCAGCACCGGCCGCTCGTCACCCTCTACCTCCTGGGACAGGACAGCCCCCAGACCTCTGTCCGATGCGTCCGTCTGTAACAAAAAGGGAAGAGTAAAGTCAGGAGCGTGCAATAGAGGGCCACCACACAAGGCAGCCTTTACCTGGGTGAAAGCCCGCTGGCACGGCTCCGTCCACTGGACGGTATCTGGCGCGTCCTTTTTAGTGAGGTCAGTCAACGGGCTGGTAAGCGCCGAATAGCTGGAGACGAACCTCCTAAAATAGCCAGCCAGCCCTAAAAACTGCCTCACCTCCTTTTTGGTCGCGGGTCGCGGGGAGGCTGCAATAGCTGCCGTCTTGTCAATTTGGGGACGCACCTGACCGTGACCCAAGTGGAAGCCCAGATACCTTACCTCCACCCGCCCAACCGCACACTTCTTCGGGTTAGCCGTGAGTCCCGCCGCTCTCAGCGAATTCAGGACCGCTCTCAAGTGCTGCATATGCCGCTGCCAGTCGTTGCTATAGATGATGATGTCATCCAAGTATGCAGCGGCATATGCGGTATGGGGACGGAGGATGCGGTCCATCAGTCGCTGAAATGTGGCCGGGGCTCCGAATAAGCCGAATGGAAGCGTGACGAATTGGTGCAATCCGAACGGCGTGGTGAAGGCTGTCTTTTCGTTGAATTATACTACTCCGACCCTGCCTCTTTCCTCCACAAACAACGAACTTTGCTACAATTACATTTATAAAAGGATGTACATCTCTTACATGTGTGCCATGAGAGCATGAGCATATTTGCTTGCATGTGTTTGAGTGTGTGCCGTATTAAAATTGTCTGCATGGTATGTAAAATTGGGGTGTATTTATTCATTTTGTTGTTCTTACTTTCCTTTTATAAATGTAATTGTAGCAAAGTTCGTTGTTTGTGGAGGAAAGAGGCAGGGTCGGAGTAGTATAATTCAACGAAAAGTCTTTAATATAAATCCAAATCAAAGTCAAAACATAAACCAAACACAAACAAAATAAAACAGCGTCACGGGCTTCCTCCTTCGGTCCTCGTGCACGCGTCTTTTATATAGTCTCTTGTGCACGCTCCCTGCGTGCACTATCTCCGGTCAAAACTTGTCCCTCTGCACCCACGGCGGCGCCTTTTTAATCTCCTCTCCCCAATCACTGGAACGAGAGACAGCAGGTTAGAAGCCACACATGACGTACTCATCGCCCTCCGTGCTACGGACTGTAGCTCCTCCCCCCCAGACGGAGCGTGGCCACGCCCCCCTCGCCACATACCCCCACCGCCCGACTCAGGCCGGGGCCTCATCCGGTCTGCAGCCTCCCCCCCCCCTCCTGGAGAGGAAGTCGGCTACAGCCATCTGCGTCCCCGGTCTGTGGACCACCTGGAACTTGAAGGGCTGAAGAGCTAAATACCAACGGGTGATCCGCGCGTTGGTATCCTTCATTCGGTGGAGCCATTGGAGGGGTGCGTGGTCCGAACAGAGCGTGAACTCCCGGCCCAGGAGATAATAGCGGAGGGTGAGGACGGCCCACCGAATCGCTAAGCATTCCTTTTCAATGGTGCTGTACATCGTCTCTCTCCGTGAGAGCTTACGACTGATGTCAGCACCGGCCGCTCGTCACCCTCTACCTCCTGGGACAGGACAGCCCCCAGACCTCTGTCCGATGCGTCCGTCTGTAACAAAAAGGGAAGAGTAAAGTCAGGAGCGTGCAATAGAGGGCCACCACACAAGGCAGCCTTTACCTGGGTGAAAGCCCGCTGGCACGGCTCCGTCCACTGGACGGTATCTGGCGCGTCCTTTTTAGTGAGGTCAGTCAACGGGCTGGTAAGCGCCGAATAGCTGGAGACGAACCTCCTAAAATAGCCAGCCAGCCCTAAAAACTGCCTCACCTCCTTTTTGGTCGGGTCGCGGGGAGGCTGCAATAGCTGCCGTCTTGTCAATTTGGGGACGCACCTGACCGTGACCCAAGTGGAAGCCCAGATACCTTACCTCCACCCGCCCAACCGCACACTTCTTCGGGTTAGCCGTGAGTCCCGCCGCTCTCAGCGAATTCAGGACCGCTCTCAAGTGCTGCATATGCCGCTGCCAGTCGTTGCTATAGATGATGATGTCATCCAAGTATGCAGCGGCATATGCGGTATGGGGACGGAGGATGCGGTCCATCAGTCGCTGAAATGTGGCCGGGGCTCCGAATAAGCCGAATGGAAGCGTGACGAATTGGTGCAATCCGAATTTTCTTTGGATAATGGAGATAAGGGGATCTGCCAGTATCCTTTTGTCAAATCCAGTGTCGAATAAAAACGAGCCGGTCCTAGTCGATCCAGCAACTCGTCAATACGCGGCATGGGATATGCATCGAATTTGGACACCGCGCTCACCTTGCGATAGTCCACACAGAAGCGCACTGAGGGACTTTAGGGACTAAAACTATCGGGCTCGCCCAATCGCTGTGTGACTTCGATTACCCCCATATCGAGCATGGCGTCTAATTCTTCCTGAACTACATTTTTCTTGTGTTCGGGCAAACGATACGGCCGGCTGCGCACCACCACGCCCGGCGTGGTCTCAATATGGTGTTCAATGAGCGTAGTTCGACCGGGTAGGGGCGAGAATACATCGGCAAACTGTGCCTGTAAACGAGTTATGTCCGTGATCTGGGAGGGTGAAAGGTGATCTCCCCCAGAGCCGAGAGCGATAGATCGGCCAGGTTTGCACACCTCCGGCCCGAGATCATCCTCTCTACTCACCACCGTCGCCAGCATCACGGCATCAGCCTCATTCCATTTTTTAAGGAGATTGAGGTGATATATTTGATGTGCCCCGCTCCTATCCGGTCGTATTACCTCATAATTGAGGTCTCCCAATCGCCGTGTGACCACAAAGGGTCCTTGCCACTTGGCGAGTAATTTTGAGCTCGACGTAGGGAGTAATACGAGTACTTTCTCTCCCGGTGCAAATTTGCGTAATCTAGCACCTCTGTTATATTGCTGTCTCTGTCTGTCCTGGGCTTGTAACAAATTCTCCATTGAGAGCCGCCCCAACGTGTGGAGTTTTGTTCTCAGGTCGAGGACAAACTGAATTTCGTTTTTACTAGCGGATGGTCCGTCCTCCCAAGTCTCCCTTAGGACGTCCAAAACCCCACGGGGCTGGCGGCCGTAGAGCAACTCGAAGGGAGAAAATCCCGTGGAGGCTTGCGGGACCTCGCGGACAGCAAATAACAGAGGTTCTAGCCATTTATCCCAATTTTTGGCGTCCTCGTGAACAAACTTTCGGATCATGGCTTTTAACGTACGGTTAAAACGCTCGACCAAACCGTCTGTTTGTGGGTGATAGACGCTTGTTCGGACCGTTTTAATGCCCAATAATCCGTACAGTTCGCGCAGTGTGCGTGACATAAACGCCGTGCCTTGATCCGTGAGAACCTCTTTGGGAATTCCCACGCGGGAGATTAATGAGAAGAGAGCTTCTGCAACACTCTTTGCTGAAATGCTGCGGAGCGCTACCGCCTCAGGGTATCGGGTTGCATAATCCACAATGACTAACGCAAATCGATGCCCTCGTGCAGATCGTTCTAACGGCCCGATCAGGTCCATTCCAATTCTCTCGAAGGGGGCCTGAACCAGGGGAAGGGGGCACAAAGGTGCTTTTGGGTTGGCCTGTGGGTTTACCAGCTGGCATTCACGACAAGCGGCACACCATCTGCGCACATTCTCGTGAATGCCCGGCCAAAAAAAACGGGCCGTGAGACGATTTAGTGTCGCTGTTTGCCCTAAATGTCCGGCCATTGGATTAGAATGGGCCGCCTGGAAAAGCATTTCCCGACGGCCCCTGGGTACGACCAACTGGGTTGTATCGGCCTTTGATTGAGTGTCCTGGGTCACTCTGTACAACCGGTCTTTAATAATGGCGAAATACGGATATGAGCGCGGCTGCGCAGGTTGGAGAGGCTGCCCGTCGATAGTACGGACCTGCGCAAACGCATTTTTGAGCGAGTCATCTCGCGACTGTTCCAGGGGAAAATCATCGCACAATGAGAGATCTCGTCTCTGAATTGCGCTCGGTTCGCCTGAGACAGACGTCGATGGTCCCGGCTCAGCCTCCCCAAGTTGCGCTACCGCCCCCCTCCGCCGCTTCGTTTTATCCACGGAAGCATCCGCACATAAACATCCCATCAATGTATTAAAATCTGGCCAATCCGTCCCCAAAATGAGCGGATGCCGAAGGTGCTGGTTAACGGCCACCCTCACAGTATGTTTTTTTTCCCTAAATTTAATATCTATGGACATTAAAGGGTAATTCACCACATCCCCGTGCACACACCTCACCTTAACCATGCGACTCGCATCCCATGCCGCGGATTGAATCAGGCCTGGGTAAATGGAGGTTTGGTTACACCCCGAATCCACCAAGGCCGGATATGTACCCCCCTCTGTACTCACTGGTACTTGGTACTGGCCAGCTGGATTGAGGGCGGCCTGGGGCGCGTCGGGCACCCGGATCACCATCCCGACCTCCATCAACGGACAGTGGGCGATAAGGTGATCCGGATCCCCGCAACGCCAACAGGCCGGCCCAGGCTTTCCCACCGCCCCGGTGGTGGGGAGAAGGCCACGGGATTGGAGAGAGGAGATAGAAGGGCTGGGGTAGGTGTGGTTCCCGCCGCGAGAGGGCTCCCGCTCCCAGCGCGGAACCGGGCGGGCCCGTGTTCCCTCGGCCGCGGGTCGCCGCCCGCGGTGGAGCACCTCATCTGTATCTGGGAACGAGAGAGGGGGACACGAGAGGGGAAGAAGAAGAAAAAAAAGGGGAAGAAGAAGAAAAAAAAGGGGAAAAATTAGTACGGGGTCCGCCGACCCCCGAGCACGCTGCCATGTGGTCCTCAGCCAGCTGCGTGGCCTGTGTCAGCGACGTCGGCCGGTGGCACTGGACCCATTGGGCGGTCCCTGTCGGCAACCGCCCCAAAAACTGTTCCAAGGCCACCGTCTCCACCACAGAGTCGACGTCACTGTCCTCGGCCACTAGCCACTTGCGGCAGGCGTCCCGGAGCTGTTGAGCCAACACGAACGGCGGCTCGCCCTCCCCTAACTCCGTTGAGCGGAAACGCAGCCGCTGCTGCTCCGTAGTCAGCCCGACCCGCTGATCGATGGCCTTCCGGAGATCGTCATACACGCGGAGGTTCAGGACTGGCAGCTGTTTCGAAGAGGTCCAGGAAGGCCTGGGGATCGTCCAGGGGTCCCATCTTCTGCAGCAGCGGCGGTGGGCGCGCAGGGAGGGGTGTCGTAGCGGCCGCCTGGTAACGCTCTGTCGTCAGCCAGCTCCGGAACAGCTCGCGGTCCTCTGTTTGGGCCCGCAGGAGAGATTCGAATCTCCTCTCCTGCTCCATGGAGGCCCGATGTTGCTCGGCGTGAAGACCAGCGAGCGCCTGGATGATATCCGCCAGTGGCGTGGCTGGTGGGGACTGCATGATGGCAGCGGCGTTCCTCCTTCCTCCCGGGTTTCGGCACCAGTGTAGCAAAGTTCGTTGTTTGTGGAGGAAAGAGGCAGGGTCAGCGTAGTATAATTCAACGAAAAGTCTTTAATATAAATCCAAATCAAAGTCAAAGCATAAACCAAACACAAACAAAATAAAACAGCGTCACGGGCTTCCTCCTTCGGTCCTCGTGCACGCGTCTTTTATATAGTCTCTTGTGCACGCTCCCTGCGTGCACTATCTCCGGTCAAAACTTGTCCCTCTGCACCCACGGCGGCGCCTTTTTAATCTCCTCTCCCCAATCACTGGAACGAGAGACAGCAGGTTAGAAGCCACACATGACGTACTCATCGCCCTCCGTGCTTCGGACTGTAGCTCCTCCCCCCAGACGGAGCGTGGCCACGCCCCCCTCGCCACAGTAATGTTTTGCTTTTAGTCATTTTGTCTCATATACAGCTGCTTTGTAACAATAAAAATTGTAAAAGCATTATATAAATAAACTTGAGATGAGTTGAGACAGTAAAATGTGTTATTTTCAAATGTCTGGACAACTTTTCAACTGGATACAATACATTTATTTTTAAGCAACATATAGAACATGTATGTCAGGTAAAAAAGCCTTTAAATTATAATTTTTTCTTTAAAAAAAATATTTTTGTAATATATATATTAAAACTAAACATCAAATCAATTACACGACTTAATGATTTAATTCATTTTGTGTAAACCCAAAATAATACTGTCTAGACATACTTTTAACTTGCTAGCTAATGTTATTTACCTGTTATTTCTTTTGCTTGTTATCAAAAATAACCTGCAGGCACTCTATTCTTTGCGCATGTGTACCAGAGGTTAAGATTAGGCCACAAAAGCACACATGCACAGTTAAGTTTGTTTATGTTGTTGCTTTGAAACGGTCTATAGTTGAGCAAATGATTTCTCAGTGAACAATTGCTTCAGAGCTTAAATACAATCGAGTCAGTATTTCATTTCTACAACTCATGTGCACACGTTAAAACAGGATAAAGTTCACGTGTAACAAAGGTTTAGCCACATCCTGTGTTATTTTTGTGGCTAAATAAGCATTGATGGGGTGGGCTTCCTGCCTGGCCATGCCTCTTTAGCATATTTCTTTTTGCAGGGTTCATTGAGAAACTCAATATATGAGGCAGTTAAAGGTGTGGGATTGAAGGTGACCAGGGGCTTTGGAGCTTCATTGGCTAGATTCACATCTGGGGCAGGGTTAGGCAGAGGTAATGGCAGTCCTCCCAGGATTGTGGCCCCGCTAGGAGTTTCTGTAGGTTGAGCTTCATGACTGGCGGGGGGAAGGTCTTTGTAGAGTCCACCACGCAAGGGGAATGTGTGGATGTGACGTGATAAACTTTTCTCAACTCCTAGCGTGTGACCGCCCTCCATTTTCTTCCTCTGTGGGAAACATAATTATATAATCACTCTATTTTTAATGTGACTGAATGATTTTAGATGTAATGGATCTGAAAGTTACCTTGATAGGAATGACAGCTGTTGTGACCATGTTTCTAAAACGTCCAACAGAGGGGTCAACATCCTCTAAAACAGTTTTAAAAAGAAGCAGTCAACATTACGTATCATGCAGCTTTTCTCATTCTGCTTTGAATTAGGTGCCATGCTGGGAGAAAAGTGAACTGCTCTGGCAAATTAAGGCCCAATCCCATTTCTATTTTATACCCCTTCGCCTACCCCTCACCCCTTCCCCTTGCCCCTTAAAACAGAGTGACAAGGAAAAGGACATTCCCCTAAGAAATGGGACACCACAACTACAATGTCATACGTCATTATACATCACTGCTTGCGGTATATGTAAATGGAGAAGCACGGATGTTTATCATATACTTCCAAGATGCCGCTGTCTGTTGTCATATCAGTTGCGCACCACACACCCTGCTGTTCACGATTCCCCGGACAGAGTCAAAGTCAAAGTCAAAGTCAGCTTTATTGTCAATTCTGCCACATGTATAGTACATACAAATGGAGGATTGAAATTACGTTACTCTCAGACCCTAGGCGCATACAGATAACATAGAATAAACATATATCAAAAAATATATCAAATTACAGATAAATACAAAATCTATATACAGTGGGGCAAAAGAGTATTTAGTCAGCCACCAATTGTGCAAGTTCTCTCACTTAAAAAGATGAGAGAGGCCTGTAATTGTCATCATAGGTAGACCTCAACTATGAGAGACAAATAGAGAAAACAAATCCAGACAATCACATTGGCTGATTTGGAAAGAATTTTCAAATGCCCCACTGTATATACACGAAACAACTTCACAAGCAAGGGATATGTAACTGAGATAAATGTGCAAACCAATGAAATAATCAACAGTGCAGATGAAATAAACAGCAGTGCAGATGAAATAAACAACAGTGTAGATGAAATAAACAGCAGTGCAGATGAAATAAACAGCAGTGTAGATGAAATAAACAACAGTGCAGATGAAATAAACAGCAGTGCAGATGAAATAAACAGCAGTGCAGATTAAATAAACAACAGTGCAGATGAAATACACAACAATGCAGATGAAATAACAACAGTGCAAATGTAATGTAGTGCAAAACTTATCAGTCTGTTTTAAAGTGTCAAGAGAGCAGGCTTGTTTAACTGACTTAGAGGTAGTTAGTTGAGGTGGCTCAGACCACTATTGAAAAGGGGTTGAGCAGTCCAATGTTCCGTAAAGTGACAAGTGCGGGACAGAGTATGTATTTATTGTCCAAAGAGCGTACGTTAGCCAGTACGATGGTGGGGATAGCTGGCTTGTGTGGGTTAGCCGCTAGCCTAGCCCGGATACCTCCGCGCTTACCCCTCTTCTGCTTTCTCTCAAACCGCTTGTGGCACCTCCACTGTGGGTGCGATGCAGTAGTGGGGATCGGTGATGACGTGATCCTCCAGAGCAGACCGAGGTCACGCAGCTCTTCGGTGTGTGCAGAGTTTAACTCTAAAAATGTTGTTCTGCCAAAATCGAGAATAAAGTCACGACTGTATGCGCGCTTAAAAACAGTTATACGAAGACATATGAAGACGTACAAAGACGTACGAAGACGTACAAAGACACTGCGACTTACAAGACAAAAAACACGAAAACACTGTTCTGTCGGGTGCACGCGCCGCCATCTTGGATCGAATAGGGAGAGACATACGAAGCGCAATCACGAAACAAACAGACAGGGTTAATCAGAGAGCGTTCTCTCGGTCTGTTTCCAATTACTTTCCGGAGACGGCTGTGCAACAATTACTTTTTTATGTTACAGTTCTATCGTGCAATCAGTAATGTGGTACGTTAGCAAACTCTAGCAACGCAAACGTTTTTTTGCAAACATTTCATATTCAAGACAAGAAACTAAACACAACATTAAATACATAAACCAAATGATTATTTTTTTTTTTTAATCCTTATTAATGGCAAAATAAAGGCTTACATTATATTTACATGAGCCGCCATGTTGGAAAATTTCTTACCCCTTCGTTTGAAATGAGGTCCCCAAAAATCTTTGTTTGAAGGGCTATATGGCCCTTACCCCTACCCCTCCAACCAAAAGAGAATCTTCACGTGAACGCACTAAACAGAGGGAAAGTGTAGTGGTAGAAATGGGATTGGGCCTAAGTCTCAACTTCATTTGAATGACTACTAAAAATGAATGATGATCACATACAGAGCAAACATTGCAGTTGCTGATGAAAAATATTGTTTTACAGCTTTTGCAAGAGTACACACAAAGGACATTTGAAAATGAAAATACACTTCATTGGGAACACAATTTCTATAGAATTCTGATTCACTGCCTTTCCTTTTTTTAATGCATTGGTACACATTCTACAGATTTAAAAAAATCTCAATTTTATTTTGAGATGGCCCACATAGGTTATCAACTTTAAGACTCTACCTGGGTTAATGATCTCATCATCTTCAGTGAAGGTCACTCTGAAGTTCATTCTTTTTTTGGGGGGCCTCTGTATATCCAGATTGCCCTCCTCTATGGTGAGGGTAGAGATGCGCTTGTTGTGAGCGGTGTTAAACTCTGTGAGGTTCTGCCATAAAACCCAAACAGGAACCAAAAAATGTTGAAATTCTCTGCAAACTGATGCATTATGTATTTTATCTAAACACATACCTATAAATAAAAAAAACAATTTGAAAGAAGTTTGTTTGAAATCTTTGCAAATTTATTAAAAACAAAATACGGAAAAGACAACACGTACATAAGTATTCACAGCCTTGGAGTCCACCTGTGGTAAATGCAGTTGACTAGACATGATTTGGAAAAGCACACACCTATCTATATAAAGTCCCACAGTTAACAGTCCAACCAAGCTATGAAGTATAAGGAATTGTATGTAGATCTCCAAGACAGGATTGTATTGAGGCACAGATCTGGGGAAGGGTACAGAAAAATTTGAGAGTGGCCTCCATCAACAGTAAATGGAAGAAGTTTTAAACCTATTGAGGGTTTGCCTATGGCCTCAAGTTACAATGAAACAGTGGTGTGGACCTGCATGAACTAGAGTTTGGTATCTTCATGTTATTGACCACTTCACCCGGTTCAGTACTGGAAGTATTTTGACCACAAAAAAGGCAAGTGAAATTACGGGTTCGGCGAAACAACGCCTGCAGAGCAAAATTAGGACTATACCCTCTAATAATTAAAATACAAAAAAGAACGATCAAATTCTACACTCACCATAAAAAAAGTCAGACCCTCCATCATAAAGCCTAAAGCCATCAAGAGCTGAACCCAGAGAGAAGCCCACTCATACAACTCATATTAGAACTACCTACAACCCAAAACATGCCAAACTGAACCCCAAACCCCAGTCAGACTAAACCAAATCATAAAAACACAAAAAGAAAAATATCTCAAACACTGGACAGAAGCAACAGCTCAGCAAAGCAAACATTGAGGTAAAAACCACTGCAGCATATAGTCACTGGAGCAATGGTCTTTTGGAGAGACACAACAAGACCCTAACAGAAATACTGATGAAAGTAAAATATGACAATAGATGTGACTGGAAAACTGCCTTGGATTGGGCGCTGATGGCGAAAAATTCTATGCACAATGTCCATGGTTTTAGTCCCTACCAACTTGTATTTGGTCAAAATCCAAACCTACCATCAGTTCTTACTGATAAGCTACCAGCCCTGGAAGGTTCAAGTATGAGCACATGGGTAGGACAGCACATCTCAACTTTGCATGCTGCAAGGAGAGCATTTACACAGTCTGAATGCTCTGACAGAATTCGATGAGCCTTACGCAAGCAAATACGACCTGCAGATGAAAGATATAACGCTGGCGACAGTTTACTACAAACATGCAGACAGTGCTCAATGGAAAGGCCCAGGTATTGTCATTGACCGAGATGGGGCAGTGATTTTCATGAGGCATGGAGGTACTTATGTTCGTGTGCATCATCTAGACTCCGAAAGACAGATGAACACCACACAACACAGGAGGACAGAAATACAAAAGAACAAGACATTGAGGATAATGCTGTTATACAACCTGCAGGATTAACTATAATGGAGCATGACAGTGAAACTGCCCTGGAAAAATCACCAGCAAATGAAGAATGTGCAATTGATCAACAAGATAGCACACTGACCCTGCTAGACAGAACATGTGAGAAGTCGGAACGGACAGCTGAAAGCAGGACAAACTATTACAGACAGAGAAAGCGGTGAGTTGCGAACGGCACAAATTCTTTGCAGAGCAGGAAAAGCTACAGGAAAACACAAAGTACATTCTACAGTACACCCACCCTGAGACTGGTATAGTGCCTAAGGCTAGGTTTGTCGCAAGAGGTTTTGAAGAAATAAATTTCAGTGATCTTCCTAAACACTCTCCTACTTGTGCTTCAGATTATTTAAGAGTTATCAATGGCAATCATATGTCAGAGGGAATGGCAGCTGAACTTAATTGATATCAAAGCTGCTTTTCGGCAGGTAAGAGAATTGACAAGAAATGTATATGTTCGCCCACCCCCAGAAGCGAATTGCAAAGGAACCCTGTGGAAGTTGAACATATGTGTGTATGTGTTACGGTTGGTAGACAGGCAGACAGGGAGCGGATCCAAACGCAGTTTTAAACATTTAATATCAATCACAAAAACAAACCAAAGACATACGAAAACACGACAGAGGAACAGAGTAACACTAACAACGATCGACAAAAGACAACTGAAACACAAGGGCTATATATACACAGATGAAGGGACAAACAGGAAATGAGGCACAGCTGAAACAGGTTGACAATGACGAGACACAAGGCATGATGGGATATGAAGTCCATGACAAAAACAAGGCAGAAACACTAAACAACGAGGCGCCCTCAGGTGGCGACCCGAGGCGCTGGCCCTAGGGCGTTACATAGCCCCCCCCCTAAGGGCGGATCCCAGACGCCCTTAATAAAGTCCAGGAGGGTGGTGAAGCGGAGGTGGAACCGGGGGCGGGACGGAGGGCCAGGTCCATGGAGCTGAGGCGGAGGCAGGTCAGGCGGCCATGGAGGCGGAGGCAGGTCAGGCGGCCATGGAGGCGGAGGCAGGTCAGGCGGCCATGGAGGCGGAGGCAGGTCAGGCGGCCATGGAGGCCCACGGGCCTGACTCAGGTCGGGAACGGACTCACCGGCCGACTCTGGACTGGACTCACCGGCCGACTCTGGACTGGACTCACCGGCCGACTCTGGACTGGACTCACCGGCCGACTCTGGACTGGACTCACCGGCCGACTCTGGACTGGACTCACCGGCCGACTCTGGACTGGACTCACCGGCCGACTCTGGACTGGACTCACCGGCCGACTCTGGACTGGACTCACCGGCCGACTCTGGACTGGACTCACCGGCCGACTCTGGACTGGACTCACCGGCCGACTCTGGACTGGACTCACCGGCCGACTCTGGACTGGACTCACCGGCCGACTCTGGACTGGACTCACCGGCCGATCCTGAAGCATCCTCCAGAGCAGCAGAGGCAGAGCAGAGCACAGCCCAGACACACCCTAAGGCTGCAGCCATGATTGGCAGAACTGCCTCAAGGGAAAGCGCCACCGGAACAGACATCTCTGGGACAACCTGACTTGGGACCCTGGAGAGACCAGCTGACTGCACAGACGCTAGAGGAGTGTCCTCCAAACTGGAGATCAAAACCTTGAACCTGGAAACGGCCATCTTGCGAGCGGCGGGCTCTGGACTGGCGGCCATCTTGCGATCGGCGGGCTCTGGACTGGCGGCCATCTTGCGAGCGGCGGGCTCTGGACTGGCGGCCATCTTGCGAGCGGCGGGCTCTGGACTGGCGGCCATCTTGCGAGCGGCGGGCTCTGGACTGGCGGCCATCTTGCGAGCGGCGGGCTCTGGACTGGCGGCCATCTTGCGAGCGGCGGGCTCTGGACTGGCGGCCATCTTGCGAGCAGCGGGCTCTGGACTGGCGGCCATCTTGCGAGCAGCGGGCTCTGGACTGGCGGCCATCTTGCGAGCAGCGGGCTCTGGACTGGCGGCCATCGCGAGCAGCGCTCTGGACTGGCGGCCATGACGAGGAGACGCTCTGGCTTGGCGGCCATGACGACTGGAGACGCTGGCTTGGCGGCCATGACGACTGGAGACGCTGGCTTGGCGGCCATGACGACTGGAGACGCTGGCTTGGCGGCCATGACGACTGGAGACGCTGGCTTGGCGGCCATGACGACTGGAGACGCTGGCTTGGCGGCCATGACGACTGGAGACGCTGGCTTGGCGGCCATGACGACTGGAGACGCTGGCTTGGCGGCCATGACGACTGGAGACGCTGGCTTGGCGGCCATGACGACTGGAGACGCTGGCTTGGCGACCATGACGACTGGAGACGCTGGCTTGGCGGCCATGATGACTGGAGACGCTGGCTTGGCGGCCATGATGACTGGACTGGCCACCATCAGCTTACTGCCCCCCCAAAAAAAATATATAGGGGGAGCCTCCACCGTAACCTCACCCATGGTGAAGGGAGCTTTGTTCTGCGCCAGGACCCGTTGGATGTAATTAGAAAAACTCCCTTGAGGATCAGAACTGGGTAACTGGGTGCAGAGAGGTGCATTTAGACTTCGACGGTAAAAAACAATGAGCGACTCATCTGGAAAGTCTGTTTGAAGGGAGAGATCAAAAAAGTCCTGGGTATGATCCTCAAGGGAGTGACAGTCCTGGCGCAGCATAAGCAGACGAGCTCCTGGGGGCCATTCCACTGCTGGATCCATGTTATGGTCGATCGTTCTGTTACGGTTGGTAGACAGGCAGACAGGGAGCGGATCCAAACGCAGTTTTAAACATTTAATATCAATCACAAAAACAAACCAAAGACATACGAAAACACGACAGAGGAACAGAGTAACACTAACAACGATCGACAAAAGACAACTGAAACACAAGGGCTATATATACACAGATGAAGGGACAAACAGGAAATGAGGCACAGCTGAAACAGGTTGACAATGACGAGACACAAGGCATGATGGGATATGAAGTCCATGACAAAAACAAGGCAGAAACACTAAACAACGAGGCGCCCTCAGGTGGCGACCCGAGGCGCTGGCCCTAGGGCGTTACAGTATGGTTTGCAGACTCTTCTCTGTATTGGTACAACAAGGTAAAAGATACTATGCAGCAGCTGGGAGGTTGTGTATCACAGATTGACCCTGCAGTGTTCTACTGGCTGAATGACAGTGGCGAGTTGTTTGGTCTTCTCGCCTGTCATGTTGATGATTTTTTTTGTGGGGTGGTTCTCAAACATTTTCCTCATAAGTACTCAAGGTGGTCACCTAATTCTCACCTATCTCTTGGCAGTCTAAGAAAATCAGAAGGGTTGTCAGAAGTACTTTGGCAGGAGAAACTCTGGCACTGGCTGATGGCATTGACAATGGGATGTGTCTATATGCACTTTATTCAGAAATTACACAAGGTGACATTACATTAAACAACTTGCCAATTGTTTGTGTAACTGACAATCATTTTCTTTTAGATGCTGTGAAGTCCAAGAAGTCTGTTGCTGAGAAAAGACTTTGTCTTGAAATAAGTGGAATAAAGGAGATGATCCATTCTGGAAGCATCCAGCAAATCCTTTGGTCTACCACAAAGCAACAGCTTGCTGACTGCCTGTCTAAGAAGGGAGCTTCTATTTACTGCTTTTGAAAACACTTAATGAGGGCATATGGAAACATAAGTAAACTAATATTCTCCTCAAAGAGGTGTTATTGTTATTTAGTTTGAGTATATCTTTTTTTGGAGAGCTTTCCTCCCCTCTATAAATGTATTTGTTTTAATTATTTTTTTCCCTTGTTTCTTTGTTTAAAAGAAAGAGGGGTATTGTTAAGTTTTATCCTGTGTCCACACAGGGGTGCTGGAGGAGTAGAGTAAGAACTTTGTTTTGGTAGCTAACGTGGTGTTAGCTGTGTGTTTACCGTCGGTGGATGGACAATAAAGTAAGCTTAAAAGAAGATATTCTGTCTGTTGGTATTCGCCTTTAACAGAAACCAGGCACCACTCACCACCTGGCCAATACCATCCCTACAATGAAGCATGGTGGTGGCAGCATGCTGTGAGGATATTTTTCAGCGACAGGAACTGGAAGACTAGTCAGGTGAATGCAGCATTGTACAGATGCACCCTTCATGAAAACGTTGTCCAGAGCAAAGGCTGTAAATACTGTAAGTACATGTGATTTTTTTGCAGTTTTTGAATTTTAATACATTTACAAAGACTTCAAACAAACTTCTTTCACGCTGTCATTATGTGGAATTGTTTGTCAAATAATTTAATCCATTTTGCAATAAGGCTGTAACAAAACAAAATGTGCAGATCATACGAGTATCAGCGGAGGTCGGAGCGAGCTGCAGATGGGCGGGTCAGTCGCAAGTGGGTGGAATTTTAGATTAGATTAAACTTTATTGTCATTACACATGTACAAGTACAAGGCAACGAAATGCAGTTTAGGTCTAACCAGAAGTGCAATAGCAGCAAGTGCAGGATATACAATTGGTGCATAAGTTACATAATAAATATTATAGAAGTAATTTACAGATGGATATGTACTATGGCCTTAATATACAGATGTTTCTTACTATAAACAGAAATTAGAAGATGGATATATATTCTATGAACATAATATATAGATGGCTATTACTAAAAGCAGAGATTTACAGATGGATATGTACTATGAACATAATATACAGATGGCTATTACTAAAAACAGAGATTTACAGATGGATATGTACTATGAACATAATATACAGATGGCTATTACTATAAACAGAAATTTACAGGTGGATGTATACAATAAGTTAGGCTATGGTGAGCAGCAGTGCAATGGATATAGAGTAGTGCAAATAATTTATGGACAGAAGCTATCTAAGTAACAGTGCAGTGGAAGAAGTTATTGCATATTCAGTTAAAGTGTAGGAGTGCAAGATGCATATGTAAACAGTCGGTACAATAAATGAACAGTTGGCAGTGCAAATGAGCAGTCTGGTAGTGCAAATGAACATAAATGTTATGTATAGACAGTCCAGTAGTGCAACTAACAAAGTGAAGCTAGGTGTGCAATGAGGGGGGAGAGAAGAGTGTAGCAGTGGGATCAGCGAGGGGCAGAGTTCAATAAAGAGACAGCTCTGGGAAAAAAGCTGTTCTTCAGTCTGCTGGTCCTGGTCCGGAGGCACCTGATACGCCTGCCGGAGGGCAGGAGAGAAAACAGTCTGTGAGCAGGATGAGAGGAGTCCTTAAGAATGCTGCGAGCTCGACGCAGACAGCTTTTCCTCTGGATGTCCTCCATGGCTGGAAGTGGAGTCCCTGTGATGCGCTGGGCGGTTTTCACCACCCGCTGCAGTGCCTTGCGCTCTGCAACAGAGCAGCTCCCATGCCAGACTGTGACACAGTTGGTCAGGATGCTTTCTATAGCACAGCGATAGAAGTTCACCAGGATAGCCGAGGACAGCTGATTCTTCTTAAGTGTTATCAGGAAGAAGTGTTATCTTCTTGACCAGGCTGGAGGTGTTGGTAGTCCAGGACAGGTCCTCCGAGATGTGGATCCCCAGAAACTTGAAACTGGAGACACGCTCAACAGCCATCCCATTGATGTGGATGGTGTCATGTGTGCCTCTTGACTCTTTCCTGAAGTCCACAATGAGCTCCTTTGTCTTGGAGGTGTTAAGGAGCAAGTTATTGTCGTTGCACCATGTGGCTAGGTGCTGGATCTCCTCCCTACGGAGCCCTGGATATGCTATGCGGAATTTTTCTCAAACGTTCTCTCGATTTATTAAATCGTTCCCTCGATTTACGTAAATCGTTCCCACGTTTTATTATTTCATTCCCTCGTTTTACGTAAATCGTTCCCACATTTTATTATTTCGTTTCCTCGTTTTACGTTAATCGTGGTCACTTACTACCTCATTCTCTGTACCGTAGTTTTGCTCGCGGAATTAAAACCTCTGCCATAAGAACAGAACAATATCCTGCGGGAACATTAATGAATATTGTATACTTTTTATTGTATATTATATTAAGTTGTTTTAATGTGTTTACACATGAGGTTAAAGCCCGTTTATGGATGCATTTCTCACGTGCAACGGAACAATACGTCTGCTGCAAACATTACACATTTTTTATAACGTTATTTTATCCTTTTTTTAAAAACAACATATTTTCTCCATAGGCCTATGTCTGTAGTTTGTTTTTCATTCATTTACATTTATTAGTTAATTGTATTCGGACAATGCGCATATCTATCATCAATTAGTTAAAACAATAAAAACATGCACATGCAAAAACAACGCACACAAGTCAATGCGCCTGAGCTTCACATTGAAATATTGAAGCACAATTACGGAACAAGCAGACGAGTGATTTCTGTCTTTCAAGCTTTTTTGTATTTATTATAACATTGATTTGACTTTATTATTCAAGTCCTTGTGAACTTACATTACAAAGAAACAAAGGGACTTTGGAAGGTGAATGTGTGTGTTCTCATATCCGTGACGCGTTTACAGCGCAGATAAAGCACATGCTCATGGCCGCGTTTCTCACGCGCAACAGAACAATCTTATGTGTATATTTTATAACACATTATTTTCTTATATGCTTCAATATTTCAACTAATAAATGTAAATGAATGAAAAACAAACTACAGACATAGGCCTGTGGAGAAAATATGTTGTTTAAAAAAAAAAAAGGATAAAATAACATTATAAAAAATGTACTCTGTTTGCAGCAGACGTATTGTTCCGTTGCGCGTGAGAAATGAAATTCATAAACGGGCTTTATCCGCATGTGTAAACACATTAAAACAACTTAATATAATATACAATAAAAAGTATACAATATTCATTAATGTTCCCACAGGATCTTGTTCTGTTCTTATGGCAGAGGCTTTAATTCCGCGAGCAAAACTACGGTACAGAGAATGAGGTAGTAAGTGACCACGATTAACATAAAACGAGGGAACGAAATAATAAAATGTGGGAACGATTTACGTAAAACGAGGGAACGAAATAATAAAACGTGGGAACGATTTACATAAATCGAGGGAACGATTTAATAAAACAAGGGAACGAATTAATAAATCGAGGGAACGAGTTCTTTATTCGTGGCCACGATATAAAAATATTTTTCGCATAGCATATCCAGGGCTCCGTACCTCCCTGTAGGCCGTCTAATCGTTGTTGCTGATGAGACCAATCACCGTAGTGTCGTCTGCAAACTTGATGATGGAGTTAGATCCGTTCACAGGCCTGCAGTCGGAGGTGAAGAGGGAGTAGAGGAAGGGGCTTAGCACACAGCCCTGTGGTACAACAGTGTTGAGTGTGATAGTGGTGGAGCAGATGGAGCCTGATCTCACCTGCTGTGGTCTGTTGGTCAGAAAGTCCATAATCCAGTTGCATAGGGAGGTGTTAATGCCCAGGTCTTCAAGTTTAGCAATTAACTTGGATGGGATGATAGTGTTGAATGCTGAGCTGAAGTCAACAAACAAGATACGTGCATAAGTGTTCTTATTGTCCAGATGTGTGAGCACAGAGTGCAGTGCCATGGAAACTGCATATTCTGTGCTCCTATTGCTGCGGTAGGCAAACTGGTGTGAGTCCAATGTCCACATGCGTCGAGGGTCGGAGTTGGAAAAGTGCTCCTCTACCTTTAGCTTGTAGCAGTGCTTGGCCTCTTTGATGTCCCTCTTCAGGTTAGCTCTGGATGTGCTGTAGGCCTGTGCATCACCTGATCTGAAGGCAGTATTGCGTCCAGAGGATTTTGATTGGTTTATTTAATGTAGTGTGTTGTATTATTGGTTCATGATCTATAGTTGGTGGCGGAATATTTTGTTTTGGTATACTATCCCCTTCCCCAACCCAAACCCTAAACCTAAGTCACGTGAAAGGGCAGCACAATTGGAAGTAGCACAATGTCAGAACAGCAGAGAATGTTCGTTTTAATATAACATAAATAGAAACTGCAGTGCGTGCAGTGGTTTAGAGAAACTGTGGTTTATGAAATTAAAATACAAGAATAGGCATAATTTTTCTTTTTATATTAATGTAAAGACATTTGTGTTTCCAAAGTGTTTATTTGATGAAACCTTTATTATGCCATGCTGGCCGTAACGTCACGTTAAACTTCCGGAGGACTAAAACGTGCTTTGTTCATTTATTTTTCGTTTTGGTTTTATTGTATATTCATTTGATGCATTTTGACAAAATGTGATGAAACAAAACTTTAAACTACGATGAAAATGAAATTTTTACACAGTGTTTCATTACTGTCTCTAAAAATCCAGCCTACTTGCGGCCTAAGCTCCACCCACTTGCAGTTTGTGGCGTAGGCTCCTCCCACCTGCAGTTCTCCGGGCTGCAGCAATCACTACTTGGATCACACCACGTCATGGCCAGCAGAGGGGGTCAGAGAGTACAAGAGCTCCCACAGCGCCCCTCTGATTGCTGATTCATTATCAGACATTGACATCACCTGTGCTTTAATTTGTGTGTGTATATTTGGCCAACATCTGCTTGTCTCTTTGCTCAGTCTTGATGTTCTCATGGAGAAGCAGACTTGTGGCTTAGGGTTTTGGTCTATGTTTGTGATTACCTTCTGGGATTTAGCCAAACATACTTAACTAATTGCTTGTAACTATTATTTATGGTCTTTTGTGATTAACCCTGAAATTATTTTAAATATTTAATTTACCTCAACATTGCCTCTCATGCTTATCTGCAACTTGGGTCCACGTCACTTCACCTGGTCTAGTGGTTCGTGCTCAAAACTTCCCACAACACTTCCCAGGTTCTAGGCCTGGGAGTTGACACTGTGAATACTTTCCAGATACACTGTACATGTGTCTAACATACCTATTTAAATTTGCCTGCACTTAATGCTTGAAATTTCTTTACAAAACTTCCCCACCAATTGTGGAGATGTCCTACATGCATACTTCAGTCAAAGTGTATATATTACCATGAGACGAAACTCTGTAGTGATAAGGGCAACAGTCTATAGATGGCGCTGCGGAGGCGCTGCCGCCGTTTTGGACTGAAAACTGATGAAAGTCGTTAAGATGCGAGAGAACAAGTGGACGAAATGCAAGCAGTGTTCTGCAATAAACTGCAATAATTATCAATGCACCAGCCGTGATTTTGACATTTTTAAAGATAACTCATTAGTAAATTCTTGACCTTTTTTCTCACACACACGTGTACCACAATCATTCTCTACCCACTTCCCTTTTACCTTTGTCTTACAATCTCTAAGTCCTTTATACAATGTTTGCAAGTTGTTCATATGTTGTGATATTTAAACTGTTTATTATAAACAGTCACAAATGTCACAAAGTGTCACAAACCATGTCACAAAGTTTTTCATTTAACAAGGAAAATGTACGATGGAAGATAGATATGGGTAAGTAAAGAGTTTGGAGTAAATGTATCTTTTTACTTGGCAAACAGTAAGCAGTATGAGGCAGCCTAGTCAATTGGTGGAGGGGACCTACCTATACATGTGTATGTGTATGTGTATGTGTATGTATGTATGTATGTATGTTATTGTAAGTTGGTCAGTGCGACTGGCTCCTATTATTTTTCAGTCCAAAATGGCGGCGGCACAGTCACGTCATGGGCACAACAGTTGCTATGGAGCGTTCTATTGAGTTTCGCCTCTTGTTAATCTATACTCTTTGCTTCAGTACAAGTTAAAAATACTCCCAGGATGCACCACATGAAGCTGGTACAGTTTTTGTCCAGAGTGTGCAGAGATACAAACTAGACAATGACATGTGTCAAACTAAACTAGACACATTTTCAGGTTTTATTTTATTGGGTTGAATGACCTTACCATAATTCTAAAATTTGAGAATAGAAAAACAGGCATAACTGTGTCTTAACTTGTGACAGATAGTGCTTTGTGTTATTTACACACAAGAACAATGAAAAATACATGCCGTTTGCCTACTTTTTGAAAAAATCCTATAGTAAAGTAGTTGGCATGTTAAAGTAAAAGGAGAAAAATCAACATTGAAGCAGCCCCACAAAAACAAGAAATGTGAAATATTTCTGGGTACTGTACATGCATGTACCTCAAGTTCAGTTTCTTCCTGTGGAAGTCCCAAAAACCATTTAAGTTCCTCGACATCACCAGTTCTACTGTCCCCTGTGCCGGTGCTCAGTTGGTTCTGTGATTTCTCACGTATGGTGTAGATGCGGGTCGATGCACCAAATGACATGGTGGAATCTAAAGGGACTTGCTGAGGCTTGTGTGGATCCAGGCGAATATGTCCCAGGAATGTACCATGTGCTACAGGCAGAAAATCTAAATGTTTTGTGCCTCTTGAAACATTACACAGTGATCTTTATGACACTAACACAATTTGTGCCTTTGATTTGTACAAACTTACTGCTGTTAAGGTCGACAAGAAAGAGCCTGTGGTAGACGAGGGCCGCATGGACCCGAGAGCATGACTGGTTGTCAATGGTGAAGTCACAGACATCAGGGTTTCTCCCAAACAAATAATACTTCTTCTCATCAATTATCAGTTTCTGCAAAGAGATCACTTAAAGGCTAATTCACACTGATCCAACAATTCTCAACAAACACCAATATTGTTAAATAAATAAATTACCATTGACATTGATCCAACAGACACATTTGTTGCAGGGTTTCTGCAGGTTTTAAGAAAGTAAACTTAGGACTTTTAAAAATAATTTTTAAGACCAACTAAAGAAAATTTAAAGATGGACAAACATAATGGCAATATGTTCTCGGAGTATGAATGTCGCCATGTAACAAATAAAAAGCCGTATTTTATACACTCTTTTTGGTAAATTAAGCATGCACCATTTATCTTGTTTAACAAATATGAGAGCAAATTCCAAAAAAAGCAGAAAAAAAGTTTATTAACAAGGTGCATGTTAAATAAGAAAAATGCAACATCTCATTTACATAATGACCAATGCAAACTACTGTACGAAGAGCAGTGCTACTAGGGTTGTGTCGGTGGCAGTTTTTAACTCAAATACAAAAAATCGGCCTCGTTTAGTCCATTCAAATAAAGTACACACCAGAGCACAGTGTTTTCCCACGAACCATTATTAGTGACGCACAACCCGCTAAACGTCTGTAAACACAGAACAGAAGACGCTGCAGCATAAGTGACAGAAAAATATACTGTGTGTGTGACAGAAATCTGGAATAGTGAAAGAATGTTTTTTAAATCCTGTCTGGCATGCACGCTTCCCATGATGTTTACGAATTATATGATGTTTTATAAACAAAGTTCGGGAGGAGCTGAAGCATATAATCAGCTCGGCTGGCCAGCTATCAGCAATCATCACATCTACCCTATCAGCTCAGGCAAGCTACATTATAAACAGTCAAACCATCTTACCTGGTCCATCTTTTCAGATCAGTATTGGGCCACCCAATCACCGCTAAGTCAGAAAACGAAGTTAACGTTTTCGCGCAAGCTGCTAGCAAAGCAAGCCTGAACTGCAAGTTCCTTTTCAAACAATCTCCTAACATTTTTGCCGGACCACGCAAGAAAAGACCTCCAGTCGCCAGGCTGCAGCAGCAGGCCCTCAGTAGTCTCCACACCCTGACATCAACTTTTCAGATTTCCAACAGTATGGTCTCAGGCACGGCTTCCAACCTAACTTCGAAGCCTCATATCTAAAGCATTATCTTCGACCACTCTCAGGAAAACGCTTAATAATCATCCTCTCAGCCCGTACAACTTCTGGTTCCCTTTCGAGAGAGGTCTTTCCACGTTAACAATGCTAGGGGTATATCTCTTCTACAAACCTTTACTGAAGCCTTATTGCACAATGCCAGTGAAATCAAATTGTAACTGGCCAATGTCGGTCAAGACGGGGCTTAGGGGCGTGGCAGCACCCCGTATAGTACACCGTCTAGACTGCACACACTCAGAATCTTTTTTCTTTACTCACCTTTGTCTGCATGCTGTTGAGGATACACCCAGGAGAAGAGGAAATTGTTGAGGATCCTTCTGCTCGTGTGTTCCAGCATGCCAGTTTGTGCTTTATGTTCGGGGCCCATCGACCCGCAGGACACGCATGCACACTGTGTGCTCTGCCGCTGGCGGGACCGCCGCTCCTCTCCCACCTTCGCCGAAGAGAGCCTCCGTTCCGCGGATGAAGCCACGGAGGTAATCCAGTTTGGCGCATTGGGAGACGAGGATGAGCTCATGTCGCTGGCGGCTTCAGACAGGGATCTGTCAGAGTCAGACAGAGAGCGAGCGGAGTGGGATGCCCCCGCTGCGCTTCACGAGGAGCTCGTCCGTGTCCTCACCAGGGCTGTGCAAGACCTCAGTCTCTCGAGTGGGACTCCCCGGCGAGGAGTAAGCTGGACACGTGATTTCTTCAGCCGGGCCGCCAAGCTGCCGCCCAAAAGAAACTCGCGCTCCCCGCTGGAGGGGGATGCGCTCATGAGGCTGTGGTCAAGAGCCAGCCTGTATGCGCACTAGTGAAGATCTTACCATTAGTGTTACGCAAAATCAGGGAAGAAAAAGCCTCAGTGACACTGATCGCCCCAAGATGGACGATTCAGCTGTGGTTTCCCGACCTAGCAGAGCTGCTGAAGGCACCGCCGTGGCCAATCCTGCTAAGGAAAGACCTGCTAACCCAGGTGGGCGGCTTTTCTGCAGCATCGCTTGGATGGCGGCGGCTCGCCGTCTACCCTGAAAGTTTATGTCGCGGCCATTGCAGCTGTCCACCCACCAGTCGACGGTTGCTCGGTGGGAAGACATTCTTTGGTGGTGAGATTTTTGCGAGGTGCGAGAAGGCCGAATCCCCCTCGCCCTCCCACTATCAAAGCCTGGGATTTGGCCTTGGTGTTAAGAGCGCTCTCTCTCCCCCCATTCGAGCCTTTGCAGTCTAAGGGAGCTCTCTATGAAAACAGCCCTACTACTTGCTCTCGTGTTGGCTAAACGTGTAGGGGACATACACGCGCTGTCGATCGACGACGCCTGCATGCGGTTCGGACCTAACGACTGCAGCGCCACGCTTAAATTGAAAGTGGGTTATGTGCCTAAATCGCTCTCGACACCGTTTAAAGCGCAGGTTATATCCCTGCCCGCTTTCTCTCCGGAGCCGCCAGCCTCACTAGATGACAATCAGCACACGCTGTGCCCAGTGCAAGCTTTGCGGTTTTATATTGAGCGGTCTGCCTCGTTTAGGCTCTCTGACCAACTGTTCGCGTACTACGGCGGACCAGTTAAGGGACGTCCTGTTTCAAAGCAGAGGTTGTCTCACTGGATAGTGGACGCGATAGCGCTGGCATACACCAGTCAGTAGCAGGACTGCCCTATTGATCTTAGGGGCCATTCTACAAGAGCTGTGGCTTCCTCATGGGCTTGGTCGAGAGGGGTGTCTATTCAGGACATTTGTGCGGCAGCTGGTTGGTCTTCGCAGAATACCTGCGCCAGATTTTACCACTTGGATGTGTCCTCCCTGGCGGCACAAGTGCTGTCTGTTACGGCGTCCCCCGCCGCTGCCTGCAGCTAATAGCGACTCTGTCCATGCGGTGTTCAGCTAGGTCGTATAGGCGGTGGTTGCCCCACTGGGCTAGTGTAGCGATGTATCCTATGCTAGCCCCCACAGAAGACTTTTTTTTTCAGTATTGCTCGAATTATTGATGCTTATTGTGTCTTGGGATGGGAATACGGAGACGGAATGTCCCCTTTCCGCCCCTGTTTAACTCGCCTCGTCGCGCTACTAGGTTTTTTCCAAATTTCATCGGCATGGATAAAGCCCACTCGACGTTATTTTCCTGTTAGCAGAGGTCCGGCTTTAATGGTCGCTGCTTTCTACTACCCTCTTAACATTTTCACAATGCTGTGTCAACTGCCTAGTGCAAGCGGAGTGGATATGCAAATTTTGCCCAAAGCCTAGAACCGTTTCTGATTGGTTCCCGCTTACGTAGCATCCAATGAGCTTAACGCTCGTGCTTGCAGCTACGCCGATTGGAAGGGGTTGAAGGGGTTGTTCCTCTCACATTACTTGTATTATGCGGTGAGAGCATTGGGTTCCGCTCGTTGCTGCTCTCACGGTGTGATTTTATACCGTTCCCCTAGCATTGTTTACGCAATGTGGAGAGACCTCTCTCGAAAGGGAACGTCTCTGGTTACTGTTGTAACCTTGGTTCCCTGAGAGGAGGGAACAACACATTGCGTTAACTGCCATGTTCGCGTGCTCAGAGCGTCGCGCTATAACGTTCAGTCAAAGATTCTGAGTGTGTGCGGTCTAGACGGTGTACTATAAGGGGTGCTGCCATGCCCCTAAGCGCCGTCTTGACTGACATTGGCCAGTTACAATTTGATTTCACTGGCGTTGTGCAATAAGGCTTCAGTAAAGGTTTGTAGAAGAGATATACCCCTAGCGTTGTTAACGCAATGTGTCGTTCCCTCCTCTCAGAGAACCGAGGTTACGACAGTAACCGGAGACGTTTCCTAACATCATAGCCTCACCTTGCTCTTAGAATCTTCTCTACGTTATCGCAAATTGGCCAAGCCACAACTTTGATCAATCATGGGTCACAGAGTTTGGCCTTGCCCAAGTCAACACAACTTCCGTTTGCACAGTGATGTCCAATCATCTCGATTATTTGCATTCATTCAGCACATGCCGCAGCAAGTTTAACCAGTTAACGCCACCTCCTCGCTCCCTCAGCAGACAGCTCCGTTCCAAATCGCCTCCGGACCTTCGAACCAAGCCGTACAGCAGATCACAAGCAGCACTATCTCTCCAGCTCCTGGCCTGCGGCACCACAATCGATCGCTAGCGTGAGGCTGCCTCCGCTAGGGAGTCTAGGCATGGGCCGAATACCAGATTCAAGGTATACCAAGGTTTTAAAACCACTAAAATCTTTTTTAAAGCTGCAATTGTAATACCATCATACCACGAAACCGTGATATTTTGGCTTAAGGTTATCATACCATCAAAATCTCATACCGGCACATGCCTACCAGCAACACAAGCGCCAGTTTTTGGGCCATACCAATCTACCCGGGATGTTGCCGCTAGCACGAGGCTGCCTCCGCTACCCGCTCCAGCGGTTGCTATCCCCTCCCTCTCTCTTCCACGGGCTCGACCATGCTTCACACTAGCCACAGCAACTCCTATGCCAGTCCCGGTCAACGCCCCAGCTTTGGAACTGCCTCCCATCTCCAGCAGCATCAGATCACAGATTCTGGCAGAAGTTTCAGGCTGCTGGCGCCCGATGCGGGCCCCCTGCCAAAACCGGTACCTACCTATTTGGAGCTGATCTTCTGCTAAACCATCCTCTGAAACCCTACTAGACGTCTCCCTCAACTCCATATTCCAAGCCGTCTCCCACAGGACTCTCCAATTGAACCTCAGAAATTTCCACATTGCTTACAAATCTTACATTTTTTTTCTCTCCTCACAATCGCCTTGTTCATCTCTTTTCTCTATAAAAACCTTCAAGCCAGCTCTATTAAGGGTACCTGAGCGGAGAATTTTTTTCCATGAACTAATTTTCAACTCACCATCATCAGCCATAGCCAGCTCACAGACATCCATAATCATCAAGGGCATCCAGAGAACCCAGCCCGCCCATCCAGATGCCAGGCAACCTATAACTCTGGAAATACTCACCAACTGCATCTCTCTTTATATCCGCAGAGGATATAAATTCAGGCATACCGCTCGCACAATCAATGCCAGGTTCATCCACATCCAACCTTCAACCCCAGTCCTTCCAACCATCTCCGACACAGCAGTACATGATTACGAAACAATATTTCATCAAGCAAAGCAAAATGGACCAAGGCAGGATAGGCCACTTCGCCTACTTTGACCTTCAGTCTCCGAGTCAATCGTACCAACCCTCCTAGTCTACCTTCACTTCAGGAGTCTTCAGACCAAAGCCCATCAGACCCCTCTTTGTTGTCGATTCCATGACCGCCCTTACACGGATCCGCGCTTTCACCAACTCCGCTCTAATCTCTTTTGCAGCAGCGATCGCCTCAGCACGGACAGGTGCTTTCAACTCATGTGCTGCTGCAGCCCGTTCTACAGAAGCCAGTGTCGCAGCACTACTCTTAGGCACCCCTTTGACTAGTGCTCCATCAGGAACCAACTTCTCCCGCCTACGACATCCTCAGCCAGCACAACTTAAAGAGAAGCTTGTTTCTCATCACCGCAGCCTCAATCAACCCGCTGGACCCGCACTCCAAGCTCTCCCTGCCACGTAACCACCAATCATGGGGTCTCCTTCAGCTTGTCCCAACTCGATCGCTATCACCTCCGCAGCACCAGCATCGCGTTTGGGGGGTTATGCGTTGCTGTCCCATGTTTATTGCGTTTTTTGGGGGGTCTGCTCTGGGTTCGGGCCGGTTCCGAGCTCGGCGCACTCGCCCTATAATCAGCTCGGCTGGCCAGCTATCAGCAATCATCACATCTACCCTATCAGCTCAGGCGAGCTACCTTATAAACAGTCAAACCATCTTACTTGCTCCATCTTTTCAGATCAGCATCCCTCCTCCCTCCCGGCTCCTCTCCCCAATGCTTGTTCTCCCACAGGACTCCCGGGGGGGTCTGCTCTGGGTTCGGGCCGGTTCCGAGCTTGGCGCACTCGCCCTGTCCAGGGTAGAGTGCTTCGGGTTCAGATAGATCCGGCAAGCTCGGAGCCCGCTATTATCTGCTCAGGTAAACTTGTGAAGTGTATGTGGAGAGCAGGTGGTCTCTTGTGGCTGTTTGGACGCATTTAACCACATGAGCGCCTGAACGCAATCTAGACAAATATACGTTTTCGACTACCTCTGGAAGTGGTCAAAAGTGGACAAGCTCCAAACATTTCACACCCCATTTGCACTTGTATTTTGGTGTCGTCCAGTAATGACCCGATCGACCAAAACGCATCTTATACCAGGAATAACGTTAAATGTTAGCTTTCGCATATAGCCTAAATCAATATGATTGCTAGTTGAAATGAAGGCACGTAAAAAAATATGTTGTGGTAAAACGGCACACTACAATTAAATACATTTAAGTAAACATCAGGAAATAATGAAAACTTAAATAATATCAGAAAGTTAAATAAATAAAAAAACATTTGTTGCAGTCAGTGACAACTTCAGTCAGTCGCCTATTAAAGGGATAGTTCACCCAAAAATAAAAAAATTCTGTCATCGATTATTACATTTCAAACCTGTATGAATTTATTTTTCCTGCTAAACAGAAAGGAAGATATTTGGATGAATGTCAGTAACCAAATAGAGTCTCAACCCCCATTTACTGCCATAGTAGGGAACATACCATACCATACATACCATGAGAGACAGTAGGGGGTGAGATCTTTTTGGTTACTTATATTCAACAAAGAAATTTATACAGGTTTGAAATGACAAGAGGGTGAGTAATCCCTTTAACCCTCACAGTCCTTAACAATTCATTTAAAAAAACATCAGTAAATAATTAACATGTAAATAAAATCACGCTTAATACATTAATCATGTATTAACTAGGGCTGTCAAAAGATTAATCGCAATTAATCGGATTCAGAATAAAAGTTTGTGTTTACATAATATATGTCTGTGTACTGTGCATATTAATTTTGTATTTATAAACACAAACACATACATGTAGGCCTACATATATTTAGAAAATGTTTAGATGTATTTATTTATATTTACCAATAATTGAAATTATATTTAAATGTTTATAAATTTTTATTTTATATTTTTCTTAAATATATGCATGTATGTTTTTATAAATACAAAATTAATATGCACAGTACACAGACATGTTATGTAAACACTAACTTTTATTTTGCATGCGATTAATCGCGATAGTATTAACTATAGATAGTATTAGATAGCCCTAGTATTAACCCTTACAGTCCTTAACAATTCTATTTGAAAAACTGTTTAAACCTACCTCCTGTTTAAACCGGCTTTCCAATTCAGATTGCCATAAAAAGTAACTTTTTCCTACCTCTGCTTTTCTATTTAGATTGCCAATAGATTGCCATGTTGACATTGTCCAGAATAAGATGCACTAAATGCGCGTTCAGAAGTTGTGCTTAAAGCGCAAATGAATAGATTTTTCTCTGCAACTGCAGCAACCTGCGATTCGTCGAAGTAAAGCAATATTCACGAGAAGTGCCAGTAATACAAAGTTTCAGATATAACGTTAAGATGGTATAAGCAAGCATACAGAGAACATTAGAAAAGGAAAGAAGTAGAATTTGCTTACATCATTAAAGACATCCCGAACTAGGGCTGAACGATTAACTGCATTTGCGATTAAATCACAATGTGATAAAACACAATTTTCAAACCGCAAAGGCTGCGATTAATTATGGGCATGTTCAATTTCATGCAATGCTGCTCAGAGCTGGCCAGTACTATCTACAGTAGTGTTGTCACGGTACCAAATTTCAGTAGTCGGTACCAATACCAGTAAAATTCCATGGTTCTTGGTACCAATTTCGGTACCAAAGCAAAAAACCAGCACATGCTATTTGAAACACAATTTTATTAATAAAGGTTATTATAATATATATGTATATATATAATATACAATGCCATTTTGTATACATGAAGTATTACAAGTTAATTGTTGGTGAAACTGGTGTGCGTTCACTGGGGTCTTTCATGCTGATGCACATCCTCCTCAGTCTGCTGCTGTAAAAGACAAACAGAATAAACTTTAATAAGACAACTGACTGAACATACATGCATATGCAATATTAGAGTAAAACTCAGTTTTTATACTGCAGTTACACAAGAATGCTTACATTAAAGTAACTGTATTAAAATAATGAATGCAACATTTATTTCAAATTTGGCTTTTCAAATCTAATAGAGTTATCTATCCAAGAATATATATTTTTTCTGACTGAATGATATTAACAACATGCACATTACTAATGCTAGTCATACATCTATTGGTTTCTAGCACATAGATTTCAGATAAATAAAATAGGTAGCCTACTGTAAACCCCATCATGTCTATTATTTATTTTACCTCGGTAAAGTTTTAAATGGTTAATAATAACACTTGACTGGATTAGCATTGGCGCTAACAAATTAACACGGAAACAGGGATGTTTATGTTCAAGTAACCTTTAACTTAACATGTGCTACAACATTTATAATGTAATCGCTAACAGAATTTGAAACTTACCGCTTGAAACTTCGTTCGTTTTCTTCATGAGTATTTCTGTGCGCAGCTCTGCACATCTCTTGTAGATCAGAGCAGCACTTCACGCTCATCACGTCTTATTGCGTCTATGAAAAGTTTACGACTGACAACCTGTCAGAAAGCGAATCAGTACCCGGTTGACCCGTTACGTTAGTGTACCGGGTCTTATGAAAATGAGGTACCGCCAACTTTTTTATTTGTAGGTACCGACTTGGACCCGAAGTACCGGGAATTAAAGTCATTGAGTGCAGCTGTGACACGTCATAGGAGAACAGGCCCTCCCGACTGAGACTGGTTTCTCCCGAGGTTTTTTCTCCATATATTTATCATTGGACTTTGGGTTCCTCGCCACAGGGCCGTGTTGGCTTGCTCACCGGGAGATTTTATTAAATTAACTTAAAGGTTTGGTAATTTTTACCGTTGTTATGTTTCTCTGTTTCTTTCTCCTGTAAAGCTGCTTTGCAACAATGCTCATTGTGAATAGCGCTATTTAAATAAAATTGAATTGAATCTCAAAAGGTTCTAATGAAGCTTTCTCCTTTTTCCCCAAAGTGCTCGGGATGGGAGCTTGCTTTCTCATGGTGACTGCCTGCGAGTGAAGAGAGTGCGTTGAGCATGCTTGCCGCGCATCTGTACATTGAATGAGCCGCAGCTGAAGAGCGCATTTTACCACGTGCGCCACAATTGCGTCGCTCTCTATTTGAGCATGCCTGCATTTTAACTGTATTTGAATCTGTATTTGAACCATGAGCCGTGGCTGAAGAGCGCGTCGCACCACATGCGCACCGGCACTGCATCTGTCTCTATTTAATTAATATTTAAAATAGTGAATTTGTACATTGACCTACTGTACAATGGCCTCAGGCTTGACAAAACGTGGCACTGTGGAAACTTTAGTGTAAAAGAGGTAGTCCTGTTTTGTGTGGATGATTCTGCACAGTGTCAGGTAATGCTACCTCAAGGGGGAAGACTACCAACGTCATGCAACACAATAAAGAAAGATAATATATAAGATAGTATATATAGATAGTTTATATTTTTACTTATTTATTTAAAGATTGTCTAGTAAGTTAACAGACAGTGTTTAAGTACAATTAACATGTTATCATGTTTATTACAGTGACTCTGCATTATCAAATTACTGCCGCAGTTTTATATTTTTATATTTCTGTAATCTGCACTTTAGTTTATGTGATTAATAACTTCATGTTACACCAAGCCTATTTGTCAGTGCTTTATCTCATGATAATTATTACATGTTTACAAGACTAGAAATGTAATAAATCATTCAATATGTTAGTGTGATTGAGGTAGTGTGTCAATCCAACCTGATCTCACGGGAAGTCGTAAGTATTTGACGAGGTGGCTAATTCATATGAATTCATACGTTGTGAGTCGTACAAAAACGTACGATTAAGCAATGCTGAAGGCCCGCCCCTAACCCCGCCTAACACCTAACGTTACCGGCGCAACATACGTCACTGGCGCGACAGCAAGTCGTACTAAAACGTACGACTGCGCTCGTACGAATTCATACGAATTAGCCAAAATTAGCCACCTCGTCAAATACTTACGATTTTGCTGTGAGATTGCGTTGGTCAATCAATTCATGTATCACCTAATTTCATCATAAGCCTTTAATCTGTTTAGGTTTAATCTGTCTAATATTGCGTTGATTACAATGATTTATTGATTTTCTTTATTAAATAATACAGAAAATAAGGTGCTTAAAAAATTATCGCATATTGAATCGCAATCTCAATATTGGTAAGAAAAATCGCAATTCGATTATTTCTCAAAATCTTTCAGCCCTATCCCAAACCCACATTTCCCACAGAATTTTGTCAATAAGTGGGTCCGGAAGCATTTCCGCCCAGACGAAAAATGTGTACATAGTATTTATAGCCAAAAGTAGCAGACAGTATAGTCATACTGAAGGTCTGGACACTTTGGCCGCTTTTTTTGGCCCGCCCAAGAGGCCATGACCAACAGGTAAAGCAACCAATCCCGTATCGTTTTGTGGCCATGTCAAAAGGCGTATGAAAGGCATGGAAATGTTCCCACAGTAACAGACCGGTGTACATTCACGAGCGTGTCAAAAGTTAACACCAACAACGTTTATGAGTTTATGCCGAGAACCTTGCATACTTTAAATAATTTAGCATTTAGTCGTTTGTAATGAGTTCTTATTGTCATCGATATAAACACAACAGCTTACATCTCAATCAGACGGCTTTGTGTTGTTTTCGGACGGACCGCTAAAGAACGTGACAAGCACGTATCGCGGAAATCCTGTGGAATTCAACCAATCAGATGACGACTTCGAACGTGCTGAAGCGTTTCCAGAAAAGTGTGCAATATGCATCAGACGTTCAGCCAACGGTCTGTGGGTGTGGGTCTGTGTGCGACATCTGAGGCTGAGACTACAGACAGTATTTAGGTTATTTCTTTGTTTTAATTGAACAATAAACCGCAGTACAGTGCACATAAAACAGTACACAAGAAAACGTAAAGAAATGTCTCAAACTGATTTTAAATAGGCTAAGTAGCCAATATTAGACTTATTTAATTATCAACAATCAATTAAACCAAGTTTAACAAAAAAATGTATCCCCAAAAATATTCATATTATGTTTTTAATAATAGAAAATGTTTGTACTCTAATTTGTTGGTGATTGATGGCTGTAGCTTTGTTTTTTAAGATTGATTCAAATATTAAACAAGACATCACGAACAGGTTAAGTAAAAAAAGGATTTGTAATACAAGGCTTACGAAATGTAATGCTATGTCCATATAAATTTAACTTGCTTCTCTGATTTAAGACTTTTTAAGGCCTTAATATGCAGGATTGTGAATTAAGACTTTTTAAGGCATTTGTTGGATCAGTGTGAAAATTTGCCGTATTTATTCTGTAATAGGTTTACTTTCAAACTCAAAATTGCCAAGCAGTGACTATATGTATATCTGGGTCATTATGACATAATATGCCATAAAAAAAATGCAGTATTGTGAGGGATCACTTTTAAAATATCATGATTTATCCCATCCTTATAGCCCGTTAACACAAAGGACTTGGATAGTGATAACTTCATGAGCTTCCAATGGCCGATTATTTAAAGCATGTCAGTACTTTAAATTTGAACCTAATTTGATTGGTTGACACATTTTTGTTCATTATCTGGTAAAAAAAAAAAAAAACTTTCTGAATATGAATTTGTGGTCTTATCTCCAGCCCATACATGGGCATAGGAGGGCTGAGGAAGTTACAATGTGCCCTAGAGTTATAACACCTGAGGGAGTGACTCCCCGCTCAGAGCTTAAATCTCAGGGTCTTGTGTTACTGTAGCACCGGTCTGGACCTGACAGCCATGATCATGCATGCATTAGCTGCAGGCAGTCAGGACAGTATCTGGTGCAGCCCTGTCCCATTTCCAACTGAGAGCTGCTAGAAATGTTCCACAATATTTTAAACAATTAATTTATTAATGAAAATGTTTGTATAGTTTAAGACACTTTTAATTGTTGATTCTGATGATTATCTGTTGAATTGTTTCAGAGAAACGGCTTGGTGGAAGAAAAAAAACATTTCAAAATTATTCAATTTTGGTTACTGTGTGTGTGTGTGTTCAGTTTATGAAACCTTAGGCACTAAGCAGATATGGAATAACTGTTTTCTAAAAGCAACAAGCCTGTTGTGCTCTAAAGCCATACATTAGCTTTGTGTGTGGAAAAACATTTATCATACATAGAACATTTTTCCTCTTCTACTACCCACAAAACAAACGGTAGGCTAATCATCTTTGGAGATAAAAACGAGAAGCGAAAAACAGAATGACACGACCGAAATAAAAATAGGTTTGTTTACAGAAAGTGTACTAGTTAAATGTGTCTCTAAACAGAGTACCTAATACCTCAACAAGTTTGTCTCCTTTCATTACGTCCAAACGTAGCCCTGCTGGAGGCTTTCCTGCCCTGTAATCAAAGAAACTAAGATTAACTTTGTTTAATAAAGACAATTATGGCCGTGAATAAAGCGTTTGGATTCAGAAATTCCCAATAGATTGTGCAAATGAATTTAATGGTTGCTTTGCATAGCGTATAAGTTTTAGCTCAGGTCTTGTGCTGGATATCGTATTATCTGAAGCATTGTCGTGGCTGTTGTTCTTGAAACTATTGTTCTGATATAACAACGGTTAACCCATGCACTAAGTACGCAGTATGCACTGCAGTCAGTTTTACCATGACGCACACTCGAAATTTGGATTCCTTCCTGCTGCATTTGTTTCCATTTTTATCACATTCTTCACCCTTCCAAAATTCTAGGAACATGATCATCAGACTGAACGACTTCCGGCACATTAATAATAAACGCGCAACACAACGTTCGCGCCGCTGATTGGCAAGAGCGCATGACGTTCGTAAACAGGCGGGGTCAGAGGGCAAACTAACGAATCCTGCTGCAGAGAGCGCAGAGACTGACTGGCCTCAGGGGCGTTTACGTCTGAATGTAAAAATGCTTATTCCGCCCCCAGAATAATTTGATTAGTCCAATGTTATAAAACAGATTTTGTTTTCATTGACACAAGAATAAGATGTAGCCTAGTAGGTAGTCAAATGAATTACATTAAAAACATAGAATTTCATCGACTGTGGCAGTCGTGGCCCAGTGGTTAGAGAGTTGGACTCCTGACCAGAAGGTTGCTGGTTCGAATCTCATGGATGGCGGGTAACGGCTGAGGTGAGCAAGGTACCTAACCCCCACTTGCTTACTGTACAAATGTATAGTAAATTGTAATGTAAGTCGCTTTGCGTAAATGTACCAAGAGGCGAAACTCTGGTGCTTTTTGGGAAACAGACACTACCACACTTTGGTAGCGCGACCGCTATTTTGGGGTGAAAATGACTGCCGGACAATAGACAAAGCCTACCGAATAGCGGAATAGAAAATTCTCAAAATTAAGTCATCAGTAAATTTTATGACACCAGTAAATGTTGTATTGTAGGCTATTATATGTTTTATGCTATCAGTTTTGCAATACAACCATTTAGCCAATTTTATTAAGTATTATTTCCATTTTATGCAACTTTATACATTTTACTATTAGTTTCTCCACTAGGTCTGATATATATATATATATATATATATATATATAGTACGTTTAAATACAATGGAACACACTACAAACATGATGATCTTATAGAACCATGCTAAAAACAATAATTTAATGGTAATAATGTTAAATCTATTTGGAATAATACTAAAACACACTACAAAAAGAAGTTTTGTAATGGTTTTAATGAAAAAAAACTAATAATTCATAATGGTAACCATTAGAATTTCTGTGATGGTTTCTATTGGGTTTCTATTCTTTTTTAGCAAGGATGCATTATTGCTGAAAAACAATAGAAACTCAATTCTAATGGTTTCCATTAAAATACTATTTTGAACATTAGATTTTTCCATTAAAATGTGGGTACTTGATATAGGCTATGCAAATTTGTTCGGTGTGACGGCAAAAATTTCACACGATTTATTCGTCAACTTATTGCTCAACAATTTTTCAGATGCGTGTCCTTAATAAAGTGTTCATAATGCTAATAAACTCACATGGTTTCTAAAGAGCAAAGGTTTTGTCATCATGTGTGCAATTGTCATCATTCAGGTTGGATTTTAGCTTAGATTTTTTAAAAAGTGGCTGATATTAGGCTTGTTCGACTTGATGCGGCGCCGCAAGAACCGACAGGCGGATGACATCACATTACCGCTAGAGTGAGTCAAAGAAGCGTAGTGAGCAGTCGGCTCTCAACTCAAGTTTCAAGTCTCAAAGTTTCAAACTCACTCTCGCGGTAATGTGATGTCAACAAAAGTCGAACTTTTTTTTCTTCCGCATCCAGTCGCGGGGCTGACGTCACGTACCACCATATATGGAAGGCACCCGTTTCCTGGTCCAAACACGGCCATAGGCAAACAGCGAAAAAGGTTCGTGTCTGGAAAACCGCGATTTTAAACTTGATCTCCATAACGAAATCCCAAATGGCCAGAGAGCGATTCATTTTTCGCACTTTATTAAAATATTGGGAATATTTTATAATATTGTTGGGGATTCCATGAGCCTGGAGACTGTAGTGTATATAGCCTACGGTGAGTTTAACGTTTTGCTTAAAAAGGCGATATGAATAAACAGTGCTCATAAACAGCTGTTTACGCTGTAGACCCGCTTGAAACGAGTGTAGGCTTGGACCCGGAAATGGTATTCCTAGCGTCACCACTTATCCGAATTGGACTGCTGAGTCGCCCTTTCATCAAAACTGCAGAAGCGCAGGATTGCTGCTGGGCGCGAGTGTTGCAATGAAACGTTCTATTGAGTTTCGCCTCTTGGTATTGTCATTATGGATGCAAGAACAAGTCATGTGCACGTCAACCCTATTTGTACATATTCAAGCGTTCACTATAAAAGGATAATCGTAAACATAGCCATGATGAAGGCCACCACAATTAAAATCGCATTGTTAACAATAATATTAACATAATAGATAGCACATAGCCTATAATAAATCTGAAACAGAATAAGAGTGAATGCATTCAGTAGAGTTAATAAAAAGCCTCAAGGGCTGTTCACTCTATAAAATGGTGTTTTCTGGGCGTTTCTGGTGACTTCCTCTCTTGGTTTCAGTGTGTGCACAATAAGATCAGCTCATTGTGTTAGTGGTTGTCAGAGATGGGAGACCTCCAGTCCTTACGAGACTTTATCCGCTGCTTGGATCAACAGTCTTTACCCCGCATCCTCCAGATATGCTCTGGGGTTTATTTCCAGGGTAGGGCCCTATACTTTTACTCTATAAATGTGCTTTATATGGTTTTCAGGACAAAAATAATTTTTCACATATTAACGAGGAGGATTGTAAATCCTGCTCATTACTTTCTTTTAGTCAATAATATATTGATGATGCTGTCAATTATACAGCATTTCATATTTGTAATTTTGTCCCAGATGTATTAATTATTAAGTATATTAATCATCATGGTCACTTTGTATGTTTTGATTTTGTTAAAAAAAAGGAACAGGAATAAGTACACAAAATGCATTGTCACTACGGGTTTACTTATCCTCAGGGGTGATTTTTTGCACATCTGTAAATTCTACAAAATTACATGCTCAAAACAGTAATTATTTTAACAATGAATTAGTACTGAATTATCAAGTTCCGTGCATGTCCATGAGTTACAAATAAGCTTAAAGTCAAAACAGAAACACTTCGACCCAATCTTTAAAAAAGCTACACACTTTCTTTGCAGAAGAACAAAAACTGTATTTATAAAATTCTATTTTTATATTATTTAACACTTTTATTACGTTCCCCTGACCCCATTATATTTAATATATTTATTGTAGTAGTTATGCACTTTAATAAAATTTTACTGTTATCCAACTATGTTTCAGTATTCAATTTAGGGTCTTTCTTTTTTTATATTCTAGAGATAATGTTTTACCCTACAAAGACCCTTTTGTGAAACAGAAAGGTTCTTAAGATGTCAAAGGTTCTTTATGGAACAATTTAGGCAAAATGGCTTTCAATTTGTGTATTCCTGAGTCGACACAAAAATTTGGTAACATCTCACATATGGGCTGTTTGGGGCATGTCATCAAGTTAAAATTGCATTCATCTTAATTTAAAAAAATATCGTCATTTGGATTAAAATTATGGATGCCATTATCAGCTATTTCAGCAATTTAAGAGACTTTATTTAGCCGCAAATGTATTTCATACATTTTTTTATTTCTCCTTATTGTTTATGCACATCATTAGGGGTCATCTGAATTGTTAAAATTAACAAATTACTATAATAAGGTAATTTAATGAAATAAACATGATATAATGTAATCCAAAATGTTAAACCTATTACAAACCCTATAGTTTTTCAAACAAGCAAATAATATTTTTGACACTTTTGACCATGGTGTTCACAGTGGGTTGGAATACATACCCTGTAGGTGTTAATTTAGGATAAAAAAAATAGCCGGCTGATTATGCAAATACTGAGCAATGTTGATGCATTTTTATTTTTCAGGGTCAGTATATGAGCTTTCAGGGAACGAAGTGTGTTTATCTACTGGAGACCTGGTGAAGGTCGTTGGTTTAGAGCTTTTGTCTGTATTTTGTGAGGATATTGGCACAGGAATGTCATTTGAATTGTCTATTGAATACTCAGGTGAGCCACTAAACTATACGCTCTTTTGTTGTCTTTTATTTATTTAACCAATAAAACAACACAAATTGGCACATGATGTGTTAAATCGCATGAAACAATGTGTTAATAATTACCACATACTTTTTGGGAATGTAGGAATACACAGATGTTGTAAAATATTATACATCAGTGGTTCTTAACCAGATGACTCAGGCCTAAATTAAAAATATTTTAATTACAAAGGCAGGCACCAAATGTCAAAAAAGGTAGAGAACAACTGCTGCACAATTTAAGTTTTTTCTCAGAGGTAGTGTAAAAATGGCAATAAAAAGCTTGTTTTGTGGTATTGACTGCATATTTTTATTTTGGGTTAACGAGTCTTAATGATTAAATAAGCATCTACTTTTACAGTGGCCTTACTTCCAGACGAAGTTTCCCTGAGATTGTCTTCAGAGAGATAAAATAATAAAGCAATAACAAATACTAAGCCTTGAACCAAATCAACCAACAAAATGATTACAAAATAATAACCTTTGATTTAAAGAAAATAAAAAATGCCTTGAAAATCCATTTCTGTATAGGGAACATAAATGGCCTTTTTGATTTCATTAAAATCTCTCATTACTTAAAGTGTAGCTTAGCACAAGGATGGTGCACTTGATAAGTATAATGTTTGTCGCTGTACATCTCAATCTCACTAGGTCAGTTCACACTCATCGCTGAGGACCTACCATACTATACAATAGAGGAAATTGTGGGTTTGTGCCCTGTTGGTGTGGATGTCTGCAGCTCGTTCAGCTTCATAAGTAAAAATAAGCTGAAAATAGACAATTTCACACTACCCGCTGAAGAACAGTTGACGCTCATATCATTAGAGGTTGCTGAAGATGGAGAAAGACAAGCACGGTGTCAGCTGACTGGGCAGAACATGGTCTCTGCAGAGATACATCTTCCTCTCTCCCTTAAAGGGGAGTTTTATGAGTGCGAGAGTGACCGTGGTTATTCTCTACAGGAAATCATGTCATCAGCCAGGCTGAGCACCCGTCGCTTCCACAGTACAAATGTCAAGCATATTGGAGGCCCATTAATCTTCAGTCCTGTATATGAAATTAAGGCTGTTATGCAAAGTGAGTGCAACCGTTTATTATACTCTTCGTTAGTTTACTCATAGCATGGAGCATTCAGTCGTATGCTGTTCCATTCCTACAAACCATTCATCCAACTTGGAAAGCAGGCAGTGGCAGTGCTATTGAGGTTATAAAAAGGCTACAGAGTTTACTTATACTGTACAGTTAAAAGGATAGTTCACCCAAAAATTAGTTCACCCAAAAGTGTGTCTTGAATTACTCACTCTTTAGTTGTTCCAAACCTGTATACATTTCTTTGTTTGATTAAACACAGATAAAGATATGTGGACAAATGCTTGTAACCAAACAGTTCTTTGACCCCATTGACTACCATAGTAGCAAAAATTACAATAGTTGTCAAAAATGCGGCAGAACGCTTTGCTGTCCGACATTCTTTAAAAGATCTTTTGTGTATAAAAATATATAAAGACATTTTTCCTACTATGGTAGTCAGAGGGTCCAAGAACTGTTTGGTTACAAGCATTCAACCAAAGATCTATCTCTGTGTTTATCAGAACAAATACATTTATATAGATTTGGAACAACTCAAAGGTCATTAAATGATGACAGAATTTCTATTTTTGGGTGAACTATCCCTTTAATTGATCATACATTACATGATGATTAAACCTGTTTAGCAAATGTTTAGCCTGTGGAAACAGATGAATTAATTACTCCAAATTATGCTCTCAATTGAAAATATTAATGATTGATTCATTTACAAATATTACCTACATTTAGAGTATAAATGGAACACAGCACTACTCCCAAAAAATGACCTTACTGAACCTTTATTTCCAATGTTTTATAAAGTATGTTCTGTTTTGTTATGGCAAAGTACACTTGAGTGCAAAAGAGCATGCAAGTGCTGGCACATACCAACATGTAACAGAAGTAACCGTTTCTTTCAATGCATTCATTATGTCTTATGTAATGTGTTAAGTCATTGAAGCATTACTTATTAAATGTATTCAATGTAGCATCACTAAGCTACTCCCTCTCACTGTGATTTGTGGGTAGTATCAGCTATTAGATCATTCATGAATCTGCGCATATAATTTTCTGTGTGAATAGTAAACCATTTGTAAATACTTATTTTAACATATACTATGCTGTGGGACATACTACAGTAATTCTTATTAGTTAGGATGGAAAGTATGCAAATTGGGATGCAGAGCAAACCAAACAAACCTGAACCAACTAGTTAAAGGGTTAGTTCACCCAAAAAGAAAATTTTGTCAGTATTCACTCACCCTCATGTCTTTCAAACCCACTACGACATCATCGAAACAATACAGATAAAGAAAAATTTACAAAATTGGCTGCATTTTCTTAAGCTTTAAAGAGACATGAAAACATTGTCAAATAATCCCACAAAACTGTGGAATTATTCTATAAAAGTGTTTTAAAGGCATATCAATGGTTTGGTGAAAAATAACTGAAATATAACAATTAAACTAAAATAGAATGGAAATCTTGCCCTGTGCAATTACTTTTTATTGGCAAGCAAACAACTGTTGTTCACACAGTTCACAAAGCATTGATATAGCGTGTTGGATGCAGTAACAACTGGACACAACTGAAGAAGACAGTAGAAGCAAACTTTGTTGGGTCTGTATGTTGCTCAAACTTAGAAAAATTACTGAAGCTTCTTAAAATTAAATCACAAATTACTACTGATAGATCCAGATAGATCAAACGAATGGCTGAAATCAGTTCAGATGTGGAGTGAATGTTTCTCCAGACATTTTTCAGACATACCCACATGAACAACTGCTGAGATACAGATATTCTAGATATTTATACAAATATTTTAGTTTCTTTTTCACCAAACCCATTATGCCTACATAACACCGAAACGTGTTGCATGGGAAATCTTTTAATATAGGCACCATATACTGCCATTGTAATTAAACAACAGGATATTTTATATTTTGGCTCCAAGGGAGAAAGACGGCTGTGGGTTTAAACAACACAAAGATGAGTAAATAATGACTAAATTATCATTTTTAATAACGTATTAAGTGCCCATGACATAAGCTTGATGTATTGAATTGGTTCTGTTAATGTTTGGATTAACCTTTTTTGCATTCAGTGAGAAAGGACATAGTCAAGTTCCCCTCCAGTCTAGAAGTGGATGTTCAGGATGTGACTGAACAGTTTCAGGATTTAGTCTTCATAACTCCACTATCCATGGCTGAAGTTGCAAGCAAATCACAGGAGTCTTTTCCCACTATTGCAGAAATACTGGATGCCCCAGAAGGCAATCAGTTCTTTAAATGCCTCTGGTTTCAAGAACTGCAAAAAGGAAGGCACCTGGTGCTACATGGGTGGGGGCACACACAAATGGTATTAGCCTCAACTCCAAAGGGTAGGAAGGGAAAACAGCACTTCCTAATCTCGCAGAAATATGGTGGGCGGATGAGGAGGAAGGCAAGAGAATTTGGATCAGTATATGAGCTATACTTGGCATCCTCTCAGTGTCCAGGCTTGAAGGTAAATGTGACGCGGCATTGTGAAGCAGTAGAAGAAGAGGGGGTACCTGCCCTCAGCGTTGGCGAGCAACTTGAGGTTCTGGAAGCGCCATTGCTGGATAGGCTCAAAGCTAATTCTGAGATGGCACAGAAAGTCGAAAACCTAATTTGTAAAAGGACTGTGGAGATAGATGATGAGGATGACGAAGATGATGAAGATGATAGTGAAGAAGTCTCCTTGCCGCTGTTCATGGAAGGCCACTTTGTAGAAAAGCTATCAGACAACAAAAAATACAATTTAAAAGATTTAATTAACAAGCCTTTGCCTCTTGATGTCAAAGTTGTAACTCAAGATAAAGAGCTAGAAAAAGATCCCTTGACAGGCTTGACAGGACTTAAGCTGGAGGAGACTTTCATGGAAACTGTAGTGTTGACTAGCCTACCCAATAAACCAGACAGGTGCTTTGAGCTGCCGATACGCTGGTTACAAATGTCTGTCGGTTTCACGTCTGAGCCTCTGCCTTGGTCCAGTAGTGAGTCCACCAAAATGTACGTAGAGACTGTCACGGAAGTAACTGAGAATTTCTACTATGAATATCACAAACTTACAAACAAAGTTGAGGAACCACCTCCTCGTCCACCAAAGAGGAAGCCATCAACTTCGGAAGTGCCGAAGAAGCCTCCCAAGTCTAAATCAACATTACCAAAACTAGCCAGCAATGTTACCAAACAACTGGATGATCTCTCTGTGGGTCAAACAACGATGAAACGGCACCCTGCTCCACCCCCACCTGATGATGTAAGCTTAAACTTTTACTTTTATACTAAAATAAAGGAAATATAAACTTAGAGATACTGTATATGTATTAGCTATTACATTCTGATTAGGAAAGCAACAAATTCCCCTCTATAGAATGATTTATTAGACACAAAAGTTAACTTACAGTCTGTGTTTGTTGTTCAGTCTCGTTATTATAACTATTGATATTTTATTTAATTATTTTTATTAACTTGTATATGTTTTACTATATTTTACTGTATAATAATTGTAGTACATATTTTAAATGTTATTTTATTAATTATACAATTTGTTTAATGGGTTGTGTAACTTTGTTGAATTTAAGGCCAAGTAACGGTTCTTTTACTGGTGGTAACCCAAAATAATACTGTCTAGACATACTTTTAACTAGCTAGCTAATATAATTTACTTGTTATTTATTTTGCTTGTTATAAGACATAATCTGCAGGAAGTCTATTCTTTGTGGATATGTACTAGAAGTTAAGTTTGTGTCACAAAAGCTTGCATGCGCAGTAACATTTGTTTGAATCTATAATTATTGACCTTTATATTTACGTATGGTGGTTACAAAGCAAGATTGTATTTCAATGAACAGTTTACCAGAAAATGAATAACCTTTATATTGTTCCAAACGTTTTTCTTACATGGAACACAAACGGACAATTTGAGCAGAATCTAAAAAGCACATGTGTACTTTCAGTCCTATGAAAGTAAACGAGGACAGATGATATTTGTCCCTATTGAATTGCATTGCAGGAGAACACTGGAGTATCCCTTATAAAAAAATTACCATGGTTTTATTACTACAAAAAATAAATTGTGGTAAATATGCTAAGCCATGGTTACTAAACTTCAATAATAGTTCATTTTCTTAATGGGTCACACCTTTTGCATTAAATGGAAGAAAGAAAATAATACACACTGCTCAAAGGCTCAGGGAACATTTAGTTATTACAGCATAACAGCAAGTCAGTTAACCTTCAGGAATATCAATCAATCCGGTAAAAAAGCGAAGTGATTGTAAATCATTTTCACTTGTTTTGGTGCAAATTAAAGTGACAAAAGGTACACTGGAGAGACAACAGCAAGATTGGTCTGGGGTGATAATGCCTGGCTTCATGTGGCCAGAGTCTGTATGCAGTTTCTGGATGATGAAGGCATTGATGTCATTAACTGACCTTCACGTTCCCCAGACCTAAATCCAGTTGAGAACCTCTGGGATCTTATGTATCCGAAGCCATCAATAACACCATAGTGTGTCCAGGATCTCACTTGTGCTGTGGTCCAGGTCTGGGAGGAGATCCCCCAGGATACCATCTGCCATCTCAACAGACAAAATCTTCCCAGGCATTGTTGGGAGTGCATATGGGCACGTGGGGCAATGAACATTACTGACTAACATTACGAGTTACTGTGATGAAATTCAAACAAGTTAAATCAGATTGTATTTCCATTTTTTTACTGTGATTTTACTATGATTCTTGCCCTAAATATGTTCTCACTACATTATGCAGAGTATATTTGTAAAGTTTTAACTTAAATATTTTGTTAATTGAGATGTAATACAGTGTGATTTAAGTGTTCCCTTTGAGCAGTGTAGTTTGGCTTAACTTAAAACTAAATCAACACTTCTAAACCTGCTGCAAACACCATGTGGGATGTTACATTAACCCAGGTGATAAAGCATTATCTAATGTTCTAATGATCATTTAACTTTTCTTTTGTGTAACTCTAGATTTTAACAGAGCCCCCTCTACCATTGCCACGGAAAAGCATATCGATACCAGAGAGCATCACTCAGCCTAATACATATGTGAAAAGACCTTCTATGACACAAAACTTAGGTTGGTCGTCTTTATATTGGCCCACATGAAAATGTCAAGCAAGTTATGCTATTACTACTAATTCACACAAAATGCATTCGAATGATTAAAAGCTCAAGATGCAGCAATTTTTTAAATGAGAAAATCTTTAATTTTTCACCATGGCAATAGAATTTTTGATAAATTATACAAATTTGAACAGATAAATAAGATGCCAATGAGAGCTTGTGGGACTGTCTTTTTTGTCCACAAACTTCTCAAAGATAAGAGTTTACCAAAAAATATTTCATTTACTTGCCCTCATATCATTTCAAACAAAGCATTTTTAAACAACAGGGGACCCCATTGACTTCCACTGTATGTACATTGCTCAAAATTTCTCAAAATGTCATATACAGGTTTTGAGAAATGATGGTAAATGTATGATGACAGACTTTTTATAATTTGGGTAAAGTGTTTCTTTAACTTAAAACCGAAAAATATTTTGCTTGTGGATAGGAAATGCAGACACAGCACAATGCTTAGAGGTGTCTGTGTAGTGCATGAAAACAATTAAATGCAAAAACCCTTTGTGTGAACAGGCCTCAAGAATTTTACTGCTTAAATTACTTTTATGTTTTTATGCTTTACATGTTCTATACTTGGAAAAACTATACTTGGAGTCTAATCTTTTATTTTTCTTCCTCCCAAAACAGCAAGACACCTTTCTGACTCTGATCATGATTATGAGTCTGTTGATGATATGTTCAAAAATACCCATGACACCATCATGCACTATTAGACCAACAACAACCTGAATTACTGCAAAGAAAATCTGCTACTTTATAAGAACCAGTGAGGAAGAAACAATAGTGAGCTTTCATTTTTTTTAATGTTGTGACAAAGCAAAGCTTAAGAAATGTATATTTAAAATGTTTTTTTACACTTTTATTAAAGAAACAAAAACACACTGAAAAGATGTGGCGTGGTTATTAAAAATCAATATCCACACCTTTTATTATTATGCTTATTACATTAACATAAACTGGCCAACACAACTTTGACTTTGTTAAGACAATTTAGGCAAGACAACACTGGGGGCAAAGTATAATATCCACATTTGACAAGATAGTAGTTAGACTTCATTGTCTGTTGATCTAAAATGGTCCTCGTCAATGGTGGAGAAAATGTGTCCCTCGTTGCTAAGAAAATCCACAACCTGCCTATAAATGGTAAAAACAACAAGAATAGCACTGAAATATATTTATTTAATGACGTCAGCTACGCACCAGATATTAAGCTAAATTTTAGGTTTACACTTCAAGAAAGCCTCTAAAAATAGAAACAGTCGCTTCAATGTTGCCTTTAGAAAAAAAGGTGACGACAAGTATTTTGCATAGTGTGAGCTTATCAACATCTGGTGGTTAAAAATGAGGAAATTCATTTCTCACAGACACAGACAGTTTAAAAAAAGTAAACTATTTTAGGAGTAGTCAAATAAAAGCATGAAATGTATGTTCTTAGAAAATCTCTGATAGAGTTAAACTTCTGGTCAAAAGAGGAAGCCTGTTTAAGGGAATTTAAGATGAGCTATTCTCAACTTTTTTTTGGTTGATTCGATGAACAATTTCTTTAAGAAAGAGGAAGAGAAAAGTTCACTCCCTTTTTTTCTAGGTCAATGTCCACTTTAAAAGCTCTTTATAGTCATATAAGGGAAGTTTGTACCTGATAACATTGATGGTCATGCTACTGAGCCTCTGCTTTAGTTCCTGCATGCTGATGCCTTGAGGCTCATTACAGCTTTTGATCAGAGCTAAAACCTGCACAAAACAAGATCAGAACACACATTCTGTTAATGCATCAGCAATATTACAAAAATATGTATGGCTGCTTTAAGAAAACATGTTAAGACCTTAAATAAAGACCCGTTTATCTTGACTCACTTGGTTCTGGTTAGCGCTCAATCCATTTATGAGCATCATATTTGCACCAGAATAGCCTCCTGATGATCCTGTGCTAGCCATGGCTGTATGTGATGTGGTCATCATGCTCGTCCCTCCACCGGCTCCAATCTGTAAAATAAATGTTGGTTTAAACTAGGGCTGCAACTAACGATTATTTTTATACTCAATTAGTCGGATGATTTTTTTTTTTATTAATCGGATAAAACATTTAATTAAATCCTTTTGCTTATAATAATTAAAACAATTCCCAAATCAGGATATTTATTATGTACTTTGCAAAGTGTAAATGGGTTTTACAAATATTATCTTTAATTTTGTCATTTAAAATAAAAAAAGTTTTAAAAAAAAGTTTAAATAAACAACAGTAAAGCTCCTTTAAATGCCCCACATATAAATATAGAATCTAATTAATAAACTGTCAATGTTACAGCTTTACACTATTTCCTTCAACAAGTCTTATTAACATTATTATAAGACGGATTACGTGATATACTTGTGTAGTAACACAAATTAGCAAAAGACCTTTGTTTTTTCCCTTACTTTAAAATAAATGTGTTTGTGGTTTATTATAATTTAATGAAAACAACAACAATAAAATAGTTAAATTAAAAACTTGCTTATATTAAACAAAAAATAAAATAAATAAGACAGATGAGATGTATCCACATTATAACACAAATAAATGAAAGATATTTGAATTTGGATCCTTACTTTAAAATGAAATCTTATTTTGTGGTTCATATTTTTATAAAAACATAACATCAATAAATCAAAGACAAACGTCTTTAAAACTGACGCAAAGAGACGCATACACGGAGAGACACGTCAGACTTTAAAACTGAAGACGACTGAAGTTCTTAAAAGATGCATATTGGTGTGAGGCGATATGTTTTATAGGGATGGGCACAAGTTATCGAGTACTCGAACGTGATAGCGATGATCGATCATGAAAACAATGATCAATTAGGTTTAAAAATAAGTTTTTTTTATAAAAATAGTATCAATATTAGTCCTATACTGTGTGGTGATGGATCCGATACCATCACGGACCTTAACTGTCATGACAAGATGCCGTAAAGCGGGACATGAGGTAAAGCGCGGCGAGTAGCAACTGTAGCTAAAATATGAGTGAGAGATGAGACCAATGTCCCTCTAAGCTGCGCGCAGCTGCGCAAACTCATTGAAAGTCTCGCGCAACCGCGCAAACTCATTGAAAGTCTCGCGCAGCCGCGCAAACTCATTGAAAGTCTCGCGCAGCCGCGCAAACTCATTGAAAGTCGCGCGCAGCCGCGCAAACTCATTGAAAGTCGCGCGCAGCCGCGCAAACTCATTGAAAGTCGCGCGCATGCAGTGGAATTTTTGCCTGCGCATCGCACAAAATCTTAATATCTACAAAGCAAAAGTCCACTCATAAAGCAGCAGCGTTTACCTCTACATCATCTTAAAAAATAGGTATCAAGTATTAGGGATGCTCCGATCAGGATTTTTGCAGCTGATACAGAGTACCGATTTTTTGTCATCAATTTTTTTCTGATCACTGAAAATTTTTCCACTGGCCTTATCATTTGCCAGACCTGTGATCATTATTTTAAAATATAATCATATGAGGGCATTTAAAGTAAACTATCATTTCCCATCCCTTTTTAAATACATTCTTGTTTTGACAACAAACAATTAAATTACTAACAACAACATGTGCTTTGTTCTGTTTTCTGTCTAGCTAAATTATTTTATAGGTAATTCTTATAGGCGGCGAAACTTGCGTTGATACACGTGATAAGGCTCGCCGCGTGCGCGCTTTGACGAGACGCGTTATCTTTATTACATCTTCGTAACTTGCCTACATTTAAACTATTATAATATTTAATAATTATAATATAATAATTATAATAAATAAATCAAATTAAACTAAGAAAAATTAGATATAAGATATATAATTATGATGGGAGATTGTTACTGTGCAATAAAATTACTCATTCAGTGAAATATATTTTTGCTCATTCCGCCCACCCCTAACAAGACATGCAAAAATGTTGAACTTCCGTTGTAGCAACTGTCTCTCAACGGCTCTGCTATTCCCTATATAGCGAATGCTCAATAGTCCACTATAGTGAAGTGAATGAAAATGAGTGAACAATATCGGACACTGACGTATACAGCCTCTATCTGACAGTACTGTCACGTACACGTGTAATATAATAAAACTTATTTGTCAAATGTATTGTATTAGTTTAAAATAAAGAGAACAAAACAACAGTTTGTCACATTTATTTACTATTATGTTTATTAAAATTGTGTAATATATTTAAAATAAAGCACTACTGTCTACAACAGTCATTTAATCTGTTTATTCTCAAAAAGTGGATAAAAATAACAAACACAAGTGTATTACGTACATTTGTGGCATTAACGCTCACTCTTTCTCCAGCTGATTCACGTTGTATCATGGGAAATAATGAATGAGCGAGTGTACATTGTGCATTGTGGGTAACAATGAATCAGGGAAAAAAATCTAGTATCAGATTGGGATCAGTATCGGCTAATACTCAGAATTCAGGTATAGGAATCGGATTGGTAAATAAAAACACAAATTCAACAGGCAATATTCATCAGTTTAGTAATTGATGTCTGTGTCCACACAATAACCAGAATATATTGTAATGTATAATATTATTGTCATAATATAAATAAACTTTAAAAACATTATTCGATTAATTTAATGTAGTGTAAGGTCTCAGTTATTCTATTGCTCAAATGTTCATACAAATAAGTGATGACAATGTCGAAGAGCAATAAATGTGTGTGAGTGAAAAGTAGAAACAAAACGTGAGAGATATGGGACATCCTCACCTTGGCCTGTGGTTTGCTCTGTAGCATGTGAGCATGCACAACCTCCAGCATGTGTGAAGTAACTTCGTTCATATCCTCAAGAGGTCTCACGCAAAACGCAACCAAAGACCTGTTATTCTGCAACAAGAACCAAAACAATTAGCTATTCAAAGGACAATCCCGAGAACACAAAATGAGAAAAACATAAAAAAAGCAGTCTGACAAAGTAACACTTAGGGTTGCGTGGTAAACCGTTTCTGGTTCAATATCATAATTTAGCTTGTTTCGGTACTTGAAACGCTGCTGTTCCGAAGTTCACTGCTATGTGGCAGTATGTCACAGAACTGATGCAAAACCCGCAACATAGAAGAACAAGATGAATGCTCTACAAGCACCTAGGCTTTGCGACCATTTCAAATGAGACACTGCAAGTGACTTATTACAAATTCGTCTCTTTCTACTTTTGTAGAGAGATCATTAGATTATGCTACAGTGTGTACATGCTGTGAGATGCGTCTTTACATCCCCATTCAACGAAGGTCGCTCACAGACCTCTCAGTTAGTCTACTAATCATCATGAAGATCTCTTTCACCTCTTGTACTCCGGGCAGATAGGACAGCAGATGAATCTGGTAAAACCAGAGGCGGAGGATTGTGCATTTACGTTAACAAAGCTTGGTGCACGAACTCTGTTATTGTTGAGACACTGCTCAGCTAACCTAGAGTTTCTCATGGTGAAATGGTGAAATGTAGATGGTTTTATCTGCCATGGGAGTTCACTTCCACCATTATAATGGCAGCTTACATTCCTCTGGATGCTGAGCACTCACAATTCACAACAGCACTGTGACAGCTATTGAGTCATTCAGGTTCCTGGGCACTACCATTTCACAGGACCTGAAGTGGGAGACCCACATAAACTCAATTGTCAAAAAAGCTCAGCAAAGAATGTACTTCCTTCGCCAACTGAGGAACTTCGCTCTACCACAAGAGCTGATGGAACAATTCTACACAGCTGTGATTGAATCAGTCCTGTGTACATCTATTACAGTCTGGTTTGGTTCAGCCACCAAATCAGACATAAGTAGACTGCAACGGACTGTTAAAACAGCTGAGAGGATTATTGGTGTGTCCCTGCCCAATGTCCAGGACTTGTACAACTCCAGGGTGAAGAAAAGGACTGGTAACATCATCAAATACCCCTCCCACCCTGGACACAATCTGTTTGAACTCCTGCCATCAGGCAGACAATACAGAACACTGCGGACTAGAACATCTAGATTCAATAACAGTTTTTTCGCCCAGGCCATCTCAAACCTGAACAGCTAGTACATCCACCATAACCTCCTAGTTGTTAAGTGATATATATATATATATATATATATATATATATATATCTCTCAGTGCAATACCTTTACTCTCACACTTTATGTAAATACATATTATATTTTATTGGTCTTAAACATGTACAGTACACAGTTGTAATAAACAGTACTTACTAGGCACACTTGCACATATCTAAACTGCACCTTTGTATATTATTATATTTTTATCTATATTTATTTTATATTCTTTTCTATTTCTTGTGTTATCTGTATACTGTGTTTAAGAGCTCTTGTAACCAGAACAAATTCCTTGTGTGTGCACACTTGCGAATAAAGCTTATTCTGATTCTGATGCCAAGCTTGCTATGAAGGAACTTCATGCAGCCATCAGTAAACAACAGACTGCTCACCCGGAGGCTGCAGGAGTTGTTTCGGGAGATTTTAATCACTCAAGCTTAAAGGCAGTGCTCCCCAAATTTCACCAGCATGTTTCCTGTCACACCAGACAAAACTTTGGACCATGTCTATACAAACATGGCTGAAGCTTACGCCGTGACCCCCCTCCCCCACCTGGGTCAATCTGATCACCTTTCTTTGTTCCTCACCCCCAAGTATTCACCCCCTTTCAATCGTGTGAAGCCATCAGTGAGGACCATCAAAGTGTGGCCTGCGGAGGCAGACTCCACACTCCAGGACAGGTTTCAAAACACAGACTGAAGTATGTTTGCTTCTCAGGCCACCTGTGGCTTTTATACGGACATAGACAGCTACACCTCCTCTGTACTGGACAACATCACCATAGTGTTACAACTGAGAAGCAGATCACCACATACCTAAATCAGAAGCCTGGATGAACAAGAAAGTGCGCCTCTTGTTGAAAACACGCAACACTGCTTTCAGATCTGGTGAGGCACAGGCCTACAGCATTTTCAGGGCAAATCTGCTACAGGCCAAGCACTGCTACAAGCTAAAGTTAGAGGAGCACTTTTCCAACTCTGACCCTTGACGCATGTGACAGGGCATCCAGGCCATCACCAACTACAAACCCAGCCACTCCACCCCCGTAGCCACAGATGTCGTCTTCCTGAACGAGCTTAATTATGTTTATGCTCGCTTCGAGAGAGACAATAAGGAAACTGCCACCAAGCTAACACCCTTAGATGACTACCCGACCATCACACTCACCTCCACAGATGTCTACACTGCACTGAGCCGGATCAACGTGCTCAAGGCTGCTGGACCAGACGGCATTCCCGGTCGCGTATTTAGGGCATGTGCTGAGCAACTTGCTGGGGTCTTTACAGATATATATTTAATCTGTCCCTTGCCCAAGCAGCAATGCCAGTATGCTGTTTATACCTGTTTTTAAGATGCGTTTTGGTGAAAGAGACACATTACACCTGCTTGCTTTTTCAGATCTTTCGACCGAATTGACTAAATAAGCGCATGCAATGTACAAATGAACGCGACCGGAGATGGTAGAAAAACACACAGAGAGCAGCGGTTTTTATTTCTGCTCTTGACTGTCACAAGACCGTGCTGAATACTGTGAGTCTGTGTTAGAAATTTGGAATGGTGAGAAAACATTGTGCTTGATACGCATTTAATCTTTAAACTAAACTTTGAGGTCTTTTAGTTTAAAACCTGTCTGGCTAGCGCGCTTCTCATAATGTTTACGCATTATCCGTATGCGGCGAGTAGGTGGTCTTTTGTGGTTGTGTTCATCAAACTCTGGGTTCTATATTGTGAAATAAACACGAACCAAGATTTAATGACACAAAACTTTGCATAGTATTCATTCATTTAAAATCAAAGAGTTCACAGAAAAAAGCTTAAGTGCAACACCGCAACGCCACTCTCCTGTTGCCAGGCAACACTCCCACTTTTTGCCAGGCACAAAAAGATGCGAACATATACAATCAAAATCACACTATAGTGCAACTGCGTAACTATTTATTAATGTTATGTTATTCATTTAAAGGTTAGGCTACATATGTTTTGCGGCTCCAGGCAAGTTTTATTTGGTGGGAGAGAGGCCAAAATGGCTCTTTTGGTCACAAAGGTTGCCAACCCCTGCTCTAGCCCAACGTGCCTGAACGACTACCGCCCTGTAGCACTCACACCCATTGTTATGAAGTGCTTTGAGTGGCTGGTCCTGGCACACCTAAAGGACTCCCTCCCGTCCACACTGGACCCATACCAGTTTGTCTACTGCAGCAATAGGAGCACAGAGGATGCAGTCTCCATGACACTGCACTCTGTACTCACACACTTGGACAATAAGAACACGTATGCACGAATGCTGTTTGTTGACTTCAGCTCTGCATTCAATACTGTCATCCTTTTAAAGTTAATCACCAAACTTGGAAACCTGGGCATTAACACCTCCATTTGCAACTGGATTATGGACTTTCTGACAAACAGACCTCAGCTTGTTAGTTCAGGCCACATCTGCTCTACCACCATTACACTTAACACTGGCGTACCACAGGGCTGTGTGCTAAAACCCTTTCTCTACTCCCTCTTTACACTCGACTGCAGGCCCGTGAATGGATCTAATGCCATCATCAAGTTTGCAGACGATACTACAGTGATTGGTCTCATCAGAAACAACAATGTCCACATGGTGCTCAGACAACAACCTGCTCCTTAACACCTCCAAGACAAAGGAGCTCATTGTGGACTTCAGGAAGGAGAGAGGAGGCACACATGAACCCATTCACATTAACGGGATGGCTGTTGAGCATGTCTCCAGCTTCAAGTTCCTGGGGACCCATATTTCGGAGGACCTGTCCTGGACCACCAACACCTCCTGCCTGGTCAAGAAGGCTCACCAGAACCTCTTCTTCCTGAGGACACTAAAGAAGAACCAACTGTCTTCAGCTATCCTGAACTTCTATCGCTGCACAGTAGAGAGCATCCTAACCAACTGCCACAGTTTGGAGCTGCTCTGTTGCAGAGCACAAGGCACTGCAGCAGGTGGTGAAAACTGCCCAGCGCATCACAAGGACTTCACTTTCAGCCATTGAAGACATCCAGAGAAAACGCTGTCTGCGTCAAGCTTGCAGCATTCTTAAGGACTCCTCACCCTGCCCACAGACCGTTTTCTCTCCTGCCTTCCACTAAGCGCTTCAGGTGCCTCCGGACAAGGACCAGCAGACTGAAAAACAGCTTTTTTCCCCAGAGCTGACTCCCTATTGAACTCTACCCCCCGCTGATTCCACAACCCCCTCATATACCTCTAACTTAATGCTGCTATATTGTTTTGTTTATTGCACTACAGACTACACCAAAGATGTTTGGTCCGCACCTGCCGAAGTGCTGTGGCATGATTTGGTCCTTTGATAATAGAACATAGAGGCTTTATCTGAAGTCATTAGATTATAGTTGGTTAAAATCTGGATCATGAAACCGCATTCCGGAATTGTGAGACATGTGTATGTCTCAAAAGGGGGAAATGTAAAAGATTTTATTATAATCTAAGCCACTATTATATTTCTCTATACATGTGGCTACAGGTCTTTGTTCCTTAACCCCACCCCTAAAACTACTATCAGACCTGTGTGCCCACCCCCAAACATTCCTTCGAACATGTGTGCCCACCCCCAAACAGTCTATCTATAAAGGCTTGCCCTTAGTAGGCCAAGACGGTTCTCTCCTATGTGGGTCCCTGTCCTCTGCAGTTCTCTGTGGAAGGGCCCGGCCCTGCATATGGGGGGCTCGGCTCTTTATTGGTTTAGTCAATAAAAGTCTATCTGCTGGAATCAAAACCCGACTCGAGTGGTTAATGAAGGAGGGAAAAAAGAAACCACAACACCATCTGTATATAATGTTCTTAGTACATACCCACTTGTATATTCTTAATATTGCTCTATCCTGTGTTTATGCACAACTGTATATCCTGCACTTGCTTATTGCACTTCTGGTTAGACCTAAACTACATTTCATTGACTTGTACTTGTACATGTACATGTACATGTGTAATGACAATAAAGTTGAATCTAATCTAATAAAACAAATACAAGTCATACAATCTATGTCAGTAAAATGTGCTTCTTTATGAGGTTCTCGAAGAGGTTTTGCTCATTATTGTATTTAAAATAAAGAAATGCACATTTATATTGTGTATACACAGTAATATATATTACTATATTATATTAAATAAATACATAAATATACAAAGAACTGTAAAAACTGTGTGGGGCAGTTGTGGCCTAATGGTTAGAGAGTCGGACTCGTAACCAGAAGGTTACCGGTTCGATTCTCAGTACCGGCAGGAAACAACTGACGTGCCCTTGAGCAAGGCACCTTACCCTTGTTGCTCCCCGGGTGCTGCAGTGATAGCTGCCCACTGCTCCCGGTGTATGTGTGTTCACGACTTGAACTGTGTGTTTACTTTTCACTGGTTGGGTTAAATGCAGAGGTCACATTTCGGGTATGGGTCACCATATCTAACAAATAGGTCACTTTCATTTCATTCTTTCAAAAAAAATAAATGAATATTTATACTTTCATTTTTTTATTTATGTGTAACTGTATTTATTTCCACATTTATTTATTTTTTAATTTCTTTGTCTGTATGCTAATGATGGGGGCATGTTTCAGATATTGTGAGCTAAATTAATTTTTAATGAAACTACCAAAAAACAACATTGACAGCATAAGAAACAAACTTTTCTAGTAAGAAGTTATATTCCCCCCATAAATTGATTTCCAGAGGCATTTTTAAACTTTATATGCATCATCATAGCATATGTCACTTCAAGAGGCATTAGGTAGCCTATATTTACACAGACTGCTTAATGCAGAAGAGAATAGCTTTGCACTGCAATTCCAATGGCATAAAATCCATTATGAGACTAATGTTTTAAATATGAAATGGTGAAATCAATGAAATTATACGTTTAGATATGAAACTAAAACAGCCAGTAGGTGCCGGCAAGTCACCGTCTTAACGAGTGAGTTTAATCATTGATTCATTGAGTTTAAAAATGCCTCTGGAAATCAATTTATGGGGGGAATATAACCTCTTACTTCATTTCATTAAAAATTAATTTAGCTCACAATATCTGTGGGGGGCAAGGTGCTGTTTGAATGGGCATGATGGGTTCTGTGCACGATTCTGCATGGCGTGAAAGATGCGTCTCACTGTCTGATTTAACCCCGGATCCCCAAATCCAATTGATTTACATTTACATTTAGTCATTTGGCAGACGCTTTTATCCAAAGCACCTTACAATTGAGGAAAGCAGTAAGCAATATTCACGAGAAGTGCTAGTAATACAAAGTTTCAAATACAACGTCAAGATAGTATAAGCAAGTATATAGAGAACATTAAGGAAAGGAAAAATAGAGGTAGAATTTTTTTTTTTTATATTATGAGACAGTTAAGTGCTCATGGAAGAGGTGGGTCTTCAGCTGTTTTTTGAATTGTGAAATTGATCCAGCCGTCCTGATGGAAACAGGAAGATCGTTCCACCAGCCGGGAACGGTGAAAGAAAATGTCCTTGAGATGGATCTCATGCCTCTCTGTGAAGGAACAATGAGGCGCCGCTCGTTTTCAGACCGCAGACTTCTGGAGGGGATGTAGGTCTGTAAGAGAGAGTTGAGGTAGATGGGTGCTGTGTTAGTGGCTGTTCTGTAAGCAAGCACCAGTGCCTTGAACTTAATGCGTGCCGCTACTGGGAGCCAGTGCAGAGAGATGAGCAGAGGTGTGACATGTGCTCTCTTGGGCTCATTGAAGACCAGGCGTGCAGCAGCATTCTGGATCATTTGCAGAGGTTTGAAGGCACAGGCTGGGAGACCGGCCAGAAGAGCTTTACAATAATCCAGTCTAGAAATGACAAGTGCCTGGACGAGAAGCTGTGTTGCATGTTCTGTTAAGAACGGTCTGATCTTTCTAATGTTGTACAATGCAAACCTGCATGACCGAGTTGTTTTAGTAACGTGATCCTTAAAAGTAAGCTGATCATCCATGATTACCCCAAGATTCCTGACTGAAGTCGATGGGGTTATCTTTGATGGACCAAGTTGGATGGTAAGCTGGTGCTGTTCTGACGGGGTGGCAGGAAGGACGAGAAGCTCAGTCTTGGCCAGGTTGAGTTGATGACTTTTGATTAATCTGTAGGCTATCTAAAGCCTGCCTCAGAAAATCCTGACCAATTATAAAATCTGGTTGCAGCACACACATAAGGAGAATCTTGACAGATTCTCTTATTTAAAATCTTAACCATGCTTATACTAAAGAATCGAAACTCCTGGTTCATCACACACTACAAAATAATATTAAGATTATCATACCAGAGAACGTGCACATCACGTGATCTCACCCGAAAGTTGATGTAAACAATGTGTGTATTTGATATGACATGGGGACATCTAGTGGTAGTTTGGCATTATGTCAACTGTCGTCATGCTTGGATGTTTTGTTTCTGGTAGCAGTTAAATAAAGTTATGTGAAGAAGCAGCAGCTCGTATAAGTATGTTTAGTGGGACAAGAACTTATAAGGACATACTGGTATGTATCAGAAGGGTTTAAAGTAGAAAATACCTATTCTGATATCTAGCTAAAACACGACTTATAGCAATAATATGACAGAGAAGTTGACGATCACCAGATCCACAATGGATGCAAGCTGCCGGTAAACACCAAGAAGCAGCAGCTCATGATCGCGCTTTAAAATAACACAATGAACATTGCGAAACAACAACTTGAAGGACGCTTTATAGAGGTATTTGTTCTGTCACATTTCAACAATATCCTATATCTCCGCTATCCAACGCAATGCACTGCAGCTGCTGTCTGATGTAACAGTTAATCATCACATTCTTCTGTCCGCCCTCTCTTCCGCCCTCTCTTCAATGGGCAATGTATTTGGTGTAATACAGTGTGTTTACGCAGTTTACGGTTCAAAAAACACATTAGTTTTCACATATTGTGCATTACTGTTACTCCTCTATGCCCTGCCTTCTGAAACACACTGTGTGTTCACAAAGCTCATAGTCACAAAGCTGTGTGTTCACAAAGCTCACGCTTGTGAAGAGCGCTGTGTGCTCTGATTGGCCAGCTACCCACTGCATTGTGATTGGCCGAATGTCTCATGCACATGGCGGGAATGTAACCATATTTGGAACATCCGCTTCTAAGGCATATTGACAGCTAATAATGTCACCGGTACTGCGTGAGTTCCAGCCCAAATATGATCCAGAAAATGCAAGATTTTATTAAAAAAAAACTATTAGGTTTAACAATAAGCTAATTATAGCTAACTTCTTGAGCAGCCTGTGACGCTGTGTCTCAACGCTACGTGACAAAAACAATAGAACATATTATAAACGAGGCATTTGTTGCATCCAGCGGGGACATATTTACACAATATAATGACTTATATTGACTTTTTTCACGTAGCATCACGCTGCAGGGGAGAACAGTGTGAGAGGATACAAGGCTGAATCCAGCTCCTGATGGATTCAGCATCGTAAATATAAAACCATATATACATTTCTGCATTTGTGATCATAGGACCCGACAAAAAGCTTACGTTTGAATAGTCAGTTGCAAATTCTTTAATAATGAACATGTACTTACAGGCTGTAAATGAGAAGTGACAGACTGTCTTTGCAAAAGTTGAATTTGCCCCAGGTTTTTGCCTTTGTGCACAACCAGCGCTGCACACACTCAAATTTTGGAGTTCCCCGCTACCTCAACTCTCTCTTACAGACCTACATCCCCTCCAGAAGGCATCTCGTTGTACCTTCACAGAGAGGCATGAAATCCATCTCAAGGACGTTTTCTTTCACTGTTCCCTGCTGGTGGAACGATCTTCCTGTTTCCATCAGCACAGCTGGATCAATCTCACAATTCAAAAAACAGTTGAAGACCCACCTCTTCCGTGAGCACTTAACTGTAATGTAAATGCAAATAATCTAAACAAAACAAATACAAATCGAATGGAAACGGTCAAGAAAAATATCAGCGCAAACTGCCATATAAAGCCAACGGATGAGTCTTCACCTGAAACTACGAATAGAAAAATCAGTATGAAGTTTCCAAACAGAATAAAAATCAACCTCTGAATTATATAAAAATATAACGAGTAACAAACAGAAACACAACAAAAAGGGAAAAGTTGAAGCGGAGGACGCAGAATCATCTCTGCAGTAGGCTATTGAGGATGAGCCTAGAGACAAATGCACGTTAAAGACTTTTGTTGATTTAACTTACTTCGCCCGAACACTTCGATAAGCTTCGATAAACATAACAGCGCACATTTGTTTAAAATAACCGTAATGTTAAAATGAGCGGCCATATGAGGTGGTTAACGTTAGGCAGCTACTTAGCCTTCATGTTTTAAATGATAAGACATTCGATGTTGACAAATGATTCGCCAGAGTTCGCCAACAGTCTTTTTAGGGTCAATCCTTTAACTTTAAAAATGATCCCACACTTTCAACTTTCTTCCTGACATTATTATTATTAGCAGAGGATCAGACAGAGAAACCTTGTTAACACTCTCCCTCACATGCACTTTGGATTAAAGCACTGTGAGAGCGATGTAAAAGAGAAGCTTTCGCGTTGATCTCGCGTTGCTTTGATGTCATACACTGACCGAGCTGTGCAGCGCCTTGAAGTTTTAATGCGCATACTGACTGCAAGACATCACATGAGTTTTTTATTTTATTTTCGCTACTAGCAGACTAATGAAAATGTATTCGACCTTAGGGGCAGCCCTAATAATTACACCTCTGGGAATTAAATAAAATTACATTTATAGTCTTGTCCTGACTCCTTTAAATAATCAAATGAATTCAAACACTTTAAACAACTAATAACAATTAATAGCTGTATTTTTGCTAAAGATTATACTTAAATTTCAATGCACTATGTGTTAAACACATAATAGATCTCTTCTCTTTGTGTTCTAACTGTTACGAAGTTGCGGATGCATTAAGCACATAATTCTGCGTCCGCAACATGTATAAAAAAACATAGAAGCGGATGTATTAAGCACATCATCCAAAGTAAAAACACTCTAATAAAGTAGATATTTGAAAATGTACTTCAAAGAAAAAGCACTTAAGTACTATCCAACTATGGCAATAAAAGATACAAATATTAGAGATGCTCCAATCCATCTTTTTTGTTTCCGATTCCGATACCTGAGAATCCGTATTGGCTGATACGGAGTACCGATCCGATACAAAGGTAAAATGTTAAAAGTGCTGAATTACTTGATAAGCTGTATGCATACATTTTTTTATATAGGCAATTTTTTCACTATTGAATAAACTGAATGGTCAAAATGTTATTTTAATATTTTGTCTTGCTTTTAAATATAATACAATATAACTTCAAATAAAATTGCGCAAAACAAGTAAATTAAAACAAAAAATTTTAGCCCTCTCTCTTCTCGAATAGCCTGACTAATGTACTCTGTACACCTAGAACAAAACATTAAAAAGTGTCTTTTAACATTATAAGCCAAAAATATGAATAAACGAAAACTGAGGGATTTTAAAATGCTACACTGCAAAATTATTTAAAGAAAAAACATCCATTGCTGACTGACGCTGACAGACAATCATTTCAGTTCACGTCTCTCCTCTAAACTCCACCCACAAAGCTGACCTCTCAGAAGGCGCACTCGTGGCAAGGATGCACAGAACAAACTCTGACAAGTTGTTTAGTACAGTGAACTGTGTGCATGCCCGCGATAACTGTATGATGTCAGAGGAGCCGCGAGCAGAGCAAAAACAAAATAACAAACAATTTATTCCCAAGTTTAGTGAATTATTTATTAAACCAAATTTCTGAATTCTTTCCATAGTCTCATCCAATGTTTGCTTGTTTATCCGCACTGCGTACAGAGCACGTTGCTAGCATATGATGTCACACACTGCACAGCACAGTGCCGGTGTCTCCGTAAACTTTTACATCGGCCAGCAGATCGGGGCAATTGTCGCCGATACCCGATCTAGAATTTTATTACATATCGACGCCGATACCCGATACAAATATCGGATCGGAGCATCACTAACAAATATATGGAATTCTACATTGATCAGGAAAAAACAGTGCTAGCGTCAGATTGGCCAATACTCAGAATTCAGGTATCAGAATCAGATTGGTGAAAAAAATGTTGTATCAGTGGATCCCTACTCAAAACACAGCAGCACTTCGAAACCTGTCACCAACTCCTAGCAAACGTTAACTAGACTTGAAAAAAATGTCTTCACATTGCACATATTTTCCAACTACTTTTACAATTTTTTGCTGTTGTTTTAAAATTGTGAATCATGAAATTCCTTAACATCTTATGGAAGTTATTATTTACTAATAAACTGACAATTTTGTGTATTAACCAACCAGCTGCTCTAACATGTTGACAGCCATATAATGTTTTCATTTTGTCAGGTCTTGTCTGGCTCTGGTAGACATCTATGCATATGTTTGAGACCATTCCATTTTACAATCTTGAAAACAAAGCCAACTGAATAAATTATAACTGAAATTATGGGTAAATGACACTACAATAAAAAAAAGCTCTGACCTGAAAAGAGCGCAGGTTGCCAGAGACTTTAATATAAGTGCCTGGAGGAATAACCGAGTTTTCCACACCCATGTCCTAGAAGGGAGTAAAAGTCAATGATCATGAATACACACGTAAAGTTAGACAAATACGATGCACATCCATGACCAAGTTTTTACCTCTGTATCTATCCACTGCTTTACATCCATAGGAGCTGCTGTCATATCATCCACTTTGTACTGGATGTTGATAGTGGATTTTTCAGCGCCTCTAATAACTCCAACAATGGTTACCTATAATAAAAAGAGTTTATTTAATAGAAGTAAGTTTGCATAATCTTGCATGATCTTTTACAGGGCTTTACAGCATGAGAGAATTCAAGAGGATATAACTGCATAGAAACATGGAAAATAGAATGCTTAAACAGCTACATTACACACTAACAAAAGTAAAAAATTTGAAATACCATCGGACCTCTTCAATAATAATACATTGGAATTGGAGACAAAAAGCAATTTGTGACCCTCAGAATCAATCAGGTGAAGACTTACAGCTCTAGCAACCAGTCAAGTAACTTAAATATTCATGAGACAATCCATAATTAAATTGAATGTCATGTAATTCTTACTGCATCCTTGTGCATATGTTGCATTGCATCGCTACATGACTGCACCCCTGATATTTCTTATTATTTTCTTTATTATTGACAAGTCAGCTTCTATGGCTATGTTCATGGCGAAAGACACTTTTAGTAATAGAAAATAAACTAAAACAATTCATATCATTTTTTTTCAAAATAATTTTAAGACTACATGTGGATTAAAAACGTTTTCACCCCTGATATTTACCCCTGATGTTTAAATGTTATCACATGCTCAAGCAGTTTAAATAAGTAAATAAGTCATCAGTGTCCCAATGTGAAGTAAGTGAGGGTCCATACTAGGGTGGTGTTACGTTTGTGAACAAATCGTTCTTTTTGAACAAATCTTTTAAGTGAATGGATCCTTCTCGTTCACAAAATGCAATGACTCATATTTCTTTTTTAGCTCACTGAAATCTCTCCCTTGAGCACAGAGAGCATCTTGACTTAAAAGAGTGTCTAAAGCATGAGTCAATGGTGTTTGAGTGTGAGCTTTGACAGAGCATATGATTGGTTGAATGTACTGAACGAATACGCCCTTCACTGAACGAGCCAGTGTTTTGAGTCTGAACGAGAGATCTCGTTCATACATGAACGAAAGGACCTGATGCTTCTCGTTCGTGAACAACATCAGCAATCAGTCATCTTGTTCGTAAACGAATTGAACTAACTGGTACATATTGTTCAATAACTAAATGAACAAGAGTGTACAGGATAGGTCAGGCATTTAGCATGAGAGTCTCGTTTACCAGTGAGCAGAAAGCAGATGCAAATCACAGTTAAAGGTTGGCTACTGAGCACACCTGTTTATTTAAAATACACGTTTAACATAATCCCAGATTTATGAATGTGTAAATGACCAAACAATTAACTTTGTAATTGTGCAAGAAAATCTTGTGCTTTGGTCACCTGAACCACTTATTTAGACTTATTTTATTTATTTAATGAGTAAATTAGAGACACACATTTTAATAAAGTCTGTAATCAGTTAATGCGTTCAGTAATACGTTACATAACACATAAGATACTCTATTTCGTCACCTGCTGGTATTCACAGAAATTGTCACTGAACAAATCAATGAGAGTTGGGTTCAGTCAGTTCATTGACAGCTTAATTAAATAGTTTTTCCCTCATACATATGGAATAAACGCATATAACATTTAAAATAGACTTGTTTGTCGGCGCCCATGTTAACAAATGAGAGCTTTCATACCGCACGCGGAAGCAGCGCGTCCTCGCTTGGCAGCAGCGGCGCTGCAGTAGCATCGCAGCGATCAATTCGGCGTCGAGTCTATTTTTGCTGCGCTGCTCCCGCTCAATTAAAGCGACACTCTTTATGGTCAAAATGCACATGAATTAACAGGGAAAAGTAACATTTTTCTCTTTAAAGTGCGTAAGTGGTGTCTTCTGTCGCCATTACTCCAAAAACATTGCTGTCATGAGTTTTTTGGCTAAACCACAACAGCACATTTAAAGGATTTATAATACAAGTCTATTTTAAATGTTATATGCGTTTATTGCATATGTATGAGGGAAAAACGATTGAATTAAGCTGTCAATGAACTGACTGAACCCAACTCTCATCATAACCTTCGGAAAAACAGATAAAACTACATAGACATCATGTTATGTTGTATGTGTGAGAGAAAAGCGATTGCATCACGCTGTCAATCACTCTCTCCTGGTGAGTAAACCCTCTGTTGTCTTGACTTATATCTTCAAATCACAAGCTTAAGTGCAATGGTAGTATTTAGAACTTGCACTACGTGGATCTGAAAGAGCATGGAACAAGGCATATATACAATCTACATCAGTAAAATAAGCTTTTTGATGATGTTCTGGAAGAGGTTTTGCTCATTAATGTACTTAAAATAATGCAATGGGGTTTTGCATTGTTGTACTGTGGTACCCAGGCAGCGCGCTGTTAACGCTTCCAGTATGAAAGCACAAGGGGTGCGCGCTGTAAACGCTCCGCCTACGCGCTGCTTACGCCTGCTGTATGAAACCGGCGTCACTCTGCAGCCGTTCCGTGTTCACACAGCTTCAGCTAACAATGACAGGGGAAAACAGACCATTTCAAATGTGCAATTACATTGTAACCTACTAAAATTGATGCAGACAATGCTTATAAGTGCAACAAGTCATTTGCATGTGAAAGTAGAAACGCGTGTAATTCAGACTAAACTTCTAGCTAACTTAAATGTGTATGTGGGTCCAACCTAACTTCCACGAAATCATCACTTGTGTACATTTTTGGGCTTGTTCAGTCACACGGAATGCGTTTCTGTTAAAAACACGAGACGTGGAGTGTTAAACTGATTTTAACTTGAGTGCCGCTTCGAACGCTGCAAAAGACGCAAGCGCAACGATCATACATTACCGCCTAGCGCGTGTTAAGATAAAAACAACAATGTACATTGGAATGGAAAAACGCATTTCGTTTAACCGTTAATGAGCAGCAGGCTGTGTGATATGAGTGAACTCTTTTATCCTTGTTATTACTTAGATTTACAGATGTAACAATATGAAAATTTCACATCACGGTTATAGTGACCAACGTTACCACGGTTATCAATATTATCATGGTTTTGTTCAAATGAGATGAAAATGTTCAAAAAGTACTGATACACACACGGAAAATATTTGAAGTTTTATTTGAAAACCAACAAACAACAATTATGTGTGTAATTTTTTAATCAGAATTTTTAAAGAAAGATATTATTGCCTAAATTAGTGGATTTGGTTTGGTAATAGACTCTGTTGCGCTATTACAAATTATGCAAGTTTAAGCATAAACATTAATATAAAGCCCTGTAAATGTATTACTATTATAATTAATAATAAGATTTACTCACTTATGTGTGACAGAATATTATTATTATCAATAATAATAATAAATCACTTTCTCACACACGCACACCCACACACTTTATATAAACAAAATATTTTTGGGTCATGAATCAGGAATACGTGATTCTGTTGTCAATAGCAACGCAAACGCATTAAAACAGCGCACATCCATACGCATGTATCACCATGGAGGCACGGATTCCACTTGATGCAAACTACAAGTGAGATAATAAAGCGTTTTATTTCAAATCAATATTTTTTGTCCAATTACTTGGCCAAGTTAGTTTTGGTATTGATGAGGTAAAAGTTTACTTGCCGTACATTGCTATAACAGCGGAATGGTGTTCACAAATATGATTTGACGCGCTTTCCACTTTTGCTGCGACTTTCTTTTTGCAAGAACAGACAGGCTGACCATCCTCGATTAAATTGCCATCAGGACTCCAAAATCCAAAATTTTGGACTCCCGAGTGCTGTCACTGCCTTCCCCCATGTCTTCTCGTAAAACGTCGCATGCTGCGCCCGAATCAGACAGATGCTGGCTGCGCAGCTTTCACCGTGAGTTGTCAAAATCGCGCTAATCATACCCGGTTTTGATGATAATGACATTTTAAACGGTAAGACTTACCGTCAGGACATTTTAGCGTGGTTTATCGTGAAACCAGTAATCGTTTCATCCCTACTTAGATTATTGCCATTTGACTTATAGCAATGTCTGTCAAGAAACATAAACAAAAAGCATGCTTCAGAACAGTTTGAGAATGTGCTTAAAAGTTTTGAGCAATGTATTATTACTATGAATTAGGCCAACTGCTATTACTATTTATTGCTTGTACCCTGCAATAAACATTTGCTGCTGGGTGCTACTGTGTGTAACACTACTTTTGTTTATTTTATTTTATTTTCATCAAAAAGTTTTGATTACCTGTTTTTGTGTATTTAACATTTAAGATAAATAGTTTTTTATCTCAATTATACAAGTGCACTGATTGGAGGCTTGTGTTGTTTAATAAATGTTTAATTTAAGCAATTTTCTGTATCACTTCTTATTACTTAACTGTTAGATTTTATGAGATGAAGGGGAAAAAAAAGAAATTCAGCCTAACATATCAGTACAAAAAAATCGGCATTACATATCGGCCATCGGCTGCCTGTATTTCTATATATCGGCATCGGCCAACCTATATCTACCTTTAGTGCACATCATATACTGATTCACAACCTAAGGAGCCTAAGAGGTGATTGAAACACAGGGTCAGACTCACCTGCGCAATTTCAACTTCTCCCACTTTAAAGACATCCTCTGCCTGTACAGCAGACATCAGCTGAGACACTGTACAGGGAACAATCTGCTGTGCTCGTGTTCTCTGCACAGCACACAAAAACATTTCACTTAAGACTTTACTATCACTCACAAAATCACACATTATAAATCAGTATTAGAGAACTACAAAGCATTAATTTAGGTAACATTTTAGCAGTCTCATCTCAATGTCAAAAAGTGTCCCAATTTAGCAAATCTCACAGAGGGCCACAAATAGATGTAGATCATATTTTATAGGCTACTTGTTTTGAAATATACTGTCCCTACCTATTTAATAGCCTTTCTTAATTACTCATATTTATAAATGGACGTTCAATAAATTGTAATTTTAAATGGCGGCAGGGGGGGATGTCATTATGAAATATTTTTTCCCTCTAATACACATTGCTCATAATTACTCAACCCCTTTTACAACCTCTTATTTTTACCAAGATAACAGCTCTGAGTCTTTCTTTACATAAAATGCCTAATGAGTTTGGAGAACACCTGACAAAAGATTGAGATAATTCCTATTATAAATTATAGAGAATCAAGTCTGGAAACTGGCATGGCCATGGCAGAAGCTTGGTTTTTTGCTAGGTGACACATTTTTGTTTTGATATTAGTTTTTAGGTTATTGTCCTATTGAAAGATTAAACCTTGGCCTATTTTGATGACTTCTAGCAGGGACAATCACATTAAGATTTTTCCATCTGTTGATATTTGCTAGACTCTATAATCTTCACAAGATATTCAGGAAAGTGTTTACTTTTTATCAACAAACCCATCTGGAAAAAGACAAAAATATACATATATATTTAAATAATCTGACCATAGAGTGTATGAAAAGTAATTGACACTACTGGAACTTTAAACTGGACGGGTTCTTTGGTCAGATGAATTTGAAAAAAAAAGAAGATTTTTTTAGCACAAAAACAAACATGTATATATAGGTGCTAAATGCTTTTATCAAATAGGTTAACATTAGTGTTGAGATGGAAGGTTTTGAGATTATGGTATCTTGAAGGTGGAAAAACGAATGTCACAATACAATTAAAAAAAAGCTTTATTTGATCTACATATTGAGGGGAAATCTGAGCAGGACATGTTAATACACTCTAAAATTACAGTTGAAGCATACTGACCCCTTTCTTGTCACCTCCCTGGGATGCAGCTGGTGATCCAAATCCTCCTGGAGACTGTGTGTATCCAGCCATACTGGCCTCACCATATTTACCTGTCAATAATATATAAATCAGGTCTGTTTTTGTTTCCCATCAAGAACTCCCATCATACTCTACAGCACATTCCCCGAATGCTCAATGAGTTGATATACTTTGTAAACAAAATCAAATAACTTTACCTTTCAAGAATTGTTATAGTTGCTGCATAAACAAACACCAGAGAGTAAGCTAAGCTAAGCTAATTGTTAAACCATGTGTTATAACTGATAGTTTTGCTGTAATTATTCTAAGCCATATAAACATACATCACACAAAGTACATGACAAGTGTACAGACGTTAGCAGAGTTTTCAGCACTTCAATTTGCAGAAAAGCAAATTACCAGCGCATGAAACTATAGGCTAAAACATGACTACACCACATACCTTGATTCCACATATTCACCCGCGAATGTGAACGATTGTTTTAACTTCGAATATTATACAAAAACACAAAAAGAGTCAAGCTTCTCCCGCCACCACCGATGTACTACTGCATGCCGCTGTTACGTCACGACTCCGATTCCGATTCCGCGCGCTTACTCTGCGCCTGCGCCTAACTACCGCGAAAAAAGTCCTTCTGTAGTAGAACAAAATTCTTCGCTTGTCATAGAGGTAATATTTATGGAATTTATAGTTTTGTTTTCATATATATTTATTTTATATTCTTTTGTTAATAGTAGATATTTACGTGTAATAATTATAATAACCAACAGAAAGTATTACAATATACATTGCATACACACAATAAAATAACTAAATAAAAAACGAAAAGCTCAATGTCATGTTTCTATTAAAATATTACTGTTTAAAAAAATGAGATGGACTTCTCTTGATTTCTGAACATTTGACAAAAACCTTACTGCACTTCCTGTGTTTTTTTAGAACGGTAAGCTCTTTGTTTAATAAATGTGCACGTTTAAGCACGTTCTGTGTGAAGTTGATATTTTTCTGTGCATTTAGCCAACAATGGTGACTGAAAGTTGTTGCGTTTGGTTATATCTGTGTATTCTTACTAGTAATAAGTATGTTATTTACATGGATATGACGTGCAGCACGCAGAGGACTTTTAATTTGACATTTTGTAACTTTGCTTTGACGTCACGAACATCTCGCCGGGATTTGCAGTCACGTTGTTTACAGCGGGCGAGTGTGTTTCATGAGCACAGAAAAGTGTGCAACTAAGTCATAAAATGGAGGAGATTACACAGCAAGACATCATTTTTCTTGAGCTAAGGCAAAAGTTACAAAGTGGCCGTTTGTTCATTCGGTAACATATGTTTTATATTTGTAAATTCTGTTTTCATGTGAATGGATATGAATTTGCTGTTTACATCGAAGGAAATATTTGTGATACGTGTAACTTACACTTTAAATAAGACAGACTGGGAAAGACCTTGTTAACCATAGTTTTGTTAAAATATAATTACGCTACAGTTAGTGTTACTGCAGTGAAAATGTAGTAACATGGTTCTTCATTATTGACATAGTAATTTAATTAATAGACAGAAACATCCTAAAGCAGTTTACGAAGACACCATGATTTGCAGTAGTAGCCTAACTGTAATAATTATAGTAATAATTATATTCTGGTTACAGTAGTATGGTAACGTTTCTAAGCATGACCATTTATAATAAGGGAGCATGTAAAGATTATTTAATGCAAGTAAAATGTGGTAAAGGTAGCAACAGCAATCAATGTAAGGGATAAATTAACGGTGTACAGTAGGGTGCAAAGTAGAATTTTAAGCTTATGTAAGTTAGTTTGTAGCAGATCAACGTGTGAATATCAAACACAGCTGCAGATGTTGAAAAAGTGTTGCATTCGCTTATCTCCTACTTTTTCAGGTTTTAAGGGATATATCCCATCTGACCCAGGCACAATACAGTAAATTTATGAATTGTAGGTAAGTTAAAGTAAGGAGTTTAAGCGGAGGTAACACGCACAGTTTCTGCCAATCTCATATTAATCTTGAGACAAACAAACACAGTAAACTACCGTAACGAACAAAGCACATTGATTGGTGTGCTATTTTGCTCTCGCTGGTTGACGTGTGGGCATGTTTGTCTGCGAGAATTGTCCAAAAAGGGACTAAAAACCCTTGTTACAATCTGTACGGACCTTGGCGGAGTGCATTGAGCACAGGAATATTATGTCATACATCTAACTTGTTTTTTGTTGACCATGCAAGGAGTTTCAGATCTGTCAGGTCTGTGTTGCTTGGCATTAGAGGACAGCATTCTTAAACACGCTGCTGTTAGTCAAAGAACAAAAGAAAATAGGAAATCAGATAGATAGCTGTCATGAACGAAGCGGACTAGAGGCTCAGATTCGGGAAAACTGCTTTTATTGCCAGCCAGAAATTCACAAAAACAAAACAAAGTAATCCAAACAATGTCCCCGAGGAGGGAAACTCGACCCGTACTCCAAAGGAGAGAAGTAATCCGCCAAGGGCAGTGCTGCAGTCTCGATCGGTCCGACTCCGCACGGGAGAGAAGTCTCAGAAGGAAGAAAGGCTCCAATGGAGAGAAAATCCGACGAATCAGCTGAATTCGAAGACGGGGATGAAGCTCCTCGAGACGCCCCGGGGGAAGCCGCACCGCCACGGGCGGGGAGTCTGGGACGCCGCCGGGAGGGGAACACTGGTCAGGGAGAAGCACAGAGCACGAGGCGGGGAGGAAACAAAAAGGTAAGCAAAGAGCAACAAAAAAACACTATAGGCGTTAACAGTAGAACTGAGGCAAGGCGATCAAACAAAACGCAAAACAAAACAAAAACAAGGCAATTGAATGTCGATACCTGTGACAAGACAAGACTAGACTTAGAAGTTTGCACATGAAACGCAACGGACTGACACCCGACACAGAGACAAGAGGGGAATATAAAGGAGAAACCTAATCGCGGCAACAAGCCGCACACGATAAACTACAGGTGTGTAGGGTGAGTGGTGATGGGAAACCGGTGAGCGGGGGAAAGCCTGAAGGGAGACACAGGGCGGGGTGAGTGACGCAGACAACCGAGCACATGGCGAGCTGTCACAACAGCGACACACACGTGCTCGACAGGGAGACAGAGACAACCCCATGTCGGCAAGAGAGACCGCCCCACGGGGATCCTGACAGTACCCCCCCCACGGGCGCCACCGGGCGCTAGGGAGGGGGCTCACCTCGTCCACGATGGAAGTCCACGATCAACGACCTGTCCAGCACATCACGACCGGCCACCCAACACCTCTCCTCCGTGCCATAGCCCTCCCAGTCCACCAAATACTGGAAACCCCTGCCACGTCGACGCACCTCCAATAATTTCCGTACAGTGTAGACAGGCGACCCATCCACCAACCGCGGGGGGGCGGGGCGATCGCTCCCTGGATTGAGTCGGGACGAGAAGACTGGTTTGACCCTGAAAACATGAAAAACAGGGTGAACACGACCAAGGCTAGGGGGAAGTTTGAGCCGGACAGCCACCGGATTAACCACCTTGGTGATGCGGTATGGCCCAATGAACCTAGGTGCCAGCTTACGAGAAGGCACACAGAGGGGCAGGTCCTTGGTAGAAAGCCATACACGTTGACCACACACGTAAGGCAGAGGAGAGGACCGGTGCCGATCAGCTGCCTGTTTGGTTCTCTCAGAGGTCTGGGCCAGGACCTTCCTAGCCCTCGTCCACGTGCGTCTGCAACGCCGGATGAAGGCTAGGGCCGAGGGAACCGAGGCGTCGAGTTCCTGAGAGGGAAAAAGAGGAGGTTGATAACCAAGAGAACACTCGAAAGGTGACATACCTGATGCTGCGACGGGCAGGGAGTTGTGGGCGTATTCGACCCAGGAGAGTTGTTGGCTCCAGGAACTTGGGTTATGAGATGTCAGGCAGCGGAGTCTCCGTCCGAGATCCTGGTTGGCTCGCTCACATTGCCCATTGGTCTGGGGATGGAAACCTGAAGACAGACTCACGGAGGCCCCGATCTGTCTGCAGAACTCTTTCCAGAATCGGGAGGTGAACTGTGGACCCCTATCGGACACAACGTCGACCGGCAGGCCATGGAGACGGAAGACGTGATCCACCAACAGTTGAGACATCTCCCGAGCGGAGGGTAGTTTGGCCAGAGGGATGAAGTGGACCGCCTTGGAGAATTGATCCACCACCGTGAGAACGACGGTGTAGCCGTTGGAGGGAGGGAGGCCGGTGACAAAGTCCAGAGCAATGTGCGACCAGGGACGAGAGGGGATGGGCAGAGGGCAGAGGAGACCAGCAGGAGGGCGTAGGGACGGCTTACATTGCGCACAGGTGGTGCAAGCCAACACGAACTGCTTGACATCAGAGCCCATGGAGGGCCACCAAAACCGCTGACGTACGGAAGCCAGGGTTCCCCGAATCCCTGGATGGCCGACCAACCTGGAGGAGTGACACCACTGCAGGACATCGGAGCATAATGCGGCTGGGACAAACAACTTGCCTGCTGGACACTGGCTTGGCACTTCTCCCTCTCGTCCGGCCTCCCTCACGCGGTGTTCAAGCTCCCAAGCGAAAGCCCCCACAACCAATCCCATAGGAAGGATGGGGTCAGGTGAGGTCGTCTCGCCCGAGGGCTCGAACAGGCGCGAGAGGGCATCGGGCTTGGTGTTCTTGGAACCATGCCGGAACGAAAGAGTGAAGGCAAATCTGCCGAAGAACAGTGCCCAACGGGCCTGCCGCGAGTTTAGCCGCTTGGCTGAACGGACATATTCAAGATTCTTATGGTCCGGCCAGACCAAGAACGACAACTTAGCCCCCTCCAGCCAGTGGCGCCACTCTCCCAAGGCTAGGCGAACCGCCAGCAGCTCTCGATTGCCAATGTCGTAGTTCCGTTCAGCAGGGCTTAAGCGATGGGAGTAAAAGGCGCAGGGGTGCACTTTCCCATCATGGGCGGCGTGTTGGGACAAGACCGCGCCGACCCCGACATCAGAGGCGTCAACCTCGACAATAAATTGTTGTTCAGGGTCTGGTAAACAAAGCACAGGAGCAGAAACAAAACGGGACTTAAGGTTGTCAAAGGCTACCTGTGCAGAAGAGTTCCACCGGAACAAAACCTTAGTGGAGGTCAAAGTGGTGAGAGGTGCAGCAATCTGGCTGAAACCTCGGATAAAACGCCGGTAAAAATTGGCGAATCCCAAGAACCGCTGAAGTGCCTTTCTGGAGTCGGGAGCCGGCCACTCAACGACCGCCTTGATCTTGGCGGGATCGGCCTCGACGCCCCGGGGAGAGATTATATGGCCAAGGAACGAAACCGTCTCGGCGTGGAATTCGCACTTCTCCGCTTTTACAAAGAGCTGATTCTCGAGTAACCTTTGGAGGACCTCACGTACGTGCCGGGTGTGTTCCTGGAGAGAGGGAGAAAAAATCAAAATGTCATCCAGGTACACGAAGACAAAGCGGTTGAGCATGTCGCCCAGCACGTCGTTGACGAGACCCTGGAAAACGGCCGGCGCATTGGTGAGACCAAATGGAAGCACCAAATACTCAAAATGTCCCGTGGGGATGTTAAATGCCATTTTCCACTCATCTTCCTCACGGATGCGGACTAGATGGTAGGCGTTGCGAAGGTCTAGCTTAGTAAAGACCCGGGCTCCCTGCAAAAGTTCGAAGGCAGAAGACATTAACGGTAAGGGGTATTTATTCTTTACCGTGATCTCGTTCAAACCTCGATAATCAATGCAGGGTCGCAACGAGCCGTCCTTCTTTTTCACAAAGAAGAACCCTGCACCCGCTGGTGAAGAGGAGGGACGGATGAGTCCAGCTTGCAACGATTCGTGAATATACTTGTCCATAGCCTCTCTTTCAGGACGGGCCAGCAAGTAGAGACGGCCCTTGGGCGGAGAACAGCCCGGGAGAAGGTTAATGGCACAGTCGTAGGGGCGATGGGGAGGCAGGGAGGCGGCACGAGACCGGCTGAACACGGACCGCAGATCGTGGTATTCCACCGGGACTCCCGTTAGATCGGCCGCATCCACCTGAGGAGACACAAGAGACAAAGAGACAGGAGAGAGAGCAGGACCAAGACAGGACACATGACAAGAAGGACTCCAGGCTAAAACAGTGTTATTAGACCAACACACGTGAGGATTATGCTGTGACAACCAAGGATGCCCTAATGTTATGGGAGTATTGGGGGGACTCGAGGATGTACAGCCTAATACGCTCACGGTGGTTACCAGAGAGATAGAGGCTTACGTGAGGAGTGACGTGAGTGATGGTGGATATGGGGCGCCCAGACAGGGAGAAGACACTGATGGAGCGTGGCAACGGAATGGCTGGAATCCCCCACTCCAGGGCGGTGGCGGCGTCGATGAAGCTTCCCTCGGCTCCTGAGTCTATTAGAGCTTGCGTGGTGTGAAAAGCCCCCTCGTGGACGACCTGACAAGGAAGCAAGGTGTGTGACATGGGAGAGGTTGTTGAGGCGGCGCCCACCCGGACTCCCCATTCTACGGGTGGGCGTGTGCTTTTAACGCACACTGAGAGACTCGGTGATCCGCCTTGCCACAGTAAAACCATAAGCCCTGTTGAAGGCGGAGCTGCTTCTCCTGGGGGGTGAGGCGCGAGCGTCCTAATTGCATGGGTTCCCCCTCGGCGCCCCGGGGGGTGGGGTGTCTCTGGCGGCGGCGGGCGTCTCTGGCGGCGACGAGCCAGGCGGCTCTCAACCCGAAGACAGAGGTTGGTGAGTTCCTCACGATCCTGTGGGAGATCGAGTGGCGCGATCTCATCCGCGATTGCGTGATTTAATCCCTCGAGGAAACGGGCTCGTAGGGCCGCTTCATTCCAATGACAGGCGGCTGCGAGAGTCTGAAAACAGATGCTATAATTGGTAACGGAGTCCCTCCCTTGTGAGAGACGCGATAGTTGAGCTGCCGCCTCGTCGCCCCGCACAGAGCGGTCGAAAAGCCTGGTCATCTCTGCCTTAAAACGGTCAAAAGAACTGCAACAGAGGTCGTGGGACTCCCACATAGCCACGCCCCATTCCCGAGCTCGGCCAGTAAGTAGGGTGAGAACGAATGCCACCCGTGCCTCCTCAGAGGCAAAAACAAAAGTAAAGTAATCAAAACAAAGTAATCCAAACAATGTCCCCGGGGAGGGAAACTCGACCCGTACTCCAAAGGAGAGAAGTAATCCGCCAAGGGCAGTGCTGCAGTCTCGATCGGTCCGACTCCGCACGGGAGAGAAGTCTCAGAAGGAAGAAAGGCAGAAGGAAGATCTCGACCCGCGACTCCAATGGAGAGAAAATCCGACGAATCAGCTGAATTTGAAGTCGGGGATGAAGCTCCTCGAGACGCCCCGGGGGAAGCCGCACCGCCACGGGCGGGGAGTCTGGGACGCCGCCGGGAGGGGAACACTGGTCAGGGAGAAGCACAGAGCACGAGGCGGGGAGGAAAAAAAAGGTAAGCAAAGAGCAACAAAAAACCACTATAGGTGTTAACAGTAGAACTGAGGCAAGGCGATCAAACATAACGCAAAACAAAACAAAAACAAGGCAATTGAATGTCGATACCCGTGACAAGACAAGACTAGACTTAGAAGTTTGCACATGAAACGCAACGGACTGACACCCGACGCAGAGACAAGAGGGGAATATAAAGGAGAAACCTAATCGCGGCAACAAGCCGCACGCGATAAACTACAGGTGTGTAGGGTGAGTGGTGATGGGAAACCGGTGAGTGGGGGAAAGCCTGAAGGGAGACACAGGGCGGGGTGAGTGACGCAGACAACCGAGCACATGGCCAGCTGTCACAACAGCAACACACACGTGCTCGACAGGGAGACAGAGACAACCCCATGTCGGCAAGAGAGACCGCCCCACGGGGATCCTGACATAGCTTTGATTAGGTTTATTCTATGTTTAATTTAGTGATAAAGCATCTAATTATTTGAGAACGTCATTCAATTTCTGAATAGAAATATTTAAAATAAAAAAATAGTGAACTACACCAATAGGCTACATGAGACATGACTGCATTATGTTACATGATGCGTTGCCATGAAAAGTAGGAAGTCTGAGTGCATGTTATACTATAAACGTTTTATGTTAGATCTTAATTTAAGATAGCAACTTAAAAATAAAAAACTTAACTTTATCTATTTTATAAAACATCCCGCATAAAAGGTTTTCAAAGGTATTTTCGGTTGTTTAGAATGTTTAATATTCAAGCTCATGCTCTGCATGCTGAAGCAATGGGCTCTAAGAATGCGTTACTTCCGCGTTTAACGCAAGAACCCTCTGCAGTTTTCGGTTGTGGAGATTTAAAGCGGAGAGAAATGGGAAACTGAGAAAAAAGTTACATTTAACAGATGCTGTTTACTGCGGCACACAACAGTGGTATATAGAAAGTGCTGTTCTACCGTATTTTAATACTTTACATGTCATTATAACATTCAAATATGGTACAGCAGCACATCTATATATACTGCTACATTTAACTATTTCCCATTTCTCTGCTTTAAGTCTTCCCAACCGGAAACTGCAGAGGGTTACTTTTGTCCCATTGTCAGTGGCGGTTCTACACGGAGTCCTAGGGAGGCCCGTGCCTCTGTAGACATGTCCCTGTCCACCCCTGTGGCCACCCCCGCGCTGAAAAAAATGTAATATGATTTTACACGCGAGCGCCAAAAGCGAAACTAATGCGACGCAATGTTCTACACGGGTCATAAACGTGTTACTTTTCTTCTTCATACTGATAATGAAATCAAGTTTGTATATGTTTGGTCTCGATATGTTTAGAAACTTAATCATATTCACAATTCAGGGATAACAGCGCGCTTTTCGGCGCCTCCCGCTTTTTTCACGTCAGTTTGGGTGACTTGGGTCTGAGAGGGTCTGATAGTAATAATTTCACAAAGTTATCTGAAGCCATTCCATAGCTTAATGTGAGGGACAGAAGACTATTTACATCATTAAATTAAAGTTTACGGAAACCTCGTTTTCCCTCCTCTGCGGCTGTCAATCATTCTCCATTCAGTATTCAAACAGCGCGCGTGCCTCGTCCGGTTACAGCAGAATGCACGGTAAAACTCTCTCCAGTGTGATATATTCACATTATAATGCTTGATCTGTAGATAAAAAGGCTGTGGATTTGCATAAAATGACTTTATTTTGTTTATTTGTATTTTATGTTTGTTGCTGTTTTTAAACGACTCGCTTGTGCCTGTTAGATCACACACATCACAAGGACTATGAATCAGCATCAAACGCACAATAACTGGAATTTAAAACTGTGAAGAAACAAATGATCAATAAACTGTTGGACAGATATACACTAGGATTTGTGCGCTCGACATTTCTTCGCTTTGTACCGTGAACTTTTAAATGTTTTAAAAGCCGTGAACTTTTAAAAACGCTTTGTGAGCGCTGTTTTGAAGCGTTTCATATTATCATGGTTTTGCGCACTGAAAGATTATTAAAAGCTTATATATTTTTAGCCTGCACAATACATTTAAAATAAGCATAATTTAATTGTATATTATTTCTGTGTAGTGTAAGCATTATAAATATATACACTTCTGAATTCTTGACATTCATATATAAATATAAAATTGTGAAATGTATGATTGCCTGATTGAATTTTATAAGAGTACTAATAGTAATTTGTTTTTATTAACATGTTTAGATTGTATAAAATTACTGTGCAGATTTTTTCAAGAATTACTTTTTGCTGCTGATACACTCACTAAGTTAACCTCTCTCTTTTTTGACCATACATGTTTGCATCCCTGATATCTAAGCAAACGTATCGAAGCAGAAGAGAATATCTAAATGTCAGTATCGTTGCTAGGTCTACACAATGTTGTGATGTTAACCACGTAACTTCATCCATCTCTTCATCTGTATCTGCCCGTGTTAAGTAGGGAGGGGTGTGTTGCCATTTTTAAGGTGCCCCTCTGGTTAAACACTGGCCCCTCCTTGGCCCCCCTAGTAAAATTTGTCTAGAGCCGCCACTGCCCATTGTGAAGTTTTGTTTAATCTGCACAAATTACATATCTGTGCTGACCTTAAAAAAGTTTTTTATTCCAAACACACCGAAATCAGGTATTCAACATTCAAAGGCATGTTTACGTTTTTATAGATAAATGAATAGTTTTTTTATTATTATTCTGGAAAACAGGGAATGCAAAGTGCCCTTAGTGAATAGTCTATACTTAATTTCACATAAACATAAAGCCTTCCTGACATACATGAATTCAAATTAACTGTAGTGATGAATACTGTGAAATCATTTGGGAAAATAACACTAATGACTTATTTGAGACTTGAAGTTTAAACTTGAGAACTTGCAGCTTGACTTGGGATTTTTCTGTCTGCCTCAGGACTTGACCCGAGACTTGTATGCAAAGATTTGAGACATGCTTGTGACTTGCAAAACAAAGACTTGGTCTCACCTCTGCTTAACACTAGTCCTAGACTAAAATAAATGTTAGGCTTGTCTAAACCAAAAACAGCATGCACTGACATCGCTGTTGTCTTTCTGAAACCTTGGATGTCCAAATTTGCTATTTTTTAGGATATGGATAAAAACACTGCACTTTTTAAATGATTAAATACTGTGTTGTCAAAGTTGACAAGCACTTTTAAATACTTTTTATCGGTTAAGTGATAAACATTGAGGGGTGGTTTCCCGGACAGGGATTAGACTAGTCCTAGACTAAAAGAAATAAGCTGTCCAAACTGAAAACAACTTGCACTGACATATTTCAAAATCCATCAGTATTTTAAAGCGGGCATAACTCACGCAGTTTCTGCCAATCTCATGTTAATCTTGAGTACCTATACAGTAGTATTGCATACGTCATATTTTCAAAGAGTGTTTAGTTTGATCACATTTATAAGAGATTTGATCACATTTATAAGAGAGAGATGCAGCTGTACGATTATTTCCGGAATAACACGAGCTGCCGGAGGCAGGCCAGGGGGGAGGGATCTACAGCACGAGCACACAATAACATTACATCATCGCATTAATCCCTTCGTGTTGTTAACATGCACGTACGCGCCGACTGCCAACAAAACACACACATATGACTTAGTTTCACTTACCACGTGCGGTTCTTGTCCGGCATCTTTTAGCACTGGGGCCGCGCCATCTATCAGTTTTAAACGATCTCCAAATCCAGCATTATATCCACCGTTTTTATAACATCCATCACTGAAATGCCGTGAACAAACAAACTACTGACTTCTCACTATCACAAGTGCAACCAAGCTTGACACACAGTGCAGACAATCTTGATGGTAGGCGGGTCTTACTACTGTATGCTCAACGGTTTGGATGGGCTCTTCCCTTCGCTTTGCCGAGCTTTTCCGGGAGAATTACCCAATAAAAGGAAAGGACCTCTGTTTCGAAACAAGATCCAGATTTATAAAAAGCTTTTCGAAACAGGTTGTAGTGCTGGGGGAGCGTATCAAGCACAGAAATACTACGTCATACGTCCAACTTGTTTTTTTAACAAGCTGACCATGTTAGGTATGAGAAGCCAGCAGTTTAACAGTGTAATTAGGTCAGAATGCATGACATAGCATGTTACCTCCGCTTTAAGGTATATTTGTTAAAACTACTTAAATTTCCCAATTAACTAAGGCCTAGTCCAAGCTTAAGATACTCCCTGTCTGGGAAACCACCCCAAAGGGTGACTAATAAGGATTTACAGTATGGCAAAAAGTAAAAAAAAACATGAAAAATTTAGTTACAATGTTTCATTGGGACAGCGGCAATATAATTAAGTACACCAGTGTCATTTTTTGGTCTCAAAAACATTGCTTGTGTGCATTTATTTGGTAAGGCATGTTTGTAAAAACTACTTAAATGTCCTAATTTAAAGGGGCTATGCCGTGACAGACAAAATTTCCCTTGATCTTTTCACATGTAAGAGGTATTGGTATCGTTTAGAACATCCAAGCAAGTATCATTTCTTAAAATGCCCTCGACATTGATAACGAAAGTATATATACGATCGTTTTTAGAAGAAATCCGAAGTAGAAACGGCTGAATAAGTGATGTCATTAAGGAGATAAGTATTTATAAGACCTGCTTACAGCCAGATAACAACACCCACTACTTTCACATTATTGCATCGTTTGCTCCGCCCATTGGCATTCATTCTGCTAGTAGATCTAAAGCAGGACTTGTTTACATTCACCAAAAGCTTGTAATACTGTACCAGTAAGAACGCGATAGCACACAGATGTTTTGCTGTTCCTGGCTGTGAAAAACAATCGTCTTTGCACAAGCTTCCAAAGGACCCCCATGGGAAATGGGTTGTTTAATTTTGTCCAAAGTCATGTCAGTACTGACTTACGTGGCAATTGTTATGGACTAAACGAGAATCCTGCAAACTGTAAGTAATGTATTTCATTTCAATACTACTTTGCATCCGGTAATGACTCGTTCATATGTGAGTTTTTATTTACATATATTTACGAGACGGAAGTGGAACAGCGCACTGACACAGTTCAGATCTGATATATATACACTAGAGTGTGTTAAAACATCTTGGTATATTGTTGATAATCTGTGCTATTTGTTGTTTTTTGCAGTACATGCACTATATAAGATGCAGACATCCATTTTAACGTCTCGTAACCTCTGTTCTTTGATGGAGGGAACAAGACGTGTCGACAGATGGGGTTGAACTTGAGAAACAATCTCTTCCGAGAGGAATTTAAAAAGGCTAATGAACTTGGCGAATGGCATCCGCATGCCAGTCCCCATCTTGGACATCCGGTTATCACGACTGCCAGCGGAGCAACACTGACTGGCCTGGGAGTGTCACAGGTGAAGCTTCCGCGAATCGTAACCTTCCAGCGAAGGGGTAAGGATTCAGCTAACCTAGGTGAGGGGATTCTTACCATAGGGTGCGGCGACACCGAGGCATGATGGTATTCCACCTGGCGCCTGTGTGCCACGCTCTCCAGGGGACTCGACTCTGAAGCCAGTGCTGAAGCGGTCTCATGTGCATCAACCCGAGCAAGATCACTCCTGCCGAGGATGCCATGTGCCCCAGGAACCTCTGAGAGGGTTTCAGAGGGACTGCCGGCTGTCGTCTGAGGAGCCTTAGACAATGCAGTATCAACTGGGCGCGCTTGTTGGTGAGCCGTGCTGACAATATATCGAGATAAGAGATGCTCTGCGCAGGGGAGAGCTGGCTTTTCTCCCGGTTGACCTGAAGGCCAAAACAGTCTAGGTGCCAGAGCACAAGTTCCCTGTGCGTGCACAGCAACTCCCGCGAGTGAGCTATAATGTGCCAGTTGTCAAGGTAGTTGAGGACAAGCACACCCTGCTCCCTGAGGGGAGCTAGAGCTGCCTCTGTGACCTTCGTGAAGACTGGGTCGACATCGCTCGACCCAGGGACCCCGCTGTGACCTTCGTCGCATACAACTGCATACTACTGCACGGAACTGGCAGAACGACATCCATAGGAGTCCCCATATCACCCCCACCGCTCGCCGAAGCGGACCTTCACCGTCATGTTCTCTCAATGCATGTGTCGTGCCCATCCGACTCAGCGACTAGGGTGTCGCACCCAAAGACACAATGGCGCGACATGTCCGGAGACCGTGCGCACATTGAAAAGAGGAAATTTGCACTTTTAGCGTCTGTAATTTTGCTGCGGAAACGCCCAGGAGAACTCCATAGATAAAGGAACACTCCGCTGATCCGCGTCATAAAATCCAGTAGCTTTTTAGAAAAGCTCTCGAAGAGAAATAATGCTCAGCTCGAAAAATGTCCAGCCTCGCGGTTCCGAAGAACAAAAGATGAATGAATGCGCACGCCGTCCTCCTTTTATACCCAGATGTCCGGGACGGTGACTGGCATGCAGATGCCATTCGCCAAGTTCATTACTTTTTAAATTCCTCTCGGAAGAGATTGGTTCTCAAGTTCAACCCCATCTGTTGACACAACGTCGAGTGACAGACAGAAAGTAAACATGACACGCTGTTTCTGTACCCACAATGGGGAAAGTGGTGTCTGCTATTGCTAGCAATTCATTTATATTTTTTCTTTAGAGGTAAAAGCTTTATTCGTTGTACTTGTGTGATTGTTTAAGGGTCTGTGACATGCATAAACACATAATGTGCTTAGAAAGACCGATTAAGAAGCTGTATAGTAGTGAAATTGTGGTTGTGCAGAAGCGCATCTCTCTGAGAATGTATAACACTTTATGTACACCAGCATGTTATAAACATCTTGGTATAGTGTCGATAATCTGTGCTTATCGTTGTTTTTTGCAGTGTGTGCACTATTTTGGATGCAAACATCTGTTTTAACGATTAAACATATTGCGCTGTTTCTGTGCACACAATAGGGGAAAGCTGTGTCTGCTATGGCTAGCGATTCATTTATATGTTTTCTTTAGCTGTAATAACTTAAATAATTGTAATCATCAAATCAGGCTTTTTCTGAGATGATTCAAATCAGGCTGGCAAAAAGGCCACAAATAACTTACATTTGCATGTTTTTTGGCAAAAAACTTTAGTAATATTTTAATAATAATTACACCTCAGGGAATTAAATAAATTAATGTATGTCATGGCCCCTTTAACTAGAGCCTAGTGCTTTCTTAATCCCTGTCCGTAAAACCGCAGCTAAGCATTTTAAACTATGATATAAAATAATTTTTTGTCGTGCTTTTGCATCCCCATATGCAACAATTTGTGATGCACTGTGTATTAGAGCTGCACGATTCTGGATAAATTGAGAATTACGATTCTTTAATTTCAAATAGAGATCACGATTCTCTTACGATTCTGGCTGACTAAAAGTAATACATACATTTACTAAAGGTTCTGACAAAATAAAAAAGTGTATTTAGGTAAGTTAATATTTTGGACTTTGCTTCAAAATTATTACATATTTCATGGTTAACCTATAGTTACTATAGTGAGAGAATATTTACAACAAATACCATAGGTAAACTATAGTGGGTAATTTTGTTTTAAGTTTTACTTCAAATGCAAAAGTTAAACTTCCTAAAAAGTATTAATGCATTGAAGTAACTTTAATATGAAATATTACTACAGTAAAACAAATTCATAAGATGACACTTGCAATTAAAGGTCTTTAGAAAGATTTGACATCTACAGAATGCTTGAAAGAGGTCTTTAACGAAAGCTACAATTGATAAACATGCCAACACTTTATTCTCAACTATAAACATTTAAAATAAACTGAAAACATGAAATGCTGGGCAACTCTTTTAGCGCAGCTTCTCTATTAGCGTAAATACAGTGATAAGCACCACAAACTCTCATGATGTGTTTTTACCGCAATGACAGATATAAACGTGCATTCGGATTTCTCCGCGCTACAAACTGCAATCATTAAAAGTTTGAGCTACAGTAGCTCGTCTGTTGGATAGGACCACACAGGTCAGCAGTCACATGCATCAAGCATCAATTAGCCTTGGCCGCCCATGACCCTGTTGCTGGTTCACCACTGACCACTGCACACTGGGAACATCCACAAGAGCTGCAGTTTTGGAGATGCTTTGACCCAGTCGTCTAGTCATCACAATTTGTCCCTTGTCAAACTCGCTCTAATCCTTATGATTACCAATTTTTCATGCTTCTAACATATCAACTTTTAGGACAAAATGTTCACTTCCTGCCTAATATACTGTATCCCACCCACTAATAGGTGTCATGATGAAGAGATAATCAGTGTTATTTACTTCACATGTCAGTGATCATAATGGTTATGCCTGATCGGTGTACGAAAACCGTAACCACAAAATCGTGATACAAACCGAACCGTGTATTTTACATTTACATTTATTCATTTGCAGACGCTTTTATCCAAAGCGACTTACAATTGAGGAAATCAGCAAGCGATTCGTCCAAAGCAAAGCAATAGTCACGAGAAGTGCTAGTAATACAATGTTTCAGATACAACATTAAGATCCTATACAGAGAGCAAGTATACAAGAAGAGCGCAAGTATAGATAAGAGCAGGAGAAGCATTAGAAAAGGGAAAGAGAAGTAGAAGTTTTTTTATTATTTATATATATTAAGAGACAGTTAAAAGTGCTCATTGAAGAGTTGGATCTTCAGCTGTCTTTTGAATTGTGAGTTTGATCCAGCTGTCCTGATGGAGACAGGAAGATCGTTCCACCAGCAGGGAACAGTGAAAGAGAATATCCTTGATGGATCGCATGCCTCTCTGAGAAGGTACAATGAGGTGCCGATTGTTTACTGAGCGCAGATTTCTGGAGGGGATGTAGGTCTGTAAGAGAGAGTTGAGGTAGCGGGGTGCCATGTTAGTGGCTGTTTTATAAGCAAGCACCAGTGCCTTAAACTTAATTTGAGCCGCTACTGGGAGCCAGTGCGAAAGAGAGATGAGCAGAGGTGTGACGTGCTCTCTTTGGCTCATTGAAGACCAGGCGTGCAGCAGCATTCTGGATCATTTGCAAAGGTTTGAAAGCACAGGCTGGAAGATCGGCCAGAAGAGCATTACAGTAATCCAGTCTAGAAGTGACAAGAACCTGGACAAGAAGCTATGTTGCATGTTCTAGAAGCTCAGTCTTGGCCACGTTGAGTTGTAGGTGATGGTCTTTCATCCAAGAAGGGATGTCAGCCAGGAAATATGAGATTTGTGTGGCTACCATGGAATCATCTGGATGAAACGAGAGGTGAAGTTGAGTGTCATCAGCATAACAATAGTAGGAGAAACCATGTGATTGTATGATAGAACCCAGTAAATGGGTGTATTTGGAGAAGAGCAGAGGGCCAAGAACCGATCCTTGTGGGACCATGGTGACTAGTTGGTGTGATTTTGACACCTCACCTCCCCAAGCTACCTTGAAGGATCTATCTAACCAGAAGAGTGAAGTTCCAGTGATGCCCAGTGAAGAAAGGGCGGACAGAAGAATGTGATGGTTAACCATATTGAAGGCTGTCTGAGAGAATGAGAACAGATGATTTGGACTCAGCCCGTAACTGTTAGTAAGGCAGTTTCAGTTGAGTGACCGCTCTTAAAGCCTGACTGGTTAATGTCCAGCCTGTTGTTTTGAGTAAGGAAGGTAGACACCTGATTGAAAACAATCCATTCAAGTGTTTTTGCTATGAACAAAAGGATAGAGACAGGTCTATAGTTCTCCAGCAGGGAAGTGTCATGTCTAGGTTTCTTAAGCAGCGGGGTTACCCGGGCCTGCTTGAATGCAGTGGGGAAAATTCCTGTATTGAGAGATGTGTTTATTATACTGTATGAGTGAGAGATTATAGGAGTGTAGGTGAGATGGTTTGTAGAAGATGTGACAGGATGGTGTTTAACGGGCAGGTGGTTGGGTTAGTCGAGAGAAGACGTTTAGAGACATCTTCCTCTTTAAGAGGAGAGAAGATGGTCTGCTGTGTGTATGTGTGGTGTGAGATCCTGGATGTGTGGAGCTGAGAATTGTCTGCTGATGGACCTGGTTTGTTGGTGAAGTAGCTGGAAGAGTCATCAGCCGTTAGAGAGTTGGAAGGGGGTGGTGGAGGGGGACAGAAGCCAGTTTTGAAGGTTTTGAAAAGCTTGTGCGATTCTGAAGCGCTGTTGATTTTGTTGTGGAAAATGTTTATTTGGCAGTGTGAATGTCTGCAGAAAATGATAGAGAGCAAAGCCTGATAGTTGCAGAGGTCCACTAGGTCTTTAGTTTTGCACCATTTCCTTTCAGTCGCTCTAAGTTTAGCCCGATGTTCACGGAAAGTAGTTCAAAAGAATAGGTGTTGACTATGGGATAAGTGGAGAACTTCCAGTCCTTGGAGATGAGAAGACCGGTGCCACCATCTCTCCCGTGCTGGCAGGAGGTGTGAGAGAAAGAGAAATTACTAGAGAGAGCAGCAGAGGTTGCTGTGTCCTCAGGAGTAATCCAGGTTTCTGTTAAGCCTATAATACTAAGAGCAGAGTGGGATGTAAATGCAGGAATGAAATCAGACTTATTAACAGCAGATTGACAATTCCAGAGACCAATGAAAAGAGAGAGGGGAGGAGTAGTAGAGGTACAGATTGTGCGAAGGTTGGCAGGATTGCTCCGCGGCGTGTCGCGACCTTGCGGTCTTCACGCGAGGAGGGCTGAACGCGAAGCGTCAGCGCCTCTATTGATACTAAATACGTTGCTTATCACGTAATGAGTGGAAACAGCTGCCCGTGCATTTCAAATTAACAAGACAAAGCCTAAAGCACGCAATGGCTCAAATCAATACTAATGCGAGACTGTTCCGGACATAAGTGCTAATTTATCCAATGGTTAAAATCTTTCCTGTAATCTGAATTCAACTAGCAGTAAACAACACTCCAAAGCACCATATAGTTATAAGTAAACTAATTAGAAAACGAAATAATTCTCACTACAAGTAGATATTTCTCCTAAGTGTCATACAACAGAAGCATATAATATACACCAACACTTACACGTGCGCTCTTGCCGTGACTACAGACTACTCGCTAGGGCTGGGCAATTAATCGAAAAGTAATCGAAACCGACATTTAGAATCTCTAATTGACGTAATTTTCCCATGTTGGTTATTTCGATTAATTTTTCCTTTAACATCCATGTAGACGGATGCCGCTTCCTCACTTCAAGAAACTTCAAATACTTCATTATTTATGGGTATACACATATATGTAAGACATTATTAGAAACTGTAAGTGGTCTACTTTTAGGTCTGTACACTCACAATAACAACAAAACGTTGTGATTTTGTAAAATAAAGAAAATAAACAGGACGTGTTATCAGCCGTCTCTGTCTTCGCTCTGCTCACATATTTCTGAAACGCGTCACTAAACTAAATTTACATATTGGGGGAAATATAGATAAACTGAAACACATTTATATATATTTCTTTAGACAGACTGATGAGCTCCGTTCAACTATAAAAACTCCGCTCAACTCTGTCTGTTTCCTTCACGCGACCGCTCTTATGACTGCAGGGTCCTAAAGTACACCCGATTTCTCACGACTCATGCAGACACATGATTTGCTGATTTGTGTTGCGTTTGTTCTCCTGTCTTCAGAGGAAATTATACAAAAAAATTACACAAATATGTTTATTGTTCCAAATGTTCAATAAATAACCATAAATAGTTTGTATTTCCTTTGATTATTTTAAAATAACATGAGATAAGAATTCATTAGAAAGGAATGTTTCAATAGAAAAAGTACCCCACCTTGTGCATATTTACAGTACAAAACTTGTCAGTGAACTACACCGGGCAAAAAAAATAAATAAACAAAAACAAAATAATCGTTCAATAATCATAATCGAGAGAAAATGTTCAATTAATCGAGATTTAGATTTTAGGCTAAATTGCCCAGCCCTACTACTCGCTTATCCTGTTTTAGCAAGTGAACCGTTCCACCCCTATTGGTCAGTCATTATTTCTTAATTATGCTCATCAACCATTTCTTATTGTTAAAATGTGCAGTGTGTATTTTTTATTGCTGTGGTTTTGTACCACCATCATGTGTTATTTTAGCTCAGTTGGTAGATAATTTCTTTAACAGTGCAAAGGTCATAAGTTTAATTCCCAGGAAACAGGTATATAGTGTTTATCATGCATACACTGTAAATCATATTGGGTAAAAGTGTCTATCAAAATGCATAAACAAATGTTTTAATACTTTAGACAAGTGAAAAGTATCACAAAGATTTTAAAGAAGATACCCATGCCATTTTCATTGTCTATTAATTTGTACATATAATCAACAACCCAACACTGTAGCAGCTGCATGTAAACTTCATCCACAGTGTGAAAGCAACACATATTCTTCATTCACAACTAGGATCCATGATAATTTGTGTTTCACCACTAACTTCTTGCTGTACACCCTCAGGAGGGACATTGCTGGGGATGGTACAGATGTGAAGATAGAGTCCAGAGAAGATTCCATCCTAAACATCCAGACACCTGAGCAGACTTATCAAGTGATGCTAAAACCAGGTGTCAGTCTAGTGGAGGCATCATGTCAGAAAAGTCCAGAAATCACTGAACATGGATCCCACATTATACTGTGTTTGCGGGTCGACCAGCCATTAGGTACAAAGTATAAATAATTTTATCTCCCATGCAAAATGTATAGACAGTTAATCACAGCTTTTCTGGTTAAAGAATTTGCTTTAAGAATTTGAACAATGAGTGCAGGCGGTTCCTTACACCAGATTAAAACTGATTAATACTTAAGTAACATGAGCTGCTGCTCTGAGATGATTTACTATGTGAGAATGGCTCAGTGTCAGCAGACTCGAGTGTGAGCCAGATGCAGACAGAATGAGTTCTTGAACTTTTTTGGTAAATTTAAAGGCAGAGTAGGCAATCCTGTCCAGAAATGTTTTTTGTCATGCTGGAAGTCTCTTAACATCCTGATAGCAATCATTAAGTAAAATGAAACACTAGTATTTTTATTATATATTGTCTGTGAAAGGCGTAGGAACAAAGAACGTTTGCCCAACATTGCTTTCTCACAATCTCCCGTTGCTCGCACTCGTAAGTTATATTTGCGGAAGACAGAGAGCTGCGACTCCAGTTTGAAATGCGTCCCCACCACTTTTCAAAACAAAGTTACGCCACTGCTCACCGGTGAATGTGACATGACTTTTCTGGAACCGATCCAAAAGCTTCCTGGTCTGTGCACACTTATGTGTTTTCGGAGGAGGTGTGGCTTTGGATGGTGATTCGCAAGAGGGAGGGATCGAATGATTGCACTGCTAGCAGACTAATGTTAGCATTTTCCAAATGATCTACTACGCCTTTAACATAAATATCTTATGTTAAAGATAGTATGGGATAAGGATGTTTAGGTATTATAGTATAAAACCAGACAAAATTATAGTAATTTTTTTTGCAGTGCAGATATACTAATTTTTGTAATAGATTTAGGTGTTTTAGCTAGGTAAGTGACACTAAATGTTATTGATTATTTTGTGTTTCTAACCTTAGAGAATACCAGAAGTGTGATTGGACAGCTGAAGGTTAAGGAGACATACTCATTCATGTGCCAATCTTGTGGGTGTACGTTACTTCAAGACAGGTAGAGACTGTTTGATTTTTTTTACAGGGCTTTATCAAAGTCACAAAAATGAGGCATTGTCTAACTGAGTCAGTATTGTTATTTTACAGGGTTTTTAAGCGAGTTCTTCCTTTGCCTAATGGAAACTGGAATGCTTTAGTGGATGACTGGTGCTGCCACCCTGATCCCTTTGCCAGTAGAAAACTGCTCCCACGAGATGAGGACTGTCTGCTTGGTGACACATATATTCTGTTGGCCCCAGACAGCGGCTGTAAGCAGACCCTCACACAGCAAGCCATCTCATTTCACAAAGAGTCTGGAAAGGTAAGATTGACCTCAAGATAGGACAGAGATGGTTATTTTTTTAAATAAATAGTTAACCCACAAAATTATTTATTTTATGAAATGTTTCAAACAACAAAGGATTGTGTATAATTCAATATATGTGAATGTGTGTAATTTAATTTGCCACTCAAGGTAAGCCATTCATAAGTTAAAGAGTAAATATTTTGACATTTTTAAGGCCCTACTTAGGTTTATAGAGTGTCCAACAACTAGGGGTGGGCATTTTTGATCATATCTCATTTCGAGTACTGGACAGGTTTGAAAAACAAGTACCCGATTATTTGGGGGTGGGGCATTAGTGGGGGGCAGGGCGTGTCCGTCATGGTGATAATAAAAAGATTTTAATTACAACACTGATATGAAAATTTATGTTGATAAAACTATGACAAGATTGAGTAAATCATTAAATTAACACTGTTATATTATTAAAGATTTACCATCAATGTTTTTGAAAATACATTTAAAAGAAATATCAGAGTGAGATAAAGTGTCATCTCCTCTGCGTTTCTGTCTGTCAATGTCTGATGGTAAAATCTCTTATGCTCATCTGACTTGTCTGTCTGATAGTAAAATCTCTTATGCTCATCTGACTTGTCTGTCTGATAGTAGTGGTTTCACCTCACATTTTATGTTCAAATTTTCAATCCATTCCTATGAACATAAATGCTCGCTCTGCTTGCTTGCCACATGAGCTCAATTTCCATAGGAATGGATTGACGCTCAGCCTGCTCCACGAACAGCACGAATACAAGTCTAGAACCCATTATACACAGAAATTCTGTCCCCACATTTTGCACTTGACTGTATTTTTGTCACGTTTATCAAATTGAAACCAGGCATAACAGCACGCTTTAAGAGCTATATGCCCTTCTGTGCTCTGGTCTGGACTTTGGACAGCATCAAACTCTTGCAACGCAAGCAATCAAATCTCAGGGTACCGCCCGAAATGTCATAACCAATCAGAAATGATCATTGTTTTCATGATCAATCATCACGTTCGAGTACTCGATTACTCGTGCCCATCCCTACCAACAACAAGTTTACATACATACAAGGTGTTAAAACACTTTCATTTTCTAATAATGTTATTATTACCTTACTTCTTGACTGACTCTCAAATTATTTTGATTTTATTATTAGACAAAGTGGTAAAATGCACTCATTTGTCAAGGATAAACACAAAAAGTTTAAAACTTATTTCCATTGTGGTCCTTGATGTAATTCACAGCTTCACTACTAACTATGGTGACAGGTTAACTTGGCATAATACAATAATACAAATACACCCAACTAGGGCTGTGCCGATATATCATGTAATTCTTTATGCTCAGTTACTCAATGAATTACGGTTAAATGCCGCCATATCCGAAAGCCAGAGGGCGCTCTCGTGCAGAAACTCCAACTATGGGCCACAGAAGAAGACACACAGTTTCAGGAAATGTCAATGGGCATATATTATCGCTGTTCTTAAAATATTTTCAGGTATTTTCATGATAATAAAGCATATTAATAATGTTGATGTTTGACGAGTGTTTAGATGCACTTTCAGATGCTGTTTTCAACTGCACATTTTAATCTTGTAGTGATTTTACATTGAGCAGTACTTCCTACTGATCAAAGAGACGTAGTTCACGGAAGAGCTGTGCATAAAATACCGTCGCGATATCATAAGTGTCCGATAGATGCATAATTAACGTGTACTGCAAAATATATCGACCCCCATATCTCCCAGCCCTACACCCAACATCATAATACACATACATTTATATGCATAGATCTAAACATCATTCAAATAACCAACTTTTAACTTTTAAACTAAACCCAACTGCATTTGAAGTTCTTTTAAAAAACATAGGCAGCTTATTCCACTCTTTAGCACATGAATATTCAAAAGACCTACGACCATATGTAACGGAGGCCAGCTAGTGAAGAGCTGTGCAGTGTAAACCTCACTCTCCGACCTCAAGAGGTGCTCTAGCGACAGACGCTAGAGACTGCGGTCTTTAGCCTCCTCGTTAGAGCGCCCGACTCCCATGCCGGACCGATCCGGTTCGAGGCCCGCTCGGGGCGGGTGTGAGTAGGACCGGTTACATTGGTGCTGTGACCCGGATTGGGAGTGAGGTTTAGTGGGGTGAGTGTAACGGAGGCCAGCTAGTGAAGAGCTGTGCGGTGTAAACCTCACTCTCCGACCTCAAGAGGTGCTCTAGCGACAGACGCTAGAGACTGCGGTCTTTAGCCTCCTCGTTAGAGTGCCCGACTCCCATGCCGGACTGACCCGGTTAGAGGCCCGCTCAAGGCGGGTGCGAGTAGGACCGGTTACACATACATATTTTTAAAATGACATAAAGTAATGTCCATCATTATAAGTATGTTTCTCATTAACCTTAGAAAAATAAGAGCTAGAATAAGTAGGAGCTCTATTATTATCTCTATTATCTTATGTACCATTTTAAGTTTTAGATGTACTACTCGTCTCTCAATAGGTAACCATTTAAGAAGTTTAAAGGTGCAGTTTTGGATTTTTAGCGGCCACTAGCGTTTCAGTATAGATTTGCAATAAATCTCTCAGTCATTTGCTCATCCCTCCCTCATTCGAAGTAAGACGATGGCCGCAACAGTAAAAAAAAAACACTGACTGAGACAGCGGCTGTGATTCTAGCCACACATGTTACTTCATGTGAAATTACAATGCAGGTACATTATTTCTACACTTATAAGGAAAAACGTTTGTCTCTCGTAGGTTATATGCCCATTTGTATCAAATGCTAACTATACCACAAAACTGGTTTCACTTTCACAAAAGTTAAATTATCTTACCAGCCCAGCAGAAAACATGCAACTTTGGCATCGAGTTAAAAACATTTGTCCTTCATCTGGTAATAGCTATATCGATGTTTATCCTGGATTTCTGCTGTCGTTTGTGTCTAATTTGTCACATTTGCGCTTCACCGACGAAGATTCGCACTCTGTCGGCTCTTGTGCACAATATGCATGGTCTTCCATTGTATCAAAACTTCTAAAAACAGAACTATCTATGCTTCAGCTAGATGACGACGACTCTTCGTACTAACTTACTTTTTCATGGTCTTCAACTCAGTGATGACGCAAGCTGCCGCTACGAATTACGGAATGTGCTCTGTGAGCTGTTTGTCCCTTTAGGGCTGCTGTAACCAAACATGGCCGCACAACATGGAAAATTCCACATATATAGGCCCGCGCCTATGTAGATAAAACTGGGTTATTCTAAGGTAATAAAAACATAACTGTTCATTACGTACGGTCTTTATACACCTCTGAAGAAACAGTTTTGTATGTTATATTGCATTTCTTTCAATAAATCATACAAAAAATCAAGTATTGTTCCTTTAAAATGGCATATATCAACATGTGTAAAACTACTAAGACCTATAACTATCTTTATTAATTTATTTTGCGACTTTTGTAATTTATCCATTTATACACGAGACAAATCAGGCATCCATTTGATTATCAAGCATAATCAAAATGACATTGCACAAGACATGTTGCAAGTAATTTGAGACTTTGTTTATCTAAAAAACTAACATATCTATTATCTAGCTAGAAATTGTATCCTAGCATTTACCTTACCCAAAATTTTCAAAGCCATACTCAAGTCGTTGTCAAGGACACAACCCAGATAATTAATAGAGGTTCTATTTGCTATTTTACAATCACCTACCTTAACAGACATACTAAAGAGTTTACTTTAATTTCTCCAGACCCAAATAATATTGATTCTGTTTTCCTAAATGTAATGACAGTTTATTTTCAGAGAGCCAGTCTCACACCTTACATAGCTCTTCACCTAACTTCAGTTGTCAACATCCTTATCTGAAACTAGTAAAGCAGAGTCATCAGCATATACAAATAAATTACACATGCAAACAGCTTGCATATCATTTTTATATAAAAGAAATTAAAGAGGACTTTAAACACTTCTCTGAGGAACTCCATTTGTTATAATTGTGTCCTCATAGAAAGTTCCATCAATTTCAACCCTTTGAACTCTATTGGTTAAATATGACCTCAACCAGGCTATCACCTTGTTTGAAAAACCCATGACACTTAATTTCTCTAGTAGTATTGTATAATTAACAGTGTCAAAAGCTTTTTGGAGATCTACAAGTACCATTCCACACATATTTCTTTTGTCAATCTGTCGGTTAAAGAAGTATCAATCGAATAAGACCTCCTAAAGCCTGACTGAAACTCATAAATTAGTCTGTGCTCACACACATATTGATACATCTGTTTATATACAACCATTTCTAAAATTGTAGGTGCCACACTAAGTATGGAGACAGGACGTTAATTTCCAGGATCATTTCTATTAGTTCGGCGAATCATCTCTCTAATCCCCTCCCTTTTGTCAGCCTACTCTGATTTGATTGGTCAGATGGTCTAGTCTGCTGTGATTAGTCTAGCACAGTTTTCACGGGTGGTCCAAGCAAAACGTAGATGGGCTTTGCACCGAGTGACGCAAATCAGTCACGGAAATGAAATTAGAACGTCCATCGACTCGTTTAAAGGTGAAATTGTTTGCAATGTTGTGTTTTGCTGTGTTTTTGCTGTGTTTTTGCTGTGTTACAAGTTGCCCATGCATGCATTAGACATGTAAAATTGCCAAAATCAAAGTATCAGAACAAAATATATATTCTTTATAAAAGCGATTGATCTCCCTGAACTGCCTGAAATGACTCATGTAGACACGCCCCTACAGTGCCACGTCAGTTCGCCTCAGTTCATTGCATGACTCCGCCCAAATGTACACGCAAAGAAGGCGGCGTATCTTTAGTTATCACAGCAGTGGTGCTGCAGCCGCTATCATGTCACAGTGCAAATGCATAAACAGAATAAAAACATACCTCTGTAAAGCGTCCTCCTGGTCGATCTGTTGGTTTCATTCTCCTAACTAGGTTTGAAGGCAAAACCGATGACGACTTTACTCTTTATCCACTTATGTACTTGTATTTATTATAACTGGTATGACACGAATCCACTCAGTGTGGGTGGTGAGGCGAACTGATGATCGTTCCGGCATGAGAGTTCTGACACTGCTGTTATTAGCGTACTGTGTTTGCAACTGTTATGACACGAAACGTCTCTGAATGAGAGGAGAGATGAACTGATACTCGGCCTCGTCCTGGAAGTTCTGTCTCACACTGGAGGTATTTAGCCAATCACAACACACAGCTCAACTGTCTAATCAGAGCACATGGCACTTAAACGCACGAGAGAGCCATGCCAGATGGAGTCGTTTCAGAAGTCGGGGCATAGAGAAGATACAATAATGCACACATTGCATTACATCAAATACAAACAATAATATTGGTTTTAGCTTGGCAATATTTCTCCTTTAAGTGAATCAGAGTCGACTCCTTTTTTTCCAACTCAATAACTTTAATTTCAAGGATATTATTATACTTTTTAATTTCCCCCAAAAATGCTTTTGGTGGAGATTGACAGCTTCTGTTTTTTTTTTCACTTTCGTTGTATGGTAAAGAGCTGCTCTGCATCTGCATTTGGGGGTAAATAAAGGATAAAAGAACTGTTCCTTTAATGAAAGAAAAGGCACAAAAGTGCATCTTTTCCTCATAGAAATGTCTGCAGGTGAAGGCTTCTTCAAAGTCCTTGTGATATCTTATTCTAAGTAGTGCACAGTTCTCAGTTACACACTCTCAGGGCTGACACAGGAGGAAAACCACTTCCTTTCATCATAATAAAGGCTTAGAGAGGTGGAGTGGAAATCCACTCTTAAGAGGAACCCTGGGTATAGAGAGATGTATGGCCTAATATTCTAACAATGGCATTGACTTATAAATGTGAAATTAAAAACAGTGTAACTGTTTTTACTCTGAGGCCGCCTTTTTTTTGTGTGAAAAAAATATGTTACGTCAAATGGTTGCAACCTAAACACGTTCTCTTAATGCTAATGCAAAGCACACACGTTTTTTTTATAAATGTAAATATATATCAGTAAAATATGAGATGTCAAACATAAGATCTGATATATAAATACACAGTGACGGTGGCGGTATGTCCTCTTTGACATAATAAGCCTGCCTTCTATAAAAGAAGAATGTGTTTCAGTCTAAATGCTTGGATTTTTTGGCAAGTTTAAGAAGCATAGGTAGTTTAGATGGTTGTGTTAGGGTAAGGGCTTTGAAAGACTCGAGACAGCAAGGATTTTGTCAAAAACCAAAAAGCCATGGCCACGGATCTGACTCGATACACCAAGGATTTAGTAAGAGCCAAGTGTTCAAGGTAAACCTATTAAATCACAGTTTTTAACTACCATCTTTAAGACAGTTAAGACTATTTAAGTCATTATTATCCACCGTTTTCCTATATTTATACATTATGAAAATATACTGATAAATGTCATGGTTTTTCAAATGAGGACCCAGGTGCAGACAGCAGTTCGGGGTGAACAAAAACACTTTATTTTTACAAAACAAATCAAAAACCCACGATGGGGCAGAACTGAATGAATAACAAGAACTTAAAACACTAAAGGCAAAAACCACAAAATAAAGACTCCCACAATGGGGCAAAACTGAAAATGCAAAACTTTAACAAAACATCAAGTTTTACGAAACAACAAGATCACGAAAACACAGGGCAGTACAAGGCAAGGCAGGAACGACGTGACTCACAGGACGGGGAAGAATTCAAAACGAACCAGCACAGGACAGCGAACACAAACGACATGAAAACACACAACAAAAGAAAATGGTTGCCTCCTTAGGTTAGAATGAGTATTACATTTAGTTATTTTATGTGTTTCCAATGGCAAATGCTAGTAGTGTAAAGCTATTACAACGTATTAAGCCATACATCTCTCTCTATTCAGAGTTCCCTTTAAAAACATTAAACTGGGCCAGCCTGTGAAGGAGAACTCCATTACGTCTTTCAGAGATATTGGTTCTTGCTTTCTGTCTCAATCTGTGGGTTGCCTGTGGCTATGCTGAGGAGGAAAAGGCACACAACTCTTTTTCAATCTAGAATGATACACACACACACACACGCACACCTGCCTCTCTTTTTTATTTATTTCCAATTGATGTTTCTTGTTATCTTCAACATGCTGTGCAGTGCATTTAGAAAATGTAGTGCATTCAGAAGGTATTCAGACACCTTTCACTTTTTTCAATTTTGTTATGTTGCAGCCTGATACTACAATTACTGATACTACAATAATTTTTTTCTCATTAATCTCATTAATTTGTCTTTTAAGGACAAAGTAAAAATGTCTATAAATTTATTAAAAAGAAAAATCTAAAATATCACATTTACGTAAGTATTCAGACCCTTTACTCAGTACTAAGTTAAAGGAATTAAAAAAAATTGGAATTAAAATGGTCGTGGATGCTGTGAGAAGGGTTGGGCAGTGGGCGGAGCATGGGAGAAAGAGGAGAAGCAACTGTCATCTGTTAGTGGCCTCACCAAAATAACAGCATGTATAATGAATATGATTTATTGCTGGTAAAGTTTAAGTACAACATAATATGTTAAATGTCATGTTTTTCCTCAAGATAATATTAATAATATTATATAATATAAAGAATATAATAAATTATAATTGTAATTTTGTTTTAATGTTTACATAAACGATCATTATAATTGTATAAGTACCATTGTATACACTATGAATACATATGCTTCAGAGTAAATGTCAATCTGTACGACAGATTACGTCATTGTGATTCATGGGTCAAGTCACGTTGCATGCATTTCTCCGTGATGCGGTCAGGGTCGTTTGGTTGGCCATTTAATGCACTGTCATAAAACAATAAATAAAGATGGAGAGTGACACCAAAGTTAGCAGTATCAACAGTAGGCAGAGCACTGATAAGGTGGAGGACTTCTCTCCTCCTAAATCCTTGCCGAGACGCAGGCTGTCTTCATGAGCAGGTCTGAAGTCCACCTGTCTGCAGTTCTCAAAGATTTCTCGAGAAAAATGGTTGCTTCAAACAACGAGCTTTGACGTGTCGGTAGTTGATGGCCCACCAACCGCCTGCAGCCAGAGTCTAGCCCTGGCAGCATCATGGGAAAGCCATGCAACGGCCTTGAACTCTAACACCACGAAAACAAACACTTGCGACCCATGATCCACGAGCGCCTCTCTACTACTACGCGGCCTTACAGTTTGAAGCGTCAGTTATTTAAGAGAAATGTCTTCTCATTGGGCAAGAACACGCAATCTCATAAACAGAGTTGGGTAAAGTAGCCAAAATCTTTACTCAAGTAAAAGTATAAGTAACTAGGAAAATTATTACTCAAGTAAAAGTAAAAATGTATGCAATGAAAAAACTACTCAAGTAGCTAGTTACTTTGTATCTGATTATATAATTAATATTAATGCAAATATTTGTATATAAATATATTAATATGATATTTTATTCAATATTTTTTAAAGAATAGACAAACACAGAAGACAATCATTTCTGTGAATTTTATGTAGTCCCAATGTCAATGTATTTAACACTTAAACTTATTTGGAATAATAGACAATGTCATACTAAAGTGAACCTGCAGAGTTTTGTGTTTAAAGTGCATTTAACTATGATTATTTAAATTCTAATAATATCCTGGATCCCTTTCAGTCTGGCTTTAGAGCAAAACACAGTACAGAGTCTGCTCTCCTAAGGGTAGTAAATTATCTTCTGTTATTTACAGACTCTGGTAATTGTTCTATTCTGCTATTATTGGATCTGAGTGCAGCTTTCGACACTGTGGATCACAGTATCCGGCTAAAAAGATTATATCACAAGGTTGGCATCTGCGAAACAGCATTGGATTGGTTTGTTTCATATCTTTCAAATAGGAGTTTTTCAGTGGAAATGGGAAAATTTTCATTAGGCAAACACCCCTTTACTTTTGGTGTTTCCCAGGGCTCCATTCTGGGTCCAATATTATTTTCTTTGTATTTGCTCCCTCTTCGTTCCATATTTAAGTCTCACAAAGTCTCATATCATATTTATGCTGATGACACACAATTTTATTTCCTGTTGAGACCAGATTCCAATGCAGTGTTCTCCTTGCTGGCATGTTTAGAGGACATCACGGCTTGGATGGACAATCATTTTCTTCAGTTAAATCAGAAAAAGACTGAAGCTGTTTGTTTGGCCCTCCTCATCTTGTGAAGAATTTAATTTATTTTTTGTTCTTTTCAAGATAATATCTGTGATAAATTAAAGAATCTGTGATTTATTCTTGATCATGATCTTAAATTCGATAAAAAAATAATTTTGTAGTTATAGGCAGTTTTCTGCAGCTTAAGGGGTTTCGCAAGCTTAGAAACCTCAGTTTAGACGATCTTGAGATTGTTATTCATGCCTTTATCTCAACAAGGTTGCATTACATTGCACTTTATGCTGAAATTAACCAGTTCTCGCTCTCACGTTTACAACTTGTGCAGAATGCAGCTGCTCGTTTTCTGACAGGGACTAAAAAGACGGATCATATCACTCTGGTCTTAGCCTCAACTCATTTAAGATTCAAATCTTTGTTTTTAAAGCACTTCATGGTCTCTCCCTGTTGTATATTTTAGATTTGATGGATCCATACTCTCCTGCTAAAACTCTTAGATCATCATCCCAGTTGTTGCTATTGGTTCCAAAAACTCGGTTAAAGGGGGCATAACTCACACAGTTTCTGCCAATCTCATGTTAATATTGAGTACCTATACAGTAGTATTGCATGTACGTCATATCTTCGAAGAGTGTTTAGTTTGATCACATTTATAAAAGAGAGATGCAGCTGTATGATTATTTCCGGAATAACGCAAGCTGCCGGAGGCAGGCCAGGGGGGAGGGATCTACAGCCCGAGCACACAATAACATTACATCATCGCATTAATCCCTTCGTGTTGTTAACATTATGCACGTACGCGCCGATTGCCAACAAAACACACACATATGAATTAGTTTCACTTACCGCGTGCGGTTCTTGTCCGGCATCTTTTAGTACTGGGACCACGCCATCTATCAGTTTTAAACGATCTCCAAATCCAGCATTATATCCACCATTTATATAACATCAATCACTGAAATGCCGTGAACAAACAAGCTACTGACTTCTCTCACTATCGCAAGAGTAACAAGCTTCAGTTCAGCTCACATTGCGAACGAGCTTGACACACAGCACAGATAATCTTGATGATAGGTGGGTCTTACTGCTCAACGGTTGGCGTATGGGTGGGCTCTTTCTTTCGCTTTGCCGAGCTTTTCCGGGAGAATTACCCAATAAAAGGAAAGGACCTCTGTTTCAAAACAAGGATCCAGATTTATAAAAAGCTTTCCGAAACAGGTTGTAGTGCCTGGTGAGCGTATCAAGCACAGAAATACTACGTCATACGTCCAACTCGTTTTTTAACAAGCTGACCATGTTAAGTATGAGAAGCCAGCAGTTTAACAGTATAAAGAAGTCAGAATGCATGAAACACCATTCAACCCCCCCTTTAAAGTCTAAAGGTGATAGGGCTTTTTCAGTTCTTGGTCCTAAGCTCTGGAACTCATTACCTTTGCCTCTTCAAGTAATCTCTCAAAACCACCACTCTCAAAAATGTTTTCTCAGGATTTTTCTTAGCTTGAGACATTATTTGTTTTAATAAGCTTATTGTTTGTTTGTCATTGATGTGTTTTGCTGGATGTATTTTAATTTATGTTTGTGCAACACTTTGGTCAGCACAAGTTGCTTTTAAAGTGCTATATAAATAAATTTGACCTTGACCTTAACTAACTTCCTAAGATGATCTAGAACATCTGTGGTGCTCATATTAAATACAAACTGATTTTAGACAAAACCTTTCCTCATGTTGTGTAGGGTTGGGTACCGAAACCCGGTGCCAATATGGCACATTCACACTGTATTTTTAAATTTTTTAGTAAATGTTTTTTAATTTAATATATTGTTTTTTTATTTGATCTTTTGTAAAAGTATTGATTTAGGCACCGGTACCGTTTTAAAAGTATTAATTTGGCACCGGTATCGAAAAAACCTAAACGATACCTAACCCTAATGTTGTGTCACATGTGTGTGTTGTGAAAAATTCTTGTAAACATACAGTAAACAGTGAACCACACGTCCATCAACAAGTTTTCTTCCTTCTGTTCTTCTAATGTATATTTCTGTAAGTCCACGTCTAACAGGTCGCGCTCATGTTGCTGCGCCTGATGAACAGGTCGTGCATAACCGGCCACTTCAGACGATTCAGTTAGTGCTGCGAACTGAACAAATCATTTGAACTGATTTGCTAACCTATTTAGATGCTTTTGCCCATTGTTCAATTAATGCTTTTAAAAGAATCGACTCAAAAGAATCATTCTCTTGGTAATGCCCCAGTAAAAAGAGACAACAACCTTGAAATAAACAAAACATTTAATAATCCCTTAAAATGAAGGAACGTCATGCAGTGTAATGAAGTAAAAGTACATATTTTCTATTAGAAATATACTCAAGTAAAAGTACCCACTTTTAAATTTACTTTAAAAGTACATATTTTCCAAAATGTTACTCAAGTAAATGTAACGAAGTAAATGTAGCACGTTACTACCCACCACTGCTCATAAATAATAATGAAACACCAACACGTCATCGTTGTACTATAGTGCTTTGCCACGTCACAGGTTGTGACGTTGACACAATATGGAGTTTAAACCTGGAAGACAAAAATATCACAAAAAAGCTAAAAATTAACTACTATTAAAATTAACAGATACTAACATTGTCTTCTATGATGTGCAACACAACTAACTCTGTTAACATCTAAAGAAATGTTGGTTAGTGTTTCATGAAGCTTTAAAACCCATTTGGCAGCCATTACAGCTTCAAGTCTTTTTGGATATGACGGATTGAACCTGGATTGGGGTATTTTCTGCCATTCTTCTTTGCAAATCTTCTCAGGCTCGGTCAGGTTGGATGGGGACTGTCGGTGGACAGCCATTTTCAGGTCTCTCCTGAGATTTTCGATAGGGTTCAAGTCAGGGCTCTGGATGGGACACTCTAGGACAGGGGTTCTCAACCTTTTGCAACTCATGGCCTACCATAGGCTGTTTAAAAACATTCAGAGGATCACCTTTCCAAATATAGCTAGGAATAACAGAATATTTAAATGATATACTGTTAATCTGTTATGCCACTGTAGCAGACTTAGTTAAGTTAGCTAGATAAAAACTGTCCTTGTATAATCATAGAAAAGACTTGGCAGGTTTACTCAGTAACCATTTATTCAAGTAACAATAACAGGGCAGGTCTGACCAATGACACACACAAGGGGGAACCCTCTTTACCACATCCTATCCCAGATATCCAAAATTCCTCTATTATACAAACACAACAGACAATATATTGTTTTACAGACCATAAAAAATGAATAAAATAACAAATTAAAAATATATCCCCACATTCAGGCTAATATACCAGTAACAACAGGTCAGAAACACAGGTGTGTCACAGAGATCAACAACACAGTATTCATCAACAACCACTCTAGCACAATTAATAAATTCCAACACATTAACATATTTACATGAACGGGTTTTGGAGTATGGGAAAAACAATATATACTGAGACAAACTTTGCTTCAAAATGTATATTCTGCATACCCTCAGCAAGACACTTGGACTTGCTTCTTGGAGATAAAGAGATGAAGTCTTGGTAAAATGGGTGAGAGACTGACAAGGAGAGTAGCTTCCAAAATAGCTTTCAGTCTGCTGCTTGCTTTTGATTTTGTGATAGTCACAGTGGAGAACCTGACTCACATAAGTATGTGGCGGTGAAAGGCAATAGAAATGTGATTGCCCGCTTTGACAGAGAGGGATATTCACTTGCAGACAGTAACCAAGGTCAACTTGTGTGTGTTGAAGTTTTAGGCTGCTGTCAGCTGATAGTTCCATTAGTTAATTTTCCAACACAGTGGACAGAGCAATGTCTCCTGAATTAGGATCCACATAGAACGGGTCCAAAATCCAAAGGTATTTTCTGAGTTATAACACTTAATGTTCATGTGAGAAGAGGCTTCCAAAGTTTCACTCAGATGTGGAAACATGTCAAATCATCCCTCTTTGAGAATAAGTTTTTTCTTGAATTTTCTCACCACACAATTTTGCTTGCACAGAACTGTCTCCCACATCTGATTTTCTTTTCAGAAAACAAACATTCAATCAGATGTTGTGACGCAATTGCTGTTGCAACATTTAAACATAGATTTTTAGATAATACATCTTCACTTGACTTTAATGTTTTTGATCATGTAAATTGATCATGTAGATTATTAGAAAGTATCAAGATTTGTCAATTAAAAAATACATAAAAATTAATTTTTCTGTAGTCTATACGGCCCACCAGATGTTGTTCTTTAAGCTACTCATGTGTTGCCTTGGCTGTGTGCTTAGGGTCATTGTCATGTTGGAAGGTGAACCTTTGGCCTAGTCTGAGCACTGTGGAACAGGTTTTCATTGAGGATATCTCTGTACTTAGCTCCATTCAGCTTTCCCGCAACCCTGACCAGTCTCCCAGTCCCTGCTGCTGAAAAACACCCCCACAGCATGATCCTGCCACCACCATGCTTAACTGTAAGGATGGTATTGATGAGCGGTGCCTGGTTTCCTCCTGAAATAACGTTTTTCATCAGACCAGAGAATCTTGTTCCTCATAGTCTGAGAGTCTTCCAAGTGGGATTTTTTTGTGTTTTGCTCTGAGGAGAGGCTTCTGTCTTGCCACTCTGGTGGAGGGCTGCAGTGATGGTTGTCCTTCTGGAACTTTGTCCCATGTCCACACAGGATCTCTGGAGCTCAGTTAGAGAATTTAAACAATTGTAGTATCAGGCTGCAACATAAAATTGAAAAAGTAAAGAGGGCTGAATGCACTGTAACACGACCCGACAAGAAAATTAAAAACCACTACTATTACAAGCTGTCCGTGGTAAATCCAGCAAGGGTAATGACATCGTTTTAAACACCGCTCTTTCATGTACTTGCTCAATAATTGGTTTTAGTTCATTTTTAATCAAAAAACGTACGGATTGCCACTTTAAGCAAACATATGTTATTGATAGGGCTGGGTATCAAACTCAGTACTTTTAATGGCACTGACCAAATTATGTTGATACTATCAAGTATCAATTCACATTAAATCGATCCCAAATTTCAATACCTAAAAACGCATCTGCGCGCTGTGCAAGAGTAGTGTGGAGAAAGATAGAAAGCATGCGTTAAAACGTATAAACACATTGCATTACATCAAATACAAACAATTATATTGCTGGATTTTTTGTATAATCTAGTAACAGAAATGCAATATAACATGAATAACCATGTTGCGCGGCCATGTTTGGTACAGCAGCCCTAAACGAACAAACAGCTCACAAAGCACATTTCATCTATATCCCCTGCGGTACATACTCTGGTTGTTCCTGACTTTACGGAAGAGAAAATCTCGCTGTCAAATCAAACGCCTTGAACAGCTTTGCTATTTACCATTAGCTATCTGCTTCACTACTCACCGTGTACTAAATTGTCATGCCGGACAGAGAGGTGGAGACCCAGATGCGGGGAGAAAAATAATAATTTATTTGGCACACACACTAATCCACAGAATTAAAAGTCACAGACCACCGGGAATCCTGCGTCCGGGGAGTATCGATCCGGCGAGGAGTCCTCTCGACCCGCGACCCACAAGGGGAGAAACCAACCCGGAACGAGAGTATCGATCCGTCACGGCAGAAGAGGTGTGGTGGTGTGTGCAGTAGGGGAGAGCCTGGGCACCAGTGGGGAGCTACGGGAAAACGTGAAGCAGCAAGACAAGGTAGAGAAAAATGACAAACGGCAAGGCTTGGTAACTCTAAACAAGACAGGACAAGACTAGAGGATCGGGGTTGACTTTGCATAACACAAACAACGGTCCAACAAGGACGAGAGAACAAGAGGGGAATTAAATAGGAAAAGCTAACAAGGCTAGATGAGGGGCAGGTAAGGAGAGAATCAAGCTAGCGGGGCTGATGATGGGAATACGCTACAGGTGCGAGAATGAGAAAGATGTGAGTGGGGAAAGACCAGACAGGGAAACGCGGGGGGCAGGAGCGTGTAACGCAGACACCAAGCACGAGGCGCGCTGTCAACGCAACCCACGTGCTCGACACAAAACAAAACAGAACACACAGGTGGGACCGAGAGGCCGGAGTCGTGACACTAAATAACACGCAAGAAATATATCTAATTATAGAAACTTTCATGATAATACACATGTTAAAGGGCCACTATCCCAGGTGTTTTTCACAATGTAAAAATAGTGTCTGGTATCCCCAGAATGTGTCTGTAAAGTTTCAGCTCAAAATACACCACAGATCTTTTATTATACTTCGCTCTATGTTTCCAGTTTTGCCTGTGAGAAAAAAACGTGCTTTTAATGCAAATAAGCTGCTGGTCTCCGCCCCTTTCCAGCAGAAAGCGCCAGGCTGAGAGCCTGCACTTCAGTAACAACAAAGAGAATGATCACATAAAGCGAATGATAAACACTTTCTCATTTTAATAAACCAAACACATTGCTTTAATAAGTGAAAGTCCACAGGACAAACGCGTTATCTGTCTTTACAACGAGTACATTGACTTTATTAGTGAAGTTCACAGGATAAACGCGTCATATAAAAACTGAAAACACCAACTGTGTCAGTGAATGCATGCACGTGATGTTTGTCAGTGAAAGCACACATTCTTGTAGCTCACTGCAAGTAGCTCACTGTAAGTAGTCCAGTGTGAAAGCAATAGTGGACAGTGTACAGCTCGATGAGGGCGGAGACAGCAGCAGTCATGGGCAGGGCTTAATCAATGTGACTTCACATTGCTCAGAGAATGCAAACAGCTCATTCAAGAGCACTTATGAGGTTTATCGGGATTATAAAAAAGTGAATGGGTGGATTTTTTACATTCTAGGGTGGTTCTGTGCACACACTCCTGACACACAGTTATGTTTAAACATATTTAAAAGTGCATTTTCTGGAATAGGGGCCATTTAAATGATTAATTACGTTAATATTTTCTTACCTTTGTAAAGAAACATTGTTGCTTGAATCACTGCTATCCGCTGTCTCAGTCAACGACATCTATTTTACAGTTGCAGCCGTACTTCGTACTTCGAAAGGGAGGGGTTGTAACGGTTCTGTTTGTCCCTGGACTACAATACCCATCATGCACTTCTTCACCCGCCATCTTTGATTGGACTCTCACCTGTGTCTCATCTGTGTGTGCACCTGTTCTGTGTTTGCCATGTGTTCTTGTGTGTATTTAAGTTCCATTTGAGTTCTGTTCTTGGTCGGGTCTAGTTGTTATATTCATGTCTTTATGTCAGAGCTTTGTTTACTTACCTGTTTATCGTGTTATTGGAATACTTACCTGTTTATCGGATTATTGGAAAACTGACCTGTTTATCGGATTATTGGAAAATTTACCTGTTTATCGGATTATTTGAAGAATTTACCTGTTTATCGGATTATTGGAAAATTTACCTGTTTATTGGATTATTGGAAAACTTACCTGTTTATCGTGTCTTTGGAATACTTTTCTGACCACCTGTTTTGTGTATGCTGTGCCTGTGGCAATAAATCTACCATCAATTCATCCCTTGTGGCGTCCTCATCTGCCTATTCACCTGCACCCGTGACAGAAGACCGAACCCCCCGTGACAGAAGACCGGACCACCAACCATGACCATGCCACAAAGGACTGAAGGCACTACCACCACTCCTCCGGAGATGACCCTGCTGTCAGTATGGCAAGATGGCGGGGCTCTGGAGAGTTATGCGTGGGAGTACTTTGAGGCATGTGAGCGGGTACCGTGGGACGACAGCATCCTCAATCACACATTTCTGATCGGCTTGGATGACGATTGACTCGCCTCCCTTTTGCTCCCTTACGTGGGGAAGTTCCGGCTGAAGGATTTTATAAATCTGGTCCTCCAAGCTACGGGTTCTTCCTTTCGCGTTGGGGAGGCTGACGGGAGAGCGAGAGTTGGTCATCCAAGTCCGATCAGGTGCGGAGGGGTCGTCTTCACTCACCCAAGCTCCATGCCTCAGTCCCCCGCAGAAACTGGACGCCGTAAGAGACGACATTCGGCCCCGCCTGTCCAGGCCTACGAGCCTGCCCCGCCTGTCCAGGCCTACGAGTCTGCGCCACGCCGCTCACCCGAGCCTGCGCCACGAAGCAAGTCTTCAGAGCCCGCGAGCAAGTCTTCAGAGCCCGCGACCAATAATTCCGAGCAAGCGCCACGAGGCCCACCTGAGCCAGCGCCACGAAGCAAGTCTTCAGAGCCCGCAACCAAGTCTTCAGAGCCCGCAGCCAAGTCTTCAGAGCCCGCAGCCAAGTCTTCAGAGCCCGCTGCCAAGTCTTCAGAGCCCGCTGCCAAGTCTTCAGAGCCCGCTGCCAAGTCTTCTGAGCCCGCAACCAAGTCTTCAGAGCCCGCAACCCCAGAACATCGAACCCACCCGCCCTCGTCCATTGCTTCCTTCTCTGCTGCCGTGGGTTGTTCAGTCAGCGACTGGGTTAAAGGATCCCTCATCCTTGACTCCCGCCTCTGAGGCCCGGACTCCACCTCAGCCCATCAACCCAGTGGCTTCACCTTGGCTCATAGCTCCCTCGCCTCCACCTTCGCCCGCTCGTCCACCAGCTCCACCGGGCTTCCTCGTCCCTCCGGCTCCGCCTTGGTCGGTCGTCTGCCTGCCATCGCCTCCGGACTCCTCTACTCCGGTTGCGCCTCATCGCTCCGTCCTGCCTGCTCCCTTGAACTCCTTCCTCCCCTCGGCTTCACCTTGGTCCTCGGTCGCTCCGGCTCCATCGCGGACTCCCGGATCTCCGCCTCTGCCTTGGTCGCCTGGGCCGTCGGTTCCACCCTGGTCCTCTGGATCTTCGCCGTCTCCTTGGCCCATCGGCTCTCCACCCTGGCTCCTCCCTCCGTCTACTCCACCGTCTCCTTGGCCCATCGGCTCTCCACCCTGGCTCCTCCCTCCGTCTACTCCACCCTGGATTCTGGACTCACCCTGTTCCGGCACCCTCCAGAACCCCCACCCACCCGCCTCAGTTGGACCTTGTACGGCGCGAGGACGCGCCTACAGGAAAGGGGGGTAATGTAACGGTCCTGTCTGTCCCTGTTTGTCCCTGGACTACAATACCCATCATGCACTTCTTCACCCGCCATCTTTGATTGGACTCTCACCTGTCTCTCATCTGTGTGTGCACCTGTTCTGTGTTTGCCATGTGTTTTTTGTATGCATTTAAGTTCCATTTGAGTTCTGTTCTTGGTCCGGTATATATTCACGTCTTTATGTCAGAGCTTTGTTTATTTACCTGTTTATCATGTTATTGGAATACTTACCTGTTTATCATGTTATTGGAATACTTACCTGTTTATCGGATTATTGGAAAATTTACCTGTTTATCGGATTATTGGAAAATGTACCTGTTTATCGGATTATTTGAAGAATTTACCTGTTTATCGGATTATTGGAAAACTTACCTGTTTATCGTGTCTTTGGAATACTTTTCTGACCACCTGTTTTGTGTATGCTGTGCCTGTGGCAATAAATCTACCATCAATCCATCCCTTGTGGCGTCCTCATCTGCCTATTCACCTGCACCCGTGACAGGGGTGAGCAACTCTGCATACGGTTAGCATATTATATTTTTATTTCACTTATACTTGTTCAGAAAAATAAGACATCTTTGCTTTAAAGAAAGAGCAGTCGAAACAGCAATATGGAACATCTGTCCATGGTTGCCTCATGTGGTTTTCAGTATTGTAAATACTGTCGCAAAGCTTCCTGTGTTCAGCTCAATACACGTAAGCTTGTTTACAAAGTGGCCGGAACCGGCACAAGTGTGTCATTTTAACATAATTTGACTTCAACCCATGTAAAGAAACATGACAAAGTTACGTGTTGCAGCTTTGAATAAAATAGCATAAGCAATGCCTGAAAAAAAACATGGGCAAGCAATACTTTTATGCATTGCCGTCACATGTACACGATATTTCCAAAAGTATTGGGTCACCCTATCTAATAAACAGGTTTGACGACTTTAGTAATTTCCATGAGTACAAATCTTAATGCTGTAACATATCATGATATTCTATGGAAGTGTGTGCTTTCTATTTAATAGCAACTGTTTGGATATTGGCCTCATATCAAAGTATGTGTCTGTTGTTCCCAGCAGAACCTTAGCGGTAAGAGTGTGCCGATCTCCTGTAGGAAGTGCTCTGCAACACTGGGTGAGGAAATCACTTCAGGTATGCAAAACAAAGCAGTATACTTGTGTAACACTTTTCAGTATTTTAAATGACTGCAAATAAATAAAACCACAGCATTAGCCCTAATGTATCATGGGTCATTCATCTCATCTTTATCTACTTGAAGATCATTAAAGCCATGCTTGGAAATATATAAAAACATTTAATCTAATTAAAAATATTCTATTTTTCCGGGCTTTGTTGTGAATTTGTATGTATGTTATTATAAAATATAAAATGAATGAAGTAACATTTTTTAGGGAAAATGCTTTTTAATTTGCTTTTGTAATACATCTGTTAGATATGATTGTTTCTCATTCTTTCAACAAACCCCTGAACCGCTGGAAGTGCAGTTTTGTGATATTATAGGCAACAAAGGATACATATAACTGCCTTCGCAGATAATTGCATCTTGGTAGGCAGGATATTATGCAAAACTAGAGTCAGACGTGACTACAATTTTTCAGGTTTCATTTGTTTACTCTGAATCCAAGCCCATCTATGACTCCACAAGATTTTTCACAATGATATCTAGAGATAAATACATAAGCATGGGTTTATATTACAGCGCATGACCACAGAGTTCAGCTTTACTTACTTCCAAGAAAAGTCTGTTTGTTTCTTTCAGATCTTGACAGTGCTTGTATAATTTAGGCTATAATTTCCTCTATTTGCTATAATTTTAGACTTCCTGTAATATATCTCTGTCTTGTGTGTTTCAGAGGCACTGAAGCTTTACATAACTGAAATATTAGTGGAGCCAAGTGAAGATGGGAAGTTTGATGAAACACAACACGGTTTAGGGCCCAAGTCAAATTCAACAAGGTTAACAAGGTAAAGACTGTTATTACACCCACTGTATGTGTCTGTGTGTATGTGTTAAAACAATACCATTGTGCTGTTTGCATATTTGCAGAATTTTACATACAATGTAGTGTTTTACACATAATGTACACAAATGAAAGTGACCTATTTTTTGTCAGATATGGTGATCCATACCCGAAATGTGACCTCTGCATTTAACCCAACCAGTGAATAGTGAACACACACACTTCAAGTCGTGAACACACATACACCGGGGCAGTGGGCAGCTAACACTGCAGCGCCCGGGGAGCAAACGGGGGTAAGGTGCCTTGCTCAAGGACACGTCAGTTGTTACCTGCCGGTACTGAGAATCGAACCGGCAACCTTCTGGTTATGAGTCCGACTCTCTAACCATTAGGCCACAACTGCCCCATTATACAAATGCAGTATAAATTAATTTTAGTGTCCTGTTCAACATTCTTTTTATGCACACTAGATGTTGGGATGGAAAATGGTTCATGCCAAAACTGTTGCTTTAAAATTTGAAGCACACAATAGAATATGAGTATTATATGCTGTAGCTCATGATAATGACAAAAGTAGTGAAACCTGTTTATAAGAAAGGGATCGTCCCAATGTTTCTGTTAATTTGTATGTTTACCAGAAAGATTGTATTCAGAGCATTTGTTTATCATGTCTTACACAGACAGCGATTCTTGGAGCAAACTTTAGCCTCCAGATTGGTTGAACTTTCATCTGCACAAAGTATATTTCGGTTTTCCATCCAAAGTCCAGATGGAAAAGCCATAATTTTGGTAAGGCAATAAAAGTCTATATATATATATATATATTCATAGGTGTGTTGTCTTTATGCAGTTAATGGCAATGTATTGAATATTTCCTGCCCATACCCTTTCACATATTGTGAAGTAGTATGATCTAAAGAATTTCAAAGCTGTAGTCTTTCTATTATCAGATATGGCTTCTGAATGCGGACACTCTGGTCGCCTCATTTCCTGATGCAGCGGAAAGCTTTGTCTTAACAGATGACATTCATCCTGAAACGGTTCAGTCATGCCAGGTGGTTAGAGCTGTCAAAGTCTTGTATCTTCTGTGCTCTGACAGCAAACACAAAGAGTAAGCTGTTTATTCACCCTGATGTCTTCTCTTTCTCAAGGCAATGTCTGTAAGACTTTTAGGCAACATAACATTTTTGATCAACTCAAAACATCCAACTGACACTGAACCACAGCAGTGTTCTGAACAACAGCACTTTAAGTTTAGACTTAAAAACCAATTGTGATCAAAACTGCATCTGCCTCAAAGTTTTGAAATAGAAATAGCAAATTATGTGCACATTTACAGATGTGTTGTGAACTAAAACTACATTTTAATAAAATTAAAGTCTTTGCAGAGCTGTTGAAGAACATTATCAAAGCTATTTAATATTTAATTCTATGTGACAAGAAAATAAAACATTAACAGTATGATTGGCTGATAACAGGAAACATGGTAACCCCATTTTGTGCTTTTAAGAGCATGTCAAAAGGTAGGGCTGGTACAACAGCTAATGTAATGTGGTATTTGCATTAATATTTTTTAATGCTATTTATTTACAAATTAGTATTAAATTAAAGCATGCAAATGTGTTAAGTGTTTGTGGATTCAGGTGGCTCTGCTTGCTCATGTTTGTATTATCCCCAGTGTAAGAGCTTGAGAAACCATGAAGCTATGCTGGAAACACTAAATGAATTACACAGAAATTGTGGGTGGCCGTTTTGCACATCATTGTTTCTCTGACACAAGAAGGTCGTCATGACTCCAACTCCCCCCACTCGTCTCCCTTACTCTCTCACTCTGCTCTTTTAAGCATGCATTATGTCTGCTAATTTTCCTGCCCTGCAGTATGTGTTTCAATGTCTCTCCTCCTAGTCTGGGGCTGAGGTAATGTGTTTAAACATGATTCATGACATGAATTTTAGGGCTTCAAATTAACTTCCTGTAAATAGGTTTTAAGAACCAGAAGAAACACTCTCTCTAAAGCTCTATTCGGACGCTAATTGTTTCTCATAGGGAGGTAAGATATTTTTACAATTTACAGGGGTACATTGGTGATTTTATTGCCGTCCGAATCCAGAATGTCATTGTTTTTCTCCTACCACTCGCAGAAAAATCCCTGGATGAATTACCTACTGTTTTTTGACAAACACCAAGGTTGTGTGGTAATTTAAGTGCTGTCCGCATTCACATCTCTTGAGTTTATAACAGGTGTTATAAATACGTTTCGTAAGTCTGTTCTGACCACTTAAAAGCACTGTAGAGTGTTGCTCTTTAGTAGGTTCAGGGATTTATAGTGTCTGATGCATTCAAAATACCGTAAATGGCAGCATAAACAGCACAACATGACTCACATAACGTCATGTCATATACACGCACCTGAAGCGCTTCTGCGAACAGAGAGAAACAGTTTACAGATGGCAGAAAGTGCATGCTTTTGGCTTTCTTTATTTTACAAAAGCACAATGTTTTGTTGGTTATCGTGGATCTTTGCAAATAAATGTACAGCTTCGAATGATATCATACGTGTCTGTATGATTACCGTCCGAATAGGGCTTTCTTCAGCAGTTTAAGAGCTGTGTGAGCGCACAGATGGGTGAAATGTCCCGAATAGATCATCACCATAGTGTATGACAGGACATAAATCTCTGTGACGCTCTGTATTTTCATAGCTCGCTGTGACAGGATTAAAACCATAATGTTTCAAACTGTCAGGTTAATATCATTTACTGCCCAGCTGGTTTGCCAGGCACATAGGGCCCTCTCTTTTCTCATTTGCTTAATATTCCTCATATTTGTTCGTGCTAAGCTAAACCTTTTTCTGTTGGTCAGGCCAATTTCAACTTCATTTGTGCCAAATGTGTGAACACTGCAAGTAAAATCAAGTAAAAAAAAGAGACATTTTCTATAATATTTTCTTACATACCAATACCAGATATGTAAAATATTCAAAATGTATATTAAATACGAGCATTTATTTTAGTGACATTGACTTTTTTTACAGTCAGATTTATTTGTTTGCTTTGAAGTGAACATGATGTTCTTTAAATTATTCTCAAATCAAATCATGTATTTAATTATCCTATTATTTTCTTAACAGATTCAAATAGAAAAACATTTTGCATAAAATGGTTTCCATTATTGTAGCTCTGATTGAAAGATATTATTTAGTCTGGCACAGTCATTCAGATTCTCACTCATTTTTTCTTTTCTTTTTTCTAGCATTGTAGGTGTATGGGAGAATGACATCATTGTGCACCCTTTGCTGCTCCCTCAGAGCTCATGTGAGATGCTCCAGACACTTCTGACCTCCAGCACCTCCAGGCTGCCTGCACTCATGCGCTGCATGAACTCATATCAGGTCACATACTGCTCTGATGACACATACCAGAACGCATGACAGACACACAATATCTCCACTGCTTAGTCATTGTATCATGAGCAACAAATGTCTGCTTCTTTACAAATTGAAGTTTAGTTACCCCGCCCACACACAAAGAAAACCTTATTGGACAAAGATATTAAACACTGTATATTAAACATTTACATTTATACATTTGGTAGAAAAAAAAACGTAGGAATGTTAGTTATGGGTTCATGAAAGGAAAAATATAAAAATCAAATTGTAATTATAAAATACATAATTTACAATCGTACTTTATCTAATTTGATTACGGATGATGGATATGCCTACATTGGTTAATGAAGCAGCTTTACATTATGTAAGACGTTATGTAACGGAAGAGTTAAAAACACTAAAGTAATTTAAGAGTTAAAACCTTAAAGGGCCCCTATCCTAAAACATTCACTTTTAAATGTGTTTAAACATAACTGTGTGTCAGGAGTGTGTGCACAGAACCACCCTAGAATGTAAAAGGTCCACCCATTCACTTTTCTATAATCCCCAATAAACCTCATCAGTCCTCTTGAACGAGCCGATTGCGTTCTCTGAACAATGTGAAGTCACACTCATTAAGCCCTGCCCATGACTGCTGATGGACTGCTGCTGTCTCCGCCCTCATCCAGCTGTACACTGTTTGCCATTGTTTTCATACTGGACTAGCAGTGAGCTACAAGAATGTGTGAGAGATCGCGCTAAGAGATCGCACGTGTGCATTGACTGCATTCGCGGGGACGTGGGCATTGACTGCATTCGCGGGGACGTGGGCACACCTCGCACGCGTGCATTGAATGCATTCGCGGGCAGACCTCGCGCGCGTGCTTTCACTGACAGAGTTCGTGTTTTCAGTTTTTATATGATGCGTTTATCCAGTGAACTTCACTAATAAAGTCAATGTACTCGTTGTAAAGACAGATAACGCGTTTGTCCTGTGGACTTTCACTTATTAAAGCAATGTGTTTGGTTTATTAAAAAGAGAAAGTGTTTCTCATTCGCTTTATGTGATCATTCTCTTCAGCTTTGTTGTTACTGAAGTGCAGGCTCTGAAGACCAGCAGCTCATTTGCATTTAAAGTGACGCACCCCAAAACAGCACGTTTTTCCTCACAGGCAAAAATGGACACATAGAGCACAGTATAATAAAAGATCTGTGATGTATTTTCAGCTGAAACTTTACAGACACATTATGGGGATACCAGAGACTATTTTTACATTGCGAAAAACACCTGGGATAGAGGCCCTTTAAAAAGAATTGAACTATTATAATAAAATTGATTGTTTTATGATAAATTCAGATTTTTGTGCTTGTGAAGTTGTTCTTCTGGTCTAGCTGGTCCTGACCATAAGTGTCAAGACACAGAACATAAGGTTTGAGGAAAGTGATTTTGCTCAGCAATTGGCAGCCAGTCTTCACTGAAACCAGGCAAACTGTAACATTGGTTCATGGAAGCCAACATGTTCTGGGTTGTTTCATTGAGCATGCAGCAAGGTTGACTTACAGCACTGCATGAGTATAGTCTAGAAATGACAAGGTAACCTGAGGTACCCCAGTGAATAGTTAAGTACAATGGCAGATTTAGGCATGGGCGATGTGGGCAGTCGCCCAGGGCGGCATTTTGCAGGGGGCGGCATTTTGCAGGGGGCGGCATGCAGTTGGCGAGAAAAAAGACAAGGAATGTGTGATCGTTTTTACAGCTCATTTGCACCACACATCAATCACCATGCATGTCACCATGCGGTCAGTTAACCTCATCAGGATTTGGAGAGTGCACTGTGTTGCGCTGACTGATCAGCACATGACATCAGGTACATCGCAAGAACACTTTAAAAGCAAACTGCTCCGTATAATTTTAAATAGCTCTTGTGGTATGTGCTGATAGGTCTGCAGTGCTGCAGAAAGCTGAACATACATCTCATTTAAAAGTGTAGGGGTGGAACGTGAAGTGAGCGGGAGAACTTCTAAATCAACACACAGCATTATAGATGAGAAATAAGGCCTTTAGCTACTCAAATTAGAAACGTTTTTTTAGTTTATAGCGGGCATAACTCACGCAGTTTCTGCCAATCTCTTGTTCTTGAGTACCTATACAGTAGTATTGCATATGTTGTATCTTCGAAGAGTGTTTAGTTTGATCACAATTATAAAAGAGTGTAACTACAGCACGAGCAGACAATAACATTACATCATCGCATTAATCCCTTCGTTTTGTTAACAATATGCACGTATGAGCCGATGGGCAACAAAACACACATATGACTTTCACTTACCGCGTGCAGTTCTTGTTTAGCATCTTTTAGCACTGGGGCCGTGCCATCTATCAGTTTTAAATGATCTCCAAATACAGCATTATATCCACCGTTTATATAACATCCATCACTGAAATGCCATGAACAAACAAACTACTGACTTCTCTCACTATCGCAAGAGTAACGAGCTTCAGTGCAGCTCACAGTGATATTGAGCTTGACACAGCGGTAAATAGCAATCTTGATGGTAGACGGGTCTTACTACTGTATGCTCGACGGTTGGCGTGTGGGTGGGCTCTTTCTTTCACTTTGCCGAGCTTTTCTGGGAGAATTGGCCAATAAAAGGAAAGGACCTCTGTTTCGAAACAAGGATCCAGATTTATAAAAAGCTTTCCGAAACAGATTGTAGTGCTGGGGGAGCATATCAAGCACAGAAATACCACGTCATACGTTCAACTCGTTTTTTAACAAGCTGACCATGTTAAGGATGAGAAGCCAACAGTTTAACAGTGTAAATAAGTCATAATGCAGTACATAGCATGTTACCTCCACTGTAATGTCCTATACAGGGCTCCAGACTGCGTCTAAAACGGTCGCATTTGCGACCAAAAATATGACTTTGCGACTGATATTTTGGTAGAGATCGCCAATGGCGAGCGACCATGCAAATTTACTTACCAGCAGCTGGGCTTTTTCCCGCTCTCCATTTTTTCCACACTTCAGCATACCAATGCTCATGCACACACAAAGTGAGTGCGTTACTAGTATGCACTGTTTGCTGTGAATATTTTTAATGAGCCTGAGGACGAAAAATGTGATATGTTTAAAATGAAACTAACCACAGAGAAGTTCAGGGAACGTATCTGTTAAGACAGCGCTGGATCATTTTATATCTGTTCACAGCAAAAATGAACGACAGGTGAATTTTCTTGTTAAGTTTTATTTGAAGTTATCTTTACATTGTGTTGTGAACATGCAGAGTGTCCTTAATACACACAAAAATCATCAAAATGAACAAGCCCTTTCATTTTGCTTTAAACTTTATACTTTTTCATACAGTATAATATGGTCTTGGCATGCACATTTTCTGTTAGTTCAAATTAACTAGTAATTGGTATTCCGTACGGCCCTGCTCATGAGGGAAGACAACTTAAAACAAATAAATGTATACCTAAGAATGTAAACGTTTTGTTACTAAACTTTTGTTAGGACCTTTCTTTTGCATCTTTTGCATGATTTGCCTTTGAGTAGGAAAGGATCTTCTATAGCCTGATAAATATTCTCTTAACATGTCTTTGAAGTAGAGGTGCATCTGTATCACTTTCTGTTGTTTCCACTGCATACCTGCTCCTCATTAAAGAGGCAAAACTTCTCTCGTTTGGTAGCTCACGGGTCGTTTATTCCTTTCTCTTTGTGAAGTACTTTAGGGCTTGAGCTATGGAGGAAAACAGTGCTGATGTTTGTTTGTCTTGTTCTTCCAATGAATGAAGTGAAAGTTTCATTCTTAACTTTAACACTTTATTTCTTATTGTGCAGTTCATCAGAGTGTGCTATTTTGAAATTACACTTTTCACGCTATTATCATTTTCTGATAGATAAAATGTGTCAGATTATGGAAGTAAAATGGGGTGCAAGCTGCAATATTCATTGACTACATATACAGGTGCTGGTCATATAATTAGAATATCATCAAAAAGTTGATTTATTTCACTAATTCCATTCAAAAAGTGAAACTTGTATATTATATTCATTCATTACACACAGACTGATATATTTCAAATGTTTATTTCTTTTAATTTTGATGATTATAACTGACAACTACTGAAAATCTCAAATTCAGTATCTCAGAAAATTAGAATATTACTTAAGACCAACACAAAGAAAGGATTTTTATAAATCTGGGCCAACTGAAAAGTATGAACATGAAGAGTATGAGCATGTACAGCACTCAATACTTAGTTGGGGCTCCTCCTGTCTTGGGACTCGTCTTGCGCGACTCAACCGAGCAACGAAACCGGCAACGCACAGTAGTATCTTTTCTAATAATCTTTACTTTACTATTTTTCTCTCCATTCTTTTCGCCTTTTCTATCCTTACTCGCACAGCATGTGTTTCCAATTCATTCCTGTGGTCTCTCGACCACGAAACTCTCTCACGAGAGGAAGGTGGAGCAATCCTGCCAACCTTCGCACACTATCTGTACCTCTTCTACTCTTCCACTCTCTCTTTCCATTGGTGTCTGGAATTGTCAACCTGCTGTTAATAAATCTGACTTTATCCCTGCATTTGCATCCCACTCTGCTCTTAATATTGTAGGATAACTGAAACCTGTATTACTTCTGAGAACACAGCAACCCCTGCTGCTCTCTCTAGAGAGGTGGTGGCACCGGTCTTCTCATCTCCCAAGACTGGAAGTTCTCCACCTACCCCTCCGTAGTCAACACCAATTTTTTTGAATTCCATGCCGTAACTATTACTACTCCATTAAAACACCACATTGCAGTTATTTATCGCCCCCCCAGGTCAACTGGGTGAATTTCTAGAAGAACTAGACATGCTGCTCTCGTCTTTCCCTAAGGATGACTCGGCGCTTCTTGTCTTTGGGGATTTCAACATCCACCTGGAAAAGCCTTATGCCTCAAACTTCCACTCTCTGCTAACCTCCTTTAATCTCCAACTAGTCCCCACCACAGGTACACACAAGTCAGGTAACCAACTTGATCTCATCTACACACGCAGCTGTGATACAGAGAACACATTGGTTACACCCCTGCATGTCTCTGATCACTTTTTCATCACTTTTAATTTAATACTGCATTTCCTCAACTCACCAACCCCTCTGCCAGTCTCATTTAAGCAGAACCTACGTTCCCTTTCTCCTGCCCATCTTTAATCTTTCATAGAAACCTCCCTTCCATCCTTCACACACTTTGCATCACTTGATGTTAATTCTGCCACAGACACACTTCTCACAACACTAACCTCGTGTCTAGACACTATCTGGCCTCTTTCCTCCAGGCCAGCACGTGCTACTCCTTCCAGTCCCTGGTTGTCCAATACTCTCCGGGAACACCGGGCTAAACTTAGAGCGACTGAAAGGAAATGGCGCAGAACAAAAGACTTCGCTGACCTCTGTAAGTATCAGGCTTGGCTCTCTATCTTCTCTGCAGACATTCACACTGCTAAATTGGCATTCTTCCATGACAAAATTAACAGCGCCTCAGACTTGCACAAGCTTTTCAAAACTTTCAAAACTCTCCTCTGTCCCCCTCCACCACCTCCGTGTAACTCCCTAACAGCTGATGACTTTGCCAGCTACATCACAGACAAAACTAGGTCCATCAGCAGTCAATTTTCAGCTCCACCCATCCATGATCTCACACCACACATACACACAGCAGACCATCTTCTCTCCTCTTTTTCTCTTCTTAAAGAGGATGATGTCTCTAAACTTCTACTCTCTACTCACCCAACCACCTGCCCGTTACATTTACATTACATTTACATTTATGCATTTGGCAGATGCTTTTATCCAAAGTGACTTACATTACATTGTACTATACATTTATACATTTTGTATAGTGAGCAAGTGGGGGCCTTGCTCAATAGCACCTCAGCCGTTACCCGCCAGCCCTGAGAATCGAACCAGCAACCTTCTGGTCATGAGTCCAACTCTCTAACCACTGGGCCACGACTGCCCTAGACCGTTAGACCCCATCCCCTCACATCTACTACAAGCCATCTCACCCACACTCCTACCATCGCTCACTCATATCATCAACACATCTCTCAATACAGGAATTTTCCCCACTGCATTCAAGCAGGCCCAGGTAACCCTGCTGCTTAAGAAACCCACACATGACACTTCCCTACTGGAGAACTATAGACCCATTTCTCTCCTTCCGTTCATAGCAAAAGCACTTGAACGGGTTGTTCATTTACCATTGTTATGCTGATGACACTCAACTTAACCTCTCGTTTCATCCAGATGATTCCAAGGTAGCCACACGAATCTCAGACTGCCTGGCTGACATCTCTTCTTGGATGAAAGATCATCACTTTCAACTCAACCTGGCCAAGACTGAGCTTCTCATCCTTCCTGCCACTCCGTCAGAACAGCACCAGCTTACCATCCAGCTTGGTCCATCAAAGATAAACCCCATCAACTTCAGTCAGGAATCTTGGGATAATCATGGATGATCAGCTGACTTTTAAGGATCACGTTACTAAAACAACACGGTCATGCAGGTTTGCAATGTACAACATTAGGAAGATCAGACCGTTCTTAACAAAACATGCAACACAGCTTCTCGTCCAGGCTCTTGTCATTTCTAGACTGAATTACTGTAATGCTCTTCTGGCCGGTCTCCCAGCAAATGATCCAGAATGCTGCTGCACGCCTGGTCTTCAATGAGCCCAAGAGAGCACATGTCACACCTCTGCTCATCTCTCTGCACTGGCTCCCAGTAGCGGCACGCATTAAGTTCAAGGCACTGGTGCTTGCTTACAGAACAGCCACTAACACAGCACCCATCTACCTCAACTCTCTCTTACAGACCTACATCCCCTCCAGAAGTCTGCGGTCTGAAAATGATCGGCGCCTCGTTGTACATTCACAGAGAGGCATGAGATCCATCTCAAGGACATTTACTTTCACCATTCCCTGCTGGTGGAACGATCTTCCTGTTTCCATCAGGACGGCTGGATCAATTTCATAATTCAAAAAACAGCTGAAGACCCACCTCTTCCGTGAGCACTTAACTGCCTAATTATAAATTTAAAAAAAATTCTACCTCTCTTTTCCTTTTCTAATGTTCTCTATATACTTGCTTATACTATCTTGACATTGTATCTGAAACTTTGTATTACTAGCACTTCTCGTGAATATTGGTTACTTAGACGAATCTCTTGCTGTTTTCCTCAATCCGCTTTGGATAAAAGCGTCTGCCAAATGAATAAATGTAAATGTAAATTAAATGAAAGTTTTTTTCCTTTTGTTAAAAATATGTTAGCCTTAAGGACTTCAATAAACTGATATGCGCCTAAGCGCTGACAAAATTCGCATTTAAAGAATATAGGCATAGAAAGCGGACATTCTTGCATGTGAGCTTAAAAATCTAGAAATTCCGCTACACTTAAGCCTTTTGTCAAAGTTCTTGTCCAGTCAAATGCGCTTTAGAATCCGAAGAGTCCTGCCCCCTTCACTGCAGTGACACGTCATATCAGCCACTTGTTCGCACATTTATTATGTCCTAGATGGTGAATGATGCATAGTACACTAGATATAGTGTATGATTCAGACAGTGTAAACAATCTAAGTCTAATTTCTCGTCAGTGTCACGCGGGCGGGTGCACGAGTATGCTCCTGTTAAGAGACAAGACAGCACATAGTGGATCATATGCACAGATCATACATGTAAATCTGTGGAGAAAACAAAACATATCTGATCTGTTTTAAGTCTAAACAATATTTGTATGTTAAGGCTCCATGGAAGAGATTAGACATTGCAGCCTTAATGAGGTAAGAAGCAAATGCCAGTGTCATGCACCAACGTAAATCACAAGCTTTAAATGATATCAATGATCTTCCTAATCTCTCCAATTAGACTTCTATACAACTGTGGCTATCACGCTGTTCAATGCAGCTTTACCAGGCTGAAATGCTATTGGTTACTTTAAAAGTATGGCAGGGCCATTTGTCTCACGCTATATGTATTTTTCAATTGAAATTACGTTAACATCAAATAATGCTGCCCGTTCCAAGACCTTTAAGCATTTAATCATCTGTTAACCATATTTTATCAGTTCTTCTAAGGCTTTTCTATGCGGCATTTGATAAAACTTTGTCCAACAACACAAATATCTCTCTCTGAAGTGTCCATCACGACAAGTTCCCTTCAGTAAATAATGCAAAGCATTCAATGCTTAATTGTCAGAAAACCATGTCAAACATTTCAGAACTGCATCGACATTTATAGGCTATGTATGTATTTTCAAACCATGGGTCGCGAGACTTAAAAAATAGGTTGTTGGTTTAAGGAAAATGTAAATTAGCCTACATGTAAAATGAAATAAAAAATATGAAAATAAATTATTCTAAAATGAATTCATATGCAGAATATTTGACAATTAACAATTTAACAAAACAATATGCTGCTGAGTTTGGTTCACTTTAAACCAAAAAAAGGAAATGACAGAGCGCATCCTGTGAGTTTTATTTATTTTTGTGTGTACACTACTAAAAGTAGCTAACTTTGCAGTATTAAATCACTTATTCATATCTGTTTGACCATAAATCATCACAGATTTTTTTTAAGTTGTTTCTGCCGTTATAAGTAACAGTTCAAGCACACACACGATATTCCAGCATTGCAGACTGTTCATTATCAAAATAAAATTGTTATTGACATAAGTATTATATGTGCTTTTTAATTAAATATATGCACGGTCAGCACGAAGTCGTCCATTAGCGCTTGGATCTGCCAAATGAGGGATAGTTCACCCCAAAAACATTCTGTAATCGTTTGCTCACCTTTGAGTTGTTCCAAATCTGTATACATTTATTTGTTCTGATTAACACAGAGAAAGATATTTGTAAGAATGCTTATAACCAAACTGTTCTTGGACCCTATTGACTACCATAGTAGGAAAAAATTACTTTATATTTTTTTTGTTCTATTGAAAGGTCTGAGGCAAAAAGGTCTGAGCCACTTTTGACTACCTTTGTCATTTTTCTTACGAAGGTGGTCACTGTGGTCCAAGAACTATTTCGTTACAAGCATTCGTCTAAATATCTTTGTTTGTGGCCATACAAAAATTTATACAGGTTTGGAACAACTAGAGAGTGAGTAATTCATGACAGAATTGTTATTTTTGGGTGAACTATCCCTTTAAGCCCTGGTCATAGTATGGTAACATGCTATTCTAAACATTGCATCTCTCTCTCTACAGGTGGCATACATGCGGATGTGATGAAAACATTTCAAGAACACACTGATCCAGATACTGTCTCCAGTTTATCATCACATGCATTACTTAATGAAAAACATCAAGATAGACTGTTGGGCTGTACAAATTTATTTTCATTGCATTTTATTAAATTATGTATATTGACAATGTTTTGTACAAAACATTTTGGATTGTGTTTTGATCTATTGCTTCATTATCAAGTCTGCATGATAAATGGATGAAGTGGCCAGTATGTGTGTTTAATTTAGATTTTCAGAATGTATTCACAGTGATGTCTGGCCGTCTGTGTCACAGCCATCATGCTTAATTAAATGCACATTAAAAATCATTCATATGTTCTTAACATATGTTAATTTAGTTCACTTTCTATCTCAGTAATAGTGTACTTTGCCAGAGGAGGACCGTTTATCTCTGAGCAGCAAAGTTGGTGATTGGAAACACTGTGTTCCCAGTTATGACTGAGGTAATATATTCACAGTGCTCTCTGAATATGTTCAGAGCTTGCTGTGCTTAATAACACATTATGATTTAGATGTCTGATGACAAGCGGGAACACATGATACTTTTTTAAAACTTCTCCATTTCACCTTTGTGTGGAATGCATATAAAAAAATAGACCTTTTAGTTAAAAATAGTTAACTGTATAGAAGTTTCTGTATTGAACCCATATTAAGCAAAACACATTTTCCAATCATAAACAAAAATTATAATGTTTTGTTAAAGTATTAGAGTAAGTTGTTTACTAAGGCAAGCTTTGGTGCTATTTTTCATACTTAGTGTTAGCAATTTGAACAAACCTTTAATCTTAGTATGACAAGTAAACAATTTGGGCTACAAACACCTCATAATTGTTTGAGGACCCTGTCCTATTGCTTTTATATTGAAGGAGGTATAGAATAAACCAGTCCTAATCTGACCCCCAATGTCAAACTGGTAATTGATCCACCGTGGGAGTTGGGCACTAACAAGCACATCTTGAGATTGGAGAGTGAGGTTTAACACAACACAGCTCTCTCGCACCATTATGCTTGTCACTATTAGCACCTATAATGTTATTGTTTTTAGAGGAATTTTTTACATACCCGAGTAATAAAGAGAAACTATTGCTTGAACTCTAAAGTGGTCTGAACTTTGTCTTTGACCACTTATTTTCTAAATGCTTAAATTTCTACTATAGCTGCAGGCACAGTTAGCTGTAGAATTCATAGCAAAATTACAAGGTTTTGTTTACTGTAATTATATCAACAGGCAAATCCTTGTAAAACTATATATATATGATATATATATATATATATATGACTGTGATTTTAAACAGGAATTTTAGAGAGTATTTGATGAAGATATTGATACAGGAACTTGTTCTACCTTTGTAAAGAACACTGTGAGGTGAGTTTGAACAGTGATTGTTATATTCTCAATAGAAAGCGCTGATGGCTATGAAGGGAAGAATAAGCTAATGAAGCAAAAGCATATGTGCTGGTGAGCTGTCACAGAGTTCTTCTCAAATCTAATAATAACACAGGACTGGTTCATTAATTGTACAAAAGCGCACAAACTGTTCTCTGACATTTCATTAGACCCACTTAATATACTATTCACAGCATGGGCAAACTCACGAATCACCAACTATAAATAATACAATATTCACATTAGGAATTTCAGCATTCTTTAAGAATTAAAATATTGCTTTCAAGGAAGTATCTGCCCATTATTGCACAAATGTTTTACCACTGGTCCACTAGTTCTCTGGTTTTATAAACTGGCCACACCTGAAAATATACTCAATTTATTGAGATGTTGACTCAAACCACAAATGTTTTATGAATAAGTTAAATAAATTAATCTGAAATTGAAAGATTCTCTAAACACCTCAACAGAATTATTTGTTTCACACCGGATATAAATAGTATTCCACTACAGAGAAAGTGGATATTTTCTTCACTGCCACCAGTGTGCAGCATCCAAATCCAGAAGAGACTTAAGGTAGTGTAGCCAGTCATGGCTTAGAGGTCAACATATAAATGATACAGTATTCACATGTGTCAGGAGACCAGATTTATAGTATGTACATTTTATTGACTACATAGAGTAAGGAACCTTAATTTAGCACCTCATCAGTAAACTGAAGCAGTGGAAACCCTGGGTATAGAGATATGTATGACCTAATATTTTAACAATGGCATTGACTATAAAGGTGAAATAAAAAACAGAGTAACTGTCACAGTATTCACAATATTTTTACTTGGAGGCCGCTATTTTTTTGTTGTTGTCAAAATACGTGACGTCAAATGGTTACAACCTAAACCCGTTCTCTTAACGCTACGACGAAGTACGTTTTTTTTTTATAAATGTAAATATATAAGTAAAATATGAGAAGTCAAACATAAGATAAGATAAATAAATACACAGGAACAGTATGTGGCGGTATGTCCTCTTGACACAATAAGCCTGCCTGCCAGCTTTGAACTACTGTCTTTAAGACAATTAAGACAATATCATCCATCATTATTGTATACTTTATACATTATGACAATATACTGATAAACAAAATAACAAGATGCTTTGCTCTGTCCTAATGACCGAGAGAGAGAGAGAAGACCGTATCAACATGCATTTTATAATGGCTACTCTTGTATATAATAAATTTTTTGTTATTAATATGTATGTTTGCATTGTTCCAGACCAACAATATTAAAATGTATGAAAATACACCAAATAGTCTTTATTTTTTTATGTATTATTTTAGCATTATTTTATATATTTATTTTTTCTTTCAGCACCTTATATCAGGGGTCCCCAACCTTTTTGTAAGGGAGGGCTACCTGAAGAGATAAAATCATCTAGAGGGCTACTTGTTGATAAAATACTTTCAAACTTTCCAAATTGAGTTTTCTTTCACATGTGTTTGCACTTAAAACACATGCTAATAGTAACATTTCATGTCGATGTAGCACTTGGCTGATGGATATAGTCACAGATTATATTGAGCGTTATTGTTGAGCCCTGTGTTTGGCAGACACCTTACGGAGTTCATGCAGGCTACCAGTTGTCCGCGGGCACCATGTTGGAGACCACCGCCTATATCTACAGAAGTATTGATTAGTTTGTTTGTGTTCAGTTTGGCTGCCTGTGTGTGCAACCATTTTACATCATCAAAAAAGAAAATGGCAGCATGCTCAGGTTAAAATGAATATTGCTGTATCAATGGCTTGCGTGCGCGGCCGGGGATGACCAGGAGAGCTGCGAAGGAAGAACTGTGAACCGTTCTAAGTGTTAAATGTGTGCATACGTTTGATAACATTTCCTTTGTTCAGTTTTAAAAGGTTGTTATCAATTGTGAGCAATAATATTTTGGCTTGGTGTTGTAATAGGGAGACTTAAGTTTAACTGTGTATCTGCTGCATATAGAATTAATACTCTTGCATTACTACCTTGCTTATTGCTAATGCTACTCTGTTATATTGCTAACTGTATTTATGAGTTTTGGGCTGTATTATTCTATTATAATACTGTATGATATATTATTGTTGTAGTGTTGTATTATGATTTATGTACATGTCACTCATGTATATGTATATTGTCTTATTTGTACAGACTACACACACCCATATCTACCATATCTGAACGGTGGTTGACTCAATTCTTTGGCTCTAATTGGTCTTCCAGGATAAAGTGTACAATATCCTACAGTCCTGAAGTCAAGTCAGATTTCCTGTCATAACAATTACATTTTTTTTTAAAGAAATGAAAATATTTTATGTGTTTCTAATGACAAATGCTAGTAGTGTAAGGCTATTACAATGTATTAAGCCATACATCTATCTATACCCAGAGTTCCCTTTAAGATGCTGTGTAATTGACCTGTTAAATAGTCACATTGTCCTTGTGTGTTAAGACCACAAGACACCAATGATCATTTTAATGTTTTGCCCTTCTCCTATTGTCAGAGCTTTTTTTAGCTGATGCCAGGGTTAAGCAAAATTAAATTTTGAATAATTAGGAAGTTAAGACTGAATTGGCAACAGAATAGTAAATTAAAATGGCAGGAAGATACATTTTAATTGAGTCGACGTAGAGGCAATTAGTTTTGTAACATAATACTATATCAATTACTAATGCATAATGTGTAATTCATACTGAAAATTAAATGTATTTTTAAGAACTACATTATTTCACTTATCTGCATACTGACTGCTAACTAGTTTGAAAGCTTTGACAGTTTTACCTTTTTAGCTGTAGTTGTAACTGTGATGTAATGTAAGTTCAACTTAACAAATTTACATTTATGTCTGTGAAGTGATGAACTTATTTCAACATAATGTTTTTGCTTACTGTAGCTAGATTTTACTAAGACATTGTGGAAAACACTTAGGCTCCCTAACCCCTGAGTGTTTTCCGCAATGTAAAAATAGTCACTGGTATCCCCATAGTGTGTCTGTAAAGTTTCGGCTCAAAATATAACAGATCTTTTATTATACTGTGCCCTATACATGTAGCCTGTGTCTATTTTTGCCTGTGAGGAAAATCATGTTGTTTTGGTGTGTGTCTCTTTAAATGCAAATGAGCTGCTGGACTCCACCCCCTTTCCAGCAGAAAGTGCCAGGCTGAGAGCCTGTGCTACTAGTAACAACAAAACTGAAGAGAATGGTCACATAAAGCGAATGAGAAACATTGCCAAATGCTTTCTATGAGTTATGCACACACGTGTTATGTTTTTACAACGAGCACACGTTTTTTATTAGCGACAGTACACTGGACAAACACGTCATATCTATAAAATCTGAAAACATGCTCTCTATGAGTGAATGTACATACGCGTTATGTTTTTACAAAGTGCACACGGTTTTTATTATCGAAAGTACCCAAGACAAACGCGTCATATCTATAAACACTGAAAACATGCTCTTTATGAGTAAATGCACAAATGTTATATGTTGATAACATGACTCATCATACATGCAGCCCGATGTAAAGAGACCTGATGTATTCTGCACATTCGATTGAAAAATGAAACTAATCCACAGTGTCTTCAGCGGCTCACTGTAAGTAGTCCAGTGTACAAAGAAAAAGTCAAAGTGACCCATTTGTCAGATATGGTGATCCATACCCAAATGTGACCTCTGCATTTAACCCATCCGTGAGTAGTGAACACACGCACTGCAAGTCGTGAACATACATACACCTGGAGCAGTGGGCAGGTCCTGAGAATCGAACCGACGACCATCTGGTCACGAGTCTGACTCCGTAATCACTGGGCCACAACAACTGAATGAAGGCAAACATTTAAAAATGCATTTTCTGGGATAGTGGGCCTTTAAGAATGGCACAAAATGCCACAAACCTGTTGTAATGTCTTCAGCCTTGCAGGATTTTTTCAAATGCACCATAACTGTTCAATCAGTGCCTAATTTAGAGGAAACAGATTTTGCCAGCAGGATTCACTCCATCACAGCTTTGCTGAATGTCTCGCCAGCGCTGGCTGTGGGGAGTCACTAACATGGTTTTCTGTCTGACAGCATGTGTGTTATTGACAAATGATGGTCCTGAACCGAAGTTAGTGCTTTGAACAGACTCTTGCAAAATGCTTCAGAAACTAGTTTTGGAGTTTTCAGTTGTTGTTTATTTGATTGTTTTAGCCTGGGTATTGTTTTATGCTATACTGGTCAAAAGTTTGGTCTCATTCTCATTGTTATTATCTTTTTTCAAATCAAAAGTCATTAAAATGACTTATACAAATTATTTATGACCAAAACAATGTTAAATCAAAATTATATTACATTTAAGCTTCTTTAGAGTACAGACACCCATTGCATAGATTACATAACTTTGAGTAACTTTGAGTGTTTTTTTTACACTGAGTACAAATAGCCTGCCTTGTTGCAGAAACTATTTGCACTAACTCCGCCCACCAGTATTTGATTGGAATAGAAAAAGTGTAAGAATGACGCTGTATCAAACAGTGACTCCAGTGGTGTAGGGTGTAAAGTGTGTATAGCTTTGGTGCGGGAGACCTTTTTTCATCACATATCAGATCATGCAGGCATTTGTTTTCAATAAAATTTGTTTAAAACTTAAAATTTAGTTTTTTTCTTAATGTTTAAGTTTAGGGTAAGGTTAGGGGTAGGGCTTTATTATCTCAATAAGTTATCATCCTTCTAATAATTTTTATAAATATGATTTACATTATGTTATTTTGCATAATGTTTAATGCACAAAAATACTGAGGTGCAAATAGTATCTGCCACTAGTATAGCATATAACTACACTTAATCCCCCCAAAATACAGCTATTTGCAGATAGTGTAAATAGCATATCGCTAAGAAATGCTGCTATATTCACTTAGTCTGAACAGAACCTACTGCTATTTAAACACTCATTTTCACTTAGTGTAAATAGTATATATTGCTAGAAAAAATAGAAATAATACCTAATTAGTTTCAATACTATAAAATAAATGCAATTTTACTGCAGGATCTGTAATTCCATAAATTAAAGCATCGTTTAAGGGCCTGGATGCTTTGCAGCACTGTTTGTCATTGTAATGGTACAGGGCAGGCAGGAGAGCACACCACAGGAGTGAGGGATGAAGGGTGAGTTTATCGACAACTTAAATACAGGTGATCAACTTAGATAAGTAAACAGGGAAGTATATACAAACAGGTAATCCACTCAGGTAAGACTTCAGGTAAGTATATACAAACAGGTAATCCACTCAGATAAATCTTCAGGTAAGTATAACTAAACAGGTGCACAGGTATGTCCAATAACAGGTCACATAACACTTAACGAAACAGGAGGCTTACAAACTACACAGAATACAACTAGACCATACAAAGAACTGAACTCAAAAGGCAACTTAAATACATGTGTAAACACAGAACAGGTGTGAACAGAAACAAGTAACAGGTGCAGGTAATCAAGATGGCGGGTGACGTGAGGTGCATGCTGGGGAATGTAGTCCATTTAAATTAAAGGTCCGAAAATACAAAAAACACACAGGGGCAGAACGGGAGTTTTACAGTCATATAGTATCTTTGGAAAATACTTCCTTTGGTTCACTGTATTTTCTCTTTTTCTTTTAGCCTTTCTTTTCTCTAGAAGATAAATCAGCAATGCTGTATGTGTAGAAAAGCCTCAGGACAGTGCACTCTGTATGAAATAAATAAGATTGAGCAGATGTGGCTCTGTGTGGACCAGATTTCTAAATGTTTGTCTATGCAACCATGCAACAGGCCATGTTAATGGTGTTCTCTCTAGATCTATAAACAAATGAGATAATAGGAGCATATGAGCATATTGTTGAATAATCAATAGAATTTTCATTTGAACTCAACTCAACTATTTTCAAGAAAATACTGTTATAATAATTTCTAAGAGTCTAAAGAATAACTGAATATGACAATTACTATTGCAAATGCAAAAACTGTACTAGATTAAATTGCACATTATATCCCTATTAAACAGTAGGAAAAGATGCAGGCAAACTTATAACCAATATCAGGTCAGGTCAGCTCGGCTCTTATCAAAATGAGCACCCCCTCACACCCCTGAAGTCACTGTAACCAGAGTAGTTACCAGAGTAATTGGCTCTATCACCGACCTAATGAAGGTAAGTGTTTCAGTTCAGTGCCACACATCTGTTAACCCACTCAGGTTTCACTGCACTTCAGCAATATTACATTTCATGTTGCAGGACAGCTATGTTTCATACATCTCACAAGCCCAGTACACTTCTAGGACAAAGAAATAGGTCAAGTTATGTGAACAGGAAGGCTAACTGGAGACATTTATTCTAAAGAGATGTCATGCAAAGTTGTTTGTTTGATAAAAGCTCTGTTTTAACTTCTAGTGTGTTTAGAAAGTCTGCATATGATGTTTGGACAATTCTTGTCTTTCACAGAAATGTGTAAGATTTTGATGTTACATTGCCCACATGGAGTCACTTCATCTTTACCTCAAATTCAATGATAAATGTTAGCATGATTTCAGAAGGTATCCCTGCCTGTATCCCTAATTAATGAGTCAATTGAATGATTTACTGAAGTCTTTAGCTCTAATGCCACAGCTGGGGCATGCAGTTAAACACTCCATTACATCCATGCTTCAGTGTCAGTGTGGGTCCAGTATAATAGCATCCTAATAAGTTTATATTGCAAACTTGTCTGGATCATCTTTTGTCTGCCTTATATTAATGTGACTTATAAATTGGCTCCAAAGGCATTTTAGAGGAATACCCTATAAAAAATCAGTCATTATGTAACAATCAGCTTTATTAGCAAAGTTACAAAAGATAAACTGGGGTGAGATCTTGGTGTGTGAGATTTAAAACAGTTAAAAGGATGAGACAAACTAGTGCAATAAATAAGAGAAGTGTATTTACAATATTCACAAAAGATTTAAAACAACACTCAAGACCAAAAAAAAATCCAGGCAGCCAGGTTACTTTAAAAAAAAAAGTTTTTTACAGTGTATTAATACCATACTATAGTGATTGAAACACTTTTGAAACACTGCTTCATGAAGCTTCGAAACCTTTACGAATCTTTTGTTTTGAATCAGTGCTTCGGGCGTTGATCAAACTGGCCAGTTCACGTGATTTTGGCAAATGAGGCTTCAAATTGCTTCGACATTGCTGTTTCGAAATGTTTAGAAACTCCCATGTTTCACCACTAGGGGGTGTTGATTTGAGAGCGATCTCATGAACCAGTGTTTATTGTGGTTTCCACTAATATGTGGTTAATCTCTACTATGTAGATTTATAAAACAGAATAGAATCAGTTATGTTTGTAGAAATCTATGGTCAATTATTAACTGCGTTAATGATCTGATTATAATTAAATACAACTAAACACACAAAAGGCAGGCACTTACATTTAATAAAATGTTTTAGCAATTGTTTTTAATTATCTGTCGTTGAGTTTGGCCCGAGATTTTGATGATTTTATAACATTCTCAACAGTAGGTGGCGTCAGCACGTGGTGTTTCGAACGCTTTGAAAACCTGAATCATTTTGCGAAGCAATTGGTTCAATTGATTCAAAGCTTTGAAAAGCTTTGTTTCTCCCATCACTACCATTCCACAATTGAAATGTCCATGTGTCTTAAAACTTCAAATGTGAAGTATCCACTGGTGAAAATAATCCAAAGTCTTTGTTGGTTGTGCTGGAAAGGTAAGTCCATGACAAAAGAAACTCCTCAGTCCATCCTGTTTGATGAGCTAAGCTAGACTAACCACTTGTGCCATGCTACCTTCTTTATAATGGCTGTTGCCATTTCCTGACAGACAGACTAGGTCAAATTAAAGACATACACACAAAAGTTACAAAAGATAAATTGGGGTCAGATCTTGCTGTGTAAGTTAAAACTTTTTTTAGTAACTTTTTTACTAAATCCTCTTTATCGCCAATGGGACATAAGGCCTCTATCATTTGCATCCACCTATCTCTATCCATGGCCACATGTTGCACCTTGCCCCAAGCCATCTCAACCATTACACTGTGACACTGTTCTTCTACATAGCTCTACATTTATAATTCACTCTGGCCAAAAAAAACCATATTTTTCATAGTTTTGGAAGACATCCAGCTTTCTCATATCATTCTGCACCACTCTCCAGCATTCAGTGCCATACAACAAGATTGACTTTGCATAGCTGTTATTTGTTTGCTACAGTCTTTGTTTCGTAGGCTGTACTGTTTTACTTCCAGATGGGCCAGAGTCTATCGAAGGTAGACGTACATTAATATCTTTGCCAACTGCATTGTCAGTGCCAACTAGACTTTCCAGGTAGGTAAATTCCTTTACCATCTCAAGTGGGCTACCATCAATTGTGATAGGTGCATTTATTGATGTACATAACTTGAGTCTTGGTGGTACTGATGGTACTGACCTGTCTGGTTAGCAATGTTGTGCAGCCTAATTGTTTTCTCCTGCAGGTGGTCTTGCTTGGAGGATAATAGCAAGGTCATCTGCAAAGTCTAGATCTTCTTGTTGGGAGAACAGAGTCCACTGGATCCCTCTATGCTTGTCTACTGTGGTTCTGCACATGGTCCAGTCAACAGCAACACGAAATAGGATAGGGGATAAAATACATCCCTGTCTTACACCAAACTCCACTGGGAACCACTCCGAGGGTTTCCCATCAAGTATAACACAGCATTCAAAGTGTCGATAGAACAACCCTATTTAGGTAACCATCTTTGGAAGAACTCCATAGGACCTTAGGATCTTCCATAGGGTGTCACGATGTAAGCTGTCGAATGCCTTTTTAAAGTCAATAAAGTTAATATAAAGGGGGCTGTTCCAAGACATTTCTCCATAATGTTTCTTAAAGCAAATATCTGATTTATGCATACTCTCCCTTTCCTAAATCCTGCTTGCTCCTGCCTTAGCTTGATGTCAATAGCTGAGTCAGCTATGCGCAGGAAAACTTTACAGAAGACCTTTGATGGTATAGACAATAGTTGTCACAGACCTGCCTTTCTTAGGGAGCTTCACAATTAAATATTTGAAGTCCTCAAGGATAATGTCTTTGTCCCTCTATGTTGTGGAAGAGGTTTGTTAAAACTCTTGTTGAAGTTCTCAGGTTGCCCTTAAGCATTTCTGCATGGATGTTGTCAATTCCATAGGCTTTCTTACTTTTTGAAGCTTTGATGCCTTACTTCATCTTCCATTAGTGGACTGATTTCAATGTCCAGGACAACATCTACTGGTGATGGATTTGTAGGATCATCAAGTTCTGGTCTATTGAGTGCTTCATTGAAATATCCCAGCGGGCAGCTTGCTTATGTTATGTTTTAATGTTGTTTCCATTCTTGTGCTTGACAGGGACTGACTGACTGGTCTTTTTGCCACATAACTGCTTGGTGATCTTAAACAGAGTGCTGAGTAGTGATGTCCGGTTTGCATACTAATCGTTCTTTTCAATCCGGTTCACAAAATAGGACTGAATCATTCTAAAACAGTTTGCATCTCCACTATGCACTTAATCACAAATTACTTGAATTTACTCCAAGAATGTAATGGCGCGAAATGTCCGAGGACAGCATCCATGTTGCGAGAGGAAATTTGCTCTTTTAGATCTGTAACTCGCTGCCGAAATGCCTGTTGAAGAAGGGACCGCTCTGCTGCTCGCGTCGTGAGTCCAGCATTTTTTTAAAAAGCTCTTAGAAGAGAATTTGCTCAGCATGTAAAGAACAATGCCTCGTGGTTCTGAAGAACAAAAAGATGAATGAATAGTTGTCCTCCTTTTATACCCGGAAGTCTGGGGCGGAGACTGGCATGAGGTTGCCATTCGCCAAGTTCATTGGCCTTTAAATTCCTCTCAGAAGAGATAGGTGCTCAAGTTCAAACCCCATCTGTTGACACAACGTCGAAGTGACCGACATAAAGAGAACACACAACAATTTCTGTTATGTAAAGCACGTGTCGAGACCCTCGAGTCTTGCACTATGTTTGTTTACTTTCAGTTTAGTGCTTAGAGGCGGAGTGATACAAACAGTGAAGCTGTTCCTATGATGATACTGGTGGAATATTGCATGGCTCTCAGCCAATCATTTTTGAGAACCTAAAATAACTGTTGTATAACACATAAAACATAAGGGTGAATTATTAATAATAGAATTTTCATGTTTCTGTAAGCAAAACCTTAAACAAAACCTGATTTAGCTCTCCGGCCTGCTGTGTGAAACAGTCAAATAATCTAAACAAGTATTTGGGTCTGTGAAGTATTCTCTGTGAACTTGTTTATTCATTTCCCCATGAGATCAGCTCATAAGCGGTACATTGAAGTAATTAAAAGTGGCTCATTATATACCCACATACTGTGTATCCCAAATAACACTGCTTTATCTCCCTGTCGACAAGGTCAGGGTGAGTAAACCTCTGTGCCTCCCTGGGGCAGGAGACGTCGGAGACCAGGACACACTGTTCACATCTTGGGGGAGCTCAGTCACGCTGCCACTTAAGGCTCCACTGAGCATTCTAAAGAAAATACATATTTTGAAAAACAAATATACTGTGGTGTGTGCCTCTATTTGGGCTGTGCGACGTACAGTCATTATTCTCTAACATGGTCCACTGATGCATGTCTCATAACCAGATAATAGTGTGTGCCAGATGCTTTATTTTTCAAGAAAAATATTTGTTCTTCATAATTGCTAGTTATTGATTGTAAGCAATCAATCAAATTTCCTTAATCTTTTGAAATAAAGAGTTAAACGTAAATGCATAATGTAACTTGCTGTTCAGCGCTTCCTATTCACCAGTCTAAACCTATAGTATTAAAAGCTGGAAAACAGTTTGTTCTAAACTCTTGATATTATTCTTCCTAATCACCAGAGGAACTAAAAATAATGAGTTAAATGAGGAGAGGTCTGTCGAACCTTGTGCTGTTCCTCAGTGTGTAACACTTGCTGCTCTGCAACAGTTAACAGTTAAAAATTAGCAGCACTTTATTTCAGCATATTTGTTTGAGACAAAGTGATATCATGTTATTGAAAAATGGGGTAGCACAAGACTGCAGCCTTAAGGAAGTCTGGAATACTTGGAATTCATTCATTATCCTTCAGATTCATCTCCGTATTTCCATTGAGACTCTCTGAAGTATTTGTGCTGCATGCTGCTTTTAATCGTCCTGCACTATGACATCAAAAGCAGGAAGACATTCCACATTCATTGTATGCTTTAGGAACACATACATAACTGTACATAATTTCAAAATAATTGTAATTTTGTGTTGCTTGCAAAATGAAAACTAGACTGATTAGTCATCATTTTGCAAGATCTTGCAAAATGCTATCTAAAATCCTATAAAACACAGGGAAAAAGTTTTGCCATATTTTTAATCTGGGATTACAGGGAAGACAGTGTGGAAGATGAGGAGAGCACAAAGGAAGCCTCAAAGGATGAGGAGAGCACAAAGGAACAACACACTGACGAGATGACTTCGACACTGGACGTGAAGGTAAGTAGTTGAGATGAGTATAGCGTCCATATCCTTTTCGAGACCAGACGATGAATGAGTGAAAAAAGCATGGTTAAATGCAGTGGCTGATGAGTGTGTGATGAGGATTAGGTGGCGGTGATTAATACTTGGGCAACGGGGCTCATGGTGGAGGTGTGGTGAGAGAGCCTGGCGTCTCCGTGACAACTCAGGCCCAATCCATTTCTACCCCTTACCCCTATACTTTCCCCTATCCCTCTGTTTAGCACATTCACGTGAAGAGGTTGAGTGTCTCAATTCTCTTTTAGTTGGAGGGGTAGGGGGAAGGGCCATATAGCCTTATATAGATTTTTCGGGACCTCACTTTAAACAAAGGGGTATTATAGGGGGTATATATTTGATTTGATTATTTCATCTGCACTACTGTTTATTTCATCTACGCTGCTGTTTATTTAATCTGCACTGCTGTTTATCTCATCTGCACTGTTGATTATTTCTTTGGTTTGCACAATTATTTCGGTTACATATCCCTTGCTTGTAAAGTTGTTTTGTGTACATATATAGATTTTGTATTTATCTGTAATTTGATATATTTTTTTTGATATATGTTATTCTATGTTATCTGTATGCACCTATAGGGTCTGAGAGTAACGCAATTTCAATCCTCCACTTGTATGTACTGTACATGTGGCAGAATTGACAATAAAGCTGACTTTGACTTTGACTTACATTTTCAAACATGGCTGCTCACGCGAGTATAATGTAAGTCTTTTTATCATTAATAAAGATTTAAACAACAAATAATAATTTGGTTTATGTTACATTTAATCTTGTGTTTATTTAATTATGTTCTCAAATGCGAAGCCGAGGGACCTGCACAGGATTAATATTCCTAAAAAAAGATAAAAGAGCGGTCGGTTGTTCTTGTGTATTTTGGATGGGAACAGGTCTATAGCCGTGATGACTATGATATACATGTGCTATGCACGTGGAACCAGTTCTTTCTGTGTTGTAAGTTATATTTGCATGCATGCATTCGTCTGTGCGTACACACCACCGTTCCTAAATTTGGTTGCTCTAGGAACCCTTAGAAACAAACCCTGCCGTATGACGTGAGCTCCGCTGCTTTACTCCTATTGGTAGCCGCTCCCAAAAGTCGCTCATCATTTGCATAAAGTTAGACACTAGACACGCCTACTTCCTGTCGCCAATGGTCTCTATTGAAATGAATGACATTGCGTCACTTAAGTGTCACTGGCAGTGTGAACGGGCCGTTAGACAGAGCGGGCAGGTGGCCAACGAGTGCTCCAGAGCGCATTCATTTTTGGAGAGGAGAATGTCATCAAGATGTATATAGCTCGAAAAGTGGTTTCATTTTGCACTAGATATAGGCAAACGGGTTTTATATTTTACTTATAATTTGAGTGACAGACGTATTTAATTTTTTTGTCTACTGTGTTGACAATAAATGTTAAAACAATTTTGTATATTGACAAGACAAATAAAAATAACTAATACAATTTTTGTATATCCTACCTTTTATATTTGTTATGGAGAAATTTAAATGTGACAGCTGGAAAATGTATCTTAATTTAGTGGGATCCGTCGGGTCGGGATGAAAATTATTCTAAGCAGATAGCAGGTGAGCACAGAGTGAATTTTAAATGGGAGGAAATAACATTGAAAGACAAAAAATACTATATCCTGTATTATTGTTTTAAATAGAAGATATTACAAAGTTAAAATTATATTAAAAGAAATAATGTTTTTAGTTATACAAGGCAAATTTGTTAAATTAAAACTTCAAATCGAACAGAATTGCATTGAAATGGCTTTTTTGTGTAATTTGACGAATTTCTGGTGTAAACCCTGCCCACTTCCTCTTCCATCCGAATACAGATACAAATCATTTTGAGATTATTACAGATAAAAAAACTTGTTTTCGCTGCACGCACGCCCCTACTTAAAACCTTTTCAAAAAGTCTCTAAAGTTTGCTAACGTACCGAATTACTGATTGCATGATAGAACTGCAATATTAGACAAATGCAAAAAAGTCATTTTAACCAGGGCCGTCTGTCATGATCCTGTCCTCTTAGTAGTGTTTCTTTTGTTCTGGTTGACAGGATCATGTCCTGGAAGCACATGGCCATTGTTTGTGTTTGTGTGCCATGTGCTCTCCTGTCTTGCGTCCTAGCCCCGCCCCGTCTCCCTCGTTATCCCTCCTTAGTCATTTCCCTATTTAAACCCCTTGTGTTTGCTGTCTTGTTCTGCACCATTTTGTTACCCCCCACCGTTTTTGATTTTGTTATGTTTTGGTTTGGTTCTGTTTCCCCCTCTAGGGATTTTCAGTTTTAAGTTGTCAAAGACATTTTTTGTTGAGGACTGTCTGCACTTGGGTTCTGTTCCTGTGTAATCCATGACACCGTCTCCGGAATGCAATCTCAAACAGACCATGGGAAGCAGGACGCGTTCCTTTTCCCTGGTCTGTTTGTGATCGTGTGTGGTGTGCTACTTTTGGTGAAAAAGTACAGGATCACTTTTTAGGCTGTAATCCATGAAACTGATATGACTACATCTGACAGCAGCATCTTGCAAATTTGTGATAAACATTGCATCTCCTTTGACGTAGGAGCTAGCAGTGACGTATGACGGTGTAGTAGTGGTGTCCCATTTCAAATAATAGTGTCATGTTTTCAACCCTGTTCATGTGTCCGAACAGTTTGGAATGCTAAATCTGTCCAGGATACTTTACATTTACATTACTTAAATAAAAAATTGTATTGTAATATCTTTAGCATAATGAGGCATGAAATAAAGTCTCTTTTATTCATGACCTGCTCCCTGCCAGCATTTATTTTGAAAGATCAGCTTGAAAAATAATATTAAGGAAATGAATCCAGTAAATGGATGCATATATAGCTAAATTTATAATCTTATTGTCTTGTGAATTTCTCTATGTGTACTATATTATGTGTGTTCCTCAAACTTATTTGATATTAGCACAGTTTTCTTACTCATTAACAATACAACACAGCTGCCTTAACCAAATACAGCATAACTGTCAATAAGACACATCAGTGGATGTAAGTGGAGACAAAGCTGTATGGGCTTATTAAAACTCTGTAAACGTGATGTACATTAACATTGTTTTGCTTCTGAAAAAACTTAAGAGTCATATGGATAACAAACCCAGTTAGTAAACTTTTCTCCTTCAATTTAATCGTGTAATGGGATCTCTTAAAACTTGAATATTTAAGTTTACTTAACTTCTGTAACTGAATCGCTGGGACAGAGTGACGATGAGTAGACTTTTACAATATTTATTGAACAACACAAAGTAGCCAGGTAAGTGAATATACGATAGAGATGGTCACTGATGGTGGCATATGTAATACTGTCCTTTGTGTCGCTGGAGATCGTGGATGATGGGCTGTGTATCCGGAGACGTGATTGAGGTGACAGGACATGGAGAACATGGAGGACTGGGAAGCCGTGGAAGTCGTGGAGAACACCGGAGGTGACTGAAGCTGCACCAATGAGTATAGTTTTTCATGAGACAATAAGGTAAGCAACTGGTAAGCTGGCTTGAAGGAGTTCATATCTTGGTGAGACCAGACTCTGACTAAAGGGAGGTAGAGAGCTTATATCCCAGGTGAGTGATTGTGGTGATGATAGACAAGTGAGGGTGATCAGTATTCAGGTGATGGGTCACGTGGTGATGTGGTGAGGGAGCCTAGCATATCCGTGACAACTTTATGCTAATGTAGATTGAATTTACAGTATATTAAGTCAACTTAACTTTGTTGTTTACATATACTTAATGCTATTATAACACAGTAAAGGAATTTACAACTGACTTGTTTTAATCATTGAATTAACTTGATTTATCATAGAAATACAAATGAAAATGCATTTTTTAATCTTCAGAATTGTATAAATAAATGATTTGTTGAACAGGGTCCATGTTTACCAAAGCATACACTTTAAATAAATATGGTTCTTGACAGGTTCTTTAATGATGGTAAAAGTTCTATTTAGAACAATGTCTTCTAAAGAATCCTTTTTCTGCTGAAATGGTTCTTTGTATTGGGAAAGGGTTTCTTTATTCTTGCCATTCTCAGTTTAAATTAAATCATTTATTTTGAAGTTGCCTCCTGATTAGTTGTCTCTTCTGCATCAAAATCCTGATTAAACAGTCCTGCTGAGCTGCCTGCACACACACACACCACATAGGTAAGCTTTAGACTGTTTTAATCATAGACATAAAAACAACTGGACTGCTCGTTGGCTTCTGGATCGTACGTCAATTCTGCCAAAATGGCAATATTCCCAAACTAGCACATGTAAGTGAATGGCAGAGTTGCAGTTTTTCTGGATATAAACACATTTATCAATTGATTTCAATACTTTACGGACTTACGCGGAGTACAGAAACGCTTCGGATTCAGTTATCGATGGTTAGACTTTAAAAAATATTTATTGTCATAAGGAGTGTCTCGATCAGCTTCCTTGTTCAGTAGTCAGGGCACTAATCAGGCAGTCACCCATTTCAAGGGCTGTCTCATTCGCCGAATCCGTCCAGTACACTGAATCGTTTGTTCCCTAGAAATTCCCACAATGCAACGCAAAAACCAGTGAGCATTAATGCTTCCTATGTTGCCTTAACGGAAATGACGTGACAACTTTTAAACCTGTTTATCCGAAATTGCACAAGCCAGCTCAAAAAATGTCATGAAATGCGATAGAACTTTTGAAAAGACAAACGCTTATATTACACGTTGTTAGACAGGCAGGCAACACAATCTACTGAACAATTACATTTATTAATCGACCAAATTTGTGCACTGATATGTGACAGAATAATTAAAGTGTTTCTCATATGTACTTTCAACCAGTATTTAAAAAATAAAGTCAGAGAGATCGGAGAGGTGTGGCCGACTGAGGAGTCAGAGCGGAGACCAGAGCAGAGCCAGAGGCGGAGCTGATGGAACTGGAGGTGGCGGCCATGGTAGTGGTGGCAGAGCAAAGTACGGCAACCAGAGCAGAGGCAGAGCAGGCAGAATTGGTGGAGTTGACTGACCAACAAGTTGCGCAGATGAAGCAGATTGTGGTCTAGGTGGAGTAGTTGGAGCCACCCCAAGTGGCTTAAGCGGAAGAGCCTGGGCTGGTATGGGCTGAGGAATTAGTTCATGGACTGGACTTGAGTCAGGAACAGACTCTTTGGCCTGTCTACTCTCAAGAATGAACTCTTGGGCTTGACTAGGCTCAGGAATGAACTCTTGGAATTGACCAGACTCAGGAGCAAATTTGTGAACTGGACTTGGCTCAGGAATGGATTCATAGACTGGCCTGGGTTCAGGAATATGAATACAATGTGCATCCCAAACACACCAAATAGCAACCACCATAACTGGAAGCATTATAGACAGGGGAACCACTACTACAATCTTAACTGCCGGAGACAGTTAAGGGAGACATCTAAAACATCCTGGGAGGGGGGGCCCGAGGACCAGGGTTGAGAACCACTGGTCTACAGGCTTCAGGTCGAGTGGACTCCCTGCTTCGCACTCGTGGCCAACGTCCTTGTTAGTTGCAGCCTTCTCTGAGATGGACTCAGAGACCTTTTCTACTCCGGAGTTCGTGAACTCTGACTCTGAGCTGGACCCGTTCGAACCTCTAGTGCCTTTCGAGCTACCTCTGCCCAAGGCCCCAATTCCCCCCAATGTTCCCTCAGGACACACTCGTGCCCAGCTTTGGCAAGATCGGAGACAGAAAGCTGGGAGGAGAGCCAAGTCATGTGTAGTCTGTCTTCAGTCGGACACTCCCAAGTCGGCTGCAGCTTCCTTTCAGGCGGAGGCCTTTCAGTCAACAGTGGTTTCTCTTCAGTCGGACCGACCCCACTCACCTGCACCCCCTCTTCACTTGGATAGACCTCAGTCAGCTGCAGCCTCCCCCATGCCAGTTTCCAAGATTGCTGCAGCTCCCCCAGAGCCGGCTTCCAAGACTACAGTCTCTTCCCCACTGCCAGCTTCCAAGCGTCCCCAGAGCTGCCAACCGAGTCAGCTAAAGTCTCTGTTGTGGTAAATCGTTCTCCCAACATAAAGAAAGAAGTCTCGAGGACCAGGGTTCCAGATTCCAAGAAGTCAAACTTTATTTGCTCGAGCCAACAAAGTGAGATGTGCTGAGTAGAGTACCCAACACTTCCAAAGTTACAGTGCTTTTGCCACACTCTTTATACAAACTTTTCAGGGCGTTCTTACTTTATTCTCCAATCATATTCACATGATGTAATCTTTCACCAATCATATTTAGCATGATGCAACCTTTTTTCATTAGTTCATCCCCTTAAAGCCCACCACCATTAAATCTTACTCACTCCAGTCTGGAATTTAATGGTGGCAGGTGCTTTCAAAAAGTTGCTAAAAATATATGAATTATACTCTTTCTTTACTGATTCCTATGCACTTCTGAGGGCAAGGTTCACATCAATAATCAGAACTATACACTTATCCCAGCGCCTTCTGGCGTGTGTTTGTATCTGGTGTGAGTTTGTATGTATCTTTAGTGATTTAATGTGCTGGCCGGGTGGCATGTGTTCTAAACATGGGAGCTATAACATGGGGATCTGCCCATGTGCTGTGCATGGTGTCCGTGTAAATGTGCTTCTTATATTCTTCTTGAGGCCTATATGCGGCTTATAACAAATGTGCACAAAGTGACTGTTACATCAGTGAATTATCAGTGACATCAGTGAATTATCAGTGATCATGAATATTACATTTATATGACTTAGAACTTAAAATAGTTAAAAATAGTGAATAATATATTGTTCACTATATTCTTGTCAGAGTCCGCAGCAGCTGCCCAAGTCCCAGTGTCCAATTTTGATGAAGTTTCCCCTGAACCGACGTCTGAGCATGTGAACGTCGAAAATGACTCCATGAGACTATCCAAGAAGCCTGCGAATGCAGCAACTACACTTTGTCCGACGGCAGCTGGTAGTCTACTGTTAGCTTAGCTAGCTACATCAAACACGCTTAAATTAAAATGCCTAAAACTAAGTGTTCTACAGTGTGGCTATATTTCACATGAAAGGATTTCGACACTGCAACGTGCAGCAAATGTTCTACAACAGTTGCGTGTAAAGGGAAAAACACTTCAAACCTAATGAAACATTTGAGGGCACACGGAATAAACATTAAAGCAGAGGGATGCACCGTGTTTGACAACTTGCGGACGTCAGCTGGCACTAGCAGTGTGGTCGGCCCCAGTCATACCAACCCTAGCAAAAAGGAGTCCACTGATTATGATGAGGATGACAGCAGCCTTTCCGCAGTTTAGGAGCATGCAACTGTAATGTTAATTGCAAAATTCAAATCATGCATTCATGCTAACAAATGATGAAACGATTTGTAAAATATTATTTAACATGGATTGTGTATAATTTTGGCTCTCCAGCTAGTAGTACTACAGTAGTGACCCCATTCACCATAGCAAAAAAGGCTACTTTGACAAAGGAGAAGATGGAGCAACTCCACAGGGCTGTGACCAAATTTGTGGTCAAGGGACTGCATTCCTTCGCCACTGTGGAATCCCCATGGTTCAGGTAAAAAAAAAAAGTAATGCGAAAAATATATTAAAGGAGAAATATTTTAGGTAACACTTTACAATAAGGTTCATTAGTTAAGAGCGTAGTTATTATAAATCTCAAAAAGTCATGTTTGATTCAGAGGACATTGTGTTTATCAGTGCTTTGAAAGAGAAAGTCTGGGGAGATCTAGAAAAACGATATCAGGTATTTTCCATTTTCATTAAGAGCTTATGCTTTAAAAGAAAGGCAAATCACATATTTTCAACAGTACCAAATAGTTTGTCATGTTTAGGATGAAGACATTAAGAACTTCCTCCAGGAGGCCACTTTGACGGACCCTCGCTTCAAATGCAAACTTGGATGTGTTGTTGCAGCTGATGCTTGGGGCCTGTTGGAGAAAGCAGCAGTTGGCAATGTAACAGAACAGATATTTTATGCTTTGTCTTATTTACCCTGTGTACCATGTTACATTTTCTACAACGAAGTATTGCTGTGAATGTGCAACATTATATCTGCAGCTTCCAATGGAGGGTCTTCAGGATTACAACACTGAGGAAGATATATTGGATGACCATCAGGAGGACAAGTCATTGAATGCAGAGGAACGTGTAAGTAATATTGGAATAGACTATTTTAAATTAAATACATTTTTGAAGCAAGTTTGTCTAAACACTACTTTTTTCAGTCTCCATGTCACAAAAAGTCAGCCCTAGAAGAGCTGTTTGAGGATGAGGACAGACAGTTACTTAAGGCAACAACCTCTTAAAGTGGTGCCATCTCCATAGCTGAACAGGCCCATAAAGAGATTGAAATCTACAAAGATCTAGCTTCAGTCTCATCAGGACAAGACCCTGTAGCCTGGTGGTGGGGGAAGCGGGACAGTCTCCCCATATTGTCTGCACTTTCAAACACATACCTGTGCATACAGGCCTCATCGACACCATCTGAGAGAGTTTTCTCCTGTGCAGGACATGCAATAAGTCAGGAGAGGTGTCGTATTTTGCCGGAGAAGGCAAATATGGTCATATTTCTGCAAAAGAATTGCTGAAATTTGAAGCTGGTTTGTAACATTCCAACACAACTACTTATTATTGTTATTATTACTTTAACCTATTTATTGTTCAGTTTAAACTTTAAACTTTTAATATATAGTTCAATTTAAATAACTTTTTTCCAATAAAAAGGTATTCTTGAGTCATTCACCAACCATCATTTTGTGTGTGTGTGTTTTCCCAAGTATCGGTTCAGGCACCGTTTTGGCACCGGTACCGTTTTAAAAGTATCGATTTGGTACCGGTATCGGAAAAAAACAAACGATACCCAACCCTATTCTCCAGTACCCGTTTGTCCCCCCTCCTCTTCCCCTCGATGTCCTGGTGCTCTGTCCCTTTCCCTCCCCTTTCCTTGCCCTCCCCTTTCCTTGCCATGGTGGTTTGTGTTCCCTGCCCTTGTGGCTTTGTCTTGTCCTTCCCTTTTAGGTCTTGTGTCTTGGTGTTTAGGATTCCTGTCTGTGTGCCTCTCTGGGTGCTCCTTTCCTGCGGGAACGCCAGGTTGACAGCCTGCCATGTGCTTTCTGTCATTGACGTGTGACCCCACCCTCTCATTACCTTGTTAATCTTCTCGGTATTGTTTAATTTTTCACACCTGTTCGGATTATTGTTTTCTCTTTCTCCCCTCCTGTTCCTTGTTGGTCCTCTGATTTCCCACTCTTTTTTTTATTTGTTCCTCCACCTGTCTCCTCTTTGCCTTGTTAGTTTTTTCCCTATTTATTCCCCTCTTGTCTTCGTCAGATCGTTGAATGTTAGTTCTCACGCTACCGTTGTCGGCTGACTATATTCCTAGTCTTGTATCATCTCCTAGTCTTGTTTAGTCAGTTTACTTCTAGTTTTGCCTAGTTCTCCGTTTTCCTGATCTAGTCGTTTGTTATTTTTTCTTTAGTTGTTAGTCTTGCTATTTTCTTTTTTCCTTGCTCCCTTAGTTTCCCCGCTGGCGCTCCGGACTCTTCACCTCTGCTCACGCCCTTTCCACGGTGATCAACAGTCTTGGTTTATGGGCTTCGGGTCGAGTGGACTCCCCACTTCGCAGCATCTACCCGGACGGAACATACCCGGTGGTTTCAAGTCGGCCGTGTAGGCTGGGTCGAGTGGCGGTGTCCATCTCTTCAATGCAGTTCTCCCCAGATGGAACATTCCTGGTGGTTTCAACTCTCCCGTATTGGCTGGGTCGAGTGGTGGCAATATTCTCAAAGCAGTTCTCCCCGTACGTAACATACCCGGTAGTTTTCGCTGGTGGAGGCAAGATCCTGTCAGTGACTGTTATTGTGCAGTATTCTCGCTGTTCTCAATAAAGAACCCTGTTATCCCTGCAATTGAATCTCAGTCTTTGCATCGGTCGTGAGTTTTTGTACTCTACGTATATTATAAATCCTTGAAATGTGTTAAACATTATTGTGCTTTCAATGCCAAAAAAGCCTGTTTTAATTGCATTTGTTTACATGCTACTTATGCCACTGCTAAATGGCGGCGCTGTTGACATATCGAAGCAGCTGCCCGAAGCAGCTATTGCGCAGTTTATGTATGTTTATGGTTTTAATGAAGTATTTTATAGTTTTGTCAATGAGATCTTGTATGATTATATCATTTATGGCAATCTGCTTTACCAATTATATAGAATTTCGTATGTGAACTTGTGCTGGGAGCGAGCTTGGCGGGTATTTCTTGCAATGTTAACCAAGCATCAGTTCAGATATGAAATTCAACTTAACTTTAAATCAGTTTGAAATAATTTAAAGTCATTTGAATAACTTGTACAGTTGATTTAATTATACTTATGAATTTTATTAGGTGCAAATACATGTTTTATTAGCTATTTACAACATCTTTAAACATGGCTCATACAATCAGGTTTTTCAGCCCTATCCATGTTTAAATATGGATAGAAAAAAGTTACCTTCTGACATGTTCACAATGCCACTGATGACTTGATATAAAGATGATAATGTGTTTTAAAAAAAGTTCATATTTTGTACAAATATTTGGTTTAGTATTAAACTATAGCACATCAGTCTGATGAACTGAACAGGGTTTAGCAGAGAAAAAATGGGCTATTCCTTCTTTGCTCTGCAGACTCCAGACTTGTTACACTTGAGTTGTATTTCTGTAGAGGTAAATGACCCCAGTTAGAATGGGAGCAAAGTATTTGTCCTTATTTATTGATATGGTCAATTAATAAAACTCAACAGGCAAGAAAAAATAGCACATCAAGACAAATCAACTCCAAATTCATCAGGAGGAATACAATAATTGATCTATTGAAAGACATGTGGTTAAAGGTTCTGGGTTAATTGATTCCTTTTGTATACTCTACAAGATATGCATTGCATGTTTTAATAAAAAAAACTAAATATCAGCATTTCTTGGCAAGATATTGCAAATGGCTTTATAAAACACTGTCCAGACACCTTACCATGTCTGTTAAATACATGGCAGTGCAAGGAAATCCGAAGTCCCATAAGTTTAATTATTAAATTTATTAAATAGTTTACCCAAATTTAAAATAATAAAATAATTTATTCATAATGATATGTGGTTGCAAACCCATATGATTTTGATGATGGCAATACATACTGACTTTATCTTTAAAGGGATACTTCAACCAAAAATGAAAATTCTGTCATCATGTACTCACCCTCTTGTCATTGGTTTTGTGTTCACACAATATACTGAATAAGTACCACTGTGTCCATTCTTCAAAATATCATTTTTTTGTGTCTAATGGAAGAAAGAAAGTCATACAAAGGGTAATGATGACAGAATTTTTATTTTGGGGTAAACTTGCTGAACATTTTATGCAAACAGTTTAGTTAATTATTTTTTTCCAACTGACACAGAAGTGTTGACAAACTCAAGTTAGAGTGATGGGAAGAGAAAGGCATGGTAGAATATCTTACAGATTGAGAACCAGTAGAAAAAATTACTTAGCAATAAATAGCCTTTGATCCGTACTTTGGGCGATGTCACAGATGCTGACACAGCTTGAAAATGGTTTAAGCTATCTGTAGTCCAGGTTTAATAGGCACATGGGTTGTTAAGAGGTCCCAATGGTACCACCCTCCTTAAAATGTGCTCTTATACACCAGCTTTTATTGTTCCATTCAAATTATACCTACACCACCAAGCATGCCTGAACAACACAGCTCAATCGCCCTAATAAAAGTCTGCTGAGAACCACACACTGCACAGCAATCGCATGAGTTTAAGACAGTCGGCGTGGAAACGTGAGATAGTGAGCACCTGTTCCTTCCCCGGAGAGGGGCGACCGAGCACTCTTCTCTAGGGAGGGTGTGGCATGTCCTTGGGGTTTCATCGGCAGCCAGAGTACACTGATTACAGAGCCGAATTTCATACAACCATCATAATTTCACTCAGCTATATGCTGAACAAATGGTTTTCAAAGAAAAGAAAACATGACCTTGATTTTAAGTAACATATACAAATACTGAACCAAGCTTTGACCAAACCACTAACCAGTGATAAATCTGTCTGATGTCAGAGTGGTTACAATCCAGCAGGTTCCAGAGTATAGCTGTTAGGTACACTGTATCACCTATGGTATGTTTCCTTTTAAAAGGACCATTCTAACACATTAAACATTCCAATCTTTTTTACTTTTCTCAGCCCCACTATATTAATGGATGATCTAAAAGACATTTTCAATGACCAATTCTTCTATAATTTATTAGCATGTGCAGTATTCAAGATATCCTTGAGGGCACAGAGGTTTCCCCAGCATCATTAAAAATAGCATTTTATAGCTTATATAGTGGAAGCAAGGAAATCGGGTGTATTCCAGAAAGCTGGTTATGTGACATACCCAGGTAAGAAGGTTAGGTGATAACCTCAACTTTCGGTTCCAAAATCAGAGGTAACTTTCTGGGTATGTAAGTAACTCTGGAGCAGGTTATGTTCCAGAGTTAATTCATTTGAAGGATACGTTACTGCTTCAGAGCTTTTGATGAGCGTCAAGTGGGAAACACAGATTACGTATAATATATTATAATATTACAGTATTACTATGATTACATTTCCAGTCACACCCATTGCGATTGAGCATTCACAACTGATTTTATGCTACTTTTATGATCTTTAAAAGAACAATACTGGCTTTTTGTATAATCTATTGACAGAAATGCAATATAACATACAAAACTGTTTCTTCAGAGGTGTACAAAGACCGTACGTAATGAACAGTTATGTTTTTATTACCTTAGAATAACCCTGTTCTATCTAGAGAGCGGCCCTATATAAGTGGAATTTTTCATGTTGCGCAGCCATTTTTTGGTACAGCAGCCCTAAATGGACAAACAGCTCACAAAGTGCATTTCATATACAGTATATCCCCTGCGGTACATACTCCGGTTGTTTCTGACTTTACATAGGGGAAAAAACGTTTACTAACTTACTCCTAACTATCTATCTCGCTGTCAGATCAAATGCCTTGAACAGCTTTGCTATTTACCATTATCTGCCTCACTACTCTAAACGTGTACTAAATAACACACAAGAAATATATCTAATATCTAATATATCTTATTATAGAAACTTTCGCACTTTCACCGTTGCTCCTAGAATTCTTTTTTGGGGGGGCAGTAAGCCTGCAGCTCCCACGCTGATGGTGGCCAGCATGATAATTAAGACTGCTGCCAAGCCAGCGTCTCCAGTCGTCATGACCGCCAGTCCAGAGTCCGCTGCTCCTAAAATGGCCGCCAGTCCAGAGCCCATTGCTTGCAAGATGGCTGGTTCCAGGTTCAAATGCCTAGTGTCTGATTTGGCAGATACCCCACTGGCGTCTTTGCAATTGGCTGGTCTTCCGGTGGTCCCAGGTCCGGTGGTGCCACCCTTGGAGTCAGCTCTGTCGGTTGTGGCTGTTGCCTTGCTGTGCGTTTGGGCTGTTCATTGTTCATCTGCTCCCGTCAGGCCCGTGAGCCTATTCCCGAGTCAAGTCAGGTCTGTGAGCCTGTTCCCAAGTCAAGTCAGGCCCGTGAGCCTGTTTGTGAGTCAAGTCAGGCCCGTGAGCCTGTTCGTGAGTCAAGTCAAGAGTCTGTTCGTAGGTCAAGTCAAGAGTCTGTTCGTGAGTCAAGTCAAGAGTCCGTTCGTAAGTCAAGTCAAGAGTCCGTTCGTGAGTCAAGTCAATAGTCCGTTCCAGTGTCAGACCCAGGCCGTCAAGTCAAGAGTCTGTTCGTGAGTCAAGTCAAGAGTCCGTTCCAGTGTCAGACCCAGGCCCGCCTCTGCTCCACGCCCCAGGACCTCCGTCCTGCCCCCTGCTCACCTCCACTTCATCGCCCTCCTGGACTTTTGGGGGCGACTGGTATCCGCCTTTAAGGGGGGGCTCTGTCATGATCCCTTGCTGCGTCCCAATTCGCATACTATCCATCCTAAATAGTATTCGAAAATAGAATTAGTATGTCCCAAATCATAGTATGATAAAAATAGTATTCCAAAGATTCCCGGATGGTCTACTACTACCGGTAGAAATTCGAAGAGTAGAACGATGCACACTCTAACAGCTGATACTACCCACAACTCACTGCGGGTAGGCGGAGTTTAGTGACGCTCCACTGCATTAATAATATTAAATAACTGATGCGTCACTAAATTTATAAAAATAACTAAAGAGTTAACATTATATATGAAACTATATATGAATAAATACTTAAATGGAAAGAAGAAATGTATTTTGATGTGTGTGACGGTTATTGGTCACAATGTTGTCTAGGCAACAACGGCCACTTCCGTTTCCATGCGTATTGTTTTGCTACACACTAAAATGTATATACTTTTCCATAACTAAAACAGTACATACTTTTAGTGCATAGTATAAGTAGGCCAATTGGGACGCAGCACCTGTCTGCGTTCCCCTGTGTTTGGACTTTTAGTTTGTACATGCTGAGTTTCTGTTTCCTGTGCCATGTTTTGTAGTCCGCTGTAGTCTTTTTGTTCATTGGTTCTTGTTGATTGTTTCCCCAGGTGTTTCTTGTTTCCTTTATTAATCCTGTGTATATATAGCCCTCATGTTTAGTTGTCTGGTGTCGGTCATTGCTTATGTTCCTGTTTCTTGGGTTTTTGTATTACTCGCGGTGTGTTTTGGATTACTCTTTGGGCGTTATTAAAAGGATTATGTGCGTGTGGATCCGCTCTCCTGTTTCCCCTTGTCTGGCACGTGACCAGTATGCACACCTTACAATTCTTGTAACTTAAGAACATTTTATTAAATGTTTGCATCTCATTACTCTTTCCCACTAACTAGGTAATATTTGCTACATTTCAAGGCAGTTATGGTGTTAAAGACTCATAACCCAAAAGTTGCACATTCGATTTTCAGTCTGGCAGGCAGGCCTGATTCCCGGGAAAGGTTTTATTAGGTTCTCACCTATGGAATAATGTTTACAGATTTCATTTTCCTGTAAACACTATTCCAAAGGTGATTTTAAGTGTTTTCATAATATTTGTATTTGTATAATACAAACCTCCTCTATAGCATTAAAATGCCTTTCTCCAAATTGGTTATTGGTCTTCAAGATAGACCTTTACACCTCATTTAACATTTGAAAAGCCATAGCTTTAAGCGAACAAAGTCAAAAGAAACAAACAAAAAATAAAATGTATGTGTATTTAAAAGGGATATATATTACGTGATTTAACACGTGACTGGGCCTAATGTTTCAAATCTCTACCTCTGACTCAGCAGACCTTCGTGCTTTAATGCAAATGAATTATCATACTTTGTGTAGTGTACTGAAAACGCATCAGGCAAGTTTTTCCAAAATTATGACAACTGTAGCAGTTTCTACCATTAAAAGAGTCTCCATTAATATTACTACATCAGCAACTGTTGAAAAGAAAGTCAGTTTTCAGAAAACCAAATAATGTTAGATTTTTTTGAGGAACATGAACAAAAAAGAGGTTTAATACAGCCTACATAATTAACAATGTAATCAAGTACATATACACAACACAATACACAACACAATTTTGTTCAAATACACTGGTAGACGTTGGAATAACAGTTACCAACATCTTAACAAATCTACACTTTATGTAACAAAGATAGCCATAATATGTATCGATTTTAAATATTTCAGTATACAACATACATATTTATAATATTATAAATATAGGTATATTTTATACTAAAATCTATTATTTAATTAATTTATAGTGTTTATAGTTTTTTAAACATATACATTAAATATTAAAAAATGTTATGGTTTTTAATGCTTCACTTAAAATATACACTGATGCAGACCCTGAGTAAGCAAGGTTTGGGATAACCAACCCAGAGTTCAGGGTTTAGCTGACGGTAAATTAACCCTGCTTTCTGGAATAAGCCCATGACCTTTTGTGTTAAGGAGTTAAAAGGGTAGTTCCCCAAAAGTGAACATTCTGCCATCATTTATTCACATTCATGTCATTCAAGACATGACTGACCTATGAAACACAAAAGATTATATTTTTCAAAAAATGTCTCTGTGGTTTTGAAAAAATATAGTTTTTTGTGTTCTGCAGAATAACACTAGATTGAGTAAATGATTAACAAATTCATCAACATTACAAATTTGCTTAAATTTGATTAGAACTTTAAAATTTTTAAATGTTATGTTCGTTGTTTTTTTTCCAAAATCCTGAAACTTTTGAAACTTTATTTTGAGGTAACATATGTGAATAAATTCACAGATTTTCAATGTGACCAGTCTTAATGTGACTTGCATCAATGTTTCCTTGTGGTAATATTCATATGTTCAATTGTCTGCTGTAAACTGCAGGACTTTCATGGGTAGATGTATCTGAATGTTATTCAAATACTTGTGGCTTCAGCACCTTAAGTAGGTATAACGTCCTGTTTTGTTTTTACAGTAGCCAGACTTTTATATGCAGTTTCAAAAAAGATTTTTACAGATTGCCCATTTTATCAGTTTCATGCTCTTCTCTAAAAAGGACCAAGAGAAAAAAAAACTATGCAAAACCTTTTATTTAACAAGGCATCTCAAAGAGAAGAGTTGTGCAGACAATGTAAATATAAAAACCAGCAACTGATTATAAAAAAGTAGAATAGGCTATTACTATAATTTTACATCAATAAAAATACATAAATACATGCATGGCAGTTTAAACAGTAAAAGAGACAGTTTAAGATAAAAAACAACTTTAAAATGCATAATATAGTTTGTATTGTGTTACACTTGCATTCATCAGATTAAGAGATGACCTCCACAGTCCTATTCAGTCCTTTCTTTATAAAAATATACTCTTGATCCATGCATCGTTGGACAACATTATAGCAACACATCAGCATGTATGAATTTGCTCTAGCGAGCATAACAGTGTTGACACCTGCAAAATCCAGTTAATTCTGTCTGATGAAAAAGAATGCATGTCACAGCAAACTCTACACATATACGTATATATTCATGCAAAGCTAGTTTTAAGTCATTGCATACCAGCTGTGCAAGCCAGTTCTAACATTCAGCATATCTCCTCACACATCTGAATTGAGACTGAGGTTGGCTAGCCGTGGGTCTGAGTTGATCTCATATCTGTAATGGTACCCCTCCATATGGTCTCTGCAGGCATCACGGATATTGTAGATCCACCTTTTGATGCCTTTTCTGTTGAGGTAAAGAACAAGCAGGAAGATGACTCCAATGAGGGCAAGAACCATCCCCAGGAAGACATATGAGGTCTCCAGAACACCCTTTAAATCGCCAGTGTAGGTGCATGGAAGTTGAGATTGTTCAAGCTGTAAAAGTGAGACATTTATCATCCCTGTCGGAGCAGAACAGGTCATGTTTAATTTGTCAACTACAAAATCATATCTCTTCAACCAAATCAACATGTCCTCAATATTACAATCACAACGCCAGGGGTTTCCTGCAAGCCTGACTCTCAAATCACGAATTGAACAGAAGTCAGCAAGGGTACCATTTGGCAGGTCTTTTAATGCATTGTCACGTAAATCCAACTCTTCAAGTGTGTGGTTCCGAAAAGTGCCATTTATTATTGAAACAAGGGAGTTGTTCCTCAAATCTAAAACCGTGAGATCCGACAAACCTGTGAATGTGCCTTCTGGAAGGACAACCAGGTTGTTGTTGGATAGATCAAGAACCTCAATCTTATTGTTTTGAGAAAAAGCCTCAACGCTGAGATGTACAATTGCATTGTTGCTGAGGTCAAGGAAACGAAGACTTGGCAAGTTAGCAAACACCATGGAATCCAGCTGCTCCACTTGGCTTCCAGACACATAAAGGCTTATTAAATGCTCCAAAGGGCTTGGGAATGATTCATTGTTTAGATTCCTTAATTCGTTTCCACTGATATTAAGTGTGGTGATATCTTCAGGAAGAGGCTGTGGGATGGATCTCAAGCCTTGGTTTACGCAGTTTACTACTGTCGTTTTACACACGCAATTGACAGGACAGGAAGATGAGCTTGAAGCCACGAGAAGCAGTAAAACACAGAGAGTCAAGTTACAGATGTTCATTTGCTTTCTTTCCAGTTCAAGCAAACGTACTAAGCTGACCTCGTGCATTGTCGCGCGTTTTGTGTTGGTGTAAATAATAAGCGGGAATGTATCTCTCCTTCTACGGCGATGTAAGGAAAGTTAGCGATCTTCAGACGACTCTTCCATGAAGTATCACATCTTTCGTTGTATTTGGTTTTTCATTCTTGTGTGGAATATCTTCCTGGACCCTTAACTCTTTACTTAAAGTCGAAATCCAAAGAGTTGACAAAAGTCTTTTCATGTGCGTCAAAGCCGTGCGTTTATATCGTCGCTTAAATCCTAAACACAGACATTTCTTTATCACGAGTTTTGCCACAAGTGTCCGATCCTGTTGTTAATATCCAGCCGTTAATAAAGTTCTTGCTATGCTGAAAATATAAAGTAGACCCAGAAACACATAAACGTGTTATTGTCCGTGTTTTTTGTGCAATGCACAAGTCTCGTCATGTCACCTTGCCGCTCCGTGTGCACTGCTCAGCGACACCGATCCCCCGCTCCCTAAACTTACACAGAGCGCTATTCACTGGAATGTACCATTCTCCCGTTTACAGGGGCGTCAGGACAACAGTTTACCACATAAACCGTCTCTAAGTTGTGAATTTTTACATGTGGTACATTATTGTACAGGATTTTAATTCGTAAAAAACTACTGGAAAACAATAACTCAAATACGCCTGAATTTATAATTTCCCTCAAGGTACTCGGGGTAAAGTAGTTAGACAAAATGTATAGCCTACTGCATAAAAAAAACTGCAAATAAATCGAGATGATATAATTTTTTTATATTAAAGATTAGAAAAAAAGAGAGCATGGAGTAATGAGAAATACATAATGCTGCATAATGTCTGTGCTGAAGATAAATTACCATGCCAATACAATTCAACAGTTATTATAAATGGTTATTTTTACAGAACATTTAAAATTAAGAATGGGTAAAATGTTACTATGGATCCATTTGCTTCAGTAAAAATATAGTATTTGTTTGGTCAATACATCGTCATGATTATAGTCTTTAGTGACCTTATTTGCTTTACATCTATAAAACGTGGTTGTTAGTAAGGTGTCATGTAGGCCTATTTGTACTTGCAACTACAATCTATATTGTGTTTATTAATGTATTTAATAAATCCATGTTTAAAAAATACACACAGAAAAAAAACAATGAGAACATTTGTTGAGCACTTTAAAAGCTGACATATTGTTTTCTTATTTATAAACTGAAAATATATTCAGCCATAAAAAAGTTATGTCAGTCATGTGACTCATTTGTAAGGCATGCCCCATTAGCCACGCCTCCACGTTTCGGACGCAAAAGCAGGGCTCGTAAAGCAAACAGCAAATGGTGAGGCATCTGTCAAAGACGCCGCCTGTGCACATCATAAATACACTGAAGGTAGCCATTAAAATAAAAAAGCTCACAAAACGTTTTAAACTGTGCAGACCACTATGCACAGACTCATCCAATCAACAGCAGCTATACAATGTTATAATTTTATCATCCAATCAACCATAAGCACACAAATCTGCTAGACCAATCACAAAATGTTTTACTGCTATATGCCTCCACCTCAAGCTATTACTTAACCGACTAACTCTGCTGCAACATATTTACTAAATAACCTCAAGCTTTTCTTTAAAGATGTTTCTCATGATCTGCAGCATCGGGGAAAACACGAACTTGACTTTCTCTTTCATCTAGCGTCAGGTAACGTTAAGAGAGTGAAATTGTCGCTATGTATTTTAAATGTCAGCTCCATAGTTCAACTCAGTATGTTTCATAGTAATGATAAATGATGATGTGTCAGTCACTCATAGACTGACAGATCTGATTCTGTGTGATATAACAGACACAATCAGTTTATTAATAAATCGGTTATTTTCTTTCACTAGACACCAGTGCTCTTATTAAAGCGGCATAAATTAATGTTGCTTGATGTAACGTTAACAGTACGACTGACTGTGTACAACCCATTATTAAGACATATAGTCTACTAATGTAAATACAGCCCTTTCAACGGTCTTATTTGAACAAATATTTGAAATTCTGATATTGAGCCTGAAGGATTAAGGAAAAACTTAGGGCAATACGTTTTAAAACTGAAGCCATATTTGGCAGAGGGAGGCATTTGGTATGGAAACTGCCAAGTGAGCTGTTATGAAAATATTCGGGTGTTCAACTGCAGGTACATTTATGTGCCAGTGCTTTTATTGTTTTGAAGCAAGTGAGCTAACTTTAAAACTGTTCTCTACTGTTTCTGCCTTCATTTGTGTTTTCTACTTTTCAGATTCCTTAAGTATTGATTGTTTTATAATTTAAGTCTTAAAGAAGTTGTTCACCCAAAAATGAAAATTCTCTCATAATTTATCGACCCTCATGCCATCTCAGATGTATTTGACTTTATTCAGCTGAACAAATAATTTTATTATAAAATGCCATTATCATGTTATACAGATACACACTTATCATAAATAACCCATATGGCTCTAGTGTGTCAATAAATACCTTCTGAAGTGAATGATACATTTGTAAGTAAAAATTATTGATATTTTGAGTTTTTAGCGACATTGAAACCAAAACAAGCCGATGCATGTTAATGTTCAGTATGAACTGGAGGCACACTGGTAACTTTGAATTGGTTCTTGCATGTTTTTTTTTCCGTATATTATTCAATTTCTCTCACAACCATTTTGTTTTGCTTGAGTAATTACTTTATTGAGGGATTTTTGTGCTTTTCAGAGGTTCAACATGTTAAGTCTCATACAAAGAGATAACATGATGGCATTTTAAGGTAAAATTATTCATTTATCTTTAAATGAAGACAGGAAGTCATGCATATGGCATGGCTTCAGGGTGAGAATTTTTAGGTGAAATACTACCTTAGGCTAAGCAGTTTTTAAAACCACAATGTATTATACTAAATTGTAATATAAAGGGACACAAACAAATTAATATTTTATTAATATTTATTAATTAGTGTTACAAATTGGTAAGGTGATTTGTAATGTGGTGGAAAATGTTGCTTTACCATATAACACGTGTTGCATTTAGACAAATTAAATAAACTCAGTGGCTGCTGTCATGCTTGATGAAAAACTCTTTATTTTCAGGAGACGTTTGCAATTATGGAGGCCTAAATTGTAAAGAATTTTGGGGGGAGGGTATCTTTCCCCTCAGAGTAGATGGACATTTTGGATGGACAGTACTGAAATTTATAGGATTTTCCTTTTATAAAATAAATTAGACAGATTAAGCACAGTTATCTTATTTTTGAGACAACTGGATTATATTTATGTTTTTTTTTTGTATATTATTAAATGTTTGTGATTTGTTTCTAAGGTTTTGTTCAATGGCTGTGACACATGGTTGACTAGGATGATGTAGATCCTCACTCTAGGGTCGCTAGGGTGCAGTGGAACCTCAACACATGCACAATTCTAGCACCCAAAATTTAAGAAGAGAGGATTTGAATGGTTTCTTTGCTTTTGTTCTGTTTTTCATAGCTTAATTTCTAGCAGTCATTATTTAAGCACAGTCTTGGTGAGATTTATATTATAATTTGGGCAAAGGTTGGGCGTGTTGGGTATTGAAGGGTAACTGTGGGGTTGTAGCTTAGCGGGTTAGAGGCTAAAATGAGTCTGGGAACCCCAGACTGCACACCGAAGTGTCGTTCTCTGGAGCATGCAGAGGAGGTCATCGCTGCATTGACCAGTGGCTTGGAGGGCCGTCTGCGGACCTACCTGTCTGCACATTGTCACAATGCAGCTACTCTGCGGGATGCATATGGGCGCACAGCTCTCCACCTTGTGGCTTCGCTAGGTAAGCGTGACCTGCTTCAGTGGCTTCTGGACAGCAAGCATGCCGACCTGCTGGTAAAGGACAAAGAGTCGGGGTGGACCGCCCTGCATCGCAGCGCCTTCTATGGGCAGATTCACTGCCTCATGACCCTCATCAAGGTGAAAATCAGTGGTTGACCAATGTTTTTCTGAGAGCAGGGGGACCAATATAATGGCAAATATTTAATTGTTATGTAATATAATTTTTTTCACTTTCATTTGCCTGCTATGAAACTACTACTATTCATATAATGCCTTATTGTGTTTTTGTGTTAAAGCATGGAGGACAGCTGTCCATTCAAGACAAAGAGGGGCTTTCTGTTTTAGATCTTACCATGAAAGATCGTCTACCTCATGTTGTTTTCCGAAACACTGGTAATTTACTACGAATTCCTTATTATCTAAAATGCAGCTTGAACAGTTTCTTAAACAAATCCTCAAAGAAATAAAAAAGTTTGGAAGGATTCGCAACAGTTATAGATGCATTTCTTTTTTTAATGAATATTATAAAACTTAATATCAGTAATCAGTATTGGTCCTTTTTAGTAACACACAATTGCTTGCAAATTAGAAGTTTGTCAAAGTTCTTAATCTGATTGCTTCCAGATCCCACTGAGGTGTACACTTGGGGAAGCAACACAAATTTCAGTCTTGGGCATGGAAACCAGGAAAGCAGGCATCATCCTGAGATTGTGGACTTGTTTTCCAGATCTGGTGTCTATGTAAAACAGGTAAGTGTGGTCACCCTTAAACTTTATTTCAATAGAGTGATCAGTCGTATTACTTTTAAGATCAGGTTCAGTCTGGATGCAGTTCTGCTGATGAGGCACATAGTGTTATGAAATCTACAATGCTTCACCCCAGGGTTTGTGCAAGGTTGCATGGTGTAAAATTCCCCAGGGTTCTGAGTGGAAAGGGTGATAAAAACAGGGGACTTACTAGTGTTGTCTTGATAACAGGCTCCTCACAGGGGAACTCCTTCAAAACAAAGATCTCAAAGGACTTCTGCAAATCATCTGAGGAAAATTGTCAACCTCTTTGCATGTAAATTGTTCTTGAAAATACCTGTGAGAATGACAACTAACAAAATGTTTTTGCTGATACATTTTGGTGAACTCATAACTGATGCATAGTATATGTCTGTGAGGCCTCTATGACTTTGACAGACCATTATTTTAACAGTTTATAAGTTTCCTTTTTTACCCTGGTCAAAGCAGGGGCTCATTTGCATTTTAAACAGAACATGTGATCATATGTGGATAGGAAATGTGATCCTGTAATGTTGTATAATCCCATTGTCAGCCTTTCAATTGGGATTTGGGTATTTTTGAATGGAGAAGCCATCTGTATATTCAATAGATGATGAGTGTGCAATCAAGACAAATGGAGGATATAAATTCTGCCACCAATGTAGCATTAAAGAAGCAGAAAAGAATTTGTGTGTTTTTTTATGTTAAGTTGGTGTGTGTACTTACAGCAAGCATATTAATCGCTTAAGTGCCGGGCAGTCGTTTAATTTTACGTGATGTGGATCCGATTTCCTGACCCTTTCATCATCCTTCTGATGTTCTCTTACATGGAAAGAGAGTGCATTGTGACCTGCTACGCTGTTCTGCAGATGCTTTTAGTTAAATATTAAAATATTAATTCAGGGATAACAGGACCAGATTAAATAAGTGCTGCAGTTGCGAGCAAAAGCCTGTGCCAGGCAGCTCTATTGGTTTGGATGCTTTACAAAGCATCTCTTGTCTCTGTTTAGGACTTGAGAAGTGTGTTAAATTAGTGATGATTTTGACCTTTGCATCACTCCCCTGCTGTACTCGACTGCGAGCCAATTCAGTGCTGGTGTGATCTAAAGAGAAAGGGCATCAGTCAAGACTAAAAGTCAGGCGCAGATGTTTTATTATGCTTTGCATAATTTTCATTTATAAAAAGTTAAAGTGACCTAATTGTCAGATATGGTGACCCATACCCGAAATGTGACCTCTGCATTTAACCCAACCAGTGAATAGTGAACACACACACTTCAAGTTGTGAACACACATACACCGGGAGCAGTGGGCAGCTATCACTGCAGCGCCTGGGGAGCAAACGGGGGGTAAGTTGCCTTGCTCAAGGACACGTCAGTTGTTACCTGCCGGTACTGGGAATCAAACCGGCAACCTTCTTGTTACGAGTCCGACTCTCTAACCATTAGGCCACAACTGCCCCCTATATAGATCTCAGTTTCTAATTGGTGAATAATGTTGTTGTTGCCATGAAGTGTTTGTAGCAGTCTTCAAGGGATAGTTCGCTCAGAAGTGAAAATTCACTCATTATTTATTCACCTTCATGTCATTTCAAACATCTTGTGACTTTCTTCTGCAGCACCCCAAAGAAGCTATTTTGAAGAATGTTGGAAACCAAACAACATTGCACCTGTTTGACCTCCATTGTATTGGGCAAACTGACTGAGACATTTCTCAAAATGTCACAGAATGGTGAAGGACAGAATTGTCATTTTTGGGTGAACTGTTCCTTTTAGACCCGTTATAATTTTTCCTTTAAGATTAATACCACTTCGTTTGATATTTGTTCAAAAAGGTAACTGCTTCAAATTTGTTGTTTCAAGGTGTGAATATGATCTTTGATGACAATACTATTGTTTTGACCTTTCAGGTGGTGTTGTGCAAGTTCCACTCTGTCTTCCTGTCACAGAAGGGTCAGGTCTACACATGTGGGCATGGGCAGGGAGGACGACTGGGGCATGGTGATGAACAGACCTATCTGGTGAGACACTTTTGAGTTCCTCATGTGGGGGTAACTTCTAGTGGTGATTTCTACATTTCTATTCCTTGTAAGACCTGGGGCCAGTTTAGGGCTGGGCGATTAATTGAAATCGAATCGTGATTTGAGACAATTGCGATTTGCTAATCGTAAAGGCTGCGATGTGAAAAATATGAAACGCATACCAATGCATCTTACTAACCAATTAAGTGAGCGCACCTCCGTTCTGCCCAATCAGCACTGCCCTAGCCTGCGTAAATGCCCACCATTACAAAATAACATACAGAACGCGGGAGAGAGAGCGAGTGGAATTGTGGCGTCTCGGAATGCTTTTCATACTCGCGTCTCTCTGCCACACGTGCGCGGCGCGTATCTCGCGTTTCACGGGCGAGACGTTTACACTTTTGCCGCACACATGCAGCTTGTTTCGTAATGTGTGTAATGTCCAGCTCCGCACCGCAAGTCTCCACGAGCACATCTGTGATAGTGTGACCGGTCCTACTCGTGTCCGCTCCGAGCGGGCCTCGAACCGGGTCAGTCCGGCATGGGAGTCGGGCGCTCTAACGAGGATGCTAAAGACCGCAGTTTGTAGCGTCTGTCACTAAAGCACCTCTTGATGTCGGGGAGTGAGGTTTACACACTGCACAGCTCTTCACTAGCTGGCCTCCATTACATTAGCTTGCGCCTGGCTCCACGTTTAGAACAAATGTACATTCAATCTAACTGCTTTGCTAATTTCACAATAAAGTAGCCTATGTAACATTTGTAATTTTTAATAATTGACTTAAGTAATAGGCTACAATTCTTTATTTATTCAAAATAAACAAATATTTCCAGTGAAATTCAGTAATTAAGTTCATTCTGTGATAGGGCTGGGCGATTAATCGAAATCGAATCGCGATTTGAGACAATTGCAATTTGCTAATCGCAAAGGCTGCGATGTGAAAAATATGAAATGCGTCTGTTCTCGTCAAAGCAAAACCATGACTGCCCGGCTCGCCTTGAGTGACAGTCTTACTAACCAATTGAGTGAGCGCACCTCCATTCTGCCCAATCAGCACTGCCCTAGCCTGCGTAAATGCCCACCATTACAAAATAACAAACAGAACGCGAGAGAGAGAGAGAGAGAGAGAGCGAGTGGAATTGTGGCGTCTCGGCGCGTATCCCGCGTTTTACGGGCGAGACTTTTACACTTGCCGCACACATGCAGCCTGTTTCATAATGCTTGTAATGTCCAGCTCCGCACCGCAAGTCTCCACGAGCGCATCTGTGTTAGCTCGCGCCTGGCTCCACGTTTATAACAAATGTACATTCAATCTAACTGCTTTGCTAATTTCACAATAAAGTAGCCTATTTTAATAATTGACTGAAGTAATAGGCTACAGTTCTTTATTTATTCAAAATAAACAAATATTTCCAGTGAAATTCAGTAATTAAGTTCATTCTGTGAGTATTAATACCATTATATCTTCTCTGCTGAATAAACAATAGTACTCCTCCCAAAACACAATCGAAAATTTGATGGTTATAATGGGAATTGTATTGATTTTAATGTAAACTATAATGGTGTCTACTGGTATTTGATGGATTCTTTTGGTGGGATGTGATCTGGCAGATGGAAACCAATAAAACAACAGTAAAAATGCCCAAAACACACTCTAACTGTGATGGTTTCCATTGTTTTTTTATGCAGTGGGGTAACAATACTCACACTATTGACAGGACTGAGCTTAACTTTGCAAAATTAAATCACAAATCGAATCGCAATCGCAATATCTGTCAAAATAATCGCAATTAGATATTTTCCCCAAATCGCACAGCCCTATTCTGTGAGTATTAATACCATTATCTCTCCCTGCTGAAAAAACAATAGAACTCCTCCCAAAACACTATCAAAAATTTGATGGTTATAATGGGAATTGTATTGGTTTTAATGTAAACTATAATGGTGTCTGCTGGTATTTGATGGGATTCTTTTGGTGGGATGTAATCTGGCAGATGCCAACCAATAAAACAACAGTAAAAATAATGCGCAAAACACACGATAACTGTGATGGTTTCCATTGTTTTTTTATTCAGTGGGGTAACAATACTCACACTATTGACAGTACTGAGCTGAAGCTTAACTTTGCAAAATTAAATCACAAATCGAATTGCAATCACAATATCTGTCAAAATAATCGCAATAAGCCGGAGCCGATGGTGTAGTGGACAGTGCTCCGGCATATAGCGCGGTTGCGCTCCGGGCGACCCGGGTTCGAGTCCCGACTCGAGGTCCTTTTCCGACCCCACCCCTTCTCTCTCTCCCACCTCATTTCCTGTCCTCTCTAGAACTACTAATAATAAAGGCATAAAAAAGGCCAAAAATAAATCTTAAAAAAAATAATAATAATAATAATCGCAATAAGATATTTTCCCCAAATCGCACAGCCCTAGGCCTGTTGCATAAACATCGTTGCTAAGTTAAGACTATGTCTCACTGACTAGCAGTTTGGACTAATTAGTGTTACTTTTCAGATTTCAATTAGACCACCTACCTCTTTATGTAACTACCTTATTATGTAACTGACATAGTTATGACCCTGATCTTGAGAAAACAAAATAGATGACTAACATGTAAGACTAGTCTGAGCAGTTTATGCAACCAGCCCCTGATGTCCATGTTTATGTCTCAGGTTCCCCGGATAGTGGACGGGCTGCTGTCCTATCAGTGCTCTCAGATCGCAGCTGCCCGAGATCACACAGTGGTTCTGACAGAGGAAGGGTATGTCTACACGTTTGGGCTCAACACCCATCATCAGATGGGTCTGTCACCTCCACTTGCCTCTAGCCAAATTCCCAAACAGGTCAGCGTAATGTAACTTGGTCCTATGGACTGCACATTGTGTCCGTGCCTCTGTTTATATTCATGAATCATTTATTATAATTTCCTGTTGACAACAGGTGACATGTAAGGCCCTAAAAGGGAGGATGGTGATTGGTGTTGCAGCTGGCAGGTTCCACACAGTTCTTTGGACCCGAGATGCAGTGTATACCGTAGGATTAAATGGTGGCCAGCTGGGTAAAAGGCTTAAACACATGGATTTATCACAGACAACAAAAAGATAATTATTTGTGTTTGCTAAGAAGAACATCACTGTAATCATTGCTCTTTCTTGGAGCATTCTTCTAAGCATTACATTTTGTCATGTTCTGTAGGCATAATTTCTACAAGTTTTTACAAGATATTTTGAGAAATGTCTATACAAAAGAAGTCAGTTGGGGTCAGTGTTGTTTGGTCGCTAATATTCTTTAAAAGATCTTCTCTTGTGTTCTGCAGAAGAGAGTCATAAAGGTTTGAAGTGAAGGGTGAGTAAATGATAAAAGGGTCATTCCGTGTCAACTCAACCAGAGGTCCCTGGCTCAATTTTTTTTTTATTTTTACAGAAGCAAGACCAACATCAGTAGTGATAAAATCCAAAATATTAAATGCTACAGATGAATAGTTATTAAGTAATTAATTTGTAGATGGAGGTAAAAATGACAATTTTCAGTTGAAATTGGGAGCCATATTAGAGGGGGTAAAAAGTGACAAACATGCCAGCATCATAATTTTATTTTTACACAAAGATTTGTATATTTGTTATTAAAATCTGTTTATTTTAGCAATTCTTGGTGCATTTTCTGCCAATAGTGACAGCTCAAAAATGAATAAAGGGCATTTTTTGTGTTCTTTTTACAAAATGTGCATGTCTGTAACTCCAGAACTGTTATGGATACTTTAATGTCGAAGGCCCTATAAGTTTCAGTCCTAGAAATATGAGGATCTAAATATGGCTTCATGAGAAAACTCATAAAATGTACATTATTCAGTCATCAAAAATCAAATGTGGGTCATTTTTCAAAAATCTGGTACTTCATTTCTTTTGTGTCTGAAGAACAAAATATTTTAAAACTAGAAATGTATATATTTTCCTTCTATCAAAACAACTTCACTGAACATGACCATTTCAGTGTCCTTTTGGCACGGAGTTACTGTTGGGTTAAGGCACTTGCTCTTAATAGTTTATATATAAGATTCTATATTTTTTTTAGAATTGTAGGGACAGTTGGATAAAGAGATGTTCTTAATTAGGGCCCAAGTACAAATGATGTGAGAAATTGCTCCGTTTGTAATAATCTTTTAAAATGAAACACATTTTTGAGAGCCTAAACATGCTCTAAAACTCAAAAGTATCCATACATGTCAGAGATGGTGAAAATTTTCATCTGATAATGGTATCAGAATAAATTGTTGCAAAACAGCTCCATAGCGCCACCTACAAAATTATATAAAGCAGCCCTTGTGCTACGTTTCATGCAAATTTATGAAATTTGGTAGGCTCATGTAACATTCTAACAGCTACAAAAATGTATCTTACAGCAGTATCCTAAACTCAACAGGAAGTCTACTATTTAAAATTTTATGTGGAGTTTTTTGTAGGTTTTACCTTTTTCAGGCTTTGTAGAACTCATAGCGATTTAATTATATGAACAACATATTTGTTCAGTCTAATCTACTGGCCTTTGCCATGTTTAATTTCAATGTACTTGGGCCATAATTAAGAACATCTCTTTATCCAAATTTCCTTTTAATTCAAAGAAATATAGAATCTTATATAAATAAACTATTAAGAGCAAGTGCATGTGCCTCAACCCGATAACTTTTAACAGTAACTGAGTGCCAAAAGGACACTGAATTGGTCATGTTTAGTGTAGTTGATTGGATAAAAGGAAACAAAATAAATTTCTAGTTCTTTAAAAGAAATGAAGTACCAGATTTTGGAAAATGATGTACATTTTAACAGTTTTCTCATGAAGCCATATTTTGATCGTCATATCTCGAGGACTGAAACTTACAGGGCTTTAAATATGTAGTTCCCAAAAGAAAGGTATCTATAACAGTTCTGGAGTTACAGGCATGCACGTTTTGTAAAAAGAACACAAAAAATGTTTCAATTCTTCATTTTTGAGCTGTTACCATTGGCAGAAAATGCATCAAGGATTGCTAAATTAACAGATTTTACTAATACCAATCTCTGTGTGAAAATAAAATTATCATGCGGGCATATTTCTCATGTCATTTTTTACTACCTGTAATATGGCTCCAAATAGCAGCTGAAAATTAATTTTTTTTTACCTCCATCAACAAATTATTGATTACTTAATAACTATTCATCTGTGGCATTTCATATTTTGGTTTTCATTACTACTGATGTTGGCTTCTGTAAATATATATATATATATATATATATATGTATTTTTAAATTGAGCCATGGCAATATTTAAAATTTGGTTGATTTGACATGGAATGGCCCAAAAATATTTTTTGGGTTAACTCTCCCCTTAAAGGTAAAGTTGGAAATCTTACAAGAAAAGCATAAGCGAGTGAGCAAATAACTAAAACTAAAAATAATTATAAATATATATATCACAAAATATACATTAGAAAAATACATTCTTACAGCAGCAAGATTGGTCTTTTTCCAAATTTGCATCAAACCTTGACTTAGGTTTCAGGGCTTAAAACTGCTACATAATTGTAAGATCAAATCCTCTGCTTTTAAGTTTGCCTCTTCCCATATTAAAAGTTGCGGTCTGACTATTGTTACATTCAGGTTACCTGCTGGAGCCCAACGGTGAGAAGTGTGTGACTGCCCCCCGGCAGGTGTCCGCTCTGCACCACAAGGATGTAAACATTGCCATGGCCACAGCCAGCAACGGTGCCACTGTGTGTGTGACGGAAAAGGGAGATGTGTACCTGCTGGTGGATTATCAGTGCAAGAAACTGGCCTCCAAGTAAGCTGAGTTTAGAGACCGCATTTCACAGTCAATGAACAAATTTACTGGCAAAACTTTCTATTGATGTTGTGTTCAACAGACACCTTGTTTATCCTGTTGCTCATAACCTTCTCTTGTTTATTTCCAGACAGCTGAATCTCAAAAAGGTTCTTGTAAGTGGTGGTAGTTTGGACCATCGTGTTGACCCTCAGGTCCTGCATGATAGTGGAGGAGAAAAGCTGGTGATTTTGGCTCTAGATGAAGCTGGAAGGGTGAGCAGTATGATTTTGAAAAACAAGTTTTTCGGTCTCAAGGAATTACATAGCGGAGTATTCGCATAATTAAAGCTATTGCCATATTTCTTAATATTACCTGAAGTCATCATTTTACAGAGATATCAAAGATTTATGGCACCCAATTGTTTCCTATAGTTAGGCCAGACAGCTTTTAGTTTAAATGTGCAGTATGTAAAATGCTGCTAGAGGGAGCACATTAAGGGTGGGAGGCACCTCACAATGCGGTTCGATTGCGATTCAGAGGGCTGCGATGCATTAATAAAAGGATTATCGATGCATCTTTTTTCATATACAAATTTTCTTTTTCTCTGTGCCTGCCTTTAGTGTCCTGTAGAAGCATAATACAGAATGCAGTAAATTTAATGCAGACTTCAGCATATAACTAATGTAAAATAACAGACTTCTAGGCAACATCATCCTGTTATGTGCAATGAAACAATACAATCCTTCAGAAAAAGAAAAACATTTTGCTGTACCAAAACAGCTTTTATACAAAAATATAAAACTCTGAACTAGCAGCTCTCGTACAAAAATAATGTTTGTAGCATGTTCTAAACAACTTGTAACATACTAAGCTGCTCTTATACACAAATAAATAATAAAGAGTCTAAGACTTGTGACTTTAGACAAAATCCTGAGCATAAAAAAAACATTTTGCTGTATACCAGAATCAAAGACAGCTGTTTATACAAAAAACAAAACAAAAAACCTTTTATTTTACTTTTTGTGACTGGCATTGCGCTAGTAGGGCAGTACATTAAACCTACTTATAACTCTCACATAAAAAATACAAAATAGGCCACAGTGAAATCATGCAAATGCATGGCAGTGCAAATGTGTTCAACTATTGAGTGCTAATTCTTGTGTAAGAACTGAAGCTGCTTAACATAGGACAGGTACTGTGTGTCGCAAAACAAACTAGGCCGGACATTATGTTTGACGCAAGTTAAAACTGCTACAGTCCAGTCTATCCATGAGACAAATAAGGTCATCAGAAAGCTTAAATCTGTAAAAGTGACACTCAAGTTTCAACATTTGGGACACAATGATGCTCTGAACTTTATAGTCTTCAGTGATGCTTCTCTTGGAAATCTCCCTGACGGGGGTACACAAGGGGGAACATTAATCTGTCAAAGTGGACTCTATATGCAATGGCCTTAACACCAGTAACAAATGACTGCTATGCCAGAACAGTTTTAGTCAGCACTTAAACTGTTTTACATATTAACTCTTCAAAATGTTTCTCATTTGTAGCTATGGCTTTTATTCTGTGACAGGCATTTTTAATGATTTAGTATTTTTACTGTTTTATATCAGTGTTAAAATGTTGTGTGTTCTTGTTTTAGGAGAAATGCTATACCTGATTTATTAGCGTCTTAATCTGATGGCTTCTTTTTTTACTGATTGTTACTAAATCTGACAATTGTGTCCTCTGTATCATTATACAATATGAACTCCACTATTCTCTTAAAGTTTCCAAAACTTTGTAGCTATCGTCCTTGGTGTAAACAGTCCTTAAATCTGGTTGGTGTTCTAAATAAACCCTGTAACCTTTGTGCAACTTGAAATGTGAAAAAAATCTGATTGTTGCTTTGCAGGTGTTCACAATTTAGGTGTTATAGTTCGTTACAAGGGTGTATTATTTTTTGCCTTTCCCCTCTCTGTTTCCTCGTTCTTGTAGGTATTTTGCTGGCGCTCCACAGGCACGGCAGTAAAGCAGTGTCGCTGGGCGTATGGCCGACAAGTCTTCATGTCAGACATCGCCCTGAGTAAAACCAGCATGATGTTTGTCACTCAAGATGGAGAAGGCTTCAGTGGACAGTGGCTGGGCCAATGCAAGAAACCTGTGGATAAGAAAGGTACAGAAAATACCAATATAAATACCCTTTAGATAGCTGTTGGCTAGTTTGTTTGACTATTCTGTTGTTTCAGATGGTTTGGAGGTGTCTGGTCACTCAGAAAGCGGGGCTGTTTATGAACGGATCCGTCTGGAGAAGCTTCATTATGTCCACAGAGCTGTCTCCATCACCATGGATTCTAAGGGCCGGAATTATGGGGTCCTGCAGGCTGATCCCAAAACCAGGTACAGATTTTTTTTCATTCACAAAGAATCATGTTCACTATATATAAATATTATTTAGAAAACAAAGGTGTTTCTAGCATACGTCCCAATAAATGTTGCAAAAGCGAGTTAAAATGTATATTTTGAGAACTTAATAACTGAATTTACTGGAAAGATTTATTGCATATTTATTTAATTACTTCAGTTCTTAATTATTACGATATTAAATACACAGGCTGATTTATTCGTAAATGCAGTTTCTCTATGGTATAAATTTGCCTAATGGTCGTTCGGACACTGCAGACACCATAATTCCCACTCCACTTGTTTTAAATGGTGGGCGTTTATTCATTTGACTCGGACAGTGATTCGGGAGAATGGAGGTGCACTCACTCCATTGGTTAATGAGACTGCCACACAAAAAAAGGCAGTCATGCTTTGCTCTGGGACAGACTTGCTGTATGTTTTTCATAATAGCATCCGCATTTCAATCTTTTGCGATTAGCTAATCACAGCTTTTCAAATCATTGTTTCAAGATCATTGGTCATGCATTAACTGTTTATGCTAACTTTCTGCAGCCTGTATGAAGTGCCCAGTGTCTCCCAATCCACGTTCTCTCAGCATTTCCAGCGTCTCCTGACTGAATCCGATGAGACAGACAGTATCCATGACGTGACGCTACAGGCCGGAGAAAGTACTTTCCCAGCACACAAATACATCCTCTCCATGAGATCCGACTTTTTCCGAAAAGCATTCCTGCCAGAGAGCTGCAAAGAAAATGCTGGAGATGTTGAGGTGAAGAAAGGGGAAGATGCGGTGGGCTGTGACCTGCTGGTGCTGGTGAAAGTTCCTCCTGAGATCCTGGAGCATGCTCTGCACTTCATCTACACAGACTCCTGTCAAATGCTAGTGCATGGTGCTAGGCCCAGCATCCCATGCTCTGATCAGAGCTCTGATCCTGAACCCCAGACACATCTAATCCATAGTCTGCAAGCATTGGGGCTGGAGAAGCGTTCGGCTCTGGATGTCTACCGCTCCATTCCTGCTAGGGCCAGTGAGGAAACAGATAAGCCTAAGAGCAAGAGTACAAAGTCTGGAAAAAAGGTTAAGAGTGTTGGGGAAGTTGGACAAAACCCTGTCAAGATTTTGCAGGCTGTTGCCAAAAAACTGGGCTTGGGGAGTCTCTCAGCACGGTAAGATCATGAAAAGGTTTCTTCAACAAACTTTTACTCTTGGTTGTCAAGTCAGACGCTTAATGATCTCTCACTTTATAAGAGAAACAACATTTTTTACAATCATATTTCTCTTTCTTTGTCTTCCATCTTTATGCTTTCATCGATCTTGTCACAGTGCATTGCTTGTTCACCAGGGCATATCAGGTTACTGCATATAAATGTACATTTTCTGAATATTAAGGCTTGATGGAGTCAAATATGAAAATGGGCAGATCATTGTGTTGCAGAAGAAGCCAAGCAACAAGCCACGATTCAACCAGAAGAAAAGGTTTGTGTTGTTTTATTGAGAATCATCAGTCAAATTGTTTTGTATACTTTTGTGATTAAAAGCTCTGTCTCTTCAGCTCGTACCTCTGTGACGTCACGCTGAGGTCTGAGGATGGGAAAGAGTTTCCTTGTCACAAATGTGTTCTGTGTGCTCGGCTGGGTGAGATAAATGTTTTGCTTATCTATTGTTCAGTAGAACAAGGCCCAATCCCATTTCTACCCCTTACCCCTACACTTTCCCCTACCTCTCCGTTTAGCGCGTTCACATGAAGGGGTAGGGCTGTCCCGATTCTCTTTTGGTTGGATGGGTAGGGGTAAGGGCCATATAATCCTTCAAACAAAGATTTTTCGGGACCTCGCTTCCAACGAAGGGGGTAAGACATTTTCCAACATGGCGGCTTATGCGAGTATAATGTAAGCCTTTATTTTGGCATTAATAAGGATTTAAAAAATAAATAATCATTTGGTTTATGTTCAAATTAATGTTGTGTTTAGTTTCGTTTCTTGAATATGAAACGTTTGCAAAAAACGTTTGCTTCGCTAAAGTTTGCTAACATACCGCATTACTGATTGCACGATAGAACCGTAACATAAAAAAGTAATTGTTGCACGGCCGTTTTCGGAACGTAATTGCAAACAGATAAAGAGAACGCTCTCTGATTTACCCGGTCTGTTTGTTTTTCGTGATCGCTCTTCGTTTGCTCCTCTGTCCGGGGATTCGCGAACAGCGGGGTGTGGGGTGCGCAACTGATATGACAACAGACAGCGGCATCTTGGAAGTATGTGATAAACATCCCTGCATCTCCATTGGCATATACAGCTAGCAGTGACCTATAATGACGTATGACGTTGTAGTAGTGGGAATGTTTTAAGGCAAGGGGAAGGGGTGAGGGGTAGGCGAAGGGGTATAAAATAGAATTGGGATTGGGCCTTAATAAAAGTACAGTCTATTCAACATGTTATCCTGTTGTGTACCTGCCTGCTATCATTTAAATACTTGACTAAAAATATGTATTTCCAACAATACTAGTGTACAAAAACTCAATTAACTCAAATAAATTGTGGAAATAGATGTAATGTGTATTGTGACAGTTGGCCCTAGCAACTAGTTTTTTTCTTGTTGTATTAAAATCCGTACATTACTTAATGTAGTAATAATAATAATGATTATAATGATTATAGTGGCAATGGATTATACAAAATGGATTATAAAAGTAGTTTGAATCTTTTTAGTACACTTTAGTGAGAAACAGAACAAAAGTCATGTTGTTAGTCACTAAAATTCTAGTCCCCATTGACTTTTACAGTATGTTAAAAAGCAACTTTGACATACAAAAAACACACACCTGGAGCAGTCGTCAGCCATTTCTTGCTGCAGCGTCCAGGGAGCAGTTGGGGATTCGGTGCCTTGCTTAAGGGTCTCACCTCAGTGGTATGGAAGGTGGAAGAGAGTGCTGGTCATTCACTCTCCCCACCTACAACCCCTGCTGGTACTGAAGATCGAACCTGCAACCTTTGGGTTACAAGTCCAACTCTCTATCCATTAGACAACGACTATTTAAATGATCAGTTAGAAGTGTAATTTACTGTTTTCGTACATGGTGTATCATGAATGTCTTTTTTTTTGCAGAGTACTTTAACAGTATGCTGGGCAATCCCTGGATAGAGGTATTAAGGCAAACATGCAAAATGATCTCCCTCAACTCTTTTTATTTGTTTGTTTTTGTCAGCTGTGTTATTTTGTGATGTGTTTTATATATGGATGTCTTCTGCCCCCTCCAGGCCACCAGCTGCACTGCACTAGACATGCCAATCCCCTCTGAGATCCTACAGGTTATTCTGGAGTACATCTACACTGATGAGTCCACAACTGTCAAAGGTTTTTCCCCCCTTTTTTTCCCTCATCAATGCATTAGCATAATTTCCCATGTGTATTCAACACAACCATGTCTCTGTCTCTTTCTCAGAATCTGGGAATGTGGAGTTTGTGTGTAATGTGCTGGTGGTGGCCGATCAGTTGTTGATAACTAGATTAAAGGAGATCTGTGAGGTCACCATTACTGAGAACTGTAAGTTTACCCTGTCTTCCTGCCTTAAATAAACTGCCTCTAGTGGCATAAAGTAGTTGTTCACCCAAAGAGGACAATTCTTTGGTCATGTGATCACCCTTTTCAAATCTGCATGATTGTTTTCCAAGGAACATAAAATAAAGGCAGAATGTTTACACTCTTTGTATAACTAAAGAAGCTGTCGGGTTCCATAAAGGACAAAACTCACCATTACAGTAGTTATAATATGCATGTATAATATGTAGTTACAGTAATAATATGATTTAAAGGTTTTACATTCTGCTTAAAATCCAGATTGACTTCAGGCATTTACTTTGGATTTGCTGTTCCTTTAATGTTGTGTATTAAATGTTTATATCTATGGGTATTTTATGTGCAGTGATGCTGAAAAATGCATCTGAGTTGCTGGAGTTTGCCACCGTGTACAATGCCGAGCAGCTCAAACTGTCCTGCCTGCAGTTCATTGTCCTTAACATGGCAGCACTCCTGGAATCCAAGTAAGTTCAAACCCCTGCTGTCCAAATGCTTCACACTTTACATCTAAGTATTCCTAGTGTTTATAATTTAAAGAATTTAATATATTTATTGTAAACCTAGTCATTGCTAAAAATGACGTACAGCAGCAGCAAACCATCCAGTGTTATTAAATATTTTATTAAGTTGACATTTAGCCTGTTTTTAAGTTTTGAATTGAAAAGATGTCGGCATGTCCAATGTTGCTCTTTCATCTCTCTGTCTGTCAGAGCTTTGGAGATCCTGAGCGATGATGTTCTGCTTGAGCTGACCTCAGCTTACAGGAGAATGGTGAGTATAAATCATCTGCTCTGTTTCTGTAAAGCACTGAAGCTCAGCTTATCTGACGGCAGCATCTTTTGACAGATTCCAGCTATGCAGAGACGTGTCATCACTCCATACTCCAATGCCCCTGATCTCAGCACCTATGAGAACAGAGAGTGGGACTCTGCAGTGGACTGTAAAAGCGGCTCTGATCTGGATCACATCAGGTGTAAATTCAGTGATTATGCACCAAAATAAACAATTTTAGGCAGAAAGCCGATACTGAAAATGCAGGATGCACTTTGCTATAAAACGAAACTAAAAATGACTTTTTTGCATAATTGTTTTAATACCCTTTTAACACAATAAAACAGAAATGGACAGAAAATATTTTAAAAACAATACCAAATATATTACTGTTATAATTCAGTTCTGTGCAACAGAATCAAATGTAACTTCAATTTAAAGCTTTAGAAACTATTATATGCATAACAGTAGTAAAGTTACAAACTCATAATACATTTATATATGGTACTGTTTATTTATGCTATGCAATCATTTTAAGAAAAACAACACAAAATAGCAGTGGGTCGCTAGACTTAAATTGACCTTCAGTGATGTCAGCACCTGCCGCATGAAAGTCAAGCTTGAGCTACCGAAAACTATATCATCATTTACTGTGAGAGCCACTGATCATTCAATGACATTCACAACAACTAAATGTAATGAGTTAAAAACATGCGAGTCAATGTTTGTGACCGTTCACCCAAAAATAAAAATTCTGTCTTGTCATTTACTCACCCTTGTGTTGTTCCAAATTTGTATACATTTCTCTGTTCTGATGAACACAGAGAAATATATTTGGAAGAATGCTTTTAACCAAATAGTTCTTGGCCATCATTGACTACCATAGTAGATAAAATTACAATGGTAGTCACATAACCCAGAACTGTTTGCTTTTCTAGATTCTTTAAAATACCTTCTGTTGTGTTCAACAGAACAAATACATTTTTCCTACTATGGTAGTCACACTGCCACACTGAATATATAAATAACTGAAATGTGAATAGGTAAAGATGTCGAGTTCTCACTTTCTTCTCTTTACTGTAGTGATAATCTGCTAAAGAAGGCCAAGGTGAGGGCAAAAAGGAAACCACGGCGACGCTCTGACAGCTCCGGCGGATACAACTTGTCTGATGTCATACAGAGTTCACCGGTTGATGTCACCCAGAGCCCGCCAATTCCAGGTAATCTACTGACCTTGCGTTTAAAAAAATACTAATGGTGTTTTCTATGGCAACATCACCATTGCTATTAAATAATAATTTTATTTAATCAAATCCTCATAGATTAACCCTAGGTATTAAAGTTTGTCTTAGAACTTATAACCTGTTTGTATTACTTTTAGAAGTGATTTATAATTTCCAACGAGAAATAAAATGTGTAAAAATCCCTTACACTAACCTTAAAGGAAGGACCTGGGCTATATCATAAAGTATTTGTCAGGACAATATGCCCTACCACCACCCATACACCCTAGAAACCCGTTTACTCTTATGTACCTAAACAGCTTTTAAGAAAAGAGTTACAGTAAGTTTGAAATGGCTATGATTAATATGACGGATCTGACAGGTTTGAGATATTCAGTGAAGACAAGTTCAGTAGAGTCTCTGCAGGAGCTCATCACATCTGACTCAGAAGGCAGTTATATGGGAGTGGGCAGCCCTAGAGACCTGCAGTCCCCCGTCTTCCAGGACAGATCTGACACACAGGTAACACCTGGATACTCTTAAGTAATATATGTGCATTTCACACTGTTGTACTAATATAAAATATTGGTTTAAATGGTTTTTGGTGAAAATATTGGTTAAAAGTTTTATTTGTAGTTTAAGTATACCTTTAATTGGTGTGTGCAGGAGAATTGCCGTGGACCAGTTGGATTAAAAACACCTCCTGGAACTCCTGTTTTGAATAATGGCAACATGCCTCAAGTTTCCCCCCCTGAATCCATCCTCCTGGTCAAAGCAAGGTAACTTTATTTAGTTTTTAGAAGGCAAAGTAATTAGCTGAAATTCTAAAAGGATTTAGTAATACTAAATTTTGTTCAATCTCTTTTTTTAGACCAGCTCCGATCCTAGACCTTAGGGCCATCATGGAGATGGAGGCCAATTCATTGAACCTGGGTGCCACACCAAAAAGTCCTGGCACGTAAGTTTTTCATTGTACTGGAAATTTCAACATGGAAATTTAAATCATTATGATTTCATGTCAGTTTACAACCGGTTGAACCAAAAATGAAGTGCTGGTCTAATATGGTTATGGACAGCAGGGGAGAAAGCGCCACATTATGTACATAATGATATAAACCAATGCATTCAGTATTCGTTCTCTGTGTGTTATAGATCGAGCTGCAGCAGTAAAGTCTCTGTCATCTCAAGTAAGCTGTCTCAGAAGCAGAGGAAGATGATGGCTTTGGCCTACAGAGAGGGTGGCACAGAGAACATGTCTCCTAAATCCCCGCCATCTGTTACCCCAGTTAAACCTTTGAAGACCTGGTGAGAGCCACGGATTTGTTTCATTCTGTCTCTGATAGAAATGATAACGGTAGTATTAGAAAGGAGTAAAAAGGGGGGGAGTAGGACCACTGTGGTATGAACGTTGATTCTTAAATAGATAGAAAATAAATTTACTCAATGCAATGCAGCTCTTTTTTTCCATACAACAGTTCATAGTGACCACTAGGCATGGGCCAGTATGAGATTTTGACGGTATGATAACCTAAAGCCAAACTTTATTCATTAAGGTATGGCTGTCAAATTAATAAATGTAAATTACGATTACAGCTTTAAAATGTGTTCTTATAAATTAATGGCTAAAAAACATTAAACACAATATTTTTTTATTTTTAAGCAACACAAAATATTTGGAATAGTTGTAAACATCTACAGTATGCCAGGTTAAATCAGTGGTTCACAACCTTTGAATACATGACCCCTTCCTAGTCTTTTTTACATGCATTAAACTTGCATGCATACATAATTACAGTATATAAATATAAATAAATGAAATGAACATGAGTAAACAACAAATTAAGCACAAACAAAAATGAGCACAGAACCTGATTGATTTCAGCATTTTCTGTCTTTGTTGAGACATAAAAAAAAACGCTCATACCTTGAGAACGGTATAACAAAAAAATTGTTTTTTCAAAACAATGGCTTTTTTTAACCGCGGATACCTTGAAACCAGTATTCGGCCCATGCCTAGTGATCAGAACTCTATTTCTACTCAGGTCAACAGCGATACAGTCTCGGTCCTCTTCCTGTTCCTTTCGGGATCTTTTGGCAGAGGAGGAGCGTTGTGGGAAACCTGCTTCTCCAGTGGCAGCTACAGGACTTGCCATATGTGCCAAAAGAGTGACGTTTAAATGTGCCGAGACCAGCGACTCAGAGAAACCAGCAGGGTAAGAAACACATTGTTCTCTATGTAGTTGTTGGCACATGATCTCATAAAGCTATGTGTGTTTATAATAGATAGCTTAACACAAGGGATAGTTCAGCCAAAAATGAAAATTCTCACTCTTGAGTTGTTCCGAACCTGTATACATTTCTTTGTTTGGTTGAACACAGAGAAAGATATTTGGACAAATGCTTGTAATCAAATAGTTCTTGGAGCCCATTGACTAGTACCTCATAACTTTTTGCTGTCCTACATTCTTCAAAATATCAAATTTAGTGATTTTTTTTAATATCTCAATTTTTCCTACTATGGTAGTCTTGGGGTCAAAGAACTTTTTGATTAGTGACGTGAAAGTGACCTATTTATCAGATATACCGGAAATGTGCCCTCTGCATTTAACCCATCCTGTGAGTAGTGAACACACGCACTGCAAGTTGTGAACACGCATACATCCGGAGCAGTGGGCAGCTTGCTCAAGGGCACGTCAGTCGTTACCTGCTGGTACTGAGAATTGAACCGGCGAGATTCTGGTTACGAGTCCGACTCTAACCAATAGGCCACAACTAGGGAACAGAATTGTAAAAAATTTTTTACAGTACCTCCACACCAGTAAATGATAGTTCACCGTAAGTTGTTCTGTGCATATGGTCAATTGTTGTTTGAAAAGTAAAAACATCTCTTGCAGTTTAAAAAAGGAGAAGAGAGAATGTTAAAAAAAAACATTCATTTTATTTCTGGTTCATTTATCTCAAAATGGGCATAACAGGGTGCAATAACTAAGATGGTTTATCACAGATTTGCTCACTTTATGACCCCCTGAAATGCTTTTTGTGTGAATTATTTTTCTAGCGCTCTGTTATAAATTCCACTAGATGGCACTGTAATACTTTTAGCATAAGTAAAGTGCCTTTTATAATCATATACGAATAAAATAAACTGTAGTTAGTGAGGACTGTTGGAAGTCATAGCAGGCATTGTGCATGCAGTTTCAATACAATTTGTTGACATTTGGTGATTTATTGTAGGTACACGTTTAGGATAAGATGTGAATTTATGATGCAAAGCCAGGGTATTTTCTCACATGGTGGATAAAATCTATTGGCAATTTAAAAAGCCAATGTTAGCTTGATATAAAAGTTTCTTAATTTGTACAAATGAGAAACACATTTACATAACTGCAAAAAGTTCTTATCCAGCCTGTGTCAGCACTGTTCTTAACTGAGCCTGCAGATGTGTGACACTCTCTGTGTCTCTATCTGTGCATGTACAGTATGTCTTTGTCTCTCTCACTGTGTATTATTTTCTCTCTTTGTCACATTACCTGCCTGCTGGGCCTTGTGTTTGTGAGTGCAGATTTTAAACAAAGGTCTGACAGGGCTCAAAGCTAAGGAGTTTATCTACTGACCAGGTCGGGCAAGTGATTCTAATTTTACTGGCCCTGCCAAAATTTTCACTGGCCCCACCACAAAAAAGTTATAAATAAATAACATTGTCTAGCAGATGGGCAGTCCTTATTGTTGAGCCCTGTCTGATTATTTATGAACAGGTGCTCTGCTGCCCATCTGTGATAGTAATCTCTATTGATAAGGGCAAACGTCGTGTCACAAACACTCAGTCCTGTTCTTTACATCATTTGTGTTAATGAGTGCATGCTGAGTGGAGCACCATGTATTGCGGCTCTCAGATCAGACTGATACTTAAGAGAGGAGTCATTTTTAGTATGTACTTTACTGCTTCTTTTCAAGAGAAGTAACTTAACATCTGCTCTAGCAAATCAACAGAGGACATGGACAAATTGGTAACAGAATATGCTTTTGACCGCTCACTTGTCTGTGAAGAATGCTGTCTGTGAAAAAGGCCTCTGTGTGTTTGAATGCTATGAATATGAATTTCTTGGCAAAATGATGTGGTTTTCATCAACAGGCTGGATAAAAATTTGGATGTTTATCAAGTGTAGTTTGGATGTTTATGAAGTGCAGTGTAAATGTAATTCTTGTGTTTTTACTAGGGGTGGGAATCACAGGGTACCTCACGATTCAATCACGATACATGGCTCACGATACCGATAATATCACGATGCGCCAATTCTGTGATAATCGATATATTGCTTGACAATCCTATGATGATACATCACAATATCTGCTTAGCTATGAAAAAATGCCCATGAAAAGTTTGAGTGCAATATTTGTCTCTTTCTTCAAGTCCCAAATGTTTTTTCAATAGGTAAATGAATGACATATTACCAACATGAATAACATTTCAAGTAAATTTAAAAATTGTTATGCTTAAATTAAGAGCTTATCTTTGTAAACTGACAAAGAACTGACATTTAACTCTATAGAAAATTGTATAAACCTTTAACAGCCTCTTATTTCAACCTAGTAACTTAGTGTTAACCAGATTAAATAAAATAAACTTGAAAACATTTCAGTGCAGCAACTTGCATTAAACCTAAGCACATTACCTTTCATCCTCAAATATGCACGAAACATCTATTGTTTTCAGCGCACTCTCCGCTTTCTCAGACCAGATAACGTTTGTTTGTGTTTCCCTTATTTATGTGTCAAGTGCCACCCAGTGGAGCCATGATGTAATAGCGCTTGGAATTCTATTTAGGGTGTCTTTTTTAAAAAGTACATTCCACAAGATTATAAACAATACATTTCATGCATTGTGTTGCCATGTTTGAAAGTAAGCAGTCTGCCAAAGTTGTACATTCGAAGGTGAACGAATAACAAAGTTATTAGCTTGTAAAAATGGGAGTCGACTCCGAATCACGCGAACGAGTCGTGACCTGTCCGAGTCTTTAACCTCCGTGTAGCTACATCTCTAGAAATAGTCCCCACCTGCTCGCGAAAACTTGAACACACGCGCTAAGCCAATCACAGCAGACTAGACCATCAGACTACGCTAGCGGAAAGGCAGGGATTAGACCGATGAATCGCGGAATGAATCATTTGAGAGTCAGTCAAGAAGTAAGGTAATTAAAATGGCTTATTATTACAAAATAATAGTGTTTTAACACCATGTATGTACATAAACCTGTTGTCGGACACTCCATAAACCAAAGTAGATCCTTAAAAATCATAAACTATTTACTCTTTAAATAATTAGCCTATTTAAAATATCGATATTTGGTGCCAGCGTATCGATTTCGAATCGCTCGGAGAAGGACAATGATACATTGCCATATCGATTTATTGTAGGGATGCACCGAATCCAGGATTCGGATTCGGCCGAATACTGGGCTTTTTGACAGGGTTCGGTTTCGGCCGAACCTTAGATTTTTTTTCCACCTAACCGAACCCTAGGCTTGCGCTACGCTGGTCGACGTCACGCGGACGTTGATTACGCGAAAGTGTTTACGTGTGGACCGTTCGAATGTAATGTAAGCAAAAAAAGTTTTGTTTAGCAGTACTTTCAACCAAAAGGTGGTGATTCAAGTCGAGCTACATGTTCAATTTTGCAATGCAATTGCAGTTAAAATAAAATAAAATGAAAAATACACTGCTGTGGACATTGTTTATTTCATTAATGTGTTTTACTGTGTCAATGGAATAAGGATGCGAGTAGGATTCGGTATTCGGTTTCGGATTCGGCCAAAAAAATCTGGATTCGGTGCATCCCTAATTTATTGTCCCACCTAGTTCTTACTATTGATTTGACAAGGAGAAAGTCATGCACTACTTTTGGAGTGATGCCTTTAATAGGTTTAATAAGCCCTTAATCATTAACAAAAAGTTAAGTCTATAGAAACAAAACTGTACACCTGGTTTCATTTACAGACCTGTGCGACAGTCCAACTCATGCATTAATATGCTAATAAGCTTATCAATAGTACTTCTATGTCATGCATATATAATAATCATTCAGTGAAGTCATTTTATTTTTATTTTACACATTTTTAGACTTTAGTTTCTGAATATTGATTTGGTCCTGCTGTCAATTTTTTCACTATTTATTTTGTGTTTAATAAACTTTTGATCTTTCTCTTCAGAAACTGATTACAAACTTTAGACAAATAATTTTATAGAGGGTACTATTAATACACATTTGATGTAAAAATGGATATACACCTTGCTAATAAGTAATATTACAAACTTATGAAAGTTTCATCACTGTACATTGTGTACAAGAACAATTGCAATAATACCATTTATATATTATATATTTCATAATATAGTAACTATTGATTAAATATATGTGATTTCCAACAACAAAATTGTAAATATATCAATTTAAATGTAATTAAAGGGATAGTTTACCCCAAAATAAAAATGCTGTCTTCATTTACTCACATTTGAGTTGTTCCAAATCTGTATAAATGTCTTTGTTCTGATGAACACAGAGAACGATATTTGGACGAATGCTTGTAACCAAACAGTTATGGGGTCCCATTGACTACCATAGTAGGGAAAATAACTTTAGATTATTTTTTGTTCTGTTGAACACAAAATTAGATATTTTGAAGAATGTAAGACAGTAAAACGTTCTGGGGCACTTTTGACTAACATTGTCATTTTTCATACTATGGTAGCCCATGACTGTTTGGTTACAAGCATTCGTCCAAATATCTTTCTGTGTGTTCAACCAAACAAAGACATTTATTCAGATTTGAAACAACTAAAGAGTGAGTATAATTTTTATTTTTGGGTGAACTATCCCTTTAAATTACTGTTTTAATGCTTGTTTGTTTTATTGCTAGTTTCCTTTGTTTTATTTTTATCGTTTTGGTTTGCCTACATGACTTTAATTGAATGCTGCATGTCTTCAGTTTGGATGTCAACTGTAAATTTTAATTAAAAAAGGACAGTGTTTGTAACCCTGTTCATGTATTCTCTCCCATCAGCCCTTGGGTACTGCGGGCGGTAGGCAGCCCCCCCTCCCCCTCTACTGTCCCATTCGCCTCTATAGTGGAGGAGGAGATAAAACAGGAAGCTGCACTTATCCGAAGCCGTGAGAAACCGCTAGCACTCATTCAGGTATGGAAAGGTTCTCAATGATGACAACCACATCATTCAATACATCATGTTGATGGAAAACAAAATGTTTAGAACTGGTTTTATTTTAGCCAAGTGTGTATATACTTAAAAGAACTTAAGATGTGCTTTGTGTGTTATGAACGTTGCCAAGTTAAATGCATACTTCAAGCTCAGTCTTTTCTAATCATTTAGATTGTATGGTTACTTTTTCATACCTTGTGCACAGCTGGGAATGTTTAAAACTTTTGTTTTAGCAGAGGGATGGTTGACCAGTGAGTGGGTGGTTGGTTCTATCTTAGGTGTTGTGTGAGACACAGTAGCTTTTACTTTATTAGTGCTAGTGGCATGTTTTCAACAGTGTCTGAATGTGGTTTGAGTGATCCGTTCGTGAATTGTCTGCACCCTGTTAATGCTGTATCTCTAAAATGCCAAAAGCAGGTATAAATGGTATTTGTGGACATACTTTTTTTAAAGATTGGATTGTAGGATGCTTTACTCCAATATTGTTTGAGAGGCTCTTGCTTAAGAATAGTGTGTCCACACACATCCAACCTTAATGCTGCATGCATTGATTATATTTTTTCAATGGCAGGTGGGATTTTTTCTTGTTGACCTCCTTTTTTGACTTTTATGTTCTGGTCCTCCCATCTGCTTTAGATTGAAGAACGAGCAATTCAAGACCTGTTACTCCATTACCATGCCACCAATAACCCAGAGGAGCTGATAGTAGTGGAGAGATCCCCACAAGGTCCAATTGCCACCCCCACCTGGAACAAACACTGATTCTAACACATCACATTACGCTCCATTAAAAGCAGTTTTACAGTGTATTACAAGCCAAGTTCTGATTTTCTCACTTTATTCTGTAGTATGCAAACTCATTTTCATTTTCATTTGCTGCTTGCTGATGTAATTCTGTCTGATGCTGATCTCTTAATTTGGAAATATAGAAAATACTGGGCTATGACGTGGATGTAATAATGTTAATCAGAGAGTACTTGCCGAATAATATTAGTATTTTTTTTACTATGTAATGTCATATTGTAATATATGCATCTCACAGGTTGTATGTGTGTGTATGAGGTTTCTCACAGAGACCAGGCAGAGAAATATAAACGCTGTGCACAGCAAACTCCTCTCACACATTATAACAATATGCCAAAAAAAAATTTCGCTGTTAAATTAAACAATACAAATTGTATAAGGTTTCTTGCAAGGGCTGTTTAAAGGAGCTAGTTGTTAAATTATTTTCCTGTGCACAAAAAAAAACTTCTCATGCCATCTTTATAAAACATGCTTATTTTGGGTTTGAATATAAGGCTAGATGATTACGCTACATGCAATATTATTATTGTACATTTTTGGAGTTGTTCTATTCTTTATTTTTTGATGAATGTGCATCTTTGCAGTGGCATGCAATAAAGAGTGTAATGAGTGCATTAGTACTTAAGTTCTTTATGATGAGCTGTCAAAAGGGTGTGAGGTGGGGACAGATGTCCAGGAACCCTGCTTGAGAACAATCACGATTTGTTGCACAGTGTGCATATGTTTGTGCCAGACCTAGTGGTTTAATGTAGTGTTCTGAACCCTCCCACCATCTGCTATTGGTAGACCATTGCAATCTTTCATTTTGGCTACTGTGTATAGACGCTGATTTTCTAAAAGAGTTTGCAGACTTTGTCAGACCTTTTGGGTTATGCTGACAAAGCACTAATTGTTGGAGATTTTAACATTCATGTGCATAACAAAAATGATGCTTTTGGAATTGCATTCATAGATTTATTGAACTCAGTTGGGGTTAAGCAAAACATAAAAAAAAAAATACATGCATCGCTTTAATCATACCCTAGACTTAGTTTTATCACTACCTGGTGTCGTGTAATATTCACATCGAAAAGGAAGGCAGCATCGCTTTGCGCTATTGACAAGGCAGAACAATTTTCCCAACCACTAAAGATAGATTTAGAGATAACCTGCCCAACCTGTCCCAATTACTTCGTGCACCTGTAAACACACATGATCTCGAAGAAGTCACTAGTTTTATGAACACCATATTCTCTAATACATTAGATATTGTTGCACCCATCAAACTAAAACAGGTTAGAGAGAAAAGCGTAGCACCTTGGTATAATAGCACCACACGTGCTCTGAAGAGAGAAACGCTTAACTAGAGTGCAAATGGAGACAAACAAAACTAGAGGTTTTTTAGAATCGCGTGGTTCGATAGTATGTCCTGTTACAAAAAGGCATTAAAATCGTCTAGGGCTGAGCACCTCCGAAACCTCATAAATACTAACCAAAACAATCCAAGGTTATTATTTAGAACGGTACCTTTACTAACAAATAACCAGACATCACCTGAACAGAATATTCCAGCTCATCTCACAAGTAATGATTTTGTGTTATTTTTCTTTTAGCTGGCTGTAATTAAGACTCTTATTAAGAAACCACACTTAGACTTTAGTGAATTAGGAAATTATAGACCAATATCAATGTGATAAGTTCGTTGTTGTAGGAGGAAAGAGACAGGGTCGGCATAGTAAAATCCAAATAATATTTATTAATCTCAAAGTAAATGGTCAACAAAACACCAAACAAACAAACAATAGCCCACGTGTTAGCCTCTTGACCTACTTACCACCCTCCGTGCTCCGGACTGAAGATCCTCCCTCCCAGACGGAGCATGGCCACGCCCCCCTCGCCACAATCAAATCTTCCATATCTATCAAAAATATTAGAAAAAGTAGTATCTGCGCAGTTGTGCTCTTCTTAGAAAACAATGACCTACACAAAAAATTTCAATCGGGTTTTAGGCCACATCATAGTACCGAAACCGCACTTGTTAAAATTACAAATGATCTACTGTTAGCATCAGACCAAGGCTGCATCTCACTCCTAGTTCTGCTTGACCTTAGTGCCGCTTTAGATACCATAGATCATGCCGTACTTTTAGACCGCCTACAGAACTATATCAGTAGACAGGGACAAGCTCTACAATGGCTCAGATCATACTTATCTGACCGATATCAGATTGTTCTTTTAAATGAAGAATCATCAACTCAAACGGCAGTAAACTATGGATTACCTCAAGGATCTGTTTTAGGTCCTCTGCTTTTTTCTATGTACATGCTGTCCCTTGGCAACATTATTAGAAAACATGGAATTCGTTTTCATTGTTACGCAGATGATACCCAGTTACATTTCATCTAAACCGGGCAAAACCTCAAACTTAACAAAACTAGCATAGTGCGTTCAGGATATAAAACATTGGATGACTAATACTTTTCTTCTGCTAAACTCTGCTAAAACAGAGATATTACTCATCGGACCTAATACCTGTAAGCAAAATATTACTGATTACAACTTACAAATAGAAGGCTGCACTGTTACCTTAGCAAATATAGTTAAAGACCTTGGCATCATATTGGACAGCAATTTGTCATTTGAAAACCACATCTCTAATGTCACAAAAACAGCCTTCTTCCATCTTAGAAACATTGCCAAACTGCGGAATTTTCTATGTATTTCTGATGCAGAAAAATTAGGTAATGCATTTATGACTTCAAGACTTGATTATTGTAATGCTTTACTCAGTGGATGCCCTGCATAATCACTAAACAAACTACAGTTGGTTCCAAATGCAGCTGCTAGAGTTCTCACAAGGTCTAGAAAATATGATCACATAACCCCACTTTTATCCTCCCTACACTGGCTACCCATTAAGTACCATATAGATTATAAAGTACTTCTAATTAAAGTACTTCTAATCACTTATAAAGCATTAAATGGTCTAGCTCCTGCTTATCTAACAGAGCTTTTATCGTGCTACAACCCGTCACGTTCTTTGCGATCACAAAACTCTGGACTCCTGATAGTACCTAGGTATTATCTCTAGTCTAAAAGAAATGAACAGCAGCTACGCTAATTTTTCTTTTCTGCTCTCCTCCCCTACCTCGGGATACCCATCCCAAGGTAACCACAGACTATGCTGGCGGAAGCCGATCGTCACGTGCCATCCTCCTGAGAGAACCTGTGGTCTTTACATGCCATCCTCCCGAGAGAACCTGTGGTCTTCACGTGCCATCCTCTTGAGAGAACCTGTGGTCTTCACGTGCCATCCTCCCGATAGAACCTGTAATCTTCACGTGCCATCCTCCCGAGAGAACCTGTGGTCTTCACGTGCCATCCTCCCGAGAGAACCTGTGGTCTTCACTTGCCATCCTCCCGAGACAACCTGTGGTCTTCACTTGCCATCCTCCCGAGAGAACCTGTGGTCTTCACTTGCCATCCTCCCGAGAGAACCTGTGGTCTTCACTTGCCATCCTCCCGAGAGAACCTGTGGTCTTCACGTGCCATCCTCCCGAGAGAACCTGTGGTCTTCACGTGCCATCCTCCCGAGAGAACCTGTGGTCTTCACGTGCCATCCTTCTGAGAGAACCTGTGGACCTGACTGACCATCCCAGCTCGACACATGCTATTTTCACCAATAACCAAGATGAACTGCTTGCTATTTTTATTATTAACTTCTGTTTTGTTTTGAATTTCTTCCTGTAAAGCTGCTTTGCAACAATGCAACATTGTAAAAAGCGCTATATAAATAAAAGTGAATTGAATGTGTATGACTTTTGACCACTATGTGGTGCTGTTACCAAACCTTTATTCCGCATCAATACACAAAAGTGTTGCAGATACAGCCACATGACATTTTTGCTGGCACTCCTTAGAATGAATTGATGCTGTGTACAAGAATCATTTGACCAATCAAAAAGCTTTTAATAACTTTTATTTAGGGATGTCTTTAGAAATCATATACCAAATTCAGTGCAAGCCACACAGCTTTTGTAGAAGGAGATCAAAGAACTATGTTTTCTATATAAATATGGCGGACAAGAAGTATGGTGGAATATGACAACTTTGATATTAATGAACTCGGCTTGAGCCAACATATACTAATGTGAATTGAATAACATTGTTGATTTCCTCACGTTACAAGCATTTGAATTAATTTCGTTGTATGTATTGATCACTATAGGGGCACTGGCCTATAACTTTACAGGTCCTCTCAGAACATGACTTTGATGAACCATACCAAGTTTCGTAGCAACTCAGCATGACTCAAGGAATTACGTGAGACAACTCGAATAATTTTAGGACAAAGTTTTCAAAAGTTATAAGCAAATATAGCCATTTTATATATCTCTGGACCACTTGGTGGAAACTGTGTATGTTACCTCAGGCCATGACTGCAATGACATGTACCAAGTTTCATGTCGATACACAAAGTTTGCCGAAGATATAGCATCAAATCCATTTTGGTGTGCTCTGCGTCACATTCGTAAACACGCTATATGACAACGAAAATTTTCAAACTTTTTGTCTGCAGTGTCTGTCAAACCATCTAGGAGTTTGAAAGAGTAGGGGGGGTTTTCGAAAAATTTGGAAAATAACGTCATATAGTGATGTTCGGATCAACATGAGCTGGGGTTCAGAGGAAAAAAATAGTTTTGAGATAGAAACCCAGTTCAGACTGTTGTCTATGTGTGTGCCAAATTTCACAACTTTCCCATGTACGGTTCTATGGTCTGCCATAGATGTCCATGGCAGAGGAAGAACACTAACGGAAGCAATAGGTGTCTATGCCACTTCGTGGCCTGACCCCTAATAAAGTCTTTTGGACTCAAATTAAACATAAATTACAATGCCTGCATTCACATGCACAATAGTTCATAAATACTGTAGCTATACATGTATTCCAGATATTTTTCATACCTTCAGACGCACTTACATTAAGTTTTTTTTACATATCTATTTGTACCTATCATATTTTCTGATGTAATAATCTGCTATAAGTGGCTATTTAGTTTCAGGATTTAGAACTATCTAATACATAATGAACTGGGTCAGTGTATACATTTCTGTTTCCCTTAAAAAAATAACCTTTACCTGTAAATCATATTGTGCACATTATATCTGTGCTATTTATTTTACTTTATTTATAAATACCATTTACCCAAAACTTTATTTTCTGTCTATCTATTGTAGCACCGAATGATTAATGTTGTACAACCTCAATTTTGCTCTTACAACTCTCACAAAGTGACCTCAGTAACCCTCTGTGTCTGTTGTAGGAGAGGAGTTGCCTGTATTTTCTTACAGTCATTGAGGTCAGAGAAGATTGTGTCCCGAGTGATGATGTTACTGGAGTGATGTCACCACCTTTTAATTTATCAAATTCATGCTCATGCAGTCATCTAGAGCCCATTCTAATGAACTAGATGTTTGGTGTGATTTAATTAAGAAGTGAGTCTTTTTCACTCTCTTTGAATATGTTAGCGTCATTAGAGCATTAAAAAGCAAGCCGGTAGACATCAGATGACCCCTTTGGAAATAAGTCCTAATGTGCCGTAATTACTGAGACGTTTCATTTCAAGCATTTTGCAGTGAGATGAATGATAATCGCCAGTTTGGATGAGTTGGTGAGCAACGGGAGAAACTGCAGGAAATAGAAACAGCTTGACATCCATGTTTAGAAAACAGTATGAATCAGAGTGATCACTTTTACCTGAGAAAAAAAGGAATATGTCATTTTTTCACTTTCTTAACCTGTGCATCTGTATTTTTACATTAAATACTATTGAATGAGTTCTAAAACAGAAATACTAGCTTTTTGTGTGTATGTGTCTTTCCTGCTTGCAATTTATTTTTTATTTTATTTAAATATTACAATTATAGCCTCAGAATACAAACAGCTGCAGATCACTATAATGTCTGCACTAAACATGCAAAAATAAACATATCTGGGGCTTTTTACCATTTTCTGTGAGTGGTATTTTTGTCCCAAGCTCTGCTTAATTTCTGACCCTGCTGGATGTTTTGCAGCTATAATGTAAAACACCTGTTCACCACACCTGCTTTTCTGCATAATAAATCTCAACCTGTTTTACGTCATGAAGTGGAGAAAAGTTGAAAATAACATTTACATTTATTCATTTGGCAGACGCTTTTATCCAAAGTAAAGCAATATTCACGAGAAGTGCCAGAAATACAAAATTTCAGATATAATGTTAAGATGGTATAAGCAATCATACAGAGAACATTAGAAAAGCAGTAGAGAAGTAAATATATTATTATTATTATTTTTAATGAGAGAGATAGATCTCATGCCTCTCTGTGAAGGTACAATAAGGCACCTATCGTTTACCAACCGCAGACTTCTGCAGGGTGTTCTTGTAACACTTTCGGTGATGAAAGGAGAAATGCATTTTACAAAATTCATCAACACAGCAGATAATGTTTGCATGAATGTCAATGATTTCATTGGTCTGTTTTTAAGCACAAGGCTTTTGGTATGATGATCCACAATGGAAATGCTTTAAAGTCAATATTAATATCAATAGAAAACCTGTTTGGTCTGTGTAGTTTAAATTGTTATGAATTTATTGCGTACAGTATTATTCAAACATGTGAAAACTGACAAGTGTTAAATGTTCATATTTTATTGTTTTGGCAGTGAGCAAGAGGATCCATCTGAAATTCCCCATTCACGAGCCATTCTTATATTATGAAAAAGATGTCTTCAAAACATCAGAAACATCCTGAAATGACAACTGATCAAACACTGTCATGGCAGTAGATGTCAAATGCTAATGAAAGCTCCCTGAATAGTACTACTTAAATGCTGTGGCTCCCTTAACCAGTGAGGTTTGTTAGCATCAAAGTGATCTCACACAGCAAGGCCTTTGATGGTGACAAAATGTTGGTACTTTTTGCAGCTTAACCTGGAAGTGCCCACTTAGACAGGAAAAGGTGCCTGATTGATCAGATCATTTCAAGTGTAGAATTTGTGAAGTTAAAAGTTTGTTACCAGTGCAAAGATTATAAAAGAATTACACACTGAAACAAATATTCTTGATTCAGTTAATGTATTTTCCTTGTATTTGCTTGATGTAAGGTTATTAATATGGAACTAAATGAACCTAAATTTATTGCTTATTCTTACCCATTGGGCAAACCATGATAATCTACAGCTAGTGGGTTATCACAAAATAAACCACTTGATCAGTCTGTCGAGGTTTATTACAACTGAATGATTGTATCCTTTACTTATTTCAGGGGAGTTGAAAACAGACATGCACCAGTCTTCCTGATCTCTTTTAGCAGTCACTGAGCCAGAAGCGTGGATTACAAGACTCTTGCTATTAAACTGCTCTAAATAAGCCTGAGTTTATTGTGAGCGTACCCAGAAGCCCATCACACATCACGTTTCACTCTGTCATCTTTCAAGATGCCAGATTGGATTCAGCAAGAAGACGCTTTAGTGAGAAGGAGTCTTCTGAGAAAATTAGCGCTGGGTGGAGACTGTTCGTGCAACCTTTTAATAATCATAAGTGGAGTGCTGGAAGAAAGTCTTTACTTTCCAGGAAAAGTGAAATAGGAGTCCGCTCAGTTGTCCTCATGTTGTCTCAGGTGTACAGCTTTGGTTCAGAATAATACATAACAACTATTGTTGTAACCACATAGGAAGTTATGATACAGAACCCTTTGCCATTTATTTTTCAGACACATTTTATGCTTCCTTCCGATTGTGCTATTGACTTTAGCTTTAGGGTTTGGTGAGGGGGTACTCATACATTTTATATAAGCAGGTAGCACAGATTGTCAGAACAATGTGTTCTGCCAACCTGCGCAGGAGGAGATGATGTCTGATGTGGAAGGCAGATCTCTTTTTGGGTGATTTCTAAAACTATTGTTTTAATTGGTAATCAGTTAATAACATCCTCAACATGTCAATACGACTGTAATATAAAAAATTATGTTTTATAATCTCACTAGAAAACACTATGTTTAACAAAATATTGCAAATAATTTCAAAAGATGCTTGATTTCTTTTCAAACTGCAGTTCAAGAGACCCATGCCAGATCTATGCTGCTATCGTCTATAATAGAGGAACTACCTAATTTCTGACAGCTCTATAATGGGATATGAAACGATGGATGGGTCTAATTTATCTTGCCTGTCATAGACCTTACAATTGCCTGGGAACATAACCTTTAACTTTAGTGGTATTAAAGGCAGCCAACGCATATTACACCATAGTCAACAGTGTCTTCGGAAATACTGACACGGATGATTAAAGATAGCGCTAACAATAAGTAAGGGTGCTCATATGGAAGATGCAGGTTTCAATCTAGCTTGTATATCTCCCCATAATTTCCCATCCTCTCTCATTAGACAAAAGAGCCAAAAAATAGATCTAGAAGAAAGTGTTTTAGGAATTGACATCGCTAGACTTATAAAAATAGATTTACTGCACAACTATGGCCAGTGGAGACACATTTTTAACATTCACCAGACTCTAAACACAGATATACATCGAAAGAAGGTTGTTTTCGTGGATCTGTTTAAACGCAGACCATTTTGACAAAGTTGTCGTGTGTATGTGAAACGTTTTAAAAACATAAGTTAAAAACTTCTCGTTTCCACTCCATCATTGTTGTTTAAGTAAGTTTAAATGAACTTAGAAGAGGCTGGAAATCCAATTTTGCTGTGACTGGAATTCTGATGTTCCTCCAAAACTAACTGAGGATACCAGTCCAACAGAAAACCCGAATACAAATAACTTAACTTTAACCTTTATTTCTTGGTCTCTATGAGCTCTCTTTGCTTAAGCAAACTTAACCCATTACATCATTCTGTCAAATGTTTGTGTGTAAAATGTATACGCACACATTTTGTTTGTTTAGTGGAAATCAGTATTACTGCTCAGTATCAATCAATGCTGGGGAATGTTGCTAATAAATAAAATGTGTAGTAATATTGCCTAACTTTTAACATAATGCAGTTCGTAGCTAACTGAGACTCTCTCTTGAATGTAAACACTATTATTTGCCTTTAAGGTTTTGTCTATTTTAGATCTATTTTCTGTTGTGAATATGTGTGTATCCTCCAACACAGTTTGCGTGCAATGACATCGAGTGTGTGCAACTTTAGTCTTGACAACAACAAACTTCATGACAGCTGCACCTGTGAGCTTGAGGAAAGAACAAATCCACCCAACTCAATTACTGTGTGTTCATTTCAAATTACAGGTACAACTAGATTTAATAGAACTGTAATGTATGGGTTATTTTTTAAGGTGGGTTAAAACACAACTTTGATTGACAAAGATTTAGTAGAGCAACATGCTATTTTACTTGCAAAACAACAGTGGGGATGCTAGCAGAAAGTTTGATAAGGTCAAATTCTAAGGTCAAAGTGTAGCTTGTTGTTCACAACAGTTCTTGAGAAAAAGCCCTGGGGTTGCATGCAAAAGAAAAACGTTGAGATGAACCAATGAAACACATTTAATTCTGTGTGCATAAGACTCAGGCATCAGGAAACCACATGATTTCATCACCGGTCCTAGCGTGATGACATTTAGCATGTGTGCTGTAGACATAATGCTTATTGATTCCTAATTTATTGGTTATTATGGAGCTCTTATGGCAAATGAGATGAGCATTTAAACTTTACTCTTTACAAAAAGATTCACAATAACAAAGAAGAACCATTTTGGGCTGAATGGTTCCATAAAGAAACTTTAACATCTAAAGTTAAAAAGTTCATTGTAGTGGAACAATGGTTATTTAGACTTTAAATAAGAATGGTTCTTTTACGAACATTTTATGGTTCTTTAGGGGACCAAAAATGCTTTCTCTAAGGTATCGCTGTTAAGAACCTTTTGCTTAACTTTTACTTTTTAAGAGTGTTAATTGTTTAAACATTGTGCTTTTTGTATTTGATATATTCATTATTTGTATGAAGGTTTCTGAGATAAATACTGTACAGGTATGCAGCTGTTTACTGAGTCAAAGGGTGACACTTATAAAGGCTGTTGTGAATCCTCTAACACCGTTTGCGTGCAATGACATGGCTATACAAAGAGTGTGGGCACTTTTAGTCTTGACAATAACAAACTTCATGACAGCCACAACTGTGACCTCAAAGAACAAACAAATCCACCCAATTAGCACCCAAACTCCCCAAACTTTCCATATTGCTTTTAATTAATAATATTGAATTTAATTAAAATAGTAGTTCTACAGTAACAGGGTCTGGGGGAGGGTCGTGACTCGTGAGATTTATCCAAATGGCAGTTTCTGACAGTCCATCATGACTATCTTACAACATACCATAAACAAGAGTTCAACAGCAAACACTTTATTTGATTCAATATTTTTTGTCTATTAGTCTGATGTTCCACGACTTGTCATTAGAGTGACTCAGAGATGTGATATGTGACAGTAAACACATTATTTACTCTTGGAGTCATGCCCATAACATTTGTCAGGACACACCAGACTTTTGCAGGCATAAGCTTTTTGAGTTTTGGTGTGGCCATTTCCCTACACTGTATCTTCTGTCTCTAAAATTCACAAACCCTGCTACATTCTGTAGCACAACCTTATTTAGTCAACCTGGCCATTCTGTATGAACAGGAGGACATTCTGAGGGCAAATGTCATAATTGTACAGTAATAGGGGGCGCTATAACTTAAGAAAATAAAAAATGTAACAGTCATCAAGGAAGTTGTACTACCAAACAAGATGCGCAGGATCAGTTATTAGAACTGTGGCTATTGTGGTCAGATTGCCCAAATAATTTCTTAATCTATATTGGAAGCATGACCATGACTATTGCATTTCATGAAAGCACTATTCCCTATTGGAGATTGCAATGGGAAATGAATGAATGTATGAATATGGACAGTGTGAACACTCTCTTCTTTCTTCTGCTGTATCTACATTTATACATTTAACAGACATTCAAGCTATACTTTTTAAAATTTTGAAATCATGTATTCCATGTAATTCAGACCTTTGACCTTGTCATTTCAAGCACCCTGCTCTAACAATTGAGCAAGCAAGAAAGCACAAGGTTTTCCTTACACAGTCTTTAGCCTATGTTAACCTAAATGGGATCAAACAGATTTAAAGGGCGAGGTGAGTTGTGTGACGCAGGGCTTTGTGTCTGCTGTTGAATCCTGAGTGACAGTTGCTTCATTCTGACACTGGTTTCAAAATTCACCTCTGCTTGGCCTCAGGCTGAACTAACCTGTGCGACCTTATGCACTTTCGGACATGACAGTTGTTTTTTTATTGTGAATGCTCAGCATGAGGCTAACTGGAGTATAACTTTCAAACAATGTTAGCATGCTTGTCATGCTTGAGCGTGTCTCCAGTGTCAAGTTCCTGGGGATCCACATCTCAGCAGACCTGTCCTGGACTACCAACACCTCTAGCATGGTCAGGAAGGCTCACCAGCGCCTGTTCTTCCTGAGGACACTAAAGAAGAATCAGCTGTCCTCGGATATCCTGGTGAACTTCTATCGCTGTGCAATAGAAAGCATCCTGACCAACTGTGTCACAGTCTGGCATGGGAGCTGCTCTGTTGCAGAGTGCATGGCACTGCAGCGGGTGGTAAAAACCGCCCAGCGCATCACAGGGACTCCACTTCCAGCCATGGAGGACATCCAGAGGAAACGCTGTCTGCGTCGAGCTTGCAGCATTCTTAAGGACTCCTCTCATCCCGCCCACAGACTGTTTTCTCTCCTGCCCTCCGGCAGGCGTTTCAGGTGCCTCCGGACCAGGACCAGCAGACTGAAGAACAGCTTTTTTTCCCAGAGCTGTCTCTTTATTGAACTCTGCCCCTCGCTGATCCCACTGCTACACTCTTCTCTCCCCCCTCACTGCACACCTGGCTTCACTTTGTTATTTGCACTACTGGACTGTCTATACATAACATTTATGTTCATTTGCACTATCAGACTGCTCATTTGCACTGCCAACTGTTCATTACAGTACCGACTGTTTACATATGCATCTTGCACTCCTACACTTTAACTGAAATATGCTTTAACTTCCTCCATTGCACTGTTACCATAGCTTCTGTCCATAATTTATTTGCACTACTCTATATCCATTGCACTGCTGCTCACCATAGCTTAATTTATCATTGGATACATCCATCTGTAAATTTCTGTTTAATAGCCATCTGTATGTTATGTTCATGGTAGCCTACATATCCATCTGTAAATTACTTATTTATGTAACTTATGCAACTTATGCTGTATATCCTGCACTTGCTGCTATTGCACTTCTGGTTAGACCTAAACTGCATTTTGTTGCCTTGTACTTGTACATGTACATGTGTAATGACAATAAAGTTGAATCTAATCTAATGCTTACAAATGGGAATCTGTTGTTGTGTACAGCTGGATAACAAACCAGGAGTTAATTATTTAAAAAAAAGATTCAACTAGGTAGAGGGCAATATAAAGACACAATTGATTGCCATTGACCCTTCATTGATTTCAGCGACAATGTTTCATTAAAACACATTTCTAATCCATCCATCCAATGTGTCATTGAGTTCAGTCCTGTGCTGTCATTGGGTTACTCCTGTAACAGTGAAGTGTGTAATAGCAGAGTGATAGGCGTGCCCTGAGGCTCAAAGAAACCCTCAGTACTGCCTGCTGTCACACTACACCACCATACTCTCAACCACTGCATGAAGACACACACAGAGAGAGAGCGAGCGAGAGAGAGAGAGAGAGAGAGAGAGAGAGAGAGAGAGAGGAGGAAAAGAGAGAGAGAGCGCGCGCGAGCAAACCCTAGCAGTGTCTCGTCTGAGTTTATTGCTTTTATTTGATGCGGTGATCAAACACGTGTCTCGTCTCTAAGGCATCTCTAATGCATCAACTCCGTCTGTAACATTTGGATCAACAGCACACGTTCCTGTTTATTTCGCAAGACTCCACGATGGCTGAAGGAGACAACGGGATCAGTGAAGTTTCAGACTGTAAGTTTAGCGTGTTAAGCTGGGAGCAGGTCCAGCGTCTGGATGTCATCCTGAACGAGAGCATCCCGATCCACGGTCGCGGAAACTTCCCCACGCTGCAGATGAAGCCGCGGCAGATCGTGACGGCGGTGCGCAGCCGCATGCGGGATCAGCGCATCCATGTGCGGGACGTGCGGCTTAACGGATCCGCCGCCAGCCACGTACTGCACGAGGACAGCGGGCTCGGTTATAAAGACCTGGACCTCATATTCTGCGCGGAACTGAAGGGAGAGAACGAGTTTCAGATGGTCAAGAATATTGTCCTGCACTGTCTTTTGGACTTTTTACCCGACGGGGTCAATAAGGAGAGAATTACCCCCCTGACCCTGAAGGTGTGTGTTTATGTCGTGTTCAAGTGCACAGGGAAGTTGACAAGTGGATGTCAACTGTCTTTTTTACCGGCTAAAATACAAGGGCAAAGTGTCTACACTTAAAAAAAAGTTTACCCACATAAAACACTTGTATACTTTCACATGTTTTAGTGTTTTACCATAGTAGTTAAATATTAAAGTATACTTCAGTATGATATTTAGTACAGTTTATTCATTAACAATGTGCTGTTCAATATTCAATAACAAAGTGTAGTAATTACTGTAATATACTACTGTAAAGTTGGGGTTAGGGTGTTCTTCAATTTACCAGAGTTTACTAAATACTATATTATACAGAAGTATTATTAAACATCATAATATCAGTTATTTTTCAGCTCTGATTCAGAACCAAGTTTAACACCTTAAATATGATTTAGGGTTTTAGTAGCCTACACATAAATAGACCTATATCTACACTATTGCACTTTTTGGAAGGACATAAAACCAGAAAATAAATATAATAGAATTAAAAGAAATAGAAAGACAGAAGCCACTTCATCACACTGCTGTCAAAGCATGTCAGCATGTCATTTTTGAAACTTGTGATTTGGTTCATGCAATATGTAATTTAAAATAGTCTGAAATTAGCAGAAAAGTAATTAGAGTAGTTTACCAATAGGCTGTTGAAATGTTGCTTTTCTGTTACTAATAGGATTGTAGTAAAGCAGGAGGTTAAAGCCGATCTGGCATTCTCAGCCACTTAGATCTCCTGCGACAGGTAATGATGGAGATTTGTCAGGCTGATCTATGATCTAGGTGCAAATTTGGATGACCTATATCATTTTGCATCTTTATGAAATAAAACCAACTTTTACTTGAAATAATTTAAGAACTAAAAATGACTGGCATTCCTTTTTTGCAGGAAGCATATGTACAGAAGATGGTGAAGGTATGTAATGATTCAGATCGCTGGAGTCTGATCTCCCTCTCCAACAACAGGGGCAAAAACGTAGAGCTAAAGTTTGTGGACTCCTTGCGTCGACAGTTCGAGTTCAGCGTTGACTCTTTTCAGATTAAGCTAGACTCTCTTCTTCTTTTCTACGAGTGCTCAGAGAACCCGATGGCCAAGACCTTTCATCCTACCATAATTGGCGAGAGTGTGTATGGAGACTTTGCTGCTGCCCTGGACCACCTGCACAACAAAATTATCTGCACGAGAAACCCAGAGGAGATTCGGGGAGGAGGTCTCCTGAAGTACTGTCACCTTCTGGTAAGAGGTTTCCGAGCTGCTTCTGAGTCAGAGATGAAGTCTCTCCAGCGCTACATGTGTTCTCGCTTCTTCATTGACTTCTCGGACATTAGCGAGCAGCAGTGGAAACTGGAGTCATACCTCCAGAACCACTTTGTAGGGCTGGAGGACCGCAAGTATGATTATCTCATGACATTACATGGGGTGGTGAACGAAAGTACGGTGTGTCTTATGGGACACGAGAGGCGTCAGACGCTAGGGTTGATTGCAATGCTGGCAGTCAGCGTGCTGGCCGAGCAGAATGTCATACCCAATGTGGCAAATGTCACCTGCTACTACCAGCCTGCCCCCTATGTAGCAGACAGTAACTTTAGCAATTATTACATTGCCCAGGTTCAGCCCATATTTACCTGCCATCAGCAATCCTTCTCTACATGGTTACCGTGCAACTGAGCATGTAGAGGAAGCGGAACATATCTTTTTTCATTTTGAGATGAATCGTTGCATGAAGGAGCTGAACTCGCAATTTACAGCGCAGCAAAATACTGTCTGCTTCTCAGTGTGAACTGTAATTCCTAACTGCATTGATTGGAAATGATCTGGGGTCAGTGTTAACCAACTCCATCAAGGTTTGTCGATAATGGGTCAGCCTTTCTAACAGAACATTGAAAGGCTGATTTTGCTTTGCCTTGCCTAACTCTTGCTGATTGTGTAGCTTTAAACAGTTGTGAAGCAACAGGCCACATTTCTGACTGACTGACACTGACATTTATTGTAAGATTATCAGATGCATTAAAGAGGAAGTGTTGGGTTTAGGAAAGTTCTCATCTCAGTCCGAACGGTACCAGATGTGTTGCAAATTACAAAGTGTGTCTGGATCTTTTTAGTATAAATGAGGGGGAAAAAAACATAACAGCTACAGTTTTTTACAAACCAAAGATTTAAAGATAGTATTTTTATATGCAGATTTGACAGCAGCAGTGTTGTCTACATTTGTACATTGAATGAATTCTAAGTGCCTAATGTTAATGCAGTACAGTAAGATGATTAAAAAAATCGTGATACAAGACAAAGTGACTAACAGCTTGTGAACGTATATGATTATGTACTGATCCGCTATACAAGTCATCTTTGATTGCAGTTCAGGTTCTAGGTCTCTGCATTGTGAAAGGGATTTTTTTCTTTTTGCTTGTAATTAAACTTATTTATTGTTAATCCAGATCTGAACTGTCTTTGAGTAACTTTGTACAATAACAAATGTGCCATGAAAGGCTTTAATGTGCAAGGCAGAGGGTGTTCTTCAAGTATCACAAGCCATTTTGGTTGGTTCTGTTTGTCAGTAAAACAACATTCGACAGACAGGTGGGAGATGAGAGCACATGTGACATACTGCAAAAAACAAAGACAAGACTTCTTTTGCAGGACAGATGTGCTTTTCATGCTTTCTAGAAGAAAGATATTTGCCAAAGTACCTCTGATAGTGGGACACTATTTACTGTAACACACAAGCAGGGAATTCAACAGCTCCTGCTGAAACCTTCAAAGCAAAACGTCCTGTGTTCGCAACTGCAGCGTCTGCTAAACATGACCCAGCATTCACCCCCTGTTAACACAGCGTTAACCTGCTTTTGATTAATAGCACAGTTGAAGGAAGTGGGCGAGGCCTTGGAATATATGTTTAGACTTGAGAGATAGAGGCTTGGGATGAAAAGACGAAAACATATAAGGCAGTAGTGAGAGAGGGAGAGAGGGAGGGAAGGAGGGAGGGCTGGAGAGATGGGTGCAGCTGGTGAAGGGGTTTATCTTCCTCAACATGTAAGTCTTTCAATCAATACTGCTTATTTCATTGCTGTGAAAAATGTGTCTATACAGATGCATATAAATGAGACAAAGAAACAGGTTTTTTTTAAACTGTGCAGATGGATGTTTAATATGTGTTTTAGTCTGAAGTCATGAGAGCACTTAACTCAAGCGCTTTTATGCTTCATTTGTACTCCAGAATCAATGAAAAAGTTATAATCTTGTATACTGCCAATTTGTCAGAATTGTATTGCTTTACTCAGAGTTAAAAAAGTTGTGTGTTTTTATTATTTCATTTATTACCATTCTACTAACAATATTTAATGCATTTTCTTTCACATTAAAGTTTCTGATCAACCAATTCTCAGTGGTTGAAAAAAATCAGGGGGATGGTGTGGTTACATTTTTGACAATTGCATTTTGACAATTTGCATTAGAACATTTATATTATATATATAATTTAGTTGGATGGTGGTTTTACAAAGGTTTTTTTTTCTCTCTTTTTGTCATTTTCTATAACAAGGGGGATACCATCCCCTCTCATCCCCCCTTAAACCAAGCCCTGCCAATACTGAAGGTGTAATTCAGGGGTCCCCAAACTTGGCCCTGAAGGGCCACTGTCCTACAGAGTGTGGCTCCATCCCGTCTCAACACACCTGCCTGCAATTTCTATGCCTAGTAGGATCTTGATAAGCTGGTTCTGGTGTGTTTGATTAGGGTTGGAGCTAAACTATGCAGGACAGTGGTCCTCCAAGACAGAGTTTGGGGTCCCCTGGTGTCTTATAAAAGTGCAGAACAGAATGTTTGCAGTGTAGTGTTAATAGTCTTTGTGGGAAGAAAGTTTTGAGTTACAGTAGGACATTCTTTTTTTTTCATGCATTGTGTCTGCATTATTTTGGTCCCTGGTTGAATAAAGAAATTCTGTATATTGGTAATGATAAAAACACACCCACAATTTGACAGCATTTTTTACTGTAACTTTACAACATCACTTCTGTTGACAAATTAACTCAAATGCCAAAACATCTCCCCTACAAATATATCTTCTCTTTTTTGGCTAAATGTGTTAGGAAAAAAGCATTGACTTAATTGTGTAAGCCGCAATTAATTATCAGCCAAATTTACATAAAAACTTTATGATTTTATTAAAATACTTATCGCACTGCAAATATAATGTCAAGTGCATTTGTTTTTGCGCTTCAGAAAGCAGTTTGTTATGCCTAATATGTTTCATAAGGCGAGCTCAAAAATTAAAGTAATTTTGTTTCTTCCTGATATGCCACCTTTATCAGTGAATACAGCAGATTGTTACCCTGCAGTATTTGGCTTCTGTAGCAAATTTAGCATTTGTGGCAGTTTAAGACTGAATCAGTGTTTATCAGAAGGGCAGCATGGAGTACATCTATATGCTCACATTCTTACATGCATCTGTCTGATCTGTTTGTGTTTCAGCCTTCTGTTTATTTTTATTTTTGACATTATCCTGTGGATTTTACTGGCAAAGGGAGAATAAAGACGCTGTGTGAAGTTTATTTTTAGCTGTGTTGTGGATGATGCAATGAATACAGTGTTGACAATCATGTACAAAATCAGTGTCACATCAAAAGCGAAACATGTTCATGTGAGCAGACACAAGCATCGTTCTACTTACAATTCTTGGGTCAAAAAAGGAAATGTAAAGATTATAGACGTGTTCTGTTGCTTTGTAAGTTTATTTTGTACATTTGCTAAAAATCAAGGCAAATTTGTGGCACTATTTTACAGAACATGCACCAGTGCACAGTGTAATTACAACAAATTACTAGTAACTAAATCAACTTAAAATAGGTAAGGGTTAGGTTCAGTTTTTGGTTCAGAGTTGGTATCTCTAATTAAACAAATTGAAGTTGAAGAAAACTTAAGAGGGATTTGTGATGTCAGCCAAAAAGTAAAGATGATTTAAAGGCGGAGGGAGTTTACTTTAAATTTGAGGATATTCAATCACATTACATCTGAAGGACAAATGTGAGGAAACATTGAAGCGTTGGAATAAGCTGCATGAGAAATATTCAATTTTATTTAAACTGTAAACAGTAAAGAAAAACAATTCTGAACACAGTTTTTCTGTCTTATGGCATGAGCTGATAGAAAATGGAGGCAAACACATACACAATTTACGTTAAAATTTATATTCAACATTTTATTCTTATAAATACACATGGTAAAGCACAAATAAAATGCTATAATGCTGTAATTCATAGCAAACAGGCCAATCGTAAAGGTTTTTTCTTTGGGGGGGGGGTGAACTGTGTCAGTAAGACCACAATCACTGTAACTTTTGACACTTGAAAATAGGCAGGCGTTCGACAACAGTCATACTTGGTGTGCAATAAACACACACGTCTCGGAGAGATGACATTTGTGTAAAGCCACAGTCTGCTGGACATATGACATCAGCAGTCACCCAGGGCAACCAGACCTTCAGTCAGGTCAGTCTGAAGAGTTTGGAAGGTTTATGAATAGGGCAACTAACATGTTATTTTTTCTTAATAAATGATAATTTTGTCAAGAATAAGGTCAAAGATGAGAATATGTTTATCAAGACATACACTTCTATATCAGTAAAGCAATATCTTAACCATTAGCATTTTTTACTAAAATATTAGCACATAAAACATTTCCATTTTATGTATTAAACCAGTGTATAAATAGGGCTTACTGATATTTCACTCAGCTTAGTAAGATAGTCAGCTGATTATCAGTCAGACTAGCTGACAAGCAACAACAACCCATTTAAAACCAAGCCAGCTTAATGAACAGCTAATGCTCAGTTGATAGTTTTTCTTAAATAGTGCTTTTCTGCACTGAAAAACTGAGCAAGATTGAATTAAATAGCAGTGCATTCTGGGGTTATCTTTTAAATGCACCAGAAAACTTGGGGGGCAGTTGTGGCCTTATGAGAGAGTCGGACTCGTAACCAGAAGGTTAGCGGTTTGATTCTCAGTACCGGCAGGTAACAACTGATGTGCCCTTGAGCAAGGCACCTTACCCCCGTTTGCTCCCTGGGCGATGCAGTGATAGCTGCCCACTGCTCCCGGTGTATGTGTGTTCACGACTTGAAGTGTGTGTGTTCACTATTCACTGTTTGGGTTAAATTCAGAGGTCATATTTCGGGTATGGGTCACCATATCTGACAAATAGGTCACTTTCACAAGATTCAAAAGATGTATCTAACTAAATATAGAGGTATCTAGATAAACTGGCACTGAGTACAATCAAAATCAGACTTCAGCATTTTCAGTCATCTAATGCATTTTCCAAATGAGGACTGGAGAACCGCATGCTATGCCATGGGACATTTTCCCATTAATTTCTGTGAGGCATTTTTTCCTAATGAAGAGATTTATAGAATCAGAGGAATACTGATCGAAAGTGACATTGTTTCCCAGAGATGAATCCCAACTCCAGAAGCTAAAGAATGATCTCGGCAGCCAGCAGCATTACTTCACCTTTCATCCTTTTACAAAAAAATCACTGCTTGCATACAGGGGTGTCATACATTTTTGGATAAATCATGCATCCAAGTATAAAGAAATGTGTGGCTACATTACTAAAAAAGTTGAATTAATTTCAGTTTATCAAGAAAAAAGTATTGAATTTTACCAACAATAACTGTAAAAGTAAAGTTCTACATAATAGTGCATTTTTCGCCTTTTGAGCTGTATAAATGACCTGACACAGGAAAAAACACAACCGGGATCCAATTGCAGGCACAAACAAACGTTTATTCAGTTTTCAAAAATAGCAGAATCCAAGAAATAATAGGGTTAAGATGTGATCTTAACACAGGTTTGACCCTGGATACATGAAAAACAGGGTGTACATGACCAAGAGTGGGAGGCAGCTTGAGCCTGACTGCCACCGGACTCAGGACCTTGGTGATCCGGTAAGAGCCAATAAGCCTAGGGTCCAGCTTACGAGAAGGCACCCTAAGAGGCACGACAACTATACCCTCTGACCACAGACATAGCAAGGCGGGGTGGTCCAGTGTCGGTCGGCTGCTACTTTGGTCCGTCTGGAAGGGCCAAGACCTCCTCAGTGCTATTTCTGTGAGGGTAATAAGGGAGGTTGGTAACCCATAGAAAATCAAAAAGGGGACATACCAGTCAACGCTACTGGGAAGGAATTGTGGGCATACTCAACCCACGATAACTGCTGGCACCAGGGGCTCAGACTTTGGGATGCCAGACAGCAGAAAGCTCTTTCAAGATCCTGGTTGGCTCGTTCGCACTGCCTGTTGGTTTGGGGGTGAAAACCTGAAGACAGATTAATTGAGGCCCCAATCTGATGACAGAACTTTTTCCAGAATCTGGAAACAAACTGAGGCCCCCTATTAGAGACCACGTCAACCGGCCATGAATCCGAAACACTTGGTTTCCTTGACTTAGGGAAGTTTGGGCAAGGGGATGAAAGGGGCAGCTCCCTGTTGCCTATGTCGTAGTTGCACTCTGCTGGGCTTAGATGGTGGGAAAAATAGGCACAAGGATGCACTTTTAGATCCTTAAGGGATCACTGAGACAGGACTGCAACTGACTCCATGACTGCAACTGACTCCATGACAAGACAGAATTCCCAGCCCAAAGCAATTTGATGTTGTTTCCCTTGGGGAGTGAGATAAAGATGTCTCACTTGCATGGGCTCGGGGATCAGATGAGGTTGTGGCAGCCGAAACAGCATTGGCAGGGACCTCTACCATCCTCCATGGTACGTGGGCTGCTTGCCGCTGGTGCAATGCAGGAGGCGCCCCTTTACCCAAAGTGCAAGCAAGCTCAATCAGGGTGTCCAGATGGGGTGGCAGCTCGTGAGTGGCAACCTCATCCTGGATTTGGTCATCCAGCCCTTCCCGAAAAAGGGCTCGCAGAGCCCCCTTGCTCCAGGCACAGGATGCTGCCAAAGTCTAAAAAGGAATGGCGTACTTGGTCACAGATCGATTCTCTTGGCGCAGCCGTGTTAATTGCACTGCAGCCTCGTCGCCCTCTGCAGACCGGTCAAACAACTTTATCATCTCCTGCCTGAAATCGTTAAAAGAAGAACAGAAAGGGTCTCTCGCCTCCCAAGCTGCAGTCCCCTAACTGGCCTTCCCTGTAAGCAGAGTCAACACATAAGCCACTTTAAACTCGTACCTCCGGAGCTGGAGAGCAAAGACCAACGAGCACTGTAAGAGGAAGGCCCAGCAGGAGTTTGGATCTCCATCATATAATCGTGAGTTGTTGGTGTGGGGCTCCTGATGGGAGGGAATATGGGCAGGGTCCTCAATGGGTCTGAAAGTTGTGGCTGCATGGAGCTCCTGGAGCTGAGCAGTATCGTTCACCACCTTGCCAGCAAGGAACTCCAAAAGCTGGAATAATTCCTCCCCTCCATTGCCAAGACTCTTGAGTGTGTTGTTTTTGACCAGCTTTCCTCCTCCTTCACACAAAATAACCTCATGGACACCAACTGGCTTCAAGAGTGGTCACTTCACAGTGACTGCACTATGCTCTGTCACTGAAGCCCTAAGGCAGGCAAGGGCAGTCTCTAAATCATCTGTACTGTTCCTACTGGATCTGTCTGCTGCTTTTGACACTGTTAATCACCATATCCTCCTGTTGACCCTCAAGGCTATGGGTGTTTCTGGAACGGCGCTACTATGGTTAAACTTTTACCTCTCATGTCATTTAGAGTATTCTGGAGAGGTGACGTCTCTGAGTCCCAACTGCTCAATCAGGGTACCTCAGGGTGCTCTTTTCCATATACATGGCATCCCTAGTTCTGTGATTTGGAAACATAGCTTTTCCAAAATCTGCTTTCTATATTTTCTTTTCTAAAAAAGTAAATAAAATAAAAATTCCTCTTGTCATTCCAGCCTGACGATCCAACAGTTTCTGCGTGCATCTCAGCATGCCCGAGTGACATTTCATTCTGGATAAAGGATCATCACTTGCAGCTGAACCTTGCAAAGACAGAACTGCTAGGTTCATCAACCATTACACCTTCCAGGACAGCCAGAAACCTGGAAGTGGTAATTGATGATCAGCTTAACTTCACAGATCATGTTGCCAGCATCACTGCCAGGTCCTGTAGATTTATCCTTTATGTAGCAGTACGCACTGGGTTTGAATGGGTTAACTGCTCGAGGGAAGTTAACTGGGTAGGGCCCAGCATTTTTTTTTTTTAAATCATTTCTCCATATGTGCTTACAGGTTTGAGACGCCTAAGTGCGTTGTGGTGGGCTGACGGAGGAGCTGCCAGCTCAGATTGAACGGCCTTATTGAGAGCTAGCAGTGCGGCTGTAGAGCGTCGCAGCGTGTTCGCACGCGTCGCAGCGTGTTCCTGGGGGAGGGGACTGTTCTGCCTACGGGTTGGTCGAGTGTTTCATTGTGGTGCTCTAGTGTGAGGTGCAGTGTGATTGCGGATACACTGAGTAATTATTTATTTTGCTGTGTTTTGGTTTTGTTTCTTTCCTTTGGTAGGAGACGTTCCGGGGTCCTATTGGGAGCAGCCGAGGTTGAATCCCAATTTATGTCTTGTGAACTTCTCATTTCAATTTTGTGTATTTGGGTTTGTTGATTAGTTTTTTTTGTTTGTTTGAATATTAAAGTTTGAATTACTTTTAGGATGTTTTGTTGACTTTTGTTTTTGTTTGTGATATTTTGTAGTAATACATTTTCTTATGATCTGTGACTTGTGTCTCATGCCTGTATCTGCCGAGTCGAATCTGTGTGCTTTTGAATTATTTACATATTTCCCCATTAATCCTTCTTCTTGTTCCGCCCTTTGTGATAGCGCCACGTGCCACATTTACAACATTAGAAAAATTAGATATTTCCTGTCTGAGCATGCTACGCAAGTCCTAGTCCAGGCTCTGGTCTTGTCCATATTGGACTATTGCAATGCGCTATGGGCTAGACTCCCAGCCTGCACAACCAAACCTCTACAGATGATCCAGATTGCAGTGGCAAGAGTAGTCTTCAATGAGCTGAAGAGAGCATATGTCACTCCTCTGTTTGTCAGGTTACATTAGCTCCCTACAGTTGCTCGCATTAAATTCAAAGCTCTGCTCCTGGCCTTCAAAACCACCACTGGTTCGGCACCCCCTTACCTTCACTGGCTTATACAGCAAGTATATTGTGGTAGGCTTGCACTTATGTATTGCTGTCCATGTGTTGTCAAATTGCTTATATTGTTTACCTTATTTGTAAGTCGCTTTGGATAAAAGCATCTGCTAAATGACTAAATGTAAATGTAAGATTTGAAACTCTGATCCTCGACGCATGTGGCAGGGCATCCAGGCCATCAGCGACTACAAACCCAGCCATTCTACCCCCATAGCCACAGATGCTGTCTTCCTGAACGAGCGTAATGACTTTTATGCTCGCTTCGAGAGAGACAATAAGGAAACTGCCACCAAGCTCACACCCTTAGATGACCACCCAACCATCACACTCACCTCAGTTGTCTACACGGCACTGAGCCGGATCAACGCACTAAAGGCTGCTGGACCAGACGGCATCCCCGGTCGTGTACTTAGGGCATGTGCAGAGCAACTCGCTGGGGTCTTTACGGATATTTTCAACCTGTCCCTCGCCCAAGCAGCTGTGCCAGCATGCTTTAAATCCACCTCCATTGTGCCAGTGCCGAAACACTCTAGCCCAACGTGCCTGAATGACTACCGCCCTGTAGCACTCACACCTATTGTTATGAAGTGCTTTGAGCGGCTAGTCCTGGCTCACCTAAAGGACTCCCTTCCGTCCACACTGGACCCATACCAGTTTGCCTACCGCAGCAATAGGAGCACAGAGGATGCTGTCTCCGTAGCACTGCACTCTGTACTTTTACACTTGGACAATAAAAACACTTATGCACGTGTTTTTCTCTCCTGCCTTCCGGCAGGCGCCTCAGATGCCTCCGGCCAAGACCAGCAGACTGAGAAACAGCTTTTTTCCCAGAGCTGTCTGCCTATTGAACTCTACCCCCTGCTGATTCCACAACCCCCTCATATACCTCTAACTTAATGCTGCTATATTGTTTTGTTTATTGCACTACAGGCCTGTCAATCACACGACTGGACTGTCTACACATGTACTACCTGTTTACTTGCTCTACCGGACTATTTATACTATACTGCATCATTTGCACTCCAGTACTATGTTTACTATAACTTAATAGCTGCTGTCCATAATTTATGCACACTTTATATTCATTTGCACTACTGTTCTGCATAGTCTAATTTATATTTTACATATCCATCAGTAAATTTCTGTTTTTTAGTAAATAGCCATCTGTATATAATGTGCATAGTACATTCCCACTTGTAAATTCTTTATAATTTTTGCTTTATCCTGTATTTATGCACAACTGTATATCCTGCACTTGCTTATTGCACTTCTGGTTAGACCTAAACTACATTTCGTTGCCTTGTACTTGTACATGTGTAATGACAATAAAGTTGAATCTAATCTAATCTAAGATATCGTTGACTCTGTTAATCGGGTTGGGAAGAAGGAAAGTGGAAGACATCGTCAAATGATTGTTCAGTTCGCCTTGCTAAGATACAGAGATGAATTTTGGAGGATCACAAAGAATTTGCAGTTGTGCATTGACCATGTAATCAGGTTTGTGGAGGATTTGTCAGCTGAGGAACGGCGTGCACGTGTAGCTCTTTGGCCGCTTATCCAAGAAGCCAGAAACGGCGGTAAGAAAGCGTACTATCATGGTCGCTTAGGATACATCGAAGGCCTTCTAGCATCTGCAAATAAAGCTGTGTATTTGATATAATCAACTATGCATGTATCTAAACAAGATGTCCAGAACCTCTGGTAAAAAAGCAGGTCTACAACAATGAAGATTTGGCAATTTGATTTAACTGTGGACAAGGGACACTTTTTTATCCCTGTGTGCACCAAACCCATCTTGTGTTCTTGCTGCCAAAAAACTCATTTTTATTTCATATGGCCACAGACCCCAGTCGATCCTGTTTTAAGTTCTAGTATGACAGATTAATATGGTGGAGATTGTTTTTGCATGAGAGCAGAAGATTTGTTTCTTGAACAGTATCCCAAACAATTTGTGGTGATGGAGGTGCAGTTTTCCTTTATTTTTATTAAATTTTTTCTGAAATTCAACTAATTTCTGAAATTCTCCATCTGTGATATTTTCTTTGGTGTGCATTCAGACAATATAGACACACATTCTCTTTCAGGCAGATTTTTAACATCTCCAGTCCATTAAAACTTTTTAATTATTGCCCTGATGCTGAAAATAAGTTAGGTTTTAACTATTTCCTTATGAATCCACTTTGTAGTTTGTGATGCTCAACAATCTTTTGCTGCACATCAGAACTATATTCTTTGGTTTTACCCATTGTGATGAATGATTAAGGGGGTTTGGGCTTTGTGTTACTTAATATTATTCTCCTGGTCAACAAGAAGTCATGACTGGACAACATCATGTTTCTAGTCACCTTGGTGTGCTCAGAAAATGTAAATATAAATGGGAATATTTTTGGAAGATGTTTCACTCATAAGAATTTCTAGGAGTGCCAATAATTTTTTCTTTTCTTTTTTTTTTCTCATTTTTTTTTGATATTTCCCCCACTTCAAATTGTTTAACTTGAATGAAATGGTGGAATTTTGTAGATGTTTTTAAATAAAAGATCAAACCGAGAAACAATGCAGATTCATTTTTTACAGCCTTCGTTTTACCAAGGGTGCCAATATTAGTGGAGGGCACTGTATATAAGGAAAGTCAAGGGGCATATATCAAGAACATGGAAAAATGGATGGAAAAAGGTGGATGGAAAAAGGAGAGAAAAACTTCAAGAAAGAAACTCTATTAAAACTTTAATTATTGATGGGATAGAATGTTCAAATACACAGTTAATAGTAAAAGAAATTGCTAACTTTTATCAAAACTTATACCCGTCATCCTCTTTAATATTAGATCCTAATCTGCTCTTTGAAAATATCAGAGAATTTATCCCTCATAAAGATGAAAAATTCAAAACAATATTTTATGCAGAATTAACAATTGAGGAGCTTGACTCTTCTGTTATGATTATCATTAGATAAATCACCTGGCCCATGGTATTACATCCAACTTTTATCGTTATTTTTGGGATTCATTTAGGGAATGATTTTTTGCAGCTTTTTAGGAACTTATAAAGAATTTCGTGTTGAATTAGATCAATGAGACAAGGACTAATAATGCTTATTCCTAAAACAGGAAAAGATGATCTATAACTTTACTAAACACTGATGATAAATTATTAACTTGGTAATCATTTATACTAATATAATAATCATTTAAAATTAGGTCTTTCAAAAATTATTGGGGAGACGCAAACTGGATTTATTAGAGGCTGATCTATACATAACAATATTCAACTGGTTTTGGACTTAATAGAGTATAATCAGGAAATTGGGATAATAGGGACCTTTAGACTTTTATAAAGCCTTTGATATGCATTCCTTTATTTTAAATTTTAAGTGTTTACAAATGTATAGGTTTGGTGAGAGTTTTTGTAAGGTTATTCAGTTATTTTACACAAATACAAGTAGCTCAGCCCTACTAACAGGTTATTCACCCAGATTTGATATCAAGAGAGGACATACAGAGATGTTGTCTCTCCTTATTAAAAACTAAAAAGGTTTAAATGTATACAGGAAATTGTAATTAGTCAACTGGCTATTGGTTATTTAAAAAATCTTAATTCCTAAAGTAATTCTTTTTATTTCCAATAGAGCTACTAAAACCATAAATCAAATTAATTTTAACTTTATCTGGAGAAAACGTGTCCATTATAATAAGAAAATAACTTGTACAAGATTATGAAAATGGTGTATTGCAAGCTTTAGATTTTTCTTAAATGGCATGTTGAAGGTTAAATGGCTTAAACATTTTATAACAAATTAAAATAGTTTTTGGTTTTGTATTCCAAGAACTTTATTTAGAAAACTAGGCAGAATTGATTTCCTATTAAGGTAAGACTTCACTGTTTCCAGATTACCAATTAAATTATCTTCCTTTCACCAACAGGTTTTACTGTATTGGAAATGATTACATAATCACAATTTCACACAGAATCCCAATATGAAACAACAGATTTGTTTTATTTAGATACAAGTCTCTTTGTATTCTTGATTGGTTTGAAAAGGGTCTTTGGTCAGATCTTCATTTAATGAATGAGGATGGGAGTTTATTATCTAACTTTTTTTTTTCTTAATACAATATACACTGCATGTGAACGTAAACAATTTGAGCGCATTTTAAATGCTTTTCCAAAAAGTTTAAAAAGTCTATTAAGAAACACTTTTGTTAACATGCCAGATGGATCACGTGAACTCCCATCACTTCTCTTTAATGGTAAGAACCTCAAAGCAATGCTTCCCAACAAACTGATTCGCTCTTGTTTCAATGCTGTACTATAGCCAACATCTTTGTACTATAATAATATTTTACAAGTCTATAATAAGCCGACTATTAAAAAATTACAAATGCAGCATATTAGCTATCCAGTGGCCTTTAAAGCAAAACAAACTCATTTTAAAGTCTTTAATGGTATATATGTGTAACAGTAGGCAGGTCACTGGCAGAAGAGCACACCACAGGGTTAGTGATATATGGAAGATTTAATAGTTCCAAGTGACAGGTACAACAGTCCGGGCAAAAACAGGTAAGTGTAATCCAAATAACAGGTAACAAATCCGGGCAAAAACAGGTAAATATAATCCAAATAACAGGTTAAAAAAATCCAGGCAAAAACAGGTAAATATGCTCTCAATATTATGTACAACAACCACAGACCCCAGCAGGTGTAGAACTGACACGAAACTACATCAAGACCAGACAAGGAACTGAAAACAAGGGGCAACTTAAATACACTCACAAACATGAAACAGGTGCAAACAAAACGAGGAACAGGTGCTGAACATAATCATGATGGCGGAGGTGAGGTGCAGAAGGTAGTGTAGTCTTTTGAAAATGAAAGGTCCGGAAAACAAAGAAAAACACACAGGGCACACAATGTGATATTCCCCCCACTTCAAATTGTTTTACTTTAATGAAACGTTGGAATTTTGTAGATTTTTTTAAATAAAAGATCAAAACGAGAAACAATGCAGATTTATTTTTACAGCCTTTTTTGCTCATATTTACCAAGTGTGTCCTAACATTTTCGCATGACTGTATTTCTATCTATATAGACTGCTAGTCTCCTTACATGGAAATCACCATGTTGTTTCTACAGTAGCCCTGAACAAACAAACTGCTCTCCAGAGCATGTTTGTAAATGTTATCTTCGACAAAGAGGCAAAAACCTGACGACATATTTGTCCTGTGTCAGCCACCATAGTGCTTCGAAAGAGAGGGGTGAGCGGTGGAGTGTGCCAGTGGTTGCAATTCACAACCCCATGGCTAGATGCCACTAAAATCTCCACATTGCTCCTTTAAGGGAATATGATTTAACAACAAGTAGTCGTGTGGTACAACAACATTGTGTTAAATGTTAAATGTGTAAACACAGTAATGCTTTTCTTATCAAACCCCAATAATGAGAGAGCAAGCTCAGAAAATTAAAACTGTCAAAGTCTATCGACCAAACATAAACAACTCTCAGACAGCAGCTCTGTTTAAATAAGGTTATACTGTATCTTAATGCTGGACAAGTAATAGGGTCCGTCTCACACTCTATGAGGTTTCCTCAGACACAAAGTTGAACGGACTAAATGTAATCTATAGTTTCATGTGTCCTTATGTAGAAAATTCAGAATGGAAGAGGAAGGCTTTGGTGGATTCAAACTGTGGTGGACTCAAACAGGTGGATTCAGCAGGGTGTAACCAAATGTTTCTTGTTTACAATAGGCGTATGTGATATTTGAAATAAGCTGAATAAAATGTCATCATAAACAAACATGATGACACACTCTTTCACAACTGTGTATCCACAAGAATGTTCATACAGAAAATAACCATGGTTTCTTGAGAAGTCTTCTTTCTTTTAATAAAATGACAAAGGACTTTTTATGATTTTAATTTTGAATTAATTTTTTTATGACAGTGGCACCTAATATTAGGTTCTCAGAGTACCTTAAATGTCCCTGTTACAAGTAAACCATAAGCACAAATAAACAACATTATATATTTTTAATCAAATACTGCTGAACGGGAAACACCTGTAACCATTCCATATTTTAATGAGTGCGGCATCCCAGGGAACGATACATTTAATCTTCTGCTAAACCTATCTGTGCTTGGACCAAGGCAGTGAATATGTAATCTTTATATGGCAGCTGTGCATAGATGGGTTAAGAAATGTCTACTCTGTGGCCACAAATAAGAACACAGGATTAAGGCAGAAAACTGAAGGATTTCAATGCTAATTAACAAAATATTGTTAACAATAATGTTATTTTTACTTTCTTCCAGATACTTGACAGGTCTGAATAACATGCACATTTTTCTGCCCTATTGCATTTAAAGACCGACTGAAATCAAAATGAATGTTTTTTATTTTCATAAAAAATATGTTCGTCTTAAGGCAGTAGCGTAACATTGTTTTGAAAAGTGGTGGGGACAAGACAACAAAAAAATACTTTAATTGTTTTGAAATAACTTGTTCAGAATATTTATCATAGTGGGCAGTCCATACATTGGCTAATCAGCTTTTCGACTCCAGCTCTCACAGTATGTGGTTCCCAAACTGTCATTTGGGGTAGGTCACTTGGCTGTTGTGGTGCATTACACCTAAAAACAGTTTACTCCTATGACTAAAAATGTCACTTGTTCATTGGTTTACCCGTTCGTTAACACTGGATGCACAAGCAAGCGCCGCAAGCGAATGATGCACGCATTTCTTACTGAAATACGTGTTTGTGGAGTCGCGGCTCTCAGTCTTCCGCGAATATAACTTACGAGTGCGAACAATGGAAGATGGTCAGAAAGTGGCGCATCCTCCATTTTCCAGAAGTTTTAGATGTTAATGAACCCTAAACCAGTGGTTCCCAAACCTGAGTGTGGGTCCCCAGGAACAAGTTTGCGAACCACTGCCCTAAACAATACACACCTTCCTCAAGAATTTCTTGATTTCTTCCAAAAAGGGGTGGGGACATGTCCCACCCGCAAATTACGCCTATGTCTTAAGGACATCAATAAACTGATATGCTAAAAAACGCTTACAAAATTTACATTTAGAAGATATAAGCATTTGAAACTGACAGTCTCGCACATGCACAAAACAAATCTAGAAATTTCATGACATCATGCTACAATTAAGCCTCTTGTTAAAGACTTTGCCCAGTTATATGCTCGTAAGAGTTCACTACTTGTTCAACCACTTTTTCACACATTTATTATGTCCTACATGGTGAATGACTCATTGTGCACTAGATATGATATAGGGAATGATTAAGACAGTGTAAACATGTTGTCCATGGGTCAAATAAAGTCTAATTTTGTGCCTGTGTTGCACGCACATGTGCTCGGGTTCAGAGAAAAGACAGCACAGAGCAGATCATATGCAGAGATCATACGTGCAAATCAAATCAGGAGAGAAAACGAAGCGTATCTGACCAGTTTCAAGTCAACAAAGTATGTTGTATGTAAAGAGATCAGACACTGCAGCCTTGATGAGTAAAGAAGACGAATGCCAGTGTCACACACCAATATAAATCACAAGATTTAAATTACACATCACTTCCTAATCTTTCCATTAGACTTTTATACCACTGTGGCTATCCAAGCCAAACGTTTCCATACTTTTTATATATTTTTAGGTTTGCGTCTTTTTTTGGTAGCTCCAGGCTTTGTTACAAAATCCAGTAAACTGCCTATGTAGATAGCATTCAGCATAAACAGTTAAGGTAAACAGCATCATTATGCTTCTTTAAAACATACATTTGCTTGTAAAAAAAAAGAAGAAATTTCACAAATATACAAAGCATTCATCAAAGAAAAGTTAAAATTATCTAAATGTGTGTGCTGACGTATACACCAATCAGGCATAACTGTCACGGGGCTGGTGAGTGCACAGGCAGGTGAGGACGCCACACGGGATGATGGATGGTAGATTTATTGCCAAGATAAACAAGTGCTCCAACAAACAGGTCTTCAGGTAAGTATTCCACATACAGATAACCAGGTATATATTCAAACAATCAGGTCTTCAGGTAAGTGTTCAACATACGGATAAACAGGTAAATATTCAAAAGTTCAGACACCAGACGAGAAAATAACAACCAGACCAGACACGGAACAGAACTCAAAAGGAACTTAAAGACAGGCGGGGCAGGCTTGTAGGCCTGGCCAGGCGGGGCCGAACATCGTCTCTTACGGCGTTCAGTTTCTGCGGGGGACTGAGGCACAGAGCTTGGGTGAGTGAAAACGACCCATCCGCACCTGATCGGGCTTGGATGACCAACCCTCGCTCTCCCGTCCGCCTCCCCAACGCGGAAGGAAGAACCCGTAACTTGGAGGACCAGATTTATAAAATCCTCCAGCCGGAACTTCCCCACGTAAGGGAGCAAAAGGGAGGTGAGTCGATCGTCATCCAAGCCGATCAGAAATGTGTGATTGAGGATGCTGTCGTCCCCGGTACCCGCTCACATGCCTCAAAGTATTCCCCCGCATAACTCTCCAGAGCCCCGCCATCTTGCCATACTGACAGCAGGGTCATCTCTGGAGGCATGGTGGTAGTGCCTGCAATCCTTTGTGGCGTGGTCATAATTGGCAGTCTGGTCTTCTGTCACGGAACTGATGAGTGCACAGGCAGGTGAGGACGCCACAAGGGATGATGGATGGTAGATTTATTGCCAAGATAAACAGGTAAGTGCTCCAACAAACAGGTCTTCAGGTAAGTATTCCACCTTCAGATAAACAGGTATATATTCAAACAATCAGGTCTTCAGGTAAGTATTCCACCTTCAGATAAACAGGTAAGTGCTCCAACAAACAGGTCTTCAGGTAAGTGTTCAACATACAGATAAACAGGTAAATATTCAAAAATTCAGACACCAGACGAGACAATAACAACCAGACCAGACGTGGAACAGAACTCAAAAGGAACTTAAATACACTCAGCAAACACAGAACAGGTGCACACACAGATGAGACACAGGTGAGAGTAAAATCAAAATGGCCAGTTGAAGGTGCAGTGAATGCTGGGAAATGGAGTCCAGAAACAAACTGAAAACAGGGACAGAACGGGAGTGTTACAATAACATTATGACCATGCACCTTCCTAATATTGTGTTGGTCCCGCTTTTGCAGCCCCATATGCAACAAACTGTGATGCACTGTGTATTCTGACACCTTTCTATCAGAACCAGCATTTACTTTTTCAGCAATTTGAGCTACAGTAGCTCTTCTGTTGGATTGGACCACACAGGTCAGCATTCGTTCCCCACATGCATCAACACTTACCAATTTTTCATGCTTCTAACACATTAACTTTCAGAACAAAATGTTCACTTCCTGCCTAATATACCCCACCCACTAATAGGTGCCATGATGAAGTGATAATCAGTGTCATTCACTTGACCTGTCAGTGGTCATAATGTTATGCCTGATCGGTGTAGTTAGCTAAGCAACATCCTAACTCTACACTATACTGGAATTGTCCATAAGTTGCTGTCTATGTAGAGGGATCAGTCACTTGACTTATGATAATACTTTTAAGTTAATATCCTGTCTTAGAAGGTTGCTGCCTAGTAGACATCTAGTGATTAAGTGATCTCAGCAGGTATCGGAACAGAGCCATAGACAATGGTTATACAATAAACATACACACCCTTTCACAGGTGTGAACTGAGTTAACAGGGTGAAATTACTGGTGGTGGTAATAAACACTTCAAAAACAAAATTACAATGAGGCTTTAAAAAACTGTTGTGCACACCCCAAACCAGTGGTGTAAAGTATTGGAGTAAATGTAATTAGGTACTGTACTTAAGTATCTTTTTGGCTACTTTGTAGTTATACTGAGTATCAAAGATATTAGCAACTTTTACTCTGTACTTGAATACATTTTTGAATAAGTATATGTACTCTTTACTCCACTACATTAGTAATGACTAAATCAATTACACATTACATTTTGCATGGCACCAAACTTTTTTTGCAGCAATTTATTTCTGCTATACAGAAGAAGCAATATTGCCATTTACAGGGCATTGAAGGTACTATATCTTGTGCATTTTCCCTTACTTACTGAAACTTGTCAACATGGCTTCTTGATGCAAATGCATTATCAGGTAGGTGAGGCAATGAGGCCAAAATCTGCATGTCCAGAGCTTTGACTTTCAGTTTTCCTTTACATTATTGTATGTATCAGTTATACTGAAGAGTTCTTTTTGAAGGATATTGGTTTACTTATGAGCACTTGAGCTTAACTGAGACTTGAGTGTTTGTAATATGTGTTGGCTATGGTGTCGACCTTGATTTGTTGCAATTTTGAGGTGTTCAGTTTTTTTAATGATTTCAGAAAATAAATGCAATTGCTCTCCTCACAAATCTTTGAGCCTATTCAGTATGAGTAAAATACTTAAGTACTGTTAAACTCAGATACTCTAAGACTTTTACTCAGGTCGTTTTGGAATCGGTGACTTGTAACTTGTAATGGAGTAATTTTCACAGTAACATAACTGTACTTTTACTCAAGTATGGTTTTCATGTACTCTTCCCAAACACTCTCCACTGATGCTGAATATAGCGGTGAAACATACTTTACCAAATACTTACTGCCAAAATTGGATTGTTGTGAGAGAATGAATGGCACTAGACATTGGAAAAGGAAATAGATCAAAGATAAGAGATTCTTGAACAGATACAGTTTTTATATGAACATTTACCTGAGCTCATTCTACCTCAAGCTTAACAAAGCAAGATCTGAGAGGTTGTGACTTAAACATTTAAAATGAGATGTCAGATAAAGATGAGCGTCATCAACAAATGACTTAATAGAATCACACCCAACCCTTAATTAACCAATACATATGAGTGGGATATTGTGTAGTTGTCTGGGGCCAGTTGTTCAAAAGGTTTAATTCTGGATTCAAATGGATTCAGATGACCATATCTGGATTTCTAATACTCTATGGAGGTCTTTAAGGGACATATTAGATGGAAAACAAAAAATATCTTTTATATATTGTATCGTTTACATATTTATATATACTATATTGCCAAAAGTGTTGGGTCACCCTATCTAATAAACAGGTTTAATGACGTTAGTAATTTCCATGAGTACAAATTTTAGAGCTGCAGCATATCATGATATTCTATGGAGCTGTGTGCTTCTAATTTAGTAGCAACAGTTTAATAGCAACAGTTTGGAAAGGGGTATTTTCTATTCCAACATGACAATGCCCCTGTCTATGAGACAAGGTTCAGAAAGAAAAAAATATTCAGTCAGTGTGTAAGAACTTGATTGGTCTGCATAAAACCAAGTCCTGAACCCAGCTGAACACATTTGGTGTGACCAAAAACTCATCACTCCACATCAATGGCTTGTACACAGGGGTACAGCCAAGTTGGAACAGAAAAAAGGTGCATTCAAAACTGTTGCAACAGAGATGGAAACAAAATTCCTTACAATGCCATTTGTAGAAATGCAATTGAAAACTGTTTCAAAAGCCCCTTTTCCTGTCCCAAAATAACGACTCCTGTGCACAAGTCATTGGTGTTTGGTGATGAGTTCTTTGCTCAAAGTCTGCATCTAAAAAAGCTCTTGTCAGACTTTCTAGTTCCAGACTGGATTACTTCCACACCAACGGGTTGGATTCTATGATTGATTACTCTAAATACTCTAAAGAATATAAACTATTCTTCACACTATTTTGGATCTTGCATTTTTTATTGTGACAGAACAAACTGCGTCTGAATTGAGAGACTTTTTAACTCACAGCAATTTATGCATGAATCGTCAAGAGGAACAGATGGTGGCGGCTGGACTTGCCATTTAGGCTCTGGTCACCGGTCTCAGAGCTGACCACCCAGCTACAGAGTTTCAGGACTGAACCTGTCCTGCAACCCACTGCATGTAGCCCATCAGATTACTCATCCTCAGACCTGCCTGTACGTCTCACCGAACCCCGTCTTCTGCCTGCAGCCTGTTCTGGTGAGCCCCACCAATGCCGCGCTTGCCCTCTATACATCTCTCTTCAACCATCATCTTTCCCAAATGAAGAGTTGAAGTTAGCTTTTGTTATCACTCTGTAGTCGGGACGAGCAGATCTTTGGGGAACTACAATTTGGGATCAGAAGCTTCCCTGTTGGCTGGCAGAAAGGCTTTTTGGTGGAGTTACATCAGGGGAATCGGAGCATCACAGACTATTCAATCAACTTCCACGGAGTGCGGTTGGAATGTCAAAGCCCAGTGGGATATGTTTTTTCATAGTTTGGCAGATTATATTAAGGATGAGATCTCCACACTGGAGTTACCTACCACGCTGAATGCTTTATTCGACTTGTTGATTCGGGTGGATACCCGATTACAGCTGCGAGAACAGTGAGCGCACTGGGCTTCGATGCTTAACCGGCGGATTCAACCTTCCGTTGCTACCTACAAGGTGGAACCCTCCCTTTCTGAATTTATGGCAGATTCCGTCTTTCTCAGGAGGAGAAGTGAAGGCACCTAAATAAGGGTCTTTGCCTTGTGTCAAGTTAAAGGCAGAGTCTGTCAGTTGGTAAGAGGTTACTGACAGGTGGGGTTGCATTAGCTATATCCTCTTTTTCTACCATCATTCTTTCTGTCAAACTGCAATGGTCATCTATCACTCATCACTGCCAGGCTCTTGTTGAATCTGGGGCTGAGGGCAATTTTAAGACTCTGATCTTGCTCACAGACTCCGTTTTAGTTCTTTCTCGGCCTATCGTTGTTCATGCCCTTAATGGTCTATCTCTTCCTGCTATCCCTCACACAACAGAACCAGTTAGACTGATCACTTCTGGTAATCACTCTGAGACTATTAGTTTTTTTCTTACTGACACCCCGACCATGCCAGTAATTCTCGGGCATCCCTGGTCAGTGCTTCACAACCTCCACATAAACTGGAGTCTAAACTCTAATCCTCTCTTGGAGTAAGAAATGCCATGCTTCTTGTTTGTTGTCTTCTGTGTCTTGTTCAGTGTTTCAGGATAAGCATGTGGATCTGTCTAACGTGCCCAGCGAGTACCTCGACCTGAAGGGAGTGTTCAGTAAGTCTCGGGCTGCTTCTCTTCCTCTGCATCATCCTTATGACTGTGCTATAGATTTAGTGCAAGGTACGTCTCTGCCTAAGGGCAAACTTTATTCAATTCCATCACGTAGAGGGAGGCCATGGAGAGATATAATTCTGATTATCTAGCTGCCAAGATCATTCACCCTTCTGAATCAGTTTATTAATGTTTACCTGGATGACATACAGATTTTTTTCTCACTCTATCCAGGAACATGTTCAACACATCAGGCGGGTGCTTCAGAGGCTGTTAGAGAATGGTCTCTTTGTCAAGGCGGAGAAATGCATTTCCATGCACAGTCTGTTCCTTTTTTGGGTTACATTGTGTTGGTCTAGGGGATGCGCATGGATCTGGACAAGATTCAGGCTGTGGTGAATGGCCAACCCAAGATTCTTGCAAGGCCCTGCAGAGATAACCCTCACCGATCCTCCTCGGCAGTTTGTGGTGGAAGTTGATGGACTTGATCAGAGGTGGGGGTGGGTGCTATCCTATCCCAGCATTCTTCCTCAGACAACAAGATGCATCCTTGCGTGTTTTTTTTCTCACCGTTTACCTCTCGTGGAACGCAATTATGATATTGGTAACAGAGAGCTGCTGGCAGTCAAACTTGCCTTGCAGGAATGGCGTCATTGGAGGGTTCAGGGGTTCCCTTTATCGTTTGGACCGATCACAAGAATCTTGAATACATCAAGTCTGCCAAAAGATTGAACTCATGGAAGGCTCGATGGGCTTTATTTTTCGGTCGTTTCTATTTTCCCATTTCTTATCAACTGGGCTCTAAGAACATCAAGCTTGATGCTTTATCCCGTATTTTTGACCAATCTGAGTGCCCGCTTTCTCCCGAGTTCACTGTGCAACAGAAATGTTTAGTTTCTGTGGTCATTTGGGAGATTGAATCAAAGGTCCGCACGTCCTCACGAGGGGTCCCACATTTCAATAAATTTCATTACAGATCTCCCACCTGCATGTGGGAACATGGTGGTTTTGACTGTGGTGGATTGCTTCAATAAAGGCTACCCCTTTATTGATCTGCCCAAATTACCCTCTGCCAGGTGGTTGCTGTCATTGACCACATTTTTCCACACCAACAGGTTCTTGTTTTATTCTGTGAACTACTAACAATATTTTTATACCAAATTTCAAATAAAAATATTGTTTCTATTTGCAGAAAATGAGACCTGGAGAAACAGAACAAAATAACAGAAAAGATGCTCTGTATTTTTTCAGACCTCAAAAACTGCAAATAAATTTCATATCCACTTTAAAGCAATACAACTTTATATTTGTATATTATATGTATTTAGGCAAAGTTCACAAATGTAATGGTTATGTAATAGTCGTGTGTGTGTGTGTGTGTGTGTGTGTGTGTGTGTGTGTGTGTGTGTGTGTTGATGGCCGTGTAGTGTGGGTGTAATCTTTCAATATGTTGTTCTTACTTTCCTTTTACAGATGTACTGTTTTGCTTATAGTCATTTTGTCTTATGTACAGATGCTTTGTAACAATGAAAATTGTAAAAAGCGCTGTATAAATAAACTTGAGTTGAGTTATGTAATATCCTTGTCTTGTCATTCTGTCAGTCTTTCACATTGCTGTTGGATGACTTTGTCACTCCTGGTTTTGTTGAAATTCAACAGACACTGGACTGAAATTACCACAAAACATCTAGAAGTGCTGGTTAGAAATGAAAAGTTGGAGTAGTCTCTTAATTTTTTTGGCGGCTGTATATTTTACTCACTGCCGATACAGATTTTTTCGGTTTGGTCACTATACAGCACATTAACATTTTATTCATAAAAATGCCACTAAGATGTAAGGCAGGCATTACTTTGTGTAATATGACCACAGTAAAATGGGTTGTGTAAGGTGGATAAGATACAAAAATTGTATGATAAGTATCAATAAGTATCAATTTGTAAATTACTATATTTTGTTCATTTCAAGCCACGTTTAGCTGCCCACAACTAATATAACATCATGCGTGGATCTCTTCATGCGTTCAAGTCTGTTACTAACTAGACAAGGTTACACAACAAAGCTCATCGCTGTGAAGAGCGCTGGGTACTCTGATTGGCCAGCTACCCACTGCGTTGTGATTGGCCGAATGTCTCACGCACATGGCGGGAATGTAACCATATTCGGAACATCCACTTCTAAAGCATATTGACAGCTGATAATATCACCGGTACCATGTGAGTTCAATCCCAAACATGATCCAAAAAATGCATTTGACCAAGCGGATTAATCAACTTTACCAGCGTGACTTCAGCAGAGTAACAGACGGTAAGGTTTCATTTAAATGAATTAATAGGTTGATGAGCTAACTATAGCTAACATCTTGAGCAGCCTGTGATGCTGTGTCTCAACGCGACAAAAACAATAAAACATATTACAAACGAGGCATTTGCTGCATCCAGCGGGGACATAGTGAATATAATGACTTATATTGACTTTATTTCGCGTAGCATAACGCTGCAGTGGAGAACAGCCAAAGGAATCCAGCTCCTGATGTGGCAAGTAGTCTGCTGTTTACTGGATGAGATTTTATGTGATTTACAATTTTGATTGCACATTTCAGAACACTGTTTAGTTCAGAATCGAGTGTTTTGCAAGCAAGCGCCTCACGGTGTATGATGCAGTGTGTAAACTTCACATGAGGAGCCACTTCTAAAACCTTTGCCTTGAGTCCCTTGTTTTTCCCTACCATTGCACCAGCACCATCAGTACATACACCAACACAATTATCCCAGGTAAGTCCCATCTCTTTTATTTTAGTGTCCATTTTAGTGAAAATGTCACTGCCTGTACAAGTCCCCTCAAGTGCTGAGCAAAAGAGCATATCCTCATGCAGTTTTCTGTCAAATGTGTATCTGATGAACACCAGCAACTGAGCAGAATTAGACACATCAGCAGATTCGTCGACTTGTAATGCATATTGTTTTCCATTTATTCTATCAGTCAATTGACTCTTAATGTCTTTTGCAATATCATGTGCACGGCTAGTGATTGTGTCATTCGACAACGGAACAGTCATAAGCTTTTTCGCTATTTTCTCACCATGCATGGCCCGACACATAGCCACAGCAGCGGGCTTTATCAGGGTTTCCCCGATTGTGTGTGGCTTTTTGGTCTGCGCAATTAAGTACGCCACCTCATAAGACGCTTCCAGGGCATTAGAACTCATTTTGGCTTGTTGTGCGATCATGTGTTTTTGACCCTGTAATTCTTTCTCTTTTCGGCGAAAAAAGTCAATAGGCTTTTCAATAAAAGAAGGATGTTTTGTCTCCAAATGTCTTTGCATTTTACCTGGCTTCATACTTTCATGGGCAAGCACTTCTGAACAGATTACACATTGAGAATAATCTACGTTGATGACAGTAGAGCAAGTGAATCCATACTTTATAAATTCTTCTTGATATTTCCGACGTTTCCTACTTTGGTCTGACGGGGTTTTGCTCTTGTGCTTCAGTGAGGTACTCGGTTCCAATGACTCAGGCAAACTGTCCACAATTTCCTCAACATGTTTAGATTTGCGAATTACAAACTTATCCATTGCTGCAGTTGCAGATTTCACGTGCAGGTGCGCGCTGTAGTGACAACAACTACAGTAGCGAGCCAGTCGCTGCACGGTGATGTCATATCTTCGAGGTGCGAAAAATGTATTTAAAATAATTTTAAAACACTCTATTCAATAATATCTTTAAAAATCAGTAAATATTTGTTTGTAGTATTTACGTGTAATATTTTAAAATAGTTATTATAATCACAAAAAATGAAACATTCTTTTAAAACCCTCTCGCGACCCCATGAAATTATTCTGCAACCCCCAGTTTAAGAACCACTGGTCTACATAGACGACATCTTAATCGATTCCAACTCCAAGCAAGAACACATTCAACATGTACAAGCAATATTACAATGCCTTATCAGACATCAACTGTATGCCAAGATGGAAAAATGTGAATTTCATCAATCCAGTATGGCCTTCCTGGGGTACATCATCAGTCCGGAAGGAGTGGCCATGGACGATAAGAAGGTAAAAGCAGTGGTGGAATGGTCTCAACCAAGAACTGTGAAAGAACGGCAGAGATTTCTAGGCTTTGCCAACTTCTATCGTTGTTTCATCCGCAACTTCAGTCTAGTGGCAGCACCTTTAACGTCACTACTAAGAGGAGGACGCACCAAGCTCTCATGGTCACAACCGGCAGAGTTAGTCTTCCAAGAGCTCAAGGGCCGCTTTACCTCAGCCCCCATACTCCACCTCCAGATCAAGTATTGGTGCTATTCTGTCTCAACGCCAAGGCAACCCCGTGAAACTGTTTCCCTGTGCTTACTATTCCCGTAAAATAACCTCTGCTGAACGTAATTATGATGTTGGAGATAGAGAACTACTGGCCATGAAGGCAGCGCTAGAAGAGTGGTGTCATTGGTTAGAGGGGGCTGGTCATCCCTTCACAGTGCTAACCGATCATCAGAATCTGGAATACCTACGCACGGCTAAGAGAATGAATCCCAGACAGGCCCGATGGTCCCTCTTCTTCGCCCGAATCACCTTTACTATAACATATTGTCCAGGTTCAAAAAATGTCAAGGCAGATGCTCTTTCCCGACAACATGAAGAACCCACTAACAACTAGAACCCTGAACCCATCATTCCGCAGGCCATCATTGTTGCTCCAGTCATATGGGACCTCACAACAGAGATAGAGAACACCAATAGCCAACTACCCAGACCACCCAATTGCCCTGAGAACCGCCTTTTTGTACCACCTGAATTCCGTAGGAGAGTCCTAAAATGGGTCCACTCCTCCCTCAGCGCTGGACACCCAGACATCACTGCCACCCTGCATCTCCTCCGGAACCGATACTGGTGGCAGAATATGACTCAAGACACCATACATTTTGTTAACCAATGCAACTCCTGCTCGCAGAACAAATCTCCCAGACAACTACCCCGCGGCCCTTTGGCCATTCCACAAAGACCATGGTCGCATATAGCCCTGGATTTCATCACTGATCTACCAGCATCACAAGGTAACACCACCATACTAACTGTTGTTGACAGATTTTCTAAGGGCTGTCGCCTCATACCTCTACCCAAGCTACCATCCGCATTCGAGGTGGCAGAGGCCCTCCTTCTCCACGTGTTTCGCTACTACGGACTACCTGAGGAGGTCGTCTCGGACCGAGGGCCTCAGTTCACGTCGAGGGTATGGTCATCCCTGTTTACTCAACTCAATGTAAATGTATGTCTGTCATCCGGGTACCACCCCCAGAAGACAACAATCCCAAGCCAACCGGCACCGCCGACCCCACCCCGAATACACCCCAGGACAATGGGTTTGGTTGTCAACCAGAGACCTCTGGCTGCGACTACCATGTCGCAAGTTAAGTCCCAGGTATGTGGGTCCCTTCAAAATCCTTAAACAAATTTCTCCAGTATCATTTTGTTTAGAACTCCCTGCTAACTACTGTGTGCATCCTACGTTCCATGTATCTCTGCTCAAACTGGCTGGCGATCCTCGAGAGATGGGAGGGAAGACAGACTGAGGACGTCAGGCCCCCTTCTATCATCATGGACAGCACGGAGGCATATCGAGTGGAATCTATTCTCGATTCCAGACGCCGGGGTCGGGCCCTTTAATATCTGATCGATTGGGAGGGCTACGGACCAGAGGAACAATCTTGGGTAAACTCGGATGATGTGCTCGATCCCAACCTCACCGACGAGTTCCATCGGTCACACCCAGAACGACCAGCACCTCGACCCCGGGAAAGGCCCCGTCGCCAGAAGATCCCTCGCGCCAGGAGGCGATCGCGGGGGGGGGGGGGTGTGTGGCTCTGTTACGAACACGTCTGTCTCCGAGGCTCCCGCTCGCCAGCTGAGAGAACAGTCTCCAGAATACTAAGGGACTACACCACCCAGCACCCTTTGCGAGGCTGATTGCGACACCTGACGCTCTTTATCCGGGCTATTTATACACCACGCTGCCAGAGCTCCAGTGTGAAGTCATATTATTGCCCCAGCGTATATTTCTGAGTGTTTTCGAATTACTAATATCTTGTTTGGTGTTTGATCTTGGACTGTATTGTGGATTTACGACCGTTGCTGCCTGCCTCGACCCCGCCTGGATTTTGGAATACGACTCTGCTTCCTGCCTCGAACTTTGCCTGCTTTTGTTGTGTTTGCTATCTGCCTGCCTTGACCTCTGCTTGCCTCACCATGCCCTGTTGTGACGTTGTGTCATGTTAATAAAGCTGCACATGGATCCTTACACTTTCACATCTGCCTCTTCGTTACACTTGTGCTGCACATCAGAACTATTCTGTGGTTTTACCCATTGTGATGAATGATTAAGGGTGTTTGTGCTTTGTGTTACTTAATATTATTCTCCTGGTCAACAAGAAGTCATGACTCGACAACATTATGTTTCTAGTCACCTTGGTGTGCTCAAAAATTTAAATATTAATGGGAATATACTTGGGAGATATTTTATTCATAAGGATTTTTAGGAGTGCCAATAATTTTGGCTAGGGTGTATTAGAGAAAAAAAAAATTCACAATGTGATATTCCCCCACTTCAAACATTGCAGATTTATTTTTTACAGCCTTTTTATTAATTTATGCTAATATTTACCAAGGGTGCCAATATTAGTGGAGGGCACTGTATATATATTATTGAAGTTGAATATATCTCATATTTCTTCTTTTACAGTTTTTATGAATTGCTAAAACACTAAACCCCATTCTCAAAACAAAATGCTCAGTGGTCTAAACCCATTTGTCGAATCATTCACTCTTTTGGCAAAACAAGTTTACATTTACATTTATTCACTTGGCAGACGTTTTTATCCAAAGCGTTTGTTCCACAAACATACTTCATATTAAATTCAAATGCTATGAACGCAACATAAAAAGTGTTCATCAGTTACCAAAAAACTATGTGAAGTGGTCTTTCAGAAAATAAATATTATATATGAGAGCTGTATCAAGTGGAGAACATCTGTTTGATATGATAGCATGACAGACATGCAACTCAAATCAACCCACCCAAACTGCTAACAAACAGAAAGATGTTTTGGGGTTTGCCAAAACAAATCTTTGTTTGGCTAAGGCGGTGCCAAAATATGAGGAAACCAATTTGTTTAGCTTGATGATTCACACAAGGTTACTGAGTTTATCTAAACATGAAGAATTCAAAACCCTGTGAACCACTGTCTAAATTACAGTTTTTCACAATTGCTAAAACACATTTCTTGAAACTATCACCCACTTTCTCGAATCCTTAAACACAATAACCAAATCTTCAAACTACATTCACAAAACCTCTAATTCTTCTGGCAAAATCAAACAATTGCCTCAAAACTATTACATCTGTGCTCAAAATCAAGCAAAGCTTTCAAATCATACACACAGCCAGCAATCCTGTAAACATGACACAGTATTAATTAAACACTACATCAAAAAATGGAACACAGCCTCCAGAGCATGTAGGCCTACTTGAAGAAAAGTAAAAGTTTATTGTATATCATAAACATACTTTGCAAATGCTGTTAAAACAAATCTAAAATAATCAAAATCTAGTTCAGAAATTATAAATTGTTGTTCTGTACAGTAAGTTCTGGTGGTTTGCATGTCTGTATGCAGCACTTGCATACTTCAAAAATGCCCTCAAAATCCAAAATATCAAAGAAAACTCTAAATGAAAAGCATGTTACTGTATACTTAACATTGTTGTACAATTGCAAAATCAAAGTCAATGAGAAATTAATTTGGTCTCAGCATCACGTCTTCATGCTGGTCCAGCCACAATGCTGTCCCATTCCAGTCTCCAGAGAGAAAACCCTTCACACCATCACAGTATAGACCAGTTTTGCTCCCTGTAAAGTCTTCCTCAAATTATGCATCCATCCCCAACCTCTTTCTTACTCTTCCTCCTTTTCTTCTGCCTTTTCCTTGTACTCTTCTGCCTTATATCACTCTTCCTCATACTCCTCCACCTCACCTCATTCAATTGGTAACTCACATCCTGAGAAACAAGTGTCAACAATTTTGAGTTGTTGTGTTACACACTGATAACTGTGTTCTATTTTTGCCACCTGTGTTTAGAGTTTTGCAAAAAAATAGGTGTGCCTAAACTTGTTTAAGGTTTTGCTAAAATAGTAAATGATTTGACAAATGAGTTTAGACCAATGGGCATTTTGTTTTTAGAATGGGGTTTAGTGTTTTAGCAATTCAGAAAAAACTGTAAAGAATAATGACAAAACACAGAACAAACAAACAAAAACAGCAGAAGAATTGCGGGCTCAGCGCCGCGGTGCCAGATGTCACAACATTTACAACATGTACTTTTCTCTATGTTCTTACTTGGTCCTATTGTAACAACATTTCTATAGTGTCTTACACAAAATATGTTTAAACAATAATCTTGTATGCATACAGATTTTATTAATAGTTATTAAAATAAGAGCAAAACACACAAGGGCCCCTATTTTAACGATCTAAGCACATGGTCTAAAGCACACGGCGCAAGTGCTCTTAGGGTATGTCCGAAGTTTAACGACAGGAAACCGGTCTGGGCGCATGGTCTAAACGGGTTGTCCCGAATCTCTTAATAAGTAATGGCTGTTTTTTGGGCATAGCTTGCAATAAACCAATCATAGTGTCATCTCCCATTCCCTTTAAGAGGCAGTTGCGCTCTCACCATGGCGGATTGCTATTTAGATGACGGAGTATGCAGGTATGAAATACTAAATTAAGTTACAGTAACTAAATAATCAATCAATCAGAGTAGCCTCTATATTGAAGCTGCTGAAGTTGCATTGAAAAGCTGTGAGAGATTTCATTTGATCTAATCGGCTTACACATTTATGTAATATTTTAGCTAAATATGAATGAAATAGGGGCGATATGGGTGACTAAAATGTCGGACATGTCAGAAATTCATCCAACCGTCTGATTAATCGCCTCTCGTTTCCCCCTGTACACCGCACAATGAAAGACGTATCAGAAAGGATCAATTCCGCACAACTTAAAAAGGAGTTGTCCAACTCAGAAATTGCCTCAAATTTGGATAGCTCGCACAGTGTATGCCCAGTGTAAAAGTTACAATAAAAGCACTCAGAAAGTAAGTCTTTGCTTGAGCAGCTTTAATCATAGACAGTGGTTCTCTTTTCTTTTCATAAAATTACCATGCATTTTTAATGGAATTGCAATTTAATTGAATTAATATTTAAAACCATTTTCAATCATATTCTCTTAACTTTCCTCACTTTAAATACCAGTATATCATTATTAACAGAATAACAGGTCACACTTTAGTATAGGGGGCTATTCTCGCTATTAACAAACCATTAATTATGACTTCTTCCCCAATAAACTCTCATTTATTGCTTATTAATAGTTAGTAAGGTAGTTGTTAGGTTTAGGTATTTGGTAGGATTAGAGATGTAGAGTATGGTCATGCAGAATATGTGCTTTATAAGTACTAATAAACAGCCAATATGCCAATAATAGGCATGCTAATAACAACTAGCTAATAGTGAGAATTTCCCCCTATACTGAAGTGTTACCAAATAACATTATACTGTTATGTTCTGTACTTGTATTTGGTATTTTTAATATTTTCCTGTAAAAAGTGTTTATGTGATAAATACTGACATCTGAAATTTTGTCCTTGCATCCACAATTTCAAACAGTGCTTAGAACAACATGAACAGGAGTTATTAGCACATCAAGTGCAGGCTCGCAAGCCATCTGACCCTCTGAGTCCTCCAACGGCCATGGAGCGGCCAATGTGTCCATGGCCACCTGAACTCCCGGGCCCTCCTTGGTCCCCATGACCCCTGAGCCGGGAGCTCTGTCCTGGAGGCTCCCTGTCCTGTTCCATCCAGTCCCTTGTGTCCTGCACGAACCTCCAGGACGCACAAACCACCCCCCCCACTGGTTGTTTCCTAGACGCGCCTTCCAGGAGGGGGGAGTACTGTCACGGTCCTGTCTACCTCCTGTCTGTTCCCTGGCCTGTATCCCATGCGTTTCCCCTTGGACTTCAATTCCCAGCATCCCTCACGCTCCCACACTTGTTTCCTGTCTCCTATCATCTCCACCTGCCAGCAATCCCCTCATCACCCGAACACTTTATATGCTCTGTGTTTCCATGTCCAGTCCATTGTCCAGTCTTGAATGTAACGTAATGTATTGTGCAAGTCTGTATTGTTCTCCCTGTGTTTCCAAGGATTATTAAAAGTGTATGTTTGGAACTTTCTTGTCTGGCTCCATGTATCTGCACGTTACAATGGTATTCTTAGATGGCTGCGTGGTTTAGTATTAACTACTTGTATGACTTCGGTATTAGCTAAGGTTAGCCCTTTTTTTTAAGCCAGTGCATTCAAAATGCGAATCAAACTAGTTTTAAGTGTCTGCTATTAAATAACATAGCAGTTATCTTTGCAGCACAAACAGAAAAAGCATAGTTTAGTTTCACAAGGAGTGAAATGTTACCAAGCTGAAAATAACGTGCAAATTTGCATCAGCTTCAACAATTTAACACTATTTGTGTGTGTGTGTGTGTGTGATTAGCATCATCCTCATAAAACTGAATAGCTAACATTCGTGTGTGTGTGTGTGTGTGTGTGCGTGCGTGCGTGCGTGCATGCGTGTTACTTTGTCACATTAATGACCATAATAAAATTAATCCAAAGGAACATGAACACTTGAACATTGTTTGTGTGTGTAAACATGTTTGTTATTGTCAGTCACAGTATTGGCTATAATAACATAAAATTTGAACACTTTAACACTGCATACAAACACAAACAATGTTTGCTACCATCAGAGTCACAGTGGTGACAGATGTATGTCAATCCTGGAGTGCAGGCTTCATGGGCCCACAGAGGACAGGTCAAACATTTAACCCAACATTCTTTTGGCTTTGAATTTTTGAAGTGTTCCATGCACACAATACAAACATTCTCCTCAACATCTGAGGAATCTGTGTCAGGTGGTTCAACATTATGCAATCTTTGTATTTTCATTCCCTGTGTTTTCTTGAACAGCCTAAGGTGTTGTTGGTTTGTGTGAGTTGACTTTGTTTGGTAGTTTGTTTAGACCTTTCATGGGCAAGCTTATTTTCCATTTCACTTTGTCAGACCTTGTTCTCTGCTCTTTTTACAGGGCCATCTTGACAGGCGTATCAGTGAGTATTGCTGTCTTTCTTTTTTCTTTCCTTGGTAAAGCTTTTGGTAAGGGTCACCTGGGCTAAAGTTCACAATTTCTTCAGCGCAGCTTGATGAGGCAATAGCCTGGTCACCACCTAAAAGAGTGGCAAGGTGGGCATCTAGAGGGATTTATCTTTATAATACTTTATTTTGCATGAATTACTGCATCAATGCAGCGAGGCATGGAGGCAGGGCCGGCCCAAGCCTTTATGGGGCCCTAAGCAGAAAGAATTTTATTTGGGGGGCCCCCCTGTGCTCCCAATTCAATCGACTATTGTCAATGTTTGATTATTTGCAAGCACACATTAAATCTAACAAACACAATTCTATTAGTTATAGCTCTGTTTGGATGTCGAAATGTCATAAAAACAAAAACACAGAAACCTTGCATTACAAGTGTATTGTGATTGTCAAAACATTTGATAATTTCATTACTTCCAATTTTAGGTGAACTGTCCCTTTAAGTTTTGAGCACAGACCATACAGGGACTAATCATACAATGGTTGTAGAATTTATTGTTCAATGCATTTAACTATTTGCAATGATTTTTTAACCACAGCATATAAACATTTTTAAAGCCAAACAACCCATGAGGATGATTTAATCTTTTTTAACTTTTTTATTTAGTGTATTTACTTAATTACCATTAAATTAATGTATGTACAATATGCACACAATTACCTTATCCCAAATAAAACGCTAAATTACCAGATAATTATAAATTAAATGAATCAAGTAAATTACATAGTTTTCATCTAAATTAACATTTTTTTCGTTTGTATCAGTGAATACTTTCGGTTGTTCAACATTTCCATGGTTAGTTTAGTGGAGTGTTTAGTCACTTACAGTATTTCGGGTATGTTGCACAGCACTCTTTTAACTTTAAAATTTAAGCGTTTTCGCGTAAGTTTGTTTTGAAAAGTGGTGGGGACATGCACGAATTCTAAACTGTAGTCGCGTCTCTCTGTCTTCCGCAAATATAACTTACGAATGCGAGCAACGGGAGATTGTGAGAAAGTGGCGCATCCTGTGTTTTCTACGAGTTTTAGATGTTAATGGCCACTAAACAATACACATCTTCTGCAAGCATTTCTTCTAGTAAACAGTTGTGGGGACACGTCCCACCTGTCCACACGCAAATTACGCCTACAGCTGAAGACGTGACAGTAGCGCTCTGTTCTTTGATTTGATTGGTCACTGCTCGGCTCTGTAACCAGTAACTCCCGCCTCCTTTCATTTAATTGGCCACCTCTCTTATTTTGATATTGCAATGTTGCGCTAGTCAGTAATTTCACAAATTTTAACACACACCACAGAATAAATAGTGGGTACATTTCTGCGTGACAAAAATGGATGTGTGTCGTGAATATATCACAAAAATTTTTATTTCATGTGCTCACTCTAATGGTAATGGAAGCCCAGGTTGCTTTGATAGCGCCCTTTAGGTCATCTGCATTGTTGGGTTTAGTGTCCCTCATCTTCCTCTTGACAATAGCCCATAGATTCTCTATGGGGTTCAGGTAAGGCAAGTTTGCTGGCCAAACAAGTAACACCATGATCATTAAACCAGCTTTTGGTACCTTTGGCAGTGTGGGCAGGTGCCAAGTCCTGCTGGAAAATGAAATCAGCATCTCCATAAAGCTTCTCAGCAGAAGGAATCATGAAGTGCTCTAATATTCCCTGGTAGATGGCTGCGTTGACTGTGCACTTCAGAAAACACAGTGGACCAACACCAGCAGATGACATGGCAGCCCAAATCATCACTGACTGTGGAAACTTCACACTGGACTTCAAGCAACTTGGTTTCTGTGCCTCTCCACACTTCCTTCAGACTCTGGGACCTTGATTTCCAAATGAAATGCAAAATTTACTTTCATCTGAAAAGAGGACATTAAACCACTGAGCAACAGTCCATTTCTTTTTCTCCACAGCCCAGGTAAGACGCTTCTGACGTTTGTAGGCCATGTCTAGGATTCATCTGTGTGTAGTGGCTCTTGATGCACTGACTCCAGCCTCAGTCCACTCCTTGTGAAGCTCCACCAAATTCTTGAATGGATTTTTCCTGACAATCCTCTCAAGGCTGCGGTTATCCCTTTTGCTGGTGCACCTTTTCCTACCACACATTTTCCTTCCACTCAACTTTCTATGGAATATGCTTGGCTACAGCACTCTGTGAACAACCAGCTTCTTTAGTTCAAGTTCTTTAGCAATGAACTTTTGTGGCTTACCCTCCTTGTGGAGGGTGTCAATGACTGTTTTCTGGACAAGTCAGCAGTCTTCCCCATGATTGTGTAGCCTACTGACCCAGACTGAGAGACCATTTAAAGGCTTAGGATACCTTTGCATGTGTTTTGAGTTGATTAGCTGATTAGGGTGTAACACCATGACTTTCCAATATTGAACTTTTTCACAATATTTCACAATTTTTTGAGACACTGAATTTTGGGTTTTCATTATCTGTAAGCTATGATCATCAAAATTTCAAGAAATAAAGGTTTGAAATATTTCACTCTATGTGTAATGAATCTATATAATATATGGGTTTCACTTTCTGAAATGAGTGACAAAAAATATTGACCTTTTTCATGACATTCTAATTTATTGAGATGCACCTGTATACCATGCTACTTTCCAGGGTCACATATTACATCACAGTATTGTGATGAAAAGGCATGTGTGAATGTAAACTTAACTGAAAAAAAAAACTGAATTTCACAGTGCAATAAATACATTTCACTCTGAGGCAAAGCTTTGATGTCAGTTGTTGTAACAGTCCTCTGCTTCTTAGTGACACAAGTCAGCCTTTGATGAAAAAAATTATCACTGGGATTTTATCAGAAAAGGGCTACTAGGTTACTATAAAGACTACCGAGCAGCTTGAGGTAAGAAGTCCATGTAAATGTACCAGTCATTAATAGCCTTTGTTTGATAATAATCATTTTATTATAATAGTAACCTAAGCTTGGACTGAATCAGTGGTTTATAAAAATGGTATCTATGTTTATATCAGTGTTGTGCATTAAATGAAGATAAACATGCAAAGATCCAGCATGCAGTGATGTGATCCATATCATTTGAAACTGTATTTAAACACGAATGAATGCAGGAAAGGTCACAGTCATCTTGTGTTTGTTTACATTTACATGTTTGTATTTGGCAGATACTTTTATCCAAAGCAACTTGTTCACACAGTCTATACATCATTGTGCATGTTTCCTAGGGATAAAAACCCATGCCCTTTGCATTGTTAAATCTGATTTCAGTTCAGAATATACTGTAAAAACTGAGACAACTTATGAAATTAAATTCTGTTAATAAAATAAATAAAATTATTGATGGTCAAAAAACAACTTAAAACACATCTCTGCTGTGAATACTTGACACGTTAATGTAAAAAGAAAAACGCTACCCTTTCTCTCTTTTAACAGATAGTGTTCTGGCTTTTGTGGAAACTAGTAACTTGGTGTAAGCCCTGTAGAGGCTGGCATAGCCAAATGGTTGGATCCTTTATTTGATTCATTAAAAGAAGAGCAATAAACCCCCACTGCCTTTTGGTAAAGGCCTCTTGAGGCCAACATCAAAAGACCAGAGCTCCATCGGCCCCGATGAGTCCGGAGTTATGTTTGTCTTTCGTTAAAGTGTTGATAACCTCCTGCACAGTTTACGACTCCTCCCGAGCTTCAAAGCGAGCATATGAGACGTGAAAGGTGTCTCTAAAAAGCTTTCCAGACTGAAGGCGATGCGATAATGCAGCGTGAATCGCCGACGGTTCATGGTTTCACAGTGAGTGTGAAACGATTCATCGCCTTCTGCAACTTCTCGCTTGCCCGATAGGTGGAGCTGACGTCAGTGCATTTTGAGCCAGCTCACTAAGTTTTTAAACTCACCATCTATTTCAATTTGTTCGGCAATACCTTGCAACAGCACTTCCTTTTTGTTCATGTTTTTGTAGTCTGTGTGACTTTTATCAAAAAGTTCTCTCTTCTCTGACAGCAACGACAACAAGAGCTCATCCGTATATAGTTCTTTTTCTTCGATGTTTACACTGGTTTTCAAAACAGCTTTTTGTGCTCCAGCGCCACCATGTCGCTTGTGGTGCCAACACACTGGTTGAACTGAAAACGCATCACTTTCTCGCCGTGCGATTCATCGCGCGCACTGTGAAAGGCTTCGTGGGGATCTATTGTTTTTATTCCAGCGCGTCATCACATCTCAAAATCGCGTCGCTCTATCACGTTCAGTGTGAAAAGCCCTTAACATTAGTGACATTAGACCTACGGTTGACCCAGAAGAACATTAGTGAAAGATTCTAACAAAGACTTCCTCTATTGTACTCCATAACAGTCCTTGTCTGATAAACATGTTTTATATAGTATTGCTGTATGTGTTGCCTCTCTTGCCATTTTAAAATACCTGTAACCAGTAAGAATGACCGCATTTCTGGTGGTGCTTTGCCTTCATACATCTGAATGAATGGCAACTTAATGTTAATCTCAGACTTATGCGAGGAAGTCATAAATGCAAATGAGCTGTTAAGTAGACAAAGAGTGGACCCTCTCTTCTGCTCAACTCTAAGTGGTCTATTCAAACTCGGAGGGCATGACCTTTCATGAAGTTAAAAGACCCAACACATGCTCCGATTAGTTAGTTAGAGAACAGGAAGCTGGCCAGAGGTTTTCAAACCTCCCGCGACAAAGCCTTACCGGGAGGTGAAGGGGTGAAACTAACTTTCTTCATCCTTCTTCACCATGGAATTCATCAGGACAAACTTTCTGAAATCATTGGAACTTTCTTCCCACGCGTACCTGGACATCTGCTTTGCACACTGAGTAAATGCAAGTATTCTGATAGCTGCGTTTAAGCCGAGCTCGTTTTAATTAATTGAAACGTGATGTTTACCGATGTTCAGAAATGTGTGTTCTGTTAGTAACATGTAACATGTTAGCTCCATGCACTCTCTTTCTTGCTCTCTCTCTCTCTCTCTCTCGTTCATGTTTCATGTATGTATTGTCCGTGATTATGTGATCGTTAATTTTTATTCATAGAGTTAGTTTAATAAATACCATATTTTCACTAGTGGGTCCCTTAAACTGTGTTTCGATCCGTGCTACCTACACTTTAAATTCCTGGTAAAGACACGTTACTCAATGACCATGAGATAACACAAAGTGAATAATATTTTCTGATGCATTTGCTGGACGAATGCATACAGGCGATGTTATCATCAATGCTTTAAATTTAATTTAATTAATTACTTTAATTAAATTAAAGTATGTATATTTAATTACGATTATTATACATATTTTCATTTGAGCTAAACTGATTCCTTGAATGATTCACTTAATAGGACTAGGTATTATAATCCCGATATTCAGCACAGTTTAATTGTTCAGTAAGACATTTCCCACGTTTTAAACGTGACAGAGGAGCAGTCAAGAACATGGATAAGGCAAGTTGACAGCAGCTGACAATGACTTTGTAGGTTTTCCAACAATGCAACATGTCATCAGTTGTGTACCTCAGCCTCATTGGGTGTTTTGGCCCTTTACCACATGACACTCTCAGCCAAGGGAGGCCTAGCCCAGGTTGATCAGATTAGTGGCTGCAGCTTCAACAACATTTACTTTGCTGGTAGTTCAGTGGCATCACACTTCAATGGAACCATACGAGCCAACCCGATGGCTAAGGCTGTTCTAGCACCACTGGCACTGTTAATGCATGCTCAGTGCCCCTGGTTCCATATGGCATAACATACAACAAAAAACAAGACACCAAGGTCATTTGGCAGCCCAGACTTTATCGATCCGTTTCAGCCACAGCCAGTGGCTGCTTCTCTCAGCAACAGTAGCAAGTTCTTTGACTACCTTCTGTTGGACCTGTCCTCTAATCCTAACTTATTTAAGCAGTCTTGTAGTGGAACTGGCCACAAAGCCCCTGCAACCCACTTCCACCGGAAACACTTTCGCTGTTCAGCCCCGCTCTTCTGCCTCAGCTGCTAAGTTGATATACCAGAGATTCTTCCTTTCGAAGGCTTCATTAACGGCCTCTTCCCAAGGTACCGTCAACTCAACTATGATGGCGGTCCTGCTGGAATTTCCCAATCCCTGGCTATATTGAGCAGGCATAAAAGGGCTTTCCAGACTGAAGTCGATGCGATAATGCGGCGCAAATCGCAGACGATTCATGGTTTCACAGTGAGCGTGAAACGATTCATTGCCTTCTGCAACGTCTCGCTTGCCCGATAGGTGGAGCTGAATTCAGTGCATTTTGAGCCAGCTCACTAAGTTTTTAAACTCACCATCAAGTCTCAAAATCGCGTCACTCTATCACGTTCAGTGTGAAAAGCCCTTAAGACTGGGGATAAGGGCTTAGTCCGCTTTTTCTGCCCTTCCAGAATAAAGGGCTGCCTTTTAAGCAAGTTAGTCTGAGCATTTTGGGGGGTGGCATTTGCTGCAACTCTCTTGGTCTCTAGCGCTGCAGCCAAGCACTTTAAGCACTTGATTGTGGCACCATAGGTATCTCCCCTGTGTCAAGCTCTTCTTACAACCTACTAGTATGTGTTTAAGATTTGCTGGAGCTGCACACAGGTGGCAGGCTGGATCTTGTCCACACCATACATGCAGATTTGTTGGTGAGAGCAGCACATCGTATGTGGCTCTGACGATGAAGCTTAGTCTGTTTGTTTCCATACTCCAAAGGTCACTCCAAGTGATTTTGCACCGTTCAGTGCCTTCCCATCTCATCCAGCGGCCTTGCTGGGCTTGAGAGACTGCTCTTGCGCATCTACTTGCTTCCTCTCGATGTCTTACCTCCTCCACTACCAGGTGACGCTGTTCCTTTGGTGTAGCTTTTTGCCATGTGGGTGTTCTTTGTCCCAAACTAAAAAAAAGATGTTTTAAATAACTCGTTTCATGTATTTGACAAAATGTATTTGTCATGTATTTATAAACCCTTAAATTCACTACAGCCCTTATTGTATCATTACCCCAGTGTGACATATGACTTTATTGCTTCTTAAACTCGATGTAAGTCACTTTGGATAAAAGCATCTGCTAAATGACTAAATATAAAGGTTTTGGCAGTGGTTGTGTTTCATCGAAAAATTTATTTTGTGTCCACACAGCAATGATATGATCCCCAGTTTAGCCCACATAAACAGCTGTTGCGTTCACTTTGTGAAGAGTTTCGCAGAGAAATATTATAAAGAGAACTGTTAATTGCAGAGAAATTTAGTGTTAAAATAACACTGTAATTAGAAATAGTAATATTTAAAAGTAATAATTGTAATGAATTGATTTTACAGTCAGAGATGAGCATTTTCAGAGACAAGCTTGATAATCTTAGGACTTTTATTTTAAATTATATGACAAATAAAAGTAAACCTATGAAATATCAGATACAGATCATTTTTGCCACTCCCACAGAGGGAAATGCTGCTCATCTTGAGTATTAGCTAATGTGAAAGAAAGATCTGTCAGGTTGAGAGGGTAGGACCCAAGAGCAGATGAGTCAATCACAAAACTTTGATGAGTCAATAAGGAAACATTGGCAAAAGCAAATATGAAAATAAACCGAGCCGAGCTTGGAGAGTCCACTGGACGAGGCAGAGAGGCAGTCGGGCAAGCAAGGGTCATCCGAGGTGCAAACAGAGTCCGAGGGAATAGGCAGGGTCGTAAACCGGAACAGACAGAGGTCGATCGAGTTACAGACAGGGTCCAAAGGGCAGAGCAGGCTTGTAGTCCCAAACTGGCAAAGGTCAAACCGAGAGGAAGAGATCCAAAACAGAGTGGCCAGAATGTCCAGGTAACTACAACAAGGAACAAAATGATCTGGATCTGAAACAGAAACTAGAAGAAAACTAGCTAAAACTCAAAACAACAAACCAAACTAGACTGTAGTGGTAGGAACGTAGCAAAAAAGAGCAAGGGAGGAATATAAAGGGGAGAAAATGATGAGAGAAAATAATGAACAGGTGAGACGAGGCGAGCAGACCGGCTGATTGCCGAGCGGCGTCAGCTGGACGAGCCTGAGAAAAAGATGTCTAGAACATGTTGCTATTTGTACAGGTGCCTCAGTGGAAAATACATCACAGCAATTTATATATATATATATATATATATAAAACAGTAATATTTTATATATATATGAATTAAATACTATCAAAACTATTAGAGCAACCATAACTGATTCACATTGTTCTCAATACTTTTTTGGTGTAATTCTTTCAATTTCATTACCATACAAAGAAGAGAACAAAAGATTAATTCTGTATTGTGATGTATGCATCAAATATCATATCTGATTTATTTATGTATATATTGTATATTGTTATTTGTAAATAATGGAAAGGTGGCCTTGTTTTACAAAAGAAAACACATGTATAAAGTGTTTATAGTGCATTTTAAAAGTGAAATTTGCTGCTGTTCCTAACTGAAAATTGTTAGGAAAATTGTTTGAGGAGTTTTGCAAAAATAACATATCATAAAAGTAAAACTTATAATAAAGTTAAAAATAAAATAAAGGGGTTAAGACAAACTCTAACCGGACCATAAAGTGCTGCCTTGTAAAGACATTCTCAAAACTCTAAAGTTTACTTGTGGTTTGTTGTTACTCTTGTTCTTGATTGCATGGTTGATAGATTGTTGGTCAATACTGAAGCCACATTTTCAAAACTCTTTCATATAGTTTGCATTAGCAAACCTCTAATCCCCAAGAAAACCTTCATATGCTGAATGTTTTAAAATTAGCTTGCTACACACTAGCAACAACTGTCACTGATAACTACACTGAAACATTAACAACCACTTATTTTTGAAGTTTGAATGATTTACCACTGAGATGAGTATTTTATTAAAAAATAATTCCTTGTTGCTTTCTTGACTAAAGCATATACCAAGAATCAACCACAAATGCTACACAACAATTATTATAACATGATGTAAAAATGTAAACTGTCATGATCCCTGTTTGTGTCTTCCCTGTTTTTAGAGTCTCATTTTGCCCTGCTTCTTGTTTGTTTCCTTGGTTACCCTTGTGTGTTTTCATGGTTAACCATTAGTCCTGAATGTTTCTTGTTTTTCCCTGTTTGCCCTTGTGTATTTAAGCCCCAGTGTTTCCATTGTGTTTGTCAGTCGTTGTTTTATGTTATTCCCTGTTCCTCTGGTTGTTTTAGTTTTGTATTCTTATCATCACTGTGGACTACCTTTATTGTTTTATTATTTTTGGTAGTTTGTAGATTTTACATTAAACTTTTCAAATGCATTTGGATCTTCTCCCTGTCTGGCTTCTTGTTTCACAACGACTGACTAAGGCACAGTAGAAACACTGGTGCTTAAATATGCATTATAGAATAAAAAAATTCAGAAATTTAATATTTAACATTGACACATTGACCGATGCATGTTAGAAACAGAAAAAAGTACTTAAATACATCAGCCTTTATATACTATTCAAACATTTATTTTACAAAGTTAAACATGATTTAAAACAATGTTCTTAGAAAATACGTTTTGCAAAAACCCAGAGGATTTTCCCTTGCATTTTATGTCACGTGGTCATGCTTATCTGATTGGCGCTAGAGACATGAAGATTCTGGCCTCAGTCTTGACAGAGAATGTTTTGTGTCATGTCCTGTATCCCTGATAGACACTCTTGCTATCATTAAGGCCAATGTTCACCTAGCCTCTGATAAGACCAGAATGTACAGCTGGACATTCTCTATCATCTAGCAGAAATGGCTGAAATTTAAATTAATGTAAAATGTATGTATGAAGTAAAAAAACTGAAATATATGTACACATTAATTATAGTGTTATTATCTCTGTGATACCCTTTTAAAGCACATAGTATAAATTAAAGTTTATTTCTAAACTATGTTTAAGCATTTCTAAAATCTGTCAGTGATTCCCTTTTATATATAAGAACAAATGGACCCTATTTGAACACATAAAATGTGTTTGCATTTCATTTTGTAAATTTAACTGAAACACAGGGTGGTATGTTGCCTCTGCCAATGTCCACACTGACTAGAAGGAAGCATAATGCCCAGAGCCGCTGAGAGAAAGAGTGGCGACAACGGAAGTTTAACATTTTTGCGTGTCACGTGATTAATGAAGCCTTCAGATAGTTCCAGGAAGTTATGTTTTCTTTTTAAATGCTTTATTTCTTTCATTTATTTATTCATTAAATGACTTACGTCTTTAAATGGGTTAAACGTTTGTTACAATCAGTCTGTTTTGCTGCAGCTCCATGTGTTAGTAACTTCCAGGAACTATTGAGAGGCTCACTGGAGTCAACGGCGATGACGCAACTCTCTCTCTCAATGGCTCTTATATGGTCATTAGTTTGTAATGTTTGTGATTAGTTTGCTTGACCACATATCTTTCCATGATACTTTACATAAAGTAAGTGTTTGTATCAATACAAGATCGGTAGAGGTATTGTTTATGTCGACCTTGAGCGGCTATTAAACCAACTTCTTTGTTCATCTTTCAGATGTGACCTTCATGAGCTGAGATGCATTGTGGGATTAAAGAGGAGGAGGAGAAAGCTTTCATCACATGTTCTGTCTTTTCTGCAGGACACCTTTCCAAAAGCCTCATCCTGGGCAGATTACTGGATGTACCTTACGTTGTGTCACCTCGTCCCAGCCTTGAACACATCCTGACAACCACATTGTGAGAAGGAAAAAAGATCTGAGCACATAATGGGAAAACATTTAGCTGTCATATGCTCATGGTCATTTTGAAGTGCAGAATGCTCTCTGAGTGCTCAGGGTTGATGTATCCCAAAAGCCTTGGCTTTATTTCTGCAATATACATGCGAGCTGTATATGTAACCAAGGTAACCTCCTCATTACAATTGCAGAAGGATATAAAACATTATGAAATCACCCAGAAAACTCAGCAAACAGATAATGTAGCACTGTGCAAACACTGCTACTGTAGATTTTTCTAGATTCAAAAATGGTTAACCAGCTTGCTGTCCTAAACAAATAGCAAAACCATTCTAAAACCAGTCAACAAACAAGCCTGATGGACCAGCTAAGACTAGCGTCCAGATTGCGGATTTAAGATGTTTCATTCAGTAGATATTGTAACTGTTAAGCAAAATGCAGTGGATCCTGTATTCTGTATGCTTAGATTTAGGGAACTGATTCTGTTTTTAATCCACATGTCTACATCTTCAGCCAAAAATCTGAGTGATGTTTGCAGGCTTGTTCTGGGTTTTCAAGATTCACAGATTCACAAATTCAACAATAGCACCATGTTTGTTAGCTTGAATATGCAGGACAAAGACTGAGAGGGAGGAAATAAACTTTGTTTCTAGCGTAATACAGTATATTAAGAGTTGTATAAATTTGAATGCTGCTTTCTATCAAACATGTAGCTTTAGAGAGGTGTCCTGCCAAACATGTGTTGGAATATACAGGACCTCACTTGTAAAGTTTGTACAAAGCCTTTGTAACAAATTTACATTCTTTTACAAGACTTTTACTAATTATCTTACATAAATAATTATTTGAGTAGGACCTATGGTTACATGCAAGGTATTCCATTGCTTTAGGTTGTTCACCCTACATCAGATCAAGAAACATTTAATTCTTTGCATTTGTAAAGGTAGAAATGGTTTCATAAATATAACTTTAAGAATTATTTGGAGCATTCCTAACCCCACACTACCATAAACCTTCTTAACCACATAAAACACAACACACTATAGTAAAAGTATACAGGCACAGGAATATATTGCATAAAGACAGTATTAAAAGAATTACAAACAATTCATATTACCAACCTTGTGAACTGAAGTCATACGATTTGTAAACATAATTTTAGATTTGTAGTCATAGATTTATGACTATTTATGACTTTTTGTAGTTAGATAGATTTGTTGTCATAATGACGCAATTGGTCACAAGACACGAGAGCCAATGAAGCACTCTGAGGGCCATTGAGAAATTAGTACACAGTTTTATTTTGTTAACGTTAACGGTTCTGGCATAACATTCGACCTCCATGAAAAAACATTTACTTTATTTAAAATCTCACATCAGGGATAAAACACAAACAAATGAAAGAATGAACATCTGCACTGAATGCTATGAAATGTCAATAAAAACCTAAACAGTCAGCATGTTACACGTGGCATTTGTTACACGTGGAGTTGAAAAGAACCCTAGAGCTTAGTAAGTGTTAATTCCAGGCAGCTGTTTGGACTGGTTATATTTGCTGATCTTGGTCATGAACCCTAACTAATTTAAAGCATGTTACAGAATCAGTGTTCTGACAGGCTTATTACTTTCTTTACTTACCTTCTTGTAGATTAAGTACAGTTAGATCTTGTTTACATTTCTTGCATGCAACCATTGCATTTAAGGTGTTTAGCTGTTCAGAATGTAATGTAATTATCCATTAAACATTTTAAACAAAGTCTGGTTGATCTCCTGAAAGAAAATAGTGAAAATCTACCACTAAATCTATTTATTTATTTTTTAATTCTTAACATCATTACAGTAACACTAAATCTAAATAAAAGATTGATTTTATTTATGCTGTTGTGATTTACCAAAATGAAATAAATTAATTATATTATGTCATAATTTTTTGCAAGTGTGACTTACTATACTATTCAGAGACTAAATCTCTCACCAACAGTTATGGTAAAAAAAAAGAATCCCAAACACATGTATTGTGTTACTGTGTTTACAGCGGTGTTTTAAGACACTCTCCTTTTAAGTCTGTATGAAGTGATCCTGTAAAGTCTGTTGCCCAGTTATGCTTCTAATAGCAGACATACGGTGCAGTGCACTATGGCAACCAGTGGAGACTTACATGACAGAGATTTTATTACTTATGGATGTAATGATAGCCGGTTCCTCTGCCCGGGTAATGACCCTTGACTTTTGTCCAGTCTAAAACACAATTAATCTGGATGAGTAATCTGGATACTGAACAAATAAAACTTACTCTACATCTCAGCAGGCAACACGGAAATGAAGTAATGTCATCTGTTATTCCATGCCATGTTGCATTAGGTAACTGTAGCCAAGTCATGTGCGGAAACTTTATGTTTCTGGAAAACTTCACAAGTTGATTTTGAGTCGTTTTGAGGTCTCAATTAGGGTACAATGGGGCTAAAGCAACCCTGAGGTAAAAACTAAGCCTTTTGATTTTCATTTTAACCCAAAATATTACAGTAAATAGCAACAAACAGCACAACAAACACATGTTTATTGTTAGGCACTGAATTTAACAAACACAGCTCCCAGTGTGTTCAAACTGTCTTTGTGCAAAATAACAAAAACTGCAAAAACTGTTTATACTCTTCATAAGGAAAACAATGTGTTTGTTGCATAAACATATGCAAATATGATCAAAATGAACTGCTTCGATAATTTCAAGGAATTACAAGCTACCAATCTAAGCAAAATTGCCAACTTTCAGTGTATATAAATGTATAAAAAGCTTGCAATGGTATGACTCTAAAGACCTTAAGGAATTTACTACTGCAAAATTGTTTAGGTAAAATGCTATACAAACAACAAATCTGAATGACGTGGGCGACAGTTTGAATTATTTCATGTCTTATACGTTTATGTAAGTCAATAAAGTGGCAAAAGGTCAAAAAACACCAGTCAGTAATGAACTAATCCAACTTGTATTGGGTATTTGGGCATATCTATTAAGGCTCTATAGAATGCTATGGATATGCTATGGTTGTTTTCCTGAAATGGCAGCTCACCCATAAATGTGATGTCATTTAAGGATGGGAGTGGGGCTCTTGGGGAGAGTGTGTTCATTACATGACAGCATGAGAGTATCTTCATTACATGACAGCATGAACTACTCAGTAGGGGCTTGTTAGTGGCTTCCCAGTCAAGCACCCAGACAGATTTATATTCTCCAGTTTTCTGATGCTGAGAGAACAACTATTAACAAAAATGTTTTTTATAAACATTTGACACATCTGGTTCATGCCATTATCAAGTCTTTAAAACATTAGCAACACAACACACATCTTCACATCTGAAGTGAAGTAAACAACAATAAAAAATAAAAATAAATAGTTACTGGTGCTGGAAATTTGTGATCACAAAAGAAACAAAGGAAAACAAAATGTGGCAAAATAACAAACATTGTGCCATAACTGTGTCATAATTGTGCCAAAGTTTGTTAGCAGTTAGCACAATGATTGAGGAGTGAAGCAAATAGATCCTTATATAGGAGAATTTACTTAGTCAGCACAAACTCTGACAGTTATCTGTTTGGTTGTAATATTTCTATTTTGTCAAATTTGCATATCACATTGTGATATTGCAAAAACAATATGAGTACAATTGCAGGCCAATCTATTCCAGTAGCAACACCCTCTGCAAAAATGTGCAGCTTGGATCATGAATAATTGGAAATCATTGGTTGTTCTTAGATACAAAAGTCACAGAACCACAATATCAGTCTTAATACCACAGACTGTCCTGAACAATAACACAGTCTTTTCTGGAAACAGAACTTGTCCCAAAATTTGTTCAAGAACATGACAAGTCAAAACATACATGTGTCAATGAAAAGATACACCACATACAGTAACAGAATAACTGTGATCTTGAGCCCAAACCAGCCCTGTTCCTTCTGGCCAAACTGTGTCTTGCCACCTGCTAAGAGTTCAACAGTGCTGTGATCTGTCTAACCTCAAACTCCTCAGGAGGAGCTCATTGGTGCAGTAGCACTGAAATTTATGGGGCTGTCCATTACAATAATTTGTATTTGATATTTGACTTTTTACTGCACATTTATGTGAATAAACATTTAAGATGTAAAGCATATTGATTTTATGCTGGCATGTTTTAAAACAAGGGTTACAGTATGTAACATTTTTGCAGTGAAATATTCAAAAACCACTAGGCCAGAATTATATTACTTACAATATCCCAAATGTTTCCAGCTATCTGTAAATTGTGAAGAAATCGCCATTTTACCCACGGACACTGTCTGAGAATCTGCATATCTGCAAGACACTAGACCTACTAATTGCAGAGCTCACCTCCAAGTCTCCAGAGCTGTCCCAGGACTCCACTATGCATCCCGTGACTTTCCCCACATAATTTATTGGGGGGGCAGTGTCGATGACCGTCCCAGCTCCCCTTAGCATGGCCATGAGGATTGGTGGCTGCAAGCTCCCTCGGTACGCCACAGTTGTGCTTATTGTCACCAGCCTTCTCGCCACGACTGCAGAGGCCGACCCCAACTCCTCATCTCCTAGATCCAGCGTCAAGGCCACGGCAGCTGACCCAAACTCCTCATCTCCTAGATCCAGCGTCAAGGCCACGGCAGCTGACCCAAACTCCTCATCTCCTAGATCCAGCGTCAAGGCCACGGCAGCCGACACCAACTCCTCGTCTCCTAGCTCCAGCGTCACGACCACGGCAGTCGACCCCAACTCCTCGTCTCCTAGCTCCAGCTCCCAGAGCAGTCAATGCTCCAATGGCCGTCCAAGCTCCCGGATCCTTCGTGGCCCCCATGATCCCTGCGCCGAAAGCACCGTCTTGGAGGCTTCCTGTGCTGTCCACCCCCCCCTGGTTGTTTTGTAGGCATGAGGATGCACCTTCCGAGAGGGTGGAGTTCTGTCACGGTTACACAGGCTGTTACCCTGCCTGTTTCCCGTGTTTTCCTCCCGCACTACATTTCCCATCATGCTCCACACTCCCTCACCTGCGCTTCTTCCACGCTCCTTCACAGCGTCATCAAGTTACGACATTGTTGTTGTTTTGAACATATCTTTGCACCCTTTAGCAGCGGAAACTACATATTGTGGCTTTAAAGAGTATTGTGCCTAGAAACAGTGCTGTATAGTCATGTTTATAATTGTGGTTTGATCAATGTCAGATTATATTTGCCTCTACATGTCACATAATGAAAACCTATCTGAATTAAACTGAAATGGATAAGTGACCAATTCTGCCTGTTTTTTGCTTCAGCATTTGCATTGGGAGCATAAGCCTGTGATGCCTAAAGTGCTGTCTTCCTTATGTAGTCTTCTAAACATGGACTATGAAACTGAAACTTCTTCTATGCTCTTATTAATGATTATGGACCACCTTGGAACACTGTTTCCAACCATCTGCTTTCTTTTCATGATCCCAACAGCCTCTTATTCTGCATTACACTCTTACAAATAAAGGTGGTTCACAATGCCATAGAAGAACCTTTATTGTCTAAATGGTGCCATAAAGAACCTTTCTTCAGATTATAAAAATCTAAGAAAGAGATGGTTCTTTACAGAACCTTTGACTGAATGGTTCTTTGTGGAACCAAAAATGTTTTTTTTATGGCATCGCTTTGAAGAACATTTAAAGCACTTTTATTTTTGTGTATTTATTTAGTCTCAGCGTTCAGTGGTCTGACATAACTTTGAGATGCACGTGCACGTGCCAGGTGATTTAGTTCTCCTCTAAGCTAACAGCTGTGAGCTCTGGAACCATGACATTCCTGAAATAAATAACCTAAATATTTTTCTCACTAACTGGGAGCCAGACTGAATATTTGCTCTTTTCTTGTGCAAGGAGTGCGACAGAAGTAGCATCGTAAAATCCATGCACTAAAAGGCTTAAATTACCTATGTGTTTAGGGCCACACATCTGGGCAGCCAGACCCTGTGCTGAGTGATGTTACATGCCACTTTTATAATGAGGACAAACACAAATAAAAAAGCAGCCATGAGCTATTAAATATATGACTCTCTGGCTCTATGCTCTAGCAGTGGGCTTTTAATTGTTATACCAGTATTTAAAAGTGAAATGTCAGAATCTGGTACTTTTAAAATGCATTTAGGCTGTGAGACTTTTAAATTAGGGTAATTAAAAAGACAATTACCGAGCAGCAGAAGCTTCACTACTTTCTATTTTAGATAATATATAATCAAAAAATCTTTAAGTCACTCCATTTATCAAAGACAATTTGCTATTAAAAGTGGTAGTCAAAGAGAGGGACTGTTAGGGTCCAGCGACATTTGTCTCATTTAATTTCTTGTTTACAAGGACAATGGCAAAGCTGCAACAAGTCATCTGTTGAGAATTTGAGTGTCTCCAAACAGTGACAAACAGTAACAAAGTTAAGAAATGTTTATTTGATGGCGCTGGCTAATGCTAGTAAAATTACAAAAAAGTACGAATTAACTATTTTCTGAATTCAAATGCATGTGAGACTTGTCTTTATGATTTGTCTCATGAAGATTATGTTCTGCTGTGATATAGACGGTTTAATCAGATGCACGTGCCTGCATGGCTTGAATTAACTTCCGGTCTGTTTTTGCTGAAAATATGTGGCTAAAAATATAACTATTTATATTTTATTTATATTAAAGGTCCAGTGTGTAGTTTTTTGGAGGCTCTATTGAAAGAAATGCAATTTAATATACATAACTGTGTTCAGAGGTGTATAAAGACCTTACATGTTGAAGCGTTATGTTTTTATTACCTTAGAAGGAGCTATTTCTATCTACATACCCCTCGGGTCACCTTACATAGAATTAGTCATGTTGTTTCTAACATATCCCTAAATGGACAAACCGCTCTATAGAGCATGTTTCGTAAATATGTTATCTCTTTTGGAAAAGAAGGGAAAACGTGACGACATCTTAATCCTCTCACAGCCTCCGTAGCACTTCGAACGGGAAGCGGAGGGGTGGAGTGAGCGTTAACTTTTCATTTTTATCCCATAAATGATTCTTATGAACTTTAATAAATAGGTTGTAATTTTACAATTACAATTTACAATTAAGGTGGAACATGTTACAACATGATTCATCCTGATTTCATAGACCTTTTAGATCTGTTGTATTTAAATGCATCATTTTGTACATTGTTTGGATATTAGCGTCTGTGAAATGCATAAATATAATAAATATACTGTACACCTGTAAGCAACACACTGGAAAAAAGCCACTTTGTTATTCATTTGGTTTAAGTTGGTTGTTCAGTTGGTTGTGATTGATCGTGTCATTAAATGGTCATAGTATGAATTGACTGCCACTGCTGAGTGTATCAAAGTCTCTACAGTAGGAATTGTGTCTCTCTTTGTGCTTTCAACCTAAAATTTTCTAAAAAGCCACAGAGCTCTAAATATGTGTCTTGGCTGTTGTAATTAGAGACTGTCTGTCCTCACAGACATGGAGCTCACATCAGGATAGGCTAAATATGAAAACGAAACACATGAAATTTGATCTAAGTAAACAATATTCAGAGCAAAACAGGACAATGTCCTTTGTCTAGAGACATTATGTAGAACTGCAGCTTTTATTTTTGTAGCAGTTTTGCATCTGTTGTGTGGAAATGTGACAGAACTCTGTATTGTATGAAATAGTAAAACATATTCAGCTTATCGGCTCTAATTAGAGCTTGGCTTTATTACAGTACTGCTTTTGTACTGTTTTTAATCAATTAAAAGTTTTAGTATAGTACATATGTGCGAATTGTCTAAAAAACTAGTAACACAGTACAATTACCTAAGTATTTCAGCCCTTCTTTTTAGATTTACAAAGCACAGCATAAAGTAACTGATGTGATGTTAATGCTCAGATAGAAGCATTCATGTATTAATAACCAGGATTTTTGTGTATTTTGGTTTATAAATTCTTACTAAAACAGGATTGAAAAGTCAGGTGCTTTGCTCAGTTTATAGTTTTTAACAATATGCATTCAGCCCAAAAGCAATGATCATCAATGATGGAGTCTATTAACATTGTTTCAAGCCACACAAGCAGTTCTGTTTTGGTACTAAAGCACTGCAATGGATATTGTGAGAAAATGTTTTCTATTTTATTTAAGTTACATTAGCTGAGTGTTTCAGTTTGACACCAGTCAAATTTCGTGGGCATATTTTAATTCAATCCACTTTAGAACAGGGCCTGATCTGACTCTGTCTGTCTGGGCTGGTTATGCTTGCAGCAGTAAAAAAAGAGACTCTTGTGCCCTGATGTGCATCCTTTTCTTTGTTTTGTTGCAGTTTGTCTCCTGAGCTAAACATGTGTCATGAATTTATTTAGCTTGCATATACAAACTTCTAGGAGATCTTAACCACCCTGTATGACTGGTTTACTATAGCTCACATTTAAATAACAAAACATTTAAAGCACTGCATTTAAAGGCCCACTGACCCAAAAATACACTTTTAAATGTTGTTTAAACATAACTGTGTGTCAGGGGTGTGTATACAGAATCATCCTAGAATGTAAAAAATTTCCCAGTAAACCTCAACAGTCCTCTTGAACAAGCTATTGGCATTCTCTGAGCAAACTGACATCACATTGATTAAGCCCTGCCTATGACTGCTGATGGACTGCTGCTGTCTCCGCCCTCATGGAGTTGTACACTGTCCGCCATTGTTTTCACACTGGACTACTTACAGTGAGCCTCTCAAGACGCTGTTGATTAGTTTTATTTTTCAACAGAATGTGCAGAAGACATCAGGTGAAGTCACTTTACATCGGGCTGCATGTATAATGGGTCATGTTTTCAGTAGCTACGTTTACATGGACACATCGGATTAAATTTATTCAGATTGTGCAATCTGAATGTAGTGTTTACATGAAAGTTAAATAAAGTGATCTGATTGATGTGCGTGTTTATATGAAAAGCCTCAAATCCGATTTAATCTGCTGACATGCGCACACTGCACAAGTTCACTTAAATGCACTAAAACAAACGGCATGAAAGAAATGTACATTAGAGTAATGTCTCGTGCCAATGAACCATGATGCAGTTTTACCACGGTAAAACCATGACAAAACTACCAAGAGCGCCTGCAGACAAGCAATAATTAGAATAAATGTTTAATAAAAACCAAACTTTAAAAGTGATAGACTACGTGGATTCATATCTGTATTAACGGTAAACGGAGGCACGCTGTGGCCGCGACTAGACCTATTATTATAATATTCACACAAACGGCTACTCAAACAAGTTTTATAGGTACAGATATGTTTATTTTATGTCACAGAAACCGGCATATAATGTACAGTTCATAGACGCAAAGTAATATCAACATATCAAATGAAGCAAGGTAATTTTGCACAGCGATTTACCAGTAAATCCTTCCAAAGCACATTCAAGTAAACAATAAATAAAATAAATGATCGGTAACTATTAATACAAATTACATTTTATGATTGAATATTTGAGTATGTTTATCTGCAAAGTCATGTTTTAAAAAGAAACTGAGAAATTGCGGTTAAAAACGTACCCCAGGGAAACAGTTAATACATTTTAAATGCGTAAAAATATGAATATGTTCATTTAGTGATGACAAGCATATGGATATTTGTCCCGCATTGTTAGATTTATAGCTTTTGGTTTCTTTAGCAACAGCTGCTCGTTCCGTGCGTCATACGCCCTGACGTCTGTACGACCCAGCGACATCTTTGCACATGAGCAAAACTTCCTACTCCGGATTTCAATCTGAGCAAGTGTTTACATGTCCTATCAAGCGGATTACAAACGGCATAAACCACCCCTTACAATCCGACTAAAATTTTTATAGGTTTGGCCATTTTTTATCTGATTGACGTGTTTATATGGAGTATTTTCATTCGGATTGGACTTTTAGTCGGATTACAATGGTCCATGTAAACGTAGCTACTGTTTATAGATATAACGCATTTGTCCTGTGTATATTGTTGCTTATAAAAACTATGTGTACATTGTAAAAACATAACGTGTTCGTGCATTCACTCATAGAGAGCATGCATTCAGTGTTTATAGATATGACGCGCCTGTCCTGGGTACTGTAGCTTATAAAAACCATGCACACGTTGTAAAAACATAACGCGTGTGTGCATAACTCATAGAGACCATTTGGAAGTGTTTGTCATTCGGTTTATGTGACCATTCTCTTCAGTTTTGTTGTTACTCGAAGCGCAGGCTCTCAATACGGCGCTTTCTGTTGGAAAGGGGGCGAAGACAAGCAGTTTATTTGCATTTAAAGAGACACACACCAAAACAGCATGACATATATATATTTAGGGCACAGTAAAATAAAAGATCTGTGGTATATTCTGAGCTGAAACTTTACAGACACATTTTTTTACATTGCGGAAAACACTTAAAGCATTGTGTTGACTGTTCCATCACTGATCTATGTTGTCCTACAAAGTTGTCTTTTTCAAGTTTAACAACATGTTTTTACTCTTCATTTGTATTAGTAAAACAAATTGATATTTCCATATATATTTCTGTATAGAGACAACAAAAATATCTTAAACAGGAGTGGGATGAGTGGTTGGTGTCAACTGACAGATTTGATCAAAAAGATTATAAAAATATAAAAGCTTCTGCTTCCTGTGCTAAATCTGTGCATCTTCTTGAATAAACAGAAGCTTACTAAGGGTTAAAAGATTTTAAATGACAGTAGGGTTAAACAGTGTAAAAAGCTAGTCATATAAAAGATGACCATAAGATGAACCTTTAAAAGATTTTGCTCCAAATATTATTGACCTGCTCAAAATGTACTTTGCAAGTCTTATTGTATTTGTAAGCGGTCCCATGTTTCTGTTCTTCCTTCTAATTGATTTTAAGCATGCTGGCCAAACATCAGAGATTAACTTTATGATCTGTTCTTTTGGAGTTCCTACCTGGAAATGAAATTATCCAAATCCATAAATATAAATCTGAGTCAGGAATGTCTATTTTAAATAAATCTTATTTGCTTTTATGCTTGATTTGCCTTGCAGGCATCATGTATCTTAATATACAAAAATATTCTCCAGAGTTTATCTGAGATTAAATGCAATGACCATAATCACCATAATCACACGGTTTTAATCACCACTATTACCTGTAATGAAATATAACAATATAATATCGATATGACATCACTTGCTGTATACCGTAGGCACACACTTTAAAGTCTTGAATACAACAAACATTTCAACTAATATTACATAGTATAAAAACTCCTTAAATAACATACAGTAGGCTACACCAACAGTGGCATTTTGAAAGCTATTTGGAAGTCTTTAAATACTGTATATCTCGTGTTAATATATGCTCGTAAAGGTCGTTTTAAAGAATATAACTATTTGGCTGGTGATTATTTTACCTGCTCTGCACATCATTATCTTGAAGTACTAAAGCTGCCTGGCCAACCAACCCAGTATCATGCTGAAGTGTGTACCAGACACACTGGTCCAGCGTGAAAATGCGTGTCAGTTGCTGCGTTTCCATTATTATTAAAAAAGTGCAAATTGAAATAGCGCATTGAAAATATGCCCAATGCAACTCCCATGTGTTGCAAAAAAAGTTTTTACGCTCGCATGATGTTTTTTCGGGCAATACGATAAAGGCATATCTCGCAAAACTGCAATGGTAACGCTTTTTGTCGCATTTGCAAGTCACGTGGCATATGAAAAAGTCACATGACCAGTGGAAGTATGGAAATATCTTTTTTATCGATATTTAGAAAATATCGCTTAAGTGTTGTGCAGATCTGTAATGGAAAACTGGTTAGTCTTACGCTTTGCTTCTTCTAGGCGTGAAAATAGGCTCGTTCGAGATGGCCAAATTCTGTGCAGAATCGATCACCGGTGACCAGCGCCTGATACTGCAGGCTGCCTTGCTCTGATGTCATGCTGATGTGTGCCAAAAAAAACTCTTGCGATAGCGAGACGGCCTTGTCGGATTTTGCAGGTGAGTGCAGTTGCTTCCCACTGTCTGCGTTGACAAAAAGCACGATGGGACAAGACTTGCTGAAAACAGCTTAAATGCACATTGTGCAAAAATGTTAGCTGATATCTTCATTCTTAAACTTTCCAAGATTAAGTCCATTTACTATAATAGTTTTTTTATGTGATTTATATGTGGAAATATATTTTCCTCATAACCATCTTCATGTAAAAGCAGTGGGACAACCACCTCTCACAACATTAAAACAACATCTTAAAACACTTCTCTTCTGTGAATACTTGACAAATATATTTTTTTAAATAATAGGAACCCTCTCTTTCTCTTAATAGATAATGTTCTGGCTTTTTGTGGAAACTACAGTAGTAACTTGGTGTTGGCATTATTGCCCCTGAATGACATTGCTTTATTGCTTCCAAAACTCTCTGTAAATCGCTTTGGATTATTTGTCTGCTAAATGACAAATTGTAAATGTAAATGACTTAAATATTATCTCAAATCATTCATAAATACTCTAAACTGTAAATCTACATTTGAGAATTAAAGGACAAAACCAACCACATTTTACTCATTTAACCACAATTGTACAGGAATTAATATTTCTAAGCAAGAAAATATACCTGTGTTTTCTGGAAATGAGTCACAGAATATTAAATCTAACCCTTAGGAACTCTCCAGAAGGATAAATATCACATAAAAAAATAAATTTCTTACATTTTTGGGATGTTGCTACACTTTGAGTGAAGTTAACCTGTGGCTAATTCAATTGAAAGAGTATGATTTGGAGCAGCACACACCTCTCAATAAAAGGTCTAACAGCTGAAAATGAATATTAAAGTAAAAAGACATAAGGTCAAAAGAACTTCCAGTAGAGCTCTGAAACAGGATTATATAAAGACACAGATCTGGGGAAGACTACAAAAACGTTTCTGCGGTATTGAAGGTTCACATAAGCATGTAGTCTCCATTAATCCTTTAGTGCAACCAACCAGATGTCTTACTTGAGCTGACCTCATGGCCAAGCACAGCAATCGATGGAGAAGGGCCTTGGTTAGAGTGGTGACCAAGAAGTCGATGATCACATATGGAGATGGCAGAAACTTACAAAAGGGCATACATCACAGCAACAGTTCACGAATCTGGGCTTTATGACAAAGTGGCCAGACTCAAGCCTCTCCTCAGTGAAGACACATGAAAACATTTAGAATTTGCAAAAAGCAGTTAAAACACTTTTAGACTTTGAGGAACAAGATTCTCTGGTCTGATAAATCTCAGATTCAAGCATCATGTCTGGAGAAAATAAAGCACTGCTCATCACCTGCACAATACCATCCCAAAAGTAAAGTGTGGTGGTAATAGCATGCTATGGGGTGTTTTTCAGCAGCAGAGACTTGTCAGGGTAGAAGGAAAGCTCAATGGCACAACATACAGAGATAATGATCATGAAAACCTAGTGCAGAGCATTCAGAACCTCGGACATGGCAGAAGGTGAACCCTAAGCACATAGCTAAAAAAAAAAGTATCCTTTAGTGACCCAGCCAGAGCTTTGCACATACTCTGAACAAATGTATAGTATAATGCAATGTAAGTCGCTTTGGATAAAAGCTTCTGCCAAATGCATAAATGTTTTATTCTACATATTCAACCAATCATACTATAAATAATTTCATTTTCTGAACAATATGCCATAAATATGTATTTATAAAATGGTTTCAGTTTTACCAGTGCAAAGAACTAAGCATGTCATGTTCATGCCTAAAGGAGGCAAAGTGTGACACTGACATGCATTTTCGAGTGGACCGGCGTGTCTATTACACGCTTTGGCATGATACCGGGTCGGGCCAACGGATGTCATGCACGTGCCTCACAGCGACTGCAGGTTCAACATCTCTTGTTGGCATAAGGCTTAAGTGCAGAGTGTAACATGAAAGGATCCTTAAATTAGTGGTGGAAATGACTTTGTTGCCACACACAATTTGAAGCACTTACGTCACGAGGCAGAGCTGGTCTTCTTGTTTTTCCATGAATGCCATGCTGTTGGAGACAAACACACTGACAAACTGTGAGCCAATTTAACTCCTCTGCAGTTTTTCAGGCTCTCCTTAGCAACCGCTAGTTAGTTAGTCATCAGCTGCCCTCCACATTCATAGATGAAGTCTGACTGAGAAGAGAAGGGTCAGTCTGTGCGCATGAGCCTCCTGTTATCAAGGGTACAAATAATCCAGGTTGCCTTGTATCATGGCAATCATGCAGTTTTAAAGTGTGGCTGTTTAAATAAGATGGAGATTTGGAGATAAAGATTTGATGTGTGTGTTATGTAAATATAGATTTTATTTGTCAAACATGCAAGAAATGCTTTGTGCTGTCCCTTACATGACAAAGGATCTGAGACCATTCCTCTATACAGAATCTCTAGATCTTCTTCAGTTCACCACAGGGGCTCTATATGTTGCTCCAAAACAGGATTTCTTTTTGATGGCTGTTAACAAACTCCTTCCCTCTATCTGTCATAGTGTACAACCTTACATCATCCCAACCACCTCATTTTAGTTTGTCTATAAGAATTATCTTTAAGAATTTACAGTGATTATGGACAATGTAAATCTTTCCCTTCTGTCTTTAACAGTTTATTAGTTAAGAAAAACTTCAAAAACTTCAGCCTTTCCTACAAGCAATAAGCAATTTTTTCTATTTCAATAATGTCTTCAACAGCCTAATCTCTTCCCCCCTCATTGCACACCTGACTTCACTTGCTATTTGCACTACTGGACTGTCTATACATAACATTTATGTTCATCTGCACTACCAGACTGCTCATTTGCACTGCCAACTGTTCATTTACAATACTGACTGTTTACTATGCATCTTGCACTCCCACACTTTAACTGAATATGCAATAACTTCTTCCATTGCACTGTTACTTAGATAGCTTCTGTCTATATTTTATTTGCACTACTCAATATCCATTGCACTGCTGCTCACCATAGCCTAACTTATCATTGTATACATCCACCTGTAAATTTCTGTTTATAGTAATAGCCATCTGTATATTATGTTCAAAGTAAATATCCATCTGTTCATTTCTGTTTATAGTAAGAGACATCTGTAAATCATGGTCATAGTACATATCCATCTGTAAATTACTTCTGTAATATTTATTTATGTAACTTATGCAACCGCTGTATATCCTGCACTTGCTGCTATTGCACTTCTGGTTAGACCTAAACTGCATTTCATTTCATTGCCTTGTACTTGTACATGTGTAATGACAATAAAGTTGAATCTAATCTAATCTAATCTAATCTAATCTAATAAAATAAAATAAATAAATTGCTTTATAAATCCATGGGGTGTGCATTGAAAAATACATCTGTGCAGCAGATACTAATTTGAACTTTTCACCCTTCCTTTTCTCCAGCATATCCAGGGACACCCCTCTTATGGTTTACTAGCTTTTGTTATGCCCAGATATGCTACACCCTTATATTAAATTAAACGACAATGCACATTAATATTAACATCCAGTACTTTTCAGGATTACACCGTTTCCTTTACAATATTTGCTTTTCTGCATCTTCTGCATATATGATCCTTGTTCACCAGTGACTATATAATATTGAGATCCATCTGTTTACACTGAGGACAATGAAAAAACTCAGGTTAATATGATGAAATTAGTTGGTATGTCTAAAAAATGTATTTGCATGTAGGTTTTGAACATTAATTTTAATTGCAAGAAAGGTTAGTCACACTTTCTGCATTTGTTACCTATAAACTGTGGTCACAATTAATAAACATAACCTAAATGAACGTTTCTGTATTTTATAATGCAGTTTTACAGTACAGTATATATTGTACTGGTTGTCCTCATCAAACAATTGCATATACATGCCTTTATTATAACAATCTATACAGTACATATCACATAGATACATGCTTTCTGGCAAAGTATATTCTACTGTTTATCTATACTGTACATCAAAATACTGTTACATGCCGGCCTCATTCATGCAATAAACTCATCAATGCTGTTACAAACAGTCAGATGACATTGTTTTCAATTAGAATTATATAACTCTTTTAATGTAAGACAAGTGCTTTGACGTTTTTGCTTCACAAGTAGGCCTACTGTAATGACTTAATTCATGTCACCAGAGGCCACATACAGTTGGGGACAAGAATATTAGCCCCCTTGGTAAATATGAGCAAAGAATGCTGTGAAAATAAATCTGCATTGTTTCTCCCTTTGATCTTGTATTTATTTTTTTAAATCACAAAAATCTGATGTAAAACAACTGAAAGTGGGGGGAAATCACATTATGAAATAGATGTTTTTCTGTAATACACTCTGGCCACAATTATTATCCCCCCCTCCAGAAATTCATACGAGTAAAATATCTTAAGTATATTCCCATTGATATTTATATTTTCTTAGCCCACCAAGGTGACTAGAAACATGACATTGTCCACTCATGACTTCTTGTTCTTGTTGCACAAATATTTAGTAACACAAACCCCAAATCCCCTTAATCATTCTGATGTGCAGCGAAAGATTGTTACACAAAAAAAAAGAGTGGCTTTAAGGAAATTGTTAAAACAATAAAATTCTAATTTCCAACATCAGGGCAATGAACAAGAAGTTTTAATTGACTGGAGATGTCTTAATGCACTGTGAAGAGAATAATGTGAGTGGCCAAAAACTCTTCAATATGAGGGGATTTTGAGGACAATATTAAAAAGTAATTGCAAACTGCATTTGCAATTGTGTTTTCTGTTTGGTCATGTAATTCAAACTCAAATGCAAACAGTTTACATTTATGCGAAAGTACAATGTCTGTCAAATGGAAAATCAAAGTCTTTTGAGTTATGTCTTATGTCTTATGAGTTACAACCCTGCCATATTTAAATTGCAATAGCAATTCCCCATATGCTATTTCACTTCCTCTTGCGTTGCTCCGTTTGCATTTGCTTTTCCTCTGATTTGTACAGAAACCTGTCAATCAATGGTGGGGGTGGGCTTATGCAATGGGGCATGTTTGTATCGGGGGTGACGTCATTTAACGTCGACTGGAAGTAGATACAGTGGAAAAGCAATATTATACGAACAAATTAAGAGTAAAGTTAACGCTTGCTGTTTTGTTAACAACGATTACAACTGCACTCACGACCAGCATCAGTTTTTTTGTTCGGAAATAACTTACGCTGGAACTCTGGCGTATAGAGGAATAGTCTAAAATCACATGTCATGTATTCTTAAACCTTATAGACGGCAAAAAGAATGAAATGAAATGAGTGTATTAAAGAAATTATTTTCAATTGTTACTGCAATGAAAATTTTTGTTTTTTGTACATTTTTTAAATAAAATATTAAAACAATGCAGATTTACTTTCAGCATTCTTTGCTCATATTTACCATATTTTGTCCCCAACTGTGTGTTTGATGAATCATTTGACTGACTAATCTTGATAGTTTGATTTTTGGTAATGAAAAATAGAAAAGAGTTTAGAAAAGAATTAATTGAATTTGAGTTTCAAATGCTGTTCATTTGTATTGGTTATTTTTATGGTTTTCTTGAGAGAGCAGGTTACCCAAGGATGAATATTTTGTCATACTCCTTTAACAAAAAAGGTTTTTCATTGTTAGCCTTTACATGCATATCGAACGGTGCTTTATAAATACATTAAACGGATGCCACAACAAGCACACTTTTAACGTTCTCTTTACATTTAATTTAATGGAAAAGTACACCAAACATTGAAATTTAAACTTCTGAATACAGCTTAGAACAGTCTGGACCAGCTTTTTAGGTTTCAACTGTTTATTTGATGGGTGATTCTGTTGAACATTTTGAAAGAAACGATTTCATTTTTAATCTTGATTAAAATGTATTAATATGGGTAACACTATATAATACATTTAAACTATGTATTACTGTTATTGTATGTTAAATCATCAGTTGTTTTACTTTTACACCATAATTGAAAGTCAAGCCAAACTCATCAACCGGTGGTCAATGTTTTAAAAAAGTCATATAGCATAAGATGTGTATTTAGTAGTTAAATAAATATTCACACTAGTAAGGAATGCTCATTTCACATGTGTACATTACTTCATCATAATGGTAGAAATGCCCTGCCACCTTGCCGAAATGAAACAGATGGGCATGCACCATATGCCCTCAAACTGTGTGTCAGCGAGTACTGTGCATGTGGCATCTCGACAGGCTAGACAGACTGATTTGAGCAGAACATCTCTGTGAAAATGGCTCAGGTCAAATTTACATGCATTTAGAGCTGAGTAATGTACACCGCTCAAGTCAGCCGTTATGCGAACCAGCAACCTTCTGGTCACGAAACTCTCTACACAAATTTTAATCAACCTCCAGCCAAGAGACGTTGAGAGAGTGTCGCAACAACAAAAGTTCAAACTGCTCGGGCGTCACGCTATTCATGTAGACTTCAGCATTCCAGGGGGCTTATTCTTTTAACTCTTTTATTTCTTAAACATCTCACGTCTTTAAACATCTTAAAAGTTCATCTTAATTGGTTTGCTCTGCTGCAGTTTCCAGTAACTTCCAGGAACTACTCAGCGGCTCCATGAACTGCCATTGCTGTGAATAAAAAGGTCCCATTGACGTGGAGTTCATGCAACTCTCTCTCAACAGCTCTGTTCCAGCATATGTCCGTTACAGAATACTTCACCAGATATGAATCTGATCTGATCAGATTTACAATGCCGGACAAGTTTAACGGTTTAACTGATAAATGCAGAGCTTTCGTATGCCGGTAAAAGATTTACTTCTCTAACCAGCCCTGAAGCATTTCACCTGGATTAGTAAATGCTTATGAATAATGGCACTGCTTACGGGAAAAGCCTTAGGATGGGCATTGGCTGTCTACAGAGTAAAAATCTAATTGTTGGACATATTTCTGTCCAACAATCTGCAGTCAAAATGCGTTGCAGTTGCGAACATTAGCCACTGAATGTGGATGGAATGACACTGCTCTGAAGACGGAGTTTACAGAGGGACATAAGAATTGCAAATTGACATGATGTGTAGAGACAAAAGTCTCATGAATTTACATAAAAATAATTCACAGTTCAACATTCTTTAGGTTTGCAATGCTAGAGTTTAAATTCCTATCCATCAAACAAATCTACAGACTGGGTATAGGGTTTGAACCGAATAACCACTGATACAGTCATGAATGACTGTGCTTTAACTGTGGACAACATTTACTAAACCCCTCTGTCAGAGCATCACTCTGCAAGTTACAGTGACCTTATGATAAACTTAACTATGTTAGAGCCCTGTGGATTCAGGGTCTGCAATCAATTTAACACATGATGAACCCAAGAACCCAGCATTCCAAGTAGTAAAAACAGGAGTTTAATACTCAGGAGAGAACTGACTACAGAGTCCCTGGCTATGGTGTTACATACTGGCCCCTTCAAAAGAAATGGTGACCAAATGCATAATCTAGAGAGGATCTGCCGCTCAATTTCATATATTCATATACATATATTGTATTTAAAATCAATTTAAACGTGTCTCATGTTTCGTTTTGTTCCATAGTCCGCTACCAAACCCCTAAAAATTTACATCTGAGCAAATATTTTTCATCAAAAGAAATTTGGTCTGTCAATGGCTTGCTTGCCAAGATCACCTACAATGAGGTCACACAGTATAAAAATAAGAGTCAATCCGACAGGCTTTAACTTTTCTCCAGGGCAAACAAACCCAAATTAACAGCAAATCATATTTGTTTTGGAGCTCCACGCAAATGCCATGAACGCCTTATCTGTGACATTCCACCATCTCTGAAGGATATTTTGTACACAATCTGCTTCCAGGATTTATTACTCACTGACAGTAAAGAAGTGAAATGCCATTTCTACATGTTTCACATGAATGCACACTGAGCTTATATGCTCAAGGCGTCTTGTGAAACTCAAACAAAGCAGCTACACTAGTTTGGCCTTGAACACTTAACATTTAAAAATTGTTAAAAAGTGTTAAAACACTTAAACATTTTTAAGCAGATATACACAGCCTTTCTAAATAACAGTGCCCAATAATGATTAGAATTCAACTCTTCTCAAATTTCTTGTAGTATCTTTTGTGCCTACCATACCCATCTGTTTTTAGTATATTGGCTTTACTTAAACTTAAAATTGCACATATCTTCAGGCTGAAGTTACATACAAATCAAGCTGAACATTAGAGACAAACCTCCATACAAATATTGTAACGTGTCAATATTGAGGGTGCAAGATTAAATTGCCAGTGAAAAACCTGCTGCACTTTTCAAAATTACAAAACATTAAAATAGTTGTAAGTAATGGGCTTCCTTTTCTCTGCAGAATAGAGATTATGGTACAGTTGTTATCTTTCTCAAATATCTTCTCAAATTCAGCAGCAAAACTATGACTGTTGCCAATCCCGCAATACACTGTGACAAACTTATTGAGTATTAAAAAATGGTTGGGGATGCTGCATTAATAAAAAAAGGGTTGGGGATGCAGCGGTCAATTGTAAACAACAGCAAGACAGCTCACTGGGTTCTGAAGTAGATCTTATTTATTTAAATAACCCAAATCTTCTTTGAGATAGTACATCGATTAAGTCACTGTTAAAACTAATCAGAAAGACAAGCACAGCATCTCACCAAAAACTCTGTTCTTTGATTACCAGACTCCCATTTAAGATTAATAACAAAACTCAAGATGGATGATGCTGACAGTTTAGGTAACAGCAATATTAAAGACATTCAAAGACATGTTAGTGTTCATGAACCATGGTTCAGTTGATGAATCTCCAGACAAAGATCCAGAATGATTTCTGGAGTCCCCCAAAAGAATTATTGCACTTCTGGTAATGTGATCCAATCTTTTAGAAAAAACTTCATAAACAGTGATGTTGAAATCAATGTTGCCTGGTCTGTTCACGGATGGCAGAAGAGAATTCCATGTTATTAATCTTGTTGTCTGCAAATAGAAAAGATGTTTGGGTCAAATGCTACAGTAGGGCTCACATTTTACCGGTTGAGTAGTTTTGCCACTAGTTCAACCTGTCAAACAACATCACTTGTTCTTGTTCTTTACATGGTTAACAGCATAGTGTATTCCAGCTTCATCGGCTTTGTTTAATAGTTTGTATCTGAAATCATTAGAAAATAAACAAGTGAACCTAGAACACTTCAAAACAAAATGTGTGATAGTGATGAGATGGTCTGAGTTCATTTAAAATGTTCACATATCAGCAAGAATGTTTGCAAACCATCCTGAAACTCATCAAGTGTCAGCCAGAGGCTGTCAGAAACTATAAGCAAGTGTGACAAAGTGACTGTTTTTGAAACATTCATGGCTATGCAAGCAGCATGAATCTGTCAATAAAGACACATAAGCTTTTATTTCTCTTCAATAAAAAAATTGTTAATCCTAAAACCAAAATTCACTCATCGACGACTCCTCATCCTCATTATATCCCAGATGTATATGACTTTCTTTCTTTAGCTTAAACACAAGTATTGTATAAATATTTGAGTAAATGAGGACACAATCTATGGATTAGTTACAAAAAAGTGATTTTGGAAGTGATTTAAAAAAAATCTTAACAGCGCTGTACTCCACATTCAAAGAAAGAAATGAATGCCATTTTTGTACACAGGCTATGAATATTCCTGGCAACGATACAGGCACAAAGTAGAATTACATGAATAAAAAATACAAGCTCTCAAAGCCATCAAATTATGGGCAAAATTAATTGAATTAACACTCATTTCTAAACACAGAGAGTCTATGGGGGTACTTGACAATGATACGTACCTTGGTTTCAGTAGTTGATCATACGCTTGACAGCTTCAAAGCACTTCCATTTGTCTGGGATGCAGAAGGGTTCAAAGATGTGAGGGAAGGGCGTGTCATACCCACAGACTCTAGTGATGGGCGCCTCTAAACTAAGGAAACACTCTTCCTGCAAAGAATATATTTGGGAGTATTAATACTTTGGCCCCATGCAAACAAAGGCAAACAACCCAGTTTTTTACAGGAATGTTTTGAGTTGTTTTTTGAAGGTTGTGAAGGATGCTGCATTTCGGGTGGGGGCTGGTAGATCATTCCACCACAGAGGAACTGAATGTGTTAAGGTTTTTGCAAGCGATTTGGTCGCTTATTTTCAGACCAGAGCAGTGAGTTAAGGTAGAGTGGCGAATTTGCAGTTACCGTTCTGAAGGCCAGTGTCAGCTGCCACCGAAATGCTTCAAAGTAAGGACAGAGTATTTCTGATGATACAGAGTATCTAAGCTACTGCCAAACATGGCATTTAGTCTGATGCCACTTTAAAAGTGGTTTCTCTTTGGCACTCTTCCATACAGCTGTGACTGGTGAAACTGAAAGCTTGATCACAGGGTCTCTCTCTTGGTGGCCTTACCAGTCCGCTTGCACACCCTTCTCTTAAATCACAGTTTTGGAGGTCTGCGAAATAAGGTTTGAAGCAGAACACCCAAGCAAGCTCAGCAAACCCAATCCCAAAGCATAAAACTCTTAAGACGACGCTGAACCATCCAAACTTGTGCATCAGGAAACACTTGAGTGGTCTAATGGTTCCTCTGATACACAGCCAACTCTGAAATCTACAGTTCAAGACAACTCAGACTATTAACAAGCCAGCTTTGGCATGTCCATGTTCAAATCCAAACAATGCAAACACGTGTGCCAAGCATGAAACATCTCGCACTTTGGGTGAACTTGATCTGATAGTGCTTTCTGAAGTGGCTACAAAGGACTGTCAAGCTCCATTAAAAGCTGTGTGCTTGTCTTATATAATGGCCTGTATAAACAGTAAAATGTGTTTCAGATTTGCATCCAGAGGCCAGCTTTGAAAAGCCTGAGAAGCGATGTCAGAAAAAGCTCTGATGTTCTGAAGCAGGTCCTCAGATGCTTGAGTCCATCGTCTCTGCAGCTGCAGTCAGTGGTCAAAACACTGGCCTCGGATCTTCTGCTCACCACATGACAGACTGCCTGAAAATGCTGGACCTACAGATGATCATTCATTTGAGATTGTATGTGGCAAGATATAGCTAATGCGTCTGCTGCTTACAAATAGTTCTATCCACATGTGATGCGTCTGAATTACAAAGAACTCAGTGTGGCTTCTGATTACCAGAATGATTTTCCAAAGGACACATCAGGACATCTGCTAAAAGACTACTCCTGAAATTAAATCCAACATGTTTGTTCATTTGTGCAATGGAAGAAAACAAACTCTCTGTTTTGTGCTCTTAATTTTTGTTGAATATATAGTTGTTCATCCATGATTGAAAAGGCTACTCTGCAGAGGTAATGGGAATGTGGGAATAGTGGATATTTTGGATTCAAGTGATTTTGCAGCAGGGAGTGACAATTGCAAGGCTTACAGTGAGAAATGACATTGACTTCACACTAGGCTTTAAGCAAGTCAAATTTATCAAATTGCCGTTTAAATGCTGGCAGTCACACACTTATTCACTGGGTAATTTGAAAAACTGGAGAAAAGTAAAAAAATACTTTTTCTGCACTGATTTTCAGGCACAATTTTTGGGTAGAATCCTGTGGATTGATTTAAACATGAAGAATGTATTAATGAGGCAGAAGGGCTCTTGCCCTTTTGTCCTCTTGCACAGTGATAGCTGGAATCTATTCACCTAATCTGCATGTGAATTTAATTGTAGACAAAACTAATTTAGGATTACATTAAATTCATTGAGTAAAAGCAGCTATTTTTCCTCCATCACCTACCTGGGGGCCAGAATCACCACAGTACCCAAACATTTACTGTACGCTTTACTCACCACTGGCTAAACACTGAGTTACAAAACTATTACATTTTTTCCTCTGGTTTGTAGCCAGGGGTAATTTTAAGTTATTTAATATTTAGTTCCACAGCAGAAGTACACCTGCCAACCTGCCATATGTCCACAGAAGAGCTTCTACTCAATTCCTCTCAAACCATCCATAGATGATGGCAAGAACAAACCTCAAAATGATCTTACTGGAAATGCAGGAGAAAAGAACAGTACTGTCTAGTCTTAAGCTACTATGGACTGTGAATGTCTTTCAGTTATACTAATACACTAATGTGTTTATATGGGCAGCGCATTATTACACAAAGTATACTTAAATGTCTGTATACAAGCTGTATCAATATGGACAAATACTGTAAAACAGAAAGTAAAGCAATCAAAATGTTTTGTTCCTCATTGTTTTGTTCTGCTTAACTGGATATAACTATTTTCTGAATATAAGCTTCTGAGTTTTAACTTCAAGAAAAGTTAGTCAAGACACAAAGTTCAAGCAAGACAAACAAGCAATTTGGTTTAATCATTTGTAATTATTACACTGTGCTCTGGAATACTGGATTCAGATTGGCCGGTGTTTTCCTCATAACACTCACTAAAACATAACAGGGTCATCCAGGTGAGCCATCTTGAGCTTAAACATAACTTACTTATAAATATAAACATTCCCAATTAATGACATATCAGATTATTTAACAAATAATTAAACCACATTGCATATTCGTCTGAATGTTGTGTGTTTGCTTATAGCCGATAAGAAACTGTTTTTCTCTGCGGAATTATTGTATTTGCTACAAATTATATAAAATGTTTCTCGTAAAATAGTTCTAATAAGAAAGTAGGTGTGTAATAAGAGGGATAATGTACAGACAGCCAGTTGTTATTGCCAAATTAACCCTTCATTGTGATACAAGATCCCTCCTGAGCTGTCATAAAAACCTGTACATTATCCCTTGTATGCATACATTAAACTTATACATATTATATAATGTTTTCACTTGTAATATTAATTTTGTAAAATAAATTTTATTTGCAAATGATTTTCAAGGTCAAGATTAGTTTTACTGGTTGTTATCGGGGAATAAAAAACCTTGGAATGTCTGATCTACCAGTAAAGTATTTCAGAGCACTGTGTAATAATGGAAATGTTTAAGGGATGTCCCGATGAGCTGCTTGGGAGGATTGTTAAAGATAATTTCTTATTTAGAGAAAATAAAATTTATGTAAATTTATAAAATATAATGAATTTAACACGCACGCACGCATGCAGTTCCATTCCAGAGGGTCTGGCTGCCTTATTCACACTCACACACAGAGAAAATATCCATTATTCCAACTATTCCATCGAGTTGTCCAGGAACACTAAGATCTATCTGAAAAATAGCCCTGTTCTAGCCCTCAGTCTTGGAATAACAGGACAGTTTTCTTCTCTCACAGTCGGATATTTCTCTCAATGCTAAGCATCAGTGCTGCTATGGGTGGTTGCCAGGTCAATGCAATGTAGTTAATGGGGTATTCTAGGACACATTTCTATTGCTATTGTGTACTGGGCCAAAAGTCAAGAGAGTTCACACTTTTTCTAAAGAATTGGATATTTTTGCCAGAAGAATCTTGTTTAGCAATTGACATATGTGAAAGTGCGTTTTCATAAAGCATGTCTCAGGCCTAGGGTTAGGGAGCATGCAATAACCCTAAACATAAGCAATGCTTGCCTTACAATACACTACATATAATAATGACTGCAGAAATGGCAGGTTGTGTTGGGTGTCGGGTTATGGGTGCTTTGGCAGGGGGCATATTTGTTGCCCTTGCTATTGTACACATCAACAGCCTGACCACAGCTAGTAGGTTGTTGAAAGCCTTTCTAAATGTCTTTTCTGTTGAATGTCATTATCTGTGCACATATGTCTGACTCATCTCTGCACTAACGCCGCCTGGTGCGCCAACCTTACTGACACACACGCACGCACGCACGCTCACACACACACACACACACACACACGCACGCCCGCACACACACGCGCACATGCACACACTTCTGACCTGTGACGTCAACAGAAACATGACTGATGTTTGAGTCATGAACGGTACCTTCAGCTGCACTAAACTGTGTGATGTTTAGTGAATAAAAGAAATGCTTTGCCTATGACCCTGACCTTAGGCAGAAGTCTGGATGAATTATTGCACTTTTCCACCACACAGACGTATGATTCATGGGCCATTAGAAATACCAATAAAATCCAGTGAAGAACAACAGGGCCCGGTCATGTGCCTATTTAAAAAAAAAAAAAAAAAAAAAAAAAAAAAGTGATGCAAACTTCACTTCTTGCTGTGTTCATGCTACATCATCTGTTTGATGTCACCATTCACTTAGTTGGTGCATCTTTCTAAACACACATACACTCATGTGGAATGTGCGGTTTGTAACTGATATACACTCTTAAAAAAAGGTGCTTCACGATGCCATAGAAGAATCGTTTTTGTCTAAATAATTCTATAAAGAACCTTTAACATCAAAAGAACCTTTCTGTTTCACAAAAGGTGATTTGTGGCAAAAAAAGATTATTACATTTTCTAAAAATTATAAAATAAATATAAGATTAAAATAAATATAAGATTATAAAATAAAGTAAGAAAGAGCTGGTTCTTTAAAGAACCTTTGACTGAATGGTTTTTTTGGAACCAAAACATTTTCTTCTATGGAAGTGGTTCCAAACTTTTTATTTTAAGGGTGTGTTCATACTTGTAGTTCGGTTCTTTTGGTCCGGAAATTCCTGGTTTGCTCAGCGTTCACACTGGCATTTTAACAGCAAACCAAAAGATACCGAACTAAACAGCTGTAAAGTGTAAAGTCGCAACGTGATTGGACAGCTTTTATGATTTATATTTTAATAAAGAAACTTACCAGACATCCAAAGCAATGCTGTGTGCTGGGTTATACATGCTCAGTGTATGCCTGCACATATGATGCTATTTTTAGCAAGCAGGTAACTGGTGAAGTCCTAGTGAAGTGTTTAAAGCCGTCAAAATGGCGTCAGGAATTCCTCCGATATATGCGCAAGCACAGAGCTAATAAACACTAGTTTTATATTAGCAAATTACCAGATTTTTGGGTCATATCTTGTTATCACTTCCTGTTTTTGGTTCGGTTAGATGCCTTTAGGCCGTGTTGCGTTCATATATATACATATATATATATATATATATACATATATATACTGCTACCACTTTTTTTAAACTGTAGAACAAATAACAATTTCTAATCTGAAAATGTCAATTATAATTAAATAGAGAAATTGCATGTTATCAAATTAATTCATCAATTGTATTATTAACCCCAAAAGTCTAAAAATCTAAAAACAGATAAAAAATTTAAGAACAATAATATAACAAAATAAATGTTTGTGTGTGTGTGTGTGTGCGTGCGTGCGTGCGTGCGTGCGTTTGCATATTTATTCTTGCCATTTATTGTATCTTAAAAATGAGGTTATTTAATGTGAGCTCTGGCCCTGTATTTCCTGAGCTAAATATTGGATAGCAGGTGTGATTTGTGTGACAGCCAGACAAAAGTTAGAAGAGATTTAATTAGTTTTAACTTCCAAGAGCTCGTCCTCCGCGTCTAAATACACACTCCTGCGTTCCGCACATTATTTCTGCAATTTTTACTGTGGTTTGATTAGCGTTTTCCCTATGGTGTGTGGCTTTTTGGATGTCTGTTTTCATTTCCAGCTTTAGTCAAAGCATCTCTAATGTTCTGTGGCTTGTTTGATATAACAAGTTCTTTTTTCCTTCTCTGGGTTTACCCACCGTCTCAGGGTGTTTGGTGGTCAGATGTTTCTCTTCAGTTTGCAAATAAAGCTTTATTTTCTTTTTAACTGGCATATTTTTCTCTTCCCCCATGTGCTTTGCCATATTCTTTAGTTTTGTTTGACTATTTACCTTGTTGTTTTGAGCGTTGCGCTGTACAATTAGAACGGGCAGTCGGCCATATGAATTTTGCCACATATATTTTTTAGTCATACTCCGCCATTTCCCACTCAAGCCATACACATCTAAAAATTAAGAAATTGCTTATTTTTTCATACAGTGGCAAGAAAAAGTAAGTGAACCATTGTCATTGTCCTGCTTTTCTGCTTGTATTGGTCATGAAATGTGATGTGAAATATCAATGAACACAATATTTCTAAGCTGATAAAACACAAACAGTCCTGATCTTTTATGTCTTTATTGAACACACCCATTAAACATACAATGTGATGGTGGAAAAAAAAGTGAACAATTGCTTTAATCACTGGTTGAACCACCTTTGGCAGCAATAACCTAAAGCAAGCACTTCCTATAGACCTGCAAAAAGGACCTGGAGTAATTTTGGACCATTCATCTTTACAGAACTGCTTCAGCTCATTCATATGAATGGCTTTCTTGAAGTTATTCCACAGCATTTCTTTTGGATTGAGGTCTGGGCCCTTCAAAAAGTTGATTTTATGTCTCTGAAACCATTCTGTAGTAGATTTTGCTTCAATATTTAGGGTCATTATCCTGCTTCATTACCCATCTTCTTTTGAGCTTCAGCTTGTGGACAGACACTTTAAGATTATCCTGTAGAATGGTCTTATAACAATTACTTTTCTTCTCTACAATGGCATGTGGTCCAGGTCCAGAGGCAGTAAAGCAGCCCCAAATCATGATGTTCCCTCCACCATACTTTACTGTTGGGTTGATGTTTTCAAGTTGGTACGCTGTATTCTTTTAACACCATACATAGCGCTGCTGGTATTCTATTTTTGTTTCATCTGTCCACAAGACATTTTCCCAGTAGTGTTCTGGAGTGTCAAGGTGGTCTTTGGCAAACTTTAGGCATGCTGCAATGTTTTGTTTGGAGAGCAATGACTTCCTTCATGGTGCCCTTCCATGGATACCATGCCTGTTCAATATTTGGCATATGGTTAACTCATGAACAGAGATGGAAACCTGCCTTAATTAATCCTATAAATCTTTAGATTAGATTAGATTAGATTCAACTTTATTGTCATTACACATGTACAAGTACAAGGCAATGAAATGCAGTTTAGGTCTAACCAGAAGTGCAATAGCAGCAAGTGCAGGATATACAGTGGTTGCATAAGTTACATAAATAAATATTACAGAAGTAATTTACAGATGGAAATGTACTATGACCATGATTTACAGATGTCTCTAACTATAGACAGAAATTAACAGATGGATATATACTATGAACATAAAATACAGATGTCTATTACTATAAACAGAGATTTACAGATGGATAAGTATTATGAACATAATGTACAGATGGCTATTACTATAAACAGAAATTTACAGGTGGATGTATACAATAAGTTAGGCTATGGTGAGCAGCAGTGCGATGGATATAGAGTAGTGCAAATAAATTATGGACAGAAGCTATCTAAGTAACAGTGCAATGGAAGAAGTTATTGCATATTTCAGTTAAAGTGTAGGAGTGCAAGATGCATAGTAAACAGTCAGTACTGTAATGAACAGTTGGCAGTGCAAATGAGCAGTCTGGTAGTGCAAATGAACATAAATGTTATGTATAGACAGTCCAATAGTGCAAATAACAAGTGAAGTCAGGTGTGCAATGGGGGGGGGGGAGAAGAGTGTAGCAGTATATGAGGGGCAGTGGGATCAGTGAGGGGAAGAGTTCAATAAAGAGACAGCTCTGGGAAAAAAGCTGGTCTGCTGGTCCTGGTCCGGAGGCACCTGAAACGCCTGCCGGAGGGCAGGAGAGAAAACAGTCTGTGAGCGGGATGAGAGGAGTCCTTAAGAATGCTGCGAGCTCGACGCAGACAGCGTTTCCTCTGGATGTCTTTTAGCTGTTACTCTAGGGTTCTTTTCCACCTCATTGGTCATTCTGCGTTGTGCTTTTGGAGCCATCTTGGCTAGGCGCCCACTTTTATGGAGAGTAGCAACAAAACCATATTGTCTCCATTTTGTCTAACTGTGGACTGATGAATATCTAAAGTCTTTGAAATAACTCTGTAACCTTTTCCAGTTATATGCATATCAACAACTTTTGATCGTAGGTCTTCTGCATATTTTTTTGCAAGGCATGGCTCACATTAACTAATACTGCTTGTGAATAGCACACCGACACTGGTTTATATAGGTCAATTTAACTCTAAACAATATCTTTATTATCCTTTCATTGATTGGACTCATGGTTTGCTAACACCTGACTCCAACTGGCATTTAGTGACACCAGAAGCCTAGTGGTTCACTTACTTTTTCCACCATCACATTGTATGTTTAATGGGTGTGTTCAATAAAGACATAAAAGATCAGGACTGTTTGTGTTTTATCAGCTTAGAAATATTGTGTTCATTGATATTTGTGACTTTGGTGAAGATCACATCACATTTCATGACCAATTCCAGCAGAAAAGCAGGAAAATGACAATGGTTCACTTACTTTTTCTTGCCATTATATATATATATATATATATATATATATATATATATAAATATATAAATATATATATATTAAGAGAATATTACTAGAATAATAGTATGAAAAGTATGAAAGTGAGCTATTTGTCAGATATGGTGACCCATACCCGAAATGTGACCTCTGCATTTAACCCATCCAGTGAATAGTGAACACACATACACCGGGAGCAGTGGGCAGCTATCACTGCAGCGTCCGGGGAGCAAAGGGGGGTAAGGTGCCTTGCTCAAGGGCACATCAGTTGTTACCTTTCCGGTACTGGGAATCGAACCGGCAACCTTCTGGTTACGAGTCTGACTCTCTAACAATTAGGCCACAACTGCCCCCCTAATCAACATGGTTTTACATAAAAATTCTTCCTATTTCAACTCTCAGATTAAAGCGACTCCTGGTCTTGGCGGCAACTCGTAAACCTTTAGCAATCTATAGTGGGGGTCGCGACCCCCGGGTTGGGAACCACTTTTCTATGGCATCGCCGTGAAGAACCTTTAAAGCACCTTTATTTTTAAGAGTGTAAACCAAAGAATAAGTGAGCAGATTGCATTCTTTGAGTCTCTTTAAATGCACCTGCAACAGAGACATGAATGCTGTTCTGTGTTCTGGATTGCTTGTTACACCAATTTATTTTTATTTGATTCACATGGTCTAGTGGTGCATGTTATTCCTGTATCTCAACTACAAAAGGTAGGTTTCCTCTTTCAAATTGTGTGACCGATTTGACATACATGGATTTAGAGTCTTGTGAGTTCAGTGTTTGAGAAATCAGTTGTTTCAGCCATTCATTAAAATGAAGCGGATTAAAGGAGTCAATAGGCTGCGAATCGGACATTAGCAGATGTAGATGCGCTGTGTGTTCCAGAAACATCAGAACTGGATACCATTTTTTTTTCATTAAAAGTGTTGTTTATGTCAGCTACATGTGCAGAACCCTTGTCAAAAAATACAAGGAAACATGTACCCAGCAGCAATTCGGCTAAAACACCAACTCCTGACTCACTAGTACAGAGTTCTATATCATTTTCTACTTTTTCTATATTTTCTATCCTTAAAAACAACAACAACCTTAGCTTCGTATATTGTGGTAGGCTTGCTGAGACCAGTTTTATTGCATAGTTGTATTGCTGTCCTTGTGTTCTAATTGCTTCTATTGTTTACCTCATTTGTAAGTCGCTTTGGATAAAAGCGTCTGCTAAATGAAAAAAAAGTAAATACAATTCTCTGAATGTGCCACGTGAAATTTGGATTCGATCTTCTGGCCTTTTGTCATTCTGTCAATTTTTTTTATTAATATGTGCGAGGTAAAGAGACAGGTCAATTATGTTTTACTTAATTCAGCGCAGTGGCCGGCAAAAAAATGTAGACAAAGGACAAACTGTGTAAGTGGCTTTAGATAAAATCGTCTGCCAAACGTGTAAATGTAACTGTAATGTTGTTGTGTAAAAAACGTGTAATAACTTGCTCTACCTGTATAGCCCATTCTATTTAACCACATGACCCCATTTTTGTATAAAACACTAGCTTTTCAGCAGGTCCTACCTCCTGTATTTAATTTTTTGTCAGTTCTTACCTGAACCGCAGAACTGATCTCAGCAGCAAATCCTCCCGTTACCGGAGCCTCATGACTGATGAGCAGGCGACCTGTCTTCACCACCGACTACAAGAAATTAGAAAATGTGTTTAAACATATTTTTGGGTAGCACATAACAAAAAGATCCAAAAAAATACTGAATAATTTTAATTACATCCTTTCTGTCAGCTGCTAAAATATGTACACAAACAGCAGACACAAACAGAGCTGTCCTCATTCAATTCACACAACAAACATATACTGTGCAACAAGTGTAAAATGACAGTTGTTCCGATTGACGATACTTTGTGTATCGACGAAAATCAGACATATTGCCGATAGCTGATACCTTAGAGGATAGTTGGCTATTTGCCAATAAATATTGCTAATTAATATTACAAACACATTTCTTCATGCAATGCACGCAGCTTAGAGTTTTCCTCGTGCTACATAGAGTTTGTGATGTACGGGATCAGAGTTTTCGGCACGCGAGACAGCTTGTAATGCATGCGGCACTGGCTTTTCCTTGCGCCAGAGAAATTTTATAATGTGCAGGGTTTGAGATTTCTGTGCACGAGAGCTTGTAATGCGTGCAGCTCTGGCTTTTCCTTGCAGGAATTGCTATGCGCGTGTTGTTTAAAAGGTTGCGGTGGAAGGTAACAATGTTGCCTGTTGCACTGAACTCACACTCTGATAGAATGTTAATTCCAATTACACATGGGCCTTTCCTAGCCACGTTAGCTTCTGTTTTTTGTCCACAGATCCAGCTTGTCATAGATAAATGCGTAAATAGATACTGTCATGTATTGCGATCCACAGGCTCGCGATAGAACGATTTGACTATAGAGAGAATATCACCCAACACTAAATGACATGTATACAAATTACTTAACCAAAATTTTTATCAAGTCTGGTTAAACCAGAGGTATTGGACCGGAGGCATGCACTCAGCTGGGCGTTTTGTTACCAGTGCTATGTAGTGTTGATACTGGTCCTGAACAATACATAGACAAGCCTGGACATCAAAATTTCTGACATTTTGGACTGTTTAAGTATCTTTAAAGACAAGGGCTAGCTCAGTGGTTAGAGCATGGCGCTAGCAACGCCAAGGCCATGGGTTCGATGCCAGGGGATTGCACATATTCAGAAATAAATGTATAGTGTAATGCAATGTAAGTCACTTTGGATAAAAGCGTCTGCCAAATGCGTAAATGTAGAACTGAGTAACAGGGGCCTCCTGGTGTGGGGGGACCAGAAAGATATATTGATAATCCATAAGATTATCATAACATTACATAGTAACATGATTATATGCTATTAGATGGATAAAAATTCGCAAGACTCAATTTTCAATTTAAATGTTCTTTTTTTGCCTAGCAGCTTGTGCCCTCCCATGTTAGCGACCCCCCATCAAAAGGGAGAATAGTTTGGTTTTGTAGTTCTGCGCTGTCGGTTTCTTTCAGCTTGTGGCTTGGAAAGGAGCCTCGTACAAAACAAAGTCCAAATTTGGTTATAAAAAAAAAGCAGAGATAAAAAAAACTGCAGGAGGGCAGACAACTTCTGACTAATAATTTTTTCAAAATAATGGTGAGCCTTGCGAGAGTTAAATAGTAGTAATCAGATTGTCCAGTCTGTTCAAAATGGCAGAGAGCTCAGAGTTCAGAACGCAAATCCTTTCATTATACCAACAGTGTAAATACAATTAATGGTGGAATTGATTCATTGTGCCTGTTTGATTATAATGAGAGTTTTCAGCCAATTTTGAGAGAACACATTGCAAGCTTTCTGTGTGTATATCCCATTCACTATTTCAAGTTGTGTTTTTCTTTGTGCTAACACTGCGATTTCAGGAGTGACAACTGCGTATATGTGAGTGAACGCACTACATTTTCATTCTGTTATTCTCTCTTAAAAATGAGATGATTTATGTTACATGTTAACCATAGCAATGGGCGGAACAAAAAATTTGATATAGACAAATTTGTTCTCAATTGTGATAAAAAAATTAAAAAATAAAAAGTTCTGTGACTGGAGCCTTTGGTGCAACACAGCAAATGAAATCATACAGCCAACAATATACACCCTCTGAATGACTTTTACTATGAGAATAACCCAAAACTGTTGAATGGTAGTGATATAGCCTGTTATAGTCATATATAGCCTGATAAATGTTATATAAAAAGGTGTATCAATTTCTTCAAAATATTTACAAAATTAACTTTGATTAGGTTAGAAATTACATGAGTAAATTACAAAAGAATTTTCATTATAGTGCATATATATAATATATTATAATGCACTATTGCTCATAGTTAATTTTAGCATGTTTACACTTCTCACGGTAAACAGTACAGTCAATACTAAAGTTTGCAAACTCCATTTTGCTCTAGTCATCAGTATTTGCTTATGACTCGAGCTGAGGTATTGTTTGTCGAGAACTCTGATTTCGTGGTATTCACAGTGGGCTGTCATTCACATCTGAGTGAAAACTAAAAATCTGACAGGACATCTGATAAGCCTCTTATTTTCTCCCATGATGCTCTCAAGCAAACTTCACATTATCACCAATGCTGGAACGTCTGTAATGAAAAACTCAAGCTCTGTCATCTGTCTTAATTTACACATGTGAACTTGCAACTGGGGAGAGGACAGTAATGGAGGACAGTGATGTGTGGATATGTGTGTCTCTGCTCCAGAGAAATCAAGCCGTGCTTTTGAACCAATGAATGTCTTTAAGCTTTTGGTTACGTAGAACAATCTGAAAATAACATGGAATGAGTTCAGTGGTTTAGTGCTGGAAAAAACAAACGTGCCGTTCGTGATGTTAAAATTTGTTCACTCTTATAATGACTGGTCCAGATGTAGAATGGTACACCGCACACAGAGCTCTGGCTTAAAGTCAAGTAGGTGCCCATTGTCATTTATTGTATTCTGGCTCATCCACCTAAAGCATTTTAACACAGCAAAGGTGGCACAAATCATGATTTCTTCACAAAAACATTCGTACGTAGGTTTCACACACAAATTTGTGCGTACGTATGATTAGTGAATGAGACCCAATGTTTGTTGCAAAGGAAATAAGTAAGAAAAATTGGGGGGGAATTTTTGGAAAATTTGGCTTTACGTTTGAAGAGAGAAAGTTTGGAACAGATTCGAGCAGGACAATGTCAGTTATTCGGTATGAGGTAAAAAGCAGCTTACTGCTGAAAAGTATCAAGTTTATTTGCTTCTAACTGCCTCAAAAACGTAATAATATTTTATTGATTCAAAAGCCATGAATCTCAAAAACTTGGGCAAATCCCAGCAACAACTCATCATGCAGCAACTTTGTTTCCCAAAAGGCCAATAAAACGTGAATGAACATAATAATTGAAAAAATATACCCATATTCCTTCACTGAAAACCTAGGTGTCAGACCTCAGTGAGCGACTGTAAACGCTTAACTCAGTTATTTTGCATTGAGAAGGGGGCTCAGCAGCAGAATTTTTGAAGCTGTATGCTAGCAAGGGTGTGAGATTTCAATAAGATAAGTATGTAGGGTGTGACTAAAGGCATTTCCTAATGCCTGTCCCATAACTCTCAATGGACAGTGAGTGGCTCAACGGACACACTTATCCGGTTAGCAAAACTTCCTAACGGATGACTGTTGATACGATTAAGGCCATTCACAAGCTCACTTTTCGGGAGCTGGCCAAGAAATTAAGTAACCAGACCTAGACAGCAGTGCAGTAGATTTAAATAACATTGAAAGTGAGGGAAAATCTTTTGCATGGAGCATTTAGTGTCTTCAGAGTAAAGCAGCCCAGCACATTCCACAGATAGTTCAGACGCAAACAATCCCTCACAGTTAATACTGTATCATGGGATACAATTTTAATTCCCTGGGGTGAGAGACTCCAGAGGATGAGTGGAGGATTGGCTTCTTTCAGAAATACCGCAGTAATGACAAATAACATCCTTAATCACATGTGGATGGCTAAGTTTAAAGCTGTTGTTGCCCTCTCTGTTTGAAGTTATATACAGTTATTTTCTTTATGTTTCAGTCTGTGAACTACTAACATTTTTTGTTAAATATTGTAAAATTGTAAATAAAAATATTGTTTCTATTTGCATTTACAGGTCAAAATAACAGAAATACAGATGCTCTGTATTTTTGTAGACCTCAAATACTGCAAAGAAAACAAAAGTTCATATTTACTTTTAAGCAATAGTAATACTGTATTTGTACATGTATTTAGGAAAAGTTTATATTTACGTATTTATGTAGTAACCTTGATTTTTATCACAGTTTTCATGCGTCTTGTCATGCTGTTAGTATTTCAATACATCCAGAAATGCTGGTTAAATAAAAATGTGGATAAAATAAAAAAATTTCTTCTGGCACTGTATCAGAAAACGTGTCATCTGAACAAGTAATATATCTGCCACTTTTGATCTGACCAAATGACAATGTATATGCGTTTTAAAATGAATCATGTTAGAGACGTCCTACCTGTTCAGCACAAAAATCCATCAATACAATTTTTAATTCTTTCATATTTGATGAAATATATGACAACTAGTCACGAGACACACAAGAACCAATGAGATGTGAAAAAATGTGTGCATTTAATTGCCATTACATTCAAAATGCAAATACAACTATAAACAAAATAAATAAAATAAAAATTATTATTAAATATGAAAATCAGTTTTAAATAAAAAAGGTAAACAACTAACTAACTTCAGCTCATGCATGACATAAGCCTTTACTGTCTTCTTGGATGGCTTAGTGACTTAAGAAGCTTAAAATAGCAGACAGGACAGTAACTTGGAACAAGAACAAAAGTCTATACACATGACATTTCTTAACACATTTTTCTGCAACATGAATAAATTCCCTTAAATGTTTGTTTGTGTGTGCGCGTGCGTGCGTACGTGTGTCAGATGGACCATAAGACAATCAACATGATACATGAATGACACTTTTACAAAACTTAGCCAACATAGGTAACATCATAACTAGCCCCCATATTAATTTACAGAATAGTCATCCAACATAAGTTTTTACGTGCCTTCATTTCAACTAGCAATCATATTGATTTAGGCTAATTGCTAACATTTAACGTTAAGGCCATTGCACATATAGTCCGAAATTTTCATATATGTTTTTTCGTATTCGTCATCCTAAAATTCTTCACGCACAAAAACCTTGGATTAATTAATACACATCGGACTCAGTGTGCAAGGTTTTTGTGCGGATGACGAATACGGAAAAAACGCATACGGTATTTTGGACTATATGTGCAATGGCCTTTAAACCTGTTATTAGATGCGTTTTGGTCGATCGGGTCATTAGTGGACGATGCAAAAATACAGGTGCAAACGGGGTGTGAAATATTTCTAACAGCCACAAGAGACTGTCTGCTCTCCGCATACACAATGCGTAAACATCATTGAAAGCACGCAAGCCAGGATTTAAACAATATTCTTTCACCATTCCAGATTTCTGGTGAGCTCTCTCTCTCTCACACACACACACACACACACACACACACACACACACACACACACACACACACACACACACACACACACACACACAGTGTTCGTCAGAGTCTGTATATTTTTCAGTCACTTGTTCTGCAACGTATTCTGTGTTTACAGACGTTTAGCGGGTTGTGCATCACTAATAATGGTCCGTGGGGAAACACTGTGCTTTTACGTGAACTGTTTTTAAATGGACTAAATGAGGCTTCAAGGCAAAAAATTGCCTCTATGATTTTTTTTGTATTTGAGTTACTCAGAGTTAATCTAGGAATCGTTTTAGCCCTATTTCATACTATTATACAAATAAAAAAAACATCTACTTTTTTCAATCCTAAGAATTATATTTAGAAGCATACATCAGTTTGTGTTTCTGCTTCACTGCAATAATATGAGTTCACAGCAATTAAACTAGACAAGCTCATGTCTCCTTCACAGACTATGATCCAACATGTTTATTGAATGTTTGTCTTGGTAGTCTTCAAAACGCAAATAATATTCTTAGCCAGCTGTCAAACTCATTCCTGTGCTCATACCACCGTCAGTCAAAGCAGCCTTCAATTATTCAGAAAAACACCTCGAGGTGGAAGAATAAGTAATACAAATGTACGTCCAAAACAAACAATTTAGTCTTTATGAGTTTCCAGTGGCATTTTTAACACATGTCTTTGTCTTCAGAAATGAAGAGTCTTTATTGAGATGCTGATGTGTTGACATTTGAGCCTGTGGTGTGCATGATGATTTTATTGTTCAATGTGCTGTGCGTATGTCTGTATGACTGATATCGGTCTTATTGGCTCCCATGTAGAATACTGCCCTTCTAAAAAGAAGCAGCCACTAGTGGCCAATGCTGTCATACAGCTGCTTATTTAAGGCTGGCCTCCAGGGCTGGCCTCTTAATCGAAATCGAATCGCAATTTGAGACAACTGCGATTTGCTAATCGCGAAGGCTGCGATGTGAAAAATATGAAACGCGCCTGTTCCAGTCAAAGCAAAAGCATGACTGCCCGGCTCGCCTTGAGTGACAGTCTTACTAACCAATTGAGTGAGCGCACCTCCGTTCTGCCCAAATCAGCACTGCCCTAGCCTGCGTAAATGCCCACCATTACAAAATAACAAACAGAACGAGAGAGAGAGAGCGAGTGGGATTGTGGCATCTCGGAATGCTTCTCATACTCGCGTCTCTCTGCCACGCGTGCGCGGCGCTTATCCCGCGTCTCACGGGCGAGACGTTTACACTTGCCGCACACATGCAGCTTGTTTCGTAATGTGTGTAATGTCCAGCTCCGCTCCGCTCCGCACCGCAAGTCTCCAAAAGTGCATCTCTGTTAGCTCGCGCCTGGCTCCACGTTTATAACAAATGTACATTCTATCTAACTGCTTTGCTGATTTTACAATAAAGTAGCCTATGTAATATTTGTAATATTTTAATAATTGACTAAAGTAATAGGCTAGAGTTCTTTATTTATTCAAAATAAACACATATTTTCAGTGAAATTCAGTAATTAAGTTAATTCTGTGAGTATTAATACCATTATATCTTCCCTGCTGAAAAAACAATAGAACTCCTCCCAAAACACAATCGAAAATTTGATGATTATAATGGGAATTGTATTGGTTTTAATGTAAACTATAATGGTGTCTACTGGTATTTGATGTCATTCTTTTGGTGGGATATAATCTGGCAGATGGAAACCAATAAAACAACAGTAAAAATAATGCCCAAAACACACTATAACTGATGTTTCCATTGATTTTTAATTCAGTGGGGTAACAATACTCACACTATTGACAGTACTGAGCTGAAGCTTAATTTGCAAAATTAAATCGCAAATCGAATCGCAATATCTGTCAAAATAATCGCAATTAGATATTTTCCCCAAATCGCACAGCCCTACTGGCCTCTCAACATTGCCAATGTTCAAGTCATTAATTTAAAAGACAGCCTGGTCCAAGATGAGTGTGTTTGTGTGCAGTTGTCATTGGGCTTGTTTGTGTGTGATGTCATTCAACGGTGCACCTCTATTTTACTCTGTTTTAGTCAGTTTTGCGTTTTCTGGCTGCATTAAGTCCATTTAACTAGATGCAAACTAATGGACACGGAATCATGTTATTTACATGTGGTTGTTTTGCGTGTCTGAGTGAAGGAGCTTTGTCTGCATCTCACTGTATAGGGATATGAACACATGAAGTTGCTGTGAGAGTTTATTTCACAATCATTTCACTGTTTGAATAAAGCTCAAGTCAAACACACTCTGAAACCTAAACGTTCAAAACCCATCAAAATAAAAGTCCGGTAAACCTAAACAATATTGTAGTGTACTATAGTATCTGCTATAGATAATTGAGGTACCCTTGAAGTAAATTGATAAACTGTAGTAAAAACTGTAGTATATTACAATAAGGTTCAAAAACACTTTAGTATTCAGAACTTTTACTGCAGTTTACTATAGCAAATACTATAGTAAACTACAGTATCTTTATGTGGACAAATATATTAATATTGAATAGTAAAAAACACAGAATGCACCAGTAACAAACACTCATACAATTGTCATGGTTCTGCCCGATCTCGTCTTGTAAATTCCTAGAGCCTTGTGGGCAGGGCCATGACAGTGCCATGTCTCCGTGTTTGTTACTCGTGGAAGCGCGTGGCCTGGGCGTGGTGCGCCCCTGTCATGCGCTCTCCGGTCTGGCGTCATGACCACGCCCCCCGGATACTTCCGCAATCCTGCCCTCCTTGTTTATGTCTTGTTTTCATGATCTAGTGGGCAGGATTGCGTCAGTATCTTGTCTTTGTGTTTACGTTCTGTGGGGAGACACGCGGCTCGGGCGCTTCCGCCTTTTGCCGCGTGTTTTCATGTCGCGCGTCTAAGCCCCGCCCCCTCGTTCTCCGGTAATCTCTCCCGCTAATGTCTCTGATGATTCACACCTGGTCCCCGTGTTCTTATCCCTTGTTCGTCTCCCTATTTAAAGCCCTTGTATTCTTTGTCCTGTGCTGGATCGTTTGTCTTCTTTGTCCTGTCTGGTCCTTGTCGGTGTCATTGTACAGTCAGTCATGTTCAAGTTTGGTTATTTATTGTCTTAGTCTTTTTAGTCTTGTCTCCCCCTCGAGGGATTTTGAGTTTTTGTCTTGTCATATGTTAAATAAATACGTTTTTGTCAAAGAGCTGTCTGCATCTGGGTTCTGTCTCCATGTAAATCATGACAACAATACCCTTACATTTTTGCACTGTATATATAATGAATTTAAAAAATGTATGGAATATTTTTTATTCAAAATATTTATTGTGAATACAGTCCATAAAGAATGGATAAACGTGTAAGCCAATACTGTGTATATTTTAAAATGTGTGCTGCGCAATATTGACCAATCAACTTCCATAATCAGAACTACTTTTTTATAAACTTAAAATCTAATACTGCACCAAGTTGTTAGACATTTCTTAACCATGAATAAATGATGGATATAAACACAGATATACAATGAGATTGTGAGATTAGGTATGTAAAGGGTTAACATCCTCTCTGCCCTGTTTCCCAGCGTGTCTGTGTGCTTTGTCCCATTGTGGTGATCGTGGTGGCTCCTTTACTGCATATTGTGCCGCAGGGCTGTGATTAGGAAAGGCCACTCACTGGAGGGAAATGTCATGTTTACTTCTGTTCCCACACACACCCTGCATAATGAGCAACACTGTACCACACCACAGCACTGTACTGGGCCAATAGGGCAGCCAGGGGTCCAGCTGGACTTTCACTGCATCTGAGCTGTTTAGCAGAAGTACTTTCCAACTGGACTACTTCCTCCAAGTGCAAGGTTTGTATCCTCATATTGCCACCCAAAGTTATTTTCTGCCATTCATGCATAAATTATTGTGCATACCCCTGCAGAACTGAAATAAAATGATATAAATCAAATTTTTGAGTGCACACAAAAATAAAAATTGTATTGTGCGAAAAATAAAAAATATTCTAGTGCACAAATTTTTTTTATTTCTAAGTGTGCTAAGAAAATCAGGATATGAAAAAAAAATCTTAATTAAATCACATGAAAATTATGAAAAGTATAATCATTAAACAGGCAAAAAGTGGCTTTAAAAAGGCATTATTGAACATAAGCCTGTAGTGGTTAAGCACCACTATTCCCACATTTCCAATATAATGTTTTAAAGGACTGACCCCTTAATTTTAAGACCCCCTATTCCAGAAAATGCACTTTAAATGTTATTTAAACATAACTATGTGTCAGGAGTGTGTGTACAGAACCACCCCAGAATGATAAAAATCCATTCATTTTTTTAAATCCCCAATAAACCTCAATAGTCCTCTTGAACAAGCTGTTGGCATTCTCCAAGCAAACTGACATCACATTGATTAAGCCCTGCCCATGACTGCTGATGGACTCTGCGGTCTCCGCCCTCATCGATTGTACACTGTCCGCCATTGTTTTCATATTGTGGCAGTCGTGGCCCAGTGGTTAGAGAGTTGGACTCATGACCAGAAGGTTGCTGGTTCGATTCTCAGGGCTGGCGGGTAACGGCTGAGGTGCCCTTGAGCAAGACACCTAACCCCCACTTACTATACAAAATGTACAAATGTATAGTACAATGAAATGTAAGTCGCTTTGGATAAAAGCATCTGCCAAATGCATAAAAATATTGGACTACTTACAGTGAGCCGCTGAAGACGCTGTGAATTAGTTTAATTTTTCAACAGAATGTGCAGAAGACACCAGGTGAAGTCACTTTACATCAGGCTGCATGTATAATGGGCCATGTTTGTAGTGTTTATAGATATGACGTGTTTGTCCTGTGTATTGTTGCTTATAAAAACTGTGTACTTTGTAAAACATAACGCGTGTGTGCATAACTCTTGGAGAGCATTTGGCAGTGTTTCTTATTCGCTTTGTGTGACCATTCTCTTCAGTTTTGTTGTTACTGGAAGCACAGGCTCTCAGCCTTGCGCTTTCCGCTGGAAAGGGGGTGGAGACCAGCAGCTCATTTGTATTTAAAGAGATACACAGCATGAGTTTCCTCACAGGCAAAAATCGACATTTAGGGCACAGTATAATAAAAGATATGTGGTATATTTTGAGCTGAAACTTTACAGACACATTATGGGGATACCAGTGACTATTTTTACATTGTGGAAAACAACCAGGTTACGGAGCATTTAAAACAAATACATAACAGAGTCAAAGTGAAAATATTTAAAAACACACTTTAAAATACTACCTTCTAAATATTAGAAATGAGAAGAAGAAAATGTGAACACATCAAGCCTAAAGTATAGAGTCACTGCTGTAAGATATTTTTTTTGTAAGAAAGCACACGTTTGTGACTTTTTAACAGAGGGGTCTGTTACTCACACACCAAAATCTCCATTAGAAATGGCCTTCAGGCACAGCTTGACTTCTCAACCAGTGCTTTAACATGTCTCAAACCATGTTTGAGAAACAAGAGGCTGAGGTGTAATATAATAGCTCATATTCATCCGGCCCTCAGCCAGACCTGCCCAAAAAGTATCCTGGACGCCAATGGAGACCTCAGACCGAAATAGCTCTAAACAACCCATAAATCTCCATTAAAGCAAATTCAGTTCACTCAAGGCCTGACGTGGCCTGCCTTTATTCCTCAAAACAGGACACCACCCCACATCACAGACCACAGACATGATGCAGCAACAGAAAGATCAAACACACACTATAATCACTTTCAATTACAGTACAGCCACTTATAAAAGCTGAGGAGGTCAGCAGGGAACCCAAAGCTAAGGGCGTTACATTTATTCATTTAAAGGTAATTCTGAATTTAGATGAATTTCAGCTGGTGTCTTTTTCTTTACATCAAAAAATGGATTGAAAGTGCAGACCTTAACATATGCCCATGTTTACAAATGATCAGTATGTCTTAAGCTACATCTCAAATCGCGCACTTATGCACGATTCCATGCATTTTTGTAGCGTAGTGTGAGTAGTCACATTGAAAATCCTAAAAAAAAAAAAAAAAAAAAAAAAAAAAAAAAAAAAAGGTGCACTTCAAGTACCTGGATGATTCGCTTTTTTTACCGAAAATATGAAGTGTGGACTCTTCACACACTCGATTGCAGTTTCGCTTACGTAGCAAAATTTAGTATTCCATTTGGGACAATACTACCATTAAGAAATGTATACACTAGATGGTTGAGTGCATAGTGCAGAGTTTAAATGCATAGAGTATAGTTGTCATTCGGGACACAGCTTTACTTTTCAGCAAATTATTACAAAAACAAGTCAAACTATGAATGTGGAAATGTAAACGGCCATCATATCTGCTTAAAAGGGTGCTTTCATTGGAGCACTGTGCAAAGGTCTTGGACACTTTTAGTTCAGGAGTCTGCGTGATCTGGACTTCAAAATCAAGCCACATGATTACACTACAGAAGAGACTCATGCTTCATTTCGCTAACCAAAACTAACTTCAGTCCACCTAGGAGACAAAAACATCTACAGGGCTGTACATCTAGCATCTAGCACTGTAGCCCCTGACAAAAAATTTTTAGGAGCGCAAGCAGAATATTTAGGGGCACTCCTTAAATCAGCCTGCAATACAATTATTCACATTGTAATGTAATGTAAATGTATGTAGGAAAAAGTACGGAAAGTAACCTGTAATTTAAGGTTTTAAATGGCTAAAAGCTAAAAGGATTGGAGCTTTAAAGGGACAGTTCACCTCAAAAATGTTATAAAATACTGTACCCTTTATGACGTTCTTCAGTGGAACAAAAAAAATACTTCATAAAAAACTCTGAATTAGATAAACTGAATGATTCACCAAACAGCTCCCTTATTTGGGAAGACTTGCAGACTGGGATGCAAAGGCTAAAAGTCAAGTCTGCCCACGAGAGTTTCTTACTTTCATAACGTTGCTCTGCTTGATTGACCATCCTGAGCACATTTAAAGAGACCCTAAAAGTGTACAGGAGAGTCTTGAATGCTATGAAAAACAGCAGTTGGTTCTACTTTATAATTAGGACTGCTAGAAACAATGACCTCACTACATCCACTATGTAGTAAACGAGTAAGCCATTGGCCAGAAGCACAAAAAAAGTGAAATGAAAAAACAGCTTCCAGTGAATAAAAAGCCATTTGGTCCTTTTCTCCTTTCTTTTTATGAGCCACTGTGGATTTTGTCTGCTCTCATCCAAGCAGTGTCACAGACATGGAGAGGAATTCTAGAAATCTCATGAGTGCAGAGCTGAAGAATGCAAACTCTGCAGGAATAAACGAAAAAGCAGATCTGATGAGAGCTGCAAACTGAGTGTAGAAAAAACAAAAAGAGAGGAGAAAAGAGAGAGAGAAAGCAGTCGTAAATAAAGAAGGTTGGTAATGGGAAATTCAGTTAGACGAAGCACATAACTACTGCAGTAAATCTTCTGTTGTATGCATGCCAGAAAATTATGCAATATCAGGGCAGCATTCACTTTAGTTCAAGGGGAAAAAAAAGTATACACAAAGAAAGAAGTGAAAAATTAGCTTTAAAGGTCTCATCGGATAAGCACATTTTTCCTTGCATGTTTGTGACAAAAAGCAGAGCACATTGTGAGATCCCATACTCTACTTTTGCACATGCTAGATCACACACATCACCACAAATTCTTTCTTTAGTGGAGGTTGTGTGTTTTTTATTTGACATTGGCAAGTCTCAAAGATACTTGTATTGTGTTGCAGTTAGCAATTTAGCACTTACATTTACAGCCACAAGGTCAAAAATCTTATGTTTGATTTGTGTTTATTTTGATACATTTCTGCCAGGTGAGTGTTAATAACAATTCTGATAAGTTGATCACAAGTCTTTTTCACTTTGTACCAAAGCACAAAGTATTTATACCTCATTACGACATACAGGAATCAATATGACTGCTGTCAAATATTACAGTCAAGCAGAATACATCACTATGTAGCATTATAATTTGTGTGTGCTACAGTGTGTCTGTTCAACCATCCTCTGCATCACTCTCATTGAGCACCACAGAAAAACAGCAAATAAAATATGCAGAAATGTCTGTGAGCCACATGAAATCTCAGCCAGTCCAGGACCTGACGGGTATCGGGTTAGGCTGCTGTCCAGTGTGAACGGGAAGCATAAAGAGCTGGATTCTGATCAGTCAGGAGTAATTTTTCTGATACTTTTCCACAACTGAAGAACTGAAACAATGGCATACAAGAGACACATCTCCTGACAATATGTGCAAAACTGCTGGTTTCTCTTACCGATCCAACCAAAAGTGATGCCTGTTAATAATGTAATTACACTGTATGCTAAAGTCTGTAATAAATATGTAGGACCCAAACCAAGCCACTGGCCTTTTTCCTCTGGAAGCAGCTATATGATGATGGCAGAGACTTTAGAACCACAGCACGAGAATATTGTTGTGTTTTTGTCATATAAGGCTTAACAGTGCACATGTGAAAGAGATTATCATCCGCAGTTTTTGTGGGTCTTTGCTTCTACTTTAAAAGTGGTAACATGCAGAAAGCCTGTGCACTAAACAGTGTTCTGTAGAGCTCAAAGGAAATCTGGGTCTGTCAACATTTCTATTGTGACACTGAGAGGAGACACTCAACATCACCATATAATTCTATTTCAGCAGAAATTGTGTTAAGACATCAAACAAATCTGCATTTCAAGACGCTTCAGTGGGTTTTTTAAGGTCAATATTGCAATATATCATTATGTTTTGACTAGTGATGCACAATATTACATTTTTGCCAATACTAGAAGCCAATAGAAATATACTATTAGTCTTTTTTGATGACGATAGAATAAAAGCTGTGTCTCCTTTAAGTTTTGTTCTATCATGGCATTATCCAAAAGTGGCCTAAATTGTTAGGTTGTAATATAAAAATTAATCGTTTATTTATGTACATGTCTCGGTTATATTTTACCATATGTAAATTTGGCAAAACTTGTGTTACATTTTTAAATTTTACATTATTTAATATTTAATTTACATAATTTTTTTTTTGAGTGACGTGAATTATAACAATAAAGCTATGTAGCGCCACTATGAATGTATGATTGTGTTTATATGACAGTTCAAACACAATAAGACACGAAAAAGAACTTTAATATCTATGTGCTATATGACAGCTTGTGTCTTTGCCAGGTCTGTGAGAGTGCATGTTCATAGCGCCTACACAAAATCAACACATCTTTTTTTTCTGCAAAGCATATTGGCATAATTTTTCATATAGTATTTATAAGCTAATAACTCCCTATAATATCTGTGTGCCGAGTATATCGTGCATCCTAGTTGTGACTGGAATTAAAATGGATAGTGCTAGCAGATTCCTCAAAAAGCTGTTCCAGTGGCTGATCTGATCACAGACCCATTATTCTGTTTACTTTAATTCATCATTACCTTACTAACAAAACTCCAATAGACATTGTGGCTGTAAGCAGACAGAAACCTGTACCATTAAATTACATTTTGAGCTGTTGAGATTTATTGGGGCATTGCATAACAAGGCGACCTTGGCTGATTGAGTCTTAGGGTTTACCATTCTGACTGGCTAAATCAGATACTCTAAGGGAGAAAAACAAAAACACAGAGGGCATCTCTAAATGTTATTTCACTAAATAATTAGTAGGTTTTAATACTTCATAAAAAAATATGTCCTGTCACCATTTACCAATTTATTTCAAACATTTTTACTTCTGTGGGAAACAAAATGAGATGCTTGACTCTTTTCCATACTAAGAAAATAAATGGGGACTGAGGGTGACGAACTACAAAAAAAATATTTTTTTAAATAACAGGGCTATTTAAATCCACTCCTGCAATTCTGCCGAGTTTCCTAAAGAAAGTGTCCAAACCTACAGGTCCTACAAGGTCTTCTGTAGCCAAATTGTGTTATGTAAAAACCCGTCACGATGCGCCAAATTTCAATATGTAGATGTGTAAATGCAAAGGCAAAAGTTTGCAGCAAACTACTTTTTCTGCTTTTGGCATGTTCAAGATGTCATATCATATATTAGAAAACATTAAATGAAGTGCAGGTGTTGTTTGGACCACATTTGCTCAATAATTTCCATCCTTTCAACCATGAGAAAACTGAGCATGAACGTTCCTAACATCTTTTGTTGATGTTATTTTGATAAACTTCTTTCAATCTCGCAAGTGCAGCTTTAGAATGATTGGTCTGATTGATTAGAACATATGCTTAAAATAATGTCATCTGTTCTACATGCTTATGAATGGCATGGGCGAGTATTTATTATGGTTTTCATCTTAACTCTCAGGCCATGAAGTAAACACACAGGTCTGAATTATGCGGTCTTTAAATAAGGACTGCATTAGGGAGTGGTGGCAAACAAGACTGATATGGAGGTGTTTCTTTCGTGCAGGCATAAGACAGTTTGGCTTGTGGTTCAACACTCTTCCAGCAAACCCCACAGCACATCCAGCATGAGCACGCGATTCCTCATCTAAATTCAGGTGTTATAACATGCCACGTCCATCTTGAATCCTGAGCAGATTCATTATTTTTTAAGCGCCTGTGTCATTCCAAACACAGTCAAGTTGGTGTATGCTGTGAAATGAGACATGTAATGACATGCGTTTCCATAATGGGGTTTGACAGGTTCAGCCAACAGCATATCCACATGGCATAAGGCCCAGAATTCCATGGCGCGCTCCTGCTTTCTCACTTTACAGAGCAAACAATCCTATTAAGATACTCCTCTATTTACCGGTGTTTGTATCCATCAGATGTCTCTCTGAGTTAACAGGCGTCAGGTCAGCGGGAGGATAGATGATGTATGACCTGAGATGAGTAGCATTATCTCGTGAAGTAGTCTTCTTTGGGTAAACTCATTCTCTGAAGCGAAGATAAAAGGTGTGTTTCAAAAAGACCCAAAGCGGTGCATTTGTGATTACAAGCACTATATAAAAACATTCTCAAAGGAAAGATTACCAGCAGGATGCTTCAGAGGCATATGCTAGCTGCCTTCAAATTTCATTAATGTAGGTGAAAACTTCTCTCCCCTAGTTAAACCAAAAATTGTGTCAACAACTTCAATATACAAAAAAAATGGATTAAGTCTCTTAATTGTCTTTTAAGTTATCGCCAAAAGCCAAGTGCCGAATCGAGTCCCACCTCATGGTCCATTTCCAACTCCTTTTCTTCTTTCTCAACTCATATCCTGTCAATAACACTAAAAAGGTCATAAAATGTAAAAAAAAAAATGTCTCTTTGCATTGTACACTCTTAGAACAAAAGGTTCTTTGGGGTTCTATATTGAACCATTTTGTAAAATGTGGGTTTTTTTTGTGTTGAAAATGCTTCATGAAATCAAGATGTGGTTTGGGAAGAACCTTAATCTAGAGACTGCTCTTCACTTTCTGACAATGAACATCTTAAATGTGGCGAGACATGGAATCCACTAACTGTGTAAGTAACTGTGTTTGGTCTGGAATTGGCCAGATGGGATAGGAATGCACAGAACTGGGAATGCACCAGAACTGAATTAACCAGAATTTATTTTATATGATAATTATTAAAAAGTATGATTGTTTGATGAGTACTTGTTGATTGTATTCCTTACAGACCCTTAACTTTTTAGTTTATCTCAAACTGTGTGCCATTAACTTTGTTTTTATGTTTACAGTGGTGTTGCGGACATGGAGAGGAATGCTGCACTGCTCATTTAACCATTCTTATTTAAGAAAATAGCAGATTTCTCTTCTGTCTGAATGATGTAAGTTTTAAGATGATAAGTTTCTGTGTTTTTGATGTAATAATAAATTAGCGAAAACAGAAAATCTAAATAAGTTTGTTTTCTCAGTAACTTAGTAGATGTTAAATGTTTTCCCAACTTACAGGCACACACCAACAATAATTATTTATAAAACTAGACCCCTTGTTGTAAAGGACCAGCATTAGAATGGATGGATGGTCAATATCCTGACTGAAGCCGTGGAAGTGACAGAGGAACTGAAGTATCTCTTAGCTGTCCATTCTATATGCTATTCCTTTGGCATATGCGAAAACCTTCATTCACACAGTACATTTCATTTAGAACCATTTGTTTTTAACTTTTTAGTGGCTATAAGTCTATCCTGGTTCCCAAATTGTACAACCATATTTATAAAATATTATGAGTTGTTTTGGCATAATGAACCTTGTGGCTATTGGTCAGTTTGTACATTTGAAGACTTCATCGGTAATGCTGTTATGATTTTGTGGTTGAATGCGAAAATTACCTTTAGTGTTGTTTCACTAATAATAATTCTTATAGTTAACACATTTCTTAAATTCTTATGTATTATTTATTTAGGTGCGATTATTTTCATTATTTCTGAGTTATATGGGTGTCATGTTTACAGTCATTAAAATCTGTTAATATTTTGTAATCAAACGGTTGTATTATTTTTCCCAAAAGTAATTCTCCTGTGGTTATTTAGGGCATTGACTGCCTAGTAGGATTTTTCTGCAGTTTTTCAGCACAATTTAGCCTCATCATAGAACACAGTGAGACGCAGAAATTGTTACGCTCTGATATTGGTTCAGCATGAATCCAGGATCATGGCCTAGTGCCATGTCCGTGGTTCTTGCCTCCATACCCAATAATAAGTCATGGTTTTACAATTGCTTTATGCATAACTAGAGAACACCGAAGCACAGGACTAGTATTGCAAGAAGGATAGGTGAAGAACGTTACACTTATGTGCCACATCATCAGTTGTGTACCTCGGCCTCATTAAGCAGTGATGCGCTGGATCCTGATCATATTAACCAGACAAGGCTCAAGAGTTTGCATTGGAACACTGAGTATGCAGCGGAGTATGGAGCAAATTAAAATAACAATTCTGAACCCATATGGAAACAAGACTTTACTGACCACAGGACTGTACTCAAATAGCTATCCTTTCAAAAAGACTTGACTGAGTCATGTGAGAGACCATACTGGACACAGATAAATGTACTAAATGTAAAGTACAAATGTTTTTATATGCCAACCTATCCGTTAACACAAAATAATGCATAATGTGAAATGCAACATGAGCCAAAAGTAACCAGCGATGTCCTGTACTGAACAGAAAAGTTACAAAGTACATTAAAAAACCCAAATGGCATGTTAAACATTTAACCAAGTATGTAACATGATTGCATGATTAAAAACATGTAATACAGTTGTAATATGTGCTGGTAACTTTTGACTTATGTTGTCAAAAGGTTGGCATATGAAAACATTAACTTAACTCGCCTGTTTGTTCCGCTGAATGATAACAACAAGTTATTAAATACTCGTTGTAAAATGCATCAGTTTCCAAAGGAACCGATTTTCCTTAAGTTGTTTTCAAATGTACACTAAATGCTCATTCAAGAGCATTTTCAAAAAGCTAATTTTTCATTGACAAAAATGTTGTCTCAGTGTGGCGAAAAGGCCAAAACGGAGAGAAAAAAATGTTGTCAACGGAAAACGTATTAATGTGCCGTAAGTGTGATTTACCTAGAAACCAGAATATTGAATCGAATTAACAATATCTCATCCACTTTATGACTGACAATTTTATGTTTTTTTTCTTTTATTAAACATTAATAAACTTTGCCTTAACACTAATGTCTTTTTTTCTATTTCGAAGTGGTGCATTGCATTTGGTTTCAACATAAGTGAGAATTTGTCATCAATGGCATTAAACTTGGTGTGAATTTTGTAAATTTAAGCATTACAGAATTTTTACTAAATGCTGACTTCAATTTCAGTCTGCTCCTCTTGCAGACTCGGTCTACTGAAACAAATCATATGGAAATTCTTTCACAGGGCTTTTAATTGTTTGGAGCTAGATGTGGTAATTTTATATTGAAGAGAGTCGCTGGAAGATTCTTTCTCAGATTTCAAAAGCAATGGTATACTGGTTTAGAATGGAATATTGCAAGTAAAGGCAGATTTGTAATTTATAGGTGAACTAATCCTTTATAGCAAAACATTAATTGTGTGAATAAGTACAGATCCATGTCAACTTCAACAGTTTGAGCTAGTCAGAGGACAGGCACGATATTTTCAAAACATCCTGGCAGCGTAAATCTGAATAACGGATGGACAAAGCAACCTTCCACAATATATCATCTAGGCTGCTGGTCTGGCAGGGCAAACTGGCCATTTTGTTTATCCTTTCAATAAACATTCATTACATTTACTGAATAGTTCCAGACACAGCTTTCAGTTTAACTGCAATTTATGCCGATTCCATGTTATAAAGTAACAGAAAACCAAAACAACATGTTCCAGATATGTGTTGTTTTTATGACCGCAGACAGGAGCTGTGCCTTAAACATGCAGGGAACAGAAATGAATATGCATGAGGGAGAATGGGCAGAATCTGCAATTTGTAGATTTTTGTAATGCCTTAACAAGCAACATTTTAGACTAAGGGCTTACTCACACTGCCCCAATCGAACCGCGCCTGGGCGTGTTTGACGACTAAAGCCTGGTTCGAGCGACCAGTGTGAGCGCTCGCAACTACGCTCAGACTCGGTTCACTTCCACCTCCTGGCCTGGTTGAAAGAGGTGGGTTAGAGCACCGTTTGGTTTGGAAAGGCGGCAGTGTGAAATTGAAAGCATGGCCTAAGTGATGCGACTGTTTATGTTCCTTTTTTCGGGCACGATTGAGAGCAACATGGCTAAGTGTGCATAAGCCCTAAAACACCAGGAAATATTCTAATTACATTCTCTTTGAATAAAAAATACCACCAGACTCCTCCCAGAATGTTTTTGATTTCTCCATAAATAACACACTGACAAGCTGATGAGTTGCATCAGGTGTTTTATATAGGAAGACAGCTAATACATTCTGGGAGAGGGACCCAAGGACTGGAGTTGAGATGCACTAATCTAAATCATGGTCATGTCCTGAAAAGTCATTTTTAAAAATTCTAAATGTAAGCAGCACAAATTCATGAATGTCAACTGCAGATTTCAGCTGTGACAAGATGTTACAACCCTGAAATATCATGACAATTTAAAGGGAAAATTAGTCAGTATAAACACTTTAAAATATTAAAAGTTAATCATTATTTTGTAAGGACAATCACTTTAAATCGATTTAAATAAAAACTTCTTGAATACTCGAAGTTATTGCTCAGAAGGTGTGGGAACTATCAATATTACTTATGAGAAAGTATATGTGGGCCTTCAAAAACTATTCAACACAACACAACTCAACAAACCTAATTTAGAGGCAGTACATGTGTGCGCCATCCAGTAAAAATTCAAATAACATGTAGTAAAGGCCATGACAACATTCTCTACTCGCACGAGCCATGAGTGGAAAACATCAACTGCAGTCAGCAGTTCTTCAAACTTCAGCCGAGTGGAAAGCACAAGCAGGCTCATAAGGCAGAATGGAAATTGGGACCAGCATTGACAGTGGAAAATGAATGAATTGCATATTTAAAATATCTTTATATTGTGACAGTATTTACAGTGCTCTCTTTGGCAGAGCACTTGAAGATTAAATGAAAGTTTACACATCTCTTATCACATCTTCTGAAGTAAAGACTCCTCACATGCTTCTATTTTACAACATTTACTGCAATCTTTTCAAAGATTACACATTATTGACAAATAAAATATATAGACAAAGCACACTTAACCCTAGCTAAATAGCACACCGGTGTAAAGATCATTATAACAGCACTAAAATGTATAGTGTGTGAAAATTTTCGTGGTCATATTTCCCCTCAAAAATCATTATGCGAAAAAATAGTTTTCCTAATGAAAATGAAGCCTGTTTTAAGACTACTTGTGTCTAGGCAATATGATTTTGATTAGTGTATTATACCACAGTCAAAATGAATAACAAAATCAAAGGACCAAGACATTTTCCAAATACATCAGAACCGTGTGTAGAGTAGTAAACTTAAAAATCAAACTCCCATTAGGACATCTAGTGGTGTTGACTGGTATCTGTGCACAGACCATTTTAACACTTCTCTACTTAATAAATAATCCCAGACACGGAAAAAAATAAAAAGACCATTTAAAAAAAAATTCTGTTTTTTTCAAATGTATTATTTATAGGTATGTGTTTAGATAAAATGATAATTTTTGTTTCATTCTGTGAACAACTAACAATATTTCTCCCAAATTTCCAATAAAAATAGCTTATACTTGCATTTATTTGCAATACAAATTAAAACAGAAAAAATGCTCTGTATTTTTTTCAGACCTCAAATACAGCAAAGAAAACAAGTTTATATGTTTTACAGTTTTCATGTGTCTTGTCATGCTGTCAGTCTTTCACATTGTTGTTGGATGACTTTGTCACTCCTGAGGTTTGAATTTGTTGAAATTCGACAGACACTGAACTGGAATGGCCAAAATAATTTAACAATCTAGAAATGCTATTTGAAAAAAAAGATTTGGAATGGTCTCTTAATTTTTTCCATGGATATTAATCTCCATACAACAAGGTAATAAAATCAGGTTTAGCTTACACACACATTTTAGCAATTACTGCTCTTTACATTCAAACCTTGGTCCACAACCTGTTTGGAAATACTGTTTGTGAGCAGCAAAGACACAATGAGCGGTTTAGCTTCTTTACTGGAATGGTTACAAAAGCTCATCCAGTGGATCTCATGCATTTTACACTGGTCGTCTGCATTTTTGTTTCCTCTTTCAATGAGATGAACATCTGGCATCAAAATGTTTCTACTATGCACATTGTTTTTAAATTTAAGTTAATAGAACACAATCAGGAAAGATCAGGAAAAAACAACTTTCCCTGTATTAAGTTTGCTATGGATTGATTCATTGAGAAGGTTTCTCCAAAGAGGTCTCTAGACACTTTAGTGCAGGGATTTACTAACTGGGGCCCTGTGGTTACTATAATAGCACACCTTTTTTTAAATTAAGGGAAAATGTCTTCCTGCAGCCACTAAATATAACCTTGAACCAGCTGAAGGTAACCGAAAATGGAAGCAGATTGTAGGTCATTCTATTCTATACAATGTGGAAATAAGTTAAGAGTTGCAAAAAGAACACATAAAAACACTTGAAAAGTGCATGCGTGAACAGTGAGGGGTTATAGTGGTTTAATATAATAACACACTATCATGTTTCATGGAGGCAGTTTATTAAGGCGACACAACTGAAGATCAGCTCCTATCTAACAAACACATCTCTGTCTCATTCCCGGGTCACACTGCCAAAAAAATACTGCATCCACAGATTTAAAGAGACGTACCGCTCTACAGGTGCTGGTCATATAATTAGAATATCATCAAAAAGTTGATTTATTTCACTAATTCCAATCAAAAAGTGAGACTTGTATATTATATTCATTCATTACACACAGACTGATATATTTCAAATGTTTATTTCTTTTAATTCTGATGATTATAACTGACAACTACTGAAAATCCCAAATTCTCAGAATCTCAGAAAAAAAATTAGAAAATTAAAATCTCAGAAAATTTGAATATTGTGAAAAGGTTCAATATTGAAGACACTTGGTGCCAAAACTCAAATCAGCGAATTAACTCAAAACACCTGCAAAGGCCTTTAAATGGTCTCTCAGTCTAGTTCTGTATTCTACACAATCATGGGGAAGACTGCTGACTTAACAGTTGTCCAAAAGACGACCATTGACACCTTGCACAAGAAGGGCAAGACACAAAATGTCATTGCAAAAGAGGCTGGCTGTTCACAGAGCTCTGTGTCCAAGCACATTAATAGAGAGGCGAAGGGAAGGAAAAGATGTGGTAGAAAAAAAGTGTACAAGCAATAGGGATAACCGCACCCTGGAGAGGATTGTGAAACAAAACCCATTCAAAAATGTGGGGGAGATTCACAAAGAGTGGACTGCAGCTGGAGTCAGTGCTTCAAGAACCACTACGCACAGACGTATGCAAGACATGGGTTTCAGCTGTCGCATTCCTTGTGTCAAGTCACTCTTGAACAATAGACAGCGTCAGAAGCGTCTCGCCTGGGCTAAAGACAAAAAGGACTGGACTGCTGCTGAGTGGTCCAAAGATATGTTCTCTGATGAAAGTACTTTTGCATTTCCTTTGGAAATCAGGGTCCCAGAGTCTGGAGGAAGAGAGAAGAGGCACAGAATCCACATTGCTTGAGGTCCAGTGTAAAGTTTCCACAGTCAGTGATGGTTTGGGGTGGCATGTCATTTGCTGGTGTTGGTCCACTGTGTTTCCTGAGGTCCAAGGTCAACGCAGCCGTATACCAGGAAGTTTTAGAGCACTTCATGCTTCCTGCTGCTGACCAACTTTATGGAGATGCAGATTTCATTTTCCAACAGGACTTGGCACCAGCACACAGTGCCAAAGCTACCAGTACCTGGTTTAAGGACCATGGTATCCCTGCTTGTAATTGGCCAGCAAACTCGCCTGACCTTAACCCCATATAAAATCTATGTGGTATTGTGAAGAGGAAGATGCGATACGCCAGACCCAACAATGCAGAAGAGCTGAAGGCCACTATCAGAGCAACCTGTGCTCTCATAACACCTGAGCAGTGCCACAGACTCCATGCCATGCTGCATTGCTGCAGTAATTCTAGTTACTACATTTCGTTGCCTTGTACTTGTACATGTGTAATTACAATAAAGTTGAATCTAATCTAATCTAATCTAATTCAGGCAAAAGGAGCCCCAACTAAGTATTGAGTGCTGTACATGCTCATACTCTCCATGTTCATACTTTTCAGTTGGCCCAGATTTCTAAAAATCCTTTCTTTGTGTTGGTCTTAAGTAATATTCAAATTTTCTGAGATACTGAATTTGGGATTTTCAGTAGTTGTCAGTTATAATCATCAAAATTTAAAATAAATCAACTTTTTGATGATATTCTAATTATATGACCAGCACCTGTATTAGGCTGCTGCTCTTTCACAACAGTTACTTATTGCACTGGCAATGCTGGATAGAGCTTTTACCCATAGATAACCAAATATCACCATCATACAGACCAAAATTATATATTTACATAACATATATACAGTGCCTTGCCTCAAATCTTTATATTTAGAGCGAGCCTCAAATCTTTTTGGGTATGATGTGAGAAGCTTTACACATCTGCATTTGGCAATTTTCTGCCATTCTTCTCCTCAAACCCTTTTAAACTCTGTCAGGATAAATGGGGACCATTAGTAGACAGACATTTTCAGGTTTCTACAGAAATTTTTAATTTGGTTTAAACCCAAGTTCTGGCTGGGCCACTAAAGGATACTGATTTGTCCATAAGCCACTCTTGCATTGTTTAAGATTAGTGTTTAGAGTCACTGTCCTGTTGGAGAATGAACCTTCTGCCCTGTCCGAGGTTCTGAATGGTTTTCATGATCATTATCTCTGTATTTAGTGCCATTGAGCTTTCCTTCTACACTGACAAGTCCCCCAGTTCCTGCTGCTCAAAAACACCCCCACAGCATGATGCTGTTACCACCACACTTCACTTTTGGGATGGTATTGTGCAGGTGATGAGCGGTGTCTTATTTTCTCCACACATGATGCTTGAATCTGAGATTTATCAAACCAGAGAATTTACTTTTTCAAAGTCTAAAAGTGTTTTTTTTTTTTTTTGCAAATTTCAGATTTTTATGAGGAGAGGCTTGAGTCTAGGGCTGTGACGGTGGCAATTTTTTACCACCGTGGTGTAATGGGCAAATTAACGTGCGGTGGTTGGTAAATATATAATTTAATCAAATAATACATAAATAATATTTAAATTATTATATTTGCGTGTAGCAACCACATGATGAGTGAAGGAGATATATAAACCTTATTTAAATACATTTTGAAATAGGATATCTGAAATAAATGAGGATGAAACATCCGTCCGTGTTTAATGCGCAAATTCATCAGTGAAACGGCACACTACAACATATAAAACATTTAAATAAACATCAGTAAATAATGGAAACTTAAATACCAGAAAGTAAAATATTAAAGAGGGCACAACACACACAGTTTCTGCCAATCTCATGTTAATCTTGAGAACCTATACAGTAGTATTGCATACATAGTATCTTCGAAGAGTATTTAGTTTGATCACATTTATAAAAGAGAGATACAGCTGTATGATTATTTACAGAAAAATGCAAGCTGCTGGAGGCAAGCAGGGGGGACGGAACTACAGCGTGCGCACACAACATGTGATGTTAACATTATGCACGTATGAGCTGATTGCCAAAAACACACACATAGGACTTAGTTTTACTTACCGCGTGCGGTTCGTGTCCGACATCTTTTAGTCTATCAGTTTAAAACGATCTCCAAATCCAGCATTATATTCACCGTTTATATAACATCCATCACTGAAATGCCGTGAACAAACAAACTACTGACGTCTCTCACTATCACAAGAGTACGAGCTGCAGTGCAGGCTAAGTGCAACCGAGTAATAATAATACATAAATAATTATGTGCAACCTAAGGCTAAGTGCAACCGAGCTTGACGCAGCGCAATCAATCTTGATGTTAGATGGGTCTTACGATCGCTCATTGGTTGGCGTGTGGGCGGGCTATTTCTTTTGTCCTGCCTTTTTCGGGAGAATTGCCTAATAAAAGGAACAGATCCTTGTAACAAAACAGGGATCCAGACTTATAAAAAACTTTCTGAAACAAGTTGGAGTGCTGGGGGATTGAATCAACCACAGAAATACTACGTCATACGTCCAACCCCACCTTTAAATAAAAAAGCATTTGTTGCAGTACCAACTTCAGTCTTTCGCGTTTTAACCCTTACATCCCTTAACAATTCCATTTGAAACAAACTGTTTAAACCTACCTCAGCTTTTCTATTCAGATTGCCAAAAAAAGTTACCTTTTCCTACTCGTTGATGTAAAACTAGCATGTTTACATTGTCCAGATAAAGATGTGTACAGCTGCACTAAATGCGCATAAGATGTGCTCAAAGCACAAATGAATGTCATAGAAGCTTCTTTTTTTTGTATAAAGATCAATTGCAGAACCCGCAGAATGTTTTTTGTTTTGTCATTATCATGTATGGATTGTAGATTAACGTCCAAAAAAGTATGTTAAAGTTGCTAAACATAAGGCAGCAACATAGGAAAATGTGAATAAAATGAAGAGGACTGAATGTTTGACAAAATGTATACTGATGTGCATGTTAATAAACAATTTTAGGCTAAACCTTTAATATAACAACAACACTGTAAATGATGACAGAATGTGAATATTGGTAGATTGTGTGTATGTGGTCATTTCTTACCTTGCAAACCGTGTCTATATCCCACGGTAAAATAGTCTGCAAGTCAATGACTTCACAGGAGACACCCAACTTCTCTTGTGCCATGGAGGCCACTTCCATCATCACATGCACCTGTGAGTCAACACAGAGCCATACAAAAAGATTTAGCAATAACCTACAGCGTGTTTCTACAAGAAAAAGAATCTATTTAGATGCACCAATACAAAAACATTTTTTTCCTAAATGACCATGCAAAATAAGAAAAACATCTGTGAACCATGGGTGACACAAACTGATATTTGTTATGTATGAACAAAAGGTGCTGAAATATTCCTAACATGTTTTAGCTATATACTGGAACAAAATTTCTTACATCATTAATATTTAATATATTCCATGGCCCTGGTTTGTTTTACACCATGACGAATGCTATTTGGAATAAACTTCCAATTGATTCCTAAAATGAACCACTGGACCTTTAACTCCTCTATGCTATTTTTAAATCCAGCACATAAGCTGTTCAGCAGGATGAGCCTATGAAGTGTCTGTACACACAGAGAGCTTTTTAAATCATAATCCTAGGTTGAACACAGGTTCTCGCAAGTTTATTAGCCTATAGGAGCCCCCCAGCCAAAAACACATCAGCGTACCAAGACGTACCTGTGTTCCCCAGGCAATCAGTGTGAGATCACTTCCTTCCTGCAAGACCTCAGCCTGTGAGAGAGGGACATGATAGGCCTCCGTGGGAACTTGCTCCACTGCAGAACAAAATGAAACATTCAATACAGAGTAGCTCATTTATTTTATTTGACATGATAAATGTTTCACTCTGGTTTCTAAAGATTTTCTAGATGGGATGCTAAATAAACATCAAAATGTTAAGACAGTCTACTTAATTATTGCAAATGTGTGTCACAGTAGTGTTGTGGTTAGAAATATTAGGGTTTTGGACCACAGGTTAACAAATACCAAACCAGCTTTGAACCCTCCAGTAGCGCATAGCAGCAGCATCGTCGTGCCCCAGGATTATTTTAAAGTTTAAGTTTGAATAGTGTATTCATTTACATTGATAATGGTGGGAAAACGGCTCTATATGCAATGTAACCAAATCATGCTTGTGAAAGAGGGACATGTCGCACATTGACGGAGTGTGCAAAGAAATCCGCCCTGTGTGCGTCAGCACTGCCTATTCGCTGATTAATGTTTAAGAACCACACATTTTTAAATAAAACAGAATATAAATCAAATTTAACCCATCGTCTATTACGGCTTTGAACTTAAGCTCACGCCTGCATCATATACGTGTCCTGTGCTGAATACCTGCGAGTTGTAGACGCAACGCGCGTCCATTTTTATCCGGTGCGCACATGCATTTGAAGTCTCAAATTTAACAATTCTAAATGTCAATTTCGAGGACATTTTGCATAGCATTTTAAAAAGTATAAATTGAACTGAACTAAAGCATACTGTATGAAAGACAGTGAAAGGCTAATTAAAATGCTTATTTTAGCAAATGTTGTATAACGTTTATTTTTTTAAATACACAGATCGTACATAACATTCAGTGGAAGTTAATAAATAAAGATTATTAATTTAGATGGATATGTGTCAACAGCAGGCTTTGAAGAAAAAGTGACAGAAAACTGTTCCCCAGTAGAGCTTTATGTCTAGCAAAACCATTGCATCATTATACCAACACCAAAGAGCGCGCTCGCGTCCACCGGCAACGTTTCTGTATGCATTGCTTAAAGAAACTGGCATATACTGTTAACCATTACGCAGACTGTGAAATCTTTCTGCGAATATTGATACAGTGGAGATGCAGGCTGTCATGTTTTTGGTGAAATGGCATTTCAGAGAATGTTATTCAAAGTTGGCAGCAGAAAGTGTAATGGAAACATGTTGTCTCTACTTAAATACTTTTAGTAGGATGAACTTAATTGATTCAAGTTATTTGGACGTTATTTTGACATGGTTGTTTAGGTTTACTCAATTCAGTTCAGTTCATCATACATTACGTATTTGAGTAGAGATAACATATTTCTGTTATGTGGAACCACTGTCCCAACACTTTAAAAAAGTGAGGGGGCACAGTGACTGAAGTGAGCGAGCAATGCCCCCTAGGGCCCGCTCGTGGCGCCGACACTGGTAACACCAATGGGATTCTTGCAGTACAACAAAATAAAATCAAAGAGTGCGATGCATGGCTTCAAAGTATTTTTGATAAAGTGTGAATTGTTAGGGATGACTGTGATTGGCTGACAGCTGGCAGGTTAAAGCTGAGCTCACTGCTTGGTGGTTTAGAGGTTAAACCTCAGGGTTCATGTGATTAATGAAGTGCAGTAAGAATGCATCTCTAATGGTCCATATACTTTAAAGTGGTGGACGCCTGATTCCTGTTTCAAAACATGCACTCTAATATTAAGAGTTTGGTGGATTGAGACCTTTGCTAAAGACAAAACCTCTGTTTTTATACAAAGCCAGTTCAGAGATTGAGAAGCACAAGCTGGAATGAGCTCAGAAGTAAACACAAGTCAAACTAAGTCAAACTTAACTGCACAACTTGCCCCAAGCGTTTGTGCAAAATATAATAATTATACCTTAATTGAAGAAGATTATTAAGAAATGTCATGCTGTTGATGCCATGCTAGGGCAGTCATGGCCCAGTGGTTACAGAGTCGGACTCGTGACCAGAAGTTCGCCGGTTCGATTATCAGGACCTGCCCACTGCTCCGGGTGTGTGTGTGTTCACGACTTGCAGTGTGTGTGTTCACTACTCACGGATGGGTTAAATGCAGGGGTCACATTTCAGGTATGGGTCACCATATCTGAAAAATAGGTCACTTTCAAATCTGTGATCTGGGGCCACATGTAAGAAAATTGGCAGAATTCATCCTTAAAGTGTATTTAATCTTTTTGAGTTTAGCGCCGTGTTGTTGCTGGGAAAACGCTCTTTGTTTACTACCGCTGTGTCACGTGGTACAACCACGCTTGGTATCGTTTGGGCTGTTTCCGCTTTGTTTGTTGCGGGGTATTAGAAGGCGTGTCCAAACGGCAGGTAAAGTATTTAAACGGAGCACACAGGTCAGTCAGTCAGTAGAAGCATTTAGCAGCAGAAGCATATAGAACCGTGTAAGTGTGTTTAATTCTTGTCTTTTTGAGTTTAGCGTTGTGTTGTTGCTGGGAAACCGCTCTTTGTTTACTACCGCTGTGTCACGTGGTGCAACCACGCTTTGTATCGTTTGGGCTGTTTCCACTTTGTTTGTAGTGGGGTATTAGAAGGCGTGCCCAGCTAAATTCAATTACATGAATCAGGCGGGTATATAAGTTTGAACAACCACTGCGGCAGCAGCAACCTGATCGCGTGAAGACCGAAAAGCGTAAAGACATGCGACTCATCCTGCGCGACTCCACCGAGCAGGAACGTCTACAGGGCACTTTTTTGTATTAACTTTGCACTGCTATATTTATATTTATTTCTTAGTTTTATTATATCTCGTGTATATTTCCTCTTCTCCTCTCTTTACTATGTGTTTTTTAATCCCTACTGTCACTACAACTCGGAAATCATTTGCATCACGCCGAAGGCTACGCAAATCAATACGCTACGCAATAGTTTCACTATCCACAAATGCCCCTTTTACTCTCCCTATAGGCTTGTGGAACTGCCAATCTGCTGTGAACAAAGCTGATTTCATTAAAACTTTTGTTTAACACTCTGGTCTTACAATTATAGCAATTACAGAAACATGGATCAAACCAGAAGACTCTGCCACTCCTGCTGCCCTCTCCAATAATTACACTTTCTCCCATAGTCCTCGCACAACAGGGAGGGGTGGAGGGACCGGTCTACTTATCCCTAATGACTGGAAGTTTATGTTTCCACATCAGCAACCCATAAGTCTGGTAACCAACTAGATCTTATCTACACACGCTACAGCTCCACTCATCACACTCGGGTCACCCCGCTGCACACGTCTGATCATTTCCTCGTCACTCTCGATCTTGACCTAACCTCTCCAGACACTGCACACCTCTCCCTACTGGTCACTTTCCGGCACAACCTACGTACACACTCTCCCTCCCGCTTATCCTCTGCTGTCTCTTCCACGCTGCTTCCATCGGAGTAGCTCTCTCTTTTAAACACCAACAGCGCCACTGACACTTTTTGCCCCACGTTAAAATCCTGCCTAGACAGCTTGTGCCCCCTTACATGTAGACCAACCCGCGCATCCACTTCTGCCCCCTGGTTGTCGGATGTTCTCTGTGAGCATCGTGCCGGCCTCAGGTCAGCTGAGAGAAAGTGGCGCAAATCAAAAGATCCTTCTGACCTCTGTCTCTATCAGTCTCTCCTCTCTTCCTTCTCTGCTGATGTCTCCTCTGCAAAAACTGTGAGATCAGCTAAACTTCATGAGTCATGTTGCCAGCACCACCCGGTCCTGTAGATTCATTCTTTACAACATTAGGAAAATTAGACCTTTCCTATCTGAGCATACTACGCAAGTCCTAGTCCAGGTTCTTGTCTTGTCTAGACTGGACTATTGCAATGCACTACTGGCTGGACTCCCCGCTTGCACAATCAAACCTCTACAGATGATCCAGAATGCAGCGGCAAGAGTGGTCTTCAATGAACCGAAGAGAGCGCATGTCACTCCTCTCTTCATTAGGTTACATTGGCTCCCTGTTGCCACCCACATCAAATTCAAAGCTCTGCTCCTGGCCTACAAGACTACCACTGGTTCGGCTCCCCCATATCTTCACTCGGTAATAATATGTTCCTGCACAATCCCTGCGCTCTGCAAACGAACATCGTCTTGTGGTGCCATCCCAAAAAAATCACTTTCGCGTACATTCTCTGGATCCGTTCCACATTGGTGGAATGATCTGCCTGCTGCTACAAGATCAGCAGATTCCGCAGCCATCTTCAAAAATTACCTGAAAACACATCTCTTCCGTCAACACCTGACCAATTAACACTGACTTCTATTCTTTGCTCTCTCTTTTCTACTCTTTCTCAAAAAAAATATATATATATTGTTTGTTGTTTAAGTTGTTTTCGGAACCTAACACAGGGCTGTACGTAAGTCGCACATGCTACGAAAAAATTTGTCCGTGGACATAATTTTGCATAATATTTTTTTGTTTGTTTTTGCATTTAATACTTGTTTTCCATATTTAGAGGTGCGATACGGCTTTTTGAAATATGTCATCTGCTTGTTTTGCGTGAATGTGAATGAGCTGTACACTACACGAATGTGACGCTCGTGCATTTGTCTGCGTCTCACTGTATGACATGAACACATTAACTCCATCTACATAGCTGGTCTGAAATTTTATTTCAAAAGCATTTTACTGTTTGAGACAAACTACAGTCTACCCCACATTCCTTGCAATGACACGTCAAAATAAAAGTCTGGTTAACTTGAACATCCAGATTAAAAAACACTGTATTGTATTATAATATTTACTATAGTAAATTGTATTCTAGTAGTAAATTGAAAAACTATATGAACACTAGAGCATACTTATATTTACTAAGCTAATATTTACTATATTATCAAATTAAAGCACTATTGTATCTGCAAAAGGAGGAATTTTACTGCAGTTTACCATAATAAATAATATAATAGTATACTACAGTATGTGGACAAATATATAATTATTGTATAGTAAAATAATGGAAAACACAGAACTCCTTTAAAATACTAAACTGTCCTTCATCAGTTACCTGCCTATTTATGTGATAAACTACACATAAATATATTTACTTTTTTTTTAATATAACAGACATTTTATACTGGTGCTATAAACCTTTAAACCTCTGTAGCACCAGCGCTATGTGCAAAAAAAGTTAAAAGTATGGCCCTGTAACACAAATGTGGAAAATTTTAAACTACCATGAAATAATTACAATTTATACAAACCTGCCAAACGATTTATTTTCATTGTGTTAGAGTAACTGCTGTAATCAGATAAATACTGCAGCCCAAAAATTAAAACCAAGCATCCTTAAAAAAGCTCTAGTTTGGAGAAAATTTAAGTCATTCGAATGAATTCCTAAGAGACACATAACTCACATAAAACAGAGCAGATCTCTGAAGCAGCTCATGTCAGGAGATACACATACTTACTGCCATTGGAACACCACACTATTATTTTGCTTCCATGAAAGTGGCTCCATTTACTTTTCCACCGTCCATTCATCTTATTTTTTTTCAACCATCTCTTAGGATCTAAGGACTGTGTAATTTAGAGCATTCATTTATTTATTTTACTTTAAACAGTATAGTAGCAGAACCTTTTACCAGTAGAAGCTGTTGACTAAAGCCCTATTCAAAAGATAATTGTTTCTCATGAGGACATAAGTAAAAATAAATCTGCATGGCTCCTCTTTGATAAAACTCATGTGTTCGGACAGACAAAAATAAAAAACACAGTGGAGGGGCGAGTTTGCTAAACAATTCGAATGTTTTCATGTTTTTCTTGTCTTTTTTCTGTTCTTATCATCTCCCACTCTGTGCAGTGAAGCAGTGATCCTAATCGATCGGTCAAGTTAGCAAGAACTTATGTGAATATCTTGTGTGTGTATGTGTGATGCATCTACACGATCACTTCAACAGCCAAAACGTATAAAACTCACCATCTGGTCATCATACAGACACCTATGATATCATTCAAAGCTGTAAAGGATTTACAATTATTTGCATAGATCCACGATAACCACCAAACATTATGCTTTTGTAAAATAAAGAAAGCCAAAAGGATGCACTTTCTGCCATCTTTGAACTGTTTTTCACCATTCGCAGGAGCGCTGCAGGTGCCATGTGATGTAACATTATGTGAGTCACGTTGTGCTGTTTATGTTGTAATTTACAGCATTTTGAATCCATCAGACACTATAATCCCTGAACCTCCTAAAGAGCAACACTCTACAGTGCTTTTAAGTGGTCAGAACATATTTAGGATTTAACACCTGTTAAAAACACAGAAATGTGGATTCAACATAAAGAGTACTATTATTATACTATTATTACTATATGCTTCAGAGTAAATGTTGTATTCGGAATACAGTGATGTTCGGCATTCTTCAATCTGGGGTAAATTGTTAAAAAAACTGTTTGCGAAAATTCTGATTAGAGATGTGTCAATATACTGATATTGACACATTGACAATAATCGTGATAAAAACATGATTATTAGTATTGTGACAATTTTACTCAATTAGAGTTTTGTCACAATGGTTCCAAACCAATGATCTCTCTACATGTATATTTTTGAGTGTGATTCATTGCCCAAATATAAAGACAAATATAAAAGATATGTGCAGTATTGTAATGGGTAATATAATATTGTGACTTATTTTGGCTATGATTCAAAATAAAATTTAAATTTATGTTTAAATATGTAACAAAATAAAGAAATTAGCCAAAAACAGATGTTGGTGTCAAAGTGGGTGAGGGCCGGGGTTACCTATTCTGTTGTCATCATGAACCAGACAACAGGTGTCAAACAAAATCCTTTAATACAACTTTAAAACTAATAAGAAATGCTTTTAGTGACCAGTTGTTTTTCTGTACTCTTGACGTTTATCCGAGTAAACAGGCTATTAAATGAGTGAATGTATGCTATTAAATGAGGCTCTTTCACTTTACAAAAAGATCATCATGGGTCCAAAGTAAAGTCTGCGATAATACAGTTATCCATAAATCCAATAAAATGTTTTCCCTTTATATGTAAGTGAATTGGAGAAGTAATCTTTACCAAAGAACTTTCTTGAAATGGATCCATACTTTAGAATAAGCATAGAAATGAGAGACAACTTGGTTTCAGTCACCAGCTGCAAACCATCAAGCAACATTTAAACCAATCACAAAACCCAATTACACGTTTAAACGAATATATGACATCTCCGATATCTCAGTGACCTTATTCATATCTGACCTGCTTTAAGCAACCATAAGGTAGAAATTACCATTCAAAAGATAAGCAAATACCACTGACTGATATCTACAATAGTTTAAACGTAATCGACTGTGTGAGTACACGACATGCGTATTTATTCTTATGGTTTATTTTGGAACTGACAGTAGGTGGAAAACCACTTCTGTTAATCGTCCGCTGCAGACAATCTCAAAATGACCCAATACTAACCAAAACATCTGCCAGGTCGATGTACCCGTCTATTGCTAGCTTTTATTGTTAATTGTGTAAAAAGTGCTAAAGGTAGTATACTGCACTGCATTTAACATAGCTGAACATGGATTATAATGTATCTCTTCTCTGATCACTGACCTGCTGCTCTGTACAGTATTTTGGGCTCAAAGAAGATGCAGGGGTTCTGATCAACAATGCAGGAGATGAGGAGACCCTTAGCCTGGACTGGACCTCTCGGCACGACAATCTAAACAAGAAACATATCATGTAATAAAGAAAATACACAATGACTCTAATTTGTAGGGGTCCAAAAGATAAGCTAAGATAAAGTAGTGTGGAACAAAGAATAAATCTATTTACAGATTCAGTTATTGACTGTGTTACTGTGGAGGTAGTTTCAGAAAGAATGGCTCATAGCCCATTCTCTAACCATCTAGCAAGAGACACTAGCAGGGGGCTAAGTTAAAGGGACTGACCAAAACGCAGGCAATCCATAACTTACCCCAATTTGCAATTGTAAGCTTATAATAATGAGTCTTAATTTGAGATGTCAGGTCAAATTTAGCCGGAAATATCATGTGACTTCAACCCACGTAAAAAAAGTATGTAAAGTAACCTGCAATTTTGTTTTATACAGAGATGGCAATAGAGGCAAAAGTTACAAATTGCAGCTTTCAGCCACAAAAGTACCAGATGTTTTGCAGCTGTCAACTAAACCACAATATTTGGGTAAGTACCATGTCTGTGCCATTGTTATAATCTTCAGGTAACTAACTTTAAACATACTTGTGTTGAGTGTTTTTCAGACCTTCCCACTCCACAAGCTGGAAAAAGTAACTCTTATAGAGAGTTGTTTAAAGAGTAAAGCAGTGGTGTGGTCTCTGACACTGTATGTCTGTAAGCGTGCTAAAGTCATAAAAGGAGGCTAAATCAAACATAAACTCTAAACCAGGGCTTCAGACAAAAAAAATTTATATAGGGAAAAAAACGATGCCAAGAGCCACATGAACTTACATTTTTGTACTTCTGCTCACATCAGGTCTGTTTTTCCTCATAAGCAGGGCCATACAGGCTTGCTTTGTTAATTCCGAACTACATTTTTGAAAGAATCTGCAGAATTCTGTGGAATAGTTTTAAATGTGTGGTTTGCATTTAACCAAAAACATAACAAAAGAGCACTTTTTCCAGCACATCCAAAAATTATATTAAAGGAGAAATATTGCCAAGCTAAACCAATATTATTGTTTGTATTTGATGTAATGCAATGTGTTTATACGTTTTAAGGAGGAAAAAACGCATTATTTTCCACATACCGTACATTTTTAAGTCTCCTCTATGCCCCGCCTTCTGAAACGACTCGTTCTGGCATATATTGCCTCATGTGTTTAAGTGTTGTGTGCTCTGATTGGACAGTTGAGCTGTGCATTGTGATTGGCTGAAAACCTCCAACCTAAAAGCGGAACTTCCAGGACGAGGCCGAGTGTCAGTTTATCGCTTCTCTCTCTCAGAGATGTTTTGTTTCATAACAGTTGTAAACACAGTATGCTAATAACAGCAGTGTCCGATTAAACAAGCAAATTAAAACCGCATGAGGCCAGACAGTGCGTGAAAGCTCACAGCGTGAACTCTCATGCCGGAACGATCGTCAGTTCGCCTCGCCACACACACGGAGTGGATTCGCGTCGGACCAGTTATAATAAATACAAGAACATAAGTGGATAAAGAGTAAAATCGGCATTGGTTTTGCCTTCAAACCTAGTTAGGAGAATGAAATCAATGGGTCAACCAGAAGGACGCTTTACAGAAGTATGTTTTTATTCTAACCGTTGCATTTGCATGGCTGAAGCACCACAGCTGTGATAACTAAAGATACGCCTTCTTTGCATGTACATTTTGCGTGTGTAGGGGCGTGTCTACACGAGCCGTTTCAGGCAGTTCAGGGAGATCAATCGCTTTTATAAAGAATATATATTTTGTTCTGATACTTTGATTTCGGCAATTTTACGTGTCTAATGCATGCATGGGCAACTTGTAACACACCAAAAACACAGGAAAACACGACATTCCGGCCTATTACCCTTTTAAATGATCTGTAGGATATTTAGAGCTGCAATTTCACAGACACATTCTAGCGCTGCAATAGGTCACCTTTAAGTCATAAAGCAGACTAAAGCTCTTCTGTGGAAAAATCTTCTCTCTGGAAAGGCCACAAATTACACCAAATATAGCTTGGAAAAGTTTACATGTGATGAGCATTAGTGCTTCTGATAGATTTGCTCATGTGTTTTATAGCTTTTCTTTTAATCTACAATGTTATTTATCAAAGTGAGAGTTCACCTTTATCCCAGGACAGTGTGCGAAGAAGGCTTCCGGACTCTGGGAGTGATAAAGCGCACCATGACCCACACAGCCCCATGGAGATCTGATGGTCAGGCTTCCACAGTCAAACATGTTTCCCGAGCGGTACCGGTACTTGGCGGCTTCATTTACAATCTTTAAAGTCATGAAAAGTAAAAAAACAGAAAAATGCCTTCAAAACAGCATAAAATGAAAACAATACAAACTCACAGCTGTGTAAGAAAAGACTTGCTAATGCGGTTAAATGTGCCTAAAACTTAGCTTATAAAAAGCTTTTCGTAAACCGAGCATGAAGCCAGGAAATTTTCTTTTAATGCTAACAACAACTGCTTTGAAGAAACTCAAATATAATGTTGAGTTTTACAGTCTTGAACAGGAAGCGTATAAGCATAATTGCATTATAATGATGAACACGAAACAGACTTTGAGAGTCTCCAAAAAAATTAGGTCCAGCTCTGATGCTCATGCCTCTGGTGGGTCATTTTTTGAATGTACAAGAATGTGTGACTCCGATACAGACTGTTTAACATTCTCCTATTAGAGAATCTAGTTGCCTTGATGATGAAAAGAAAACTCATAAATCTTCAGCAAGACGAAGCTCTTTATTCCAAGATCTCAGAGGTGTATCTGCACATTTTATCCTCACATGAAATTAAAAATTAAAGAAATATCAAAGATTAATAATTGTAATTTGAAACCCATTTTTAACCCATTTTGATACAATGTCACTAATATAAATGAACTAGAGTCCAGGGGTAGGCAACGTCGGTCCTGGAGTGCCGCTGTCCTGCATATTTTAGCTCCAACTTTGGAAAAACCTCACCTGTCTGTAGCTTTGCTAATCCTAAAGACACTCATAAGCTTGTTCAGGTGTGTTTGATTAAGGTTGGAGCTAAAATCTGCAGGACAGCGGCACTCCAGGACCGACGTTGCCTATACCTGAACTAGACAGATGCATGATAATGCATGTTTACTTGTTGATTTGGAAAAATGCCTTAACCGTAGGACTTTGAGGGACAGATTTACTAAACAGGGCAAAATAGCGTGACAGCGCAATTTAAAAAAAGTGCCAATAGGAGTAAAAATTTCTGTGGGTGATTTACTAAGGCGTACATTAAAAACACAGGTGCAATATCTCATGCCTATATGACCAACGCAATCTACTAAAGAGCAGCGCAACTTAGTGAATGCTAAAAAAAAGACATGCTTTTTGGGGAATTAAATAAAGCCGCAAATACCAGTACAATGACGAGCGCAAACCTTAGTAAATTGCGTTGCGTGATTCATTTTAATAATCTCCTCCCATAAATCCACCATTAACTCCCATTATAAAGTTTGAAAGAGCCAGCATAAGTGGTATTATAACTCCAACTGCATTATTCTGAAAGAAGAAAGTCATTTCAATTAGGGTGAGTAAAACATGATGAAATGATCATTTTTGGATCCGTGTATTTAACTACTAACATTTAGGTGAAAGGTGTACCCAAACGTCAAGTCCTCCTGAACACCAATTCACAAATGACATGCAACAAAATACAACTACAGCTTCCAAATACAAATACAGATATTACTTGGAATGCATAATAAAAAAACATAGTTTAACTGTTGTTCAAACAACAGCTTACAGTCACAGCTCTAAACATGAATGAACAACTGTCAAACTCATATACTTTTTGTACAGGATGCCTGTAACCATAGTGACAGATTTAATTACATTCACATTACACATTACTATCTGTTTAATCGGATGCACGCACTTACCGGATATTATGTTTCTTGGGTCTGCGCCATTCCTTTCAAGGAAAACAAACCAGCGTGCCTTTACCAGTTGCTTAATGGTGGTTGTGTTGAAGTAAGTCAGAAATGCGCAGGCACTGCACAATTCGACGACATGTAATATTGATTCATGAGTTGAATATGTGCGCTTAATCTGCACAGCATTTAGAACATAACCCGCAAACTGGATAGTGATTTGAAATTGTTACCACAACATCTGGACATGATTCTCATTATTTAATTCACAGTGACCCCTTCCAAAAACTCACAAACTCCCTCACCCCCCCAAATTTTTTCAAACTCATCGGATCTAGATGAATCACTGACGCATTTTGGATCTAAAGATGTGAATTTCGCCGAAAGGTGACAAGTTGGCATCCCTGTTAAAGAAAAACAAGCTTAATGATAATAATAAATCGAGCTCACCTGATCAAACGCTGGGTAAATGTAATCAGCAAATTGAATTTCTGCAATAGCGGTGGCACCTGCAGCAGCCACACCGATACCAAATCCCACAATGCCCTGCTCACACAGTGGGGTGTTGAACACTCTGTCCTTACCTGAGGAGAACAGGGTAAATGTCAGCACATTCTGTCCATATGAGAACTTACAATTAACAGCAGGTGTTTTGTTGAGCCTGCTATTATACAAACTGATGTAAAAGATGTCATTTAATTTGTAACATGGTGCACATGCAAATGATTGTTATATCCTAACACTAATCAAAACAGACTTGAACAAATTAAAGTGTTAACCTCAAACTATAAACTCCACTGGGATGGTTTTCATAATTTAATAATGTTGTAAATCAAAACAGGACAAATATACTGAAACTCACACCAAAACAAAGCCTGTTTTCCAGTCCACCCTTGAATCCAGTACAACCACATGAATTAGATGCAACATTTTGAGTGTAAAATTATTTTCATTCATAGCCAAGCATGAGTATCTCCTACTTCCACTAAAACAATACCCTAAATATTAATCTCTATCGGAAGACCTTCTATGAAACCATGTGTCTAACATTGTCAATATCGCATATATGGTTTATGTTTCTAAGCCGCTGGAAAATGATAAAGCATAGCTACATCACATAGTAGTTTACCCAAAAATTCAGGATAGAGGCCTGTTCACACAAAAAAAGCTTTCAAAGTTAAATTCAACAAATTGTTTATTTAATAGAATTGGTATACAATAAAATTTGACAAACTGTTTATAATACAACTATTATTCAATTAAATAAAAACTAAAAAGGTATTATTAGCCACTAGCCAGACCAATCAACAAACACAGACCGGAAGTTAACTTCAGGCCAGGTACATGTGTCCAATGAAACAATCTATACACAGGCGTAATTTGCGTCAGGCGTAACACTGTGTCAAATTAGCACTGCAACTACTAACAGCATAAGGCAACTGTCTAATAGTGTGTGCACACCAAAAGCAAATTAAATTATTTGCGTGAGTAGTTTACATACAAAAACGTGAACAGGTGTGGAGCAAAATTAATCGATTAATCGTGACAGCCCTAATTTTATTGTTTTCTATTCTATTATGTCACAGACACTGACAACAGACATCAGCTTGTATTAAACATTTTTAATAAAAAAAAGGCTGAAAAAATATGAATGAAGTTTAAAAACTTTGGATGACTATAAAAACACATATTTATCTGAAGACATCAAGATTTCTCTGTCAAATAAGGTGATAGAAAATGCGTAGTGATACGCAACACTCTTTACTTTAAAGTCTGATGATGGGTATTGCAGAGATAATACAGTGTTTATAGGCCTGTGTATTACTGTCTGTAATTCACAGAAAGCAATTTAGAGCAGATTGCAGAGAGCAGACACAGCGTGGACACATTCAGGTGGCCATCAGTGGCATTATGTTACACCTGCGTGTGCATCGCTTATCAGGCCAGCCACTCGCATGCTGCTTCGACATGTCGACCCCTGCATGGCATATCAAAACTGCAAAGGATAAAGGTTTGAAACTCTTATAAAAAAAAGCCTGTTTTTGTCTAACAGAAAATAATACACCCCCTCAAAGGTCAAAACCTGTGACGTCAATGCCAAACAAAATGCACAAACACAGCGAGAGGCATATTGGAATCTTAAATGTGTTTATTTAAAAAAAAATCGCAGAGTGGCTCTATATATAGCATTACTGAGAGCAAAACAGCAGATGTTTATTTTTATCAGTACCATAATGCCTGTTTTCCTGCTTTTTAACAGAATATGTTGCTCTGCGACAGCATCATTTCTACATGTCCTTTGTTATTATTGTATAGACGGTTTCATCTGACATATGAGCTAGCCTGAAGTTAACTTCCGATCTGGTTGGTTATAATCATTTATAATTAATTTATATTAATATTAATGGACATTTCTATTTAACTGTAGATGAATTGGTTTCAATACAATTACAACTACTCAACAGTTATTGATTCTTTGCGGAGGTCTACCGGAAGTTAAGCAAAAAGACATCTGAACTGCACTTGGCCAGATGTTAACTTTGAATTGGAACAGTACTTGGCCAGTGACGGATTACTTTTTAAAAGAACACAAAAACAGAGAAGAAATATCCAGAAATGGCTACTTTCAGGAGTTACATGTGAGATAGTGCTGCCATCCAGTGTTAAACACTGAACATGACTTCAGTTTCACCTCAAGTGACCTACTGTATGAACAGATGATGGTAAACTTACCATATTTATCTCTCAGACCAACTGTGCATCGGAAAACCCCACCAAAAGCGACATCTTCACCAAAAATGACTAAAGGAGAAAGATATTTTTATATTACACCATGAAACACTCAGTTATTGCTAGTTACATGCAAACGTTAAATGTTAAAGTTGAACACAAGCAAATCTAAAAGAAAGAAATGTTTTTTTCATAATATATATGATACTTCCACTTGTATTTTTATACTTATACTTATAAATTTATACTTGATTATATAAAAGGTCTCCTTTTTCAATAAAACACCAAATTAAGCTATCATAAAGTTTATGCAGTTGCTTAGTTCTCACCTCCATAAAGCAAAGTGAATGAATGAAACACCAGCAGAAACTTGTTACAAAAGCAAAAACTTGTTACAAAAGCTTTGTGCAGGGAACTCACCAAAATGTAATTTACTGAAATAAATGACAGCTCAGTAGCGGTTAGAGCATAGCACTAGCAATGCCAAGGTCATGGGTTCAATGCCAGGGATTGCTTATACTCAGAAACAAATGTATAATGTATAATGCAATGTAAGTCGCTTTGGATAAAAGCGTCTGCCAAATGCACAAATGTAAATGTAAGAGCAATGGGGCAGGGGTTTCAAATCAGATTTAATGTCAATGATTATCATTACAGATCATCATTTAAAAATAAATGAAAAAATCTGCAGATTTTAATCACATTAGTAAGATTAGAAATGGGGATGATCAGAGAAGTACAACAAGGCTGCCAGTCAGTTATTCTCACAAAGCTACTAAGAAGACTTAAGAAGATATGGAACAGAGTAAACAGAATGTGTACTTTTGGTATCTTAACAGCGCCTGGAAAAGAAAGAAAAAAACAGAACACGCAAGAAGAAAGCTAAAAAAAATCAAAAAATACCTGCAGTTGGATCACTTGCAAGAGTATTGTCCAGGGCACTGGTTACAGCCTGGAATAAATTCATCTTCTGTGTGGGCCCTGCAAATCAAGAATTCATTGTGACATGATGAGTTAGTTTGAAGCTTTTACAGGACTTCTGTAGTTTGAAAACTACACTTTGAGCACATAAACCGTATGCAGCTGTTTCTACAAGTGTACATATTGAATTCACTGTAGATACCTTTGGAAAAAAGTGTTTGTCAACTTCAGAAATGTAATAGTATATAAGAATACATGAACAGCTTTAAAAAACTGTCATTGTCAATCACTACACTAATGACATGATCATAGTCACAATCATACAGTCTATGGTCACAATGCATCAACGTAGTTTCCTTTACAGCATGACCTGATGAAACTATAAACAACGCTGATCAAAACCTCTCTAAACATCACTACACACACATTCTTAGTTGTTTGCCCACATCAATTTCCATATGTCTAATTTTATAGATTATAAATCATAAACTCAAGTGGCTGAAACAGAGATAAATGACATTAATATATCAGTGTTTCTTGTGTTATAGCGACACAGTGTAACATATAAACAAGGACATTTACCATACTGAGTGGGGACAGGGTCAGGGTGATAGGTGAAGTGCGCTGCATGTCTTCTCTGTGTTTTCGGCTTAGTTGTGCAGTCAGGGGACAGTTTCAAAAGAGTTATCCTCAAACTGCTGTGCGCGGCGCCGGGTAACCCGCTGAAAGAAGACTTAACGCCTGAACTTCGCCAAAGGAGCCGTGCAGCCGCCGCCATTGTGCTGAGATGCAAGCAGGAAAGGCGATGTGACGTCACCGCACTCAAGGACGAGAGCTGCTCTGATTGGATAAACGCATGGGAGGAGTTTTGATTGACACCGCGCGCAAGCTCTGCGCGCAAGGCCTCGTTTGTTCTATTTTTTATGTTTTGTTTATTTATTATTTGGGCCAGAAACAATTGACAATAAATTGTAAGAAAACATATCACAAAATTGAACAATGAAAACATTTTTGACATTTCAGGAAAGGTTTACTATAACATAAATTCAAATCTATCAAATGCAGGGTAGAGGATTCCTACATGCAGTACTACTCTTTTACAATTCAAATGTATGTTGTTGATGAAATATATTTTTGAGATACAACAGGTTAGCAAATAAAAAAATAAAAAAAGCTACAACAATGGCTTTTGTCTGAAAAGCTGTTTAGTTGTGTGTAGGTCAACATTGTGTATCGAAATGTTATGGAAACCTGAGAAATGAGACCAAGATTTGTTTTTTAAAAGATTTGTATTGCTTGCAAACAGGATCAACTCAAAACATAGTGACAAGCATCAGTCTGCATAGAAAACACTCTCTGTTCTTTGCTTTCTTTTCTTATACCCCTCTCCATTATCTACCAATAATTTCTCATTTATATCATCCCTATACACAATGTTTCACCCTTATCCACAGCTCCATCTCTTCTTCATAACACAGGACATTATTCATTTTACGGAAATGTCTGTTCTCTTTTCTCTATCAAGGCGTTTTGTAGGCTTTGCTACAAGAAACAGATCAATCAAAACTCTTTACCAGGTACTAACAATCTCATACTTTTGTTATCATAAGTTCACATATTCTTACATTAGTTTGCACAAGCATCAAAAATAAAAAGTCTCTACACAGCATCATGTCTTAACATAGGCCTACTAGATAAATGTTGCCATAAAAGCTTTGATCCATGTGTCAAATATAAGAAAATTCATAATTGCTTCCTAAATGTATTTATAAATATAACAATGAAATAAAAATTTACATGATCTTTTCAAACTGTAAAAAATATATATTTCCTTTATATCTAATTAATTATGGCTGTTGTTTTTTCTTCATTTTGCTATCACTTTCCAAGATTTTATTTGTTATATAATTTGTTTAATGTGGAAAGTATCAATATTTTCTGTATGAATTGCATAGGTGGATAGTGTAGAGCACAATGCACAGAATGTCATATCCCACAATACAATACATAATAACTATTTTAATTTCCAAAATAACTGAACTCCTATACAATGTTACAACAGTCTAACATACATACATACATGTTAATGTATTTTTAGCATAAGCGTTAACAAAAGTTAACCACTAGTGACAAGTTGTTTTGGTAGCTACAAATTTACCATTGTCTCATTGCAGTAACTCTAGTTTAACCATGATACTTGTAAACTAATATAACATCATTTCTTTAAACTATTAATGTATATTAGATGTCAAGAGGGTAAATTCCACACCAAAATTTGCATTACTACAAAGTTTTAAAATCAGCCTAATCTTAATAGTATAAGTATTTTTGACTCGTTTATTGAATTTTGATGTAAAATATCACCCATACATTTATTAGTGAGATTCACATAATGCAGCCTAGGTAGGTACAGTAACATCCAAAGTTTTGATAGTGACTGAAACAACAGTGCAAAGTTGGTTTATCATCTGGCATGCCATTTTGAATTTAACGTATTACCTTAAAAAATTACAAATAAATACAACATTTGAAATATACCTCAAAAGGTTTATTTGTCATGTACATTTCTCAGATGTTATCATTATAGACTGTAATATGTAGTCAAATAAAAACAGAAACTGTTACACACAGAGAAAAAGGTGGTAAGCAGGATGTTATCTTCTAAACCTTTAAATGATGAATAGTGGTTTTAAGTCCTGGATATCTCAAAAGTGCCATGAAAAATGACCCCGATTTATTTCCACGATGTTTTCACACATTCAGAAACATCTAATTTCTTTCCACTGTTGCACATCTTGGCCAGGTTCTAAAAACAACAAGAAAGATTAAGGTTAAAAGGACTGTAAAATATTATGAAAATTCTGATACCATTTGTTTTATTAACATTTACTGAATGTCAAGCTATACAATACAAGTCATTCTGTTAAAATATATTCCAAATCGGTACTAAGATCCTCTAGTGCTGGTCTTTTGAAATATCGCACAGTAAACTTTAAGCGATCTGGTGGTACTTCATTTAGTCATTATACTCAAAAAATTTGGAATTGTTTATCAAATGAAGTGAGAGAATTCACTAGTGAGAAGTATTTATACTTTAAAAAAGCAAATTAAGATATATCTTTTTAAAATTGCGTATGATAATAGTGGTTGGAGCTGTGTTTAATGCTTGTTTTAACTGTTTTGTTATTTGTAATATTTTGTTTTTGTATCTGTGCAGCACTTTGAGTGACATTTCATATATGAAAAGTGCTACATAAATAAATGTTTATTATTATTATTACAACAAAGCTGCATTCTAATTGTTGAATATTCAGTGCTGAAATGAGAAGCACTTACACTAGCAGCTCTAGCGATACTGTTGGGAGACTGAAGAGCTGCCAACTCATTGAGGATTCTCTTCAAATCACTGTTACACGGTTCTGCTGGCAAACAGATGAGGATTAATTTTAATGCTCAAAAACACATGCAGAAATTGCTGTATTAATGAAAGAGATTGCCATTTTGTAATGGATGCATGAGGATCCTTCAAGTATTCTTTTTGATAAAAAAAACCATACCTGACTCAGGGGGTGGCTGTGGTTGCAACTGCAGATACGGATGATCGAGAAGCTCTGCTATGGAAATCCTTTCTCTAGGATTACGTATTAAACACCTCTGAAACAGACAGTGGATTGACGTTAAGCACTGCACAATAAACAATCCATAAACACTGTTCAGCACTAAAACATATATTCACACACCTTGAGCACATCAAGCAGGTCTTTTTCTGGAATATCGGGAAAATTGATTTCGTGGGACGGGTCTATGATGGCATGGATTTTGGTGATCTGATTGGTGATATTCTGGAAAGGAGTTCTTCCATAAGTCATATTATATAGGATACATCCGAGTGACCACACGTCTCCCTTAGGACTGATCTGTAGACGGCAGAAAAATGTTGTGACCATGTTACAATCTACTATAAATAAAATGTTACTTCCAGCATTGATATTAGCATCCGTCTCACCTTTGACCCTGGCCTTCCATTCGAGGAAGTGTCTTTAATGGCTTCCGGTGGCATGTAGTTTAGTGTACCCACCTGAGGCACAATAAAAGAATGAGAATGAAATCAGTTTATAACACGGTCCAGAAATGTGAATCAACATGACAGTTCTGTTCTGACCTGCGAGTCCTTTATGATGCTGGTCATATCGGGTTGAATGCGGTTGGCGATTCCAAAGTCTATCAGCTTGAGCGAAGCATCGACTATCACAAAATTTGCTGGCTTCAAATCACTGTGGACGATACCTTGTAATAAAACAAGAGAGAGCTGCGAATGATTAAGCTCATTGTGAGTGGTTGCTAGTTTGTTGGTATCCAGTTTTCTGTCTCTTTAGACTACTTCGCAAGATGTAAACACTAGTCCAGTAGCACATCTGGTTTCATTTTTTTTTTTAATCCTACATATACAATTAAATCTTAAGGATATTTTGTTAATATTTTGATCGGCTTATAAATGTTTGTTACAGTTCAAACATGTGCAGTGTTAAAAAACAGAAACAGGAATTTCTTCTGGACCAGCGCTGTTTGCGTCTCCAAAGTGGTCTATAGTATTCTAGTCCATAGATGTGGTTAGGTCTCTACTTTATTGTAGGTCTGGAGAATTGGCCGAATTGACACTTAGGCCGGCAGCTTTAAACAATATAGGTCTACGCTGCTCTTCAACAACAATTAACAATTGTTAATGTCTGTGGCACAGACTAGGATTTGTGATTAAGATGAATATACAGAATAAGCAATAGTAACCACTATAAGCACCACAAAGATTTGTGATTTACATTTAGCATTTGGCAGACACTTACATAGCATTAAACATTTGTTTCTGAGCATGTGCAATCCCTGGGATCAAACCCATGACGTTGGCGTTGCTAGTACATTGCTCTAACCACTGAGCCACAGAATCTGTCAATTTTCCACTATAACAATGGTAACTCATTTTGCTGTATAAGCATTGGAAAGTGGAGAGGAAGTTACCATGTTTGTGGATAGTGTGCACAGCCTCCAGCATATTCCTCCAGTAACATTTTCTCTCCAGTGGGTTGACGGATTTGCGGTTGCGGAGCCAGGTGTTGAGATCCAGGTGGCCACACTCCATCAGCATATAAATATAACTGCTGGTGATTTCACTTTAATCAGACAGGAAAAAACTCATCAGCTGGGTCATCAGGTACATTTATAGGTGCTACGTTAATAACAGAGGATACCGCAGTCATGATGCCAAGGTCAGTTATGGAAAAACGTACTAGTCATAGAGTTTGATGATCTGGTCACTGTACTGTTGAAGATGATTCAAGTGCTCGATCTCATTCTTGTAGCTTTCCACCGCTTGGGCATCAGCTTCCTCTAGATTCACATATTTCACAGCATATGTGTGCTTCTTATGGTCAAACACCTGATAGACCTAAAAATTAACAAAAGTTATTTTATTACCCGATAGTTGTTTGCATGAAATGACAAACACAGTGCAGTTTATTTCTTCTTTCGTACCTTACTGGATCCGCCCCGGCCGATCATCTTGAAAATGAAGAACTGTTTGCCTTTGATTGTGATGGTCTCGCTTGAGAAAGCTGAAGCAGACTGAAGCAAAAGGTCACTCTTAAAGAATTTAGAGTGAAAAGTAGCTCTATAATCTACTTTCATCAACCTATTTGTCCAACTACCCACCCACCTGTCAATCAATCATCCATCAACCAATGTTGTATCACCCACCCTTAATCATGGACACCAGTTTATTAGTATAATAAACTCTGATTATGTTCACCTGAGATGGCTGCTGAATGTTGGAAACTTGGCTCTGGGGGGTGCACGGCAATTGTGTGTGACCCATTTTCTGAGCCGTAGATGGAACAGATACAATCACCGGCCTCTGCTTCACCACAGGAGTAACAAAACTGCTCATCAACAGAGGGAAAGTAAGGTTAACATTACCAAACAAAGCCTGACATCCGCTGCATGTGCTCTGCATTACCTGTTTGCATTTGGGTCTTTGTAGTTGGGCGTCTGACAGCTTAGAGTCGGGTGTATTCGAGGTGCGGGTGTTCTCGTGGCGTGAAGCGAGGATGACGTGGAAACGGAGTCTGCTGGAGGCTTGCAGTCCTAAATACAGAAAAGAACACATTTGTGTTAAACCAATTTCAGACAAATCTATCTGCTCTTATATTTATTAAGTGAAAACATGAAACGGAAATAGCCAGAGTTGTGATCAGACCTCTGGAGATGCATGTCTGTTAATGAGAGCAGGAATCTTCCATTCTGATGAAGGCTCTTTGACAGGGGGCTTCTGCAGCCCTTCAGGAACCTTAATTGGACCTTCCTCTTCCTTTCTGGTTCTTGCTGCTTCTGCAGTTTCTACAAAAGAAAAACATGTTTGCATCAATCTGTTTAACAGAAAAAACTTCAAATACATTAATACCATACATTTACAGCTGCAGCTTACAAATGACATGATGCAAAAATAACTGTAAAAGAGTCTAAAACGTTTCAGCCCAAAGCATCTACTGAATTCCTAAAGTAGACATACAGTAACTTTCACTAATTTATCAAATGAAAATATGAACACATAATGCAGTTCACACAGAACCACCCCAATGTCAAAAATTGGTGACTGAATTTCATTTTATTACAGCAGATAGAAAGTACACTTTTATGGACTCTTAATACTTTACATGTGGACTTCATAAGGTAAAAAAAATCCCATTTTAACGGGAAATTAAAATCAGACAAACCAGGATTGCTCTCTTGATCCTCAGTAGAAAAGAGCCGAGTTTTGCCAGACTTTAGACTTCTAATGGCAGTATGGAGCAGTTTAGCTGGCTGTGCGTTTGAGCTCAGAGCTTTCTGAAGAATCATATTGCTCTTCCTAAAGTTGCCTGAGAGAATTTACAAACACATTGTTATAGAGACATTGATTTTACATCTGTTTACCATAGTATGTGAAAACATGGCACATTACCTTGTGACAGCTCAAACTGAGCATGTGCAATGTGCACAAAAGCAAAAGCTTTACAGTGTGATCTTGCAATATTAAAATGATCTTGAGCCTCCTCTAAATCTTCAATTCTGCAAAGGTGACAACGTAACTGTTCAAGATGTTGCAAGGTAAAATGTTATCATGTGTCATAATAGTTCATATACACTTACCCTTTCAGCTCTGCATAACGCAAAAGCATTTGGGCATAGCATTCAAGCTTGCTATGCTTCGCTAGGGGAAATTTGGCAAACACTTTTGCGTAACAGTCAAGGAGTCTGGATAAAAAAGACGGGTCAGACCGAGGATCTCCCCTCATTTCAAGGCTTCTCAGGAATTTTTCACAATCTTTAGGAGAGTTTGATCCAATGTACTGGTTTATGTCTATGGTGTCTATAAAAGAATAAACAAGTTTAAAAAACATAAGAGAAAACAATACTGATTTTTAAAAACTCAAAAAATCTTTATAGTTCATATAGCTAACATTTCACTCTGATAAATTTGTATAGTAAATCATTTATAGGCTGATGGTCACTGTATAGAAAAGAGCAGACTGAATATTCTGCTAAACTGTGATTCACAGATGAATCAGAATCAGAATTGTTTATTGCCAAGTACAATGAGTTCACATGTACGAGGAATTTGCCTTGGTAGGCTGGTGCATACATTTAAAAAGAATAAAAAATTAAAGAATTAAAAACAATTTTAACAAACAAAACAAGACAAAACAAAGCGCACCAACGCACCGAGGCGGCCATCCGCAGCGCCATCATGATATATAATTATTATTTAATTATAGAATATTATTAAATATAGAGAATATTATTATCTCCTCCTCATATAATTACCTTCCATTCTAGGACTCTCTTTTCTTCCTTGTAAGAGTGCTGTTATAGTGCCCACTTCATCAATGTCTTCACTATGATGATCTGGACTAATCACAGGTGGCTGCACACACAATAAAAGAACAACTCAGCACTGTATGAACATACTAGGTAGTGATTTTGTGCCAAGTTTGACAACAGTACAGATGTATTTCCTAGTGAAACAGGAAGAGATATAGAAGGACACACATATTAGGAAGAGGTATAAGGGTTTGCTAGCCCTTCTGGAAATAGCCAATAACCTTTAATTTGTGTCTACATTTTATTGCTAGTAAGAGACAGCAGATATTCCGGGAGGAACATGAGGCCAAAATGCACCAATAATATTTTTGGTCTATGTTTGCAGGGAGACATTTATCATACATTTGAACTATCAGGAACACACTAGCAATTATGCATAAAAATGTTAACTAATGCGTTAACATTTTTAATGTGTGTTAATGTGAATTGGTCAGTGCTAACTTCATACCTTGAGGTTTAAACTGTAGGAGTCTCCATCTGGAGTCCCTTTTTTTGAGGGACACAACGGAAAGGTGGAGCGAACATTCGAAACTTGTATTTGTCTGTAAAAAATGCATTTTATATATTAAGGGTTGAAGAAATGTATTAAAGTGACATCAACAAAAACGCATCTAATAAATTCATAATTCAAATATTTAGTTCAGCGGATTAAACAAAATAACCATTATTAAATTATTTTTTAATACATACAAAAATTGCTTATCTTCATGTGTTGCTTATCTTCATATCTTCACATACAGTTTGAATGTTTGTGAACCCTCCAGACATGACCAGGTTTTGTGTAAAAAATCAAATGTACATCCAAAACCCAATTTGTGAAGCAGACATTCAAATGATGGACACAAACAAAAAAAGAGTTTAACCCCAATATAATTCTTCAGAGTTTTCTGAAGAAACATATTTCTCTTTCTAAAGTTGCCACGATGTTAGAGAGACATTGATTTTACATCAGTTTACCATATTATGTAAAAACATGGCACATTACAAAAGATTAACCCCTTTTGTTGATTATTTATGGAAATTTGACTAGTGCAGAAGTATGTGAAGCCTTTATTTAGTAGCTTGTGGAACTATCTTTTGCAGCAATTACATCAACCAAATATCCTCCCACATCTGTCTTTGGGGATTTTTGCCTACTCGAGAAAGGTTAGAAAGACATCTGGCATGAACCGCCCACTTCAGGTCTAGCCACAACATTTCAATTGGATTGAGATTCGGACTTTGACTAGGCCAATCAAGAGTGTGACCCTTCTTTCTTTTAAGCCATTCCATGGTGGATTTGCTTGAATGCTTCAGGTCGTTGTCTTGTTGCATTACCCATTTTAGGCCCAGCTTCAGCTCTCTGACTGACGGCAGGAGATTCTCTTCAAGAATTTGTTGATATGTCTGAGAATTGACTCTATTGTCAAAAAGGCCCAGCAGAGGCTGTACTTTCTTCACCAGCTGAGGAAGTTCAACCTGCCACAGGAGCTGCTCATACAGTTCTACTCAGCTGTCATTTGGCGCTTTTCCACTGCATGGTACCGCACGGTACGACTCGGTACAGTTCACTTATGGGAGCTTTTCCACTGTGTACAGTACCTAGTACCTGTTACTGTTTTTAGTACCATCTCGCTCGAGGTTCCAAGTGACCAGAACCGATACTAAAATGTGACGCGGAAACACCGCAGATCACTGATTGGTCAGCAGAGAATCGTCACCAACATCATTAGACATTGTACGTATGTCAGTAAAATATCGAGACACATTGCTAAATTCAAAATTATCTTACCATTGTGCGCCGTCAATTAAACCAAGCGATGTCGTCGTCTGCACTTTCTTGTAAGAGTTCCCAAACTCTCTTGTATTTTTTTAGTAGTAGTTTGTTTTGCCGACATAATTCTCCTTTGAAACAAAATTCTTCATCTTGCAGTGAATGTTTGTTATGTCGCGGTTATGATGATGTCACGGTAGTAGGCGCAACTATGACGATACATTTATAATCCCACCTACTTTGAAGCGGTACTAAACTGCAGTGGAAAAGCAAACTGAGCCGAAGTGAGACGAGCTGTACCAAACCGGTCGTACCAAACCTGACCGTACCATGCAGTGGAAAAGCGCCAATTGAATCCATCCTCTGCACTTCCATAACTGTGTGGTTCGGCTCAGCTGCCAAAACTGACCTCCGAAGACTACAGCGGATAGTCCGGACTGCTGAACGAATCATTGGTACAACTTGGCACTCATCCAGAGTGAGGAAAAAGGGCTCGCAAAATCACTCTGGACACCTCACACCCAGCACACTTTCTCTTTGATCTGCTGCCGTCTGGGCAGCGCTACAGAGCAATGACCACCAAAACATCCAGACATAGGAACAGTTTCTTCCCTCAGGCCATCTACCTCATGAACAGTTAAATGTCCTCCCACTGTGGAATGAAACATGTGCTATACACAATCCATATTCCCCTGCATAATTTTTTGTATATAACAAATTATAATTTGTATATAGCACATCTGTACATACAGTATACTGTATATTGTCATATGGTCAAATGTGTAATGTGTTTATTTTTATTTGTTGTTACCTGTACCTTGTCACTTTTTTTAACATGTATGTGCACTGGAAGCCTCTGACAATAAGACAAATTCCTTGTGTGTGTAAGCACACTTGGCAATAAAGCTCTTTCTGATTCTGAATTCAAGTTTCCCTGAATAATATGGAGTCGACCTGGCCCGGAGGCAGAAAAGCAGTCCCAGACTTTCACATTTCCACCACCATGCTTCACTGTTGGGAGGAGGTTCTTTTCCTGGAATTCAGTGTTGGCTTTTCTCCAAACATGGCAGCTTTGATTATAACCAAATAAATCTATTTTGGACTTATCTTTCCAAAGTATGGACTTCCAAAAGGCCTCTGGTTTGTCCAAATGCTCACTGGCAAAGATGAAACAGGCAGCTTTGTTCTTTTTTGAAAAAAGAGGCTTATTTCTAGCAACTCTCCTATAAATGTCATTTCTGTTCCATTTTCGTCTGATTGTAGATGCATGTACATTTACCCCAGATGCTGCCAGAGAGGTCTGCAACTCTCTAGAGGTGATGTGTGGGTTGGCCTTTACCTCATTAATTATTTTTCTGGTGCTTCTTGATGATAGCTTTGATAGGCATCTAGGCAGAGTTGTGGTCATGTTAAATGCCTTCTATTTGTAGATGATTTGTCTTACAGTGGATGGATAGAGTTGAAATCTCTTGGAGATGGTCTTATAGACTTCCCCAGACTGATGGGCTGTCATCACCTTCTTCCTGATGTCCTCAGATATCTCCTTTCCTCTTGGCATTAATTGACTCCTTGAAACTACAGTGGTTTAGTTGGTTTCCTCTGTCTTTTAATCAGTGTTGCCCAACCACTTTCCTAAGGATGTCTAATTTGATTAGCTTAGCTTAACTGAGCAGACTAAGCACCAAAATGTGTTTCACCTGAATCTGTTACCCACTTGACTTTACCAATGCAGCTGGGGCCTCACTTACTTTTGCACAGACAACAATTCAATCTTTCACATAGTTTTTTGGCTACTCACAATATTCCCTCTAAACAAACATATGCAATTGATCAACATACATTTGACATTTAATATATAAAAAGCAGGTGATGATAAAATAAGAACATCATGGTAAAAGGAATGATCACTGGGTTCAATCATACAAGCACATGGTTTCTCCTACCATTGTTATGCTGATGACACTCAACTTCACCTCTTGTTTTATCAAGATTATTCCACAGTAGCCACACAAATCTCAGACTGCCTGGCTGACATCTCTTCATGGATGAAAGACCATCACCTACAAGTCAACCTGGCCAAGACTGAGCTTCTAATATTTCCTGCCACTCCATCAGAACAGCACCATCTTACCATCCAGCTTGGTCCATAACAAATAACCCCATCGACAGGAATCTTGGGGTAATCATGGATGATGACTTTAAAGGATCATGTCACTAAAACAACACAGTCATGCAGGTTTGCATTGTACAACATTAGGAAGATCAGACCGTTCTTAAAAGAACAAGGAACACAGCTTCTTGTCCAGGCTCTTGTCATTTCTAGACTGGATTACTGTAATGCTCTTCTGGCCGGTCTCTCAGCCTGTGCTTTTAAACCTCTGTAAATGATCCAGAATGCTGCTGCACACCTGGTCTTCAATAAGCCCAGGAGAGCACATGTCACACCTCTGCTCATCTCTCTGTACTGGCTCCCAGTAGCAACTCGCATTAAGTTCAAGGCACTTGTGTTTGCTTAAAGAACAGCCACTAATACAGCACCCCACTACATCAACTTTCTCTTACAGACCTACATCACCTCCAGAAGTCTGCGCTCGGTAAACGATCGCTGCCTCGTTGTACCTTCACAGAGAGGCATGAGATCCATCTCAAGGACATTTTCTTTCACTGTTCCCTGCTGGTGGAACAATCTTGCTGTTTCCATCAGGACAGCTGGATCAATCTCACAATTCAAAAAACAGCTGAAGACACCTCATCCATGAGCACTTAACAATCTCTTAATATAAAAAAAATAAAAATAAAACTTCTACTTCTCTTTTCCTTTTCTAATGTTTTCTGTATACTTGCTTACACTATCTTAACATTGTATCTGAAACTTTGAATATTGCTTTACTTCGACAAATCGCTTGCCGTTTTCCTCAATTGTAAGTCGCTTTGGATAAAAGCGTCTGCCAAATAAATAAATGTAAAACAACAGAAAACTCTGAACAGTTCAAGGGGTTCACAAACTTTTAAGCAGCACTGTATGCATAGTTCCTATTACTGTATGACTCACCTGGAGAAACTGCTACTGTAGAAGGAAGCTTCTGGCTTCTGAACGTTTTTAGAGTCACTACTCTCATTTTCTGGTATGGAAAGAGGCCCCATGGGTAATCTTTCTCCCTATATAATGAAGGATACATTAATACATTATTTTTCACGTTATTTCAAATCTTTTGGCTGACTTGACTCATCTCAAAGCTTACCATGACATTTCTTTGTTGCTGTGACCCTGATCTCCACACTGGCATATTCTCCTCTTGAGGACTAAACTTTTGATCATTCCTGAAATTCAGAAGAGGCGGTTACATAGACGAGTAGTATTAAGAATATTAATAATCGGAGGAATATCAACATTCCATTTCTATGACAATAATAATATAGTACATGGTAATAAGCTATGTTGTACCTTTACATTTATTACTAAAATATTTTAATATATAAACATTTTTTTAATATGTTAACATTTTTGAGTGGTGTTGCTAACAAATCTTGAGTTCAACATAAAATATATTGGAAATATTCCTGATACCCTTGAGTACAGCCGGCCTGCAGGTCACACGTTCCATCTGATCTTCTGGAGCTGCTTTCATTGGCAGACACTGAAAACACAATAACAGCCAGATGTTAGAAAAAACAAATAGTAATTATAGCATTTATAAAAAAATGTTTTATTTCTTGTGTTAATGTGTTTTCCATTATTAGTTATTTCCTTATGTATTTAAAGAGCATTGTTTGTCATGTACAGAAATAAACATTATGAACTTACTTGATATATTCTCTTTATCTTCATGGGAAATGAGCTGGCGTTTGCCTACATTTAGATTCCGCACAGCAGCTTCGAGAATGTGCCTGGGCTTAGCATTCATTTCAAAGGCTTTCTGAAGAATTGAAGTACACTTCTTAAAGTTGCCTGGTGAGAAGAAACATAAAAGAGAATCACAGGTTAATCAAAAATGGAAACATTTCTGAAAAAGTCATGAGCAAAATATGTCTTCTTCAATGTGAAATGAACTTTGACTCCACAAGAGGTGTCAAAGTTTAGAAGCCACTGCTTACCTTGCAAAAGCTCAAACTGAGCGTAAGCTATGTGGACAAAAGCAAAATCCCTGCAGTGGGACCTCGCAATATCAAAACTAGCCTGTGCATCATTCACATCTTGAATGCTGTTGAAAGAGACGGTAAAAATTGTGTTGACTTAAAGAAATATATCATGCTTGATCACATCTGTCTAGCAGCCAAAATAACCCAATTCATTCAGTTGTATTAAAGAAAGCTTTGTAAAGTGCAAAGTATTAATGAATATAGACAGTATTATCATTTTGAGGTGAACCATTGCATCAGTGACAAAGGGATTATGATTTTAGTGTATACATGCATAGAAATTACATGGAGAATTACTATCACAAGTGACTTACGCTTTTAACTCTGCAAATCTGACCAGCATCTTGGCATAACTCTCATCCTGACTGTACTTTCCCAATGGCATGCTGGAAAAGACACGTGTGTAGCAGTCGATGAGCTTGGTAAGGAGGCTGGCATCAGTTTGGAGGTTGCCTTTCTTCTCCAGATTGGTCAAAAACGTCCGGCAGGTGTCAGGGGAATTTGAATTTATGGCCTGATTAATGTAATCTGTGTCATCTAAATAAAACGATATGTGGTTGAATTGGACACAAATATCATCTAAAAACAGTTCAAATAAAATATTATTTATTATATAAAAAACATTTAAAGTGTATTTTAATAGCAATTTAGAATGTGAAACGCATAAATATAGATTTTATTACCATCATTGAATAACTGCTTCATCTTTGCCAGCCTTTGGCACAGCATGGCGATCTGCATCTGTCGCTCTGTGCTCTCTTCTTCATCCATCTCTACACTGCACACACAATATATCACACAATGAGAACATTATCTGTGATCTATGTGTGCAGCCAATATATCACAAGTCACACATCAGTACAACACAATCCATAAACCTTTAAACAGGTCTAAAGCATTCACACAAGGCAGTGTTTAAAATGTATCTTTTCTTTCCTAACGTTAGCTTTAATTAAATATGTACATTATAAGATTTTTAAGTATTTTAACTAGTTAATCATCCTTCTAAACACCGAGTGATGGTGGTGAATCAACACAACATGTACATTTTTCATCATTCTGTGATTGTTGACGCTAACTTGCATATCCACCGTGATCGGGTGAAACTAACGTTAAGCGGCTAAAATCGCTCTACAACAAAACAACTAAAAGGTTAGCAACAAGGCAGATATTCACGTACTTATGTTCACAGTTAGCATTTTAGACGATATAAAAACAGTTATTAAAGTTCCACACTTACATTAAGACGGAAAATATAGATGAATTTGACTCGGAATGTTTTCTTTCACAACCGTTTCAAAATGCGCAACTTCCCCAAAGCGCGCGATTCTATTGGTCATTTCGTATCCGCGGAGCCGCCCATCTATCACGTGATCTTAAGGGGCCGCGTTTATTTTCCTTTATGTACCAACGACCACGTGATTTTCCCAGCATATTGGCTTACGTCACAGGTTCAGTCTTTAGACACGGTGCGTTCCAAATAGGATATATCGCCCTCCGAAGGGCACTTCAGAGTGAAAACAATCATGGCCATCACATTGAAGGGTCGTTCCAAACATAACTGCTCATAACTAGCCACTTTAAAGGTCATTCGGAATGAAGAATTTCTAAGGGTACACGTTAACTGATGGACACTTCGCGCCCCCATGGATCTTTGCGCAGATTCTTTGCGTGGCGACGGCGCCTCCTTATGGGCATGGTATGATGACGCAGAAGCACTTCAAGAAAGTTGGTTGGTCCCCTACACCCAACTCTTTAAAGCTCTCAATTCGGAGGGCAACTCTTTGAAGGGCTTAGGGCATAGGGATGATGCCTTTGAAATGGAACGCAGGGAGTGTGGCAAAATCTAAAATAATGGATAGAAAGTTGAATATAGACTACTACTGTAATAATTTTATAATATTAAAAATAGTGGAAGGATTTGTTGGATTGTTTGGCTGCAGATTAAAAAACTTTTAAAATAAACAGAATACGTTTATTGTAGGTATTACCTGCAACAGTGTTGTTCATGTTAATATGGAAATAAGCGAAAGTTATTGCAAGAATGTACGTTGTTGGATTTTTTCTTCCCCACAAAATCCATTTAATGAAAAATACAATACATTTATCTTCCTGCAATTCTTTAAATGCAAAAAACCCACATTTTTAATTATTATTATTTAGATATGTATTATGAGCCCTTTTTGGGGGGGGTATTATTACTACATTTGCATGTCTGTTTATTACTCAAAATTAAATTATTTATCATAATAACATTGGGTATTACTCAAAATTAAACACAGATATTTGCTGCAAACTTACTACATAGTTTGTATTCAATTAAAAATATATTGGAAAATGAAAAATATAACATAAATGGCACGGCTGAAATTTTTGTATTTATTGTAATTTTATTAAGTTCAACAACTTGTTTGAAGTTGGAAAAAACTCAAATTAGCAACCTCATACAAATCATTATAACAAATAAGAGAGTTAAGGAAAATTCTGTATGGCTTATGAGAAAATAGGTTGAATACACCTTTTAACGTTAACATTACAGGAACAGCTAGTTTCTATACAAACATGAGCATGTACTTCATGCAGTATAAGGACCATATTTTTACTTGAATACAACAAAGTAGGATTAGGAATGAATGAGTGTTGCTTTTATTATGAATCATACACAGAGAGCTCATAAGTTTTCAGTGAAACATCAAAGCATTACTATTCTAATCTATCTGCCGGCCTTGCTTGGATCCTTCCAGTGTTCGAAGGGTTTCATCCCACTGAGCAAACTGTTTGGATAAAAGAAACATCTGAGAAAGAGTTATAGGAGGTAAACAATTAGTGCAAAAGTTGAAATAGAACTGTTTTGCAGCAGCAACACATGACTCCCAGTAGTTTGTAGCTGCTGGGAGTTTTGACCACATGATAAGCATTAAAAAATGACAACTGGAAATAAGCTATCTTTATCCTTTACTGTAATTAAGGATACCATTTTGTTGTACTCTTCAAAAAGCTTTTTTACTTCAGAAGACACTTCTTCATTCTGGTCCTGTGGGATTGAAGCAGGGAGAACAACATATGCTATAAAGACCTGCAATGTCATGAACACAATGACTACACATGTAAAAAAGTTCAAAGATTTCTTTTTTTTATTAAATAATACAAAATGCAGTTTAGTCGCCAATAAGAAGAAAGTACATCTACAGGTATATGCCTCAAAACTGTAGAAAAAATATGAAGAGGTTAGAGAACATATGGAGGAGGAAATAAATATTTTTTTTACCTGCTGTTGAATGTGGATTTGTGATAGCCGCTGTACTTTAGTGGTCAGCTCTGGAACCGCTGTGTCATAACAGAAAAATATAAGTTACAAACCACACAATGTCATTAATGATAGATTCAGACAACTTCTGTGATACTGGAGGTGGGAATGAACAAACTTCACACAAATACAACAATGGAGGTTAAATGAGATTTTACCCTTTATGTGGTTACTGTCCAGAAGAGGTTGCAGATTGTGCACCTGTTCCAGTAATGCAGCCTCGGAACGCAAAAACTCTTCCTCTGTGATCACATGAGGAGGAATTTTAGTGATTAATTTTTTGTCCTATTGTACAGAGTTCTTAATTACAAATTGCATAAAATAACCTATGATAATTGGTGGTCAACTGCTATTTCAGTTGTATGCGGTGTTGTCCCCTGATGTCCTGAAGTAAAATCAGCCAAAAAAGAGCCACTGCCATATATAACAATCGGAGTACTGACCTGCTAAAATAAACTCCAATTTCATTGCATCTGGGACAGCAATAAAATCTGTAAACTGGGGGTCCAAATACTTCAGCAAATCCTCAACTGAGGGAAGAAAAAATGAACACCATGTTACATAAAATATCTATATAATTTTGTTCTCAAGTGTTACTTCTTATAGTGGAAGTAGAATGCATAGCTGCAAGCTTTTACTTTTCTTGTGAAGGATCTTGACCCGTTCTCTCTTGTTGGCTGTGTTTGCAAGAGCAGCACTGATCCTTGCGAGTGATTCAGCACACTGGAAGAGGGAAAGATCTTTATTTACTCAAGTTTTTCTATACATTTTAATTAACAATTTGATATTTTTTCAAGTTCCCTATGATGTGAAAATTAATCTTAAAAATAAAGATATTCAATGTAGTCTGCCACACTAAAACCTTTTTATTTTAAGCATTATTATTAAACAACAACTAAAAACAGCCCCACACCATTGACTACAGGCTAATGCCAGTAACTTGTTTAAAGTCCAGTTCATCTCAAATATTAAATTTGAATTCATATGTTATGGACAAAATCTGTATCCAGCCAAATTATAAAAATGTAAGAGAAAACAACTATTTGATGACAACAAAATGTCAACAAACATACTCAACCAGTCATATTTAAATCCCATGTCTTAATCAGCCTGGTAATGTCGTTATTGGCAGCACAGGTGCACTAGTTTGAACCACATTGGAGAATAATATATATGTACAATATGCCAGACCACAGAAAAATGATCAACGTAACGTTACTCTGACATCTTTTGTCAAGTCAGGCAGGCCTGTGCCACACCCGCAATAAAAAAGTGCCCACATAACAAAATGAAAACATCTGTCAAATACCAGCATGGGATGTCTTACTGATGCATACTAAACCATTATAATAATTATTAAGCACATAAAACATATTTATATTACGTGAAACCCAGTGTCTGTTAAAGAACAATATCGTCACGCTGCTATCTATCATATCTATTTATGTCTGACAGATATTCACCTTCACTGGTTTATTGTTATTTCCTCCTCTTTCACCATAAACGCGGTTTTCGAGCTCTTGCAAACGAGCATCTAGATCCGCAAGATTGTTTTTACCCTCCATCTTATATTATTTTGACACTGTCCTGAAGCGGAAATGACGCTTAGCGCTGTAACCACTGATCTATATAATGACTGGATAGCTCATAGAACGCTAAGCCAACGGCAGGAGGTGAAGCCACCGGAAGTGATCGCGTCGCCATATTGGTATTTATATAGATCAGTGGCTGTAACTCGTGTTACAGCAACAATCCACCGGCTAAAAAAAGGCGTATTCGACTTCATGCGGCGCTGCGCAGGCAGACCTACCTGTGACATCGGAATATCGTGAGAGCAATGGGAACTCTGTTCTTTAGCATTTCTCTCGCGATACCTTTATGTTAAACCTTGATTACTTTCTCAACTAAGTGAAACATTATGAAACTTAAATACTATACAACTACACCCCCCAACCACATTCAGATTAGTGGTCGACCGAATACGTTAAACACATTTGTAAAAAAAAAAAAAAAACTACATAAATAAATAAATGTATACATTATTTGATAAATTAAATATTCAGCCCACCACTAATCTCAAGCAAAAAAGAAAACGTTATATTCTGAACAGCAAAAACAGAATGTCGTTAGATTCATCATTGGGAAAAAGTTTTTTTGACCGATTAATCACCATTTGCACTACCATAGTTTTATTACAAATATTACGATTAAAATGGATAATGTAGTGACAATTGTAAATTTGCGGTTACTATGTTTTACTACAATAACAAGGTAGAACTATGCTTATTTTAGCAAATCCATGGAAATTAAAGGGCAAACAAGCAAGGGGGAAAATACTGTATCACCCTATACAGCCTCAATTGCACCTGCCCATGCGCATGCGCATTTGAGCGGCTCTCATTCATTGTCTAGTAGAGAGACCCGAGAGCCGCAGTGATGCCAGTAACTGTGTAGGATGCTCGATACACGGATAATCTTATATATGCGTGTGTTTTCACGATAGGCCGTTAAATAGATCCGGATACATCAGAGAGGTGTGTTCATCACAGTAACTGTGTCGAATGACCTTGCGCTGAATGTCATTAGAAAGGGATTTTAATCTCGACACGGTAAGAATAAACGCAAAAATGAATTCGGGAGGGGGGGTTAAGGCAGTAGGTGCCATATATATATTGTGTATATATTTATATATATATACACACACACCGTTAAATTTAAAATGTATGATACTGGTTGGAGGATAGCCTATATTGGATGTGTTTTAGGAGATTGCAATAAAATCGTTGTGCGTCTTCTGCTGTCTGCCGCAGCGGCACGTTTGCGCATATTTTTTGCATTGCATCTTTAATTTTCTCTTATTTTTAGTCTTATGTTACTCAGATTAAGGTAGAAAAGCAATGCTTCTTGTTCATCTAATAATAGTTTTAGTGGAAATCCTTATGGTTTACTGTGGTGGGGGTTTGCCAAACAAGGATAGGCTAATCATATTTGGCCTTTTCTCAATTTTTAACAAAACTAATGCTAACAGTTACATTTAAGAGTTACATGTTGTCAGACAAAAGTGTATATTTTCATCTGTAATAGAGTCATTTCCATTATAATTCAAATCGTGCTGGGTAGATATGTGCTGACACATGCTGTCATGGTCTTTGTGCTGAAATAAACCCCCCTCGTGGATACCCCACCTCCCCCAACCCCACCATCCCAGTAATACAACTCATGTCAATACAGTACCTCATCATTACAAACCCCCAAAACATCACAGTGATTATATTTAACCAGAAATGTTTGTTTGTTGATCTTACAACTGAACCAACATGTACTTCTTGTGTTTTTTCAGAAAACTAGAAATTAAGTTCCAGAGATGGATATTATAAAGCATATAATCAACGACACCATTGAGTTCTACAAATGGAGTCTTACCATTGCAGGTAAGTGATGTCTTGAGCTGAATGTGATACGTGATGTCAATGGTAGTGTTCTGGTTAGATTAAACCCTGAGTCCTGAAACAGCAAGAGAACAAGATTGTGAGCAAAAGATGTATACAGTAAGCTTAATGTTAGAAACTATGCAATGTTGGTATCAATAAGCAGAACTGTAGATTAATGCATTATTAGATAAAAGTGTAATAATGGGTTTTTGTCTGTTTGTAGACAAGCGTGTGGAGAAATGGCCTCTGATGGACTCTCCCCTTCCCACACTGGCCATCAGCTCTACCTACCTGCTCTTTCTCTGGCTGGGGCCAAAGTACATGCAGGGCAGAGAGCCCTTCCAGCTGAGAAAGACCCTCATTGTCTACAACTTTAGCATGGTCATCCTTAACTTCTTCATATTTAAAGAGGTGTGTTCACGCAAGCTGCCTAGGTCTGAAGCCGCATTCTAACCAAGACACTCCACTGGTGCTCTTAGGTCTGGTTGCACTAATAACAATAATGAGCATCACAAAGACACTTTTCACTGCAAAGATTAACCACTTATTTTGCAGACACTCAACTGTAGTAACTTTACAGTCTCCACCGTCTTTACTCTCATTGGTGGTCAAAAGGCACTTTACATTTGTGTAAAGTTAACATTTTGACATTTCAGAATGTTTTTCTCTGCAAGTTGATAGTGACACTGTGCTTACTTGTAGTGTTACAGCATATCCATCATTTGACTATGCCAAAATGTGAGATCCAGGCAGCAGATCCACGCTAGATATCTCTTTCCATCAGATAATGTTTTACCTGTCACTCAATGTCAGTCTGTTGTGAATGAACACTTGTATTCAACCTCAAGGCAGATACAGATATGGAAGAGAATAACAACAGGCAAGAGACAAAGTGATGATAGAATAAAATGAGCAAGGTTAATTGATAATTTTAGTTGTGTTTTTTTTAGATGCTTAGTGTAATTTTTCTGATCAACACAAATTCAACCAGTGTTATTACACAAAGTTACTGTATGAAGTGTCCTCTAGTTGGCATGTGTGTCACACAAATTCAGTAACCTCTCAAGTTACACACACAGGTTGCTTTTAAAATTCTTAGATACTTCTGTAGTTATATATAAACACATTTATTTCTTCAGTTATTCAATAAAACATATAACCTTACGATAGGCCGAGGTGAACCTGAGGCCAACCATATTATTAATAAAGTGAAGCCACTATATGAAATATAAGTCCACAAATTCACATCATATTCGAAGATGTTTCCTTAATAGACTAGTCCTAAATCACCAAAATTAGCCACCCTCCCCAGGATTTTATCAATAATGCACAAAAATCATTGAATTTATAACTTATGCAACATGTACATGTTATTTAAAGTCTAAGAAATGTCTTTAGGTGTTTGATGACTTTCGTGATGCATCCGTTACTACCTGTTGTATTTCAGCTCTTCCTTGCTGCACGGGCGGCCAACTACAGCTACATCTGCCAGCCTGTAGACTACTCTGATGATCCAAATGAAGTGAGGGTGAGTATGTTTCTTGGATAAAGTCGTGATGTGTTTCATTGAAACTAGACCCGTGAATCCGCTCTCCAGTTACTGGCCCAAAGTTTGCTATCAGAGCGGGATAAACTGAGAGCTCAGTTTCACACTGTGATGTCACATTGACACACACACAAACGTCATCTGGTCTCTGGGTCGAATGGTATAGTGTCATCATATAATTAATCCACTTCAAATCTTTATTTATCAAATTACTGTTCTCTTTTTCCTGTAATGGGCAGGTGGCTGCAGCCTTGTGGTGGTACTTTATCTCTAAAGGTGTGGAATACCTTGACACGGTGTTTTTCATCTTACGCAAAAAATTTAACCAAATCAGCTTCCTGCACGTCTACCACCACTGCACAATGTTTACTTTGTGGTGGATTGGCATCAAATGGGTTGCGGGTGGACAGTGTAAGTGTTCAATAAGTTTGCACTTTAAGCAATGTAAACAGGCAGTTTAAATGTAGTTGTCTTGTACGGTATGTTACATTAAATGACCTTTAATGATGTAATGTGCATTCATCTGTTTTTCAGCATTTTTTGGGGCTCATATGAATGCGGCCATACACGTTTTGATGTACTTATATTATGGCCTGGCTGCATTTGGTCCAAAAATACAGAAATATCTGTGGTGGAAGAAATATCTGACTATCATCCAAATGGTAAAGTGTGACCATTATGTTAAATATGAAAATGGTTTTCCAATTAGGAGATTTTATTGTTTACTTGCACAGTTTTGAAGAATAAATAATAAATAAATACTGTAACGAATAAAAACCTAGCTTTGAATATGTATTTTGTGATTCTTTGATGAGAATATATATTTTACATAGTACTTCAGTACTGTTACCAATTGTACCAAAAGTGACCCTAATTACCAACATGCTCTGAGCTTAACAGTATGTATCAACTTCTTCTGCAGATCCAGTTTCACGTCACCATCGGCCATACTGCTTTGTCATTGTACTCCGACTGCCCATTCCCAAAGTGGATGCACTGGTGTCTTATTGGATATGCCCTGACCTTCATCATCCTCTTTGGTAATTTCTATTACCAGACGTACCGCCGCCAGCCCCGTCGTGAGGGCACATCCAGGCCAAGCAAAGCCCTTTTCAATGGAGCATCTAATGGAGCCCTGGCAGCCAGTAATGGAAACACCACCAAGATGGACGAGAAGCCGACAGTGGCTGAGACCGGGAGGAGAAAGCGTAAGGGCAGAGCAAAACGTGAATGAATCCAGAGCAAAGAGAGAAGCAGGCACAGGCAGACCTCCACGTAGAAGCATGAGAGCTGGTAGCATTGATGGAGTCCATCAGGTGGTGTGTATCAGCTCAGATCAATCCAAAATTGTTATGAACAAACAGTATGCTGAGCTTCTGGAGCAGGGGGGGAGGGGGTAATATGAGTCTAGATATTGCAAGACTGGAATACTTGTGATTAATTTATGAGAGGGTCTTATCAGTGTGGAGTATATTGTTCCTTATCACCCGTCCTTATGTTTGTTACATTAATATATGTATCTGTATCTGATCTGTGTCCCATGATTGTTAAATGATTACAATAACGTCAAGATCTTTTCATTACAGCGTGGGCCAAAAGAGACCACTAGAAAAGTGCTTTTGTTTTCTATTTGTCAGACAAACCTTGTAGTTATTTTATTGTTATATTTGAGTGACATTTTAATTGACAGAGATGTTGAATTTTTTTATTTATTATTTTGTATTTCCCCTTTTGTTTAAATAAGCATTCACTCAAACCACAATGGAAGATAGAAAACCTGATGATTCATGTTATATCAGTATGATTTGTGAATCTTTCAAAGGGCATCATGTGGTTTGATGAATGAAAATATTTTAGATGTTCAATGTGGTCTAAAACTTTTGAACCTCACCTCGGATCCATTATTTGACATGTTTATGTGTCTTAACTTTCACGTTTCTTGTAAGATGTCAGTTAAAAGCTGTTTAGCTGCTGGCGTGATATACACTGATCAGGCATAACATTATGACCACTGACTGGTGAAGTAAATAAAACTGATTATCTATTCATCACGGCACCTATTAGTGAACATCTTGTCCTAAAAGTTGATGTTTTAGAAGCATGAAAAATTGGTAAGAATAAGGATTAGAGCGCGTTTGACAAGGGCCAAATTGTGATGGCTAGACGACTGGGTCAAAGCATTTCCAAAACTGCAGCTCTTGTGGATGTTCCCATTGTGCAGTGGTCAGTATCTATGGAAGGAAGGAAGGAACAGTATAGTGAACCTGCAACAGAGTCACGGGCGGAAAAGGCACACTGATGCATGTGGGGAGCGAATGCTGACCTGTGTGGACCTATTCCACAGACGAGCAACTGTGGCTCAAATTGCTGAAGAAGTTCGAGCTGGTTCTGATAGAAAGGTGTCAGCAGAATACACAGCGCATCACAGTTTGTTGCGTATGGGGCTGCAAAAGCGGGACCAACACAATATTAGGAAGGTGGTCATAATGTTATGCCTGATCGGTGTATTATTGCAATATTATGAGGCAGGCATCATGTGACATGGCAACATCACTGCAGATTCTTTTAAAGTTATAAGGAAACCCCTGTAATGCAGTTTTATCCAATATGTGACTCTGGATCACAAAACCAGTCTTAAGTAGCATGAGAACATTTGTAGTAATAGCCAAAAATACATTGTATGGGTCAAAATTATAGATTTTTCTTTTATGCCCAAAATCATTAGGATATTAAGTAAAGATCATGTCCCATGAAGATATTTTGTAAATTTCCTACTATCAAAACTTTATTTTTTTGAGTGGATGCAACAAAATCCAAACAAAAATGGCCGTAAACACGTCTACAAACTTCAATCGCTGCTGCTTGATCTTTGGGAAATACCCACTCATTCATCTATTCTCTGATTAACAAATTTAAAGGCGATTTTTGGACTCTTGGATTCCAGAGTTATGAATAGTTATATCTCTGCCTAATATTGTCCTAACCATATATCAATAGAAAGTGTATTTTTTCAGCTTTCAGATAAATCTCAATCTCTCTTAAGACTGGTTTTGTTATTCAGGGTCACATAAATCATAACCCATAATATATCTTTATATTTTATTTGATGTATTTAGATTAGCAAACCACAGTTTTTCATTTGAGATCAAATATGGCATTTGTAGAAAGATCAATACAGTAACTGTTTTATGGGAATAGGCCTTTATCTGGACAAATCAGACCAATACTAATAATAAAAAATTGCCAATATCAGGTAATAACAGTAAATTAAACCAAGTTTGTCCCTATTAAATGTTTTTTGACATACTCAAGAAATTATTGATAAACAGTTTCATTGAGAAAATGATATCCTCGAAAAAAGGGATAACCAAAAGTGTAAAAATATGTTTGTAGCTGTAATACTGGATTGTACATAAAGGCTTATGATGCTCCATAATATATCAACAGAACTTTTAATTTGAGTTTTGAATCCTGAAATAGCTTACATCATCTGTTTCATCTCAAATTGTTTTATAATGTTGTATATTCTGTGCAATTTTGTACATTGTGCTTTTAAAAATCCAATAATCAACAACTATATATGGCATTTGTTTTGTTTTTAAATATATACATTGCTGTAGGGCCTATATAAAATAAACTGAATGCCAATGCATAGTAAATGTTACATATTATTTAATTTCTAAAAAAAAACGTTAATTCTATTGGTGTAGTCAAGTGTTTACCTTTAGCTTATTCATTACCCATGAATTAACATGCTATACATCATCAAAGACAAATTATTCTAGAGCGTGGCATAACTCTTATGAAAATATTACTAGAATATTACTTATAAAAATACCTGTATAAAACCAGCTTCCACTTCCAATTTTGCTGTCTCTGACATATATAGAAAATAGACTGCTTTCCCAGAAGAGAGCGTTTTTCAATATAACCCACAACTGCACAAACCCTCCAGACTGTCATTTCCAGTGAGGTTTCCTCTGTCCCATACCAATGAGCTCAAAGAACCAATCAGAGCGCTGCCTCTCCTCCTCAGCAAAGACAAAGGTTTCCATAGTAACTGCACACACCCGGTTTCACTACTGACTTACTGAAATGGGATTTACCATCTGCTGCTTTTACACCTTGTATTCCCATCGAACATGTAACACATTAATATTGCACATTTCATTATGCAGATGTTAAAAAGAAATGTTTAGACTAGAAAATTAAGAAATAACTGAATAACAGTTATTAAAAAACTGAAAAAAAAGATTTTTATTAAATAAAATCTAATAAATTGCACTATAACACAAATCTTCTATTTAGTGTTTTGCAAAAGCAAATGTAGCCTAAATGTTTTCAAATAAACTAATAAAATAGGCTAAATAAATATAAACCTATTCTATTACATTTGTTAATACATATTAAAGTCTTTTAAAGTAGGATATAACGTGACAACATTGTTTTTGTTTTTGTTCCTCTACTTGCTTTCATGCCACAATATATCTTGAAGCTGCAGTTTGCGGAAATCCGCCGCTAGAGGGCGCACGATGAAAACAACAACAATGCCATAGCTTGATGACGTTGTGAAGGAGCGTGGACTTTGGGATCTGTTGTCTTTAACTCCACCGCTGATGGCCATTAATCAGACGGTAACGAGAAATTGTTGTCAACTCTGTTGTCTATTTCTGTTAAAAGCAATAAAAAAGAGAAATGGTTGTCATGCGGTTTCTACGTCAGTAAAGGCGGTAACAAAGGGTAACGCGGATATGACGCCACTGCACGGCCCCGTGTCACTATTTAAAACGGCGATTTTCTTACGATTTACAAGTAGTTGAAATCATTTGAGATATTGTAAGTACTCAGCTGAACAAAATATATAACACTGGCTTAGTGGTTTTTGAATATTTTACTGCAAAAATGGTACAAACTGTAGCTTTACCCTTTTAATGTCCGTGCCCTTTTTGAGCATAACCATAAAAATGCACTCTCCAAACTAAAATGGTTATAAATCATGAGCGCTTTGTAATACAGACCCAAGGTTGGTCTTTTTGAGTTTAATTTGATGTTTATAAAAATATAAAAAATATTGTTTATATAAAATTCATACATAGGCCTATTTATTTATATAAATAAATATTTGTATCAGCCCCAACATGCTAGAAATTCAAAGACACAAGTGTAACCAAGTTGTGTTCTGAATTTGAGCTTAATATGAAAATATTTGACTTTTAGCCGCAGTACCCAAAATGTCCATCTGGGAGGACTTGAATTCTGCAATGCTCACTTTGTCATGTTTTCTAACCTTTGACACCACAATACATACTGAGAAGCATTTTTCCACTTTTTTACTTTAACTTTTTTTAGGATAGAATTTTATTGCAAAATATAGAAATAGAACTCAGTGTTCCACTGATGGAATAGTGACACTTATGTGTCATATAATAATTTGTATGCACTCTCTTGTCATAAATGAATCAATTACTACTTCTACGAAATGTTTATTGTAAAACACTGCTCAAATGTGTATTTTAGAGTCTTAGACATTTCCAGTGATATATAGTTTGTCGAGCCCGATCTCATGAAATGCGTATAAATAACACGCTAGGTGCAAACTTGTAACATAAGTAGGCCAAATTGCAATTTTACGTGTATATATACGCCAATGTTTGCGTGCATATGATACGCCAATTTTAGCGTGCATGCATATTTGTCTTATTAACCTGTCCCCTAACCTAGAACCTAAACCTAATATTAGCGTGCGTGCATATTATAACCTTTCCCCTAACCCAAAGCCTAAACTTAATGATATGATCTGAATTATTTCAGTGTTTCCTCTTTATGTATGTTTCAAAATGGCGGCTCTCCGTATCATTTCCATGCAAAGATTGGCGTAGATACACACGTAAAATTGCAATTTGCCGTACTTATGTTACGAGTTTGCACCTAGCGTGTTATTTATACGCATTTCATGAGATCAGGTTGAGTTTGTCATGTTTAGGATGGAATTTTATAGCAAAATATAGTAATATACCTCAGTGTTGAATGCTTAAATATATATATATATATATATATATATGTTTTTTTTTTTTGAATGCCTTTTTTTAAACTTTTACAAAATGGTTTCTGGATCAAAGCTAACAAAGCTCTCTATGTCAACATGAAGCTCAACTCTATAAGAAAGCATTGCTCATGTGACTAAGGATGACACAGACATTCTCTGTTCTGATGAAAGCCTGCTTTCCTAAGGCAGGATGCAGCAGACTGTTTTGAGTTTTTGCTCTGATTCTCCACAGATGACACAGTAATGTAATCCTTTTCCTGCCTTTCAGATTCTGAAAGGAACAGTGGAATGGACCATCGATGTATTCCTCCTATCAGAAGAACATTTTTAGCCATAAATAGCGAATATGGAAAACAAATGGAAAAGAACATTTAGAAAAGACAAAGAATATAAACATTAAAATATTGCTAACACAAGTAGCCTACTTTTAAAATCAGATAGACTTTAATATTTATTTTGACAAATATGAGCTTCACTTTTTATTACACAAAATGCACTGCTGGGGGTTGTGTCAGATATGTAGTTGTAAATTTGTTTTGATTGGTAGGGTATTGCTAGATGGTTTCCAGAGTGAACTGCATGGTTTATACTGCAGGTGGTTGCTTTCAGCCCAAGTATATCCTGGTCTCTCCCTGTCTGAATACAAGACAATGGGATTTTTTTATTTGTGTAATTGTCCACCCGGTCAAAATTACAGCGGCCTTTACTAATATTGGCACCCTTGTTAAATACGAGCAAAGAAGGCTGTAAAAATACACTATATTGCCAAAAGTATTTGGTCACCCTATCTAATAAACAGGTTTGATGACTTTAGTAATTTCCATGAGTACAAATCTTAATGCTGCAGCATATCATGATATTCTATGGAACGGTGTGCTTTTAATTTAATAGCAACAGTTTGGAAAGGGGTATTTTCTATTTCAACATGGCAATGCCCCTGTCTATGAGACCAGGTGCAGAAAGAAAAAAATTATTTAGTCAGTGTGGAAGAACTTGATTGGTCTGCATAAAACAAAGTCCTGAACACATTTGGGGGACTTTAAATGTAGTCTTTGAGCCAAAAACTCATCACTCCACATCAATGGCTTGTACACAGGGGTACAGCCAATTTGGAACAGAAAAAGGTGCTTCCAAAACTGTTGCAACAGAGATGAAAACAAAATTCCTTATAATGCCATTTGAGTTTCAAAAGCCCCTTTTCTGTCCCAAAATGACGACTCCTGTGCACAAGTCCTTGGTGTTTGGTGATGAGTTCTTTGCTCAAAGTCTGCATTTAAAATGACACCATAAGGTGTTCGGTTGGGTTCTTCCACACTGACTGAATAAACAGTTAACAAAATAACTGTTGCTATGAAATTAGAAGCATACTCATGGAAATTACTAAAGTCATCAAACCTGTTTATTAGATAGGGTGAACCAACACTTTTGGCAATATATTGTAAATATGCATTGTTTCTCGTTTTGATCTTTTATTTTAAACAATCTTCATCACATTGTGAAAATTATTTTTTCTCCCATACATATTTACCAAGGGTGCCAATATTAGTGGAGGGCACTGAACGTCCGGTCACTTTGTAATTTACCCATGAATGACATAAAGATGCTAGTAGGAGTGATGCTTGCTTTAGCAAATCTTATGAAACATCATAATGAGAAAACCTTTTGTTTTGCTAATACTCAGTTGTTATGGACCTCTCTGTTTATGTTTTTTCTTTGTAGTTTAATTTGGTTACAAATATACCTTATATAAAGAGCTGCAGAATAGCAAAAATTAAGCTTTGCCATATAATTGTGTGCTTTTCCATCACAGACTCCCAGCTGCCAAGTATCCACAATACTCAATTCTTTGACTGAATTCATTAATCTCTGAAACATTCTCCTAATGGTTGCAATTAACCTTTCCTTACATTACCCAGCTGTCATTCAGCTACCAGCTGGATGCCTCTCTTAGCCCAGAGAGGTCATGTCTGACCATCCCCCGTCACTGCTTTACTTCTCAGTCTACTGCAGTCTTGCATCTTCGTGTGATAATTGATTTAGTGCTAAATAATAATAAGTGTTAGTACATAATGGATAAATGTAACAATGAGTTGACAGTAAGCTCATCAGTAAATAACTCGGGACAGAAAAGAAGATAATATAGGCATAATGCCATGTCTGGTTGTAATGTAATCCCAGATGGTGTTTTACTGGAGGCTGCATGTGGGTGGAGCCAAACTATATTGATCATGTTGCTTTTTGTTTTATAGGAGAGCAGACCTCAACCCAACCCAACCCACATGAATGATGTCACAACAGGACCAAAAACACACAGAGACATGAAAATATGTACAATATTTTGAAATTGCCAATACAAGTACCTGTGTATAATATTTTTTTTCAGAATATGTCTTAAAGTGGTCTTAAAGTACAAATGGTAGAATAAAAGAGTCTAAACAGTTTTAACCATTAGACGTGTAGACGCAGATGACTTTTTAGCGTTGATATATTTTCTTGTTAAACTAAGGTTTTCAAAATTATACCAAAGGCTTTTTACTTGTACTAGCTGTCCAGAGCTTCATGTAGTCAACATGCAGTTACTGAACCAAAACTGCCAAAAAACAAAATTGAGACTTTGGCAAGTGTAGTTAAAGTAAAAATGTATATATTCTGGTGAAGAGATAAAAGCAGGTGACGCATTTACTAGGTTTAAATCAGGACAAAGTTAATAAAAAAGTATTTTTCTCTCACTACCTTAAGTCATGTAAATGCCATGCAATGCAATTTTGTGCATGCATTTTTGAATTTCTGATAAAATCGAAGAGAAATGGCATAAAAACATGTTATATCTTATAACAGGTTATAACGCATTATGCATAAAACATGGATACATATATATGATTAACATTTTAAGCACCCTTATTACTGATGTTTGGATGAAGTGTGATTATGGCACATTGATTGAATACGTATAAATTATTAATGTTCATGGTATACAAACAAACCAATAAATTTGATAGATAGATAGATAGATAGTCTGGGGCTGCGCGCTGATACCTTCTCTCATGTTAGAGACACCGCCCCGCTGTGACGTCATCTCGTGAATATTGATCAGATTTTAAATGGTGGCTTTACGACGTTGTACACTGTCATCATTCTTTGCCTTCACCATTTGTGCCGGAGTAAAGATGAGATGTTAAAAGGTAAGAACTGTTTTCACTTGTTATTTTTGGGCTTTCACTTGTTATTTTTTTATATATAGCCTACAGTAGCCTATATTATCTGTACAAGTATTGCTTGGCTGGATACAAATAAAGGCTTGAACAATGAATGCATTCACCTTGGAAAGGTTACCTCACCTCCCCATAAAAATAAAAAAGATAGTCTTTGTGATAATGGCAGACGTGATGTTTGCATTTTGATTTGAAAGGATGCAAAACAGAATCCGAATCCAGTAGCCTATTTCAAAATTATGGAATGATATCTTGATTTTAGGCTTTAGGGTGAGCATAGAACAACAATATATGATTTTGCATGCATTCTAATTACCACAACACGGCAAAATCTCTTTCTTCTGATATTTTGTTCTTCTTTTTCCCGTCCATATGAGTCATCATCGAATAACACTCGGGCCCGTACGTTCTACAATGTCGTTAAACGGTTTACGTGTAGAACAATATTGCCTGAGACAAGCTGAGCCCCATATAATTGGATGACAACACCTACCATTATAACAATCCTTTGGCTTTTCGATATCCATATAAAAGGATTGCTTGATATAACAATTAGTGTCCTTTGACAATGTCCGATGTTCTCAGCCAACATTCATGGTATGAAAAAATAGTTTAAAACAACTAGCCGAATATAAGTAAGAAATTATCTGTCGCTTTTAGACTGCTCCTGGCAAGGGGTAACATCTCCTTTAATAGCTAGAATGAAGTGAACATCGAGTTTTGCTGGGTTGAGCAGGCCGTGCTAATAAATTCATGTAGCCTAGCCTATGATAACTGGTTTCTACTTCCACCCAACTGGTCATTAGAAACCATTTCACATCGTGGTCGCATTAGCTTTCATAACACTAATTGGTAAACTAATTGGATCCGCAAAAAACTAGCTTGTTTCACAGCACAGCCACCAGCCTAAGCTAAATATTCCAGGGAGCAACCGTAACAACCGAAAACACTTAGTGGGCAGAGTGAGAAAAAAATGCAGATTAAATAAATACATTTAGATTAAAAATGTTTTGAAATCCTTTCCCTTCCCATAGGCGTGATGAAAATGGATTGTGCCCATCTGAAATCACACAGATGACAGAATGAATGTGGATAACAGCAGCATGAAGCAGCAGCGAGCATCATCGCCAGCGAGATTGAAAGACTCGCCATCCAAAACCAAAAGCAGCTCTGCCAAATCTGCTGCTGCTTCAAAATCAGGCGGTAAAAACAGCCGCAGTAATTCTCCAGTAACTGTAAATACCGGGAAAGACAAGCAAGCTAAAGGCGCGGCAGCTGTCCACGCGAGTGGTGCTGAAAGCCCGACGCTGAAGAGGGCGGACAAGAGCAGGGGCATCGAGGAGCGCAGCAGCTCCTCCGAGGAGCCCTATGGCGCAGACGAGTCCGGTGTTGTGGTCTCCGATCAGCCAGGCTCTACTAAATCCTCACAAGCTAAAAGGGAAAACAGTAGGGCCGACGGAGGCAAGCAAAGCGCTAAGAGTGCAGTTGGATGCGGGCCGGGCTTTTGGAGGGAGGGGTGCTTGCAGTCTGAACTCATACAGTTTCACATGAACAAAAGCTTGAAGAAAGAAAGCAGTATGCAGGCGAAAGCATCGAGTTCGCCGGCCTCGGAGAGGCAGGTGTCGCAGGAGGAAATCACTCGACAGACGGAGGCCGTAACTCAACATAACCGCGAACTGCAGGAAGACATCGAGAGATTAGAGGAGGAGAATGAGTACCTCAAGGTAGGTTGCTATAAACATATCATTTAAAAGCCTTTAAGGTAAATGTAAATCAAATAGGCTACAAACAATAACAACATAGATAAATAACAGGAGTGTGCCCACGTTTTCAATGCGGGTAAGAGAAACATGATCCTTTTTTGTTGATGGTTATACTTTTAAAAGTTTTTAAACCAACATGAATACAAAGATTACATTTCTGTGCTGAAATTAAACACATGAGTTAAACCAGAAGGTCTTATTTTACATAAAAGACATAAGCATAATTTTTTGGCATGGCTGATAAATGTATGCTTGTTTGCATCTTGACAGCATGAGATTGAAGAAGTGCGAGCAGAGATGGATGAAATGAGGGACACGTTCTACGAGGAAGATGCATGTCAGCTGCAGGACATGCGACGCGAGCTTGAGAGAGCCAACAAGAACTGCCGAATCCTTCAGTATAGACTTCGCAAGGCAGAGAGGAAGAGACTGCGATATGCAGAAACAGGTGAAATTGATGGGGATCTGCTCAGGAGCCTGGAGCAGGATTTAAAGGTAGAGTGGAATTATCAACTAACTTTGATGTCTGTAAACATATCTTGCAGAAGTGCACAGGTCAGGAATATAGGATAGTTTTCATAATTTATTTTCCATTGATATCTTTCCACCATCTCTTAGAAACCAACAAGCAATATTGTCGGGTTAGAAATACGGCAGTTACAAGTTTCAATCACAGTCTCTTTAAAATGCCTGCATTGCATTGTGATAGATTCACAAAACCAAACCTGTGTGTGGTGCGTAATGTTCCGCACAAACTGTTAAGAATACATTAATCATAGACTTTGGCAAAAATATGTTTAAGTTCTTGTGGTCTTTATGAATAATGGTGTTTATCATGCTTCTCAATATTAGTTCGTGACTGGGTCAGCCAAGTTTCACACAACAGGCATCCTCCACATGCCTAAAGACAGTATGATTATTTCTCGACATTTTTCATCTGGGAAGGATGTTTGTAATATTTTAAATATTGCTTATAGTCTTTTCAAACTCTGAAAGTCTCTAAAGATCAAAAAATGTTTAATTATTTGTGATATGACATTTTTAAAATGTGAAATTTTAACAAGACCTACCCAACCACAATGCAGTAATAAATGAGACTATAACACTAACAAGGCAACAGAATCAGTAAAATATAATTCCTCTGCAGGTTGCCAAGGATGTGTCTGTGAGACTGCACAACGAACTGGAGAATGTGGAGGAGAAACGAGCAAAAACAGACGAGGAGAATGAAAGACTGAGGCAAAAGCTGATTAAAGTGGAGGTGACCAAACAAGCATTACAAAATGAACTGGAAAAGGTCAAAGAGGTGAGAGATATATTAATACAAATTTCCAAATTAAAGAGAACCATTATCAAAGTCAAACATTCAACTTCTTACATAGACATAGATTACAAACATCATAACCAATCATAAACATCCTAATCCAATGCAGAATTTGCATATATGATTAAGTTGCATAATTTTTACTCCCAATGTATTTTAAAGTATTAATACATTTTTCAGCTTTCACTTAAACGAAGAGCAGGAAAAGATGTACAGAAATTAGAAAAGAGGACTCCACAAACCCCAACAGAGGTAATAAAGTGTCAAAGGTTTCTTTGTCAAAGGTTTCCTTGAAATTGGGTTCGAACCATAAGATTTGATGTTGCTTGGCTGCAAAATGAATGACTATTTGTGACTAAGCAAATTTCTCTGCCAAGCACTTGCATTAGTAATTTTATTATGCCCACTTACCTTTTTCAAATCTTGTTGGACTACTGGACAAACCTTACATCACCTAATTTGATAAGATGTGCTCCTTTTCAGATTGTTTTCACCAAATGACATCAAAGCATATCGTCGCTTTGGAATGATAAGGTTTTATCTGACATTTTTGTCAAAATGAAGTGTTTCACATATTCTTGTTATGTGACAATTTATTATGTGATGTTTTTTCTTTGCGCTGTGTACATGTTGGTACTTTTTTGAAAACAAAAAGTGTTTGTCTATAAAGTCAAATGGAGTGCAAAAACATTTAATCTTATCATAACTTTTGTTTCCAAAGGTTAAATTTCTGTAAAAACACCTTTATTTGAGATTGCTTCAGACTGCTCATATCATCAGTCTTTATTGATTAATGATTGCCTCTTTTAACATGGGACTTCCTTCGCTGGAGCAACCATATTGAGCGATGCATTTCCTCCCCATTCATAGTAATGGCAGTGGTGCATCTTGTTGATATCTATTATCGTTAAAGCCAAGCAAACAACAAAATGCTAACAAGACATTAAATGTTTTCTTCCGCAGGAAGAAAATGAAGATCTAAAATGCCAGTTGGCCTTCATCAAAGAGGAGGCTACTTTAATGAGGAAGAAAATGGCTAAGATAGACAAAGAGAAGGATCGTATGGAACAGGAGCTTCTGAAGTATCGTTCCTTTTATGGTGATGTGGACAGTCCTCTTCCCAAAGGTGAAGCAGGAGGTCCCCCCACTACCCGAGAATCTGAACTAAAGCTTCGCCTGCGGCTGGTAGAAGAGGAGGCCAATATTTTAGGTCGTAAAATCGTGGAGCTGGAGGTAGAGAACCGCGGGCTAAAGGCAGAACTAGATGACCTGCGTGGGGAGGAGTTGGCGGGTGCCACGGACCCCTCATCCCGAGGGCAGAGTGAGGTGCTGTCTGAACTGCGCCAGCAGTTGCAGTTGGTGGAGGATGAGGCTGAGCTTTTACGTCGGAATTTGGCTGACGTGGAAGAGCAGAATGTCAAAATGACTAGTGAGCTCAACAAGCTCAAATACAAGGCGGGGTCACACGAGGGTTCGCGCTACAACAGCGGGGCAGTCGATGGGGCAAAGGTCGAGGCCTTGCAGGAGGAGCTTAAAGCGGCCAGACTGCAGATCAATGAGTTGAGTGGTAAGGTAATGCAACTGCAGTATGAGAACCGTGTGTTGCTGTCCAACATGCAACGCTACGATCTGGCCACTCACTTTGGCATCCGTGGCAGCCCAAGGGACAGCGATGCAGAGAGTGACTGTGGCCGCAGAGAAAGTGATGATGATTGCTCTCGTCTCCCACCTCATCGCAAACGTGAGGGGCCCATCGGTGGAGAGAGTGACTCGGAGGAAGTGAGGAATATCCGGTGCCTCACTCCAACACGCTCCCTCTACAGCCCGGAGGGGCGTTTTTTACCAAGAAGTTTTAAAGACCGCCAACACATGATTGACATCCGCATAGAGGCAGAGCGGCTGAGCAGGACCATTGATAGACTGATCGCTGACACAAGCACCATCATTGCCGAGGCACGTGTTTATGTGACTAATGGTGAGCTGTTTGGAAGAATGGATGAAGACGATGAGGGCGGTCGAATACGAGAACATGAGCTGCTCTATCGTATCAACGCTCAGATGAAAGCTTTTAGGAAGGAGCTACAGAACTTCATTGACCGCCTGGAGGTACCAAAACCAGACGAAAGAGAAACTGAAGAGCCACTGTCAGTAAGTCCAAATAAACACAAAACTCAACTCTTGAGTAGGCACAGTTGCTTTAAAGTAATAGTTTACCTGAAAGGAAACTTTAGTCATTATTTACTTATCCTCATATTGTTACAAACGTCCCTCTGTCATGCACAAAAAAGCCCTTATACTCACTGTTAATCTCTCTCTCTTCTTTCATTTTGACATAAACCCAGATGTTTCAACCCATTATTTTGCTTATTCTCATTCTTGTGTTATTCTCATCTTTATCCTATGCCACTATTTTCAAACTAGTCTTTCTTTTTACACTTTTCTTTGTTCTGTAATTTTAATTTGTTCGATTTTTTACTATTTTGTTATTTTTAGCATTTAAAATTTTTCCCTCATTTTCTTTTTCCTTATTCTTTTTATTCTTATATTGTCACATTGATTTTTGGACATGTCATTAGGTTATGCTAGATACAGGAGGCTATCAACATTTCAGGCACAGACTGCAGTCACTTCAAACACAAGCTACCACTGAAAAACAGAGATGACGGCTGAGCATCACTGTTTGTCTTTTCATTTGGTAAGTGAATAATATATTTACATTATCTTTACAATAATGTCCTGGGTGTCACTATAGTTGTCCAGAATCTGTTGAATTTGTTTCCCACAGCAAAGTACACTTCTGTGTTTTGGAAGTTGAGGTATACTCTTAAAAATAAAGGTGCTTAAAAGGTTCTTCACAGCGATGCCATAGAAGAACCTTTTTGGTTCCACAAAGAACCATTCAGCCTAAGGTTCTTAAAAGAACCCTCTGTTTTTTACTTTTTTATAATCTGAAGAATCTTTTTTTCATCACAAAGAACCTTTTGTGAAACAGAAAGGTTCTTCAGATGTTAAAGGTTCTTTATAGAACCAAAAGGTTCTTTTATGGCATCAAAGAACCTTTAAAAGCACCTTTATTTTAAAGAGTGTTTGCACCAATCATTCTAATCCAAGAACACTTGGCCTTGGATTCGGTTATGACTGTAATGTATCTACACATAAATATACTTTCAAACATAAATAAACACATACAAATATAGACATATACAAATTTTTCTCACTCATTTTGTATACTTAGGCCTTATTGGCATACCTGGCTTTTATTTAATAGAATTTTCTATTTAATAGCAAATTCTATAACTTAATCCATTTTAAAAACAGCATGTATTTTAAAAACTATAATTTAAGTCCTTATAATGCATTTTACTGATATTCTTTGATAACAAGTTTCGTTTGTGTAACCAAATATGTTACTTAGTAATTTTAGATGTAGTTGAAGTTGCTTTAATGCGTGACATAAAGCTGTGGTTTTCTTAGCGGTACGTATACAAGTGTAGACGAGTGGCGTCCAACAACATAGTCACAGAGGTAAAAATACATCTGAACTCTTACATCAGTGAACTCGAGTATTTTGGGCTCCTGACTTGAACTTATTGGTGTCGTTTTCAGTTTGAAGCGAGGACGGCTTGCGTAAATCTGCAGATCACTAGTGCGTTTTATTAAGAAAAATATAATGTAGACTCAGAGTTTATTAAAAAAAAGTTTTTTAGGGGCATATAGGCTTTTCTGTCTCTTCAATCTAAAGTCGGCGACTCCAAAAATGACAGACTGACCTTGTCGTCCTTTACTGACATGGACAGAACAAATGCGTCCGGCTCCAGGAGCGCAGCATGGACTGCAGAGACGGCAGAAATGGTTGGCTTCGGATAATAACCCGTGCGTCTTATATGGGCACTCCGGCTGGAAATATATTTCAAAAGAGCCTATAATTCGTGTTTAGCTGTGATTGAAACATGTGGGGTGCGTTTGGCAATGGATCAAGCGGGTTTGTAAGCAAGGCGCAAGGGTGGGAGTTCGTCCCGTGTTCTCGTTCAGAGAGGGGCGGTAAGAAGGTCCAGAGTCCTCGGGTCCGATCTTTCCCTAGCAACGTTCTCGAACCACTTCCACCTGGACCTGCTGCTGCATCCGATACAACTTCCTACAACGAGTTGAAAAGTCAGCACATGCGCCTGAAAAAGAGATTTGAGGAGTTAAAAAAGCGCCACGATCAGGAGAGAGAGGCGTGGAGGATGGAAAAAGAAACTCTTTTCAGACACTTTGCTGATATACAAGTATTCACAGAATCTCGAGTCATATCGAATTATCCAAACAGGTCACGTGTACATCGCGCACTGAAATGTTATTTTTGTTATTCTGCTGTTTATTGACAGGGTGGGGAAAACAGGAGGATATTGTTGGATCTGAAGTCTGTTTTAGAGGAGGTCCAGTCTGAGGTGAAGCGTGAGGAAAGTAAACGGAGCGAGCTCGAGCTGCGCTACATAAAGGACCGTTGCGCTTGGCAGCTGGAGCGGGTAGAGCTGATGAGTCGCATTACCCAGGTACGCAGCTGTCCGTCTCTTTAAAATCATATAGTAGGTTCTAAAAAGTGTCAGTGGTTGTTTTGAGAAGATATGTTTCAAAATGGGTTCATTTTTGAAAGACCTAAGGCTAAAAAACCTTTGCCCTGTTGCCTAGGTAAAAGATAGCCTACAGTTCACTGAACAGAAGTTGACCTTCAGTTGTTACAGTCAGTGGGAATGTTGACACTGATTTAGGAGAAATGCCTCTTGGCATATAAAATACTGTAAAAAAGTAGATGTAAAAGTAGCAAAAGTAGAAAACATAACATACAAAATATAAAATTATAAAATGTTTGATTTAAACTAACTTAATAAGATATTATTGTTATAATATCTGGATGTCACAGCTAATAAACAGCTATAAAAAGAATAATATAGATTTTTGTTGAAAGGAAATTCACATTGTTTTATTGTAGGGTTCGAGCTAATGTTTAAACTAGATGTTTGAAACCAACATACCAGCCATACAGGGGAAACAAGTATTTGTAAAATTAAAACTTATTTTAAATCTTAGTTACTTTAGATGTGAACTGTCCAATATGTAAATTAGGTCCATTGGCTTGTTGCCCTGTTCAGCGAATCACTAATGGCTAGGAACTCAATTGCATAACAAATGCAGTATGCTAAACGTTAACTAGTTCACCTTTTTAGAGTTCACTAGCCTATAGATCAACACAAAACACACACACATAATTTAAAACCACAACAGTCAAACTGGTGTTAATAATTATTTGTTGATGTCTTAATAGATGCTTCAGAATGTAGCACAGAGATTGCCTAGCTTGCATTTACCTGAAGTGCAAATATATATCCTGCATTAGCACACAAACCAGCTTTCTGTGTTATATGAGTTTGAGTTATTAGATTAAATTTACATTAGAAAAATAATTCTACAGATGCTAATGTGCAATGTGAAAGGACTAAATAAAATAGCATCCATCCATTCTTAGTTTTTACCTCAGTGCCTTGTCTCTGTCTTATGGAACTTATTGGAACTTCTGTTTATGACATCCGGTAAAAGACACAGACCAGACTATCGTATGTTTATTGTAAGTGTGGATGAGAGAAGTTTTTGAATCCCCTTTGGGTCGTGGTTATACATTAATGTTAGAGTGAACGGCTCAGAGACACTCCTAATACAGTATTACACACAGCACTGTGCATGAGATGGTGAGGAATTTTGTGTGATGGAATGTTGTGTGATGCTGGGATGGGCTACACCTAAGGGGGTACATGGCTACTAAACGCCAGGCTATCACAAGGATTTGGACCAATCCAATTTAAGCATACCACAAAAACATACAAAAGAATAATAGCAAAACCAAAATAGGAGGTACTGCAGTTTAATAATCATATGTTGACAACTTATGTTGTACATTGAGAAACAACATTTCTCAATGGTTCTCTGCCCACAAATGCACTTGTTTGAATTTAGAAACTCGAAAAGCACTAATCCAGCCAAAGTATTGGTTGGTGGTACAGAGTTCAAAATTCAGAGAAGGGTCAAAAACTGTAAAAAGTTGTTTTGTTTGCAGTCCACATCCTACCATAGCGCATACTTGTGTCCCAGTGGATTTCTTGGGTTTACCACAAGGCATCCACAGCAGGGTATTTGCCAGCATATTTCTGAGCATATTTTTGATCTTTAAAACAGAGATGAGTTCCTCCAAAGCCCCACCCTTAGGAATGCGAGATACTAAAGGATTGGTCTTGCTGTCTATTAATAGAGGCCTGTTTCTGTGACATTGTTACCCAGATACAGAGCCTTTATAGTTGCACAGCAACAGTAGTGATTATGTTGTAGTCTTAAAACTCTGGTTACATGCACAGATAAATATTACGCTGTTTCACATGCCTTCTGCTTGTGGACTCTTGCACTTAGGAGAATGCATATGTTTATTGACAGTGTGCCAGCACATTTTCGTGGTTTAGGGGTGTACTGTTTACACAGTTTGGGTTGCTATGAGAAATATAAATAAGATTTGCCTAATTTTAGCTTTGTACGTGGTGTTGCACAGATGGATCACACAAGTTTACTCTAGTCCAGTCCATATAATGTGGTTTTATGATATTCTATTACTTTTTCCCATGTAAATAGTATCATTTTAGTGGTTGATGGAAATTAATTCTTTAAAAGCCAGGGGCAATATCTATAGCCTTGAAATTATATAATATATTTGTGTAATTTATTGTGTTTATTTGTGGATATTTGTGCCAATTTGGCAGAAACTGAATGAGCATTTATTTACAGAGTATACTCAAAATGCACTAAAAAAGCAATTAACTAAATATTGGCAATAAAATGGCCAAATGCTATCAGATGTGAAATAAAAATCAATTAAAACAGGCACAATGTTAACTCATAGCCCACAGGTCTCTTGACATCAATAGCATCTGTCAGCTGCAGAGTTCCATCAAGCCCAGTGACAAATCTGGTTTAGTGTTTGCTGTCTAGCCCTCTGCAGGATCATTGGGGGGTCAGCATACCAGTGCACCCTCTCCATTACATACAGAGACTCTCTGCACTATTCTCTGGTGTTTGTGTTAGGCTTAGCCTGGATGTCCAATGAGATTTTAGTGAGAGCACAAGGTTTTCATCTTGAAAGCAACAGGATTCTCGATTTCCTCACCCTACAGTCTTCCTGTTTAAACTGTCCCGCAAAGCCGTTTCCTCTTTTGCGGTCAGCAAATCTCTACATCTCTTCACAGCTAGAAGTAAGAGGATCAAGCGTGCCAGTAGAGGCCATTAGGAGACCAGAACAAGGGGACACTCTAAAGCGGGAGAGAGAAGAACAGAAAAGGCTGCTGGCACACACCCACAGTGCAGCCATGGACCTCCGTTGCAGGCTGGATAGCAGCGAGAAGGGCTGGGTGAAGGAGAAATCTGAGCTGCTAGAACGCTTTGACTCTGAGAGAAAGGAGTGGGAGAACCAGCTCATGGATATGCAGCGAAAGCTCGAGGAGGTGAGTCTGCAGATGTGTTCCACACCCCAGAGTTCAGACGAATGTTGTTTTAAATCAACTGATGTCCACAGTGTTCCTGTTTGCTTCCATGGTACATGAAAACTCTGCCAGTAAGCATTGATGGTCAATTTTAACACCTAAAATTGGAAACAGCTAAGTCATGTTATATAAACCAATACCTCTTGGAATTTCAAATGACTGCCAAAGAGAGTCTAGCTCAGTCGTGACTGGCAGCATTTAGAAACAAGAGGTCAAATGTAAACATTTTGGATTAGGTACTCTTTAGTTGTTCTACAGTACTCTGAATGTCTAGCTCCATTCACAAAAATATAAATCTAAAATATAATCCTAGTGTGCATGACCTCAAATTTGCTTAGCTCTAAACTAAACCATGATATAGACTGTTGGTGTTTGATGAAGATTGATGGATAAGGGCATTGCTGTGCATCTATTGAAAGTATTACATATTGGGGGAGTTACCGGAAAGGGATTAGATTAAGCCAGGACTAGGCCTTATTACACTTCAGTAGTTTTTACAAACATGCCTTACAAAAAACATCACTTGTGTGTACTTTGAGACAAAACAATGGCACTGATGTATTTTAATATATATAAATTCTTTAGACAGATCAAACATTTATTTTAGTCTTGGACTAGTCTTAAACCCTGTATTGGAAATCACCCCAATAGGTTTAAATCTGCAAGGGAAACATTTCACATTTCTTTGTCTTTTCCAGTTGTATGATGAAGTGAAGGCACAGTGTAAGGGAGTTTCTGTCAAACCAGTCACTGATCTACAAAGCAGCGCCCTGAGGATCAGTTCATGTTCGGCCAGCACTTTGTCCAGTGATGCCCAGAGTAATGACTATTCTGAAGGTCTAACCCAGCAAAGCAACACTAGCATCGAGTCCCCAAATCAACCTCATCACATCTCCAGTGAATCAGTGCATAACCAGTGCAACAGCAATCAAAATGACCTATTAAATCTTCATGGTGCTGAGAAATATGAGCTTGGTGCACTACAGGCAATAGACACTGCAGAGCTGGAAGACATTTTGGAAAGCTGTTTGAAATTGAAAAGGGCAAACAAGTCCTGCTTTATTGGACAAGATGACCTTCTTAACCCTTTCCTAGGATTTCAAAGCATGGAAATAAACTGTGGAAGTGACAAAAAAAAGAATACTGCCCTTAATGCGGTGAGGCTTTGTTTTTACAATACACTATAATGATGGCACAGGTTTTACTATTACTCTATTGTTCTGCATTTATGCTAATTCTCTTGAGACGTTCCTTTACCAAAACATAGAAGCTTTGTACCAAAACTTTAAGCTGCAAGCTTAAACTGCTAACTTTAAGAGAGGCAACATAATCTTCCTTCAAGCTTATCACAAAATTAAGCATAACCCTAGAAAGCACTGTGACAATATCAGTAAAAATCCAATATGTCAGATGAGTAAAGAGAAATTTGTAATTGTTTCATTTCCATTCAATATCAATAAGTATGAAGAAAACATTTGCTTAAATTAGAAATTAAAATGATTTGGATGCAGTTTTTACTATTTCAACAACACACATGTATGTTTCCTGGTATAGGCACTTAAGGAAATTGCCTGTGTAAGTGAGGAGCTGTGTAGCTACCAGGATGAGATGAAGTGGCCTGATTTTAAGAGGTAAACCAAGCTCACAGGTACTGCACGCATCATGAATGTCCTATATTACATCATAATGCTTAACAATGATCTCACTTTTTTTGTGTTCTGTCTCAGAAGCTGCACTGACTCAATGTATTTTCCAGAAGAGGATGAGATGGTGGGGATGGTAAAAGACAGTTTGGAAATGGAGGACACAACTTTAGACTTAAAAAACTTGAGTGAAGAGCTTAAATCCCTTGATGAGCAATACTGGATGAACTGGGAAGGTTTTAAACAGGAAGGACAACCAACCCAAATTGTTGCTAAACTATTAGCTAATAAAGCTCAATGTGCCCCACCCATCCCAGACCGTAGTACATCTTGGTACCTGAGCAGTCCCTCACTATTAGAGTCCAGTGGTACAGAGAGAGAGTTTCAAAGACCAGGATTTCATCAAGACAGAAAATACAACAGCCCAGCGATTGTACGAAAATTCGAAGCAATGCTTCAAGAAAATGAGGGAAAAATTCTCTCTGGGAATATAACCTGCACTGAGCCTGTTGATTCCAAGTGCAATATCAATTGCTGCCAGAGCCGTTGGTCCTGTGATGGTAATAGATTTGGCAGCATCAAGTCATCAAAATATGCACCAGTTAAGAAATGTCTCTCCAACATTGACATTGCAACTGCAGCTACAGAGTGCAGTCTGAATCCAGTAGATGCAGAGGAAAAAAATGACCTCAAGACTGCATCTCATCCTATGAACTTGGATCACATGTCTACAGACTCTGTAACATCACTGGATATTGCTTCACCATATTCAAATTTAACAGCAAATCGCAGAAATGAGAGACTTGAGCAGAAAACTGCCGAGTTAAACCGTACTCTCTTTCAAGCAGGCATTGGTCATCGTTGTGATGAAGATTGTAAACTTGCTTCTACTCCAAGTCTGACAGTCTTCAAATCCAAGGACAGTTTTACCGACAGGACATCAGGGTGTGTTGAAGACAAAATGAAAGATCTTATGGCACAGTACCCAGAAGACCAATACTTGGAGATGAACCCCCACACACGACCACAGTTAAAAAGTGAAACAAAGTCTTCATCTCTTCAGCAGGATGTTGGTGTAACAGAATTATCTTTAGGATCATCAGATCATGCTAGCAAGGATTTGTCTTCACTTAAAGCAGATTTTATTTACCCAACCAAGCATAGCAAGGAGGTTAAGCCTTTATGGACTGAACACAACACAGCAATGCCAGTTGTCCAGTCTGGTCTAAGTTTTGGAGGAAAATGCTTTGAATTTAATTTAACCCCATTACAGATGAACATCCCAAAAGAAAGTTTCAGCAAAAATATGGAGGTTGGTACAGACCAACCATCAAAACAGATCAAACAGGCAAAGCAAGACACAAGGTCTCGGATTTTAGAAGACAATCCATGGAAGCCATCTACACTTGCAGCCTATCCTCGGCCAGTGGAGTCAAGGTCTAACTATGGAGCTGTTGAGAGGATTCTTAAAAGTTATGAGGATCAGAATAGATCTCAGGACCAACAGCAGTCACAGCCTAGTCCAGGAAAGGAGAAAGACCTTATGGACCTCTTGGAAATGTTGGATATCCAACATCAGCCCAGATCCAGTCAGAGACTAACACACACACCACACCACCAGGTCTTAGCTCACAAAGAGACACATGTAAGAGTGCAGGTCAGTACTGCACACATTCCGACACAGAGACAAACATCATTTAAACCACAAAAACACACACGCATACCTGCGCTAAACACATTCAAAAACCTCCTAAATAATTCAATTGGGGAAGTGTATGATGTGGAAGTGTAGATACTGTAGTGTGTTAAGATAAGATTTAAAGGGGAACAGCAGTGTTCCTTATTTAAATGCATTTAAGCAATAAGTTTATGCTTGACCCTGCTATATTATGAATATGGTCAAAGTTAAAGAGCTTTGTTACACACAATGACTGTATTCACAATATAGCCTGGCCTTAAGTGCCTTATTGCTATTAGTAAATGTACAAATGTAATAATACAAATAATAACAAATAAAAATGAAAATGTCCATTAAAACATAACTTTATAGTTATTTTGTATTATGGTTCTGCTGGAAGACGTTACTCCTGTCATAACAACTAGGGTAATTGTTGGGCTGTATGGGTGCTGTCCAGTGATACACTGCAGGTAAATGTGTTTGAAACAAAATTGTGTATTGTAGTATTATACCATTTATTATCATATGTTTTTTCCCTGTATTTTATGTATTACCCAACACTAAAACTATTCAGTTAGAAAGAATATCTACACAATATAGCACCAATTAATAATATCTAAAATTGAAAATTTAAATGAATATTAACGGAAAGTGCTGTTCTGTGTCTGGAAATACTTAAAATGTCTTGTTAAATATCTCGTTCCCACAAAACCATCTAAACAGCATAATTAAAATTCCACAAGTTGAATTCTGACAAAATTATTGGCAGATTGCTCAAAGCAAGAAGCCCAGAAGCTTCGTATTGTAGAAGTTGAGGCCTTCCTTCAAGGCTTGAAATGAAAAAAGTTGCACCAAGTTTATTTGACATCTTTTCACAGTTTTTAGGAGGCCAAGGTATGTGGTGTAATTACAGAAACATGTTCATGGAGTCTTAGTAAAAGTAGTCCTCTGCACATACTGCTTTGTAACATAAAAAGCTGGAAATGATTGTCAGATGAATCAGAAAGGCTTCAGAGAGATTTAATCAGTTCTTTTTTCTTTTTTATCCAGTGGGAATAAAAAATAAGGAACATGTGGAGGAAGAAACAGCTGTGCTAGGGCTGGACAGTCATTTCCTTTTTAAAAGCATAGAAAATATCGTTAGAGAGAATCTCACAAAGAAATGTCAAGGTCATATTTCACCCCAAAACTGTGATAATCTACAAACAACATATAATTCAAATGTATTCATGTAAATATGACCTTGTAATTTCTATTCGGTTCTGCATACTTGTACATTGGGGAATTGTAGATTACAGTGCTGGTGACAGGAATACTTTAAATCCAATGCGATTTCATACAAATATTTGTCTCAACAGCAAGGCAAAGGGTCATCTGTGACTTTCAAGAAGAGCTTTTCACGACCTGCATGTCCTGCAAAGAGACGTTTGCCCTCACGTTGGGCTAGTCGTTCATCCACCTCATCTGCATCTACTCCTTCACCCCCACCAATACCACCCACAGTCTTCACTCAGCAGCAAACACTCACCTACTCCACCTATCACACAGAAACAGTGATCTAAAATGTGCAAGCCATTAGGATAACATGCAGGCCAGTAGATCCATGCCTTTTAAAGCACTGAATGCTGCCTTATTCTTGTCTGTGATAACCTGTGTAAATACCAACGACTGTTCAACTGATTTTTTTTGTTTGTTTACGTTTCTGTAACCATTCAATGCAGTTGCCTTTTAATTTTTTCCAGCTGTTTTATATTTACATTGAAGTTCTGAGCAGATGCTTTCTAATGTGACTTACAAGTGCATAAATCATAATAATGTGCTAGTTGTTTTCATGAACCAGTTTTGATATGTTTTCATTAGATATTTTATAACTGCCAATGTAAACCTGCTTCTGATGTGGCCTCATATGTGTGAGGTCTAATGTCTGAGAATAGAAGCACTGTAGTGCTGCCTATTTCACAATACACCTTTTGTTATACATTTACCAAGTTTAGCCAAAATGATTGTTATTACAAAACGTAATAGGTTCTAAACTCTGCCATCTGGTGTAAGACATATCAGGTAGACAATGCTTCTCATTAAATATTGTCAGTTAATGTATTCAACATTTTTAGGAATAAACAAAATATTGACATTCATTACAATACAAATGTGCTTGATGTGCAATCTTTATTTTTGGAATTAAATAGCAATACCTTGTCTTGACTTATGTTAATATTCTGTCAATCAACAACATCAGCTAAGGTATTTCTGGATAATTGCTTTAATGATATATAACCAGTAACTGGGGATCAACTATCATCCTGTCCGGAAGTATTATTGTGTTCGTATTGCTGTAATGCACTACCACTTCATTGAAATAGTCAGTGTGACATCTGTGATGACATTTTGGTGCCAGAAATCCAATCCCAATGCATTGTTGAGAAACCCAAATGTTGAAAAGACATTTCCTCTTATTCCCACATAATACCATGAAATAACACAACAAGAAAGACATATGACACAGAAGTCTACATCTAATTCTACACAGATCAGGTTTATTCAGTGTGGAGTAAACATGTCCTAAACCTTTTCCTCGCCAACCATAAACTCAACACAAACTTAAAATATCGACTACTTATAAATATAATGTTTGATCTACATTTTATTTTTACTTACCGTAGTGATTTCCATTGTACCTCACAAGTATTAGGTAAGAAAAAAATGTTTTTGCAGCTGTAGCACCCTGTGAGAAAACCCTACATTGACAAGCTGGGACAAAGAAGTCTTCCACATGCACAGATCACTTCCTCTTTAACCACTTGTATTCCACTTCTGTCATACATCTCTTCCAACAGGAAGCCAGAGGCCTACAGGCATCTGTGACAGAAGGCTGAAGCATCTGTCAACCTGCCACTCAACACAACCTAAACAGACACTCAAAACCTGTGTGTGGAAGTGTGTAGGCCTATTTGGGCTTGCAATCATTTTAAGTTTGGTAGGCTACAGTACTGGATATTTTTTTAAACAGTAGTTTAAAAAGGAAATAATACTATGAGTGACTATATGGTGTCACATTATATGATCTTTTTCCCCCCCCATCTTAACATTTCTATAATATAATAATAACAAAATGTATGCAATATAACTTATACACTTCATTATTATTTTTTACTACGGTAACATACCGTCGCAAATGTAACCTGTGGAACACATACTGCAATAATAAATAACGAAAGTACTTGTGATACTAAACCCATCCAGTGGCCCGCTGTTGCTAGGTTTCCGCTCCACCGGAACGATGCTTCTATTCACGAGCGTCTGTTTGGCGCCAGATAAAAATACGCGCCTAGACTGTCGTACTCTGTCCCGCAGTCTAGTGTAACCTAAAACCTTAAAGACTTAACAATTATAAATACTGTCTAATACAGAAAGCGTTCTGACTGTTTTTTTACCAAACTGTCTACAAAGCTGTGATGCACAGTATGAGATTTAAATCATATTACAGTAAATGTATTATAAGCGTTCTGCTGAGAGTACAAAGAGGGCTTAACGCTTTTATTGCTGCACACCTCCTCCTTGTGGACAATTGTAGCTTCGACCAAAAAGCGACATATCCACCATATTATAAATTTATCAGCACTTTTTTTCTCTCGTCTTTTAAACACTCATTGAAAACATATTACAAGCAATATAAATGCAGCACTATTTAGCAATGTGTGTGGACTTGAGGTCTACGTAAAGCGGATTCATATTATAGCAACACTTGTTTCTTTCAGGACTGTTTTTAATGCAACTCCAACGGCAAGATACAGGTCAAGAACATTAAATGTTTTGAAAGCAAATTACATTTTGTAAGACAATTTACTATTTAAACAGTATTAGGCATCACAGCACAGATTCATGTTTATTTACTTAAAATGTCATATTAGTTTTGCGTGAACTAACACGGAGGCAGTTTTTGCGTATCTGTAAGTTACATTCAACTCAACAGATTCTCATCCTTGACAGGTTAATAACTAATTACTTGTGTAAATACCAATACTGTTGAGGTCTTCATGTCTTTCTAGACAGAGCACCATTATGGCCGTGTGCAGTGCTGTTCGGTTCCGGTTGATTCAGTACCGCAGTGCTGTGAGAATTCTTCAGCAAAGCCGAACCGTCCGCATTCTCACCAGTTCATCAGCTGGAGATATCAGAGAAAAACTGCAGGCATTTCCAGGAGGATGTATAGACTTGAAGAAGAAGCAAGAGTCAGGCATCGCAGTGATCACTGTCAATAACCCAGCACGCATGAATGCATTCTCAGGTACTAAGGTTTAGCTGATCTGTACGTTTATGTTGAGATGCAACAAAAGTGTTAAGCATCTGCTCTCTTGCAGGCAGCATGATGCTTGAATTGGAGGAGCGGGTGCATGAGCTTGAGACCTGGTCAGAAGGGAAAGGTGTCATTGTACATGGTGCTGCAGGAACATTCTGCTCTGGATCTGATCTGAATGCAGTCAGAGCAATAGCAAACCCACAGGTGTATTTCATCTGTTAAACACCTGCTTTCTTTTAATGCAGTGTCACAAGTTATGAGGAAAAAACAGTTGTACTATTAGTGTTCTGCAGCTTTCTGACATCAGACAGATTAATTCATCAGAACTCTTGACTGCCCACATGTACCCCTCAATGACAGATTTTCCTACCTGTCACATAGATGCAATACTAAGGGAAAAGTTGTGTATAATGTATTGTTTCTTATGATAAAAGTATTTTGGAAGTCACTGCCTGTTTAATTGTAAGGGTCATAGAAAGAAGGTTGTATAAAACTAGATTACTCCAGCTTTTCCACATTCTTCTCTTTTTTTAATGTAATAGGTGGATCTTATGAAAAACTAAATTATATAAAAAAATGTATATGACGACCCGTTTTATGTTGCCAACGTGTTGCAGTGCAGTGTCTTATATCTAAAACATAATGTTTAAATGTGCTTCTGTTTTCCAGGATGGAATGAAGATGTGTGAGTTTATGCAGAACACTCTTACAAGACTCCTAAGGTGTGTTTGTCTGAAGAAGCCTGTTTTCAATCATAACCGTGAACCCAGTATTGTGTATCGTATTGTGAGCTGGGTGTATGGTTTGTTATCCAGTTATACTGCTAAAGTCCTGTTCTTTCAGGTAGGTTGCCACTCATCTCTGTGGCACTGGTTGAAGGAAAAGCGTTGGGTGGTGGGGCAGAACTCACCACCGCCTGTGATTTCAGGTAAAAGCCAATATTTTGCCACACATAATTGTTTAAGCAGGATTTTGCTTTTTTTTTAATTGGAATGTCACCATTCTGTTTTTATTACCAGGTTGATGACGTCCGATGGTGTTATCCAGTTTGTCCATAAGCATATGGGTTTAGTACCCGGTTGGGGAGGAGCTGCAAGACTAGTTCGTATCGTTGGCAGCCAGAATTCCTTGAAGTTACTTGCGGGGACTAAAAAGGTTGATCCGGACTTTGGAAAACAGATTGGACTGGTCGATGAGGTGCTCCATTGCTCCTCTGGTGGGAGGAATACACTGGCTGAAGCAGAACAATGGCTTAGCCAGTTCATTAAAGGACCTGTACCAGTGATCAGAGCAGTTAAAAGAGTTGTTCTCTCAGGACGAGAGCTTCCACTGGAAGAAGCACTTACAGCTGAGCGAAATGTGTTTGGGACAGTATGGGGTGGTCCAGCCAATCTTGAGGCGCTGGCTTCGAAAACAAAGCATAAGTGACTGAAAATATCAGCACTGGTTAACTTCATAAAACTGTTGCTTCAAAGACCTTTGTTCAGATCACATAATACACAGTAAATGTCTGTACTTGCACACCCAAGCAATAATAAATGATCTATGTGATTGTTGCTTTTCATGTGCCTTTTGATATTGATCAAACTCTGACCTAGTGAGTGTGTAAAACATCAAAGTGAGCCCTTACTGTTTGATTATTTGATTACTGTTTTTTTCTGACAGCTTGAACCAGTCTGGCCATTCCTCTCTGACTTCTGCCATCAACAAGCCACTTACATATATGTTTACCAGGCGATATTTTAGCTTGGATTATGGCAAGATATTTTGTTGAATCATATTTTTATAATAGTACAGCAAAGATACATTAAAAGCATTACAGTTTACAGCATGTATTCTGTAGTGGAATACATTTTTCAAAGTAACACTTTTGAACCCTGTTATGGTTATATATTATTATAGACGGTTTCATGCACACGAGTGTTTTAACACAAGCGTTACCCCATTTTTTTTTTAAAATAAAATAACAAAACCTTCATCTGAAGGTGTTAATAATTACAGGCTGACAAATAACCAACTGAGGTTAGATTTAAGATTTACCAAATAATTTTTTAAACAACTGATTCACAATAGAACAAATTAAGAGAATTAATTTGATATAATTCTTTTTAATTTGTATACATTTAATTTTATTTTACAAGCCTTTCAGTGGTTTGCCTTTCTCTTGTTTAGCACTTAAATCCTTCTGTCAGTCATTTTGAAAGACCCTGAGGCAGATTGTGGTGTCTAAAGATCCCTGTAGAGAGTGTTCAAAGACCACATGTTGTGTTTTATGCATGCTCATGGCATCCTTTGATTTAGAAAACGTTAAAACCTTCATAACATGCTTTTATCTGAGAATAGTGTTGGCATGCTCTTATCTACAAAGACAAACATAAAAACATTCATTTTCTGATCAGATCCCTCTTACTTATGCAAAACATCAGGATTATTTTACAGTTTAAGTTAAATAATTATAATGTACAGTGTTACATTACACACACAAAACATTTTCTTAATCCATCATAATTATACCAAATGTCCTTGTACACAAGATTGTAAGTCTTTTACATAGTATCATTGTATAACATTATCATTGCTTTAAAATGAGCAAAAGTTTGCTAATTATAAAATACTATAATTTTATATATATATATATATATATATTACAACTGTACTTTCTGATATCACCTATATTTATATTAGAATAGTAATTTTTTTAAATTCTGGTTTTGTCTGGTCACTTATAAACATACATTTTCTGTAAAGCTGCTTTCATTGTGAAAAGTTCTTATTTAAATGTGAATTAAATTAAATTGTGTTTAGTTGTTATGTCTTTTATTTAGAATTTAGTGTCATGTTACTGTAACTTTCTGTTGTAGTACTTGTCCATGGTCTAAGTAGTATTCTATTGTAATTTTCAGTAGTTGGACACTTCATGTGCTGAAACAGAGCAGTGCACTCCATCAATTTGACAAAAAAAAAAACCTTTGTAATAAGTAAAAGCCTGAAACATATTTAATTACATAATCTGTTTAATTACATAATCTGTTTAATTACTATCGTCGGAAACTTTTGTTTTATGAGGTTTATTAAATAGAGATTCTGTTTTACAATTTCTACCAAAACTCCACTCTACCAAAAAAATATTTCAGAAATGCAAACAGCACATTCACATAATCAACACAATTCATTCTTGGTGAAATGCCCCACATTTTGACATTAAACAATGTTGTGTTTACTATCTCTAAAAGTATTATGAAGGACACAAGTTTCCTATAAGTCAGTTTCGACACATTTGACCTTGATGTAAATACCATTCAGGGATCTGAGCACTATTTGAGGGATCATCTTTGGGGTGTGATTTGGGTCTTTAGTAAGGTAATATCTCTTCAGTGTAAGAGCCACTGCTACTTTCAATTCATTCATGGCAAAGTTCTGTCCAATGCAGTTTCTGTAATCAAACACAAAAGAGTGTTCATTAGCCATTTAGAGTATAGGTTCTGTGTTCAGATTCAAAAATAGCATGGTTGGTTTAAGGTTACATGCTTCTCATAAGATTACAGAGCTTTAGTTGTAGAATGAATGCATTTGTAATGTAAAATCCATTCAATGTATCAAGTTTATTTCTCTTTTTGAATGAATTATGGTTATCTCACATTTGCCAGACGTTTTTCTAAAGCTTAGTGTTTCCTGGGATCTAACCCACATCCTTTGCCAATGCAATGCTCCAATAAAAATATCATCACTTTTAAGAAGCATGTGTTGTAACCGAAGGTGTGCTTAACATAGAACATTTATATTTAGGGTTCAGAGCTTAAACAGAAGATGTTTAGTGATTTCTCAGTTTTGGCCTGTTCAATAATATGGAATGTCTGCATGCTGTAGACTAGAGGTTTCTATGTATTTGAGATAACTATACTATATATGTTGCTTTTGTCTTCTTAGCAGAAATATAAAAGCTCTGTAAAGCCCTTTTTGTATTCCACAGAAAAAAATACACATACATAATTGGAACAACATGAACAGAGTACCGAAACTAACTATTTTTCTTTAATATTTATAAAAAGACATGCATTACAACCTGTCTTGTTGGTACATAATTTACTCAAGGTTAAAGTGAGTTCAGAGATAAAATGGACTAAAGTTTGGCTTGAGTCTGCGTGACAAAAATGTAAATGATCACCCACTTGCTAAACTGGTCATGTCTCTGAGCTGAGGTACAAACCTTGGTCCAGCAGAGAAGGGCACAAAGGCATGGGGTGACCTTTTAGCTGTGTTCTCCGGCAGAAATCTCAATGGGTCAAATACCTGTGGATATCACATATTAAATACATCTGACCATATATAACATGAACTGACAATATTGTTTTGTGTTACAGGTTTGTAGATCTATGATGTTTTTCATTTTGAAGGTTACTCAAAAACAGCTGCCAGAATGCTTTTCCTTCGTCCCAGAAATGTATATATACTTAAATTCTGCTCAGTCCCAAATCAAATAAACATGACATAAGTGGCACTGACCATGTTAACTTCATTGTACTAAAGGTCATGTCGTTGTTTTTCTGATTGGTTCCAAGCAAACAAGATGTCAAATCAAGTTCTTTTCATGGCAGCTCAAGTGCATGCTCATTTTCTAAATAACAGAATTATTGAAACTCTGAACAGCACTTTTCATATTATCATGTTCCTAAGATGAATTACTTATTATTTTGGCAGGCACTTTTATCCACAGTGATTAATACATTTTTATCAGTACGTATGTTCCCTTGGAATTGAACTCACAAACTTTTCTACAGCTAATGCATGTACACATGTATATAACAGTAGTATAAACAATAGTAAATGATTAGTAAAGATTTTATCATACATGTGGATTCTCCCACACTGTGGCATTCATGTGAATCCCATAAACACTGACTCCAATGAGACAACCTGTGGAAGAGTGAAACGTATTCAAGAGTTTTAGGGCATGTAGTCCGCATGTTTATGGTCTTGTGATCATCTGTTAACATTCAATGTCATTGACAGTGTTAGTGCTTAAAAGTACATATAAGTAATCAAATAGCAAACATTGAGGTCAATGTTTAAACAGATGTTCGCTATGGCAGAGGTCATTATATCATGGTACAAAAGTCGATGTTGATTGTTTTCCTTTCTATTTTGCTGTCATTGTTGATTTTGACATAATTTTGCAGTTTTTATGACTGATGCTTATTGATATTATATTAATCATCATCATCTACTCAGCACCTAAAAGGCCACTAGTTCACATAGAGAAACAACATCTCAGTGGTCTTTTTAATGTCACACATGGGGACCCTAAATGTATTTACACAGGTATTAAAACAGCAACATGGAAGTATCACATGTATGAAAAATTAATTTATGAATCATGTGCATAATGGAGAAAAAATATTTTAGCACAGAGAAGGACCAATAAATATCAAAGTATTAAAGAAAAGACTAAATAATGTCTACATAAGCTTTTTTATCCCTATACAAATATTTATACAGGGTGTTTTGGGGGTGTGGGTGACAATTTTTTTGTGGTAAAAGAACTTGCAGATAAGATTACACATTATTTTGGTGGTCCACTTTATGGATTTCATTTCATTTTACTAAACATAAAGTACCCTTGCAACTACATGTCAACGAACTCTTACTAGAGTTTAGTAGATTGTTTAAGGTCATGGTTGTGTATAAAGTTAGGAGAATATGTTGCAGAGTTTCTTATAGGCAGAAGAATGTTTTTTGGGGACCATCAAAGAAAAGTGTTACCAAACATTAGTGAGATATGTAATAATGTTCATTTATAATAATTTAAATTAACATTATGACATATTTATTTAAATTAGCACAAATTAGTACATTTTAATACATTTAGTACATTCTTGTGGATACAGGAGACGTTAAAGTCTTACCTGCAGGTACAGTTCGTCCATCAAAGAAAGTCATGGGTTTAGTCAACTTTCGGGACATTCCTGGCACAGGGGGGTAAAAGCGCAGGGATTCTTTTATACACATTGTGGTATATGGAATTTTATTGAGGTCCTCCCTGAAACATAATTAAAAATATGACATTACCACTATTTCAAATGATTTAGCAGTTGGGTCATCATAAAATATTTTGTTGGATTTCAAAAATGTTTCCTCTAAACCTGATCTCACAGAAATTTGTATGTATTTTACGAGGTGGCTAATATGTATGAATTCATAAGATGAGAATCGCACAAAAACATACGATTGCAAGAGTCACGCTATAAAATACGTATGAATTTCCATGAGATTGTGTTGTCCCTCTACATTTTTGCTCTTAGTTTTAAAAAAAACTTTTGCTGTTGGTCAGACACTTGCAACTTCCAATGCAACCATGATCACATTGTGGTAAGATATTTGAAATAAAAATAATTTTAATGTTAAAAACATTTACTTTACTATGTATTATCTCATAAAGAGAGAAAGAGAGAGTGGGGGACAAAAGAAATAAAAAAAACACGAGCTCAGACACAAAATTAGATGCCTAAGGCGCCACTCCGCACCGTGTCGACACACAGCCCACCTGGCTACTGATGCGTCTTGAACTCGAGTTTGTTGCTACTATGAACTATATACTCAACCTTTTGGTTCCATTATTTCCTACATTATGCATCATTCAGTAGTACACAATGACTGCATACAAGTGCAGCTTACAGGCAGCACTGATTTTAAATAAATGAGAAATGAGTCACATTTAAAATACAGCTGCAATGCTTTTTGCTCATAATAACAAATTATGCCACGCTTGACACACTATCCAGGCCTTTACATGATATCAGTAATAAAAATACCATTCCATGGTGTCTTTTCCCTCCAGGGCTTGCAGGATCTCCTCTCTGCATTTTTGCTGGTGCTTAGGGTTACAAGCCAAACTGTGTAAGATCCAAGATATGCCACTGGCTGTGGTGTCATGACCTTCAAACATAAATGTGTCCACCTCAGCCCTGATGTCCTCATCTGACAAACCTTGCTGATACTCATCCTGTGAGACACACAACATACAGACACCTTCAGATAACAGCACAGTGATTTTATGCAATATGTTTTAAAAATGTCTTGTAGTAATGACTTTAATTTTTTAAGGAAAAACGTGCATGGGAATGTCATACTCGGGCAGAAAGAAGAATGTCCAAAAAGTCCAAATATCTTTTGTTTTTTACGATGCCCTTTTCTCTTTCAATCTTTAAGACTTCCTTCCTCTTCCTGATAACTTCCTCTAAAAAATATTAAGATATTATAATCACATGGCAGCTAAAGATAAACATGCAAGATATGGTTATCAGATGGGATACCTGTGTGCCTGTGTGCTATATTGCATGCCTTCCTGAATCTGTATCCATGTGGACTGAGATGAAATATGGCGTTGATGTGGTATGGAAAGACCCGTAACCTGAGGTTCACCAGGCGACAGAGCTCATAGACTGCCTGGATGTACAGGTTGGTTCCACTGCAATGACATCAGTATGACATAAAAGACATAAAAAGATGTTAACGCAGATGAAGGTACTGACCTCTCCGTCTGACAGTTACTGTTACAGCTGAATGCACATTTCATGATGCTGTCCAGCGTCATGAGACTAACATGTTGAAACAGTTCAAACGACTCTTCCGACTTAGCATGAACCTCCCACTTATCCTGAAAAAAGACAAAAAATTAAAGAATTATGTGTGTTCTGTCATTTATAGATAAAGACTATTAACCACCTTTCCATTCCACAGTCTTGTAAAGTTTCCCCCCACAAAATGCTGCTCTTTCATACAAAAACAATTGCAAACATTTACAAGCTCCAAAAAAGATTGAAGCTGTGAATATTCATTTTCTATTGCATACATTCTAGTTGACACACATAAGATCACAATCATGAATGAGACCTAACAGCTTCGACAAAGGGGAAGATTGATAGCAACTACAGTTTTCATTTTGTTATATGACTTACGAATATGAGTCATGTGGACATTGTTTACTATAAATTGCCATTGTGTGGAAAAGAGTTGTGTGAGGATCCATTAAAAACAAATTCTTTTTGTTATTTTTGGAAAAACAACAGCATACAGGTTTGGAAGAACGTGAAGGTGAGTAAATATTGTCTCCTTCCTTAACTTACAAGCATAATTTTGGTGGAATCAGCAATAAGTTTCACATAAGGCTTCAAAACATCATAATGGAAACCAGGAGTGAGGAGTCTTCTATGCCGAAACCATTTATGTTCAGTGGACACAAGTAAGCCCTCTCCTGAGGAGACAGATTGTACCAGTTAGCTGTAGTGATAACAATAAAGTGAAATCATATATGTATCTGGTGACATGTCATTTTCTCAATGTTCAAATATCGGGATCTTTAGAAATGAGGTCATGCTATGCCCTTGTGTTGTGTGGTCAATACTTTTTGATGGAAATGTTCAATATATGTGCAATTGAAACTTAACGGGTCTGGTTCCAATAAAGCTTGTGCGTAAAAGTCTCCCAAATTGAATTATCAACTAAAATTTGCTGATTTCTTGGTTTGTCAAATTGGGGAGAAAAGCTGTCATTATTTTCAGCTCCATTTGGTGTTAACCCTTTTCACACTCTTCCCTTATAAAACACTGGTCAGACATAAAACATAAAATCATCACATACAGTAATACAATAATGTTTGACTTTGTGTTTTCTTACCTATCCAAGGGACAAGAAATATATATGCGACGTCATCTTTTGGTTCTGTCATAAAGACAAAAGGTCATTTAAAAAAGCTTTTGTTCAATAGAGATAAGAAATCTAGATAAAAAAATTGTAATTGAAAGTATCAAACAGATCAGCACCTGTTGAAGAAAGAATGGTCTTCACATACGATGGGTGATGAATGTTCAAAAAAGAGACGGAGGGACCAAACCACAGTGGAAAAGCAAGAGGATACTGTTTACCCCAACTGATGATCTTGTCCAAATCTGTTCCATCCTGTCGAAACTGTAAAAATATAAGCAACACAACAAAACCTGTTTCAAGAACATATTAAGGTTTTCATTCATACAACTGTCTCTCTAATTGTATTCATTTTATGTGAATTCTTTTAGTTGCATTATCCCTGGCGAAGAATGTGAGTCTTTACAAGGCTGTTCTGTTTATTGCCTTACAATATAATTATGTAATTGTTAAGCAGCTGTGAATAGACAGTGGCTCAGGCATAAGGTCACGAAGATAAGAATGTCGAACAGGGGTGAATTTTATTTTGTTCATACAATTTGAACGATTACTTAGCCTACATCCACAGTTAATTCACACTTTTTTTGTATATAATAATGCGTGCAAAACAAGATAAAATTGACATGTTTTTTATAATGGTTTTTGCACTTATTAGAAACAGACTAACAATAAATAGATAACACAAATTGTCTATGTTGTTGTTTTGCATATTGCAGTGTAACAACAACCTTTATGTGAACATTCTTATAAGGGAGGCTGGGGCTATTTAGTCAAGTATGGCTAAAGATTTCTTGGGAGAGGTTTTTTTATTTTTCTGTATACGCTTAGAATTCAAAAGTCTTTACTCTAGATAGGCTATAGTTATGGTTCATTTAACAAACACTGACCTAAAGCTTTTCAATTAAACCCCATTATAGACTTTAAATGACTTTCATGAAGGCAACACATTCCACTGAAACCCCAGATATGATGTGTAACTATTTGCCTGACCTTTGATTTCATGTTTTGACACGTAGGACTACTCACTTGTTTCTATCTCACTACGCGTTAAAAACACCCTATGTGACAACCTATCCAGCTCTTCCATGTTTTCTAATGCTTTTATCTGTTTGTACCTCTTTCACGTGTCCAAAGAGCCAGTGCTCAGGTGGTCCTGAAAAAGGCTCCAGTATACGCTTTCCTGTCCTCCTCTTAATTATTAACTGAACAACATTGAACAAAATATACAGAACAAACGCGACTGCAAGAGCATGATGTATGCAAAATGTTTCCAAATAAAGCGGATTTATCCGGCGGAAGCTTTCGTAAAGGTCCATGGCATGAAGTGTTGATTCTTTAGTGTTTGTGTTGAGCAGCAGGTCAACGCAGGCACCAGTGCCCGCCCACTGTTCGAGCCGAACCAGGCGTGTCCACACTGTCAGCGGCGAGAGGGTCCAGGGGGACTGTTGGGATGAATTACATAAATTTACCGGATATCCTTAGTTTTAGCTCTTTATGGCCACGTAGGCTACACACTCCCGATCAATTCGGTTGTCATTTCATCTTTTAGTGCTTAATCCTGTTCTGTACACACACAATTCACTAACGATTCTTTAGCCAAAAAATAGCAAATAGGCTACCAAACGGGTAATTATTCACAGCTGCGAGATGTTAGCGTCGCTATTACAGTGTCAATCATCACAAATGCGGTTGTGACTACCTGTTATCAGAGCCATAGAGAGAAAGGGCTCTGCCTGTTACGTACACACTTGAACGATCATTTAGTGAATTCACTCCCTCATTTAAATGCGATTGTATTATATTCTACACATATATTCTACAATTGCGAACAAAAAAGGTTTTATTCGCTCAAACCAGATAAAGTTAATCACAAGTTGAGGTCTGTGGAGGAAATTTTTATTTTATGCTTTTTGCTAACTAATGTAAGAATATGTAAGCATTTACTTCTACTAACACAAGTGTGCGATTGTTAGTGCCTGGTGCAGAATGTGATTTACCTCTTTCATGTAGCAGAGTTGAGGCCTACGTGAGGCTTTGGTAGAGGTCAATGAACAAACAGTCTTCTAGAATGAATAATGCTTTGTGTTATTAAGAAGGGAAGATGTGCAAGGCCTTGGAGCTGTGGATAAGAGTGAAACATAGTATGGGGTGATGTAAATGAGAGATGATTGGTGGAGAAAGGAGAAGTAGGGGTATAATAAGAAAGGAATGCAAAGAATAGAGAGTGTTTTGTCACTCTGTTTTGAGTTGATCCTGCTTGCAAGCAATAAAATACGTTTAAAGACAAATCTTGGTCTCTTCTCTCAGAAAAGTTTCCACAACAGGTCCAACTGTTGTGAAGCATAAAAATAATTTTTACAGCTGAATTTGTGCTTGGGTAGGCTATAGTTTGAGTTCACTTGCCGCTGCATGCACCTTTGCTAGGTCTTGTTTAACACATTTTAGCTCAAAGTTACTTTATCCAGTATTAACTTATTTACAACACAGTAGCCTAAGCCAACTCTCTTCATGTCATTCAGATCAAAATCAAGTATGATTAGATATGATAAGTCTTATATAGGCTACTCATTGAGCACTTTGTTAGCAGAACACACTAATAAAGGTGTAGGGTCTATCGTCAGTCTAAATTCTTCATGGCATGGATTCCACAAAATTTTGAGATTCTCATTTCTGTTGAGGTTACCTAAAAATTGGGTGAGGTTATGTTTACGGCATTATGCGTCACAGCCAAAAATAGGGTTGTTACGGTAGCATAAACATATCTTATGATAGGCGCTATACCATATCACAATGCTGTGCCTGCATGTTCATACTTAAATTCTACAAAATAAACTACATTTTCTTAATACACAAATCTAAATGAAACATTTTGTATTTACTATAGTAAACTACTGTACACTGCAATATTTTGTAGTTCTAAATTGTAGAAAATACTGTAGCATACTTTAATAGCCTATCTTCTAGTGAAGCTATACGAATTTTAGTAAAGTTTACTGTAATAAATACTAAGTACACTTGAACATTTTTCACCTGGGAACTAATTCAAATGTGGGACAAAATGTATTTACACAGCAATATAAAGATTATAAAGGCAAACGGAAGCTTCCATTAAATGTGAAACTGAAATGGCCAGTACGTGGCGACAATTTTTTACTGAGTCAGTGAATCATTTAAACAATTCGTTCAAAAAGGTCTGATTTATGCCCAGTTTACATTACATCTACATATCTCGTCTGAGTCTTTCAAAACACGTTTAGGTTAAATAGTGTTTAAATAAACGTTAATACGCATATGCATTACTTATGGTATTACGACACTACCGTTTATAAAATAGAGTGCCATTGCAGGTATTTTGATGCTTTAACATCGTGATGCTACCGCAGCACCGGTACACTGTGCAACCGTACCAAGTTATGCATCTAATTGAGGATAGCTTTAGAGTATTTTTATTCAAGCTTAATAGCAGTTTATATTTACTACTTCTGTATTAAAACGATCACACAAACCCAAAACAGATAGACTTATAGCACAGAATTCATACTGTATGTACTTTTTCTTCTTCAAAATTCATCAGAAAGCATTACATTTTTATTAAAAGTAATTAGAGACATTCAGTTTCAGGAAAATGTTTTAAGTTTTTTAAAAAAAAGTTTAAGACTTTATTCAGCCTTTCCAACCAGTCCTTTTGCTTTGTTCACTGTTCATTTCTTCATTTCTTGCTCTCTATAAAGAAAGGAGAGTGTGAGTGTTTGCATTATCTGACATATGGCCGCACTCATTGTTACCTGTGTGCTATTCTCGTTACAAAAAGTTTATTTAGAAATCTAAAACTTCGTATGACTTGAATTCTTCAGCTGAGCTTACGCACATGGCTTCAATAAAGTTGTCCTGTCGTTTCTCTTTCCATCTGATGATTTTCTGGATGCTGTGCCGTCCAGAGACCTCTATGTGTTTATAATATGCCTGCAGCATGCTGAGTGCATGGGAGGTGCCCACGCGCACCTGAGCCTTCTGCAGCCTGGTCACTGATGCCATATTAAATACAATCTCATATGCACGCTTAAAATATCCATGAGACTCATCATACTGCATCTGTACACATTAAAAACACACAGACACACACTGATGTAATGCACTGTAATTCACTTTGAATAAAAAAGCATACAGTAAATGACACTGGCTTAATACGAATCCTAACAAATGCATAACTATCAATTGTTAAGGTTTTCTTTTCTGCTGTCATGGTTATAGTGCTTGGGAAATAGTCCTTTCACTCTCTCTTACTGTAGAGTTGAGAATTGATCCGAGGTATGTGTAGGCTTTCTCGAGATTTCTCTCCTGTTTGTTGCTCAAAGAAATCTCAGCAAACTTCTCCAAATATTGAACTGCTTCTGTTTGCTTGCCCTCACTGTAACACACATTAACATGACTTAATGTATATCATTCAAATTTGATGTGTAGATATAATCATAACTTCATAACAATATCATGACATCATCATTTATACAATATATACAGTACTGTGCAAAAGTCTTAGGCATGCTAGTATTTTTACCCCCAAAAAGAGGTTTTAAGCCAGTTAAGTTTTTCCTTTGCTGTATTGTGACAGTAGGAATTTTCAGTTTACATTTCCAAACATTAATTTTGTCATCATTTGTAATAATCCAGTAAGGTTTTTGTATGCACAAGGAGTCTGACAACAGCCGTTGCTACACACAGAGATCTAGTCTCTTCATCATCAAGTCTGTCTATTATTACATGAAGAAAGAGGAGAAAACTGAGACAAACTAAATTCAAAAGAAGACACCTACATGCACAGCTTCCTGAAAAAGTGCAAGTGCATTGAGGACAAAAGCTGCTTTAAATGCAAAGGATAGTTACACCAAATGTTGATTTAATATAGTTAATAGAAATGAATTGATAAAGAAAATCTATTTATTACGATCATCAGGTGACGGAGGTACACTCATAAAAATAAAGGTGCTTAAAAGGTTCTTCACAGCGATGCCATAGAAGAACCTTTTTTGGTTCCACAAAGAACCATTCAGCCTAAGATTCTTTAAAGAACCATATCTTTCTTACTTTTTTTTATAATTTGAAGAACCTTTTTTTATCACAAAGAACCTTTTGTAAAACAGAAAGGTTCTTCAGATGTTAAAGGTTTTTTATAGAACCAAAAGGTTCTTCTATGGCATTAAAGAACCTTTTGAAGCACCTTTATTTTTAAGAGTGTAAGGTGCATTCTGGGTAGTGTAGTCAATATTCGGTTGACAGGGAACGGGTGAAGCGTGATGTAGGCTCTGATGTACGGGGCATGGCTGGCGGGTGAGCTGAAGCCGTAACAATGAACTAATACCATACTATTGAAACCATTTTTGTTGTTTTTACTATTTTCATATTTGTCCATATTACAGTTGGCTAAAGGCATCAAACTGAAGCAAAATAAAGCAAATTACATTGTTTTTTAGTTATTAGCCATGCTCCCTCATGGCCATTCTCACAACCAACTTCATAAAGTGAAATAATAGGGAATAATAAGTTCACTTCACTTTAGTGGGAAAGACTGTATGAAAAGCTACAGTACTGTATGTGTGTGCACTTGCCTCTCCAGAGATTTGGCAATGGCACCATATGCTCTTCCCAAGTTATCCTTATCTTCAAGTGCTGTTGAGATCTCCTTATACACACTAAGAAACTGACACAGAATATAACACAAATTTAAACTATTCCAAGATTAGGCAATTTCAGATTGTACAAACAAAATTTCTGTGTGTGTTCTCAACTGACCTGTTTAGCTGTTGTGTGGTCTCCTATCCTCTGATATGCAAGACCCAGTCTATAAGCTGCCTCTCCTTTTGGCCCTGGATCTCCTGCTATAAGAAAGACGTAATGAATTAAAGCAAGTGTGGTGGTTTTATCACAAATGGTTGCATGGTATAAAGATACATGAATTTCTCACAGTAACATTTCTTCTTCATCTTGCCAACACTCGACCACAGTTAAACTTGACCTATTTCAAAGTTACACTTTTCGACATACCCACATTGCATAACCAACAGCTTCTGCCAATCATATCATTTGTTTTTAGATGGAAAAGAATTTAAAATGTTAAAATGCGTACATTCTCTAGCCATCTCATAGGCTTTGGTGAGCATCTTGATGGCAATCTCAGAGTCTTGTTTTTTAAGCGGTCTCTCTGCCAGCAGTGTGTATACCCTCCCCAGCTCCTCACACGAGCGTGAGTGATGCGAGCGCCCACTAGTGTCCTGCCACTCGCGGCCCAAGGTCATATGATAAAACACCTCGTATTGCTCCTGCGCTAGCTCCAGCTGACCTAGAACAATTTTTGCATTGTGATATTTTTTTACACCAATTTCATTACTATTATAAAACACTGGATAACATATTGTAACACAGTCAATTTGTTTTTACCGTTCTCTAAATAAATCTGTCCCATGTGCAAGTTGGCTTCTGCTTCTCTTTTGCCAGAGTCTATTTTTATTTTGCGAGCTGATTGCAGGGCCAGCTGAAAGAAATTATGCTTCAACCATTTATCCTCTGGTTCAGTGAAGAACCTGGCCAGACACAGGTGGTTGTCATACACCTCCCCATATTGTCCTATACGAGCAAATGAGATGCATTATATCACATACCGCAATAACCTGAGAGATCAATGAATATGATGAAAAATCAATAAATTACAGACTGCAAGAGGGTTACATGTTGACATGATTTAAGTGTCCTAAAATCACTCACAAACCTTATGTGTTATTTTGAGTTATGTCATCGTGACAAAGGATTTATAAGACATGGCAAGCTATTTCATACTGAATGCCTGACATAGCCTAGCCTACTGCCTGCCACTATTCATTTTCATTGTTAAAAGGATTTTTTTTAAATAGCCTGTAGATGTGGGGGTTTTAATCCCATTACATTATGTGTAATAATAAAAAGTTAAAATAAACTCTCATCATATGGTAAGTGCGTTACCGGCTCTTTCTGCAGTTTCAGCGCGGGAGAGGAAGAGCTGCAGCGTCTCTAGTTTGCGTGCATGCGCTTCAGCGTCATCCCAGCGCTGCAGAAGTGCAAACAGCTGAGCAAACGAGCGGTGAAAGCCCGCACACAGCAGTCCTGTGCAAATGTTCTGTCCTAAAGGCTTCCTAAATCTCAAAAGATAAAGCAAAATCAAGGATAAAAGTAAGCGAGGATAAAACGGTAACTTTAGAAACCAACATTTAAGTGTATTTGTATAGGCACAGTGTAGGCTATAGCCTATATTGTAATCCCCTAAATTTGTCTTTGTCTAACGTTAGGCTAAAGGAAGAATCGCATCTTACTGTGAAATATTATGCTCAGTGAGGACTGGGGATTTTTCTTCATCAGAAATCTTTTTTGGGATGAACCTTGTAGGACAAGACTCGTAAGTAAAGTTTCTAACATGCAAACGTACTACTAGAGAGTTCATAACTAAAGCTTACTTAGATGTTTTTCTTTGTTTATGTGGATTGTAAATGTCTGGAAACAGAGGAGTCCTCGAGCCGCGCGCCACCACCGAAGACATGCTGGTTACTGAAAAACATAAAACAGAAGTTTAATGACAAATCTTGCTGCTACGTTTACTAAGGAATTACGACATCTTTATTTGATAAGTTTACTAGAGGCACTAAAAACGTGTTTACCTGTCAGATTTAGGACTAGAACTACAGTTGACAGAATGGTGACTCGTTGCCACAGCAACCAAACTACCATTTCCGGTCAGTAATTTTCACCAGTGAAAACATTTGTCATTGGGTAACACTGGGTAATTATGACAGGTTAAATATCATTTTAATACCGATTGTGCCTAAATAATAACTAAACATAAATAGTAGCCTAAACCTTTATTGATTTTATACTTTGATTGATAGAGACCCTGGACATAGGCTACAGAATAGCTCAAGATTATTTAATAAAAGCCCACAGCAACACTTATGTTGCTTTTGATTATTAAATATGATTGATACGTAACAAGACTAACCGTGCATTAATTAAATGGTTTATGGACTTCTTTTTGTGACCACATGGGGTCGCTATGTACTGCGTTGGCAATATGGTCAGAACGCTGATGTGAGCTCCACCGCAGTTACGTTTATACAGGTATGGAAAGTACAAACACATAAGTACGAACAGGTTATGTTGAACCCACACACTTTAGGTAAAAGGTGCAATTTCTGTGTTTGTACAGAAATTGGTTATTTGTTGGTGAAATGTGGTATGGTAAATGATTATTTCAAGCAAGGTACTGACAGCTGGTGTGTTTTTAAAGCAAATTAAATATAAAAATCCAGTTCACTACATTGATTTGTTTCAGTACATGATCAGACTCATGATTTAATGGTTTCTACAAACGTAAACATGTCAAATAGGCCTATACAAAAGCATCTTAGAATAGTGGCTAAAGCCTATGCCTTAGTTAAATTAGGATATTTAAGTTACTTTTTTTTTAATTCAGCTTTCTCTTTCACACACCACACCTATCAAGGAAGGGTACTGTAGGCGTTGGAAACGCAGACCGGATCAGGGTTTACTGTACCGAACCGCACTGTACTGAACTAAACCGTACCGCTCACTGGAAATGAGGCATTAGTAGACAGACGGTGTGTTCCAAACGAGATATATCGCTCTCTAAAGGGCATTTCGGAGTGAAACAGTCATGGCCGCCATATTAAAGGGTTGTTCCAAACCAAAGTGCTCATAACTGGCCACTTTAAAAGGTCCTTCGGAATGAAATATTTCAAAGGGTACAACTGATGGACACTTTGTGCCCCCTTGATTTTTTGCACAGATTCTTCGCATGGCTACAGCGCCTCCTCATGGCCACGAGATGATGACTCAGAGGGGCACTTTAAAAAACAGTTGTTTGGTCCCCTACATCCTTCAAAGCTCTCACTCTGGAGGGTAAACCCTTCAAGGGCCTTAGGGATGGAACACAGGGAGGGTTCTGATTAGGGAGTCTGCTATTTTCACAGCATCATTCCAGTGCATTGAATGTGTAAATACTTTTTTGTGATTTCAGTCTTTTTACTTGATTTATGTTGTTCATCAGCTCAGGCCGGGTTTTGCAGCCTAGTTTCTTTCAATTCATGAGTTCAACTGCCTATCCAATCGTGATTAATAAACTGCAAAAAAAAGCAAATCTGGCTTGATGTCTTTAAAGGAGGAGTTTGGTCATAATAGTTGGCTCATGCTCAGAATGTATCCCCTTGTGGATTACAGTATTTAAAAAAAATAGGTTACATTAAAAAAGAAGGCAGATGAATCGTGAGTAGCCTTAGGTTGGTGGCTTTTTATATGAGGTAATTGACAATATAGTTGTATTAACCAAAGTATTCTTGACTGGTGCAGTTCATAATTACACTTTATTAAATATACATTTGCATAATTAATAACATATTTGATAATATAATTGTAAATGATTAAATTGCATATTTGTCTTAACTTTGTCTTACCTTAAAGTTGACATGAAATGGAAGTAACAATCTTATTCTTTTTTGTATCGTATATCTGAATGAAACAGCTTCTGAAATGAGAGAAAATGTAGAAGCACACAATTAGGAAGAATAGCATGATATGCTGCAGCATTATGATTTGTACTTAGATTAGATGGGGGTGTCCCAATACTTTTGTGTTCTGCACAAGAAAGAGCCATAGACATGTTTTGAACAACATGAGGGTAAATGATGACAAATAAAAATAATACAATCCTTTAAATAAAAGTAATATAATCCTTGAAAGAGTTCTGCATTGGTGTGTGTGAGAGTGTGAGGATGTGTGAAAGGCAAGAGGACCACAATTTTACCCTTTTGGGCACCTGTGGAGAATGGCCCGAGGTGAGACGATAATATCCAGCCACGGATTGGCTGAGCAGTAGTAAACCCACTATGTGACCACTTTCCAAAGCTCCACCCCTCTATGCCATCTTAGTAGGTTTTTCAAGTGCATAAGCTCTGGAGCCATTGAATGGTCTGACTGCAGAATAATGTGGTGAAAAAGGATTATAATTTCTAAATGTACATAATTTAATTGTAAAATGTTTCTAAAGACATTGTTGCCGAAAGGAGTATGCCGGACTAATGGGGCTGCTATTTTTTCTCTCCACAAACTAAATTAAATGAAAGAATACAATATAAAATAAATAATATATATTCTCTCAACAAGTTTTATGTGATCAATCAACATAGTATGTTATGAGAAGGCCACACCGGCCTTATTGGGCAAGAATTGCTCTGTCCGTTGGCCCAAATTTCTCCCACTTTGGCCCCTGGCCATCCATTTTGTTGAACTCTACTGCTATTGTTAAATTCAGAGTTTCTGAATTTATTTGTGTCTGATCTTTTACAAAACATCAGAGTTTCATTGCTCATGTATATCAACATGTATTATTAGTCAAATGATTTAGACTGACCTCCTCTTTGTTTTAGAGTCCAGGCAGCATTTCATAAGTGAGATTCTGGTCACCCCTTTTGTTCAGGGGTTCCAGTGTGTGCCAAGCCGAGTGGGTAGATTTCCACAGCCAACTGACCCATGACCATGGAGTCTAATACAAAGCAGGACTTGTGAGGCAGTGAAGAGGGGACAGAGCTAGGCCGGCATGAATACATGCCGAAGGTCTACTTTTAGATTATGCTAAACTTGTAAAAAGCATTTACAAATAAGCTTTAAGATCTTACAAAATTTTATTTACTGTTTATACATCTTAGAAACAAAGCAGTTCTTTTCACAATAAAGCTGCATATTTGGAAAGCATAGAACAAATAAACTGAATATGCATACCCATATAAAATTAGACATGATGTATTCCTGTACAAAAATTCAGTAGAGCATAGTGTTAGTGGGATGCACGTTAAATTAAAGCTATTTTTTATAAACACAGTTCTTGCAATAAATGCCTATAGCTTTAATTCTGGGCAGGGGCGGCGCTAGGGGTGGGCTAAGGGGGCTAAAGCCATGAAAGTTTTCAGTAAAGCCCTGAATGTTTTTATTACCATGCCTTGCGTCTTTTGCATGCAGAAGTTAAATGTAGACACTCTGCAAGCTCTCAAATAGAGAGCAACTATTCTTTATTCCTAACGCGTCAATGCTGAAAATCCATCCTTTGCCGGAAACTTCTTGACGAGTGCAACTCATGGTTGCTTAGAAACGGTAGACGTCATAATAGCGCAAGCTCCCGAGCAGCTTTGAAAAAATGAGAAAGCTTTAGACAGCGGCCGCTGCTCAATTTGGGCCAGCTCACTGTTAGGATATAAAGAAATAATAATATTATTTTCTTTTTCCCACTTGTTATAGACTTGTTATAGTTGTGATTTCTGTGTCCTAGACTAGTAGCGGTAATAGTGCTCGTCAATGTCAAAAGATTGACCAATCAAATTACAGAGCCTAAACAGAACTTTAGCCAATCAAACTAAAGACAGACGTTTCAGTCAATTAAATTGAAGAAGACAACTTCGGCAGGTGGGCGCTAACAGAAACCAAGCACAAATTCAGTTTTAATGATGACTGTGTGGTAGTGAGTTATGGGAAGGCATTGTCAAGGCAAACACAACAATGTTGTGAGCCGCTTCTGGTAAAAAAGTCCAGGGCCACTTTTTAGTCCCTGACCGCCCCTGGCTTTACATGCGAAATGTGTATTCTGTCTATGGGCTAAGCCCCGGATCTCCAGTCACCCTAGAATCGCCCCTGATACTGCCATATGTTGTACATCCAGGCATACAGTGTCCTTTATACCCGACATATCATTCTACTTCTATAGATCTTTTACAGCTCTCATGCATACCATTAGCTTTCCAGTTTTTAACTGTTATGTTTTACAGTACTTTATACAGTAAATGTAAAGCTTAAATGTTACACCATACCCTTGGCTGTGAAGCCATACTTTTACTTTTCCCATGGTGATGCTTTGTGTCAAGCGAGAAGTATAGGATTTATCGCACAATGCTTTTACAGCACATTAAAGGTTGATATTAGAGTGGCACACGAGTGAAAACACTTCTTATGTCCTTATATCAACACTGAAAAGAGCTTATAATCATTTCCAGTTACAGCTGTGGTATCGCACCCTGTTGAGATAGATTTATTACAGCTGTGCCATGTTCAGCACAAATGCTGTTGTCATCTTCTTTAACATATGTGTCAAATTTTACTACAAAGTGCCCCATTTGTATAATAAGCTTTCAAGATATGTTTTATTTGATTCAGCATTACACAACAGTGTTATTTGCTTTACACCACAATAGATTTTAAAACAAATTTAATTGACTTTCCAGCTTATTGGATTACCGATTCATATCTCTTTGACATAAATTGAATTTAATTTTTCTCATGTGGACCATGATAAATAATATAATCCAGTGTTCAACTCATTACTAGAGTGATCGATGACCTGAGGTGTGTGTTTCAGATTAGTGAGGCACCAAAAATGTACACTGCTGGGAGGTCTTCATGAACAGATAAATTTATAGATAAACTGAGCATATACCTTTGCAGTGGCCCCAAATTGTTAAGAGCTATTTAAATTGTCATTCAAAATCATTTAAATTGAGAAAAATGTTTTGCAATACTTTTCGGTTGTCAGACGTTAGATAGATCCATAGTTAACCGACATATGCATTTGCTCTGCTTTGTGCAACTACTAAATTCACATTGGCTCAGGTCATTGTATGTCATTTTGGGTTGTAAAAAAAGATCTGTCTTGAACACATGGGTAAAAAATACAGTACAGGAGAACAGTATAAAAAGCTTTCCCTATAGAAAATAATTAACCTTTGCTAATGTGATGCTAATAACTGATTGAGCAAATTATTGAGTGTTTGTCGGGGGTGTGATCTGTACGAGGATGGGGATTGGACCTTCTGTTGTGATTGACAGTTTAAAGTAGACAGGGATTTGCTTGCATAATGGGGTTTGGCCTGAAACAATAAACACATGTAATGAGATTGAGCAAGCGTGCTGTAGACTGTATGTTCTCATGAAACTCTGTCCATCACGCCGTCTTTCTGTTCCTCTGAGCCCCATGCACCCACTGCAGTGTTGAGTCATCATTACAGGCCAGTCCAATGCTCCATCATAACAATAATGTTTTGAAGACAATAAAGATTACAGTCTGATCTCTGGATGAAGCACACAGCGTAAATAAAGGTCTGAATACTCTCATGTGGTGGTGATGTACTTTGCAATTTCCAATAGTATCTGTCAGTTTGAGCAGATTGCGCTCTAGTTTTTTCTTTTGATGAGACATTAAGACTGTTTCCAGCGTACAAAATTAATTGTCAGCCACATGCCAAATATGGGTATAAATGACTTTGGCAAGTAAACGTTATTACCAATGCAGCATATTTCATGGTTTAAATATTTGTCTGACTCTTGCTGGTAAACAAAGACAACAATTTTCTTGACCCACTAAGTAGTAGATTTTGCAATCTAAAGTTTATGTAGGCCTACAGTTTTTATTCTTTTAACTTCCAGAACGCCATGCATCATAGTATACATTACATTTATTCATTAAATGTATCCATTTGGCAGATGCTTTTATCCAAAGCAACTTACAAGTAGGAGAGCATACAACATTTTGCCAACACACTAAGCAGTACCGATAGTTTACAAGACCATGTTACTAGGAGGATTAATCTTAAACTGGACATAAGTGGAAGATGACTTGCAGAGGGGGGCAGGAGTCAGGAAATGACCACAAGCTGAGAATCAAACCCAAGGCGCCCATATCGGCACTGCACATCATATTTTGGAGTGCAGCCCACTAGGCTATTGGTTCCGACATAATGAAATTGTACACAATAAACTGCACGCATTGGCATGCCTCTGTGATGAGTTGCTATTTGTTCATACAGCTGTATTAGTACAACTCAGTTTAAGCTACAGTTCATATCTTCATTAACATGGTAAAGTATACCTTCGTGCACTACAAATCAATGACATTAGACATTTAGAGCACCCCCACCTTCATCAACAGAGTCAATAAGAATGACTGTGTATAATGGATTAGTCCCTGCAGTGCGTGTCCACACCTATCCCTTCGCTCTCTGCGCCGGGCTCACGGGTAGATGGGGTCAGGTTGTTCTTCTTGGAATCAGATGTGATGTTCTTTCCTGAGGAGGAAACAGCACATGTTCTGGCAACGGTCCAGGAACACCTCACTGTTTTCCCCATCCTATGTCCCTTGCAACACACAGCGAACGTGAGTTTTATGATTTTGTCGAATTAAGTTTTTTGTTGATTGTCATTGCATCCTTGCCATCAAGACACATAACAGCAATGGGAAGTTTAGGGGAAGTCAGGAATGGCATAGTTTAGTGTCTATGCAGAAATTAATCTATTAGCCGCAGCAGAATTTACGTACAAAAAGTCTGTATATGCTAAGAATGAAGTAAAGTAGAGCTCAACACAAGGGTCTCAAGGGACTTTTCCTTTCAAGTTGTCACAACTTTCAGATTTCAGCAGAGACCGAATTGAAGACTGGTCATGAAGAGCCAACAGAGACGGGCTGTGATGCAAACCGAGTTTGAGGCAAGAACGATGCTGTCTCGTGAGGAGTCAGCCCACATCACTCATGCAAAGAAGATAAGGTTCAGAGGGCCGCTATCAAAAATCAGACTGCCTGTAGAAAAAAACAGCCCGCAGCCTTTCCAAATACGCTGCTTCTGTTAGGAGAGCAAACAACCATCTATAAGCATGTAAAGAAAACCATCTTCCTGAGAGAAACAGTTTTCTGTTGTAAATTTAAGGACACTGAGGGATATGCTGGTGAAAGACATTTGTTACCACTTGGTGTTGATTCAGTGCACATGAACAAAATGCCATGAACCATGACATTTTTGCTTGGTCTTTATGAAAAGGCGACTGTCTTCTGTGTCTGTGCTAATGAAATGTTTAAGTGCAGTGAACAAAGAAAATGACAAACAAAATTAAGCTCTATTTAGGGCAGAGAGGCCGATACATTAACAAGGATCAAAGAACCATTGCGCAGCATGCGGGCACTTTGAAATCAGCCTGATACATCTTCCATGTGCAGGAGACACGAAAGCAACGACTTATAGTGGAGCTGTCTGCTGAAGTGATTTTAACTTCCCCAGAATTATTTCTAAGATAAAAAAAATTCCATTGGAGTTAAACTTTCCTTTGGTTTAAATCGATTCCACATTATTGAACACATTTTCTTCTGTTGACAGATTTTTACTGGGCAATAAATTGCAGCAAAAGAACACACAGTTTTATTAGAGGTGTTTTTACAGACAGCAGTGAAAACAAGTATCTTTGCATAGCGAAAAAAAGTATTGCACTTGTTCAGTTACTGTCACCATCACGTCAACTACGAACTTCTGGTCCTTTGTACTGAAAGTTACATAACAATTGATGTCTGTAATTCCCTTTCCACACCGGCAACTGACAAACATACTATGTAGTCTAATGCCCCTTTCACACCGCCAGCGACCCCTAGCGACAAAGCGATGCGATAACATTAATTTCAATGGATAGCCGGCGACTTCCGGTGACACAAGCGTCAGGGACAGTTGGCGCAAGGAAGTGGGCGTGTCTAGTGATGCAACAAAGTTGAGAAGTAAAGCAGCGGTGCTCATGTCATTCATCTCCCATCAGTTACTGCAGGGTTTGTTTATAACTGTTACTAAAGCAACCAAATTTAGGAACGCCTTCTAACGACCTCGTAGCAAGAGACTAGTGACACCCAGTGACAGAGTCGCTGACGGTGTGTACGCACAGTAAGGGTGTACTCAAATTTGGCACGGTTGCCTTGAAGCGAGCCCGAGCGTGATTGTCCTTACTCCCCTGCCGGCCTGCACGGTTGTGGCTAGATGTGATTCAGCTACTGACGGAAGTTGCGCAAAAATCTCGCGAAATCTCACCAGATGAGCGCTATTTTCATTTTAATGCTACCCCCAAACCTATCCCTAAATCTAAAATCTTGTGGGATTTGGCAGAAGCTGTATCTCCTCTAGCCCTTGCACTCACATTGCATGTCTTTACATTCTCGCTCTCTGTTTTGTTTTGCAATTATGTTTTATAATAGTGTCAATCCTCATTATTATTTGAGTGCCTGACATGGAGGCAGACACAAAGCATCTTGTGTTGAGGGTGAGTTTTGTCAAGGAGCTTATAAATGATCTGATTTATAGCCCCTAAAGCCCACTGGTTTCTCACGTCATAGCCAGCTCAATTACAGTAATGATTATTACACGTAGATCATGAAGAAATTGCTAAAATATTACACATGACATGCAGTCATCTAAGTTGTACATCTTTATTAGTTTAAATCAGGTTGACTCCTGCACCGTCCAAAGAGCTAGTGCTTTCTAAATGTTCCCGTCGGCATACTTTTAAACAGCTCCCAATGTAAGATTGCCGTAATAGGCTCCACAAAGAGTAAAACACACAACTACAGGCTGTTTGAAACTGTTTTCTGTGCTCTGTTGAGTATGAATTGTAAACCAGAGCTGGGTTCACACTAAATAAAGAGTGATGTTAGGCAGCGTAGCCTGATAATCAAATCCAGAACATATTACCATAACAAGAGTTAAGAACATCATCACTTTGTTAACAACCGCACTGACATCATGTTGCAGTGGGAAAACTCATATATGCACGAATTAGGTTTGACAGACATAATACAAAAACAATTAGTGCAGATTTAGAGGTAAGAGTTCACTTAATAATTATTGCAGTAAAGTAAAATCATACTGTATAGCTGCTTTACAACAATGCAAACCATTTGCTCATTCAGAATTGTAAAAAAATAGTGCCTCAGTTTTGAAATGCATCATGAATATTAAAATATTAAGAGCTGCAGCGAAGGTGTGCTTTAAGTAAATAAGTACAACCATTCACTCTTAAAAATAAAGGTGCTTAAAAGGTTCTTTACAGCAATGCCATAGAAGAACCATTTTTGGTTCCACAAAGAACAATTCAGTTAAAGGTTATTTAGAGAACCATCTCTTTCTTACTTTTTATAATCTGAAGAACCTTTTTTCCAAAAAGAACCTTTTGTGAAACAGAAAGGTTCTTCAGATGTTAAAGGTTCTTTATGGAACCAAAAGGTTCTTCTGTGGTTTAGAAGAACCTTTTGAAGCACCTGTTGTTGTTGTTGGTAATTTACTGCTGATTAAAAGAGATCTCAGTGACCTTCCACTAGGATTCCCAACTGCTATGCCTTTAGATACTCATACATAAATTATTCCTCCATTGAGGATAGAGGGGGGAAATTACCCTTAAGGGCTATAGACATACTGTAGATCAATATATATTTATACACACACACACACACACACACACACACACACACACACACACACACACACACACACACACACACACACACACACACACACACATATATAACTATAGAACTGAAGAATAAATGAAATATATAGGTAGATTTTTTATTATATTTATTTAAAAAAAAAGGTATTTTACGAGTTAAAATACGAGGCTTATTCATATGAATTTGTATGTTGTGATTCTTACAAAGATGTATGATTACTAGAAAAAAGCAATACTGAAGCCCCACACATAACCCTAACGTCGCGAAAGCAAATCGTACTAAAATGTATAAATGTAGATTGTAGAAAAAAGATTGTACGGCTTCATAGGAATTAGCCAAAATTAGCCACATTGTAAATTAATTACTTTTTGCATTGAGATTGTGTTGTTTTAGCAGTATGAACTTACAGGGAGGAATGGACCTGATATACAAACATACAATCCACTTGGCAAATTCTCCCGAGGGGTCTTTATTGGTTATTCCCAGCTTTTTTTTAATAAAGGTCAAGTTCTTTGATGGTTTTGCTCCAATTATTCTAGAAAGGGTTTGTCTTCAAAACTATGTTCACCTGTTCTCCAGATGTCTTAGTAGCTCCCCCCCCCCCCTCCCCCCCCACACACATCACTACTCAAATGGAATTCTCAAAAGCTAATGGTGCACAATGGACATTAAGAAATTCGACATTTTCTACCATCATAGGAGCATTGTGGCCAGACAACATAGAAAAAGCATTCCCACCATAATGAGTTAGGCAAGCTCATGCAGACCAAATGGGTTGGGAGGCATAATAAGAGGCTTCATGAGGTGGGATTAAATTTGTTGTGATAGTAGACCCAGCTGTCACAGGATACAGTTGCTGTATCATTGAGGAGGTTTTCACAATCAATATTCATCCTTGTCAGACTAATGAATGGTTTGGATGGGAAGAGGACAGCTGGTGCTTGATTGCTGCTTTGATTGAGTTTGACACCTCTGGTATTTGAAACCAAATGTTGAATGACATTTGTATGAACATGTTTGTGTCTAGCCATATTAAATGTGTGTTGCGTTTATGGCTGGACAATATAGCTAAAAGTGATCTGTGAAAAATGTCATTATGTATTTCAAAAACCATTGATCTCCTGGGAAATCACCATGATTGTTCTGTGTGTTCATGCCCAAAAATAACAATGCTGTACTCAATTACAGACAATCGCAACCAAGTTGCAAAATTGTGTGTACTGTAAATTGGTCCCTCTGTGCCAGTTTACTGACAAACGCCACCAAGTATCTCTAAAACGATAGCCCCCTTCTTCCCCTTAAGGTGAGCCTATTTTTTATTTGTATCTTTACTTTAAGAAAAAAACATACAAGTAGTCTTACGCTGTTAAAAAATTCTGTGGAAATTACAGTATTACTGGCAGCAGTTTGCCAGTAACTTACTGTAGATTTATATTCATCTAATTTATTGGCACTAGTTTTTTCAAAGATAAATGAATATTAAACATTAACAAGTCATTATCTTTACAGAAAAAGACCTATAAAATAACAGCCTCACAATCATTTCTGGGAATCAAAAATCAGAAAACCCCCAGAAGAAGGTTGATGAGAATTTTTGGTTCCCAGAATGCTTTGCATGAGGCTGTTATTATTATTTTTTTTCCTGTAAAGATAAAGACTTATTCATGTTCAATGTTCATTCATCTTTAAACAAACTGCTGCCAGTAAATTAGATAAATATAAATCTACAGTAAGTTACTGGCAAACAGCTGCATAACTACAGCAACATATTTGGTTGAATATGCGGCTTCAAAAGTTTTGTTAGTTCTACAGCAGATGTAAATGTTTTCCTTTAGAGGTAGAGCCAAGCCTACAGATACAAAATACAATGCTTTTCCTCTGCATCTGTAATTGTCTTCATGTATTTGTGAATGGAGGCTTGGCTCTGTGTCAGTAAAAGTAACTGTTTGTGTAGAATGTCACTGGTTGAGGCCTGAGGAGAAAGAGTGTTCATGGATGAGTGCAGAAGGCAGGGGAAGATAAAACAAAATACATAAACAGAAGTGAATCTTGAGAAAAGCTCTTTATCTGAGCTTTCCTCCTGTTGACCACTGTGGTTTTTCTTGCAATCCTGTCCTGCAGTTGCACAAAAAATAATAGAGAGCTCTTGTTGGTACTTTCTATTCTATTTACCAGCTTCTACTATAGTAGAGAATCAGCAGGCCTGTAAAAAGTATTTTGATTGTTCATGAAACCAGAAGGTGGTGGATCTGATGAAAGCCTTTCCAGAAAAAGTAATAGCAGTCTGCCTGCACCCTGCAGAATTCTGTGGCTCTGCGTCTTTAAATATGAAAAGCACTGAACTGTCCTTGTGACATCACATTAAACAAAAGGATTTCAGAGATTAAAGGTTTGCAATCCAGTGAAACTCAATTACACTAGAAGTTACATAGTTCATAGTAGAATAATTAGAATAATTATAGTAATGTAATACTCATAAATTAGGCGAATATTTATTTTAATAGCAATATAATAGCAATATCATATTTAGTATATAAACATTTACTATAATATGTTTTAGATTACACCTTATAAAAACCAGAAAGAAAGGAATAAATGTGAAACATATTAAATATACTTTGAAATGTAGGTAAAATAATCCGCTAGCTGAATGAAACTCTTTGTTTTTCTTTCCTGCAGGTGCTGCAGTGCAAGAAAGATTTGTTAAATCTTAGACTAAAACACACACACATGCACATGTTGTGGCAACTGGCGTGTGATACGTGTGAGTGACAGTCACAACTGATGAGGCTGAGAGTAAAAATGCACATACCGATCACCTCAAACGCTTCCCTCCCTTTGTTCCGCACGCTGCCTCTCAATGTGTGATGATGGAGCTCTGCTTCAAGCCACATTATTGTCTTGTTCCATCCCCCACTTTGCTTTATCTAGACATCCGCTGACAGTAATCACAGCGTGTCCAAATGCAACAGGTAGTTTAGGAGAGAAAATAAAGCTTTGTGTAATTGGATTTCTCTGCTTTTTCATCAGAAAAGCAAGAGTCATTTTGATTGTAGGAACTGCAAGTGATTAGTTGCCATTGCTGATAGTTCCTTCACATCTTTTTTAACTGCCTGTAAGATTCAACAGCAAAAATCTAATTCAGGAATTTAAAACCAGTGTATTTTTCAGTGTTTTTTAGTAGAATATACTAGTATATATTTCTTCTCAAACATAGCACCTTGGCAAAAACAAACAAACTAATATCTTGGTTTAAGCATGCATATGTTTAGCCATGCAGTATGACATTAGGTTTGGGGGAGGGGCTTCAGTATTGCTTTGTTCTAATATTTGTATGCTTTTACTGTATATGTATGAATTCCAGTGAGATCAGGTTGAATATGCTGTTAACCGACTAATGTGTAATGGGGTATGGACATTTTGTTAGAGAAGTCTGGTTGTTTGTGTGTAGATAAGTGAAAGACAATTATTTATCCAACATGGCTTTGTGTGTAAAAATCATTACCTGGGTTATTGTTGGTATTATTTTTGTTATTATTAGTAAATATGAAGATGACTATATAGTAGAATAAGTGCGTCATCCTCTGTCTCTCTTATGAATGTATATATCTTATATTTGACTTAATTTGCTATAGAAACTTTGCTGGGCTGTGTGCTCCATCATTAAATATTTAAAATGACAAATACAGTATACAGCTTGTGCTCACTTAGTTTGGTTGCAAAATTATTTATTCGGAATCTCTTGAAAAAGTGTATTATATCAGTGATGCATAATTCACTTGTAAAGTAGAGCTCTTTACCAATGTGTGACAGTCTGTCTGGCCGCTATTACTGGTGTGACGCACAAGCAAATGCAATCCTGCCCCAGGCCAAGCTCTGAAGCTTAAGTGGGTGATGGTTGCACAATCTGGAGAAGTGCTGGCTTTTGTTAAGGTCTCTTTTCGAAAGTCTGCTGGCTCTTTCTCTGTAAGAGCACAACAAGAATAGCTGTATCAGTACATACATCAGATACAGATTGGCATCTGAGGCTGGCATGTTGTACCTGTGGATGGTTAAGCGTTTTATAAAACATTTATCTCGGTTCTGTAGACAACCAGCACAATATTGTAAAATGCAGGACCGGGTATTTTGGCCACATTTTGGCTTGTTTTCTCATGATTGAAACTTGATAGCTTCATGAGTACACAAGGTGGTAACTAGTACATTTACAGAAATTCCAAAACCCAGGATTTTACATTTGAAATATGGCAATGTATGTTATATCTAAAAGGCAGATAACTCTGTGTTTTCTTGTGCCATGTTGTTTAAAACCATTAAACTAAAAATTTTGCCCTTTTTGGAGTAATTACATGTCTTGATTCATTGATCACCAAGCAGACAGTGGCCCCCAGTTAAACACAGACTAATGAGTTCTCTGTACTGAAGAGTTAAAAAAGTATCAATGTTGAGTGCATAGTGGAAAGTGAGCCAAGTGGGCCATGGGATGGTGGTAAAGCCTATTTTAATTAATACACTTCAAGTATAGAGAGTGAAGATTGAAATGCAAAAGAGTCTAATAATGTTATCCCAGAGACAAAGCACACATTGTTCTTAGGTTTCAACAGCCATTGAAGTCATATTAGCAATCACAATTCTTGAAAGAAAGTCAACAAACAAAACTTACAGTGTCTTGCTACCTTCTTGCAGGCTTTGATATTCAAATAGCACTGTGCTACAGTCTAATGCTATGAGTGGAATTAAGACTTTAGGTTTGGTTGAAAAGAGATTTCTTGGTATTTCACAGCAAGCCAAGCAGAAGAATTGGACAATGTTAGTTGCATAGTTAGGTAGATACACATGTTTAAATATACAAAATGTAAACTCTTTTTCAAAAGACACACTAGCAAGAGCGTTAAACACTACCAAAAAGGTCAGAAGTTAAGAAATGAGTCTCTATAAGAAGCTTGCACCAGGTGACCCTAAAATGAATGTCTTTGAATACAATAAAAATCAGGACTGATTTAATAGAACTGGTTACAGTACAAACAAAAAACCTGATATCACTACATTTGTGAGACTTTTGGGCAGGATTGTTTAGTCTTTGCTGTCCTCATCAGAATGATTAAAGAAGGAAGTAAAGGTATCATGTCCTTCATAGCTATTCCCTTTGGTGATAAACTTGTTTCCATTCTCAACCAGAACAAGTGATATGTTTGAAAGGGCTGTTGCAATCAAGGAGTCAAAATAGCTGCTCTAAGGACTCATACCCATGTGGAATGAAGCGGGGAATACATTAAAGCCAAGGACAAGAATTCCAAACCCAAAAAAGTCCATTAAAAAAAAACCGTTCTTATCGACTTGAAGTTCCCAACCCGAAGGTAACATTGAATGATTACATTCATAATGCCCACAATGAACATTCTTGCCCCTCTGTGACGGGATGCGAGGTGGCCTCTGTGTGCGAGTGCCGTGAGATTTGCTTCGTGAGACGTGCTCCGTGAGATTGCCAGGACCGTTTCACCCCCACCCACTCCGGCACAGCGCATACTGCATCTCTGAGACTGGGGTGTACGTGCCGACTGGCAGCATCCCCTTCAGAAGCCCCTTCCTCCTTTCTCCATCTCATTCTTCCTCTTTGAGCAAGTGTTTGTATCCCACACTATGCCTCTCTCTCTCTGGGTGAAGCATCAACCCATAGTAACCGCCTGATGCCTTTGTTGTGCTGCCTCTTGTTCACAAACGCAAATGTACAAGCACACAAAGTGAGAGAAAACCAGATTAAAAACCATGGTGCATCTCTTGTAGCACAATAGAACCGCGGCCGACTAGCCGGTAGAGTTTTCTAAATTATTGATCACCTAATGTTATGTCATGCCCGAGTTCCATGCAAACTATGCATAGTTGCAACAAAATATATTCCCACTGTCCACTGGCAGCCTTTAAAGGGGCAAATTATCAAACAAGCTAAGGCATTTTCCACCGCAACACTGGCATTAGCTTGTGTTCCCTTTTTCAGTCCAGCAGCTCTGTTGAAATGAATAATTACCCACAGAATGAATGAAATGGGAGCATTCTGGAAACCACGTAAGATTTCTCATACTGGGTGACCCCCCCGCAACCCCCCATCAACTGTAATTTGTATGTGTGATGTGGCCATGCATAGATATATATACACATTTTTTACTAGGTTGGTCATAAGAAAACAATACATAGTTTTGAGGGGAGAAGAAAAAATGTAACACCAATGAATCAATTGTTAATATGCAGTAAGAGTAGAAAGTCGGTAAATGATGGTAAATAAAATAATTTTCTGAAGAATTTTAAGGGGATAATTCACCCAAATATAAAAATAACATGGGCCCCAATTAACTTCACAAAACCACTGAGACATTTCTCAAAATATCTTTGTTTGTGTTCGACAAAAGAAATATACAGTGTCAAATACAGGTTTTGAACGACATAAAGGTGAATAAATAAATAAATATATATATATATATATAGGTATAGGAAAGAGGGGAGTAGAGACAGGGAGCTGGACCGGTAAAGGATCTCAGAGATGGGAATCAATGAGGGTCACCATGTCGGCACACTAACCACAAGGCTATTGGCACCAACAAAGTTTTCATATTTTTGACACAAGCACATGACATGCATTTCTTTTGACAAAATGTGTGTGTGTGTGTGTGTGTGTGTGTGTGTGTGTGTACGTGCATGCATGTGTGTGTGTGTTGAGCCTGCACATTAGCCTGCAGTCCCAACAGATCCAATTTAACACAGTCCTAAGGCTATTAGACTATTACTCACAGGCTACAGCTTATAAATGAAGCGTATAGCGCCCTTTGAAATCGTATCTGTTTTTATATGCTCCACTGATAAATACTCTGTTCTGTCGGTGTAAAAATGTTAGTTTTGGTCTTCAGTCCTCCTCTTTCTCTGCTCTGGAGGAAGGAAGAGATACATTATGTAACTGTAGAGTAATTGAAACAAATTAGGAAGCTTTCATCGCTGAAACGACATCATTTTAATAATTCCCATCACAATGTGTGGATTTATTGAATGCAGAGTGCTAATAAGCAATGTGACGTATCTCAGATAAAGACCACTGTCAACTCTACATCAATCTTAATAATAAATCAGGTCCTTTTTCTTAAGGCCTTGAATGGTGACCAGATGTGTGACTCGCACGCATACCCACAGAGGTCAAGTCTCTCTGCGTGCTGTGGCTGGAGAGTAAGCGTGCAGGAATAGTCAGGGTGGAGCTGACTGACATTCTTTTGTGTTTATGGCTGCTGCTGCTGCTGCGTTCCTCCAATAAGGGAATGAACATGAGTGCAAACAGCTGCTTCATGTCCACTGTAATGCAGTTGACTCCATCTCCAGCACATCCCAAAGGAGCAGTCAGTTGTATTCAACTGTCTCAGTCTCACAAATGACCGACTAAACTCTCTTACCCCTACCAGCCATTACCCTGACTAACCCTAGACCTTAAATGTCAATATAACTGCAAGTGGCAATCATAAGGGTTCAACCAGATTGAGAGAGTGGGGAACATTGCCACAAATTGCCAAATTTGAAAGAATAGACCCTGTGTATGAAATATTTGTATACGTTTTTAATCACAATTGCACGGTTTTAAAGATTTAATGATATCCACCACTTGTACACAGATTGTCCTATTATTTATGTATATGTACATTTTTACTTGGTCATTGCACTAATAATATACAGGACAATTAGAGGTTATCACCCATAATTGTGAGGCATCTTTAACCAAATCAGATGACCTAGAAGGGGTTTGATTCCAGCAAGTACAGTCAAATTCAACACAGTAGAACCTCATGTAGGCTGCTCAAAGGTTTTTAATTGTTGCAGCTTGACACAAGGAAATTTAGCAAGATTTTGTCTAACCTTTTTCATTCTCTTTCACCATTCAATATAGATTGGATATCTTTGTTTCTCACTTTTGAAATTGTGCGGGCTCATTTTTCTTCCCCTGCTTTCGTTCCTCACATCCAAGCTTATCCTAAGAAGAAAGCAAGACAGAGAAATCGAAAGAATATCCTTGCTCATCCAACCATCACTTCAAAGCAACAGCTGTATAATGGCACTGTGATGAAAATATCTGCCATTATGTTTAAAATATGAAGGTAAAATCTGATGTAAAGGGGGTGGAAATGTATAAACATGTAAGGTTCTTTGATCAAACAGTCTTCCACATACAGTAGGATTCTCCCATGCATTTTAGCTTTACACTCCTGGAAAGCTTTCTATGCCCTTGATCCTCTATTTCTTGTGGTCCATTGAGACAGCAGATAAATCCTTCATGATGGTGGCCCTGAGGATGGAGGAGCGATGCAACAGTGATGCACAATTTAGGAAATAAAAAGCAGGAGAAACCATCCATGGGTAACCTATATGCAAAACATAGAAGATATAGGTTACCACGTTTGGAAGTTTGCTAGTGGATGAGGACCACTTAAACTTCTCATAAACTGATGTAAAGATCCAAGATTAAAGACATATCTTCCATTAGAAAGGTAGTTGATGTGGGAAACATTGAAGGGTTTGTCCCATTTTAAAATATCCAAATGAGTGAAAGCAGTGTCAACAATGTGTACTTACAAGGCTTTTTCAACGGCAGGTTTATGAAATCCTTAGATGCAGTTAACCAGTAGGAGGCAGTGTTTTCTCAGACTCCGGGCACTGGAATGAGCTCATCTGTGGTCTCTGTCTTTGAGAGGTTTTCTGGTACCAAACCGTAATTATGGAATTTTATGATTTCCACCTCTAGGAACTACGCAATGACCCTACTGTCACATCATTGCTGTGTATTTGTTTGTACCTGCTAAAGCCCAAACTTAATGAAAACAAGTCTGCACATACCTGCACTAAAATGTTTACAATCACACCTGCCATTTGTAATAATGAACAACTTATGGCAGTACATTTATGACATGGGGTAAGTGAGGTACAACACAGTGAGCTCAAATGAGGGCAACTATGCTGAAAGTATGGTTATTTACTGTCGGTGAGACTCAGTGTGGCTGGATGACTTTCTCACAGACAGGAAGCAGCTGCGCTTCTGAAAAACCCTGGGGAGGTTTGAGGAGGGATGGAAGGTGATTGCTAACCCAACCTCTTCTGATATTAGAATTTAAATCTGAGAAGGATTTATGTTATGGAGAAAATTTTACTCCCTCCTTTAAAGGGACAGTTCACAGAAGAATTAAAATTCTGTCAATAATTGCGTAATCTTAAAGGTATCGTGCTTTTGGTGTTTTCAGAGATTTGCCTGTGTTTACAGTAAACACAGTATTTTTCACACAATTTACCTTTCTCTATACCACTGTTTTGATGTCTTCCTTGTTCTATGAAGTCCCTCCTTCAGAAATACATAATGAGTTCTGATTGTGAAGCTGGTCCAGTGTGTTGTGATTCGATAGCAGCTTAGCGCACGTTGTCCGATAAGGTCACGCCCCTTTTTTGGCGTATTCCTGTGGGCGGAGGTTATTCAAAAACTCGGAATAATGACATCATGTACCCGGGAAGTAGAGGGCTGTAGTCCAACACCAGCCATTTTCTGTAGTCCTTGAAAAGCGAATTCTGTTAAACACAATATCTCGCTTGGCATTGAACTTTGATCTTTTTATTTTGCAGGTATTATTTATGCTCATTACACACTAACTTAAGTTTGAAAAACTGGATCACGGAGAACGGCACTTTTAAGATCTTCTTTTATATTCTGAATACAAATTAAGACATTTTTAATGATTTCCTGTAGATCAGGTAAGAGCATGGTGCTAACAACACCAAGGTCATAGGTTTGATCCCAGGGATTGCTCATACTTAGAAACAAATGTTTTAATTCTTCAGTGAGCTATTCCTTTAAGACCAAAGAACCATAATTGTAATGCCATTTTATGATGAGTGATAGTTATCCTCTCCATTCAAACACAAACCTAAATGAACTGATGTTCTAATCTCTCATTGAGTCCTGCATGTTTTAATAGTGTGACAGCCTGTGACTTTATAAGGTACTTAGCGAATACCTGGCATATTTTGCCCAAAGTTATTCCAATATCACTTTGCTTTACAAGAATCAGATGCACAGCTGTTGTCTGGTGTATTGTGATACATAATAAAATCCTTGTAAAACAAAATCAAAAACAATCCTTGTATGCGTTACAATTGGCATGTCTTCCGACAAATGGTTACAATACTTTTGTAAGTTATCAAAGTCATTACTGTTGGCTAAGACAGAGAAGTGTGTCGGTCTTCAGCACTTTTTTTCTCAATTTCACATGTTCAAAGCTTTGCACACCACCCAAAATGGCCTTGCAGAGAGAGTATGAGAGGGTCTGCACCGACTGTAAATCACTGTGACATGTCTGTTGCATGTCTGCAGGGGTTTAGATCACACTTCAAAGGCTAGGATCTATGTCCTCACCGAAAACAAGGTTTCCCCCACCTTCCTTCCCCTAACTTACGAAGGAGAATAGAGAGGGTGTAAAAGCAGAGGAGAGAGGGTGTGAAAGCAGAAGAGAGAGGATATTTCCTGCTGGTTGGGGTTTGATGTGGAAGGAGGCATTGTGAAAAGTGCAGTGACCCCAGACGTTGACTGGTTGGATAGGAAAGCCCGCATAAAAGTGCTTGAGTAATAGACACAACAGCGAAAAAGCTAGAGATGACAGGGCCTCTCCTCTGCCATGTGCACCCCATGCAGTACAACAAGAAGGAACATCAAAGAACTTGGCTTGCTCCACTTTTATATGAGATCATGCTAGCCCTTTTCTTTAATGTCTGCAGCCACACAGCTGTAGTAGATGTGGTGGTGGAAAGGAAGACAAGTGTTTGTGGAGATCCTTTACATCCAGCTAGTTTTCCACCCCAATCCCAGATGTGCACATGCTGCCCCCCAGTCAGCTGGTGACTCTGACATCTCCATTGAGACACTATTGCCACAATTATAAAGAGTGTGGTCAGGACCTCTGGCCTTGTTTAACTATATATGCTACAGCTTTCTGCATGGCCTTGTGGGAAAGGGTTCAGTAGGCAAAAACTGCACAGAGCTGCAGATACGCCCCAGCATCTGTTTTCCATGAGCATATGTAATAAAGGGCTGCATGGTACGAATCACATACTTTGACTAAGTGGAAATGTGTATAGTACCATCTAGTATCCAGAGTTGGTTGTGGATTAACCATAGCTAACTTACAAAGTGAAACTTAAACATTAAAAAGGCCTGCTTAGACACCTGACATGATAATCTACATATGTATGCATATATGTTTTTGGAGATACTTTCTTATGCATTTTGAAAGCAACATAATTTTGTTTAGGCAGGTAACCAAGCATACCAGTTCTATGCTATTAAACAAACTTTTCTGTGGTAATGTCTCTGAATCTCAAATATTTAGTTTAGAAACATCTGTACTGCAGGCTATGAGCCATGAGAACCGACCAGGGAAGGAGACACTTGAAAATGAGGACGCTGCTGGAACACACTGAGCTCACATCCGTGAGAGGCACTTAAAGATGAAAGGCAGTTTTAGGCAGGAATAACATACCAGGGGTAGGATTCAAATGTGTCTAAGATGAGACAGTGTCTCCCGTTAAAAAATAAAAAATTTAGATCTCAAAATGTATTTATCCTTGTTTAGTTTGGAAACATCCTATTTTCCCAAGGAACACAAATGGATAAATTTTGTTGGCTTTGGCAAATTGTGCTGGTCTTAGCAACCTCTGTCTGATTCATGAACAAATTGATTCTATTTACTAATTACTACAGATTTCACAGGATAAATTAAGAAAAGTGTAAATAGTATGTTCGGCTCATGCAGGGGACCCAAAGAATCTTAAATTTCTAGATCTATATTAGTTGTCATGGGATACTTGAAAATGTACTTTCTTGCCAGTTGAGTTTTATGTTGTGTGGGTTTGCCCATGTAACAAATAAAAACAATTTACTTCAAAAATAAACAGTGAGGTTTAGATTGCTAGCATTACATTTCACATTTACCCATTTGGCAGATGCTTTTATCTAAAGCAACTTACATTGCATTATAGACTTTACATTTGTTTCTAAGTATGTGCAATCCCTGGGATCGAACCCATGTCCTTGGCATTGCTAGCACCATGCTGCAACCACTGAGCTACAGAAAAGCTGTAAGCAGTAAGCTGTGTTGCAGTTTTACTTTGATTCTCACACATGCATTCTCATTCCAAACACTTTACAAAAAGTATTATCTCATTCTGGCAAATGTTTACAGTGGGACAGTGCCAGCAACACTAATAGTGCTGAACCTTTGCTGGAAATGCAATTATGCTTTCATGGGTGATATGTTTACATTTACATTTAGTCATTTAGCAGACGCTTGTATCCAAAGGGACTTACAAATGAGGTAAACAATGGAAGCAATTGGAACAACATAAGATAACAAGTGCGGTAAAAACTGGTCTGACAAGGCCTAGCACAGTATACAAAGCTAAGGAAGGTTTGTTTTTGTTCTTTTTTTTGAGAAAGAGTAGAAAAGAGACAGAAAATAATAGAAGTCAGTGTTAATCGGTATGGTGCTGATGGAAGAGATGTGTTTTCAGGCGATTTTTAAAGATGGCTGCAGAATCTGCTGATCTTGTAGCAGCAGGCAGATCATTCCACCAGTTTGGAACTGATCCAGAGAAGGTACACGAGAGTGATTTTTTCCCTTTTTGAGATGGCACCACAAGACGATGTTCGTTTGCAGAGCAGAACATAAGTTTGTATTACTGAGTGAAGATATGGGGGTGCCAAACCATTAGCGGTCTTGTAGGCCAGGAGCAGAGCTTTGAATTTGATGCGGGCGGCAACAGGGAGCCAATGTAACCTAATGAAGAAAGGAGTGACGTGTGCTCTCTTCGGTTCATTGAAGATCACTCTTGCTGCTGCATTCTGGATCATCTGTAGAGGTTTGATTGTGCAAGCAGGGAGTCCAGCAAGTAGCGCATTGCAATAGTCCAGTCTAGACAGGACAAGAGCCTGGACTAGGACTTGCGTAGTATGCTCGGATAGGAAAGGTCTAATTTTGTTGTAGAGAATTACAACAAAATCACCTACAGGACCAGGTGGTGCTGGCAACATGACTTGTGAAGTTTAGCTGATCATCAATTATCACCCCCAAGTTTCTGGCTGTTCTTGAAGGTGTAAAGGTTGACAAGCCTAGTTGAATGGAGAGGTTGAGATGAATCTTTGGGACGGCCAGAATCACAAGCAGTTCTGTTTTTGCAAGGTTCAGCTGCAGGTGGTGGTGCTTTATCCAGAGTGAAATGTCACTCAGGCATGCTGAGATCCACGCAGAAACAGTCGTATCGTCAGGCTGGAATGACAGGTGGAGTTGTGTGTCATTCACATGCATATCAGTGATAGGTGTCATTCGCATGCATATCAGCGTTGGACCGCTGCTCTTTTCCATATACATGACATCCCTAGGTTCGATCATTTAGAAACATGGCTTTTCAGCCCTGTTGCACCCCTGTATTGAGGTGTTGTGACCCAGAGACCTCACCTCTCCAGGATACTCTGAATGACCTACCCGAGAGGTAAGACTTGAACCATCATAACACCATTCCAGAGACGCCCATAGCCCTGAGGGTGGACAGGAGTATGTGGTGATTAACAGTGTCGAATGCGGCGGATAGATCCAGTAAGGTGAGTACATATGATTTCGATGTTGCCCTTGCCAGTCTCAGGGCTTCAATGCTTGAGAGCATTGCAGTCTCGATGGAATGACTGCTCTTGAAGCCAGACTGGTTGCCGTCCAGGAGGTTGTTTCGTGTGAGATAGGAGTAGATCTGGTTAAATACAACCCCATCAAGAGCTTTGGCAATGAAGGGAAGGAGGAAAACCGGTCTGTAGTTTTCTAACAGTGCAGGGTTAAGGGTGGGTTTCTTTAGTAGCGGTGTTATACGGGTTTCTTTGAAGACTGTGGGAAATGTCCCAGTGGTGAGAGACGAGTTGATGATGTGGGTCAAAGCAGGGACAACCGATGGAGAGATGACCTAAAGGAGATGGGTGAGGATGGGATCCAGCGGGCAGGTGGTAGGGTGGTTAGAAGCAATGACCTTGCAAATGTCCGCTTCAGATAGAAGAAATAAAGAGGGGAGCGAACACGTGTCAGGGGTTTAGGCGTGTTCAAGAGGCAGCTGCTGGCTGTTTGGATTTTTCTAACACGTTTGAATTTATATATGGAGTGGGAAATGTATTAGATATACAAACTGAACGTTGTCAATTCTATAACAAGTTGTAGTTAGAATTAAAAAATAAAATTTTGAAATATCTGTTACTTGAACTTTAGGTAGATTTTTATTTTGTTCAAAATATTGTCATTCTATGGTATCTGGAACTGAGTATCATGTAGTGTATCGTAGCACCCCTAGGATTTATGGTGTTAACCAAGTAGGCATGGTTATTGGTCATGTCAGTAATATCAAAAAGCTCAAGACAAATATTAATTATTGCCTGTCTATGTCTGTATAGACACAGTTTTCACAATAAATCTGTTCAGAAATGTATACTGTACATAATATAGATAAGTGATTGATTGTATAAATTAAAGTATTTAATGTGGTCATACAGTTAGAAAAAGTCAAAAATAAATAAATAAATTATGAAAACTTATTGATGCTGATGAGGTAAAATAGTTTTTTGTAGCTGTTAAGACGTCAGAGTTTGGGTGACTTGATCCTCTCTGGAGCTTTAAAAATCCATGCAGCTGTCTCTGTGTCCACGTAAGAGTGAGGGGAACTTTGCTGTTGTGCGTCAAATTTGGTGTGTGTGAATCTGGGCAGGATCTCTGGAGACCTGTAGGTCATGTGACTCTTCCTGTACTAGTCTGGTCCTGATCTGTCTCTAGTTCCTCCAAGCTCTCGTTCCCACACTGCACTCCTTTCTTGCTTCAGGATATATAGCAATGTAAGCAGCTGCCATGGAGCCATCTGATATCGGAAGACATCCGATTATTTTCTTAAGTCTGTGAACATGTTTTTCCTCTTTATTTAGAGAAAGGTTCTTTATGTGGGTTATTGGGGTCTTCTGGATTTGATGTTCCATTGTGTTGCACTAGGGGAACCACTAACATACACAGTACATATTATTACTAGTTACTGGAGCAAAACGGCTGAACAAATGTGACATATGTGACAAAGAGAAAGACTGCATGATTATCTGTATATATCATGACATGTACTTTGTGGAAAACAATGCCTGGCTGTTCACCCCAGTAATCGGGAAAGTATCTCTCTGCTGTTCTGGTCCTATATCACTCTTGGATCAGATTTAAGAACCTAAGCAAACTGTTTAATATCTATAATAGATAATGAAAAGTGTTATCTTATTTGGGTCTTTGCTCATTTACAAACCCAGAGAGTCCCAGACTCCCACCTGAGGGTGAAAAAATTTGTATTTTGTGTGTGTGTGTTTCAGAGCATCCTGTGTACCTGTTATGTACCTGTTGCTACTAAATTAGAGGCTTTGCTCTGCTGCTTTTTAATGTGTTTAATCACTCAATGTTGCAACCTTTATTTTGAACCAGATTTCATCGCAATTATTTTAGTCCTGGACTGAAGAAAATGGAAATACACCTGGTTCTCGTCCCCATGTGAACCCCACAGAGAGGTAAGCCCACCTACCTTGAACTCAGCATTAGCATTTAGCCCCTGAACCCAAGCTGGCTGGTTTGTTCTCTCACTCCACTCTCTTCCCACATCTCTTTAAACTCACATCTGGCAGAGTTTAGGTGTGACAAGGTCCACTGAGCTTTCAGCTTATCAAATTCTATGGTTTCCTTTTGCACTTAAGATTTCTATTATGTGAGTGCGTGTGTTATTGAGAAAAACCGAAGGTAAAGAAAGAATACAACAGGAAATGTGTAGTCTATAAAGATAATTACCAAACCAAACACATTTCAGATGTGTTTGCCACAGATCACTGGTTAACACAGTTCACAATCTGATCATATCCAATTGCTGGGGCCTCCAGGCAACTGCGTATGATTTGCCTTATGGAAAAAGCTGGCCGTGTGCACATTGTGTGTGTTGTTTGGGAATCCCAATGCTTTAATTGCAAATATTTCAGGACCATGAGGATTACAAACAAACACTAAGGCAGTGTTGTCTCCAAGCATTCAGCTCATCTAACCCATTCATGGAAGTGGGCCATGCTGGGCAAGGGAGCAGAGCAAAAGCGAAAACACTGCTATAGTTCATGTCACAACAGGCCATCTGTTTATTTCACTTTTTACGCTTCTCTTTGATAGTCCAACTCAAGTGGTCATGTAGAAATAAATTCAGCAGATGACCACACTGAACTTTATGTGGGGGCCACATAGTATATAGTGGAGGCCAGTTCCATCCGAGCCGTTAATCTGCAATTCTTCGTTCTTGTATATTATGAGTTGTGTATCAAGTTTAATAGATGATGCACATTTTTTTCAAAAAGGAAAATCAGCTACAGCTCAAAGTATTTTGCAATACAAAGTCAAAACCCTTCGTCAATGTCTTTGTAGTCACACAAATAAGCTGACTTCCCTCTCTTTCCCTAAATCTTATGATAGTAAAGACAAATGTCACCTTTGCATGGCAGTATATGAATACTGTGAACGCTATGAGCACAGTTACAAATAGATTTTTAGAATTCTCTTCTTCCCTAATGAGATCTTCATTTAAATTAAAAAAATCTGAAAACCATAACCTAATTAGCTTGCTTTCTGGCTTGTGGACAGTGATACTCTCCTGACATCCTGCATTAGACCAAATAGTGGGTCATTATTTTATAGATAAAAAGAGATTCTGAATCATTTCTTCCATTCTGCTCCAGCTTTCAGTTGCCAGATTGCACAAATAAGTTTGATTGGGTTGGTAAATTACTAGAAATTTGGCAATCTCCTGAATCCTAATTGTAAACTAAGTAGGAGCCATCTGTCTAGCATGTTAAACCCTTTATAATTCACTTCTTTCTATGTGGCGTTTCATTATATGTAATGCATAGACATCTGGCAAACATGGATCTATTTGCATTTGTATGCATTTGGCAGAGGCTTTTATCCAAATCGACTGAAATTGATGAATTCAAGATACTATTTATCAGCATGTGTGTTCCCTGGGAATCAAATCTGATTACAGTGTTGTCAGGAAAATTCTTAAATATATTCACTGCCAAAACTCTGGCAGAACTTGAATGAGCACGTGTCATTAAAAAGACAAGACACGAAAGGGCCCTTTCTTTATCTCTCTCTTTTACAGGCTGTTAACATTGGGCAATTTTCAACTTTCAACAGACGACAATTTATACATTTTGGCTGTTCATTTACACAACAACAGCATTTTGGAATACTAAAAATGCACTTTTTTGAAAACGCCACTATTGTCTTCATGTAAACTGCAAAATGAACGCAGAATTCCCGTATCAGTGTGTATGCTGAACTTTTTGACAACGCTGTTGGATGTAGGCCTATGTGAAAAATACATGTATGTATGAAAAAATGTATGTGGATGTATGTTTAATTGTTTAAACATTGTTTTATTATCTCCCTTTAATACTGTCGTTGCTGGTCTCAGAACCGCTCTAGATAGCACATGGGGGGATTTACCAAGACAGAAACTCTCACTAAGGGGGTATTAACCCGTCCCATATAAAGAAGTTAATGGTGGGGCAGCTGGTGCCATAACGCAAGCCTTCGTTGAGCTCTAAAGGCAACATAAGATAAGAGGTAGATTAACTCTCATCACACAGGCAGTCCGTACCAGTTACCACACATGCCCTCTGTGCTTAACCAAACACTTACAACCCAAGATAAATAGAGGGCATGGGAAATGTGGTCAGCTTTTATGGACATACCAGGTTGAGATATTGTAAGGGTGATCTCTGCTTTTTTTAAGCAACACATATATTTACAAACCATTGCCTAAAAAAATGTTACTGGGTGGGTCTATTAAATCTATTTGAGCAATACAGTACAAGAGACCTATATTATGAATATTGCACAGCTAAAGAGTCCTGTTGGCACATCCAAATATTTTTACAATATATCTAAATTGCTCCATTGCTTTTGTAAAATTTGATTTACAGTATATTTTAATATTAGGAAAGAACAAAATTTTTCACTAAAACGTTATTTATACATGGCACAGTACAATACAGGGTACAGTATGTTATCCCAATAAAAATAGGCCATTTTCACATGACGTCACGCAACTTCCGTTCTGACCGAAAGCAGTGTATCGCCAGTATCGCTAGCATCTCAGAATAAAGTTTATCAAGTCCCTTAATCATGCTGCTACAGTAGCTGTCCGAACCATATATTAATAACGCAGTTAGAGAATGGTAAATTATTAATGATCAATAACGTTACGAAATATTAACATGCCTGATACATACACATTAAGAATCTTTTCCGATGTCTTAACCACTCGTATTTTGAGTCACGGTTGTTATAGATCCCTTGATATTTCCTGAGAGATTCAGTGCAACGGCAAAACGGAAGTTCTTCTTCTTGTTTTATGGAAAATGGAAGTTATGATCCACTGCTTTGTGATTTAATATTAATATACTGTACATGAGATTATGTTTACAAATTATTACACTGGAAGCCGCAGAAAGTGTTGCACACTGATGTCGTGAACAAACTGTTACTATTTTAAAATGCAGTACACAATGTATTTTACAGCTACATTGACTTATAAGCACCTTATTCATTTTTATTAATTTTGGACGGCATTCCTTGGCAGATAGGGGGCACTGTTCTCTTCAAGAACTGCTAAGAGCAATATGCTGTGAAACCAATGAAGCAAATGAAATGCTGCCTCGAAATATCATGAATGTTGGTATGTTTAGCTGTGTTAATACTTCAGCCTTGTATGTATGTGTTTGTATGTATTAGTTAATTAACATATTGATAAACTGACATAATCTACATGACCTGTGCCACCAGAGCACTACGAGAATAACAGTGTCACTTTTTAATATAAATCTATTGTTGACTACTGTTTGCTTTTGCTTCATTTTCATTTAAAAAAGCAGGAAAGAAGAACCGATAGGAAGGAGAAAAATCTGTAATAAAAATCTTTGTATGCCACTAAACCAGCTTAGCCTCCACTAATCTTTAGTCCCCCCACCTCCCTGACACCCCTTTTTCCCAGATCAAAGCCACCTCCTATCTTGGGATTTGGCTCTTCAATTAGACGGATTAGTATCAAATCGAGTTTTGATTTGCTTCCCATTGTTACATTCTCCATGGGGTGGCAGGAAAGAGAAAGGAAGTACGTGAGTGACCCAGAAATGCTAGATGCAGTCCTGCAGAAAGAGGGACTCCCATGGAAAGGGGGCCCCCTGTATGCAGAGGCCCCGGAAACATGCGTTAATGGCCAGTCAGAGACATTTGTGTGGAACAAAAGACAGCCTCCCTTTGGTTCAGAGCCACTGGATGTGGGCAAGAGTACTTGCCAAGTGACTTTTCTTGAAATAAGAATATTCCAGTGGTAATTAAGGCCTAACATGATTGAGGAGAGTAGCTCTACTGCTTACAAGTGTGTGTGTGTGTGTGCGCGCGCGTGCGTCTAGGGGCATATATGTAAAGTGTGTGTGTGTCTAGGGGCATATATGTGGGTGCATGCATGTATAAATATTTTAAGGCCATAAGATGCTCACAGTAGTAATGTATTTATTTTATTTTTTATAAGATTTGAATTGCTGTTGACAGTTTAAATTTACTCTAAATGTTGAGGGACCAAAATAAATCACCATTGAAATCTTTCAGTTCAGTCAGCAGTACAAAGGGTTATTTTTATAATAGAGCAACAATATCCAAAATATATCACATGTTAAAAAGTTGGACAGAGTGGCCAAAACCGGGATCTAGTAGTTTAGCTTATAACAAATCTTTACAGATCCTGTGCTAACATTTTTTTTTTAATGAAAGTGACCTATTTGTCAGATATGGTGACCCATACCCAAAATGTGACCTCTGCATTTAACTTATCCAGTGAATAGTGAACACACACACTTCAAGTCATGAACACACATACACCGGGAGCAGTGGGCAGCTATCACTGCAGCACCCGGAGATTAGGTGCCTTGCTTAAGGGCACGTCAGTTGTTACCTGCCGGTACTGGGAATCAAACCGGCAACCTGCTGGTTACGAGTCTGACTCTCTAACCATTAGGCCACAACTAATTCAACTAAATTAAATTTCCGTACTATGGCAGTAAATGGGGAATGAGATCTGTTTGGTTACTGACATTCTTCCAAATATCTTCTGTTGTGTTTAACTATGTTAAATTGGACCACTCCATATGAAGATTTTGCTAAATACAGCAGCAGAAATAATTTAGAGACCATTTCAAAGCATAAATTTAGTTTTTCTGAATTTACTATTTATAGGTAAGTGTTTAGGTAAGAGTGTTATTCTTTGTTTTATTCTGTAAACTACTAACAATGTTTTTTTTTAACCAAATTTCAAATAAAAAGAATGTATATTTTCAGACCCCAAATACTGGAAAGCAAACAAGTTTATATTCGCTTTTAAGCATTATAACAGTAATATTTCTACATATATTTAGGGAAAGTTCAAAATTTATTTTTTATGTGATAACCTCGCATAAAAAATTTTATCATAATTTTCAGGTGTCTTGTCATTCTGTCAGTCTTTCACACTGCTATTGGATGACTTTGTCACCCCTGAAGTTTGATGTTGTTGAAATTCAACAGACACTGGACTGGAATGACCACAATACATCTAGAAATGCTGGTTTGAAATTAAAAGTTGGAGTGGTCTCTTAATTTTTTCCGCAGCTGTACTTACTAAACAGAAGGGAGGAAGTGACATGTGTATGACGCAGATGTGTATCCAGATGACTTTTGAGGGGTGAGTTTCCGTCTGATCAGAGCCGCAGTGATGTAATGTCCTGAGTAAAAGTGAAGTTGGAAGGAATTGCTTGGAAGCATGCGTGTGTGTAGCAGACGAGACTGAGAGCACATCACTATGTAAACAGAGGACGACTCATGCAGTGTGTGCGTGTGGCCGCAGCGCATTACTGCTGTGAGTCATCATCTTCTACATCTGGAAAAGTGCAACAGCTCACGCAGGAAGAGAGGGACTACAAAGGCCCTCCCCGACCTCATTATGGAACTAAAAGGTAAAGCTGGGGTCGATTTATGATGATGAAATCCTTCAGAGTGAGTCACATTTTAAGTTATCGTATTGTAAAATCATTCCCTAAAAATAAAACAAATGCTTTAGAAACTTGAAAAGAGACCTCACATGGGTATTTGAACCACCAAATATTGATATCTGTGATGTTAGCATAGTAAAAAACAAAACATTTTTCATGATAAGGTTGACATTTTAACAGAACTGCCCAAATTCAGTCTCTCAGGATTCATTGCTCATGCTTTGGTGCAATTATTTGAACATGCAACTTTCATCAAAAGCTCCATTAGTGAGGCTGTGGGAGTTGTAACATAGGGAGTGTGACATAGCCTATCATTCTTTGGGCCATATTTTAACAATCTAAGCGCATGGTCTACAGCGCAAGTGCGCTTAGAGCTGAATCCACTTTTGCCAATAGTTTTAGGACGCCCGGGTGCATAGACTAAAGGCGTTATGCCCTATTTTTTGGGCATAACATGCAATAAAGCAATCATAGTGTCATCTCTCATTCTCTTTTAAGAGGCAGTTGTACTTTCGCCATAGCAAATCGCTATTTAGATGGCGGAGTTTGTTGGCAGAAAAACTGATTTGCTGATTCTGCCACTTTGAGTCGTCATTATGAGCTGAACTGCAAATAGGTAGGCTATTCTGATACATGCAATGACTATCCATTATGACATGTAGGCATTTTTATATTTATGTACACAATACTAATCTTTTACATTTTAATCTTTTATTGTTTCATATTTAAAAAAGTTTGTGTGCTGCTGCGCTTCCCTCTGTGTAATAAGCAAAGTGAACGCATTGTGGACCCGCCCAGATTCGCATTTTCTAATAACGCGCTTTTTACATTTTTAAAAATATTGCGCAATTGACTTTAGACCAGGTTTCAGGTCTATGGCGCAGTCTATTTTCAGTTCCTCGAAAGAGCAAACTGCCAACAATGCGCCTGAACACACCTCTTTCTTTAGACCAGCATGCCCATGGGCACACAAATGGGCGCAAATGCATTTGCTATTTAAACAACATGGCGCAGGATGGGAAAATGAGAACTGCGTCGGGCTGAAACTAACAAAAACACTTGTGCCGCGCCTTGCACTGCATTGTGCAGGGTGTATGATAGGGCCCTTTATGCTTTTTGACCTTGTAAAGTGATGTGGCGTGCCTTAAGTTGTCTTAAACGTTGTCCATGCTCAGACAGTGAATGTGTCATGTTTTAACTGTATATAATATAAAAACATACAAAGATTTATCTATGAGTTATTCGACTTATCAGCATCCTGTACAGTTAACTGCAAAAACATCAAGTGGGAGAGGACCTGAATTACTCAGGATGGAAACCAGCTGCCGGACCATGCTTCTGTTTAAACACACAAAGCTAGACAAATATTAATCTATCCTTAATCACATCCTCTGTCTGTGTGTATTCAGGAGAGATATTCAAGGATTATACCCTAGATGGTCTGATGGAAATAAATTAAATCTTTTCCTATTTCTGATCTAAAGCTAAAGTTGTCCACTAACTTGCTCATTACATATGTCACCGCCAAATCTGGTCTAGTCTGCTGTGATTGATTTAGCGCATGTGTTCAAGTGTTCGTGGGCAGGCGGGGACTCTAGTGACGTAGATACACGGCGGTTAAAGAATCGGACTAGGTCACGACTCGTTCGCGTGATTCAGAGTCGATTCCCTTTTTTCCAGGCCAATAACTTATCTTGTCAATTATTTATTCACTTTGGGATTTACAACTTGGCAGACTGCTTACTTTCAAACACGGCAACATTACACACTGCATGAAATGTAATTTTGATGAGCTCGTGGAATGTACTCTTTAACATCTGCCAATAAAAAGTTAATGGAGAAAATGTGACATTTTTACCTGAATTGTATATGATATTGTATATGATATTTATGAATGGTGGAGTCTTAAAGGCACAATATTTGAGATTTTGTACTTCACATGTAGTTCACTTGTGTACTTTCATTTAAATCCAGACAAAATTTGCCATTTTAACCAGTGTACCTCTCTCCTCATTTCATCACAAAGCCTTGTGCGTCTGTTGTGCACTTTTTTGCACAAGTTAAAATACATTTTTATTACATGATTTAAGAAAAGGCAGAAAATCTGACCTTTGCACATATACAAAGTATACACAAATGTATATATTAACATTTTTAGCTTTTTCTGCCTTTTTGTACAGGCATTATATTCAAGTTATTCAGTGAAACAACAACAAAAACATTGAAATTTTGGTATTAAGTTACTATCCAACTGGCCAATATTTTTTTTGCCTGAAGCCAATATTTTGGCATTTGATGTTTTAGGTGTTCATTTACACCAAGACAATTGTTTTTTGACCAGCATGTTATTTAATGCTATCTTTCCTTGAAATGATTTTGTCACTGGGTTCTGGCAGAGAGGACAATGCTTTGAAGGCCTTCCCTCAAGACATTAGCTCACTGACTTCCTTTCCCACCCATTTCCAAATGCCCTGCCAGTAAACTAATGTCACGATTGTGTTTTTCAGCACAATCGGGCAGTCGTGGCCCAGTGGTTAGAGAGTTGGACTCATGACCAGAAGGTTGCTTGAGCAAGGCACCTAACCCCCACTTGCTTACTATACAAAATGTTCAAATGTATAGTACAATGTAATGTAAGTCGCTTTGGATAAAAGCGTCTGCCAAATGCATAAATGTAAAATGTAAATGTTTAGCACAACTGCTTCAAACACTCATTAAATAATCTGATAATAACCTAACTGGCAAATCTTTAGGCAAGGCAACCAAGTCTTTAATGACTGAAAAAAGCATGAATAAATCCAAAATGAGTTGTTGGCTTTTTCAGGCCTGCTGGTACATAAATGTTTATAGAGCTGAGAATGAGCCTCAGAGAGAGAATAAAAACAGCTTGTAAAAAACAAAGACGAGGAGAGCCTGACATGCCTCTCAGCACTTCACCTTTACAAGAACATGTGATAGTGGCTTTCTGGACCACAAGCCACCCAAGTCCATCAAGCCCCTACTAACATGAAGAGGCGACTGGAGACAACTGTTGGGAAAGTTTATAGCACTTCTGCTGTTAGTGGGCTGTCAACGATGTATTGGTGCTCCAGATGTGTACACTTTAAAAACCTGATTTGAGGTCTGCAAACGCTCCTGGGTAGACATCACTCAGCAACCCCCATCTTATGATGTTTGGTCAATATTTTAATGACCTAAATCTCTGCTGCTATTCATATTAACCCTTTCACTTTAACCTACAGAGATTTCTCAGCCTTCATAAATAATTCATTTGCACACAAATAATTTAATACCTTACCAAGTTTTTTTTTTTACTTTAAGCAATCATTATTTACTCTCCTCACCCTCCAGCCAGCATCAGATCATTCATTATGATTTTTGTGAAACCTGCAGCAATACGTGCTTGTGTATACTGTTCAACGTAAACCTCGCTTCTGTAAGCACACATAGACAATTATTAGTAAGTGATATTTGATAAGACAGCCATCACTATTATTATTGTTTATACTTTGAACACATCCCTAACCCTAGGACTTGGTGCACATCTGTTTTTATGTCATTGGTGTTCAAATCATATATATCTTTCCCATACGAACAAAATATATGGGAATATACTAGAAAATATAATGCGATATATTACAATTTCCATATAGTGAAATCAAGTGCTTATATTTTTTAATATTTTAAATATATTTTAAATTATGTAATACATTGGCAGTTAAAGGTCCAGTGTGTAGTTTTTTGGAGGCTCTATTAATAGAAATGCAATATAATATACATAACTATGTGTTCAGAGGTGTATAAAGACTTTACATAATGAAGCGCTATGTTTTTATTACCTTAGAATGAGCTATTTTTATCTACATACACCGCGGGCTCATCTGACATAGAATTCTCCATGTTTTGACTACAGTATCCCTAAACGGACAAACTGCTTTACAGAGCGCGTTTTGTAAATTCGTTATTTTTTGGGGGAAAGAAGCGAAAACGTGACAACATCTTAATCCTCTCACCGACTCCGTAGTGCTTGGGGGAGGGGTGGAGTGAACGGCTGGTTGCAATTCGCAACCTCATCACTAGATGCCGCTAAAAACTACACCCAGGAGCTTTAATACAGCATATAATTTATTTTATTAAAATAAATATATACAAATATATTTTATTTGTGTAAGAGTTGACGTTAAGATTTTTAGATTTTTTACCGTTTTTTTTAAAGTTTGAAATAAAAACCAGCATCTCTTTTGGTTCTTTTGGTTGTCTGTACCTCTTCTACACTGTAAAAAAAATGTTTTGGATTGTAGTCAGCTGAACTTAATTTAGTAAGTTAATCCAATGGTTTTGTCCAATCTTGTTGAGTTGACTCAATTATGTAAGTTATCTCAACTTTTGGAAGTCAGTACAACTAAAAAAATCCAATGCAAAAAAGAAACTTAAAAAGATGAGTTTAAAAATTGCAGATTTTTTACAGTGTGGAATTGTCAATCTGCTGTTAATAAATCTGACTTCATCCCAGCATTTGCATGCCACTCTGCTCTTAGTAGTAGGATTAACTGAAACCTGGATTACTTCTGAGAACACAGCAACCCCTGCTGCTCTCTCTAGTAATTTCTCTTTCTCTCACACTCCCCGCCAGCATGGGAGAGGTGGTGGCACCGGTCTTCTCATCTCCAAAGACTGGAAGTTCTCCACCTACCCCTCCGTAGTCAACACCAATTCTTTTGAATTCCATGCCGTAACTATTACTTCTCCATTTAAACTCCACATTGTAGTTATTTATCGCCCCCCAGGTCAACTGGGTGAATTTCTAGAAGAACTAGACATGCTGCTCTCGTCTTTACCTGAGGACGACTCGCCGCTTCTTGTCTTTGGAGACTTCAACATCCACCTGGAGAAGCCTTATGCCTCAAACTTCCTCTCTCTGCTTACCTCCTTCAATCTCCAACTTGTCCCCACCACAGGTACACATAAATCAGGTAACCAACTCGATCTCATCTACACACGCAGCTGTGATACAGAGAACACCTTGATTAAACCTCTGCATATCTCTGATCACTTTTTCATCACTTTTAATTTAATACTGCATTCCCTTAACTCACCAACCCCTCTGCCAGTCTCACTTAGGTGGAATCTGTGCTCCCTTTCTCCTGCCCATCTTTCATCTGTCATAGAAACCTCCCCTCCATCCTTCACACACTTTGCATCACTTGATGTTAATCAAGACAACACTAACCTCATGTCTAGACACTATCTGTCCTCTTTCCTCCAGGCCAGCACGTGCTACTCCTTCCAGTCCCTGGTTGTCCGATATTCTCCGGGAACACCGGGCTAAACTTAGAGCGACTGAAAGGAAATGGCGCAGAACTAAAGACCTTGCTGACCTCTGTAAGTATCAGGCTTCGCTCTCCATCTTCTCTGCAGACATTCACACTGCTAAATCTGCATTCTTCCATGACAAAATTAGCAGCGCCTCAGACTCGCACAAGCTTTTCAAAACTTTCAAAACGCTCCTCTGTCCCCCTCCACCACCTCCGTCCAACTCCCTAATGGCTGATGACTTTGCCTGCTACTTCACAGACAAAACTAGGTCCATCAGCAGTCAATTTTCAGTTCCACCCATCCACGATCCCACACCACACATACACACAGCAGACCATCTTCTCTCCTCTTTCTCTCCTCTTAAAGAGGATGATGTCTCTAAACTTCTACTCTCTACTCACCCAACCACCTGCCCGTTAGACCCCATCCCCTCACATCTACTACAAGCCATCTCACCAACAATCCTACCATCGCTCACTCATATCATCAACACATCTCTTAATACAGGAATTTTCCCCACTGCATTCAAGCAGGCCCAGGTAACCCCACTGCTTAAGAAACCCACACATGACACTTCCCTACTGGAGAACTATAGACCCATTTCTCTCCTTCCGTTCATAGCAAAAGCACTCGAACGGGTTGTTTTCAATCAGGTGTCTACCTTCCTTACTCAAAACAACAGGCTGGACACCAACCAGTCAGGCTTCAAGAGCGGTCACTCAACCGAAACTGCCTTACTAACAGTTACAGAAGCACTAAGGAGGGCAAGCGCTGAGTCCAAATCATCTGTTCTTATTCTCCTAGACCTTTCTGCAGCCTTCGACATGGTTAACCATCACATTCTTCTATCCGCCCTTTCTTCACTGGGCATCACTGGAACTTCGCTCTCCTGGTTTAAATCCTATCTCACAGATAGATCCTTCAAGGTAGCTTGGGGAGGTGAAGTGTCCAAATCACACCAACAAGGATCGGTTCTTGGTCCTCTGCTCTTCTCCATATACACCACATCACTAGGTTCCATCACACAAGCACATGGTTTCTCCTACCATTGTTATGCTGATGACACTCAACTTCACCTCTCGTTTCATCCAGGTGATTCCATCATCACTTACAACTCAACCTGGCCAAGACTGAGCTTCTCGTCCTTTCTGCCACTCCATCAGAACAGCACCAGCTTACCATCCAGCTTGGTCCATCAAAGATAACCCCATCGACTTCAGTCAGGAATCTTGGGGTATTCATGGATGATCAGCTGACTTTTAAGGATCACGTTACTAAAACAACTCGGTCATGCAGGTTTGCATTGTAAAACATTAGAAAGATCAGACCGTTCTTAACAGAACATGCAACACAGCTTCTTGTCCAGGCTCTTGTCATTTCTAGACTGGATTACTGTAGTGCTCTTCTGGCTGGTATCCCAGCCTGTGCTTTTAAACCTCTGCAAATGATCCAGAATGCTGCTGCACGCCTGGTCTTCAATGAGCCCAAGAGAGCACATGTCACACCTCTGCTCATCTCTCTGCACTGGCTCCCAGTAGTGGCACGCATTAAGTTCAAGGCACTGGTGCTTGCTTACAGAACAGCCACTAACACAGCACCCATCTACCTCAACCCTCTCTTACAGACCTACATCCCCTCCAGATGTCTGCGGTCTGAAAACGATCGGCGCCTTGTTGTTCCTTCACAAAGAGGCATGAGATCCATCTCAAGGACATTTTCTTTCACTGTTCCCTGCTGGTGGAACGATCTTCCTGTTTCCATGAGGACGGCTGGATCAATTTCACAATTCAAAAAACAGCTGAAGACCCACCTCTTCCGTGAGCACTTAACTGTCTAAAAAAAAAAAACGTTCTACCTCTCGTTTCCTTTTCTAATGTTCTCTATATACTTGCTTATACTATCTTGAGGTTGTATCTGAAACTTTGTATTACTAGCACTTCTTGTGAATATTGCTTACTTAGACAAATCGCTTGCTGTTTTCCTCAATTGTAAGTCGCTTTGGATAAAAGCGTCTGCCAAATGAATAAATGTAAATGTAAATGTTGTCATCTAGTCACGCAATGTAGATCACACATACTCATGACCCTACATGCAATGTTTCAACAGCCACCATTTGGTCACTTTATGTAAAACAAGCTCAGCATTTTCCTACAATTTCTCTCCACCTTGAAGCTATCACATGCGTTTGGAGTTTGCTGGAGATTGCTGTCATAATGAAGTAATTATGTAGATGTTGATATTGTGGGTATTTTCATTGCAGCTCACATGGCCACCTATAGAACATATCAGGTTTAGGGTTATATTCTTAAAATCTGCTGGCTCCCCCAATTGACAGCCCAAGAGATCTAACTAACAAAATGACCAGCTAACCAGACCAGTATACCATCCAATCAAGCAGAGAACCTGTTGCAGTCGTGTTATACCCAAGTGCATTGTGTAATGAAGTTTAAGAATTTCCTTTATGCCTGGGCACCACAGGAGTGTATTTTCCTGAGGTTTTTTTGGGGAGTTTCCTGACCTCAGTGGGTAATAGCTGTTAAATATGGTAAGGAAACTTGAATGTTAACTGCATGACTGTTTACTTTGATTTCCTAAATAAATTGTTTCCTTTATTTTTTTGAAGGGAAATGATTCGTTTTACAATCATGCTGAATCATGCTTAATCATACTGACATCAATAACCAGGGTAAAAATAAAAATCACAAATATTAATCACAACAATCACAAAGAAGAGATGTCAAATATGATTTGTCTTCTGTATAAGATAATGTCCTTTTGTCGATGTATTGTCGGTATCACCTGATTCATTTACAAGATAAGCACACATAGGCTCCACTGTATTTTTAAACAAAAAGCTTTAGTCATGGGTGTTGAGAATGTAAATTTGCAGCATCATTTGAGTTGAATCATTAGAAAATCTCCTCAAAATCCTTCCTCTTGTCCCCTATAGATATACAGTCACACGCTTCTGCAAGAGGGCCATAGGGATCTAAATCTGTTGGCCAGCTGTGGTGTGGCTAAGGCTGTAAGGCTAAACCCAATTCAGAGATTAGGAAGCAGGGTGCACCCATCTGTATTGGCAGAGACATCAGCACCCTAGGAAGCCAACCCTGGCTCCAGGAGCATATATGTGGCATGTTCATACATCTGGTATACTTATGGACCCTGTTATGAAGAGACACTGAAAAAAGAGATCCGACATCGAAAAACCTTAATTTTTTTTGTAACTCTTAGCCCCTGAGGCTCTGTTTACATTAACTTGTCTACAAGGCAACCATTTACCTGATGCTTTTTTCTATAAAGAAAAGCCAGATTACCTGACTGATGACAGAAGCAAGCAAATTTTTACATTAGACTATCTCTGTAAATGAATGGTTGGTCCATGACAGAGCGAGATGTTTTTCAGTTCTTCAAATTAAAGTCACTTGTGAAAAAAGATTAAACAAGAGCTTTAATCTGTTGGATTAACATTGGTTGCACATAACAAAGTTATGTTTACTCAGCATAATTTTTCTATGTTAAATTTTCTCAATTTATGTTTGTTAAACAATCATGATTTGTATATGTTAAAGTGTCATATTTTGAGTTTATGCTACATAAAAGTTTCATTTATCTTGAACACGCTGCTCTTGGTACACGCTGTTCTGGTTCTGGGTACTGAATTTACTGGACAGCTGACCATCTTCCTGCAAGCATCTCCACCCAATTCCATGAGAGCAAATGGTTCATTGCCTGTGGGTGGATGGAGCCAGAGAGAAATGCTACTAAAGAAGCAATAGTTTTACACAGATTTTGAATGAAAATATAAAGAAAAGGATAAAGTCAGAGCCAGGAAAACAGTATGCAAGCCATATTACTTATAACATTTATTACATACATACATTATTTATTAACAATACTATTAATCATAGCAATATGCCTGCTGAAATAGCAGTCAGTTGCAATGAGGGTGTATATTAAATGTTTACAAAACTCATAGCATAAAATCTTTTTAACATAATCAAGTTTGTGCAATAGTTTGTGCAAAATAGTTGCCAATAGGATATCCACCCATAGTGACCAAATGTCATTCAAAACTTGTGTCACAGTCTTGGTCTATTAAAAGTGACAGAGTGGACTTGTGTCATTTTTCCAAATTATAGGAGCTGCTGGTAAGCAAGAAAAATGACCGTTACTGTGTAACATCATAGATTAAATTTGGCGGTCCCTTTCAACCACTGGATAGAGCGAGGTGTGAAAATTAAGCCTACAGTATGTCATTTGTCTGGAGACACATTGTCATGAAGGTGTTAGAGCAAAAAGTTCCACATGTCCTCCATTGTGGAAATTGAGCATGAAAACCTATAAATCATAGACATGCTCAGGGAAATGATGATGCTAATGATGTCAACGATGATGATGCTAAGTTGAGTATTATGATGAGGAGGACATTGCACAGTACATTGAAAAACCCACAAATGTTTCCCACTGCAATTCATTGAACCTACAGAGAGTTCCATGATCTCAGACTGTTATCAGAATTTCCACAAATGCGTCCCCAAAAGATGAGGATGGTTTCCAGTCTCAGTCTTCCAATAATGCTAGAATATAAACGCTAAACAATGTAAAATGTCTTTTGTCAGGCTATCCAAACAATGTGCTTTATATGTATAAATTAACACTACTTATGATTAAAAAGAATGTGACTAGATCATAAGTGTAACGAACTGGCAGGCAGGAAACAGAAAAGCGGATGCATATGCAGTAAAGTCCTTTATTTAAGTCCACAGGGTCAGATAATAATCCAAGGAGCACATGAAGAACATGGAGAACCATACAACAACCATTAACGAATCACAAATGAACAGAGAAACACAAGGGCTTATGTACTCAAACTAACAGGAAACACATGTGTGGACAATCACAAATGTTGCGTCCCAATTCGCATACTATCCATTCTAAATAGTATTTGAAAATAGATTTAGTATGTCCCAAATCATAGTATGTTGAAAGTAGTATTCCAAAGATTCCCGGATGGTCTACTACTTCCAATAGAAATTCGAAGTGCAAGACGATGCACACTCTAATGGCTGATACTACCCACAACTCACCGCGAGTAGGCGGAGTACTGAGTACACCGCAGTAAAAAAATAAAATAATTGATGCCTCACTAAATTAATAAATATAACTATAGAGTTAACATTGCATATGAAACCATGAATGAATAAATACTAAAATAGAAAGAAGAAATGTATTTTGATGTGTGTGACAGTTATTGGCCACAATGTTGTCTAGGCAGCAACTGCCACTTCCGTTTCCTGTTAGTATGTCCCAGTGTGTGCAAATTGTTTTGCTACACACTAAAATGTACATACTTTTCCATAACAAAAACAGTATACGTTTAGTGCATAGTATAAGTAGGCGAATTTAGATGCAGCAAAAGAACCAATGAACAAAGGAACTACTAAAGACTACTACAAGACACAGGAAAAAGGAACTAAGGAGTACAAACTAAAAGTCCAAACTGACAGGGGACATAGACTGTCCCAACATAGACTGAATTGTAACAATAAGTATTTTTACATGGTTTATATGTAACAACATGATTTTTAAATAAACATCTTTCTGCAGTTTAAAACTTCTGATGACATCCATTTAAAAAAAGTTTGCTGACACAAAATCTTTTTTATTCATGGTTATTTAAAGTTTCTTATACATTTTAAAGCTTACTGGTTTACATTTAACAATATCTAGAATCCCAAAACACTGTGACTCTTCAAAACATCATTTTGGAAATTACTGTTATGTGCGTAATTGTGAGGCTTTGTTTGTCCGGAATGAGGACTGGGAACATATTTGGACGTCCTTCAAACTTGCCTAAAGGTTGGTTGGCTTGTAAACAATTACTTACAGATAAGAAACAATATTTTCCATTTATTAAAGTTACAAATGGCATGGGTTTCATGTTTCTGATGAAGAGCAGTTTTGAAGGTGTGACCGAAATACATAATTCATAACTTTAGGCTTTGAATTCTCCATTAAACACCACTAAAGTGTATAGGTATAATAATCTGCAAATTTGATTAGAAATGTTTTTGAAATTTTCAATAATATTGGCCTGTGCAAATCTGAGCTCAGTATGTGACATTGTTAAGATCTTTTCAGATGCCAGTTTTTTTGAAACATTTGTTTTTTTTTCTCATGAGAAATGTCAGTGATGCAGGAGTCTTAATCTAAAATTTTAATTTGCTCTCCATTTAATCTCATAGATGTCTAGGACAAATACTTGAGTTAGTAAAGAGATTTACTTTGCTATACAGCATTTATCATATATGGTTTTATATTTACTGTACATCATGCTTGTCACATAGACAGCCATTTATTATTTTGTAATATATACCAGATTATCACTTTTCTCCACATTTTGTGCTGTCCCCACCTCTGCTGTTTAGATGGTTTGTTTCTTTGACATTTCAACCTGATGACAACTCATCACCCAAAGCTTAACGTCACCAAGCGTCTATTCCAATCTTTTAAGACCTCTCCCAATCATGTCCTCTCAGATTCTGTCAAAGGTCTTTCAGCTGTTGTTTCCATGTGTGCTAATCATCTAGAAGTTTGCTTAGATGACCAACTCTTTTGGACCTTCATGTACCACATTGCGTCAACTGTCCTTTACAATCATGCTGAACAATTTCAGAAAAACAAAGCCTATCCTTCAGAAAAAAGCAGCATGGTTAGGTTAGGTATGTTTTGAAACATGGTAGCTGGTCATATGCTGGTCCTTAGCTTGTCATGAGCTAGTTTAAACTGGTCCTGAAATGGTTATGAGCTGGTCCTGAGCAAGAACAAATTTGCTTAGGACCAGTTTAGGACCAGCTTATTCCATAGATTTCCAGTTTCATAGATTTCTGGCATGTTGGTGTGCACATAATACAACAAGTCCTAACCTAGGTGTGTCAACTACATTCTCGTTCCCATTTGAGTTATAATCCTTTGATACATGTCAACAAACAACAACCGTGCACTGTTTCTGTCACTGTCATTTATCAGACGCTTTTATCCAAAGCGACTTATGGAGAGTTTAGGAAACAATAAAGCGATGTCATACAGGGGCAATAACAACAAGTTACTAGTTTCTACAAAAGCCAGAACACTACCTATTCATAGAAAGAGACAGAGGGTAAGGTTTTTTATTTACTTGTCAAGTATTCACAGAAGAGTTGTGTTTTAAGATGTTGTTTGAATGTTTTGAGAGATGTGGTTGACCGGACAGAGTTTGGAAGGCTGTTCCACCAGCAAGGAGATCTACTGCCCTTTTGAGAGGGCACTACAAGACTCTGCTCATCTTGATGGGGTGTAGGAGTGTAGGAAATTGTATGTATGAAAGTATGCCAGTGCAGAGGCAGTGATAGTTCTGTAGGCGAGCATTAGTGACTTTAATTTGATACAGGCTTCGACCGGTAACCAGTGGAGAGAGATAAAGGGGGTGTCACATGAGCCCTTTTTGGGCTCTTGGAAAACGAACTGTGCTTCTGAATTCTGAACCAGCTGGAGTGATTTGATTGCTTTGGCAGGAAGACCGGCAAGGAGAGCATTGCAATAGTCCAACCCTGAGATTACAAGGGCCTGAACAAGTAGCTGCGCTGCATGCTCAGTGAGATATGGTCTAATCTTCCTGATGTTGAATAAAGCAAATGTATTTGCCTTACAGTGCAGGGTGGATATGTGAACAGGTCAGTGTTTGTCCAAGTTCTCTCAATGAATACTGAAACTATGAATCACACGTCATGCCCTCTACAACAAATGCTTTGTTGATGAATCTGCTTATGTGAACCCTGATCCAGTAGCCCTGAATTAGACCCTGAGATGTTTAAAAGGATATCTGTGTTAAAAAAAAAGCACTGGGTTAGAGGAAACTAGGAGAGGGTGTGTGTTTGTTCTCATCTGCTATGCACATTATTTTGATTTTCAGTGAAAAAAGTATTTATATATAGTATTCAAAACAATAACATGCCTTCAGAAGACTATGTTTTTGTTCCTTTTTCATGTTGTTCTTTTATGTGTGCTCCAATAAACTGTTGTTGTATGAAAAATCGATGTGAAGATTCTTCGAAAACCAGCATACGGATGAGGGTGAGTAAATATTGACAGAACTTTCATGCTTTGGTGAACTAACTCGTTCGACATGTGAGAAAAGAGTGAAAACATACTGAACATGTGTGAGCAGATGGGAGCTGTATATGATTTCCCACAGCTATTTTGCAGACAGGAAGTGAGAAAGAGGCTCTGGGTTTGGAATTGCTCCTCTCTGTTAGCGACCACCACACTCCTGCCTGGGCGCCACACTAATACCAGATGCTGCTGTAGTTTTCTCTAAACTGGCTGAAGGCCCATATCAGGGGGGACCCGGCTTGGCAGGCAGACTGCAGGGAAAGTGTGTATTCCTTCAGCTGTGACTCACCACCTCAGACGCAGCTCTTACGTCACACAATAATCAGCAACTGCTGTGCAATTATGCAATATGTAGAGGATGATTGTGTGTGTAGAGGGCAGTATGTATAGGGAGGAATGTGTTTGGTTACTATTATCACATTGGGTGGCTGATTTGTCAGATGTAGTGTGATTTTATCAGATCCAAACAACCTTATACGGTTTGTAATTATTATTTCATTGTGAGCAGTGATAACCTTTGTATTGATGATGTTGTTTAAATTGTTGCCAGTGTGAATCAGAGATAACAGAGGTCATAGCAATAGTAAATGCTTTGTTGAACCTCAGAATATTGCGTAACTGCAGAGCAGCAACATGCTCATTGACATTCATTTGTATCATCTATCCAATAATCTAATAAAACATGATCTCAGTGACAATCCCAGAGGAGCTGTGTGCAAAGACAATAATCACATTATTATGATCCACCCAGATCCTTCTGGGCCAAGATAAATTATAAAAAAAACAATAACAGACGTTTCAATTACTCCTTCTCTGCTTACTGGCATCAGTGTGCCATGTGTGGATATGCCAGGATCAAACACAACGGTGTGCAACAGGGTTTGAGATATGTTTTCTCTTGTTTGGTGGGTGTGTCAAAAATGTCAGCCATTTAATAAACCATGTGGTATTAAAGAGACAGCTCACATGGGTCCAAGTCGTTCACAAATGTCGGGGTGGTTTCCCAGACAGGGATTAGCTTAAACCTGAACTAGGCCTTAGTTTAATTGGAAAATTGAAGTAGTTTTAACAAACGTACTGTGGCAAGGGGGGCGTGGCCACGCTCCGTCTGGGAGGGCGGAGCTACGATCCGGAGCACGGAGGGTAGCGAGTCCGCCACGAGTGGCTTCTAACCTGCTGTCTCTTGTTCCAGTGATTGGGGAGAGGAGGCTTAAGAAGCGCCGCCGGGGCCGGCTTCGGGAGAGAGAGGCAGACAGAGTCAGAGAGAGAGACTGGAAGCTCGCGGTTGCACACGGCTGGCGTGCACGGAGATCACAGAGCACTACCTAGCGAGGAGGCTAGCTTTCGTTTGTTCTTTTGCGTTTGTTTGGCGTTTTGGAAGCCACCCTTTGTTTTCAAATAAATATTCTTTGGATTTATCCTGCCGACCCCGCCTCTTTCCTCCTATTCTATCGAACTTACTACACGTACCTTACTAAAAAACATTACTTGTGTGCATTTTGAGACAACACAAAGGCACTGATGTATTTTGAGATTTGTCAATGCAAGTTGTTTTCAGTTTGTACAGCTCTTACATTTCTTTTAGTCTAGGACTAGTCTAATCTCTGTCCGGGAAACCGCCCCATAGTAGGCCACTCATTCCATATGACAGCAAGATTAAAACAAAATCATTGATGCTGATTATTGCCCTTGATGTTGTACTTGACTACTACTTTCAGATATTAGAATACATGAAAACGTTTTACATGCTACAAAACAATCTGAGTTTATGAATGATTGTATTGCTGTTTTTGCGCTTTAAATGGATTTTCTAAGGAACAGAAATTTTTAACGGTTATTCAAACAGGAAATATATATAAAACAATCAAAGAACATTCAACATCATTAAAATATACAATGGTTTCAGTTTATACATGAGAGTTTGACTAATCTGCACAATGAATCTCTTTCTAACATCGTATCTGTACGCGGTTGTTCATGATAAACTTTGTGAGCGTGGCGTACTTCAACACATCTCCTCTTCACCGGTGAATCTTCTAAATGCCTCTGATTGGCCAGTATATTCATACGATGAACTGTGATTGCTGTAATGCTCAAAAGCTGTAGCAGATGAAAATGTAATGCTGTCATCGACATTCGTTTATTTTCAGCAATTATTTAGGCCTAGTCCACACATACATGGGTATTTTTATAAGCAGAGTTTTTTCTTCTTCGTTTAAAAAATTTTTTGTACACACGAAAATGCAAAAACACGTTATGAAGCTCTGTCAAGAGCATGCCAAACCAACAGGTGGCGATATAACCTTAACCACAAAGCTGCACTGGCCAATCCAAAGCCTGGAATCTGACTTCAAACAAAGGGGATAGCAACGTGCATTTCAACGTCATAGGCCAAATCCCCGGATTCACCGTCCACACGACAACACTGAAACCGGAGTTTCTAAAAATCTTCACCCTGGCCGGAGTTGTCAAAAATGACTGGGCACTGTATTTTCGTGTGGACGAACGAATAAAAGCTGCTGTTTTGAAAATACCCGTTTTTGTGTGGACAGGGCCTTAGATTGCGTATGTCGTAGTTTATATTATGCAGGAGCCGTTTTTCCTTTTCATCTTGAATTTGTTTTAAAGCCTAATATCCGACCCTGATATAAGGTATGTTGGGAACCGATCTCTCTTATCGAATTTATAATCTCTTAATGGAGCCTAACGTTAACTTGCATAATGAAAAGTTCCTAAACCCAAGGCTAGAGTGAAACGTATTTAAAATATGATGTTTCCTTATGTAATTCTAAAGTTTGTATGAAGTAACGTTGTTATAGTGTGTTTCAACAAAAAAACTTGCTATGAGTCTGACATGAAATGGCTAGCAAGCATCCATGTTTCAATATTCCATTTGTTTCAGCAAATTACAGTGATCCATTTGTTCTTTTCTATCTTTCATCAGTCTATAAAGAAAAATCTCTGATTTTGTGCTGTACAATCCATCGCACAATAACGTTTTCCCATTCTAAAAAGAGTAAAGATAGTGGTAAACGCTGCTGCATTCAATCTCTCTGCCACTGTAAGTGACTCGCTCATTTGCGGTGACGTCACTGCAAGCGTTGCCGGCGAACAGGGGAATGATTCCCCTGTATTCAGGGGAAACTAAAGATGTTGGATATATGCTGCACATGGTTGTTGTAACTTTATAACAAATTATAACTTCGTTGTAATTCAGTCCTTTAGTCTTGCAGAGTTCAGCTCCAACCCTAATCAAACACACCTGAAGCGGCTAATCAAGATTTTCTGGATTACTTGGAAAATAACAGACAGGACAGTAGATCCCCAGGACCAGGATTGGGCAACCCAGTTTTAGGTTATTTGCCTTATGCATCAGATCCACACACATTTAATTTATTTGTGAAAGTAGAAATGGTTAAAAAAATATTGTTGGTAATATTTTGGAGCACATAACCTAAACCTACCCATTAAATTGACAAAAAAAAAAAAACAGTATAACAAACAACTCGTGTTTCAAACCGTATGTGACCCTGGACAACGAAACCAGTCTTAAGGGTCAATTTTTCGAAATTGAGATTTTTACATTATCTGAAAGCTGAATAAGATTTGTATTGATATATGATTTGTTAGGATAGGTCAGTATTTGGACGATATATAACTATTTAAACTTTAAAATCTGAGGGTGCAAAAAAAATCGAAACATTGAGAAAATCACCTTTAAAGTTGTTAATCAGAGGCACTGTAGGCCGCTGCTAAGAAGACACAGATTTATTTTAACATTCTCTTTTGACTTACCGCTGTCACAACATTGTGGAGAGTATCCCGAAAGCTGAAGTTCTAAGCTTTACATAGATACTAAATTTGAGTGGGTAATACCCAAACCTATACGGTCGTATGGCTTGGAAGATACTGTAGGTTGTTGTAGACTACTGTAAGCTACATTAGTTATTGTGGTAATTCACATTTATATTTATATTTACACATTTGGCAGACTCTTTTATCCAAAGCGACTTACATTGTATTATACATGATACATTTGTTTCTGAGAATGTGCAATCCCTGGGATCAAACCCATACTACATTTTAAAATTGTTTACGCATTGAATTTTTTAAATATTGTTTGTTAATGTTTGACATTTCATGTAGAATGTAAAAAATTTATGATTTGTTTTCTGAATTTACTCCACTGCAAAATCATATTTAAACATTATATTGCTTTGTGTAGTTCACCATGACATGAATATTTACTGATTATATTACAAAAGATCAGCAGAATCCTGTGTTTCCAGTGTTTTTCCCTCAGCATGGACTCCAATAACAAACTAGCTCTTTTTTCCTTCTCAATTTCCGACATGGTGGAAATCTCAATAGGGTGTTCTCATAACTTCCCTGCATATTTCTCATAATCCTTTTTCTTCTGTCTGTGGTCAGAGGGGAGGATATAGGCTGTCGTATAATTAGCTGTAGCAGGCATGCCCTGTCCTGACCCCTGCCCTTTTGACCCCGAAGGTGGCGGGTGGCCTGGTGTGGTCTGAGAAGGGGTCTGGTGAATGCACACACACACACACACACACACACACACACACACACACACACACACACACACACACACACACACACACACACACACACACACACACACACACACACAGACACAGAAAGGGAGAGAAAGAGAGATCAGATGACTGCCCCACAAACCCATTAGATTTCCTAATCACTCCCTAAAGAGCCCCCATCTCATCTTTAGAAAGCGCTCACATTCTCTATTTACATTTTTCACACTTCATAGGTACCTTAAGACTTCATGGTCCCGCCTCTTTGTCCTCATTCATTCACAAGAGCATGAAGGCCCACATTAAATTAAATTATTTTACCCTATTAGTCAGGAAAAATGCAAATGAATCAAGCCAAGCTCCTTTAAATATATTGCTCCCATTTTTAATGACTGTCTATACTGGGACCATCAATGTGCTGCGATGCTCCACTACTAAAAACCAGAGGTTCAAAACATGCCCACTGGGAGTCGTTGCCATCATTACCAGCATTAAGATTTCCAATGTTCCAGTGCATGTCATGTAATATAGAAACTAGACCATCATCTAGAAGGCATTGCCTGTGCAATATGGCAGCATCAGAATCAGATCAGAATCAGAATAAGCTTTATTCGCCAAGTGTGCACACACAAGGAATTCGTTCTGGTTACAGGAGCTCTTAAACACACAGTATACCCATAACACAAGAAATAGAAAAGAATTTAAAATAAATATGGATAAAAATGTAATAATGTACAAAGGTGCAGTTTAGTTATGTGCAAGTGTGCTTAGTAAGTACTGTATATTATAACTGTGTACTGTACATGTTTAAGAACAAGAAAATATAATAATATATTAATTATAAGAGTAAAGATATTGCACTGATATATATTGCAATTAACAACTAGGAGGTTATGGTGGATGTACTAGCTGTTCAGGTTTGAGATGGCCTGCAAGAAGAAGCTGTTCTTGAATCTAGATGTTCTAGTCCGCAGTGTTCTGTATCGTCTGCCTAATGGCAGGAGTTCAAACAGATTGTGTCCAGGGTGGGAGGGGTATTTGATGATGTAACTAGTCCGCTTCTTCACCCTGGAGTTGTACAAGTCCTGGACATTGGGCAGGGACACACCAATAATCCTCTCAGCTGTTTTAACAGTCCGTTGCAGTCTACTTATGTCTGATTTGGTGGCTGAACCAAACCAGACTGTTATAGATGTACACAGGACTGATTCAATCACAGATGTGTAGAATTGTTCCATCAGCTCCTGTGGTAGATTGAACTTCCTCAGTTGGCAAAATAAGTACATTCTTCACTGAGCTTTTTTGACAATGGAGTCTATGTGGGTCTCCCACTTCAGGTCCTGGTAGATGGTAGTGCCCAGGAACCTGAATGACTCCATAGCTGTTACAGTGCTGTTGTGAATGGTGAGGGGAGAGAGTGATGGAGGGTTCCTCCTAAAGTCCACAGTCATCTCCACAGTTTTTAAAGTATTAAGCTCCAGGTTGTTTTGATTACACCAGACAGCCAGCTGTTCAACCTCTCCTCTGTATGCAGATTCATCAAAATCCTGGATCAGGCCAATGATTGTGGTGTCATCTGCAAACTTTAAAAGTTTGACAGAGGGGTCGTGTGAGATGCAGTTGTTGGTGTATAGGGAGAAGAGCAGTGGAGACAGAACACAGAAGTATTTTTTGAAGTTTATTTTTGTGATGTTGTTATAGGGTAGAAATACAACTATCCTTGAAGTAAAAGCAGCAAAATATATCTACAAAAAGTGATTCTACAGTACAAATTGGGCTTAGAGGACAAGTTTCTTGTATAACCATTTATGATTAGCCATTGTTGCTATAAATTAGGCGTGTTGTTCCGGTAATGAATGCAGAATTTTTTGTTTGTTTGGCTGATTCCTCTCTGCTGCCGCTTTCATCACCGGAACTTATGACACGCCTGCGTCATTTGCTGGAACAACACAGTATGGATATTTCTCTTAAACAAATGCATTGATTCGCTTCAGCAGACTTTTGTTAGGACCACGGAGCGGTGTTGAGCAGTTCTTTGATCGATGGATGCACTTTTTGGAGCTTCAAAAACCTGTACCACATTCACTCCCATTTTACCATTTGGAAGAAAAAAGGATACGTGGTATTATAACTCTGAATGCATTCTAGAAGAAAGTCACATTCATGTTGCTTGTCTCCTAATAATAGCATTATGCCAATGTTCATAATGGTACCTAAATTACCTACATTTTACGTATTTGGCAGACGCTTTTATCCAAAGCGACTTACATTGCATTATACTATACCAGGGGTAGGCAACGTCGGTCCTGGAGTGCCGCTGCCCTGAAGAGTTTAGCTCCAACCTTAATCAAACATAACTGAACAAGCTCATCAGTGTCTTCAGGATTACCAAAGCTACAGACAGGTGAGTTTTTTTCCAAAGTTGTAGCTAAAATCTGCAGGACAGCAGCACTCCAGGACTAACATTGCCTACCCCTGTACTATACATTTGTTTCTAAGTAAGCAAGTGGGTGTAAGGTGACTTGCTCAAGGGCACCTCAGCCGTTACCCACCGGCCCTGAGAATCGAACCTGCAAGCTTCTGGTCACAAGTCTGACTCTCTAACAACTGGGCCACGACTGCTACATATTATGTTGTGCCACTTATTCAGTCAGAATAGTTTAATAAGAGAATGAGAAAATGTCACAGGCATGGTCAACATTGAAGATCTATTTCTCAAAAATGTTCCCACAAGACGCGGCACGGTTTTCATAAGAATTGATCTGAATTTCTAGGAGGAGTAGCGGAAAAACAGAAAACTGTAATTTTCAAGCTTGCTGCTACTGTAACAGATGGGATCTTACAGTAAGACATGGAATGCGATAAGCGTGATGAGTAGAACCATATGTACTAAGTACAATTTCTGTAGATTAAGCGTTCAAGAGTACTAATTTATAAAAAGCGTTATATTTTCCAAACGCTAGGTGGCACTGTCTCGAAAACGCAAAGGTATGTTCAGGACAGTCGTACGATTTAAAAGATATTTTAATTCATGACAAATTTCAAAATGGCGGACGGTACAGGCCGATCATCCAATCATGACAGAATTGTAATCGTAAAATTCAGCATGACACGAGGAATCCGTAGACACAGAGATCACAATTTTCTGACAAACATATCAAAAGTTACAAGCAAAAATAGCTATTTTTCAAATCTTTTCAAATTTTGTTGGCTGTTGCCAATTCTGGCACTGACCCCCAGTCAGAGGTGTCGACAAAGCGCACAAAGTTTCGTACTGATACATCGAAGAGTTACGGCCTCAGATCAATTTATAGGTCAACTTTGAAACGTTTGTGACGTCTTAACTTTTGAACAATTGCAAAAATCAAAATTCTGTTCAACAATTTCTGTGCGGCTTGGTCCAAAGAACGCGTGTGTCAATTTTCATAAGAATTGATCACAATTTCTAGGAGGAGTAGCAAAATAACGCAATACTGTACTTTTCAAGATGGCTGTTACTGAAATGGGCGGAGTCTTAATGTAAGTCATGGAATGCAATGAATGTGAGAAGTGTATGACATATCGATGGGTTCAAAAGTTATAGCCGTTTGAAAAGTGCATTTTTGGACTGCTGGTGGCGCTATAGAGTGAGTGCTAGAGACCCCATAATTGGTCACATGACTTTTGAGGACCACCGCTACGTGTGTGCCAAACTGCATCCTTTTCCTACCTACGGTTCATAGGGCTGCCGTAAACTCCCATTGGGGAAGAATAATAATAATAATACTGACAGAAACAATAGAGGCCATAGCCTCTTCGGGGCTTGGCCCCTAATAAAGGAAAACTGCAACTCCATCACAACAAGTTGTTTGGGGCACTGTTAAAGGAACAGATCTTCTGCTCTCATGCAAAAACAAACTTCACCATATTAATTTGCCATACTGGAAATTAAACCAGGACTGGGGTCTTTTTGGCAGCAATAACACAATATGGGTTTGGTGCATACAGGGATAAAAAATGGCCCCATGTCCACAGTTAAATATATCGCCAGATCTCTATTGTTGTAGACCTACCTTTATACCAGAGGTTCTGGACAGGAGGAATTGACTGGGATGCCTCGATGTATTTTCAAACCTGGTGTGACAAAAGTTTTTCAATTCAATTTATATATTGAGAGAGAGAGAGAGAGAGAGAGAGAGAGAGAGAGAGAGAGAGAGAGAGAGAGAGAGAGAGAGAATATACACTATATTGCCAAAAATATTGGGTCACCCTATCTAATAAACAGGTTTGATGACTTTCCAAGAGTACAAATCTTAATGCTGCAGCATATCATGATATTCTATGGAACTGTGTGCTTCTAATTTAATAGCAACAGGGCACTTTTCTATTCCATCATGACAATGTCTCTGTGTATGAGACAAGGTTCAGAAATAAATAATTGATTCAGTCAGTGTGGAAGAACTTGACTGGTCTGCATTAAGCTAAGTCCTGAACCCAGCTGAACACATTTTGTTGTCATTTTAAATGCAGACTTTGAGCAAAGAACTCATCACCAAACACCAATGACTTAGGCACAGGAGTCGTCATTTTGGGACAGAAAAAGGGCTTTTGAAACAGTTTTAAATTGCATTTCTACAAATGGCAATGTAATGGTCCATCTCTGTTTCAACAGTTTTGGAAGCACCTTTATTTCTGTTCCAAATTGGCTGTACCCCTGTGTACAAGCCATTGATGTGGAGTGATGAGTTTTTGGCTCAAATGTTGCATTTAAAGTCACACCAAATGTGTTCAGCAGGTTTTACACCAAATGTGTAAAACCTGTTTATTAGATAGGGTGACCCAATACTTTTGGCAATATAGTGTATGTTAAAGACCCCCTATTCCAGAAAATGCACTTTTAAATGTTGTTTAAACACAACTGCGTGTCAGGAGTGTGTGTACAGAACCACCATAGAATGATAAAAATCCACCCATTAATTTTTTAAATTCCCAATAAACATCAACAGTCTTCTTGAACAAGCTGTTGGCATTCTCTGAGCAAACTGACATCACATTGATTAAGCCCTGCCCATGACTGCTGATGGACTCTGCTGTCTCCGCCCTCATCGATTGTACACTGGCCACCATCGTTTTCATTCTGGACTACTTACAGTGAGCCACTGAAGACGCTGTGGATTGGTATTGTTTTTTACCAGAATGTGCAGAAGACACCAGGTGAAGTCACTTTACATCAGACTGCATGTATAATAGGCCTTGTTTTCAGTGTTTATATGACACGTTTTTCCTATGTATTGTTGCTTATAAAAACTGTGTGTACATTGTAAAAACATAACACATTTGTGCATTCACTCTTAGAGAGCATGCATTCAGTGTTTATAGATATGATGCGCTTGTCCAGTGTACTGTCGCTTTAAAAAAACATTTGCACGTTGTAAAAACATAACACATTTGTGCATTCACTCATAGAGAGCATGTTTTCAGTTTTTAAGATATAACACATTTATCCTGTCGCTTATAACAACAATGTGCACGTTGTAAAAACATAAAACATAACGCGTGTGTGCAAAACTCATAGAGATTATTTGGCAATGTTTCTCATTCACTTTATATGACCATTCTCAGTTTTGTTGTTACTGGAAGCACAGGCTCTCTTCTTGGTGATTTCTGCTGGAAAGGGGCGGAGACCAGCAGCTCATTTGCATTTAAAGAGACACACACCAAAACACTCACAGGCTAAAATAGACATTTAGGGCACAGTATAATAAAAGATCTGTGGTATATTTTGAGCTGAAACTTTACAGACACATTACAGGGATACCAGTGACTATTTTTACATTGCGGAAAACAATCAGGAGGTTAGGGAGCCTTTAAAGTATGTTAACGTGCATTCAAGTTGTTTATATTTATGAATTAAGCAAAGTCAGCAGTCTCCCAGTGAATAAGCCGATGTCAACAGTGACAAGGAACCAAAACTCCACTTTTAGTATTTAATCATAAAACTGCCATGCACAAGTATTGTTAAAAAAATTGTTGCATAAAGTAGTTGTATAAAAATGACACACATTACATGTAATATACTACTTGCTCATGAAATCTACCAATTGAAAACTCTTTAAAGTCATGATTAAAAACAAAAGTAATAAATAGATAATACAAAATTAGTCTATGCAATATATTTCCAATATACACACTACATTTTGGCAGTATTTGTCAGACTATAGACATGTTTTCTGTTATAATTACGTGTGATTTAAAATACTCCTACAGACTACAACAATCCATTTCATGTTAAAATATATCAGCCTAAATTGACTGCATTTTATAATCCTAGACACCACAAAGTTGCAGGCTTTATAAATGGTTACAGATAAAACTGATGGTCACACATTACACAGCTGTAAAGTCTTTCTGAACACACTAATCTGGGTTGTAAAATAAAGGGTTTACTCCTCAGTGAAACACTGATTTGTGGGAAAAATGGGTTTTATTAGACAGCAACTCCCAAGAGCAGCATCAGTCTCTCTTTACCTGGAGAGCTCCATACAGGCCAGCTCAGATGACATCCTTACACATAACACATGAACAAACCAGCAATCCACCACATGTTTTGTGTAGGAGTGAGGTACACTGTGCCACCTTTTTTCAATTTGTCTTCTAGACAAGGTGAAACAAGATTGATATACTTAATTGTATTTCAGGATGTCTGCTATCAACTGAAATTAGAAAATATATCTATAATGTAGGGCCCTAGAAAAATCCAAAGTTCTCTTTAGGGGAATTTACTTTACTCTGTACCACATTTGCAACACTGTACACCTTCTACTTATTTAAATAAAAATAAATTGCTTGTCAACTTTATGTTCTAGTAGCATTTTTGAAATTGGTACTAACATATAAGACATCAAAACTGGTCACTAATTTGCTTTTTAAAGTTTGTACTTTGACACACTAAAATGCATATCACTGTATATTCCACAATCACAAACAGGCATATATGATCAGCCCTTTCTGAATATGTTGTCAGTTGAAAATAGTTTCCTTGACTGGATGGGTGACACAGTAAACTCACTGACATCTTTTCCCACTTTCTCCTGTATTCTGATGCAATCTTAAGTCACTTCATTAGTTGACGTTAGTCATCAATGTAAGACCATTCAAAAAGTGACCAGTTGCAAAACCTTAAAAAGTACCCAGAGTCTTTACTTATGACAAATGCAGAGCCATGCTTTTATAAATTACACATTAGTATATTTTATCCACAATTTATTTAATCTCGATGAACAATTCATTTTCATCATAAAAACAGACATACTGACATCATGTTTACATTTAAACTAACAGGATTTGTGCATACTCTAAAAACATGACTTTTCAGCTTATTTGCCATAGAGGGTTTCTGAACAGAGGTCACCATCAAAAAAGGGCCATCCCACACAGTTTGAGCATGATCCAATTCAAGACAAATGAGTGTAATATAAATATCAGCCAAATCCTTCTGTCTCTTGGCTTGCACTGTCACGTCAAGTGTACACATGTTCATGGAAAGTTTATGCCCATTATACATCACAGAACATCTATCCCATTAATCACCCCAAAGATGTGTCTCAAGTGTCTCTTAATAAAAAAGAGAGTAAAAATCATGGAATAATAAGTAATACCTATTCTCCACAGTCACCATAGACAGTGAACCATATACGGTATTCCTGATTCATCACCTATGTGGAAAGTGTGGGTTGGCAAATCCTTAGGTGAACAGTCACTTTTACTGTAAAACAGCAGGATAATTGATTGATTTCAATGAGGTATAAACTGTTGGAAATGAATAAATTTATTTTGGACGACAATGAGAACCTCTTAGATTTATTGTAGTTGGCCTCTTCATGTCACCGAAATACAGTATATGGTACAAAACAAAGCTTTTCATCCAAATAATCTCTTTCAAAGAGGAAAATACTTTCTGTATGTTTTGTTGTTGACATCAAAGGCTATGTTGGCATTTGATGCACTAGCCATTGTGTAACCGGTCCTACTCGGTCCAACATGAGAGTCAGGTGCTCTAACGAGGAGGCTAAACACTGTCACATATAGCATCTGTCTTTACACACTGCACAGCAGCTATAGCCAAATTAGCCAGATGCTAAAAAACATAAACATCTTAAGTGAAAGTGACCTATTTTTTTAAGTGAAGTTAATAAGTGAGTTAATAAGATACAAGATACAACAAAGAATTCTGTATATGGTTTAGGTTATTGGCATTTATGAACTGCATTTAATTTAAATAACATTTACTTTTGTACAAAAAGTTTACATGTTTTGGGTTGCCACAAAATGTACAATGTAAAATTTGGTTCCCCAAGCTAACCAGTTACGAATGATTATGTATAGGAGATGAATTAAAGAACTTTTTTTTAAACAAAAGATTGTACACTAAAAGTACAAATGTACTAACATGTTGCAGTCTAAAAATAGCTCTGGCAGAAGAAAATGTTTAGAGGTGTTGGAAATTCAGTGGAACATGTGCACAGTCATGTTCCATGTCAGGGACCTATGCAATAAAGATAGAGGTAAATACAGTAATGACAACATTTTTGTAAGTGTGTTTATGTGTGCCAAAATGAATATGCACTGGAGATATGAGATTGATTGCCAGAGACCTAAGAGGAGTCTTGGCAGTACCAGCTTCTTTCACTTGATGATAATGCAGAATATTGTGCTCCTGGAACCTCTACAGTTTTAAATTTTTATATCTTTCTAGATGCATTAAATCAAACCTATCTCAGAGGTCCACAGAGTTCATTTAACTTTATGACAACTTTTCTGCAAAACTGAATTTACAACAGGTGAAATACAATCATACTGTGGCCATTTTTCAAGGACAATTCAAAGAAATTGAGGTTGTAGTTAAAGCTCAGGGCTGAAAAACCGGAAGCTTACCAAGCCTTGTTCAAACACTGTAATGCGCAAACTATCATCATAATCTGTGTTCTTTTCCTGACTAATGATCCACCAATTTAAAGAGATCCCTGGGAACCATTACTGGTTAGCTTCTAGTTCAGTCATTAAATGCTACAGGCTGATAGTCCCTAGACTTGCAATTCACCAGCCTATCAGCTTGTACATCTGTAACTGTTCTGTCTGTCCCTGTTTGTCTCTGGACTACAATTCCCATCATGCACCGCACTCTCACCCGGCCATTTTGATTACTCTCTGCACCTGTGTTTGATTTGTGTTTGCTGTATGTTATTTATATTTAGTGGTTTGCCTTGTTTCTTGTCCGGTCTAGTTGTTATTTTCATGCTCATATATACCTGTTTTGATTACCTACCCGTATACAGTACCTGTGTTTGGATTACCTGCCCGTATACCTGTGACTGGATTACTTACCCGTTTGTCTGTGTTTGGATCACCTATCTGTTACCCTTGTGTGCCCGTGTATGTACAATAAACTCACCATCTTCACTTCATCCCTTGTGGCGTCTTCACCTGCCAGCCTGCATGGGAAGTTGTGGCCTAATGGTTAGAGAGTCGGACTCGTAACCAGAAGGTTGCTGGTTCGATTCTCAGTACCGGCAGGTAACAACTGACGTGCCCTTGAGCAAGGCACCTTACCCCCGTTTGCTCCCCGGGCGCTGCAGTGTTAGCTGCCCACTGCCCCGGTGTATGTGTGTTCACGACTTGAAGTGTGTGTGTTCACTATTCACTGGTTGGGTTAAATGCAGAGGTCACATTTCGGGTATGGGTCACCATATCTGACAAAAAAATAGGTCACTTAACTGCATCACCCGTACCGTGACAACATCAGTGTGAATCAAACTGGTTCACATCCAATGGCAATGCATGCTTCTTCTACTTCTACATTTAGGGTTGGCGGCCTGTCAACAAGAAACATGTAGCTAACAATAGATTTTTGTTTAAATTGAATGTTTACTAGTTTTTATCTACAGCAAAATAAGCTGTCAGCACAAAATATGATATTAATGCATTATTGCATTTATACAACAGTTCGACGGCACAAGTGTGTAGAATCAGAAACAACATTGGAGTGTCTTTAAAACCCTCCGGTTTTTAAAGGAAATGGGGAACTACTTTCTTCCGCCATGAATTCCAGACCAGCGCAGTTAAACAAACCTCTGTTACTAATTCTAACTGTCATGTCTTTTAAATTTGTGCTGTGCTGCTTCAGTGAAGTTATTACTGAGAAATAATGAGGCAGGGCGTGCGTGTGAATAAAAGAGAGAGTTATATTTAATGTAGTCATCACTATATGGGCTGGTCAAACAAAAAGATTCAGGCCACTTGTCACCACCTCATAGTTTTGTCCCAGCATTCAGAAAGCACATTCCACAAATCTGAATATGAATGGAACGCAGTTGAACAGTTCGCAGATGAACTCTAGTATATGGGGGAGGGGTTTGAACCCAAACAAACTTCAAAAGCCCATTGATTCGTCCTGAAACAAAACAAAACTTGCAAGTGTTACTCATCCTCACAAAGTTCAGATCTTCATGCATTCACTCTAGACACTCACATACTAACACACACACACCTATACTCGCACACACCCCATCATTCTTAAATACACACCACTGTGTATACAAATTTAACATCATTGAGAGAAAACACAAACATTTTAAGAATCTGTCCAAAACTTGTTTTAAAGTAGGCCTATATATTTTACTGTCATTTATTAGGCAAATATCAAACTGAGTCTTGATTCACATATAATAAGAATGGCCAACTTTGGCCTTCATAACAGCTTGCATTCTTGCTGGTGGATTAACCATTACAGAAACATTATTAACAAAAACTATTTTGGTCATCACCAGTACTGTTAATTTAGGGCAGCTGTGGTACAAAGCTTGTACTTGGAGGTGATGTTATATGAATATTCTGAGTGATATTTATTTAAGTTTTGTTATTCAACATGTCAAAATGTCAAGCATGCCCCTATTTAAAGAATCACCCACCTATAACATTTGTATGTGTGTGGGTTGGTATGTGTGTGTGTATATCACTGCATAAGGGTGTTTCTGAAGCAAATGCTAATTGTGATGGATGGTGTTTACATGCTGGCTGCATCCACAGATATGTCCACATTCAATCAGTGTCGCTGATTCACTCTGCCAACCCTTTAAACTCTGTGCAGAGTTCTGTGATGTGCAGCCCCCCTGGTGGTCTGCAGTGGATCAGACTAGGCTGAGGAGGATCAGACCCAAGAGAGGTCACCGGGCTGGGGGAGGGGTACAATTGGTCATCCAACGGGTCTCAGGGTGGGCCTAGCTAATGTGAACCTCTAATTACTTCAAGAGGAGCGATATTCTGTTGGGACTGCTTACACAAGAGGAGGGAGCATACCAAATGGAGAAGGTCTTATATAACACATGTCCTGCCAGAGTAAACATGTTTTTCTGCACTGATATTTTGACACCCGTGACTTTTATCAGACTTTTATCAGCAGATTTGCTTTTTCTCGCACCATAAACAGCAGGCCTGCTCTGAAGAGCAAAGAGTAGCTGTGCCGAAGGTTTTAATAGTGCTGGGTGCTGTGACAGCGCATAAACATTAACCAGACTGCTGTCTAAAAACAGAAACATACAAATGGAGTACAATATGGCATATTGTGAGTAAATGCACCAAGAGTGATTATATTACACATAGACTATAGGCTTTATTAGTGAGGCATATTTACACACTTTTTTAACATTTATGTTTGTGCTGAAATAATTGGTGCATAAATTCAGATAGATCATGTATTTAGCAGCCTCTACTGTATATCTGGCCTCCACAAACTTGGTTGTCTATTTCTAACCGTTTGCCAAGTCAGATTAAGAAAATAATAGCACAACATTCCTTTTACAGATGTTGTTTGTTTACATAACATTGTAATTTTGAGAATTTTGAGTATCTGCCACATTGACATTATTGATGATTTTCTCTGGGTTTGGATTGAGCTGTCTCTTAACCAACCTACCATTTAGAGACATATCCTTACCTCAGAGAACTTATTCTAAACTATGTTTTAAAGAAAATAAAAGCCATTTTGGAGTTTCTACTGTGGCTATTTAAAAACCACAAAAAGTGTATAAAAAAGAATCAGATCTTACACTAAATTCCAAGAGGGATTGTGAAGGAGCTCTCAGCTAACCACATCGCTTAGTTGCCCAACGTCCATTTTCTATTTTGCACAATATATTTTGCATGCAATGTAAAAAAGATTTAAATGCAATAACACTGTTAAATTTAAATGACATTATAAAAAAATTCTGCTCACACTTCAGTATAGGGGGCAATTCTCGCTATTAACAAACCATTAACTACGACTTTTTCCCCAATAAACTCTTAATTTGTTGTTTATTAATAGTTATTAAGGTAGTTGTTAGGTTTAGGTATTGGGTAAAATTTGGGATGTTAGAGTATGGTCATGCAGAATATTGGCTTTATAAGTACTAATAAACAGCCAATATGCCAATTAGCATGCTAATAACAACTGGTTAATAGTGAGAATTGCTCCCTACAAGTGTTACCAAAATTCTTTAAGGCGTTAGCTGTGAAAATAGTCTCTGGGTTAAACCAGAGGGGCAACATTCCGGTCACCAAATTTACCCCATCTTCCATATAGTGCACTACATGTCAACCATTTTGTGGTGTTGTCCAAATTCTGAGTGACAATTCACAGGCTGCATTCCACTTCACTTTTAGACAAGCCCTTGTCAACTTCCCTAAACACCGCCATTTTGAAGTATGTTCCACTTCGTGAAGTGGACAAGGGAAGTTTATATGGACGGACCCTCATTCCCTCGATTTTTACAGAGAAAGCGAGTCTACTTTACATGTACTCTTCAAACTATATCTCACAATTCAACTTAATTGTCTGATTACGCTTAAAGGGATAGTTCACCCTAAAATGAAAATTCTGTCATGAATTACTCACTTTTTAGTTGTTCCAAACCTGAAACATGACATTTTATGACATTTCTTTATTTGGTTAAACACAGAGAAGTATATTTGGATGAATGCTTGTAACCTAACAGTTCTTTGCCCCCATTGATTACCATAGTAGGAAAATGTACAAGTCAGAAGTGCCCCAGAACATTTTTTACTGTCCAACATTCTTCAATATATTGTGTTAAACAGAACAAAAGTAAGTTTTAGTAGTCAATGGGGGCAAATAACTGTTTGGTTACATGCATTCTTCCAAATATTTTTCTCTGTGTTCATCGGAACAAATAAATATATACAGATTTGGAAGATCTCGAGGGTGAGTAAATGACGACAGAATTAAAACATATGTTTATATTTTGTGAATTAATCACAATTAATACATTAATGATGTTGAGATTTAATTGCACAATACTTAGCTAAGCCTTATTTACAATCCAAGTTTACATTAATGGTGCTTTGATTTGTGTTATTTTATTCTTCTCCTACAGCTTATACAGCTTATCGGGATTTTATACTTTCTACAACAATTTAAGGCTAAGGGCATTCCATTTAAACCTTATTCAAACTGCCTGATTCTGGAAAATAAATTCTTCAAACATTGATATAAAAGGATGTCATGCTGACCCTTCAAAAGTTACTTCTAACCTTTATCCTACAGTTTCAAACATTAGAAAACAGGCCAAGGAACCCATGATCACAGGTCTCCCCTAATTTGGTACACGAATGTTAACAGTATAAAAATTTATTTTACAACACTTCAGCTTGTGATGTGTGTGTGTGTGTGTGTGTGTGTGTGTGTCCTGGTAAACCCTATGGTATGCAGACAAAATGTCCCCACAAAGATGGCAATATCCAAAATCGTTGTTGTTGTGGGGACATTGTTTTTGTCCCCATGAGGAAACAAGCCTATAAATCATACAGAATGATGTTTTTTGAAAATCTAAAAGAGCAGAATGTTTTTTGTGATGCTTAGGTTTAGGGTTAGGGTTAGGGGATAGAATATACAGTTTGTACAGTATAAAAACCATTACGTCCATTACGTAGGCCTACATAGAGTTATGGTCAGTTCATATTTAGGTTCAGGTTCAGTTCTTAGGTTCAGTGTCAGCTTGTTTCAGCTTTTTGCAGAGTTTTTGTTCACTGTGTTGCATGGTCATCTGGGTTTTAACCTTAATGAATTCCTTGAATGTCCCCTCAGTTTCAAATTAGTCTCCTATCTGTTGCCATAGTTACTCATTAGTTCTCTATGCTAATATACCCTTGAGCACGTTCAAGCTCAAACCAGTGCGCAATGTTTTTCTACGGTTTCCGTGTTGAACGACATGTTACCTGGAAACGGTGTGCAACTGGTTTGAGATACAATTTCTCTTGTTTGGTGGGTGTGTCAAAAATGTCAGCCCAATCAGCAGCAACATGTATATAAACCAAGTGGTATTAAAGAGACAGCTTGCACAATGGGTTCAAGTAAAGTCGCTTACAAATGTGAACGCTGCAGCTCGGAATACGCAACAATTGAAGATATTAGAAGACTATTAGTCGAAAGAGTTTTATAGCATATCAACATGATGATGTAGTTGTTGATATAGATGTTCTCTTTTATTCTGGACATCAAGGGCAGCGACTGCAACATCAAGCGTATGTTGCAGTATTAAACACATATTTATATCCATTTCACCAGGCTCCGAAAATGTTTCAAAAATAACACAAACAATGGCCTTCTCAGCTGCCATAGTTGCAATTCTTGCATCATCAGATCAGGGTGTTCAACGCACCACCGTTTCCATTTAAAAAACGTTTTGCAATGTTTTGTTGGGGATGAATGCAGACCTGGTTTCTGGTCTGTTCGTCATCAGTTCTTGTTCATGTTTAAGTGGTTTAAGGTGCTGTGTGATTTCTGTGTGTTTTTATCCCTGTAGCAAAAATCTCTTCTATAATTTGTTTATACCCTTATTGTTGTTGTTGTCATTTTTATACAACTTTGTTTACCAAAACTATTATTTAGCTGACATTTTGATAAATACTCCTGAAACAATACAACACAAATAAACAAATGGTACAAACATGTCGGGGATGTTTACTTACAGTAACATTTGTATTCTTGCAGAGGAATAGCTAGCATTCTTGGTGTGTTTCTACAGTATGTCATATATACCATTTAATTGTTTCTAGTGGAAATTTTTATAGTTGGTTTTTGGTATAAAACATAAAATGTCTTGTGAAAAACAATAAAACAACATTCCCATAATTCTCTGTGTGACTGTAATTTTTTATCAGTACATTAGGGTGTTTTGTTGTAAGTTCATAATTTTGTTTTACCTTTCTTACTGTACCATTGTGGTGATGTGTGTGACACTGTGCACCATCCCTAAGTACTGACAAGGATCTATGGAAATATGAAATCTGGAAATATAAGACTCAAATGAGATTTCATTTGAATTACAAGTTATAATATATAAGTTACCATATATTATATATGTTCATATAACACACAGTTAAGAATAGTTAAAAACAAGAGTTTGCTATAAAATATTTTGTTAAAACTTTGCATAATAATAATAATAATACAAATTTGCTACTGTATTTTTCATAGTAATTTATGTTCCTTGTATTTTACAGGTTTTCCGTGCAACCACATATGCTAGTTTTAATGTGAAAACTACAGATTTTTTTGAGTATCCTGTTAAACTAATATGAATAAATATTAATCATTTTCTATTATTATCGAAGTTCACACCAATTTTAATGTCCCTGTTGTCAAATGTTCATAACACACAATGAAACAAGGTTTACAATGAATAGAAAACACCACCTATTGTTCCTAATGTGCTTTGACATTCAAAAATGCTCAAAAACTCGGACAGGAAATCCACCAGCAAAAGTAAGCCCTCAGTTCAATCTTGTATACCACAGACTCTTTCTAACAGTTTCTAACAAAAAATACAAACACAAAGAATCTGAACATATACCCTGGTAAATGAAGACATGAAATGGGGGACGACAAACTGAGACAAAGCTTGCTGATGAACAGAAGCATTTGCTCTAATATACCTTCAGATGTGCATTATTTCACATTTCCTCTTGTTTAAGGAAATGATGTTGTCATGGTCCGTTGGTGTACTTAACACTCACAAGTAATTAAATGTCAAAGGCCAGATCTCTCATTCATGTCCCCAAAGTCCCTCAGGAAGGAAGGGAGGAACAGAGAGAGAAATAAATCCCTAAATAATTGTAGCCAATTGTTTCCTTCAAATAATGTCACAATGATTGTTTTTGTGAGATGAGTACATGAATAGCACCACAAAATCGTAGTGGGAAGCTTTACAGGAAGCACAGCAGTATAAATCATATCTGTTTTCATTGTTTTTGTTGATTGTGCAGTTTAGTTTGTACAGATTTACACACATATGCATATCCGAAGTAATATTATGTCACAACTAACATCACAAGATAATAATCTATTAAGAGGAATAAGAGGGGAATATCTGAATTCTATCTAAATCTAATTTAGAGTAAAGGAAAGAGGAAGATGTTTACAACAGAAATTCATCAAAATAAAATATTTCAACATGTAATGACTTACTGCTGTATTATGAAATTTGGGAGTTTCTCTTTCAGAAAGCTACTTTATCCTATAAGATAGATAGATAGATAGATAGATAGATATCAATGAAGCATTAAAAAATTCTGATCTTGTGCCAGAAGCACACATAAACCCTTTCTTGCTTACATTACTCACACTCCTGGTAAAAAGAAACACTGCATATACATGCAAGTGAAGAGGTGTTGCAGTTCTCATATTTCTTTCCATCCTTCAGCAAAGATGTTTCAAATCTCATAATAGACATTTTTGGCAAAGTTCTTGAGAAAAATGTTCTCATGATGTTGTGCAAACTTGTTGTGACTAAAACATCCAGGACCGAACCCATTGGTTTATGAATATTATTATACAGTAAATAAAACTTAACATTTGGCAAACTACTCACAATTTTATTTTGAACCAACTTCATTCCAAATGCTAATTCAGTGATCAATAAAACTCTCAGTCAAACAGATAATTATTCAGAAATGTTTTCAAGTAAGTTTTGGAAGGGATTTCCACAGGCAGTTTTTCTTTCTTAATAAGGGCATTTGTATTAATGGTAATGCATTGTCTTTTATATCAAATACATACAGTACATTTATTCAATTAATTCAACAAATAAGTATAATGACATATAGACAGTAAAATATGATCAAAAACTGCAGAGGTTGCATCTGTGGTGGCTTATTACAAAAACTGTTTAATGCTGCTGAAATGAGCCATAACTGTGTACAAAACAATTATATAATGTTATACGATATCACTTTAAGTGCATTATAAAAATATAAATTATATAAGGACAAAAAAAATATAAGGCTGTTTTGTTTTTAAACTGAAATGAGTCTGAAGAGCATATGACATAGGCTAAATAAATATATAAACAACAGGCGCTCATTACAGATGACTGCAGACGAGATTTCAATAATAATCATTCATTGTTACGGAAATATAAACGAGAATATAAAAAACGATCAAATAGCATTTAACATCACTAAAACACTCAATAACTTAAGGCTATACATGAGAGAGTCTTGCTTACATTGTGTATATAAGCGCTTGTTTATAATGAACTTTGTGACTGCAGCGCACTTCACAGCTCTCCTTTACCAGTGAGTCTCATAAATGCCTCTGATTGGCCAGTTTATTTTGTTCACCTTGGTGTCAATTTTCCAAAGCCTCTGTTCATTTCTGACCCTGATGTAAAGATAAAGTAATGTTATCTGTTCAACGAGAGGTGAAATCAGATGTCAATCGATTTTTGTCAGACACGTGGGTTTATTATGTGTGATGTCACCGAGGCGCCATTTTAGAGGTATAGCCGCATTAAGCAGTGAACTTAATGTCAGGAGCTGTAATTTATATAAATTGTCATAGATTAACAACACTGATCCATATTACCTGACTGCAAGTTGAGTTGAGTGCCACCGGCATTGCCTCCATCCTCGTCTTTGGATATTACTATCTTGTTTACGGTATAAAAACTTACATTTACTTATACTTAATTATATGTACTGTTTTTGTGTACCATTTGCGGAGATATATGCTGGCAAAAGTGATCAGCAAGATGCATTCTACAGCATACTAAACAGTATAAGAAGGAGGCTGTATTGGAAGTCACAACAAGAGGAGTTAATTTATACAGCAGAGAATCTGTCCGTTCATTATTATATGTAGATCATAAAAATTGGATCGTAAGACACAACTTGCCCTGCATTAGGGTTAAGCCATGTCATGTTGAGATATGGCATAACAAAAACATAATTTTTTGTTTGTACAAAAATTATATTGTATTAGTAAAACAATAATAATGCATTAGTTATTTTCTTCTAAAATCTTTTTTTACTGCAAATTAATCTCATTTTGTTAAATATGTTGATAGACCAGACTGGACAAGGACTCGGAGGGTCAGAAACAATGAATTTAGAGCCTGTGGAGACTGTGTCCTCTTCTTGAAGTTCTCAATCCTCTGTGTTTTACAAGGAGAGCGGTAGGACGGTGGCGGCAGGCAGCAGAGAAATGGGATGAGAGAGGTCAGAGGTCCTAAAGGCAGGGGTGGAGCAATGAACCATATCACAGTGCGCTAAACAATTGGGAAGCTGTTCTTTATCTCACTGTTTGTTTGTTGATGCTATCATAGCTTGTCTGTCGATAAGGACCAAAGATGAATTTTTCTAGTGATTCATTTGTGGAAGATTTTAGGAGGGAATGGCTAGCATTTCCAATCGATGAAAAGCATTTACAAAAGGATTACGTTCACAGTGGACAAAGCTGTATTCTGCGTGTTGCATACTTTAGGGGCCATTCACATAGAATGTGTCTTTGCGTCTAAAAACGCAAATGAAAGTGCACTATGAATGCTTCCTCTGCCATGTTGGCGTCAAATAAAACAGTAGCTCCCAAAGCTTGCCCCGCCTCCAAATTCTTCTGGTCCAGTGTTTTGGAACTGACACTGATGAGCAGTGCTGCGAGTAAAAATTTAAAATCTGTTAACTTGACACTGCATCTTAAAAACGCGGCGCTCATGTGCAAGGCACTGCCTGTCATGCACGTCTGTCAAACACGTGTTTACATAAAAAACAATGGAAAAGTAGCACATTGGAATGGAAGAAATGCATTCTGTGTGAATGTCTCCTTACAGTGTACAGTATACTGCAAACTTCTTACCACATGGTAAGTATATGTGTATGAAATGTTTAACTTTATTTTTTAAATACAGTGTAAAAAAATTTTCATTTACTTTGCCCACTTAAAATACAGCTTAAAAACGTCAAATACTCTCTATAGTACCTGAGAGCATGTGAACTGTAGTTCAACAGTTAATAAGAAGTGAAGTTACAGACACTGCTGAATATGTTGGTAAATGTAGGACTTTTACACGAAGCCAGAGCTTTCACTATCTGATCTTTTTTCCTCATTCTAAAAAAAACCCACTGTGTCATCTCAAGAAATATCTGTGTACACATGAAACCACTAAAATCGACTTAAAACGATGTAGTTTACATGCCAAACCAATATGTGGTGCTGTACTTCTGCCACAGAGATACACTAAAAACTTTGAAGAACACTTTGGAGCATGCACATTTAATGTCTTACTAGTGTTGAGGTGTGGGATGATGACGTCATTATTTCAGAAAATATACGGATTTGCTGTATGTAATGGAGGCCAGCTAAGACTTAAGGGCACAAAACGCATTTGTTTTGAAACAGCATGGGGTGTAATAGAAGCATGCTAAATTTGTGTTTACCCATGCAGTACTGATGTTGTTGCCCTAATGTGGTTTTATTATCTGCCAGTGATCTGCAGGTTGCACGCAATGATCTCTGATTGATTATTTTGTTTTATTTTTCCCATAGGTTTCACAAAGATTAGGTATAGGACTCACTACGGTTAAGAATAAAATCTGTGAAGACATAGATGACATGAATGGAGTCTAATGGAGTGGTTGGAAAGCACTTCCTTATCTCCTTTTCTTTTCCCTCATTCCCTAAATCCTATCCTAACATGCCCCTTCCTGCTGGTAAGTTAAATGCAAGCTTAGTAGCGATCTGTTAACATTGCACAATAAGCTGCAAAGACGCTTATTTATTCAAGAAAATCTCGGCTTATCTTCCTCAAAGAAAAGAGAAAATCCAGGTGACAAGTGACTAGCATTCCTGTTTGCATAATCTGCTCTGAATGGATAGGACAATGCTACATTTCACGGCTTTGTTGTCCCACCTGTGTTTTTCTAAAAGCTGTCACGTGCTAAGCTAATGTCATCATGCTAAGTGTGGCGTGCAAACATTAACTTTCCTTTTAAGTCAATGCAATTATGGGCCAGAGAGGGAGGAATGTTTAAAATAAAGCTGAGATCGTGGACTGTGGATAAAGATATGATGACTGTGCTATACTCAAGGCTAATGACAAGAAAGGCAATGTAATTGAGATAAAGAGATTTCCCAATAGGTTGAAGGTGTTTGGGTTATGGTGGTAAGAAACACTGAAAAAAACTGTCATCTGAAAGACCCCAGAAGAGACCACCCAAAACATAGTCTAACCAAAATGTTTGCTTGAGGTCTTGCTGAGCTTTTTGTGAAGAAGATAGACTAGAGTCTAGAATTTTGCACCATTCAGAATTGAATAAAAAAATGTTTTTTATTTATTAGTGAGGTATTAGGCAATTAGGATACAGTAAACCAAACTTAAATTTAAGTGAGAATATGTATAGATGTTATTATATACATTTTATTATACATATGTCACTTTTAATAGATTTATTATCAATTTTTTCTTATAAATTAATGAATTTCGATTAATGAATTTCGACAGTTTTCGACTGTGGTACAATAACAGATCATTTGTGACCCTGGACCACAAAACCAGTTACAAGTAGCCCTGGTATATTTGTAGCAATAGCCAACAATGGTTTCAAATGACCAAATTTTCTTTTGTGCCCAAAACCATAAGGATATTAAGTACAGATGATGAAGATATTTTGTAACTTTTCTACCGTAAATATATCAAAACTTTTAATATTTAAAGGGTATATGTTATGGGTCAATTTTTTGAAATTGAGATTTTTACATAATCTAAAAGCAGAATAAATAAGCTTTCTATTCATGTATGATTTGTTGAGACAATATTTGGCCGAGATACAAATCTTAGGGTGCAAAAAAATCAAAATATTGAGAAAATCACCTTTAAAGTTGGCCAAATAATGTCCTTAGCATAGCATATTACTCTCAAAAATAATGTTGTGATATATTTACAGTAGGAAATTTAGAAAATATCTTCATGGAACATGATCTTTACTTCATATCCTAATGATTTTTGGCATAAAAGAAAAATGTCTGATTTTGACCCATATGTATTTGATGTATTTTGGGCTATTACTACAAATGTTCTTGTGCTACTTCAAGGTAACATATATTTAACATTATTTAATATCATTTTTAATAATTCACTCTTCTGCAGAACACAAAAGAAGATATTTTGAATGCTGGTAACCAAACAATAGTGTACCCCATTGACTTCCATTGTATGGACACACATTCCCTCAAAATATCTTCTTTTGTGTTCCGCAGAAGAAAGAGTCATATGCTGGTTTTTAATGCTATGATGGGTGAATACATTTCTGAACCAGCTTTATTTCAAATTTATTTAAAGCTATATAGTGCAGAGGATTTGCCTCTTTGTCACCATCTCTGTTTGAAACATAAAATTGCAGTTATATACAGAGTTATGAAAGTGACCTATTTTTTGTCAGATATGGTGACCCATACCCGAAATGTGACCTCTGCATTTAACCTAACCAGTGAATAGTGAACACACACACTTCAAGTCGTGAACACACATACACCGGGGCAGTGGGCAGCTAAAACTGCAGCGCCCGGGGACCAAAGTGCCTTGCTCAAGGACACGTCAGTTGTTACCTGCCGGTACTGAGAATCGAACCGTCAACCTTCTGGTTACAAGTCCGACTCTCTAACCATGAGGCCACAACTGTCCCCCAGTTATCAGTAAGAACTTAATACAGTGACATGTTTACATGACATTCAACAGATGATTGCTTTTTAAAAATTGTCATATTAAACACCACCATCTAGATGACAATTTTAATTCCTTCTGTTGTAAGATCAAAGTTGAGTTGAGTTGAAAAAGCAGGCAGTTCCTCTTCTTTGTGTTTACGGACGTGATGTAATGATGCCAAGAGGAACTGCCGCAAACTTTCCTGTGAAAACTATCCAGATCTTGCAAATTATAAATCATTATTATAGGTTTACTGTGAATCGGGTCTTTTGTGAGGTGAATTATTGGCTGCTTAAAGCATTAAACCTTCAAACTTCAAGAGAGTATGGTGCGGAAAAAGTCTGAACTTGTTATCCAGTTGGGTCTGTACTGCCTTGTCTGATGTGCTGTTGTTTTGTCTTCTGTTTGTTGTATTGCAGTTAAATATATCAAATTTCCAGATAGCAATGGTCTGAAATGACTGATCAACTCATGTTGTTACAATATGTGCTGTGTGTTCCACAATTGTGTGGTCTATTGTTATCAGGTAGTGACGGAATATAAGGACCTTGCTAAACTAAGAGTAATGAGACGTTTAAAGAGTACATATTAAACATATAAACTATATATGCTAACCCTCTCTCCTTTCTATCTATCAATAGTGTTCTGGCTTTTGTGGAAACTAGTAACTTAGTGTTAGCACTTGTTTTATTATTGCATCTGTAAGACATATCGTTTTATTGCTTCCTAATCTCTCTAGAAATCGCTTTGGATAAAACATGCTACATGACTCGATTTAAACTGTAAATGTAACGCATGACCTAATGCTATGAGGTATTATATACCTTTTTTATACCTTACAATATACATTTGCATTATGAAAAATATGAAATTATTATATTTACTAATTTGCAATTGTCTATTCTGTCTTCCTGTGTAAAATTAAAAATTTTTATTGGGTTATTCCGGGAGGTAAGTACATGTGCCGACTTAAGTTGTATAATTTGGGGATTTAGCATGTTAAGTGACACATTAACACTCAGTTTCAAGTTGCCAGTTTACATTTTCTCCATTCACAAATATATCTTGATTTCTAGAAGTGATTTACATGAAAAATAAAATCCGTCTGACTGTTCCAAAGCAGGCATGTGGTTTGCACTGGGTATGCGGTGAGACCATCTGTGCTCTTGGCGCTAAAAGTGCTGGGAACTTGGCTTGATCCAGTTTACAATGGTGAATTTATTGCCGGCTATTAGACCTTAAACAGGGGGTCAACAGAACCTTTTTTATTTTCATAAAGCAAATTCCTGTGGATTGTGAGCTATATATTTGAAATAAACTTAAAGCACTTTACTGGAATGTTGTCACTTCCTGAGCTTAATTAAAACGGCACTTAATACAGCTGTAGTCTGTAACTTGTCCTTGTCTATCACTGCTTTTGTTTGGAATTATAAGTCATTTTTATAAGCTTACCATGGAAATTGGTGTAAGATAAGGAGACAGTTGGGATGTTAAAGTACTATGTCCTATCCTAGCTTAAAATGCAGAGCCAGTGCAAAGTAAACCTTTCATAGATTCATAGACACTGTGGCACTTATTTAAAACATTGATAAAATTTGTTTGAGCATTATGTCCAGCCCAGCATAGCAACATTGGCTCAACCATTGGCTTGAGTTTGGGGAGGCTGGGGAAACACTTTTAAAGCACCTAATATTTTTGCAATTCCTTTTTGTGATACTAATGGTGTTTAAATCACAGAATTTAACTTTTAATATCTTTCATTAAAATATCTTGAATTTTTTTATAATTATTTTAGAGCTGAATTCACTGCTAAATGTCTCTAGGCCAAATGAAGTGTCAACATTTACTCTGATGCTTTCTGTGCTATTTTATGTGGCCATTAAGAAAAAATATTGCAGTAGGGAACATGCGATATGTGAATATAGCACTCATAAGTAACACACATAGTTAATTGTGCAGCTGTTAAGTGTCTTCATTAGATTTGCTATGTTTATATCCATAATATATAGTATATACAGACAAAGTGTTTGTTTACATATAACTTGGTGTTAGTTTAAAGTCTTAAAGGGCACACCATAAACAGGCAAACAGAGTCATGTTAAATTCAACCTTTTAAGTAGAAAGCAAAACTAAGGTCTGTGAGGCACACAATGATTTAATTCCCTAATTGTAACATAAAAATATATAACTGCTTTCAAAGAATTGCTCTGGCATTGGCACTGTCTATTAGTATGCTCAGGTGCCGACTTAACACAATCTTAAAGGAGCAGGACCACCTTTACCAACAGTTTGGCATTATAGCCTCTTTAGGCTTATAGGCTTTTTCTTTTGTGTCCTAAATAAATTGTTCTTATTCAGTAGATCCACCATGGAAACTTCTAGTTTGCCAACAGCTAATAAACATCCCAGATTTTCCACATGGTATTAATAAAGTATCTTTCTGTATACTTTACTTTGCTAATCTAATCCTCCTTTTAATAGTGTATATTATTCGCCTCACTTCTAACTAGGCCATATTCCAAAGCTACTCAACCTGACTTATGAAGAGTTCTTCACAGCATGTATTTGCATCAAATCCTAACCCCTCTACAAATCTCTCAAGTGGCCACAGCATCTGACAATCAAATATTTGTTTAACAGCACTGCTAAGCAGTTCCCAAACCGTTTGCATCAACAAAGTTGCACACTTACACATTTGCATAGGCTTATGGTTTAACCCGACAGAGCTGCTACACTGCTACCTACACGGTCTAAAAACTCTTACTCTTCATGTGGTTGCAGCCCTAGCCTGCTGTTGCACCTGCACCGTTTCCTCTTCTCACTCCTTGCAGATCCCTTATTTTCCAATTTGTCATTCTGAGGGTCAGTCAGAATATGCTGCATTTTCTTTATGAATGTTAAGCAAATCAATAGTCAACTTTGGGTTGTTCTAATTTATACGCAAATCAAATGTATTTCTATAGCGATATTAACAGTAAATTAGGATAGAAATAAGGGGAAAAGATATCAGCATGAAAAAATGCAATTTAATTTTTTTTTTAAGATGTAAAGGATGATTTAAAGGTGTTCTGTTGGTTTCCATCAGCCAGATAAAATCTCACCAACTTGACCCTACAAACTACCAGTACAGACCAACAGTTATAGTTCAAATCCATTTTGTGATAGATTCTATTGTTCTTTTCAACTGGGAGATCATCTCTACAGTCAGTTTCAAGACAGATAAGGAGCGCCAGATGACCTCTGATGGACATTAAAGGCTGATCTCCAAGCAATGACCAGAGAAGAAGAAAGTTATCAGGAAGCTTGTGCGTTACAGCTGTAATTGAAACAATATACTCAAACAGGCCTGTGTGTGTTTAGTGTGGGGGTTGATGCTGACAGGGCACATAAAATTTCTCTAGTCCTACGTTAACAAGTTCCTGACATCAGCAGAAGCTGGGGAGGCTTTCACGCCGCACATGAACCTGCATGTTGTTCTTCAATTAAGTCCCACAGAAAGCAATAGCCGTCAAAAGCGCCCTCCCTGCTAACATAATTTTACCGCCCAAGGAGCTTTCCAATCTCTGTCCTACCCCTTGTGTCCTCATATCTTAGACTTTCTTCAGATCCTCTCTTATGCAATGCATCTGCAAGATCTGTCTTGATCTGCTGCTGCTCATGTTATCATTGTGACTCCCTTGGACACGGGGCCCAGACAAAATATTTTCAAAGAAAGCATGTGAGACGTCTTAAAGAAGTCCAACAGGCCTTTGCTATTAAGCAGTGCAGTTGGTGGGTTGGTAGTTAAAGCGTTGGGAAGAGTTGTAGGGGCATTTAGTCTCAAGCAAACAAGGAAGATTGTGCAAAATAATAGCCTGTTGATATCTGTACCAATTTTACTTTATTTTATGTTTTTTCTTTTTATTTGGAGTGCAGCTGTGCATTTATAAGCTTGTGGACACTCATGGTGTAAATTATCTATGTGTGTCCTCCACTTTGTGTCGGAAACTATCAGAGCTTTTACAAAGACATAATACACTCAGACTTAGACTATTGGACAAGGTGACAGATAAACCTGGGGGACAGACCTTGGCTGGGATGAGGCTCTCAATGCAAAGATCTCTAATGTAATAGAGCAGGAAACTAAAGCATAAGCCTTCTGTTCAAGGCTGGACAATGTATCAATGACACAGATACAGATACACACCCTAACTTATGTCTAAGACATAAGTGTCTGATAATATAAATCTAATAGTGTAATATTAAAACAAGTAGTAGTGATAATATGGTTGCCGAGAATTCAAATTTGAAGGTAGAAGGAATTCTTTCTTTTTTTAAATACTTGAGATAAAATTGTGGAAAGACCATGATCTGGTGTATGATATTGGTAAGCATTTAGAAAAAAAGCTTAAATATAAAAGACACATCGTTAGTATACAAAAATGACCAACCTTTACCAAATCAGACCACCCAGATTCCCCAAATGAATGACCAAGCACAGAGGCCACTGATCAGACAGGCTGCCAACACACCTCAAAAAACCTCAACTGTTTAGAAGGTTGGCAAAAAGGTCACTTTAAAGGTCAGATGGCACCAGATTCAACATTTTTACTAGATGATATTGTCCAAAAGCACACTGCCACAGTTGTGTTTTAAAAACAGAAGGATTCATGTCCTTGAAAAACCCTCATTCCAAACAAAGTTGTGTGCAGTTTAATGTTTGAAGGATTGTGTATTGTAAACTGTGCAAAGATAGCTTACATGTGCATACCTTTACAGACAAATCTTAAACAAAAAGATTAATGCATTACTGTTGAAAGTAATAGACCATTCACTTGATTGATGTACTGTTAAACATGACAATGTTAACCTTGAACATGGTGATATTTGTGTCAGTTAAGTTAGTTCAATTTATTTTTAACATTGTGGTACATGATTAGCTGGATTGTCCACTGATAGTTATAATGAGAAAAACAGAGAGGGTTATTGATTAATTAAACATACTGTAAAACACTAATTCTCTTAATTTGTTCAACACTTGTTTTCAATACAAATGTGATTTCTTTAGATCATCAATGATGCTTATCTGTGAGCTAGTGTCTGTACAGTGCCCTCTATGGGTCAAAAGAAGTAAAAGCCTCCTCAAAAAAGCTACAGAAGTGTTGCATGGGGAATTATCAATTTGAACAAACAGATTAATACATTTCTTTTCTTTTGTTGTGTTGCGTTTGTGAAAATTGTATAAACAGTTGTCTTTCAGAGCTCTTTTTTATTTTTATCTGGTATATGGCCTTAAACATGCCCATTAAAGTTTTACTAAGGGGCAATTTATTACATAAAACTAGATTAAGAATTATCTATGAACATGTGGGTAATGTTATAACCAAAGCAGGAGTTCATGATTTACTAATTTAACAGATTTTGCTCTGTTCTACAGCCCAAAAAGTAGTAGCAAAGAGAAAGAGCAAGTGGTTGCCCACCCTTTTAATATTATCACTTGAGGATCAAGTCAGCGAGGATAAGGACAGAACATAAAGAGGACAAGGAGAGTTTAAGTGGTTGGCAACCATAGTAACAGAATAAAGTGCCTGACTTGGAGCACTGTGGGAGAGAAGGCCGTGACCCATCCCTGTGTCAGAGAACATGGGCAATGAGTATATGTGTGTGTGTGTGTGTGTGTGTGTGTGTGCGTGCGTGCGTGCGTGCGTGCGTGTGTGTGAGAGAGAGAGGTCATGCTGATTTTGAAGGGAAATGAAGCTACCTCTAAATCTCCCATTTACTGGGGCGCCGTCCTTGAGTCTTCATGTACCAGCAGACTGAATTAGATTTTCTCAGCATCTTGTACTCATGGGAACTTGGAAACCTCAATATTACCCCCTAATACGTCCTACTGCCCCCAAGGGAGTAAACATCAGCTCACATTTTCATTCATCTATGTACCCAAGCATTGATTTTTTTCTGTGGGCTTTAAAATACATTATGCCAGCAAAGGGCAGGTATCTGTGACCTCTGCGTAATTAAGGGACAGGCACATTTGTGCAAATAAAAACATTTACATTTGTGCACACTTTTTTATCAGCACAAACATTGCACATCACTCATAATGCATGTAAACCTGTAACATTAGAAGCTTGTAAATATTATTGTGGAAGTCAAGTTTACATGTTTATTCAAGGGATTTATAATATTGTGAACTAATGTGAAAAAAGAATAAAAAAGTACATAACTGGATTATTCTTTTTTAAGACTAAATCGTGCTAAAGGAACACGGCAGGTTGGCTGAAGTCTGAGGGCAGGTTATACTAAACACAAAATAATAATGGTTAACAAGAATTAACCATTACAGCAAAAAATTAACCATTGATTTACATTTAGTCATTTACATTTAGTCATTTAGCAGACACTTTTATCCAAAGCGATTTACAGAGAGATTAGGAAGCAATAAAGCCATATGTCATACAGAGGCAATAATATATTTACACACAAATACAGGTTCCTTTGTTGCCAGAAAGCTCTTTGTAGAAAATAATGTTTTTTTTTCACAGATTATAAAAGGATGAGAAAGAAATTATTATATAAAAGGATGAGAAAGAAATTATTATTTTAAGAACTGTAGGTACTTTGAGAAAACAAAAATAGTTATTGAATTTTATAATCTATATTTTTAGATGATTTAAGGTGATTTAATCTAAAAAGTTCCTATAGAGGGAGAAATCTATAAAGTTCCATAAAACACTCAATGTGCATCATGCATGTAATTTCCCACCTTCGTCTCCGCGCATTGGACAGAGCAGTTGTATAGAGACAAGCCTACGTCGACCATCTGGGCCAATCAGCGCGCTCGCCGCCTGTGTGCCGATTCTCAAGATCTCCAGCATTGAACAGCAGACGCGCTGAAAGATAAGTGACAAGACCTCCTCATTCCGCGCTATCACATTCACTGCGATATGGATCAAGGAAAGACAAAACAATTGCGGAAATAAGACGAGGAAAAAAGGCAAAGTCTGATACAGTGAAACTAAGGATTGCCATTGGATCACTTTACCGGTGCACGTTACCTACGTTGAGCTTGATGATAATCATATGCGCAAAAGCCGTTCGCTGGCCCTGGTTTCAAAGCGTACAAAGTGGAGGTTGCGCTTGGAAGTCTACTAAACTTTTGTTTTGATTTTTTTTGCATCTTAACTTTTTGGATGTAGATTAAACGTTTTCTCTCCGTTGAATTGTGGATTAAATACAGATTACGCGGAGGACCAATATAGTGAGGATTTCCCACTTTCTTTTTAACCTTGATTGTTATTTTATTTCATTTCATTAATTTTATTATTATTTATTATATTCTCTGGGGAAGAAGAGACGTTCAAGAAGTTTATTTTAGTGGATTTTACGCAGGTGCTTCGGTCTTAAAGGACAGAATGGGATTGTTACTTTGACCCACGATATCTCAAGGTTCATTCATATTCAACTTCTTCACGTTTTAATTTGTTTTAAGAGCCAAAAAACATCCAGACTGTTCTGTTACCCTCACCGCAACACACAACTGGAATTCACAATCATGAACTTTGTTGTTTATTTGGTACAATTATTTTTTGCGGCACTCCTTCATCTGTCTGCTGTAAAGGTAAGCGCTGTTTCATTTGGGGGGGACTTTTTTTTTTTTTAGGAAAAAGTCGTTTGTTTTTCATTAATGAGCAAATTGCTCTCGAACTGAGGTTAGGTTACACGCTAATACGAGAAGCACGAGGATGAAACGCATTTAAAGTTACCGGTCACGGTTTGTCAAATGCTGGTGCTCCATTTATAAACTGGTTAACAGGGGGATAAAGTTTCACACAGCTTTACGAGTTAGTTGTTTGAGTTTTAAGACATTTTAACGGCGAACTGTGCCTTGGAATGTGTCAAAATCTTTTCAAACTAACCCATGCATGAAGTTATACCAGAAAGACAATAAAAGTGGCTTTGATGTAAAAAGTCGACCTGTAGCTTTACCCTCAAATTAAAATGAGATTTAGGCTATTAAACTGATCTTTGTTTTGCAACGTTTATGGTTAGGTTTATGACTACTTATTTCCAGTAGCCTATTTGGTGAGACATCACGATGTTGAATGTAGCCTATTATGTGCTGTAATGGCAGTAATTCGGGTTGTCCTGTTCTGCTCAATCAATCTGAACGGTAGGCTATTTACTTATTAAACCAGAATTGGCCACAAAATTAACATGCTACCTTTCATCATGGTTTTATTGCGATCCTTTAAAGCGTAAAATACAACAACCGGCTTTTACTTACAAGCATAATGACACGTGTTTACCTGAAGACCCTAATTTCTTTGTTGGCAGATGAATTAATTCATTTAGCCTACTTGAATAATGATGCGGCAGCGTGTGCGTAGGCTTGATGACGCGGACACATTTGTCTTGAAAAAAGACCGTTTATCATTTTTTATCGTTTGAGTGCATGTCAATTCGCCTTCGGTGTCCTAATGTGGGGTTATTAATATGAAGAATTGTGGGTTATATATGAAGCAGATGGCCTGCTTCTGGGATTCTAAGCAAACTGGCGAGATTCTCACGCAACACCGAGAGCTGTTGCGCCAGTCTAGCACCTGCAGTAACGCGAGCAGTGCACGCGCTCTCCTCCGCCAGCGAGACTAATCGGGAGGCGGGAAAACAGGCTAGCCGGAGAATCATTGGTTCTCTGCTGCCCGAAGCGCTTTGAATGGCACCTCCCTTTCTGACTCCCTTGCTAAGATTTTAAAAGATGAAATTTACTGTTTAAAATATTCTAAGCCGACACACTGAGAGTTAAACTTATTTGCTAACACTCGAAACGATTTTAAACACCTTTATTGAAATGCTAAACATTGTAGACGACTTAAAATAACAACAACAAAAAAAAGAATAAAAATTAACCATGCAAGAATGTATTGGGTATATATTGTATAATATTTTATTATTAAATACTGTTACATTGCTATGTTATTAAATATATTGTTATATGCATTATATACCTACTATAGGCTACTAATAGCCTATACATTTTTGTCTGATTTGATATTATGGTTAAACTATAGCAAAATATTCTATAAATATAAAATAGCCTATATGCACCGACTGTCACTCAAAAAACACTTCTTTTTTCTGACAGGCTGCCTATATACCCAAAGAGGGAGGGAAGAGCAAAAATGATGGTAAGTCTATTTTCTTAGATGTTGATGTGATGTAACAAATTTGAGACTGTAATCGATTTGGGGTTAACGTTGGGGTTAAGACTGCAGTGCCACCTGGAGGATGTATATGCAATATCATGCTCAAATTAAATCTCAATGGGTGCAAAGGTCTGAGGCATGAGAGGTAGGCAGTATGCCAATTGGACTGTACATATTCCATGAAATGTTGTTTTAAACATGAATGTGTTGTTCTTATTTTTACACAACACCCTTTCTTCTCATTAAATCACGTTAGGTCTAAATTTACACAGATATTTGACATCTTGAGTTATAAGAAAGAGCATGTTTTTCACTTTAACTGGATAGTCAATGTGAATTATTTATTCTACCCGCAAGCAACCTTGTGTGGAGTCTTTGACCATGGCCGTGTTTGTTTATTAACAAAGACACTGGCTGATTTATTCCCAATTTGTTCTCAAGGTCACAATTATTTGTCAACAGTGGACCTGGTCAACTTCGGTTGTTTATACAGAGTCTTGTTAGGTTTCTGGGGGAACGTGTATTGTTTTTTTTACACGATTTTCCATCTGCTCTCATTCCCAAAGGTTCCCAGAACATACAGTAGAGCTCTTTTGTCATAGTATCTTGGAATAGCATTAAATCAATATTATTGACACTAAGATATAGTTTAAATCTGACTGGTTAAGATGTACGTAATCAAAACAAACAGTGTGGCTTTGCCCCTTGCTAAATAAAAAGATACAAATAAAAGATGTGTCTTGGCAGGGCATTAAGTAACATGTGACCATGTGGATATTAAATTAAGGTTTGGTTTAATAAAGAACACAAGTACATTTGTGTTTGGTTTCTCTCATGGGTTTGGGCCAATGGCAGATTCATGGGTGGTTTAACATGAGGGCCGAGACCTCTCACACCGGGTGGGCTTCTTATAGAGGTCAGGTGTCTGCAGCGAAGCCTGGCGCCATTCTGCCTGAGGTCACAGTTTTCCCTGGCAGCCTGCAGGTCATGAGGCACTAGGGTCACGGAGAGGGATGGGAAACCAGCTAGGAAGGTGCACAGATTAGGGTGGAGTGCGGAGGACACATGCGCCTCAACATGTGTCACATGCCTTTTTCTGGTTGGGAACGTTTAAGTCTCTGACGAGCAGAATAAGCCACAGATCAGAGGAGTAGGATGCTTGGATGGATGAGCAATAAGGCCAATAGTGAGAAAATGTGGGTAATTTGATATAATAATGACTAAGCATTCTCTCTTTTGATCTTCTTCAGTAATTCCCTTCATGGACGTGTACAAAAAGAGCGCGTGTAAGACACGAGAAGTGCTGGTGGACATCATTCAAGAGTATCCCGACGAGATCGAGCACACATACATCCCATCTTGTGTGGTTCTCACGCGCTGCGTGGGCTGCTGCAACGACGAGGCGCTCGAGTGCGTCCCTACAGAGACACGTAACGTCACCATGGAGGTGAGACCAGTTCAATCCAGCGCACACAATCCTTCACCCTACTTGCTATGACTTCATACTTGCCCAGCATGGGGACAGTGAGGCGGTATTAACTGGCATGTTAGCTATGTTGTTTACCGCTACACACTGTGTTTACTGCATTCATGTGGTTGATGTTACTCTTGGTTACAGTCAAGGCCTAGTCTTAACAAGGGTGGAGGAAACAGAAAACAAACTTGACGAATCTGATCTATGCTGTTAAATGGAATATTGCACACTTTGTTTATAAGGTCATTGGGTTTGTTTATAATACATGCCACACTTACACACCGCATGCTTAATGTGCTTCTTTTGTACATGTTTGTAGGTATTACGGGTTAAACAGAGAGTATCACAACACAATTTTCAACTGAGTTTCACAGAACACACCAGGTGTGAATGCAGGTAAGTCTAATGAAACGTTTATGCACATTTTAAAAAGGAGTTCACCTAAAGAATGAACATTCTACCACCATTTATGAATCCACATATTTTAAATGAGCATATGTCCCAAACACAACAGGATAATTTTTAAAGGATGCCCACATAGCTCTTTTTCAACTAACAAAATGTCCACATCTGTCAAGCTTTAGAAAATGCCGTAAAAAGTAGTCCATTTGACCCATGGCTATAAGTATTATAAAGCCATATGACAGCTTTGTGACAGCTCACCATACCTTTCATATCAAAACCTACAAAAGAGCGGTGTATTCACAAACCTTTTGGCATTTTTCAGCATTTGTGTTAAACCAGCATGAGAACAAGTAGCTAAACAATGACGAATTCTTTCCTTCAAACCATGTCAAGTGAATTAAAACATTTGTGTTTCCTTCTTTTATTCAGGCCAAAGGAAGAAGTCAAAGCAAAGAAAGTAAAGTAAGAGTTTTTTTATTAATATTTCTTGCTTTTTGGTGATTTGAGGTGACAGGATGACTTGTATAATGGGCCATATTTAAAAAAAAATCACACTTCAATTCTTCCATTTCATCTGGGACATTGTGTGATTGGTAATGAACCATTTGCTGCTAGCGTGGTTATAGGCAACAAATGGCTTTTCACCTGAGCTCAAATTTGCAGTGACTAGGTGGAGTAACTGTCAATGAGAAGCAGTCAGTTGGACACTGTTCTAACAGCCAGACTACCAGAGTGTTCCTTCAGCTCAATTGATAGAGCATTGCGCTAGCAACGCAAAGGTCACAGGGTTGATTTCCAGGGAATTGACTGTAAGTCACATTACATAATGCGTAAATGTAAGCTAATTGGTCTGGTAGGCACACAAAGTAAATGTCAGAATAAGCCGTGGTCTGTTTGTTGTTTAGCTTTGGTACTCACGTTAGGACTTTAACTACTACTCGTTTTTACAAGTTGACTATCTAAAAAAGTCGAGTGCTGTATTTTCTAAGAGCTTGCGAGTTGAAAAAATGTCTACACAGTTGAGATGATGCACGTGAGACCTCCATTGACTGGTTGCTTATAGTTTCTGTCAGCCTCGGGGAGACACTTTATTAGTTTCTGGGCGGTCCGCAAGATTTTTGGCTTCTATGTGAACACTCTAAATGAACTCAGACCACCTCGGTTGTCCGCACTGTCTGCACAATCTGTCTGTAAAGGGCTTTGTAAATGAATGATTTTTACTTTGGTGTAATTCCAAATGTACATTTACATTTATTAATTTGGCAGACGACTTACAAGTAGGAGAGCATAAAACATTTTGTCAACGCGCTAAACAGTACTGATAGTTTTGTGTATTTGGCCATTACTGGTTAAGTTTGTAAACAGTGTAAGTGTACGCAACCAATATCTAGCCTGCAAAGACCCAACAAGTTGACAAGTGGAGTCAAACTCACCTGTAAACTTATCTGTGCTCCCTCTACTGGCTCCCTATGCCTTCTTAGTTCAAAACCCTTGTTCTGTCATACTAAAGAAATGATTGAATTGAAAGATTGCAAAATCAGAAAGCAGAGCTACGCTGCTTGTGTCCGAGACTCGTCTTGACTCGTCATGCCCTCACCCCGTTGCTCTACAACAAAGTTAAACACTTTGTTATTCTCACACCCAAACAGTAAAATCAACTTCCTCTAAGGGTTATAACAGCCGAATCCCTCCTAATCCTCAGGCATGAACTCAAGACTCACCACTTTCAACAGCACTTCATCAAGACGTTTTTCTCTTGATTTTTTTAATGGGTTTCTTTTTATAGCCGTATGTGTCTACATCTAGCAGATAACTATTCAAAACTGTATGATTATCATCTGTTGTACATGGCAGTCTCACATTGAAAACATGCACCTAGGCTATATGCCAGTTAAACATCATTAGAAGTGTTCCTATGAAAGCTTTACAGATATGCATAGAAATGGAACATGTGTCATTCAGTTTTTTTACATCTCCCATTCGTACATGCTTATTTATTTATTTATTTATTAGTTAAGACTTATAAAGAATATATCTTGGATTAAGTTTATGTTTATAGTTCAATGGGAAATAGTTTATCTCAAAATAAAACTTTGTGGTTACAGGTGTTTTGTAGTTTGTGACTTATCCAATTAGGTTTCAGGTCAGGAAAGTTTTCTTTCAATATGGTTTTTCATGATTCCAGCAGATCTTTTAGAGCCTGTAGTGCCTGCATAAAGAACTGGATTGCTAGATACATTATGGCTATAGAGCTTTGTTCTGCTGATAAGCCAGACTTTGTTTCAGTTTTGTTTTTCAGGGGCAAGGTTTCAGTGTTTTATGGCAGTTGTAAGATTGTTTCTGTGAAGACCACACAGAAGACTGACGCTTGCCTACATCCCCATACTAATCATAGTAACACGTGTCTGTCGTTAACCCACTTTTATTTTTAGCTTTATAAATAGTAGATTGTCCTGAGACACAGGTTACTGTTGGTCAGTGCATACTTTATTTAATGCTATTGTCTCTTTACATGTACTGTATGTTTATACTTGTGTGTGAGTGTGTGTATGTGCAGCAGGTTTAAGTGAAGCACAGTTACCCTGTATGTGTGAAGGGAAAGTTCCAGGCTCAAAGGAAGTTAAGGCTTATTGCTAGCAACTGTGGCATAACGGCAATTGCCAAAGACAATCTTTGAGTTTTATAAACAAAAATGTGAAATCACAGCTGTGAAAAATCAAAATGTGTGAGATAAGTATCTATAAAGCACAGTTTACCTTGACAAAACCTCATCCATAGAAATTCAATTGTTAACTAGAAATGTATCCACCTACAAAACTAAAACTAAAAACTGTCATTGTAACTGTTTTATAAAAAAAAACAGGTATTTAGCATTGTGCCACAAATGCTGATGGAGTAACTCAATTAACCTTAAGTTGCACTGAACTGGGAACATTCCTTTAATTGGATAAGTGGTGCCTGTGTGCAGTTCTGCACCTTGCTAGGTTAATGCGGCTGTGCAGAAATGGATCAGGTTAGCTGAGAGGGCTAAATCAAATGTGTTCGTCATGGGGCTGAGCGGCGACTCTCAGTGCAGCGTCCACACCGCCTGTCTCTCAGCACGTAGGCTAACCCTCACACGGGTGGGGTATTGAGAATGACTGGGGTTTGATTCACAAGCTCAAGTTCAGCTGCTTGTACTTCGATCTTTAGCGCTAAGCTCATCTAATACACACACACATATACACACACTCAATCTCCTTAGCTGCTTATTTGGACAATGGAGCCAACCAATGATTCCTCACGAGGGCTGTCCGTGGTGCTTTGCTTCTCACTTAAATTGGTGGTGGTTATGGGTTGTCATGATACCAAAATTTCAGTAGTCGATACCAATACCAGTGAAATGTCAGCATATCACAAACTATGATTATTGCAATGCAATTATTCAAGTATCAAGGTAGTACAGGCAGTAGTATAGATTTTTTACTAAAATACCGGTACATTGACAACCCTGGTGGAGATTGATCTTGCTCGGCATGAGTTTTTATGATTTCATGTAGATGTCCTTCTCTTGCGTTATTTTCCTGTTTTGCAGAAAAGCCAGAGTGGGAAGGGTTAGAAGCCGAAAGAGAGAGAAAGAGGGCAATGTCAGCGCCTCGGCTCACCTTCGCTCAAGCAGTATTTTGGTCTTTCTCATTGGCCTTTTTTCAGGGAAACTTGTTTGTTTTTTGTAATCTCACTTGTCCTGTTGTCTTAAAGCCCCAGTCTGCATTTGTTTGTACTCGTATTCACACTCTTGGCCCAAAGCCCACAAAGTGGAAAGAAAGGTAAATAAACAGAAGTTGCATGGCTGTCCCTGTCATTATTGTACTAATGTGCCACCATAGCTGGAATGACACTGTGTTTAGGACATTTCTCACCTGTATTTTGGCTCTCCTTGAGGCGATTGTAGCTTGTGTCTTTCTCCTGTAAATGAGCTGTTCCTCTTTATGTCTTTTTTCTATTTAAGTCATGTTTAGATGATGAAAGAAGCCAACTTTTCGAACAGATATTGTGTATGAAACCAACACTTTATTTAAATGTGCACTTAGTATTTATTGATGATTTTGCACTGCACCATCTTGGACAATTTTTCTTTTATTTTTTGCATACGTACATGAAATAAAGTGAGCACTTTTTAGCCAGTCATGTGATTACAGCATGCTCTAAGTAAAATCAAACAGCTTTGTGGGACTACTGATATGATATCGGCTACGTATACTGATATGGAGTTGGCATCTCAGTTATTTCATAACTATATACTGAGTGCACTTTTAAATTGTGCTACTACTGAATTTGTGTTTCACATCTACACATGTAGATATTGCATCATTTAACCCCAGAATGTCTTTTTCAGAATAGAGAATAGAAACTGTTTTCAAGCTATTTATATAAATTTGGAGCATTTTAGATTTTTTATACAGTAAATTGTGTATTATATAAACATGATAATTTAGTAAGTATATGAGAATGCAGTTGTCTGTGTGTGGCCAAAGTTCCTGTCTGAATTCAATGTTGCCACGCAATAAATGAATAAATGGATGGATGGATGGATAAATGGATAGATCAGTGGATGGGTAACTGGATGGTTGAAACATACGTACTAAATAGTTGAATGGATGTAGGGATGAATGAAACCATAGATGTTATAATGCAGTCCAAACATGCACAGTCTCTGCTTTCCTTCTGCCACTAATGCTATTCTGTCTCCAAAAAAGCAAACATTAAAAAGACAAACTCAAATCTGACTTTCTAACTGTTTACGTGATTGCATTCCTGTGTCTCTCCCTGGCTGTTGCAGAGCGATGTCGGTGGACCGGGTGGAGGTTGTGTTTTATGGTGCATGAGTGTGAGTGTGTGTCCGCAGCTCTCTGTCCAGATTACTAGTGCTTAGATGTCTCTCTGTCTCTCCCTTCTGCTTCCCTTGCAGCCACTGTGAGCCTTGCTCAGAGAGAAGAAAGCGCTTGTATGTGCAGGATCCTCTCACCTGTAAATGCTCCTGCAAATTCACACAATTGCAATGCAAGTCCAGACAACTTGAATTAAACGAAAGAACTTGCAGGTTTGTTTATGAACTGTCACTACGTGCAACATGCGTTGACCTCATCTTCTTATCGTCCGATCTAAAGCTCTTTTTCTCTGCCGAAATGTGCATGCTTTTCCTCTGCGTGTCTAGTCCTTTTTCCCTTTATATATCTGGACCGTGTATGCATGTATATGGTGACGTGGTGTGTGTCCATTTGAGAATGTGTATTGTGGGGTGTTGTTGTAATGTAGACATCGTTGCTTGATGTCAGAATCTAGTGCATTGCTGCCCTGCACTAATAACAACATTATATATTAATAAACAAGAGCACTGCTGGTGCACTTTGTGGTGTCAAGACATTTGATGTTGACCACATTAATGATTAACGCAATACATGAAAGATATTCTGGCAACAAGCATTGTGATTTGGTGAATAAGTAAACATCCAAAGGGAAGGTAGGGCTATCTAAGTTTGTGTTTGCAGATCTGTGTTTGTGTAGTTGTTTTATTTAATTTACATTTAGTCATTTAGCAGATGTTTTTATCCAAAGCGACTTACAGAGAGAATGTTAGAATGTGACTTAGGAACGCAACTTACACACCCTGTTCACAATAAATTCGCTAATCTTGTCAATTATTTGATCTCTGTAGTCTGTCACAACTAATTTTGGTATTTTGCCATCAAAACAGTTGTATGTCAGCAATTTACTGACAAGTTATAATATTATAATGAAAATAAACGTGTGTCCATGCTGTGTGCTTCTCATGGTCCTACTCATCAACCTGTCCCACTAATGGTTAAATTGTGATCTTATATAGTATGTGCCCTTTGGTTGAATTCTGTAAATTTTGCTAAAATGTTATATGATTATATGAAGTGGAGATAGCATTTACTGGTCTGGTTCACCCCAACTAAATTCATGACCCCATTAAAAAATTTTACCCACAAAGTGGTTTATATTTACAGTAAAGTACAATATAGGATATATAATATTAAATAACAGGTTAATAAAATAGCAAGTACTGTAGTAGTCAATGTATACTGTGTAGTATGCAGTCAACTAATATTTCATTCCGAACACTTCTACTACAGTGCTGAGTCAATACGCTTAACTCTGATTGATCCTGAGGTGGAGTAAAAGATCAATAAGTAAATGGGGTTTCCTTGAGAAGGTGTTATTTTCTTCAGTGCAGGTTGAACAGATCACTGACCAACCATATGTTCTTTTTCAGATGTGAAAAACCGAGATGATAAGCGGATCGCTGGGCAGAACTGAGATGAAGGAATTTTCTTACAGCACAGCACTTTCTTACCATGAGAATTCATTCCCTGGACAAACTGAAACAAGAGTATGATACATAAGGTGAAACGAGGGCAGCAGAAATGATCCCTATGTATATTTTTTAAATAATAATAATATATAAATATATAGTATATACATATATATGTTAAATGACAATGACGATGTGTGTGGCTGCTATCATCTAAAATACTATACGCAAACGAAAACGCTGCACAGCGTATGAACGGGATACGAACCTTGGACGGTGATTGGACTGGTGTGAGAGTGGTGGACAAAACAACATGTCGTCATGCTTCCCTGGAACATGCCACTGTGGATTCATATTTAAAGACTCAAGAGTCGAGCTATGAGGACTGACATGAAAACATCGACCACCTCCCCTTCACATCTTTTTATGAACAATTTTGGACTAACAGAAAATGAGGGGAAATGTCATAATAAAGACTTAATTTCAAACTGCTCGGAACAGTCAGTCTAGGCACGGGATATAAATGCGGAACTATGTATATCTGTGAGCTTAGTCAAAAGACATCTGTACTGACTAACATCCAATAGGACTTGGTGTGATAATACTAAAGGGATATTAAGTGTAGGTATATATAGAAATTGGGTAAGTAAAAAAAAAGTGACAAAAGTGCAATTTCTTTTTGTCACTCAGCTCACTACAACTCAATTATAACATTTTCCAAAGAAAATAATTGCACACCACTTCAGGAACTGTCATTTACCACGCGATATCTGTATATACATACTGTATCTAATATCCCTTTTTGTAGTACACTACATTTAATTTATAATTTTAGAATATGCTCAGTATTTTGTGTATTTAATTTGGTCTATTTATATACAGTGTTATTGTAAATATTGTTTTTCTTTGTTTCCTATCGACATTGTCACCAATCTGAAAAACTGTAGATGCTTTTATAGAGAGAAAGGAAAGAGAAAAGAGAGCTGACACTACAACATTCCTGAACACGTGTTTTGGTAGTTTGAACTTTTTTGTATGATTTTGGACGTTTCATGATTGAAAACAAAACAAACCACAACAAAACATTCTTCTGTGAAAGCGCCAGAACTTTTGTTTGGATTTGTTTGTTTGTTTGTGTACAGCCTTATGAATATATTTATTGGTGCTTTTAAATATTAACATTTTTTTGTGTTTTAGTATGACTATTAAACATATTTATTTTTAAATGATATTGTTTTTTATTAAAGTAAAAATTTATTTCTGTTTGACAAGTGTGCTATTTTTGTCAGTCCAGAATTCGAAATTCACTTAAAAAAAGCACTAAATAGGAATCTAAATGTCTTTTTATATTACATTCAAAACACAAAAAGAGAGATCTAATGTCCCCGGTTTGTTTGTTAATAATTACTGGCAAAGCTCCAAAAGGACATAAAAACACTACAAAGTACCATAATAGTCCATTTGACTTGTTTCCGCGAGACCTAACTGTGAGCCTACACTTTATGTGTCAAGGGGCCCAGGGGATCCAGTAGTCAGCTCATAATATCTGCACTGAGGGCCCTGGTATTAGATTTCTATTGGGATGTGTGGCCTGAGGCTTTGGAGGCCCCGGGACACTGTCCCAACTTTCCGGTCCATAATCTAACCCTGAATGGAGTTTATAGAAACAGACTATGTTTTGTCTACACGTCCCATTTTGAGCACCAAATTGCTATAAACGGTGACTCAGACATTCACTAAAGTAGTAGTACAAAAAGTTATACTAAAGGGTTACCTACGCATCATTCACCTTCATCATTCATGACATTCCCAGCAAGACTTACAGGAATACTCTACTTATAAAACATTCTTGTCACATGCATTACGAAAAAAAACGTTTGCCTTTGCCTACAATTTTTTTGTGTCCTGACTGCATTTTATGATTTTTTTTAGCACAGCCTCTGTCTAGTCCCTTATCTTACAGTGCATAATAAACAAAACTAAAGTTGACAGATTTTTTAACACCACCATAAAACATATGTAAACGTCCCATTTTTAATTGTGCATAAGGGATTTGAGAGCTCTAGCAGAAAGGGAAGATTACCTGTGAATATATCTTTGCCTATTCCTTAAAGCTACCAAAGGGCTTTAGAGCACTTGGAATATAACAAGTTGTGTATGTAAAAAGCATACTGGACATAACATCTCATTTTGTCAGGGATCAGAATGACAGTAAATTATAACTATTATTTTGACATTTTGTAAGAATATGACTTTGAAATTTGTTACTTTGCCCACTGACCTATCCCTACTGTTGTTGCCTCTTTCAATAAATGTCTATGCCCAAGCTACATGAAACGGTGCCTTGCTCAGCAAGTATGCTAAAACCCAGAGGAGCTGTATACTGTACTTTGTACAGACAGACCAAGATTTGTCTTTAGTAAGTACAGCATAGTTGCAACGTTTAGTTGTAACAGTTTTGTCTCTCGAGGCATCAAGCTCCTGATGGGTGAGAGATTAAACACTCCCTGAATGCTGCCGCGACTGGCCCCCCTTGTGTAAACCTGACGTGTTGTAATCGTGAACCTCACGCCCCGTGCAATGTCTATAACAGAAGCCATAAATATTGAATTCTTGAAATTGCTCGGCCCTCAAATGATTATTTTTCAACTAGATGACATGGTGAATGATTATGAGGTGATTTAAAAGGTATCGCTTTAAGAGTCTGTCTGAGCTTTTCCCTGTTCACACGTCGTCACCAGGGCAACGTGCCTGCGATCAGGTATTCTGCTGTGGAAACTGCCCTCACAAGACTCTGCCGTACGTCATCCAGTCACCTGTTCTCAAACCGACTGGAAGCCTCTGTCAGCAGTCCCCTAGAGTAAGTGTGTGTGTGTGTGTGTGTGTGTGTGTGTGTGTGTGTGAGAGAGAGAGAGAGAGAGAGAGAGAGAGAGAGAGAGAGAGAGAGAGAGAGAGAGAGAGAGAGAGAGAGAGAGAGAGAGAGAGAGAGAGAGAGAGAGAGAGAGAGAGAGAGAGAGGTTTCTCATGCTGCTGATGACTGATGACTTACCTATATTTAGCTACCTAGGAAATATAACAAGTCATCTGCCATCTGATCTGCAGCAGATCACACAAAGAGAAAAGTATATTTTCCTACAATATTGTTTAAGTTTATTCACTCGTATGTGCCTGAGAGGAAGAATTTACTTGAAAAGAAGATCCACTCTCATGTTGGAAGGGTACTTATTCACACCAACTTTAATGAGCTTTCTCCTTTCTCTATAATAAGGATGCACGTTTTTGGCCTGCACCCGCTACACCATTCTACCAGCTGTATATGCATGCAGGTAGAAAAATAAATGTATGGAAACATACCATATATACTATAATGTATGCGTCTCATTATTCAGTGTGAATCTTACTACTGTCTGATTTTTACTGAATGTGTACTGTAGTAAAATAAACCAGTATTATGATAACAACATCATCATTGTGAAAAAGTTTTATCTTATGCTGCATTATGTTTGTTAGCAGTGGATGATCTTGAACATCAATGCTGTTACCATGATTTTCTACAGTAAACAATAGATAATTGATAGCATGAAACCAGTTTTGTAAATGTATGACCTTTAGCATGGCTTGTAATGTCAAATGAAACTATAACCTGTCAGCCTTGTTACCTCTCTGGATGCATATTTAAGTCCAAACATAAGATTGAAATGTACTCATTTTGTTAGCTATGCCACAACTACTGTACTGGTGTTTTATTTAAACATTATTTTTCACTTAGATTCACTCCATAAAATTGAAAATGCTGCCTGTTTTACAGACTGACGGAATTGGACGATTTTCCATGATTATCTCCTGCCATGAGGTAGAAACCTCTGAATATACATCACCAGTGAATACATGTGTTTAAACCTCTCAGTAAACAACACAAAGACTCACTCGTGAACCTACTTGCTTTAGAGAGAGTTGGGAAACTCTATCTTGTGATACTGTACGTGCTTGAGTAATTATTGGAGCACACAGTCAGTGGTTAAGCAAACAATGCTGGTGTTACATTTTCCTGTCTGGAGGGCAGTTCAGACCAGCACTGACTGGAGATGATGGACTGGATCCAGATCAGTTTCACATGACAGCGTTAGTGACTTTGCTCTTCTGCCCAGATCCTTAAAGACCAAATGAAAGAATTAAGAATTAATCCCAGAAGTTAACATACTTAGGTGAAGGGTTCTAGATCAATTTAATGCTAATGATTAAGAACATAGTATATTTGCCACGGTTATTGGCCATTTTCCTTATTTTCTTTGATACATAAATTGTAATAAACTCTCTTAAGATTAGTTCTTTTAGACAGTATCTTATTTACACATATACACGTTTCACTTTCCATTTGAGTGGACATCTGCAGAGGTGACTACCCTAAAAAAGGCCAAATGCAAATGTAAGAAATGGATTTTTGAGTAGTGACCTCTCTGCGTGAAAGGGTTAAGTAGCACACAGAGCAATCGAATGGATTGATCTTCTGGACAGAACACACAATGGAGTGTGGAGTGTGTTTAGGGGATAAGAGAATCAAACTTAAATTAAATATGGGGTAGAGAAGTTGGTTAAAAGATCCATTCAATCTGTTTCTCTGCAGATAAGACAGACCTCTGGAGATATTTTCCTCGTCTTCACTATTGTTTGCTAATCTCTACACCATCTCTTATATTGTGCAGGGTTGGGCACAATTCAGGATTTATGAACTGGATCTTTTTCAGTGTATTGACGGGAAGAGTAATTTACTGAATTGCATTTCAAAGAAATTGTAACACAATTCAACAAGAGTCTTACAGCAAAAGTAATTGTTTATTGTATAATTGTTCTTACTAATATGCTCATTAAATAATATGCTTGGTTTATTAAAACGTGTCTTGCCATGACATAGACAAGAATTACATTTAACACACAATAAAAAGAAAAATATCAGGCCATATACACATACGATTCCACCTTTACAGCCAATCCCCTTGGTGAAAGCTGAGGGTTCCACTAATGCAACACATCAGTTGTGTACCTCAGCCTCAGCCTCAACTCAAGTTTATTTTTATACCGCTTTTAACAATTGTCATTGCTATAAAGCAGCTGATCATCATCACAAGCGGCGTGAGAGAAGGCAGAAGAGGGGTAAGCGCGGAGGTATCCGGGCTAGGCTAGCGGCTAACCCACACAAGCCAGCTATCCCCACCATCGTACTGGCCAACGTACACTCTTTGGACAATAAACTGGACTACATCCGACTACTACGCTCAACTCAGAGGACTGTAAGAGACTGTTGTGTTTTTGTGTTCACGGAAACATGGCTCAACAACAACGTACCGGACGGCGCCATTTAGCTCGACGAGCTAACATGCTGGGAGGTAAGACCCACGGTGGCGGACTTTGTGTTTACATCAACGATGCATGGTGCCGCGACACTGTTGTGGTTTGCAAACACTGCTCACCCCTGGTGGAGTTTATGATTATTAAGTGCCGGCCGTTCTACATACCGAGGGAATATGCAGCCATACTTCTCGTTGCTGTATACATCCCCCCCTGCTCCAACAACAACAACAGGAGTGAGGCACTAAATGAACTGTACCAGCACATAAGCGAGCAGCAGACAGCCCACCCAGATGCTTTTCTCATCTCGGCTGGAGACTTCAACCATGCAGACCTGAAGAGTGTGTTTCCAAAAATACATCAACACATAGACTTTCCAACACGAGGTAACAACACTCTGGACTTTGTTTACACCACTAAGAGAGGATCTTACAAAGCCCTCCCCCATCTTGGTGCCTCAGACCACATCACTGTCATGCTAATGCCTGCATACAGACCACTTGTTAAAGTCACCAAACCAGTTCGCAAACAGATACAAGTGTGGCCAAAAGGCTCATCAGAGGTACTTCAAGACTGCTTTGACACCACTGACTGAAATATGTTCAAGGAGGCTGCCACATACAACAACACCACAGACCTCCTGGAGTACACAGAGACTGTCACTGCCTACATCAACAAGTGCATTGATGATGTAACTACCACAAAGACCATCACTGTGCGGGCCAACCAGAAACCGTGGATGATGGGGGAGGTCTACCATCTCCTTAAGGCTCGGAACGCTGCCTTCAGAGCAGGAGAGGAGGGGAACCAGAAGACAGCTAGGGCCAATCTATCCCGCGGCATCAGAGAGGCCAAGAGACAGTACTCCAGGAGGATATCCCATTGTTTCAGCGACAGCAGAGACACTCGGAGCCTGTGGCAGGGGATTCAGACCATCACAGACTACAAGCCCCCACCACAGACCTGTGACAACAACATCTCCCTGCTAAATGAGCTGAACGCCTTCTTCGCTCGCTTTGAGGCACAAAACGACTCTACTGCACAGAAGACTCCACCACCTCCTGGCGACCAGGTGATGATGCTGTCCCCAGACAGCGTGAGGAGATCCCTCAGCAGGATCAATGCATGCAAAGCTCCGGGTCCTGACAACATTCCTGGGTGTGTGCTGAGAGACTGTGCAGCAGAACTCACTGATGTCTTCACCGACATTTTCAACATCTTGCTGAGTCAGGCTGTTGTCCCCACATGTTTCAAAGCCACCACCATCATCCCAGTTCCAAAGAAGTCATCTCCATCCTGCTTCAACGACTACCGTCCAGTTGCACTTACTCCTATCCTCATGAAGTGCTTTGAAGTGTGAACATCACTGAGGACCTCTCCTGGACCAACAATACCACAGCACTGGCGAAGAAAGCACAACAGCGTCTTTACTTTCTCCGCAAACTGCGAAGAGCCGGAGCCCCAACCCCCATCATGTGCACCTTCTACAGAGGCACCATCGAGAGCATCCTGACCAGCTGCATCACTGTGTGGTATGGCGCCTGCAACGCGTCCTGCCGCAAGACCCTCCAACGCATAGTGAGAGCAGCTGAGAAGATCACTGGTGTCTCTCTCCCCTCTCTCCAAGACATTTATGGAACCGTCTCACCCGCAGAGCCCTCTGCATTGCAGGTGATCCCACCCATCCATCACACAGCTTCATCAGTCTGCTGCCATCAGGGAGGAGACTGCGGAGTCTCCAGGCCAGGACCAGTAGACTGAAGGAGAGCTTCATCCACCAGGCAGTCAGGAAGCTAAACTCCCATCCGACCATGCCTTCCCTACCCTCCCCTCCCTTGCCAAACGCACCTCTGATCACTGAACCATATCCACTGAACCATATCCACCCCTTCCCACATCAAACTCTGTCCCGCACTTGTCACTTACGGAACACTGTACTGCTCACTACCTCTTCAGTAGGTCCGAGCCTCTTCAACTACCTCTTAGTCAACAAACAAAGCCTGCTATCTTTGACACTTTACCAGACCGATAAGCTCTGCATCTTGCACTACATCACATCTACGCTGTTGTTTATTTTAATTTGCACTGTAATTTCAATTTGCACTGTTGTTTATCTCACCTGCACTGTGTTTATCTCATCTGCACTGTTGTTTATCTCATCTGCACTGTTGTTTATCTCATCTGCACTTTGTTTATCTCATCTGCACTGTGTTTATCTCATCTGCACTGTTGTTTATCTCATCAGCACTGTGTTTATCTCATCTGCACTGTGTTTATCTCATCTGCACTGTTGTTCATTTCACTGGCTTGTTGTTCATTTCACTGGTTTGCACATTTATCTCGTTATACTTCCCTGCTTGTAAAGTTGTATTGTGTATATATAGAACTGTATTTATCTGTATTTTTGATATATTTTTTGATATATGTTTATTCTACGTTATCTGTAAGCACCTGGGGTCTGAGAGTAACGCAATTTTAATCCTCCATTTGTATGTACTGTACTTGTGGCAGAATTGACAATAAAGCTGACTTTGACTTTGACTACATGAAACAAAATTACTATAAGCAAAACATAAAACTTATAAAAGGAAAGAACAATAAAATGAATAAATACACCCCAATTTCATTCTCTCTTTCTCTTTCTCTGGGAAGAGGCCTAGAGGCACCGCGTCCAGATCAGGATCTCGAGGCGCTGGCTCCGGATTGGGCTCTAAGGGGACTAGCTCCGGATGACCCGGGGGAACGAAGGCCGGGAGGGGACCCGGCTGACTCGGAGGTCTGGGCTGACTCAGCAGAAACTACAGTTACCACCCCTTTAACGAAAAGGGGGTCGAACTCCTGCAATATGCTTTTCGGCAGGGAGAGCACTGGCATCGGAGAACATCACAGCGCAGGCTTGGGTGAGCATCGGGGCGCAGGCCATTTCCTACGTCGACGGGGCTTTGTGGAGGTTCGAGGCATGGAGCTTTGGTGCCTTGGTGAGCCAAGACGATTCCACCACTGGTGAACGGTTTTGGACGACGATCCCACGCGCCCCCATCCTCCTCCCTGACGCGGAAAGGAGAGCCCATCGCTAGGAGGGTTTAATTAAAAAAGTCCTTCAGTGAAAGCTAATCCGCATCAGGAAGCATGATGAGGGCGAGTAAGTCATCGTCCAAACCAGTCAGAAACACATGGTTTAGGGTGAAATTGTCCCAACCTACCCACTCACACGCCTCGTAGAACTCCTCCGCATAACACTCCAGAGATCTTCCATCTTGCCATGTTGAAAGCAGGGTGAACTCTGGAGGTGTGGTGGTGATGGAACTATGTGGTGTGGTCATGTTGGTTGGTTCAGTCTTCTGTCACAGTCGCTGGTCCAGGCAGAAGAGCACACCACAGATTTCCATGCAAAAGGGTTTATTGAGATATACAGGATCAACACAGGTAAGTAATTCCACAGGTAAGTTCAATCAGGTAAGTAAGTCCACAGGTAAACAGACATCAAATAATTCCAAAGACGTACAGGATCCACACAGGTAAGTAATTCCACATGTAAACTTATTTGGGTAATAATAATAAGAAACCACTTGTAACAACCTAATGGACAGATACCAACATGGGGTAATAACAACAAGACCGAAAAATGTACCAAGCAAAAGTGCAAACTTAACTAGTGCTTGTGATACAAAACCGGTGCGAACAAAACAAGGAGCAGGTGCTAAAACAATCATGGTGTCGGGGAGTGTAGTGCATGATGGGTGACGTAGTTTTCCCAAAATTAAAGGTGGAAGAGACGATTGTTACAGCACACATGTAAATACACATCCACATGCACACATACACAAAACACACATGCACTGACATGACATACATAAAGAAGCACACATAGAAGATATAGGAAAGAGAAACACAGATAACATATTATACAAACTATAAATTCCTATATGGAGTATTAAAAGAATTAAATAAATTACGCAAAATTATTAGGACATTTAAAGTGATATTAATAAATACAAAAACTTTTAATTCTAGAGCTGATGTCAGCAGCCCCCCCGGTCGGGCAAATAATGCAAAACAATATGTAAACAGTGGCGAGAAACCTCAACCACCACCAGTGTGCAGCATCCACCTGGATGATGCGACGGCAGCCATTTTGCGCCAGAATGCCCACTACACACCATCTTATTGGTGGAGAGGAGACAGAGTGATGAAGCCAATCAGTACAAACAGGGATGATTAGGAGGCCATGATGATGATGGATCGGTTTAATGTCTCTTCCTAAGGACGGAACCCAGACCCAACCAGGGGAACCAGTTTCCCTCTGGCAAAACTGCCGCATCTCTACAAGCTCGACATTGCTTTCACAACTAGGCTAAAATAAAATGTAGATAATAGGTGTACGATTATCATTAATATTCCTGTAGCTAATTACAGTTGCAGTTTTATAGTGAAGACTTGACGGGTCACCGCTTCCTTCTTTCAGCTCTAATCTGGTCTGGGTATGGACTGCATCCTGCTCGCTGTGGTAACCTCAGAACATTGAGAAAAGACAACTGAGAGCAAAATACTGTTTAACACTCTTTAATGCAACAAGCCTCATTGAGTGTTTCAGCTCTTTACCACAAGACACCCTCAGCCAAGGGAGGCCCAGCCCAGGCTGATTAGACCTGGGTGTGTGTTGTATTGTTGCATGGTCATTGACAGCACATACTGTGTTCATCCGCTTCAACCACAGCCAGTGGCTTCTTCTTTCAGCAACTTTGGATAGTTCTTAATTATCCTCTGCTATGTATTATTTCTCTATACTATGGTCAGTAGACCTACTGTGAAAACAATCAACACAATGTTAACAAAAACTCTTTTTAAGTAGTGAGACCACAATTTTTTGTTTGTTTTTTGTTAATATATTGCACTACCCTCACACATGCAAAGAGATGCCTAAAGTCCAAATGAGAAACATACACAGCAAAAGTCTGCCTTAAATCTTTGTCTTTGTTAATCTCCTCTCCACCTCTCTGTGGAGTTGAAAGTGGTCTTCATGCTGAGTTGGAGACCTCAGAGTTATGAACCTCTCAGCCACTTCATCTCTTACCCAGCATGCCCCAGGGGCCCTAAGAAAAATGCCTAGTAGCACAAGCAATGAACCACAGTGAAGTGATTTCATTTTATAGTAAAGCTCTGTGTGATATATAACACACAGGATGAGAAGGAGATCCTGAAGACTGAGGTACTAAGAATCTTATTGGCCCTCCGTGTCTCTCTTTATGTTAACAGAGACTCTGTGTCCAACGGCAGCAAATTTTAGCCCCTTAAATTTATAATTATACAATGGGATCATAACTGTAAAACAAAAAGGTAATTTTAGTGGTCTGCACACAAAAGACCTCTGCACTAATCCAATCTCTTTACCAGAAAACTTTTTAAAACATGTTAACAAAGTGTGAATATTTAATGCAGAAATGCTTCACATGAGACTAAAGATAAAGACTTGTTAATGTTTAATGTTTATTTACCTTTGAACAAACGGTTTCCAATAAATTATATAAGATATCGATAAATATAAATCTACAGTAAGTTACTGGCAAACTGCTGCCAGTAATACTGTAATTTCTACAGAATGTGTGTGTGTGTGTGTGTGTGTGTGTGTGTGTGTGTGTGTGTGTGTGTGTGTGTGTGTATGAGTGTATTTGGGTTCTTGTTTTGTTGTGGACAGACTTAATGTCAAGAATATTAAGAAAAGATGACACTTGGGCAAGTCAGGACCTGCAGAATACATTCCAGTGCAAGGCAACAGGAAACAATGTCTCAGGAAACACAGGGGATTTCCACAAATCCAACCCAGTTGCTTGAATTTTAAAGGAAGGAATAAAAATAAAACAGGTGAAGCATACCAGACATACCACTATTAAACCATTTACAGTAACTGACCTCTGCTGTCATATGTGGAGTAAAGTCTTCTTTTATTGCACTTAGTGAGAACAACCCTGTTTTATTCAAACTTAATGCATTAAGGCTGCCAAAAGATATCATAGTAAATCAGACACAAAAACTCAACCTTTACTGGAACACACATTCCAGAGCTCATCCAACCAATGAAGCACCAACAATCACGCCTACAAACCAGGCTACTCGCTTTCCCAGCAAAAAGCTTATGACACAATGTGCGCAAGAGATGCTTGGAGGCTGGCTCCAACACACCTCTCACGCACATACGTGGTTAGAATGTAAACAAACTGGAAGGCGTGATTTCATTGGGTGTGCTTTGGACAAGCACCGCCCCTACTTGCTCAGGTGATTCCTGCCTTCTCGTGCACATAAAAGTATGAGCAACAAGCGTGAGATTGTGTTACACCCTTTACAAACATCTCAAGTCAGTGACCCAAGAATTACTAAATGGAACCAATGAAACTGATGTCACTGTAACTTTCTGCTCTGTCATACAGACGTTCAAAAGTTCAAATACGCTGCCATAAGATGTTGATAAGATAATGATCTGGTTATTTTAAGGCTCTGACATCATCACCACACTGAGTTTACAACATTCTGCCCATCTGTCACCTAAATATGTTATGTATTCCGTATAATACAAATTATTTTATTGTTGATACCACTGTCCTCACTTCTCTTCATTATTGTTCTGTCCTCACTCTACTGTCTGTATTCTGTCAACAGAAAAAGTATGTTGTTAAAAAGAATGACTGTGTTTGTACAGTTGTATTGTACAGATGTACCAATATGTTTGGACACTATATTACAGGTATATCTTCACTGAGGACCCAGATGCAGGCAGCGGTTAGAATAAAAAAAGCTTTTATTTTAAAAGCTGTCAAAACAAAGGCTCACGATGGGGAAAACAGAACACAAGGACAAGAACAAAATACACAAAGTAAAAACTGCAAAACATAATCGTCCCACAAGGGGGCAAACAGGAAACCAAAAACTTGACAAAAACACACATAACTTGGGTGAAGGGCGGCAAGGCAAGGGCAAAGCAGACAGGACAAAACTTACAGGACGCAAACAAAACAAAACAAACCAGCACAAGACAATGAACACAAGGGCTTTAAATAGGGGGACAAACAAGGGATGATTACACGGGGACAGGTGCAAGGCATGAGAACACTGATGGAATGGTTACAGGAAAATGAGGGGGGTGGGGCTAAGGGACCTGGCGGCCTCAAGGGGGACATGACTGTCATGGTTCTGCCCTTCTTGTCTAGTAAATCCCTAGAGCCTTGTGGGCGGGGCCATGACAGTGCCATGTCTCTGGGTTAATGTTAGGTGTGGAAGCGCGTGGCCTGGGCCCCGGATACTGCCGCGATCCTGTCCTTCTTGTTATGCCTTTCAATTATGGTCTAGTGGGCTGGATTGTGACAGTAACTTGTCTTTGTGTTTACGTTTTGTGTGGAGACACGGCTCGGGCTCGTTTGCCTTTGCCGTGTGTTTTCATGTTGCACGTCTTAGCCCTGCCCCCTTGTTTTCCCGTAACCATTCCACCAGTGTTCTCATGCCTTGCACCTGTCCCCGTGTAATCATCCTTTGTTTGTCCCCCTATTTAAAGCCCCTGTGTTCATTGTCTTGTGTTGGTTTGTTTTGATTGCATCCTGTAAGTTTTGTTATGTCTCTCATTATGTCTCTTTTGTTCCTCTCCAATTTAATGCCCTTGTGTTTACTGTCCTGTGCTGGATCGTTTGTCTACCTCGTCCCTGTCTGTTCCTTATCTCTGTTTCCTTAGTCTAAGTTAAGTTTTATTGAAGTTTAGTTTTTATCAGTGTCTTAGTCATTTTGTTCTTGTTTTACCACCTCGAGGGATTTTGAGTTATGCCAAATAAAGTGTTTTTTTTTAAGAGCTGTCTGCACTTGGGTTCTGTCTTCTTGTGAATATTTATTTAGTGATATTTAGTGACCTATTTTTGTCAGATATGGTGACCCATACCCGAAATGTGACCTCTGCATTTAACCCAACCAGTGAATAGTGAACACACACACTTTAAGTCGTGAACACACATACACCGGGGCAGTGGGCAGCTAACACTGCAGCGCCCGGGGAGCAAACGGGGGTTAGGTGCCTTGCTCAAGGACACGTCAGTTGTTACCTGCCGGTACTGAGAATCGAACCGGCAACCTTCTGGTTACGAGTCCGACTCTCTAACCATTAGGCCACAACTGCCCCTTGACAATTCCTGACATACACAAATGTATTCATATTATTATTATTATTATTATTCATGGTATAGTTCATATTGTTCTGATGAATCAAAATGTGAATATTTTTTAATATAGAAAGAAAAACTTTTATGGGGACCACTTTTGTTGTTACTGATTAAATATGTACATTAAAGGGATAAGTTCCCTAAAACTAAAATTTGTGTCAGCATTTATTCACTCTCGTGTCATTAAATATATTACTTCTGTGTGGTTCTTTTGCGTTCACGCAAAGGAACTCAATAAGGGCCTATGTTATTTAGAAATCTTCAAAGTATCTTTTGTGCCCGGCAGAAGAAACAAAGTCATACAGGTTTAGAATGACATGAGGGTGAGTAAATGTTTCATTTTTTACACATGGCACCCAGTGTGTTTAACCTCACAATTAATCCTAACACACAGAATCATGATGATCTTTCTTCTTTTTAGCAGAATTTTAGGGTGTAGCTGCTGACTCACTGAGCAAAGAATGGGAAGAGCTCAACCAGTGCCGTCTCCACCCGCCTGCACTTGAACTTTTAGATTTGCAGACAACTATGTCCAACATCGGCGCCAGTCTTCTCGGAGTTACTTATTTTCTCTCTGTGCACCATTTCAGCTGAATCGGTGCATCCTCAACATCTCTGTAATAACATTTTGTGTTTCCCATTGAGAAATCTCAAAAATCCAAGAGCTTCTTAAATTAGCAGATGAACGTGTGAAATATATTTAAAAACTGCTTTATGGATATACATCTCTGTTAGAGTGGTTGTGTGAATTCCGATACATTTCTTGTGTAGAAATGTATTCATCATTTTTGATAATAATAAACAATATTTCAAGCTTTGCTATTAAAGTAATAGTTCTCACAATAATGTAAATTCTGTATATATTTACAATCACATCATTCTGCACTGTAAAAAATTCTGATTGTAGTCAACTAAGCTTAATTTAGTAAATTAATCCAACTGATTTGTCCAATCTATTTGATTTAACTTAATTATGTAGCCTAAGTTATCTCAAATTTTGGTAGTCAGTACAGCTCAAAAACTCCAATGCAACAAACCGGCTGAATTACAGACCTGCAGCAAAGCTAGAGTTGGCCGTAAGTCATAATGAAAGGAACAGTAGTTTATGTAAGAAAGTTTGGCTGATGACATAGTACCCAGGACTTGCAAGTCAGAATGATGCATCAAGTGCTATAGCCTGAGGGATGTAAACCTGCTCTCATTCATATTTCATTGATCCTTTCATGGGTGCCTGCCTTAGTGAAGGGTGGGAATCGTCAGCATGTGTATTTGCTTCAACTGTAGGAAACTGCAATGGCTGACATCCCTGCATGGCTCCCTCACCCAAATGATGGCCGATTAGACTCAAGACTTCTCTAAGCTACTAATAAATCTTTCCATATGTTCATAGTTGTCAAATGTCGATTTGTGGCTGTTACCATCATACACAAGTGATTACCTTCTGCCTGAATTAACATGCTAATCTGGCCCCTCTTACAAAAAAGTGTTACAAAAAAGGAACATATACTTTGTTTACTTATTGTATATTTTTTTGAAATACATTACAAGTATGTTTCTCAGAAATATACACTTATAGATGTATAGATGCTTTATACTGACAGAAAAGTCTAAATATACAGTACTGTGCAAAGTCTTATTGTCACTACTACCTGTACATGCAAAAGTGTCTTTTGTATTTCTATTACAAATAATCCAATACAATAATTTGCAATTTGCAACTATCAAAGTAGTACTTAACTAGTTAACTATTACTTAACTTGTGCTCAAAGTTTACAACTAAAAGTATTATTTTATTTTATTACTAAAAACTGGGCCAGTTTAGTCTCAGTTATAATAGTACAATATTAGTAGTATACATATTAAGGATACCTAAATATATACTAGATCTCAGGAAAACTTAATAAAATAAAAAAGATAAAACGTTTATGTTACAGTATATGAACTGATCAAGGGAAAGGCAGCTTGCAATAGTATAAAAAGTTAGTTATGGACACTGATTCTCCCTGAATTTTTCACTCTGTCTATTTTTACATCAACTAGAAAGCATTGCATAGTACACCAGCCTTGTGGTGGTATGTATTTTCCTTTATTCAGTTCATTATAATCTAAAATCTTGTGTACAGCTGCACAGACAGCAATATCAGAGTAAAATCTAGGAGTGCCTTGTCCAATCAGGTCTCAGCATCGCTGCCCACACTTCACTGTATCTGTGTGCCTTTGAGGAGACCAACATCACCGTGATAAGAAAACAGCAGACATTCAGTCACAGTATCTCTATGCCCCTAAAAAAACTCAAACACAGTCAGAAGCAGAGCATTTCACATACAAACACAGCTGAGATTCCTTCCAACAGACACCTTAGTATAAAATTATTTTTGTACAAGGGTTTACAATGGGTTTGTTTCTCAGTCTACCACACATGATAAGCCACTGTTGACACAGCATGACAGTAGTTACATTTTTCTTTTAGCTCTACTTTTCGTCCGAAGTCTTTTTATAACGGAGGTCTGCTGATAAGCTGTTTAGAGTTACATATAAATAAAGGAGAGTACATATTTTTTCATAAATATATACTGAAATGATACTAAACTCCCTTCATAAGCAAACATCTTGGAATGCTTTAATCAAACTTGAAATAGAATTTTCTGTTATAAAGACCAAGAGTTCAAAAACTTGAAACATTTATGTGGCTTTATTGGGAGCAAACTTAGATCCTTTAGGAATAAGATGACATTTCGGTGTTATTCAACTCATCATAACATACATGTAATTCTTTGGAATTATTTATGAAAAAGTTACTGTTCCTTAGCTGATACTCTTATGTTCATATTATAACTGTATAAAAGAATTCACAGTGTAAAGCTTCAATGAAATGTAATCTACAAGTGGACATCTGGAATAGCATTTCACTTGCAGCAAACTGCATCATTCACATACATTGTAAAATGATGAGGTAGTCATTTTAGCTGGGTTACTTCAGGATAAATTTGACATGTTGGTTCTTGACTTACTGACTTTCTTCGCCCAATAGCACTACTGTAAAAATTCTTTGGAAATTTTGCTAAAGCGTTCAAGGCTCCTCGCTAGTGTTCAAGGTATCATGCAGTAGGTGTGCAGTGCCTCCTTGACCTTGGAATGAAACTCTGCCTTATCCCATGGATGTGCAGCTTCATGACAGACCGTCTACAGATAGTTACCAGGAACATTTATCTGATTGGGAAAAATACTATGTTGTTTTGCATAGGGAATTGTAATCTTTTTAGCACTGATTAATAACGCCCGTTCATACCCGAAATGGGACCTCTGCATTTCAGTAAATAGTGAACACACACACTTCAAGTCGTGAACCGGCATCCTTCTGGTTACAAGTCCGATTCTCTAACCATTAGGCCACAACTGCCCCCAATATGTAAATAACATGGTTTTGTCCCAGATGGACACTTGCTCTACCATGCACTCTCCAACAGACCTTAAATAGCCTAGTTATTTGGGTACAGGAGCACAAAATAAAACTCAACCAAAGAGATTAACTGAAAGAGAAGTCTTATCCAGATCTGCCTAAAACACCTCGAAGGCAGAACATCAACGAATGGAGAAATGCACCTTTAGACAAAATGAGCTTCATTCCTAGGGCATGTCATAGAAGAGAGGGGAGTCAGGCCTGACCCAGGCAAAGTAAGAGCTATTGCAGAGCTACAAGCGGCAAATAATGTATGCGAATTGAAACGTATCCCGGGGATGATAAACTGCATGGGACTTTACATTCCTGATTTGGCAACGCTGGGCGGCCCGCTGTTCGATTTATTGAAAGCAACTGTAACATGGACCTGGGATGTGGCTCAAGAAAGTACATTTCAGAAACTGAAAGAAACTCTGATGACGGCACCTGTCCTCTCATACTACGATCCAGCCAAAGCCACTGCAGTGTTGGCAGACACTAGTAGCTACGGACTGGGGGGAGTCCTACTACAGTTGCACGGGGACAGCTGGACACCTGTGGCATTTTGCTTGAGGAGGTTAAATGAGGCAGAAACCAGGTATGCACAAATTGAAAAGGAGTGCTTAGCTGGAGTCTGGCTGTGCGAGAGAATACTTCATTGGCCTGGATAGATTTCGCCATCACAGATCACAAACCTCTCGAACCACTGATCAATAAAAAAGATCTGGACACTGTGCCGATATGCTGTCGAAGACTTTTAATGAGACTGATGCGTTTTGCAGTGATCGCTGAATACGCACCAGGAAAGACGTTGGTAGTAGCAGACACACTATCAAGAAGTCCGATAATGCGGATGAGATCCAGCCTGCCCGTGTCTCAGTCAAAGCTGTGTCGGATTAAAGCGCGACTAAAAGAGACAAAAAGTTGCAGTTGGTAAGCAAGTTTATGAAAACAAGGATGGCCAGAGCTTGTAAGAAACATGCCTGAATGTATCAGAGACTTTTATACAGGGAAAGACACACTGTCAGTAAGTGAAGGATGCGAAAACAGAAGAACACAAAGAAAAGAGCCACTGAAATCATCACCACCTCCTGAACGGCCATGGCAGTGTGTGGCTATTGACATTTGCGAGAATAAGGGCCAAATGTACCTGATTGCTTCAGATTATTATTCACGCTTCATTGAGATTGACAATGACAACAGGACAGGTGATAAACAGACTAAAAAACCTCATTTGCTAGATTCTGAAACCCAGATCAGGTTTTTAGCGATAACGGCCCGCAGTTTACTAGCGAGGAGTTTGCTGAATTCAAAGTAAAGTACGACTTTGAACATGTCACATCAAGCCTGTTCAACCCATCAAATGGGCACGTGGAGCGTGCTGTTCAAGTTGCCAATCGCAGAGTTCCTGCAGAGTTATTATATCAACTGTCAAATTGAACTTGTAGTCAAAGTGAATGGAAACTGAAAATGTATGCATTGCATGTATTATATGAATGCTTCAGGATCTGCGCATATCCCAAACGTAAAAGTCATAAAGATAAACTGTTAAGAGTTTGAAATGTTTACTGTAGTTGAATTGAATATGGTTATCTGTTGTGATGTGTTAAGGGAGTTGAAACCTTCAGCTTACAGATGTTCCTTAGGAAGGAGAGAGAAGAGTTAAAAGGGGGAGGTGTCATAGAGATTAAATAGCCTGTTGTGATTGACAATGTAGATGGCCAATAAGAAGAGGGCAGGGTAAAAGGGGTGTGCTAGGGGAGGGCACCTGAAATGGTTGAACATGTAAGTCTGTTTGGGATACTTAATAAAACGACCACTTAACAAGAAGTCATCGCATGTGATTTGACACCATGTTCTTAAAAGAACAATCTATTTCTCATAATTTTTGCATTCACAATTCTGTGGTACAATTTGCTCAGGCAGGTGGTTTGTGTGTAATGTAATGTGTGTATTTGAATTTACATAATTTGTTTTAGAATTAAATTATACATAAATAGGTCAAGTTAAACAAATATGTTTACATCTAATATTAATTTCAATATTTATTAATGGCAAAAAAGTTATTTTGTCAAATACTACAGTACTGAACAAATATTTTGAGCATCCCTTATACTGTCCCTTAGTTTTTATTTAAAAAACCAAGATTGTCCTTTATTTTCCTTTGCTGAAGTTGGCAACCCTACTCACTTCTAAATTATACAATGAAAACTCTGGCTTGTACTGTCAGAACACAGGCTAAATAAAAATACCTGAAAAATCTGGTTTCCACTGGCTGAATGAGAATACCCTGAGGACTGGATTTTTCAGGTGAAGGGATGGTAGAATAAACAGAACACAACTCAACTCATGTGTACATTACTGCACCACAGTTCAGTTCTGCTTCTTTTCAAAGAGTAATGACAAGCAAAGAGTTGCTGGCATGTTACGACCAATGTTCGGTTAACCCCACCCACCCATCCATCCACCCACCAACAAGATAATAATTATCACTGAAACTCTGCTATTAGTCAGATTAAATTACTAACATTTAAATGCAAAGACAGTTTACAAGCAGCTGTGCAAAGTGCCAGACAAAATTGATCTACCTGAAATTCAGAACAAGATGAATACTATAAATACTTATTTAAGATTACTGTTATATTGTGTTGTAAGTCTCAATATAACATTAGAGAAACACTAAATGCTATATCTGCAAGCTGAGTTCAATTTGTGTGTGCATACATGTGTAGGAAGGCCTGAAATAGGCCTTCCTACACATGTAAAAAAATTTGTTTTAGCACAATACAGCATGTCATGTATATGTCTGAGAATAATGGAGATGTTGTCTGGTAATCCGGGATTTATAAAATAATTTTTCAAATTCTTCTATTTTGAAAGTTAAGCCCCTTTGTTACAGAAAACTGTCATTTCTGTAGACATGGGTTAGGCACAATTGGCAGTTCTTTAATATCAAGAGCGCTGGAACCAATTGAAAAGAACAGTATGTGCTGATCTCTTGTTAATGGGTATTCAGGATCAGCATGACCTGTTTCCCCATTTCAAAGGCTTTTATTAATATTCATGACACAGTTAAGGCAGACATTTGTTCACTAATGAGACAATTAATCACTGGAAAACAAAGAGAAAAGAAACCTAAAATGTGAGACAATTAAACAGCTAGCCTGAATGCTAAAGAACCAGCCCTGCTGAATGATAAATGAGAGAGGTTATAAATCAAACTGCTATGAAGATGAATGAGTTTAAAGCAGATCGAAAAAAGAGACATGACAACAGCAAATCAAAATGCTTTGGAGTTATTGTGAACATAGACTCAGGTACTGCTGTAATGGGAAACAGGTGACTACTGGCATACATTTCCTTGACAAAATTCCCAATTCTAAAATTCCACAGAGCTAATCTCTGAACGGAGGCTCAATCCAAACCCACATGTGTAGCTGCTTAGGCAAACAAAAGCTCAATTAAACTCATAGTCATGAGGATTGTACAAATGAATACATGACATTTGAATGAGCTTACATTGTCTATCTTATCAACTACTTTATTAAAATTCATAATATTGAAGATTTAAAGTAAATATGGATTTAAGAGGTTACCGCAAAATCTGTAATAAGATGTCTTCGCTATCCTACAAAAAAACAGCCAACGTAGTGTCAAAACAACTGTTATATGATGTGAATATAAACTAATGAATGATAAAGTGAACAAATGCAACGCAATGATAGGACTATTGAAGATTATGATATGAAGATCCCTAGTGGCTCTTACAGTGTATATTGATGTTAATGGGTTCCAAATTTGATGAAATATTTATTATCAAGTAATTCCAATTCACACATCAAACATTTGCACTTTATTTGTGGCTACAATTAATTAATTTTTTTGTAATTTGCATGACCTTTTTCCATGCTCAGCACCGGCATTCGACCGGGCACCCAGAGTTGAAAAATGCTCAACTTGAGGTAGAACGCTCAGTGTTTTCAGCTGAGCTTCTGGCATTTTCGGCCGCGTAAAAGCGACTCGATGGATCTGGACCCTGATGCAATAATAATAATAAGAAATATGCAAATGTCCACAGCTTGAAAAGTTTCTGACTCTTTGCACAATAAGCGCCGAACTGTCTCTTTTGTCACACGCGCACATGCACACGCGCACGCACGCACACACACATAAACACTAGCATGAACACACACAAACTCTCTCTCCCCCCAACCCTAACCCTCTACACACACGCACACGCACTGATGTCCACATACACATGATGTCCATACCCCCAGCTCATCTCAGTTGTCTCATGGGTGACATGTGAGAAGGTTTCAGCAGGAGAGCTGTGTAACACTCAAACACTGCTCTCCTCCAGATCTAATTTAAGAGCAAGTGGAAGAACGTTTTATTATAGATAGAGAATCTCTCAGCTGGCAGCACTTAAAGAGCAGTGGTCATAAGACCTGCTGTCTAAGTGGGCCAGTGAGCCTGTTACGCTCATCCTATAATATTATATAACCAAGAAGACTAATTAAACCATCAAATATTTGCTGGATACCACAGTACCACATTATAATGATGTTATCAACACTTAGGTCCAGTTCTGAAATGTTATTGGTTGTATTTCATGAGTGCTGATATTTAGCTTAACAGTAATAATTTGTTTCATGTCATATCTGTGTATATGTGTATATTCCAAACCAGAGGAATTGAACTGTATTGCTGTAGTAAAAAGCATAAACTGGCACTGGTAGAATTGGTAGAAGTTTATGCTAGTTTTATACACTAGTCAGAGTAGATTGTTGTCTCCTGAAAAATGTTTTACACATAATGTGTTCATTTTTATTTTGCAACTTGTAATGTTATATTTCACAACTGAGACCATTTGGAGCTTTTTTAGGTACCGGAGGCCTTGCAGAACTGTAATTTAACCATACCAGTAAAAATGTTATGAAGGAAAATTTCTGTGCTTAACAATAACATGAACTGCATACAATAGTGGAAACCAGTGAATGAACTAAAATTTGTTTGCTGGTAAAGTGTGTCCTTTATAATTATGTTGTTGTTTTACTGAGGACAGTAAAATTGGCTTTCATGTAGGTATGTCACAAAGTTATAACCTCATACATCCAAAGTCGAACTGTTTAACTGCAAAACAAAATAGAACAAAAGTGGCAGATTCCATGTTGTTCCTTAGTGTCCTGGAAGACAACAAAGAGAAGATTGAGAACAACAGAAGAGCATGAGTTGACAATAGATGATTTTTAAAATACTGTTGACAATGGTGACAAATATTGCCAATTTGCGACATAATTTTGTTTCGTTTTTTCTTACCTTTATATGAATTATATATGACATAAAGATCACACATCACTATTTTGTATTACGTTAAAACATAATTATATATTTACTCAACAGCAAATTAGACAATACTTGAGAAATGTTTACCCTACTGACTCCACCCAAATAGTTCCACTTCACTACTAAAATAGCTCAGTTTAGTTCAGGTTCAGGTTCTTGTTAAAGGTGAATTCTGTTAATGTGCCACATGTTAATGTGCCCTGTAATGTAACATTAGCCCATCAGCTCCTTACAGGAACTATAATGTTCCTAATGTGGAAAGTTCAATTCGTGGACACTGTGGTTGGCAACAAAGATGAGGTATATGAGCCAAGGCCAATAAACCACATGTGCATATCTTCTAAATGTGAATGTTTAGGTGCATTTTATTTTATTTTTTATTGTGTCTTTATTTTATGGGGACATTTATTGTGTTTCTCACAATAAAAAAATACTCAGAAACAAAGATATAGTATAAGTAAGGGATAAGCCTTTAAAAATCCTTTAATGCACGACGTGGAGGCCTAGAACCGCCCGACGCGAAGTGCATTAAAATCCTTTAATGCTCGGCTAGCCATGGATTATCCCGCTTATACCATGGTCATTTGCCAAGTTAAAGCTGTTATTGATGTTTACAGAGTAATTTTTGATCAGACAGGTAAAAATTACAGGTTTTTTGTCAGTTAATTTCAAATGATGCACTACCCGTGCATTAGATTGTTTTAATGCATACCCTCCAGCCAATCAGAATCGAGTTTTCTAACAGACCTTGGTATAATGCAATGTAAGTCGCTTTGGATAAAAGCGTCTGCCAAATGCGTAAATGTTCTAATGTAGGAGGGGTTAAAGTAACTTTCCATTACAATCCACTGGATCACCTAAAGAGGCCATATGAGCTCACTGGTAACTCAGCTGGTTTTCCTTACTTTACTTGGTTTATTAATAGAAAAATAAGTCAGCTGATGACTCAACAGAATTGGTCTTCCAAGGCCATGGATACTAAAGAACATGACGTCCAACCCAAGATGAGCTCCTTTTCTTCCTTTTGCACATAGCACAGCTTGTTTGGTCTAATGTTTCTAATACCCCAGATTAGTAAAGATTGTGATTTTCATATTACAATCCTACTGGCAACACTTACCACAACATTTAAGTCCCTGTTAAATGAGCATGACAAAAACAAACAAAAAAGAATAGATGTAGGTTCGGGAGGAGCCTAAACATTCAGTCCTTTCAATTTTCAATCAATGTTCTTCCTCTGTATATTAAAAGAGGGGAAGTTGGGATTTATTAAAGATTTGCCAGTTGAATTTATGGGGTGTAAGCCTAGTCCCATGCTAACTTAAATGTTGATTTCTTGATCAAAAACAACTTGCACTGGTATATGTTAAAATATAACAGTCTGATTTTTTTGTCTCAAGTTGCACACCAGTAAGGTATTTTTCTTTTTGTCTGTCTTTTTCTCTAGAGACAGAGTGACAGGTATCATAATCTGAAAACCACGCCCACCGAGGGAAAACAATCCGACCCTTTCCATTGACTTCGTATTGGGGAAGCTGCCTCCTTGTCATTTCAGACTTATTACAAAAAACCAGAACAATGTCTAAAAACTGCTATGTGACAAGGTGTACAGTAAACAATTACTGAGTTTTAGGCATTATTTGATTTTTTATAAGCCAGAAATGACAAGGAGGCAGCTTCCCACAATAAAAAGTCGGTGTGGGCGTGGCCTCAACATCCTCTGTCTCTATTTATTGCATACTTGATAAATCTGAAGTCAGTTTGTGTCACTTTGTTGAGAACTCTTTTAAAATAAAGACATTTGTAAGATCTTTCTCTAAGGATGAATAACTAAGATATTAAAGAGATCTCATCTGTGAATTTTGTTTCATGTGGATGGTGTCTTCTCCGATAATTTTATTTACTGCTTTGCGTTGTGTTAGCTGTTTGTGTGGTTATATTTGGTGTTGGCTCAGTCACAAGATAACAGAAAACATTCTTCAGCTGACGAATTGCTATACTTAAACCGACTGAGGCATAATGGGTGTAGGCTGTTGTGATTTGACATTTGCTTGTGTAAATATTCAAATTAGTATGTCCCTTCCAGCTGTACAAAAAGTAAATCCACAAGGGTTGGGTCAGAGCGGCTCAGTGAACCGGCTGCTGTAGTGGCAGTCCAGTCAGGAAAGTTTCCTCAGTGTGGTCTGACTGCTGGATGACCTCCAAGAGATGTTTATAGACAATGAGGGCAAGGTCACCTTCTCAGAGCTACAGAGAACTCACACGGTCCCTGAAGTCAGCTGTCACTTGACCACCGAGCATCTCTGACGTCTGCAAATAAACAGACAGGAGCCAAGTTGATAATATTAGGTATGTTCCTATACACAAATATTATAAACCATCACTTCCCCAGGCATATTTCTCAGATGGGGAATATACACATAACAACAGGAGTTATCAAGGACTTCATCATGATCAAGTATGCATCACTTTCTTTTTTTTCAGCTGCATATTCAATTGCACAATACAAACAGGTAATCCCATTTGTAAAGTTTGTGACTTCATTGCTAAAATCCCTAATTACTGTTCGAGTCATATCGAGATTGTTTTTTAAGATCCAAACAAAAAAGTTCCATTCCATTATATTTGTATATTTGTTATATTTTATTTGTTGTAGTGTTAGAAATACAGTTACAGAAGCAAACTCTCTCATGTTGAGTTTAACATGAGACAATGACACATCACACATGGCGTCAAATTTAGTTGCACTATGCACTTGTGCCCTACAGATCATGGAAGATAGCCTAGTTACAACCACTTCATGATTCAATGCTATCATTAGCAAACATAACTGGTGGAGAATTGTGGGTGCTGTCATGAGGTTCATGGATGACTCAGATTTGCCCCTGTGCTTTGGCCAGGACATGCCTGTATTTTGAGAGGTCAGCCAAAATAACATCGGCCATTTATAGAGAGCAACTAAATTGATGACACGGAGAGATGCGGCATGGGAATCTAATATGGTAGGGATATTTTACATAGATTATTTTTGATGGAGATTCAACAACATGTGGGAAAGACCGCTGAAGGCATTGTGGGGACTCCCTTTAAATTAAAGAACCAAAAAAGACCCCACCTTTATGTTTTTTTTATTTTTTATTTTAAACACATGTGAGGCTAAAGGTTTCCATGTGACTGGAGCTTGGGTTGACCTATTTTTCTGTGTCTTCTCCAATTCCCTTGTGATATTTACACAATTTTTTACAGTATGTGAACTAGAGGTTTAAAATGTTCAACATGCAGCCCTTGCTCCCAGACAGTTCATGTTTCCATCCAGCTACAGCGCCCTCCACTTATACTGGCACCCTTTGTTAAATATGAGCAAATTAGGCTGTAAAAATAAATCTGCATTGTTTCTCGTTTTGATCTTTTATTTAAAAAAAATCTACAAAATTCTAACATTTCATTCAAGTAAAACAATTTGAAATGGGGGGAATATCACATTGTGAAAATATTTTGTTCTCCCAGACATGTTGGCCACAATTATTGGCAGCCCTAGAAATTCTTATGAGTAAAATACTTTCCATAGTATATTCCCATTAATATTTACATTTTCTGAGCACACCAAGTTGACTAGAAACATGACGTTGTCTAATCATGACTTCTTGTTGCACAGGAGAATAATATTAAATAACGTTTTTTTCACAATGTGATATTCCCCTATACTTCAAATAGTTTACTTGAATGAAATGTTGGAATTTTGTAGATTTTTTAAATAAAAGATCAAAACAAGAAATAATGCAGATTTATTTTTACAGCCTTGTTTGCTCATATTTACCAAGGGTGCCAATATTAATGGAGGACACTGTATATAGACTTAATGATTCCACAGTTAAGGCTGTTTTATGGTCCTTTATGGTCATGGTCACAGATGTGTCATAATACATTGATCAATGATGACTGAAGAGAGTTGGGAAGAGAAGGAGTAGATATCATCTATCTGAAAAGTATTTATGTTTTCCAGACTTAAAACATGTTATGGTATTATGTTATTTCTCACCTATTTTTCAACTTGTGAAATGAAGACCTTTCTGTAAATCCTCTCTCGTCATATCCAGGAAAAGATGTATAATAAATAAAGTACAGGATGTTTAATTTTTGTTTCACTGTTTTTAATAATTTTATCAAGACAGCAAAGCAGCAGGTGTTTAGGTATCAGCGAGATATGTGACAAGATGAGACAAAAATTCTGACAGTTTAACCAGTTTCTGCTGCTACAGTTAAGCTTAGTTTTATTGGGTTTACTATGTTACATATTACACTTATAGACAGTTTAAACAGTTAAATGACCATGACTCTTGAGAACTCGGGATTAAATAGCTGTTTTTTTACATTAACAAAGCTATAGCATTATTGTTTTCAGAATTTGAACAACCACTCTAAACATGCTAAATAAAAAAGCCTTTTTGGAGTCGCCATGTGTCCCTTCGGTATCGTGTATTGGTATTTTTTTTATTTTTAATCATGACATTTTGGTACCTTTTTAATATTTAAAGATATGGAAATCTCAAAAAAAATATCTGTTGCTAACACGAAGAAACCGACTTTAGCAGCTTCTGGAACTGCATGTGGCATCTATATACGTACAGTATATATCTATGGTCCGAGCTGGTGCGATAAAGTGGAGGCAGGGACTAATTTGCAAACCCATGAATCCGTGTATACTAAATGAGATAAGGGTGTAGAGCTTAAATCATTTTAAGACATTACTGTCATATGCTATTTTGATGCTTAAAAATTAGTTTAAACAGATTAAATTATCGACTGCCATGGGACTTTAAGGCTCTCTAATCCATGATCTTTAGAACTTTGGTTACTTTTAATTTGTCAGACAACACATTTTCATGAATTATTTAATAATAGAGTAATGCTCCATTCAGTGGCACTCAGTTTTGCTGCTTTAAAAAGCAAGAAGGTGTCTTGTGTTAGTGACTTGCTCATAACAAATTTCCTGGTTCTGGAGAATCCAAACACAGCAGATTTTTAATGATCTCTAAAAGTGTGTTCCATGAAAAAGACAAATCACAGACAAGAACTCTTTAATATCTTTATGTATTGTTGTCTAATAGTATAACTATTTATATTTTATTTAATTTATGTTAATATTAATTTATATTATTATTTTATTGTATACTAATTGTTTTAAATAAACGATTTGTTGAATTTTGTTCTATGTTCATTTTATTAAATAAACAATTAGTTGAATGGGTCCTGTAGTTTGGTCGATGGTGTGGTGAGAGTGTCTCCGATACACACAAACTGAGCTTAGATTTGCCAAATCAAGTCAATATTATTTAGGACTTTAATATAAATGCAAACATTTCTCATCATCATTCCCTGAGCTAGGAAAGAGCAACCTCTAAAGGTTTCTTCTGGGGTATTACATTAGGGAAACATCCACAATGTGTACTGTAAGGTTACTCCAAGACCCGGATTGGGAAAATGTCCATGGCTGGTTAGAATACAACAAAATTGTTGATTCAGAAAATGTTGCTTGGGTGATGAACAGAAAAAAAGTAAATGTATATTGACAAATTACGTCCATTAGAGATGAGTTCTGTTTGCTGTGGACCACACATCATCAAGCAGAGGCCTCATGAGGACATTGTACCGATGAAAGCAAATACAGTTTCCTCCTAGATACACAATACCATCTGTGTGGGGAACTCTAAAAAGTACAACACCATGTGCAATGGTCTCCCTTCAGGTCATGTCACAATTTGACTAGACATAGGATTGGTTAAAGAATAGTTCAGCCACAAATTTATTTTAATAATAAGTAATAATTTACTTACCCTATCCTAGGTGTATTTAACTTTCTTTCTTTAGCTGGACACAGTTTAAGTAATGTTACAAGTCCTGGCTCTTCCCAGCTTGGTAATAGCATTAGCATGTCGCTTTTTAAAGCACATATATCTGCAATAAAACTAACCCATACACTTTCAAAGGGTTAATAAATGTCTTCCAAAGCATAACAATCTGTTTGTGGAAAAAAAGATTAATATTTGGAGCATATTTGTCCTAAATAGATTGCGTTAGACATTGAACATGTATAGATGAGAAAATGAAATAATGCATGTCAGGTCTGATGTGGACATGGAGTTATTCTGAAGACCTCAAATAGCTGACCTCTGCAGGACAGCCAGTCTCAGGAGCAGGACTGGGTACCCCTGCAATTCACAAAACAATGTTTGAATGTACAAAATGTGGGAAAATGGGCTGACAAAAGTAATGTCCTTTCAAAATAATTGTAAAATCTTTAGGTCCCTACAAAATGCATTTCTACGAAAAATGTTAGTACCAAAAATAATGGGTTTGTACTTGGGAGTGTACAGAATATTCCAGTCAAATTCTAAAGAAACATTCACAAATGAAGTTTAGGCTTTTGGTGGCTTTCGTGCGCACATTTTTCCTTTTAATTTTCATTTCTCTCATTCCTTATTTAAATCGAGTGGCACTATATGTGTAACCGTGCAGTTATTTCTAAATGCGTCCATGTGCAATTGCGTGGGCGGCTTTGCTGATTAAAAGAAAAAGGCAAAAAACAAGACCTGCCTTTCAGAGGAACCTAATGAATGGTTTACACAGAGGACTTTAATCTGCAGTACTCAGCAACCTCAAACACACCAGATTTACTTTTTCACGTAATGTTCCTGTAAGCAGATTTCATGTTTCAGCAATTACAGAAAATCATCCTTGTGATTATGACCTTTGAAAGAATGTTACACGTTTGCCAGCAGATTAAGATGATCTGTATTTCCTGGTTATTCATGTTCAACTTTCAGTCTGTTGACACCCCAGCCGAGCCCTTGATTCTTCAGCTCTTCTTTCTAAGATTTACGGAATTTAAGATTCAATGTCAAACAGTCAATAAAAAAATGAAACACATACACTGTATTAAAAATAATGATTGAATAAACTAATGATTGCAAATAAAAAGGCAATACAATTGAAGAAGAAAATATATTTGTATACATCATATGCCATTTAAATAATTTAAAGGGAGTGGATGGACACCTTTTTGCGTGCAATTATATTTTTTATACTATTAAAATTAAATAGTACATATTAATGTTAAGAATATATTTTGGATATAAATGATCACTTATAAATCTATTTCTGTATAGAGAAAAACAAATGGTTTTTAATTCTGTAACCTTAGTGTTGCATTCTTTTAAAACCCTTATTGAGTAGTGTGCATTGTAAAATCCTAATGGTTTCCTAAAGTTAACACACTCCAGCCCATAACATAGTAGGTGGGCCATGTGGACACAGATGACATAGGTCAAAGTCTTGTCATGTCCTCATTTAAACCTATGACCTATGTGTTTCTTACTGCTGTACCACACACATACACACGAAAAGAGACACACCCACCCCTGCTTACCCAAGCATATTCACTTACAAAGTATCCATTAAAATGATTTATGTATTTGGCAGAAAATTTTATCTGAAGCAATTTACAGTGCATTTGGGTTACACATTTCATCAGTAACTCTGAGAATGAAACCCATGACCTTGGTGTTGCCAGCTCCACGGCTACAGGATCACAGTTGGCAGAGACCTCACACTGTCTTGACAGACCTCACACAACATCTTTGGAAGTGTCACATTGAAATACATTCAGTGACCTTAACAGGTGTCCGCAGTGGTTCAGAAGCCAAATCAGATACAATTCTGGGTCTGGCTAAATGTCTAAGTGCCAAGATGAAACACTAACCAATTTTATGTCCATAATCTAACGTGAACAAGATACTTGTTACTTTATTTTTAGGACAGGACAATCAGAATTAATTGGATGGTAACAAGTGAGAGCTATATACCAGAAAGGAGACAAACGGCAAGAGGTTAAAGTCAGAGGGATTTGTTATGTCACACAAAGATTAAACTATGACACTTACCTGTAGTCCTGTAGTACCCGACTAATACATACTTCAGCATTGCACTGCAAGTTGCTTTGGATAAAAGCTTGTAGGCCTATGTATATTTAGGAAATATTTAGATGTATCATTTATATTTATATTTACTGAAATTACATAACTGAAATTATATTGAAATGTCTATTAATTTTATATGTTATATTTTTCTTAAATATATGCATGTGTGTGTATGTGTTTATGAATACAAAATTAATATGCACAGTACACAAACATATATTATGTAGACACAAACTTTAATTCTGAATGCGATTAATCGTGATTAATCATTTGACAGCCCTACTTTAAATATTATAAAGATATAGTTCTTATTTGTAAATAAGAGAAAAAACAAATAAGCCCAGAAATCCCAGAATGAAGTAAGCAAAGCCATTTTCATTTTTATGATTACTTTAAAGCTCAAGGCAATGAGCTTATTTACAAACAACTCATAAGTTGGACATATTGGCAAACAGTCAAAACCATGCTGCCCTTTTTCCAGTCTAATGTTTTCGGCCATTTTTAATGTTCTCGCTGTCTCTTTGATGAACTGTAAGAACTATCTGATATAATCTTGTTACTTCAGGCCCAAGGAAAGGTTTTGCAACCCTGTTGTGTATCTTCAATTAAGACGCACACAGACGTTATGAAGGCATATCACCACCATGTGGTGGGGATGCAATTGCAGATTCAATTTATAGTATATCGTGGTGACTGGCATAGGATTCATTTCTTATTCATAACTCTCACAAAACAAATTAACACCCAAATGTTCATTTAACCTTGATTAGATAACAATTCATTTGCAATTCATTAAAATGACTGAATTATCATACTGTATATGAATGAAAATATGTTAGATTTAAATATTCCACTCAGTTTAAAGATACCACAAAGAGTACAACAATGAGATGTGCGAAATGAAGTGTTACTCGTTGTAATGTCTCACTGATACACTGATACATCGTCCCAGTGAGTTTTTCTTTTTCTGAACATGACATCAGAGGATTTATTGAAAAGCACATTTCACAAGAGAAGAAATAATATAGACTTTTCCTGCAATGTTTTTAGGTCTGGAAAACATGAATAGCTCTCTGAAAGATCTTATATCCTATTTAATCCTTCCTTTCTGCCCACCTTGCTTGAGTCATCATGAGGTATCATGACTCACACAGGAAAATACACCCCGGTTTCTGTGAGTTTAAATATAGTTTTCACTGAGAAGATGCCCTATTTTGGATTCTTAATTCACTTCTTTACATTTACAGAACAGAGTGCAGAACCTTGACCACAGGAGGTACAAATGACAATGATATTGTGTTGATATAAACCAAGAGATCTAGGTTTGGCTAAAGGTTTTCTGAACACTATACAGCCAACAGTTTATTAAAACTCCATAGCATTATAAAATCTTAGGTCTCCGATTTGCTATTAAGAGCAAAACTACTATCTTGAATTAAGACTAAACAAGACATTTATCGTTGCTTTGAAACAATGATTAATTTATCAAACTGTGGATGATATGACTACTGCTGCGAATGATACGATTTCTGTTTCTTTCAGCCAAAATAAGCCTCAAAATAACCACATACAAGCACATGCTATTTGAGATACAGTATCAGCTAATGGGGGTGTAGTGATTCAAGACCTCAGACAAGATCTTTTTTGTCCTTGAACAAGAACCTTACACTCAGATTATTCCTAATGGGTATACTGTAAATTACTTTAGATAAGGATTTAATTATTGTCCTTTTGTTCTAGTCCCATAATATTTTCTTAGTTCAGTGAAACATGAGGAGATCTTTAGACAGAATGTTTGAGCTTTTATTTTCCATAAAAGACAGTAAATGATCAGTTTCGTCAAGCTCCAAAAAGGACAAACAGAACCAAAAATAATAAAAAGTATGACTCAATCTCTTATATTCCAAGTCTTCTGAAGCCATTTAAAAATAATTTGAAACAAACAAAGGGTGAGCACATTATGACAAATATCTTATTGCAAAGTGAATTTTTTTTCAGAGTGTGCGCAAAACCTGGGATCGAACCTATATGCAAAACTCTGCAGGTTCACTTTAGTTTGAAATTGTCTATTATTCCAAATAAGTTGTGTAGGCTACATTGACATTGGGACTAGATCAAATTCACAGAAATGCTTGTCTCTTCTGTGTTTGTCTTTTTGGCTCTGTGTGTATATATTGCAAAGATAATGAAAATAATGATAATAAAGTATATTATAAATATATTGATATAAAAGTATTTGCATTAATATTAATTTTATGAATAATATATAACCAGATACAAAGTAACTAGTAACTAGCTACTGGTAGTTTTTTCATTGCATACTTTTTTACTTTTACTCAAGTAATTTTTATTTACTTGAGTAATAATTTCACTAGTTACTTGTATTTTTACTTGAGTAAAGATTTTGGCTACTCTTCCCATCTCTGTCTGTGGCAATATCTGAAAATGTTTAGTCCTGCATTAAGTGGATTACATCACCAATATTTCCAGCTGAGGAGATCAATGTTTCACAACACAAAGTTGTCACCAGTTCAAGGCCATACTGTATGTGAAATCTTGCAACATAACCTTGAAATGTTTCTTCTCAGTGCTTATTCTTTCCTTTCTATCCTCTAAACTTAGACCAGGCATCTCTCAGTTAACATGTTATCAGGTATACACAGGAAAACTCAATTGGAAATTTCTAAATTTAGCAAACCAACACATCTGTTGCAGCTGAAACAGTTTACATTAACCGTTACATTCATTGCCTGTTTAATGTGGAACTGAATAGTGCTGGGTCCCATGCACAGAAGTCTTTGACATACTGACAGCTGCCTTAAATGATCTCCTCACATCATTGAACATCATTCTTTGACGGGCATGACAAAGCACACAAGGTTCCAGCTTCGGCAAAACACATCTCTGTGTGAATGTCAGCCGTGTTTATTTTTAAAGGTGTTTATCAAGGTTGACTATTTCTGCCTCTGGTCTTTCACATTGTGGTTCTCATGCACAGCTGATCACATCTCTTGGCTGACAGTGTGAGGAACAGGCAGAGCAGAATAGTCTGTTCCTAACTGCGTTCTGTTATTTCATTGTTTTATGAGCAATGACCACTCATGTGATGAAGCTTTTTGGGCTTTCTTACAGACCAAATCTGGGAATAAACTGAAGTCATAAGTGAAAATATTCTTTTTTTTTCTGGCGTTTGAGAAAGCAGACTTTATACTGACACCTATCAGCATAAATGTGACCCTGGACCCTATAGCACTCAAACATTTGTAGTAATGCCTTGCACCTAGTAATGCCTTTGTAGTAATGCGTTGCCTTGTACTTGTACATGTGTAATGACAATAAAATCTAATCTAATCTAATCTAATCTAATCTAATCTAATCTAATCTAGCCAAAAATATGTTTTATTGGTCAAAATGATCGATTTTTATTTTATGCAAAAAATCATTAGGATAATATTAGGTAAAGATCATGTTTCATGAAGATATTTAGCAAATTTCCTACCCTATATATATATCAAAACTTTCTTTTGAAGTGGATGCAGCAAAATCACGATCAAAAATGCCGGAAAAACGCCTACAAACTTTACTCGGTGCTGCTCTTTGGGAATTACACACTCATGTTTGCTTAGAATTTCAGCTTTAAGGTTCATCTACTTTCCACAACGTCATAACAGCATCATTAAGCCAAAGGAGAGCGTTTAAACAAACCTGTCTCTCCTACAGTGCCTCTGATAAACAACTTTAAAGGTGATTTTCTCAATATTTTGAAAAAATATATACTAACCCTCTCTCTCGTTCTATCAATAGGTAGTGTTAGCATTTATTGTATTATTGCCTCTGTATGACATCGCTTTATTGTTTCCTAAACTCTCTGTAAGTCGCTTTGGATAAAAGCATCTGCTAAATGACTAAATGTAAATGTAATATTAAGACTTTTTAGCACCATCAGTCAATAGTTATATTTCTGCCAAATATTGTCCTATCCTAACATAAAAGTCTCAATTTCAAAAAGTGACCCTTAAGATGGGTTTTGTTGCCTGCAGGGTCACAAATGCCATATCAGACAAAAGCAAATGTTTTGGCTTTATTCACAAATGCATTAATCGCACATCATTAATATATTCCTAACTGAAATAAAGTGAGCAGACTTTCGAAAGGGGAAACCCCATAAAACACCACATTGAACGGTTCAGGGACACTGCTGTGGAACATCAACAAGTCTCCCATATTGGGGAGGCCAAAACCACCCTATAAACACATATCAATAAACAGGAAAAATTATTCCAAATAAATATTTGACATTGAGTTTTCGCATGACATACTTTTCCATGGCTTACTATCAAAATTTAAAGTACTGAAAATGGTACTGTAAACCTTTTGTATACTTCATTTTGATATGCACCCTTAAAACTGTTTGGAACTTTAAACGTTATTGTGCTTTTTAAAAAAAAACGTAAATTCTCTATTCACTTGTGTGTTTATATGGTCTTGCCTTCTCCAATACAACGACAAAGTTGACATACGTATAAGTTAATGTGCTTTCTGTGTATGTTTATAGCCAACCTTTGATAACTCATACTCATTACTTTAATAAATTTGCCTAAAGCACTTTCTTTAGGTATAGAACTGTTTTTGATCTGGACTACTATGTCTGTTCATCAGCCTTCGGCTTCATAAAATAAAGGCAAAGCATATAATCCAAAATGTAGACATTTGCTCTTCAACAGAACCAGAAATGGCTGATATCACACCATTTCTGCTTCTCGTTCCACTGCGTACCTGCCCACATCAAAGTTTGCCATTCATTTTGGCCTTCAGGACTGCAGCAAAGTGTATGACCCACCCCCAAATTTAGAGAGTGAGCGACACCTGGTGGTTGCAAAAGAACAAGGTATACCCTCCAGAACTTTCACTCTTGCTGTGATGGACCCAAGATCTTCTGAAACAGTAACAACCTGGCTGAAACAGTCAGAATCTGCTGCGTTGTTAACATATCTCTTTCATTACTTCTTTACTTAAACCACAGTCACAATACGCCTAATTCACGCTAGTCTTGTTGGCTTGTGTTTCTCCTTGTTTGTAAGTTTCTTTGGGTTACAATGTCTACCAAAGATTAAATGTGAATGATCAGAAATAAATACTTTAAACTGAAAACGACTAAAACATATATAAGCGGCTCTGACCCTCTGATAGCAGTAATGACTAGCAGAACACAATGAGGTCTGGATGTCCGAATTAGCTCTTGAACGTCACACAAGCCTTAAGAGTCAAATCATTTAGCCTTACCAAAAGCTTGCCTTCAGATACACCGCCTTCAGCAGACGGCCCTTATCTGGTTACAGCTCAAATAAAATGACACCCCCTCTGACTCGTGTTGTTTTGAAGGTGTTAAAGAGCGTGAGTTGACAACCTCCCCAAAGGCATAAAAGACATGTATGTCTGTCATCAAAACAACTGCCTCTGTCTGTCATGTCTGCACACGCTTTGATCGCAAGATACGTGAACTCAACGGTATGTAGCCTTTAAAATCATGGTCCATTAATTCAAAAGCATTTTGAGGTTTAGTCTTTTGGCTGGACGCAGACATGTTTGAAGCCAGGAACAATAACATTTACAAACATGACAAGTGACATGTAGGCCACATACTGTGAGTAAATGCAGGTTACATTGAGCATAAAGTGGCAGGCGAAACAAAGTATCAAAACTGTTTATCAACAAAAAATATTAAAATCAAACTGTATTATATAATAATACAGTTAAGTACATAAATAACCTAAATACCTAACCCTAAAATTAAAAATTAAAAAATTTCTTCTAAATCTGTACTTTGCTCATATTTGGGTCTCTGAATCAATAACCATTGATTTAGACCATTGAGACCATTGAGTTTCATCCCAATCCAGCATCTTCTCTATACACAAAGAATGTTGTTACAGTGGGTCTCAAGACTATGTGGAGGTTATGGAGGACAAAATCCCTCAATGACCTGCTTAGCCATAATATTCCTATCAGACCTTCAGCTGATATCCTCTTATTTTAAATATTAACCTTGCAGCAGCTGCTGTTATCTCAGGACCTGTTGAGGAATGCGTTGGGAGTACGAGGTGTTAAAAGAAAAGAGATACAGCCGCGATGGGCGCTGACCTTGCCAGTATTTCCACAACAGAAATATAGCTACTCACTGGGATACACTTGATCTCATTTTCCTAACACTTTCTCCTATAATCCCCCACCCTGCGCTACTTCTCTGTACTGTCGGCTGATCTTTGAAGTACTGCTGCTGGGTGTTGTAGCCAGTCTAATCTTTCCATTGATTATTGACACAGGAGTCAACAATGGAATTCCCATTGTGTCCATCGACCTTTCTTGTTCATCACTTCTATGTTTATGATCATTACTTGTCAACAGTACTCAAGCTAGACAAATGTTTTAATTCTCATTTATATGAGTAAGCAATTAACAAAAGAATTGTGCTTGCCATAATGCAATCGTACATTTAGATTGGATGTGACATGTAATAAATTGTTGAAGACACACTTGGAGATTAATACATGTCTGTCTCTCTGGTTACGTTATGTATTTATCTTTTCTTTGGGTTGAAGTGACGTCAAAACTGACATTTCCTGTGACATTGTACCTAACAGCTCCAATTATAAATCATTATTATTAGCTTACCACGCTAAATCAGGGTATAAGATAAGAAGACAGTTTGGAGCACTGATATTATGTATGTGCCTGATAACGGATTTGTATGTCAGCTTTCAAGTTAATTAATACAAGCAGGAAAATGATTTTTTTTATTAGTCCATGATCTGTACAGCTCCCATAAATTTAAAAAAGAAGAAATCTAAAAAGGTCTGTCAAGATATGTTGCAATAACATAGTTCATAACGTTAAAATCAGCCATTACATTACAAATTTCATTCATGTCATTAATTGATTCAGTCAGTGTGGAAGAACTTCACTGGTCTGCATAAAACCAAGTCCTGAAAGCAGCTACATTTTGGTGTCTTTTTAAATGCAGATTTTGAGCAAAGAACTCATCACCAAACACTAATGACTTGTGCACAGGAGTCGTCATTTTGGGACAGGAAAAGGGGCTTTTGAAACAATTTTAAATTGCATTTCTGCATCTCTGTTGCAACAGTTTTGGAAGTACCTTTTTTCAGTTACAAATTGGCTGTACCCCTGTGTACAAACCATTGATGTAGAGTGATGGGTTTTTGGCTCAAAGACTGCATTTAAAGTCACACCAAATGTGTTCAGCTGGGTTCAGGACTTATCACAATATCACAATAAATGTGACATCATACACATCATTAGCTCAGGGACATTGACTTCTAGAAATCCCTTATCAGAAAGTGCCCTTTGTGCCGAGTAAACTCATGTACAACCCAAACGCGTGTTTTGTATTATATTCTAAGTATTGTTTTCTATATTCAACAGCGCCTCCCAATGAAGCCTTGCCTACACAGTTTTAGCAGGTGGTGTTAACTTTAACCCACTCATTACTGCCAGCTGACAGACTGGCCTTCTGCCAACCCATTAAGTCACTGCAAACGTGCAGCCGCCCATGTAGACACTTGGACTGAGCCTCATAAAAATGAATGCACCACAGAAAAGTTACTCATGCTTATTCATATGGCTAATAACATAACAGACCGTGTTTATAAGTGCATTTGATGTACAACCATGGCCAAAAGTTAAGTCCATTTGTACAATATGCCTGTGAAAACCCAGCTCAACTCAATTTGTTTTATTTAAAGTTATTTGCATGAAATCATCAAACAATGAAAAGAACATTCTGTGAAAATATAACATTGATACCTTTAGTATTAAGTCTAAGCACATTAAGATTAAAGTCATAGTGAAATTAATGCTTGAAATCAAATTTTGATGGTTGTTATATTATAAATGCGCTGTCAGAAAAAAACAAAAATCTATCACTGGTGTACTCTTTCATAAAATATATTTTTGTACCTAAAGAGTGCATATTAGTACCTCAAAGTTATAAATTTGTAGCAAATGTATATATGTGTCTTAATAGTACATATTAGAATCTTTTGAAAGGGGACTATCCCATTGAGTTTTTGTACCCTGCGTTTAGGGTTGGGTTGTGTGTCAGGGCAGGGGTATGCGGGGTGGTACTTCAAGGCATGTGAGCAGGTAACGTGAGACGACAGCAACCTCAATCATGCATTTCTGATTAGCTTGGATGACAATCTACTCTCCTTCCTTTTGCTCCCTGGCGTGGGGGAGTTCCAGCTGGAGGACTTTATGAATATGCGTCGGGGAAGCTGACGGGAGAGTGGGGTTTGGTCATCCAAATCCGATTAGATGCGGAGGGGTTGTCCTCACTCACCAAAGCTCCGTGCCTCAGCCAACGCAAAAAACAGACGCTGAAGGAAACGGCGTTCACCCTGCCTGTCCAGTCTTACGAGCCTGCCCCGCCCATCCAGGCCTACAAGCCTGCCCTGCTCGCCCAGGCTTACGAGCCTTCGCCACGACGCTCTCATGAGCCTGCGCCACGCCGCTCACCCGAGCCTGCGCCATGAAGCTCACCCGAACCAGCGCCACAACGCTCACCCGAGCCTGGGCCCCTAACCTTCGTTTCAGAGTTGGTGCCCCTATATTCCGTTTCAGAGGTAGTGTCCCTAGACTTCATTCCAGAGTGGATGCCCCTGGACTCCGTTCCCAAGCCTCCGCTGGCCTCCGAACCTCCCAAGTCTTCAGAGCCCGCTTCCGTGTCATCAGAGCCCGCTTCCGAGTCTTCAGAGCCCACCTCCGAGTTAGTTACCCTTGAGCCCGCCTCCGAGTTAGTTCCCCTTGAGCCCGCTTCCGAGCCAGTTCCCCTTGAGCCGGCTTCCAAACCAGTTCCCCTTGAGCCCGATCCCGAGCCAGTTCCCCTTGAGCCGGCTTCCAAACCAGTTCCCCTTAAGCCCGATCCCGAGCCAGTTCCCTCAGGGCCCGCTTCCGAGCCAGTTCCCTCAGGGCCCGCTCCCGAGCCAGTTCCCTCAGAGCCAGATCCGGAACCAGTCCCCGGAACCAGTCCCCAGGACCTGCCTCCGAATCAGTCCCCTCAGTCTCCTGGATACCCGAACCCCCCTCCCTGGTAGTTTGTTGGCACGAGGACGCGCCTCAGGGAGGGGGGTGTACTGTAACACTCCCGTTCTGCCCCTGTGTGGTTTGTGTTCTTGGACCTTAAATTTAAAAAAGACTTCATTACCCAACTTCACCTCCGCCATCTTGATTGGACTCTCACCTGTTGTTCGTTTGTATTCACACCTGTTCTGTGTTTGCACTTTTATTTAAGTTCTGTTCAGTGTCTGGTCTAGTTGTATTCTGTTTGTCTGTTAGCGCCCGTATTGGTGCATGTTATGTGGAATACCTGTTTTTGGAATACTTACCTGAATACCTGTTTTTGGAATACTTACCTGAATACCAGTTTTTTGAATCATTGTGACTGTGTGTGTGTCAATAAACCATAATTTAATCACTAACCTGTGGTGTGCTCTTCTGCCCGTGACCCGCTGTTGTGTTACAGTATGGAAAGCATAGCTTAACCAGCTTCCAAACACATCAGTTATTCATGATAAATAAATGATGCTGTGGATGAGATCTAAAATTTAGAACAATGGAACATCAAAGTCAGATGCCTTCAATGAGTATGCCAAATGAGATTCATTGCTAAGCTCCAGTGGGCTTTGCACAGTGACAATCACATCTATTATGTCACAAATATCAGTGTAGACCAGTTCCCATTCACAAACACAAAGCATGTCACACAGTCACCATCACACATCGAAACACACTGAACCATTGACAAAAGCTTTTCAGTGTTACTCTCTGTTGGAAGTTACTGGATTCAATCTGTGTTTATGACTGAGAAAAATAACATTCATCAGGTTTAGCGACAAAATTAGACCACCATCACACCATCACAATTAACAACCATCGCCAATGACGTCATACTGTTGTTTTCTGCAACCAGATTTATTTTACAAAATACATCTTACAAATACATTTACATTTGGTCATTTAGCAGTCAATTTCATCCAAAGTGAGTTACAAATTCAAAATGTATTAAGACAACAGTACTTTTACTGGTACTGAGTAGTTAGCAGAATAAAAAACTGTACTGTATTGAATGGAAAAGGAACAGAAAGGTATTGAAAAATATATATTGCTATGCTTTTTAATATTTATATAGTTTAATATATTTAAAATTATACTTATTTTAATATTTAAGTTAAATGTGAGTGTGAAAAAGTGGTGTGAGATTGAAATACTTCTAAAAGTTCAGAGAACCAAAGTGCCTATTGCTAATCTCTGATGCTGTATTTACGAAACATTAAGCTCACATGCCCTTACATGACAAAAAAATAATCATGCACATATAATGCAGTATGGACTGTGAAACCTATGCACTAATAATTCAACATGCTCAAATATAACAAAACAATGAAGCATCCCCATTAGATTCTCACAATCAAGCATTGTTGCTATGTGAACAATGATGCTGTTGTATGATGATTCTGAGCATGCTCAGATGACCAGAGCCAGCTCCCCCGCTGGTCAATCTGCGCTCGACTCACACGTACGCATGCGGGAAGGGGGGCACTGCGGAGAACGGGAAGAATCATTATTTTAGGGAATGAGCAAAGTAGGACTATCTATTACTTACAAATTATTTAATAAATAGCATTTAATATATTAAAGCATATAACAAATCTGTATACCTACTACTACTTAAGAAGGGATGGTGCTCATGTATCTCGGAAAACACAGCTTCCAAATGAAAAGATCATCCTACCAGATGAGCATGCAGTCATCCATGGCTGATCCTAGCTGGCAAGGAAGAACTAATCCTTGTCAAAACCAGGAAGACCCCTAAAGGCACCGTGAGAAAGATGTGGGTGGCTGGTAACACTCCTTACGTAGGCAGAGCATATATTTGATAAAACACTATCACTACTGTCAAAATAATTAACTTCAATGTTTGACTTACATTAAACAGTAAATTATTGTAAATATATCTAAATAGATATTATAAATCTAAATAGATATTTCTGTAAAAAAAATGAAAAACTATCATTTAAAACTACAGTTAGAGGAGTTAATGAATAACTTGTTTCTTAATATTGTAATATTATATCATATATATTTTGTTTTATCATACAAATATGACTTATAATAAATATGTATCAAAATACTGTTGAGTTTGATTAAATATGATCTTAGTCCTAATTATCAACTTGACACCAGCTGAGACAAAAACTATCATTTAAAACTACAGTTAGAGGAGTTAATGAATAACTTGTTTCTTAATATTGTAATATTTTATCATATATATTTTGTTTTATCATACAAATATGACTTATAATAAATATGTATCAAAATACTGTTGAGTTTGATTAAATATGATCTTAGTCCTAATTATCAACTTGACACCAGCAATTGGCTAGTTTGGTGTTTACTGCCATCTAGCGGTCACTTTATGTTTTGAATTCTTTTAAAATATGTGATGATCCACCACTTAAGCAGAGTAGTGTGAATCTAATTCTTGGTGGTGTTGTTTTTTACTTCAAACTGTCTCGAGATTGTGTATAATGGGGCAGATATCATATACTGTATCAATGCCAGATGCTTTGATTGTCTGCCCTAGCCAAACTTCTGCTGTAAATATTATGTATCTATATTCAAATAGTTTCTCCTATAAATAATTTGGTATGCAAAAAAACAACAACAACTAAACACTGTAATCCTTCATGCCCAACATTGGCTTAACTATCTGCGTTTTGTTTGTCTGAGAAGTGGAGGTAGGGGGAGTGCTCAGGAAAACTGCTTAAAACCCAGTCATCAGTTTTGTAATTAGTTTTGACAATGCTTTGAAGCCTTAACCCAAAAACATCTTGAAAATAAGAATGTCATGTTGTACCTCTCATGATTTGATGTACTGATGCTTTGATGCGCTTAATAACTTTGATTGAACAAATCACTCTCATTTAATAATGATAAAGTTATAGCATGGAACTCTAAGACCTAGACCTAAATTGCATTAAAATTACTTATTTACCTTCAGGTAATAAAAGTTAAGGACGAGACCTTAAACATGCAAGCCACTGTTTATTAAATGATTACAGATAATACTTTTCATGACAAAAACTTGGCTTCACCCTGATAAGTCCATTAGCTTAAATAATAATAATATAGTTGAAATAATTTGATTCATTATTCTGTATCCCTAGAGTTGCTGCAATTCACCAGGGTACAGTCTGTATTACTAAGACTTCCCTTTGAACTGCTTGTCCTGTACAATTTACTGAAGTCATAGCCACTTAAGATTTTGCATGTATTACTTATTGAAACATGGAAAAAACTGGTGTAGTTTATTGAAATTTGCAATACTGTTCTAGGAACAAGTAATGCGTATATGGCATTTGTGTATGGTGTTAGCTTAGATAATAGCTCTGTATTCAAATTATTTTTATATAGAAAAATTATGGCATGCTAGTGTGATTTAGGTCCTGTGGTGTTTCTTATATGCTATACATGACAGTATTATGATTTGCCACAATTTTATTTTTGTTCTGATAATGTGTAATATGCATAACAAATGTGTTTTAAAATGTATTTAAAGTGCATTTTATTTTTATAATTTGATAATATTTCATAATTATATACTGTATATTGCTGTTAATTAATGGCAAAACCAACCACTAAAAAGACACCATGAACATGATTAATAATTGTTATTTATTTTGTTCATTTATTACTTTAACTTCAAGCAAAACGAATTTCAAGCAACAATGTCATTTTAATATTCCTCAGCAGTGCTGTAAAATGTCATCTTTGAATTATAAGGTTCTTTCTGACATTTTGGTCAAAATTATATTATTCACATATTCTTATTTTGTGAAAACGTATTTACATTAGGCCATGTTTGTTTTTTAAATGTGTACATTTTGTGGAACAAAAAGGTTCTATCTACAAAATCGAATTATAATTTGGTTATACAAGGTTCTATCTGCAAGCCACTTTAAATGCACTCAAGAGGACCAATCAGGATAAGCCTTCTTTGACATGTGGCCGGTGTTGTGAAATGTTCGGTGTCTGACATTTTCGGGGAATTTGGGCAGAGCATATATGAATATTCATGACTTTCCTGTTTCCTTTTAATGTGCCACCAATGCGCTTTAAACTGAAACAGGAAACTCATTAATATTCATATATGCTCCACCCAAGGTCACCAAAAATCTCAGGCAGCGAATATTTCACAACACTGGACTCCTCAGTGACAGTGAGAAATGTCTAAGGAAACAGTGCTATGCAAAACAATGTTTAAAAGAAAACTCAAGGTTAACTGTTTCATTGATACTCTTGTCAAGGAGAGCAGCTCAAACTACAGTATTGTTTTGTTTTGCTGTAGGTCTTGTTGAGGAGATTATTTTGTAATATTTATAGACTAGCCAGCAGCTAAGGTCACTGTCTTTTCACGTTTTCACAAGAGATTTGTTTCTCATATTACTTTTGCTATATAAAAGGTAAAAACTTTGAAGTTTAATATCTCAAAACTACTCAGATAGAACCTTATAATTCCAAGGTGAGGAAATGTCAACATTAAAAAACATTAAGTGACAATGAGTGAGCTGCACAATTATTAAGAATTACTAGGTCCACAGTTGAAGTAATGTCCAGGAAGGCTTATCAATCCAACCTTCAAATAAACCCTTCCTTTTCTTTTATGTATAAAAGACTGCATCAAGGAATTTCAATAAGGATTTGTCATGGCAAAAATGTATGACACAGATATCTGAAGTCCAATGCTTGTGAAGTCCCACCTTCCAAATATCACTAAACCAAAGATCATCCCAGCTAGGGTTACTATTGTTCCTACCCATGAGGACGATTTCCCTGCTATAGCTGCAGCGCCCCCCATGGACACACCTGCTGCTCCAACCACCCCCAGCAAAGCCCCAGCTGTACCACCAGCTCCTAGGATCAGCGATGACGCTTCGACTATCGACAGAATGAGCACCGCTAATACAGACGCCCCCACTATTGCTTTTGTTTCTAGCTCTCGGGCCAATGGACCACCAACTGTGGCCCCTAAACCGACCTGACAAACTTTTGTCACAAAGAACCCAGCAGATATTGCCTCTACAGAGGACATGTGGGTCATACGGATGCTGATGTTCTCTTTGCTTATTGCTTGTCCTGCCTTGAGCATTTTTACGGACATCCCTGCCACCTCCTGTCCGGCATGGACTGTCAACACAGCAATAGCAAACGTGGCAAACATTGTCATGCAGCCTATAAACATCCAAAAGTTCAAATGTCGTGACCTCATTAGCCCAAAGCACAAGCACAAAACCAGGACTATCAGGATAACAAAAACAAATCTGTAATTTCCAAAGCCAAAAATGCCAAAACCAGCTGTCACAGAGGCAGTCACTGTCATCGGAATGCTAGCAAATGCCCAAAACTCCATGTTTTTGGCTATAACTTTACGTAGGTGCCGTCGAGAGGTCCTCTGCTTCATTCCCACCTCAAGAGCCTTCTTGTATTGTTTCTCTATTTCATCTCTTTCCTTTTGTTGGGCCTCCCAATTAGATCTGTCTTCAACCCTTTCCCCTTGAGTTTTATTCATCTCAAGGATGATAATCCTTTGTTCAATTTCCACTGCCACTCGCTGTCTTTGCTGTTCCTTCAAAGCATCTAATCTCACTTGTTCGGTGTCACTAGCCTCATTGCTGTCTTCCAAACTTCTGCAGCAATCCCATTTCCTGCATGTAAACCGCACAACAGTGTGCATTAACAGTTTAAACACTGTAAAAATCCCCAGCGCCCAGAGCAGATTGACCACACCATAGCTCACAAGTTGTTCAATAATGGCTCCCATTGCCGCACCGCTTGATGTCATTGCCAGGGCGCCAACAAGCCCAACTACGGCCCATACCTCACTCTTTACCACTCTTAACAGCAACAAGCCCACTGAAGCAGCCATAGTGACCCCCGACACGACCGATGTCATTGATGTGGTGAGTGCAGTAGCTCCTAGAATAGTTCCCAATCCCAGAGCCCCAACAGCCTTCATGCCATCTGTGATAGGTTTTATTAGGGTTCCTGAAATGACTTCAGTCATAGCTTGATTCACAGGAACTTCTGTGGCTCCCAGCATACCTCCAGCCACTGCTCCAAGGACAAAGTTAACAGCAGACTCCATCACTGGGTTCCTGGTCTCTGACAAAAAGCAGGAAATATTTGTTAAAGTGTGTCTCAATAGCTATAACTATTAAGGCATTAACAAACAACAGGGAATGGAATGTTACAGCAAGAAATGATAAAAATGATGAAAACCACTAGTTTTTTTGTTGTAAGGAGTCTTGTATAATTAAGTCATGCTCATGTTTTCTTTCATTTTCACAGGTTTATATTTTAAAACATAATAAAGTGGCTAATGCTTTGTTGATCTTAAAGGTAGTATAGCTAAAAGTAGAGAGCTGCACTGGTAACCACATGGTTGTAGATTCTGACCCTATAAAGAGAAATACATGTACGCTTTATTCTTGAATATATAGTTGGATATATACACGATATTGTGGAAGTATATGATATGTATACCTATACTGTATCATCTAAATGACAAATTAGTTTCATTAAACAAAACTGTTCCTTCATCTTATTTGCCAGAGGGCAGTGAATGGATTGAAACACGTCTAGCCAGTTAATCCAGATTGTGATGATGTGTATAATGTGTCCACATGCAGGCAGTTGTTACAGGATGAATATGACAACATACTGTTTAACTTTAAGGTTTGATTACATTCAGGTTGTTTTAAGAATAATATAATAACTAAATTTAATTTAAATAAAATTATATGATATACCATTTACATGCTAAAAAGGATAATGGATAAAGGCCATAAAGGCTACAACCAAATTAATATTTTAATCTTACTTTTGTCTTAGTTTCCACCTACACTTTTTTAATAAGTAAACAACCAATACTACAGATACTGTAACATTGCATCTGAAATATATAACTATTTCATTATTTACTTTCATAGCAGTCATTAATCTCTTAGTTTTATGAATATTTTATCATAGATTTTGACTTACTCTGTTGTGATGACACCATGGTGACCCAGGCAAACACAGATAAAGTCCTTGTGCTTATGTGTGAAGAACTCACTCGTCAATGCACATGCATGGCTGAGACAACAACTCTCTTCCTGCATGTGTGTGTGCGTGCGTGTGTGTGTGTCATGCGCACCTGCACCAGACTCTCTTATTTCTCCACCCCCATTGAGCCCATTTTTATAATCTCAATTTTACACAAAGAAGGCACATTCTTCATTTAGTCTGATATCTGTTCATTTACACCTCTTAGCATAGTTTAAAAGGCTCTTATAGACTTGATAGCAACTTTATAGCAAAAGAAAGTTTATTTCATGCCACACGTGGATGCCTTTAAAAGCAGCAAACATTTTTCAGCTTTGTGAAACAATATGCTGTAGCTTCGACCTTATCACTGTGTCATGTCAATGTCACACAGATGATACAAACCACAGATCTGGCACCTCAAGAACTCTTTAAATTAATTTTTGCATATAAGTCCCATTCTGCCTACCAAATAACCTGCTTTCTTCTTTTTTTAAAGGCGTCACACTGCAACTGCTCTGCTTAACTGTGTGGTGTGTCATTCAACATATTAAATAATTATGCATAAATCATGTGTTATGTAATCCAGGGCTTTTTGATTGGTTTGTTGTAAGTTGGGCGTTGCTAACAAATTGGAGGCGGATGGAGGCAGACATGGGGCCTGGAGGAGAGGGCTAAAAATGCCTGGCCATTGGACAGTCAGTATAGTTCTACCCCTTTTCTACCCCAGCTGCATGCAAGTCATACATCACCAAGTACATGAAAAGCGTCAGATGCAGTGGTGTAAAGCATGCCGCCACTGGACTCTGGAGCAGTGGAGACGCGTTCTCTGGAGTGACGAATCCCGCTTCTCCATCTGGCAATCTGATGGACGAGTCTGGGTTTGGCCGTTGCCAGAAGAACGGTACATGTCTGCATTGTGCCAACTGTGACATTTTTTTTAATATTTTTTTTATATTATGAGACAGTTAAGTGCTCATGGAAGAGGTGGGTCTTCAGCTGTTTTTTGAATTGTGAAATTGATCCACCAGTCCTGATGAAAACAGGAAGATCATTCCACCAGCCGGGAACGGAGAAAGAAAATGTCTCTCTGTGAAGGAACAATGCCTCTCTGTGAAGGAACAATGCCTCTCTGTGAAGGAACAATGAGGCGCCGCTCGTTTTCAGGCCGCAGACTTCTGGAGGGGATGTAGGTCTGTAAGAGAGAGTTGAGGTAGATGGGTGCTGTGTTAGTGGCTGTTCTGTAGGCAAGCACCAGTGCCTTGAACTTAATGCGTGCCGCTATGGGGAGCCAGTGCAGAGAGATGAGCAGAGGTGTGACATGTGTTTATGGTGTTGGGTTGTTTTTCAGGAGCTGGGCTTGGCCCCTTAGTTCCAGTGAAAGGAACTCTGAAAGCGTTTATTTTCTTAAGTGCAAGATTGAGTTAGAAACCTATAAAATTGTGTTAAATGAAAGTGATTTGTTCATGTAAAGTGAACAGCATCAAAAACTCATTTGCTGAGACCGAACACATTTACATGTCATGCCCACTAACATGCTAAACCACGAGCACCACTCTTCTGCAAAATGGTAACTTTGAAACACGGAAAAACACTTCACACACACACACACACACATTAAAATAAATACATATCAACAAGTATATACAGCCATACTTCTCATTGCTGTATACATCCCCCCAGTTCCAACAACAACAACAGGAGTGAGGCATTATAAACTGTACCAGCACATCAGCGAGCAGCAGACAGCCCACCCAGATGCGCTGAGTCAGGCTGTTGTTCCCACATGCTTCAAAGTCACCATCAACATTATCATCATCATCATCATCATTATCATCCCAGTCCCAAAGAAGTCATCTTCATCCTGCTTCAACGACTACCGTCCAGTCGCACTCACTCCTATTCTCATGAAGTGCTTTGAACGGCTGGTCATGCACAACATCAAGTCTGTCCTCCCCCCCTCTGGACCCCTTCCAGTTTGCATATCGGTCCAAGCCCTCGACTGATGATGCCATCGCCACTACTCTTCATGCTGCACTAACTCATCTGGACAAAAAAGACTCTTACGTCAGAATGCTGTTCATAGACTTCAGTTCAGCATTCAACACAATCATCCCTAAACAGCTCACTCACAAACTGTTCCAGCTGGGTCTCTAACACTTCGCTGTGCATCTGGCTGTTGGACTTTCTGACTGGGAGACCTCAGGCAGTACGGGTCGGCAGTAACACATCCAGCACTATCACCCTGAACACGGGGGCCCCCCAAGGATGTGTACTTAGCCCCCTCCTCTACACCCTGCTTACCCACGACTGTGCACCATCACACGACTCCAACCTCTTCATCAAGTTTGCGGACGACACGACTGTAGTGGGTCTCATTAGCAATAGAGATGAGACAAACTACAGGAGTGAGGTGAACCACTTGGCCAGGTGGTGCAGTGACAACAATCTCTCTCTAAACGTGGAGAAGATGTAAGACGTTGTTGTCGACTTCAGGAGAGCGCACACTCAGCATGCTCCTCTGACTGTCAACAGTGCATACGTAGAGAGAGTGAGCAGCACCAAGTTCCTGGGTGTGCACATCACTGAGGACCTCTCCTGGACTAACAACACTGCAGCACTGGCAAAGAAAGCACAACAGCGTCTTTACTTTCTCCGCAAACTGAAAAGAGCCAGAGCCCCAACCCCCATCATGTGCACCTTCTACAGAGGCACCATCGAGAGCATCCTGACCAGCTGCATCACTGTGTGGTATGGCGCCTGCAACGCGTCCTGCCGCAAGACCCTCAAACGCATAGTGAGAGCAGCTGAACAGATGGTTGGTGTCTCTCTCCTCTCCCTCCAGGACATTTTTGGTACCCGTCTCACCCGCAAAGCCCTCTGCATTGCAGGTGATCCCACCCACCCATCACACATCTTATTCAGACTGCTGCCATCAGGGAGGAGGCTTCGGAGTCTCCAGGCCAGGACCAGCAGACTGAAGGAGAGCTTCATACACCAGGCAGTCAGGAAGCTAACTCGCTTCCGACCCTGCTTTCCCTCCCCTCCCCTCCCCTCCCCTCCCTTGCCACACACCTCTGAATTCTGAACCCATCCATCCCTTCCCACATCATACTCTGTCCCGCACTTGTCACTTTACGGAACATTGGACTGCTCAACCCCTCTTCAGAAGTGGTCTGAGCCTCCTCAACTAATTACCTCTAAATCAGTTAAACAAGCTGTTGTTTATTTCATCTGCACTGTTTGATTATTTCATCTGCACTGTTGTGTATTTAATCTACACTGTTGTTTATTTAATCTACACTATTGTTTATTTAATCTGCACTGCTGTTTATTTAATCTACACTGTTGTTTATTTATTCTGCACTGCTGTGTTTCATCTGCACTGTTGTTTATTTCATCTACACTGTTGTTTATTTAATCTACACTGTTGTTTATTTAATCTGCACTGCTGTTTATTGAATCTGCACTGCTGTTTATTTTATCTGCACTGCTGTTTATTTCGTCTGCACTGTTGATTATTTTTACTGGTTTGCACATTTATCTTGGTTACATATCTCTTGCTTGTAAAGTTGTTTTGTCTATATATATAGATTTTGTATTTATCTGTAATTTGATATATTTTTTGATATATGTTTATTCTATGTTATCTGTATGCACCTAGGGTCTGAGAGTAACGCAATTTCAATCCTCCATTTGTATGTACTGTACATGTGGCAGAATTGACAATAAAGCTGACTTTGAATTTGACTTGAATAATAAATATTAGTCTCTCATTACTTAAAACGCATAAAAATGTTTAATGTAAAAAGTAACTTTGCTAACACATGCAAAGCACGCTGGGAATTACATTTCATGTTGTCACAGTTGTGTTGTGTTCTGTTTGCTTTTTTTTCTTTGTTCCCATTTGCCTGTGTTTCCTCATTTGTTCCCATTTAATCGTTTTAGCGTTGAGAAATGCTAAAAGTCATGGTGTAGGACAGAGTCATGGTGTAGGACAGTGTGTCAGACTCTGGTTCCATAACCGCGCTGATCGTTGGTGTGAGTCCCACTAAAGGTGGGTTTGGGTAGGACTGGCTGCACTATTTTATTGTTTATGACTTTTTACCCTCCTTTCTGTATTAGTCAAAGTCAAAGTCAGCTTTATTGTCAATTCTGCCACAAGTACAGTACATACAAATGGAGGATTGAAATTGCGTTACTCTCAGACCCCAGGTGCTTACAGATAACATAGAATAAACATATATCAAAAAATATATCAAAAATACAGATAAATACAGTTCTATATATACACAATACAACTTTACAAGCAGGGAAGTATAACAAGATAAATGTGCAAACCAGTGAAATGAACAACAAACCAGTGAAATGAACAACAGTGCAGATGAGATAAACACAGTGCAGATGAGATAAACACAGTGCAGATGAGATAAACAACAGTGCAGATGAGATAAACAACAGTGCAGATTAGATAAACACCGTGCAGATGAGATAAACACTGTGCAGATGAGATAAACAACAGTGCAGATGAGATAAACAACAGTGCAGATGAGATAAACAACAGTGCAGATGAGATAAACAACAGTGCAGATTAGATAAACACCGTGCAGGTGAGATAACAACAGTGCAATTGAAATAAACAACAGTGCAAATTGAAATAAACAACAGCGTAGATGTGATGTAGTGCAAGATGCAGAGCTTATCGGTCTGGTAAAGTGTCAAAGATAGCAGGCTTTGATTGTTGACTAAGAGGTAGTTGAAGAGGCTCGGACCTACTGAAGAGGTAGTGAGCAGTACAGTGTTCCGTAAGTGACAAGTGCGGGACAGAGTTTGATGTGGGAAGGGGTGAATATGGTTCAGTGGATATGGTTCAGTGATCAGAGGTGTGTTTGGCAAGGGAGGGGAGGGTAGGGAAGGCATGGTCGGATGGGAGTTTAGCTTCCTGACTGCCTGGTGGATGAAGCTCTCCTTCAGTCTACTGGTCCTGGCCTGGAGACTCCGCAGTCTCCTCCCTGATGGCAGCAGACTGATGAAGCTGTGTGATGGATGGGTGGGATCACCTGCAATGCAGAGGGCTCTGCAGGTGAGACGGGTTCCATAAATGCGTGTATTTATTAAGGGCTTTATTTATAAACTTTATTAATTATACAGCATACCTCGTTCTTCATAGAAACCTTCTGTAACCAAAAATCCACTTAATGTAGCGTCTTCACGTACAGGATCCTCCATAAAAGCACATGTGACCTTTTAGTCACTCGATCAGATGATCTCTGTAAGACTTAAAATGTGTGCAATGAATGTATGTATTTATCTAATGAATAAGAAACAGAACTTGTGTTTTAAAAGGGGGAGGAGATTGTGTTGTGTTGAGAAACAGACTGGGGTTTGAACTTTGAACTAGGAATTTCAAAACGCCAAAGAACTTGAAGAATGGCACACCCATGACAGTCTTTGCCTGGAAGATAAAAGGAAGATGGCATCGCCCATTGACTTACGTTTTTGGGCTGATAAACCTGACAGACATTTCCCGGCTCACTGTAGTTTGCGGCAAAACGTTGTGGCATGGGGTGACATCCTTTTCTGACGGTCTCTCGACGTTGTGTTAAGAGACATATTGGGGTCCTCTACAACATGCCATGGCGCTGAAGCTGAGTCGCGTCACGAGCTACAGCGGAACGACACTGACTGGCCTAGCTAGACACAGTGAGCACTACTGAGAAGACATAACCTTCCAGTGGGTTCTGTGGTTAGTAGCATATTATAAGAGGCTTGTACCGATGGCCATACAGGTGGTGGCATTCTTCTCTAAGGCTAGATACCCGCCCAACACCGTAGGGGAACACTGGGAAGTGCTACTTTCCCCAGGAGGTAACGTGGAGATATCCCATGGTCTCACCAGGGGGAGAACTGCATGAAGCATAATTTGCCAGCCCCTAGTCTGAGGGGGGGGAGCAAGACCACAGTGGACAGGTCCATCAGGGGGAAGTCACAGGTAACCCAGCCGGGGAATCGAGAATGACGTGTACAGCACACGGGACGACACCGGAGGGGGGAATTACTGCGTATGGAGCATTAGCCAAAGTGTAGGGGTACACCTGAGAAGTGATGATACCGGGCTTGGTATCGCAGAACGCTCTGCCTGGACTTCTTACCAGGAGTGCTAGTGATAGATGGAGATGCCTGTGCTTTGCCCCATTGGTGGGTGAAAGCTAAGAGGCCCAATTAGCATACTGACTCACCTAAGAAGGGGAAAAGGTGCTTTCACAGGCATACGCCCAACCAGCCACCAGTCTCCCATGCTGGTACCGTGTAAGACACGAGCTGACACTAACTTCACTTGGAGACTGAGAGTCTCACAAAGGTATTGGGTGTAGCCCAAACCGCAGCTCTGCCGATGTCTGCTAGAGAGGCGGCCCTGCCAGTGCCCATGAGGAGGCCTGGCCTTGGGTTCTCACCGTGCCCCTCTACTGCAAAAGAGCCCTTTCGTCAGGGGAATTGGCCAGGGGGGAGGTGGTGCTGTCGGAGACATAGCTCTACATGCTAAGTCTGGTTGGACCAGAGAGGCGCAACGATGGCACTCGACTTCCCTCTGGCCTTGCACAAGCCATGCAACGAGGTTCACTGGGGGGGAACATCCGCTTGTCTCATGGCCAGCTGTGGGCTACGGCACGTCGAAACATATTGGGCATTTCTGGGGAGGCAACAGGATGACCTGGTCTATACGGCACGTCCCCAACGGGCTGAACTGCACGTGAATGGAGCCGCCACTCCAAACAACGGCTGTACGTTCAGGCCGCTCGGGCGTGGGTGGCCTGCAGGGATGTTCACGACCTGCTGACTCCAAGGGGAGAAGAGTTGGTGGGCAAATTGCTACATCTGCGTGAGCATGCACCACCATGGTGATAAGTGCAGTGGTGCTATCCGACCGGACCAGCATGTGATTGTCCTGAATGAGAGGCGAACCTTCTCGATTCTTATTAATTGCGGATGGGTCGTGAGAGGATAAGATCGGTTATTTATTATGCCAAAATTTACTACATTCTCTAAAATAGGAGCATGTCTTAAATGCATTCTCATCAGTGTAAGAAAAATGATGAAGTCGAAGAAAATCTCAATGAAGAAGTTTATATGTTGCCGTCACAAAACACTTGAAGTACTTTGGGTTCAGCTGAGTCAGAATGAACCCAGAACAGTATCAACAGTGACACTTTATACTATTCCTTCAAACCAACTTTCTCACATATCATGTAAATGAAGTGAATGAAATGTAAATCAAGGATAACAATAGAAGGGATCAATTTCTGTTCCTGGGTTATCACTGTTCTTAGGTGTTCGTAGCCAAATGGTTGGGTGATGTTCTGTCTTTCCTGTATGTTAATTAATGTATTTTGCCTATTTGATCTATGCTGGTTCTTGAAGTTTCCCCACCGCTTCCATGCCAATGTAATTTGCTTAAAGGTGTTAAGCCCATATGGCTGCTATATTGATAAGATTACCTCTATGATAATTAAGCCTTTCTGTGGATGAGCTTGTTCAATATTTTGGAGTGAAATCTGTTTAGAGGCTCTCTGTAAATTCTTACAGTCCCCCCTTTGATGCTCTTGGCCCAAAAGAAGCATCATATCTAATCCCTTGACACAGATTACACCTCCCTTATCGGGCAGGTGCCCAGTGGCGGTGAAGCCCTGCCTTAGGTTGTTCCCCTCTGGCCACTGGAGAATCTTACCCGTCATTGGGTCATCACCTCATGCACGCTGGTTACTGCTCCATCCAATCAGTTACTTAGCATAAAGGTCTGGAAGAGAGGCATTCAAGAACCAACCAAATCAGTAAGAACATCTAAAATCAATAAAATTCAAAAACAAGACAGTTCAAGCATAACCAAAAAGTAGTGTGTGTGTGTGTGTGTGGAGGTGTGTGCCATGTGCGTGTGGGGGGGGGGGGGGGTGCCATGTGCAATGTGTCTTTGTGCTCTTTCTCTGTAGGCACATCATTTGTCCATGTGTTTTCTCCATGTACAGAGAAATTGTTGTCCAAGTTTTCCTTTCTTAAAATCTTATCTGCATATGATTCTCAGTTTAGTCATCTTTTCTTCTGTTTGTCTCTACAAAAACATTGGCAAAAGTTCATTTATTTCTTTTCTCATGTTGTAGAATCTTTGATCTGGTGGGTCTCTGGATGCCTGAATATTTGGTTTTTTGCTCTGTAGAAAGTTTCCATGCTCCACTGGTTATTCAGACTTAATTGTCTTCTCCTTGAGTAGGTTCTTTGGACTGTGTTGTCATCTCCCGGAGTAGGATCTTCAGACATCTCTATAAGAGTCTTCATCCCAGTGAAACATCTTAATGCTCTTATCTGAAATGAGAACTAAAAGAAGAGGTTGCCCACCCTTTCCCCTACAAGAATCTTAAACATTAAAAAAAATTAATACTTACAACATTCATCACAAGCAATCAAACCTCACTAATGTAATTTAACAAATCAAGGTCCTTAATAATTTATAATTTTTTTATTCTAAACAATCAACCCCCTGTGATGATATAAACACACTTTATATGTTGATAAATTCATGAAATCAAAAACTGAGCTACTGTCACGGGGCTGGTGAGTGCACAGGCAGGTGAGGACGCCACAAGGGATGATGGATGGTAGATTTATTGCCACAAACACAAAACAGGTGAAAGAGAAAAGTGATTCAAACAATCAGGTCTTCAAGTAAATATTTCATATTCAGGTAAACAGGTAAATCTTCAAACAATCAGGTCTTCAGGTAAATATTCCATATTCAGGTAAACAGGTAAATCTTCAAACAATCAGGTCTTCAGGTAAGTATTCCATATTCAGGTAAACAGGTAAATCTTCAAACAATCAGGTCTTCAGGTAAATATTCCATATTCAGGTAAACAGGTAAATCTTCAAACAATCAGGTCTTCAGGTAAGTATTCCATATTCAGGTAAACAGGTAAATCTTCAAACAATCAGGTCTTCAGGTAAATATTCCATATTCAGGTAAACAGGTAAATCTTCAAACAATCAGGTCTTCAGGTAAGTATTCCATATTCAGGTAAACAGGTAAATCTTCAAACAATCAGGTCTTCAGGTAAATATTCCATATTCAGGTAAACAGGTAAATCTTCAAACAATCAGGTCTTCAGGTAAATATTTCATATTCAGGTAAACAGGTAAATCTTCAAACAATCAGGTCTTCAGGTAAGTATAGAAAAGTTCAGACATAATAACGAGAAAATAACAACTAGACCCGACACCGAACAGAACTCAAATGGAACTTAGTTCTGGAAAGACGGATAATTCAGGGCAGACAGGTAATTCTGGGCAAACGGAAAATTCAGGGCAGAGAGGTGATCTTGGGCAACCGGATAATTCTGGGCAGACAGGTATTTCTGGGCAAACAGATAATTCAGGGCAGACAGGTGTCTCTGGGCAAACAGGCAGTTCAGGGCAGACAGATAATTCAGGGCAAACGGATAATTCTGGGCAAACGGATAATTCAGGGCAGACAGGTGACTCGGGGCAGACAGGTGACTCGGGGCAAACAGATAATTCAGGGCAGACAGGTAACTCTGTGCAAACAGATAATTCAGGACAGACAGGTGTCTCTGGCCAACCAGGCAGTTCAGGGCAGACAGATAATTCAGGGCAGACAGGTAATTCAGGGCAGACAGGTGACTCGGGGCAGACAGATAATTCAGGGCAGACAGGTGTCTCTGGGCAAACAGGCCGTTCAGGGCAGACAGGTAGTTCTGGGCAAACAGATAATTCAGGGCAGACAGGTAACTCCGGGCTAACAGGCATTTCAGTGCAGACAGGTAACTCCGGGCTAACAGGCATTTCAGTGCAGACAGGTAACTCTGGGCAAAAAGATAATTCAGGGCAGACAGGTAACTTAAATACACATACGAACACATGGCAAACACAAAACAGGTGCACACACAGATGAGACACAGGTGAGAGTAAAATAAAAATGGCCGGGTGAAGGTGCAGTGAATGCTGGGAAATGGAGTCCAGAAACAAAACTGAAAACAGGGACAGAACGGGAGTGTTACAGCTACAGTCATGTTCTGCAAGAAGTCTTGCAAAGTGTTAACGACTTCTTCCCCCTTTCCTTTCAATACTGCCAATTGGATTTCCAAACTGCTTACTTTCTTAAGCAGATCCTGATAACCCATCTTTCTTTTGTGTGTGGAGTGACACCTTCTTGCCTTGTGTCCCTTCTTTCCACATGCAAAACAACTCCTTTTGTTTAAACAATGTCTTGCTTATGTGTCCATACTCTCCACATACATAGCAGACAAAGCCTTGGGGCCTTTCACTCTCTGGACAGTGTCTTGAAATGTTTCCGCTATTTCCACACGAATAGCACACTGGGGTGTTGTCAGTATTATAAGGAGGTGGCCTTTATTTCTTCAGGTGATCTTGCGGCCTCTATTATGGTGTTTTTTAACACCTATGGCTGACACAGATGATATTTCTTTGAATAAGCAGCATTATTGTTGTAAAATTGTGTCATTTTGTCCATAATGTCAATATAGTCAGAGAGATGTGTTCCAAGCATTGTTATAGCAAAACGGGTGGCTGGGTCACATTTGCTAATCAGGGCAGATTTAAACTGACATCGTCCTCATTTACCTCAGGATCACCACTGAAGGTTTGGAATGCCTCTAGCAATCGTTTTGCAAATGACACTGGATGTTACTCTTTTTTCATAGTTGTTTCGGCTATTCTGTCCCAGTTAACTGACCTCTCACCTAAGACTGCAAGAAATGCCTGTTTCCTTTCATTTTTATTGGCAGTTCTGGTTTTGACTTTATGAGGCAACGCTCTAGAGAAAGTATCTGGTAAGCACATCGTTAGTATCACGCAAGCATCACCATCTGTACACTTATACACCTCTGCATATTGTTCCAGGTTTTGTAGAAATTCTAATGCATCCTGTTTGGAGGGATCAAATTTGCCAATATTTCTCAATACAGCATCCAGCTCATTGGCATTGAATCCTCTGATCATAGTAGAGGTCATAAGTCTCTCTCCTTCTTCACTAGCACACATTGTAGTAGTGGAGTGGATCGCAGCCGTGGGAAATTTAACTGTGCAGTTTGAATATTGATCACTTTTAAGTGATTGTGAATCTCCCTCATTTCCAGTTTCTGTCCTTCTTGGTTGTATTGGTGCAACTGGGAACCTTAGAGAGTGATCAGAAGAATTATCTATGTTCTCAAGGTCTGTCCTGCAGTTCTGCCTATCTGGGTTTAGGTAACTGGGAGCCGACTGACTCTGCAATTCTCTGTCCTAATTTTAATATCTCGTTCTTCAGAAAAGTCTCATCTGCCTGATAGCTTTCACACATATCATGTAAATGAAGTGAATGAAATGTAAATCAAGGAAAGGAGAAAAGAGAATTAAAAATGAAACAAAAGGAAGTAAAAAAGAAAGAAAAGTACAGTGTGGGAGCGATTTAACGAAGTGGTTAACAGGGATGGATCAAGTGCTGGATATGTAATATGCAATGGCTGTGAAGTGCTGTATGTATATAGCAGCCACAAGACTGGTACCTCGAATATGGTTCATCATGTGTGTGCTAAACTGAAAGGGCAGTTAAGTTTTTACATCCGTTGGGACAGCAAAAAAATACCACTGGAAGTTAAATCTAATCTCGTGGATGCATGCGTGGACCTGTGCTGCTTAGATATACGCCCCTTTGATGTTGTTTCTGGCAAAGGATTCCTCCAAGTGGCCCAAACACTAATAAATATCGGAGCCAAGTACGGTGCAGTTGACGCTGGTGATATCATACCCCATCGCCAAACGGTTTGTGTCAGGGCAAAGCAACGGGCTGCTGCAGGTAAAGAAACACTTTCAGAGGTCATCCAAAAAGTTTTAGAATACAGTGGGATTGCCGTTACCACAGATATGTGGACAGACGAATTTAACAAGAGAACATATACTGACCTTACATGTCACTACATGAACGAAAAATGGCACCTGGAAGGTCACATTTTGGGAAAAGTGGAATTTAATAGTCATCTAAAAAAAAACAGGCGAAAATATCCATGATCAAATATCCACCGTGTTAATGAGTTATGAAATACCAGCAGCCAGTGTCGGCTGCAGTGATGTAAAGCATGCTGCCACTGGACTCGTTCTCTGGAGTGACGAATCCCACTTCTCCATCTGGCAATCTAACGGACAAATCTGGGTTTGGCCATTGCCAGAAGAACGGTACATGTGTGCATTGTGCCAACTGAAGTTTGGTGAAGGGGGGATTATGGTGTTGGGTTGTTTTTCAGGAGCTGGGCTTGGCCCCTTAGTTCCAGTGAAAATTCCATGCTCCCAACTTTGTGTTGTTTAATGCATTTTAATAAAGATGACAACAGGGAAGGCTTGATGTTTAGTTTTCTGTTCCATTGGAATTTCATATAGTTTTTATTATATTGGAGATTTTAAAAGGTTACCATTGTGCAGAAGTAGAGTATTTGCTTAGGAGAAGAACATACTTTTTTGTACTTCTCTATTTCTGTAATAAGATTTACACACACACACACACACACCAGATTAGTTAAGTATAATGTAAAAAACGATTTTATTCAAATAAATATTTTTAGTTTAGTTATTCTTCTTTATTTGATCTTTACTTAGGTTTTGAGATCAAAGTTTCCTCACAAGTTCTAAGTTATCTTTATCCATCAGTGTTTAAAGTATAGCAGTGTAAGCAGACTTAGTTCTGCTGAGACCAAACACATTTAAGTGTCTTGCCCACTAACATGCTAAACCACGAGCACCACTCTTCTGCAAAATGGTAACCTTGTAACACAGAAAAAAACACTTCACGCACACATTAAAATAAATATATATCAACAAGTAATAAATATTAGTCTCTCATTACTTAAAACGCATAAAAATGTTTAATGTAAAAAGTAACTTTGCTAACACATGCAAAGCACGCTGGGAATTACATTTCATACTGTCACAGTTGTGTTCTGTCTGCTTTTTTCTTTGTTCCCATTTGCCTGTGTTTCCTCATTTGTTCCCAATTGATCGTTTTAGTGTTAAGAAATGCTAAAAGTCATGGTGTAGCACAGAGTCATGGTGTAGGACAGTGTCAGACTCTCGTACCATAACTGTGCTGATCGTTGGTCTGAGTCCCACTAAAGGTGGGTTTGGGTAGGACTGGCTGCACTATTTTATTGTTTATGACTTTTTGACCTCCTTTCTGTATTAATGTTTGTATTTATTAAGGTGTTTATTTATAAACTTTATTAATTATACAGCATTCCTCATTCTTCATAGAAACCATCTGTAACCAAAAATCCACTTAATGCAGCATCTTTATGTACAGGATCCTCCATAAAAGCAGATGTGACCTTTTAGTCACTCGATCATATGATCTCTGTGAGACTTAAAATGTGTGCAATGAATGTATGTATTTAATTAATGAATAAGAAACAGAACTTGCGCTTTAAAAGGGGGAGGAGATTGTGTTGTGTTGTGAAACAGACTGGGGTTTGAACTTGAGAACCTATCATCTCCGAGAGGAATTTCAAAACGCCAAAGAACTTGACGAATGGCTTGCCCATGCCAGTCTTCGCCCGGAAGATAAAAGGAAGAAGGCATCGCCCATTGACTTACATTTTTGGGCTGATAAACCTGAGAGACATTTCCCGGCTCACTGCATTGGGCGGCAAAACGTTGTGGCATGGGGTGACATCCTTTTCTGACTGTCCCACATCAGGGCAAGGGATGCTCTTGTCTCGGTCGACCTGGGACCCCAGAAGGTCTAGGTGCCGAAGCACCTAGAGATGTGCATTAGAGATGCGCGGATTGCGGTTATATCCGCGGGCGCTGCGGATAATCCGCGGGTCAGGCGGATCAGGCAATAAAAAAGTACATTCTTATTAATTGCGGGTGGGTCGCGGGTGAATAAGATCGGTCATTAATTATGCCAAAATTTACTAAATTCTCTAGAATAGGAACATGTCTTAAATGCATTCTCATCAGACAGGCAGACAGGCATGAATTTGCAGACTCTCAGTAATTAAAATTTTTTAAAGCAGAAATAGAGGCAAAACAGATCTGAGAGTTTTAAAAACAAAACAAAAAGAAGGAAAGAAAAGTACAGTGTGGGAGCAGTTTAACGAAGTGGTTAACAGGGATGGATCAAGTGCCCAAACACTATTAAACATCTTAGCCAAGCACGGTGCAGTTGACGCTGGTGATATCATACCCCATCGCCAAACGGTTTGTGACAGGGCAAAGCAACGGTCTGCCGCAGGTAAAGAAACACTTTCAGAGGTCATCCAAGAAGTTTTAGAATACAGTGGGATTGCCGTTACCACAGATATGTGGACAGATGAATTTAACAAGAGAACATATACTGTCCTTACATGTCACTACATCAACGAGAAATGGCACCTGGAAAGTCGCATTTTGGCAACAGTGGAATTTGACAGTCATCTAAAAAAAACTGGCGAAAATATCCGTGATCAAATAACCACCGTGTTAATGAGTTATGAAATACCAGCAGACAAAATCGTTTTTTTGAGTGACCAGGGTCCGAACATAAAGGCTTCTCTTCGGACCTACCACTGGATCCTACCACACATTGTTGACACACACGTTTAGTGAGAGGAATGCACTAGAAGGAATTAAAGACGTGCTAGAAATTATGGATGAGTGCAAAACCTGGTGACATTTCTGAAGAGAACAGGTGCTATTGCCAGTTTAGCACACACTGTCATTCAAGAATGTTTAGTTCGATGGAACAGTAAAGTCGACATGCTGGAATCTGTACTAAAACAATATGGTGATATCAGACAACTCCTGGAAGACAAAGGCCAGTTGCATCGGACGGAGGATGCACTTAACTGAATTCTTCACTCTCTTCAAGAAATTAGCCATTACCGAACTTGAAGGAGAAAAATACCCAACAATTCACATTGTGTTACTCTGTTTTTTTAACCTTAAGAGACACTGTGAGCCAAAGTTTGGAGATCCACCATATATAGTCCTTCTCCGTGCTTGCGCAACCAAACTTCTTGATGAAAAGATGCTGCTAAGTTCCACACACAAGATCGCCACTTTCTCTGTCTCAGATTTAAATCACTGAAAATGTTGACAACAGACGGGAGGTGATGAGACAAGTGCGGGAGCTTATAAGTGAAGAACCCAGTGTCAGCCAGAATGCAGAAAGCATCTCAGAACAAGCGGCAGAACAAGATCAATTTTATTAAAATGAGTAAGTATTAAAAATGTTTTATCCTGCATTGCCCAAGCAAGCACTGAATATGTTGGTGAATTTGCGTGCTAACAAGTTTAATATCTCCGTTGTAGCGGAACTTGGCAGCGGATGAGCAAAAAAGCAGAAGGTGGACTTTACAGAATGGGAAGATGAGACACCAAGAATGATGGATGAAGTGGAAGAGTACTGTTCTTCAAACTTTCAGTTGGATGAGTTCTCAGAGCAAAATTTGCTTTCGTTCTGGGACAAAAAACATCAATACCCACAACTGCAGCGTCTTGCTAGGAGAATATTGTGCATTCCTGTGCAGCAGGCCGCGTTTAGTGCAGCAGGCCGCGTTTACATTTACATTTACATTTACGCATTTGGCAGACGCTTTTATCCAAAGCGACTTACATTACATTGTACTATACATTTGTACATTTTGTATAGTAAGCAAGTGGGGGTTAGGTGCCTTGCTCAAGGGCACCTCAGCCGTTACCCGCCAGCCCTGAGAATCGAACTAGCAACCTTCTGGTCATGAGTCCAACTCTCTAACCACTGGGCCACGACAACAGCAGGCCGCGTTTTAGAGACGAGGCGGAATCGTCTGAATCCTGGCACAGTAGATGCTATTCTGTTTTTGCACAGGACAAAGGAAAAAGTCAAGTAAGTTCAGGTCTTTGGCTTTGGCACACTTTTTTTATGTAGGCATTTGTTCTGTTATTATTTAGAAAGAAGAATTATTATTATAGTTCTGTAAGTTATTCTGTTATTTTGTATGTCTATTTGGAACATTGCAAAATAATATTCAGAATTATTTGAATGAACAGTAATTATTTGAATAATAAATTGACATTATCTAGTCATTGCTTGGGCTGAACATACAGTTTATGTGTGTGCGTTCTCCATTGTAATGGTACCAGTATGTGTGTAATGTATTAATGACAGAAACAGCGATATTCCCATTAAACTCTGAAGGGAGTAATAAAGCCTGTGTTTATTTTATTAATAAAATGTAGGCTAATCTGGGTGAAGCCGAACTTTTGTTTTATGAATAAATGCTCATTTAAAAGCAGCCTAAGATTATTTATATAAAAACGCAGCGTAGGCCTATTATTTATCAAAAATGAGCAAATTAGCTCTAAGGTCACTGAAGCTGCTGATTAAAACGAACGATCCACTCTGATATAATGCTTAAAACAAAAAATAACAAAAATATTAATTAAGGTGACAATCGGGTGCGGGTCGGGTGTGGATATTTATATCAGAGAAAAATTATAGGTGCGGGTGGGTGGCGGGTGGATGATTTGTTTGAAGTAGCGGATTCGGGTGATATTTAAGCTGATCCGTGCATACTGTGCATACATCACCGACCTCACAATTAAGCAACTTGAGCGATGCCATCTTCCTTTTATACCTGTATATGGCATGTGCGTGCCATTCGCCAAGTTCATTTCCGTTTCTAAATTCCTCTCGGAGATGATAGGTTCTCAAGTTCAAACCCCAGTGTGTCTCTCAACACAACGTCGAGAGACCGACAGAAAGGGAACTCTGGGTTCACTGAAGAAATCATCATCATTGGAGCTTCAATATTAGGATTCAACATGGTGACAGAAAAAAAGCAACATGGCGGCAGAAAGCGCTTGTGAGCGAGACACACTTTCCTTATTGCTCTACATACACTAGTGGTCAAAAGTTTTGGGACACTTACTCACTTATGTGTTCATATTTTTTCCACATTTGAGAATAATGATAAACTCATCAAAATTATAAAAATAAAACAAAGAGAACTATGCAGAATTATGTTATTATATGTTATTATTTTTGTTAAATCATTTAAAACATGGTATATTTTATCGTCTTCAGTGTAGCCACCATTCGACTAGAATTTGCAGAAATGTTTTCATGTAATTTTATCAAGCAGCTTCTTGAGGTATCACCCTGAGATGCTTTTTAAACAATGTTTAATTATATTCTGTGCTCTTATTGGCTGTTCTTTCTTAATTATTCAGTCAAAGTTATCCATTTAAAAACAATGTTAGTTTTGTCATGAAAAAACATTACAGGAAAATTACAATTTTGTCTACTAAACTAATTATTTGAGATCAAAAGTTGTTTTATTATATAATGAGAAAAACTTTGTGTCCCAAAACATTTGACCACTAGTGTACAGTGCATTTACTAACTGCTAGCTATACATTAAAGAATTTTAATGCATGTCGTGGAAGCGAAGAACCACCCAACGAAAAGTAGAAGCGGGTACCTCTGCAAAGTGCATTAAAATCCTGTAATGCACGGCTAGCCGTGGCTACATCATTCATGTAGTCCCCATAATTACATAATAAGGTGAAATAATTTGGGTGAAACACATGCTCACATCAAATTTATGTCAAAACATGTGCCTGAATTTTAAAAGCCAGATATGATTTATGTGAACTACCTCACCTGTCAAGTTTGGATGTATATAGTATATAGTTTAGTTGAATACAACCTTTTTAACCTAATACTGTTAAATTGAAACAAACTTGTTGAAACATCCAGAACATTAACAAAAAATAGCAGATCATCTGTCCATCACATACGCGTGAAAGTTGCGATCGTAAGCAACTCAAAGAGGATGTAGGTTTTAGCAGATCAGCTTCTAAACTTCTGATGTGTTTCTATGTTTGTGTCCCATCATGTGTCAGGCGTTTAAACAGCAACAGTGGGTGTGACATCCAAGACGGAGACTTAATGTGCCTGAGTGAGTTCACTGGTTTCACAAGACAGCAGCTGCAGCCGTTTTGTTAAGGTTACACATCAGGTAAGTGGCACTGAATAAATATTCACTTTAGACCACATTTATGTCTGGGGGAACTGGAACTATTTAAAGGGTTTGTTCACCCCAAAATGACAATTCTGTCATCATTTATTTACTCTCTTGTCATTTCAAATCTGAACACAAAAGAAGATATTTTGTAGAATGTACCAAATATTAACTGAACAGTGACGGCACCCATGTTCAGTTCCCAACATTCTTAAAAATAGAAAGTAAATGATGACAGAATTTTTTTTTTTGCTGAACTATCCCTTTAAAAGTTTTCAGATGGATTCAGTCAAATTACTGTTTTGCAAAATTACATGGAATAAACTGTAAACAGAACAATTAAATTGAGTATATACTTGCCAATAACGAATACCCCATTAAAAATAAGTTAAAAACGGCTATATTATGTGTTTCATTTAGTATGGCGGGCCTTTATCATTGCTGGCAAACAATATGATGTATTTGAAGTTTTGGTTTGATAGATAATAGATTCATATTCACTTCTTCCAATGCTCTTTGTGTTCTGCGTGTTTCCCGCTACGTGGAGTAACCAGCCGCTTCAGATCGTGCTGCAAATTGAACGAATCATTTGAACTGATTCGTTAACCTATTCAGACGGTTTTACCGATTGTTCAAATAATGAGTTCAAAAGAATCGACCCAAAATAATCTTTCACTCGGGAATGCCTCAGTAAAAAGAGACAACAGCCTTGAAATAAACAACACATTTAATAATCCCATAAAAAGAAGGAACGAAGCAACGTCAAGTAGTGTAACAAAGTAAAAGTACAGATTTTCTATTAGAAATATACTCAAGTAAGAGTAAAAGTACCCACTTTTAAATTTACTTTAAAAGTACATATTTTCCTAAATGTTACTTAAGTAAATGTAACGAAGTAAATGTAGTGCGTTACTACCCACCTCTGGCCAACACACTAAACAGTACCGATAGTTTACAAGGCTATGTTGCTAGGAGGATTAAGCTAAAGTAAGCAAGGGAGATGGAAGACTTTTTTTTAATTAGACAAAACATAGACAGTTATTGGTTAATTGGTTAAAACTGAAATCAATTCAAAAAAGGCACGTCTAACAGCAAAAAATGCATTCTGTCTGATCGTCCCCTTATCCATGCTTTAATTTCAACAATGCTCAACTATTGTAACTCCCTTTATTTGGGTATTAATCAATCAGCTCTAAATTGGCTCCAAATGGTACAAAATACAGCTGCTAGTCTCCTTACTGGCACGAATAAAAGAGAGCACATTTCTCCAGTACTGATATCCTTGCACTGGCTTCCAGTTCGCTACAGAATTTATTTTTAATTTCTACTGGTGGTTTTCAAAGTTATGAATGGGTTAGCTCCTGTCTTCCTGTCTGATTTACTATCCATTCATAACCGTGGAAGGTCTCTTGGGTCCTCCAACCAGAGGCTATTAGATGTTCCTCATACCAAATAAAAAATGAGAGGAGATCGAGCCTTTGCTATTGCTGCATCAAGGCTCTGGAATCGCCTACCGGTTTATGTTAGATCTGTTGTAACAATGCATGAGTTTAAGTCAAATCTCAAGACCCACATTTTTTCTCTGGCTTTTAATTGTTATTAACTGTGTTATGTTGATTTTCTCGCTGTTCACTCTACAAAATTTGATCATGCTGTTTGCAGAATGAATGTTAATTTGAACTGTTTTATTGGTGTATGGTTTTACAGCACCTTGGTCTACGACAGTTGTTTTCAATGGTGCTATATCAATAAATAACAAGGAGTTCTGTTTTGGAGAGGTTGAAGGTGTTGGAGGTGATGCTCTTTCATACAAGATGAGATGTCCAGAGACAGGCAGAGTTACAGGCAGAGATGGTGGGGTCGTCTGGCTTAAAAGAAAGGTAAAGCTGTGTATCATCTGCATAAAATGGTATGAGAACCCATGTGCCTTAATAATTGGACCCAGGGAGGTGGTATATAGAAAAGAGGAGATGGGCAAGAACTGATCCCTGAGGGACTCCAGTTGTTAGCTGGTGAGAGCTGGATGTCTTGCCTCTCCAGGATACCTTAAAGGATCTGCCTGTGAGATAGGAGTTGAACCAGTTGAGTGTAGATGCCCTGTTTGGACAGCAGGATCTGGTGGTTTACTGTGTCAACATGCAGCAGAGAGGTCGAGCAGAATAAGGACAGATGACAGGGACTTGGCTCTTGCCTGCCGTAGGTTTTCAACGATAGACAGGAGAGCAGTCTCCATGGAATGTCCTTTCCTGAAGCTGGATTGTTGACTGTCCAGAAGGTTGTTCTGTGAGAGATAAGCAGAGAGTTGGTTAAATATTACCTTGGCCTTGGAAAGGAAGGGCAGGAGTGAGATTGGCCTGTAGTTCCCAACCACTGAGGGGTTGAGTGTTGTTTTCTTGATCAGAAGGTTTTACCAGGGCCTGTTTAAATGAGGTGGGGATGATACCAGTGTTGATAGAGATGTTAATAATGTGTGTGAGTTGAGGCAGTGATGTGAGGAAAAAATAGCATAGCATGTAACAAGATCTAGCTGTTGTCCTCCTCTGTGGGTGGGAGGGGTGTTGGTCTTGTGGAGGTCAAACAAGGAGAGAAGAGCTAAGAAGTCAGTTGCTTGTGGTTTTGTCTAGGTGGATGTTGAAGTCACCTAGCATTACCAGTGGAGTGCCATCTTCAGATCTTCAGGGATGGAGGACAGCAGCGTGTAAAATGAGGAGTTACTGCATGGAAAAGACAGAGGAGTGATTTTCCTGGTGTTGGAAACAAGCAAACCTTTAACACCTCCTCAAAGTGACTAAAAGTGCTAGGTGAAACTCCAGCTAGATGACTAGGTGTTAAGCAGTTTTTTAACAAAAAGACAACTTACCTTAAGAACAGTGCAGTAAGTTTAATAATCCTTACTAACAAACAGCTACTAGTCCAGTTCAAGCAAACACAGCAAGCTCACTACAGCTAGTGTGACACAGCTCCTGATGTGAGGATCCTGACGCCAGGGTCGACCCTGGGGACGCAGAGCTGGTTTTTCGGATGTAGATTGTGGAATTCAATGGTGAGACTGGGATAAAGGATGTCATTAGCGTCGACCCATGATCATTCCTCAGGTCCATATCCTTCCCAATCTACCAGGTATTGAAGTTGGGTGCCCCGGCGCCTGAAATTGAGGAGCGCTTGCACCTGGAACGTCTCCTAGCCATCCACAATCAAGGGTGGGCAGCCTGGTTGATGATTTGCCTCCTCTCTCGGACCACCAGCCGGTTTCTGGTTTTCAATGAAACATGAAATGTAGGAGATATATGATAAGTGTTAAGTAATTCTAGACGATATGATACAGGGTTAACTTGTTTAACAATCTTGAATGGGCCCACATACCTGGGGTTTAACTTCTTGCATGGAGAATGTAACCAAAGGTTTTTGGTAGAAAGCCAGACGGTGTCGATCTGTTGGTTCTTCTCACAGCCCTTTGAAGGTGGACATGAGCAGTATCCCAAACCTCCTCACTTCTATGAAGCTAATGATCCACTGCCAGTATGTCTGACGGATTGCCCGACCTAGCGAACAGAGGTGGTTGAAATCCCAGCACACACTGGAAAGGTGTTAGACTGGTGGCAGGTTTCTGAATAGAGTTCTGAGCATATTCCGCCCAAGGGAGGAAGCGAGACCATTTTGCCTGATTCTGGTGAATATATCCAGAGGAACTTGGTGACTTCTTGGTTCAAACGTCCTGTTTGTCAATTGGATTGGGGGTGGTACCCGGATGTGAGACTGATATTGACGTTAAGTAACTTAAAAAATGCAGACCAGACTCTGGATGTGAATTGCAGGCCACGGTCCAACACAATGTCCTCTGGAAGACCATAGAAACCGAAAACACATTGTGAAATAATTGTTCCGCTGTGTCAAACGCAGAAGGCAGTTTGTCAATGACGGTGAGAATGGTGGTGTTGCCTTGAAAAGAGGGTAGCTCGGTAACAAAGTCAATGGCAATGTGAGACCAGGGTCTATGGGGTATGGGGAGGGGTGGGAAAAAAAGGCTGTTGTGATGCCTTGGATACAGCACAGATCCGACACCTTTTTATAAAAGTTTCTACATCATTTTGCATGGTCTCCCACCAAAACTGATTTCTGACTAGTTGGATGGTGGTAGCGATGCCTGTATGACCCAAGCTGGGGAGTGTATGAAGCAATGTCATAACTTCTTCACGTAAACTCGGGGGAACAAACGTCAGATTATGTGGGCAATTTGGAAGAGGTGGGTGTTCTGTCTGGTCCTGAGAGATCCGTGCCATGCTGTCCCATTGGACGGGAGCTACAATGAACAATTGGGGAATAATAGATTCGGGTTTGATGTGGCTAGGTGTGTGGTTGAACTGACGTGAAAGGGCATCAGCCTTGGAGTTTTTCCTCGATGTAGGTCTTCATTGCTCTGGTTGTATGTGTTACGCGACCATCACCCAGCAGACGGCCATCTAGCGCTGCCACTGCCAAGGGAGAGTTATATGTATTAGAGGGACATTGTGCTGTTTTACCAAGCTTTCATCAATAAAATTCCCAGGCGCCCCCGAGTCTATCAAGGCCAGAGAATTAACTTCACAATCATCCCATAGGATGCTTACTGGTATTTCAAAACAGGTACAATCAAAGTGAGGAGAACTCATAGCACTCACCCGACTAGAAGGCATCTGATAGTGTTGGTTATGGAGTAGTTTACATTCTGATGTGGTCTCCTGGATCGTAACAGATTGTCTATGTGAATGGCCAACTCGATAAATTGATTAAGGGTTTTACCCTCATCACGACAGGCTAGTTCAGACTGGAGTTCAACATTAAGTCTTCGGCGAAACAATAATTTCAACGGATCATCTGGCCATGTAGTCTGGGCTGCTAGAGTGCGAAATGAAAGGGCAAACTCCGCTGCTGAGTTCTTCTCCCTGCCGTAGCATGAGTAGTTATTCACCAGCATTCTTCCCCCCTTCGCGATGTTCGAATACTTTGTGTATATATTCCTGAAACTTGGTGAAGGTTAGCTGATCAAAGCGTTGTTAACCCAGACTGCAGTAGCCCAGTCTAAAGCCTTACCACTCAGAAAGGAGTGGACTAGGAAAATTTTGCTTGCGTGTGTAGGGTATTGTGTCGGTTGTTGATTGAAAAACTTTACAGCGTATTTTTTTATTAATTAATTTACATAAAAATAAATGAAAAATTGTTATTTAAATATGTCATTATTCATTTATTTAAACATTTATTTCCACATATTTGTATTTACTATATGCATTTATGTTATTATTTATGTATTTCCACATTTTTTATTTTTTTTGGTTCTGTGTCCATATGGTAATGATGAAGCATGTCTTGCTTCAGACATACTAGTCGAACACAGAGTGCTGGTGTAGACACAGGAAAACTCTAAGGCCACAAACAACACATCCAGTCAACAAAAATGATTTATGTTGTCCCAACAAGTTATACTCCTTTTGGGTTAAACATGATAAAATTAAGTTTGATATACTCAATAACTTGAATTACTCAAACAATCTTATTTGAACAAAATAAAAATCGATTAATTCTAATATATTTCACACATTTAATTTCACTATAAGGCACACAATCATGTTAACAGCGAATGAATATATACAGTTACCTGTCTGTCAGTACTTAAGTTTTCAGAAAATTTTTTATCTTATTTTTTCCTCTTAAATCTAAATCTAATAATAAAATAATCTGAAATATAAATCTCTATTATTATTTTTTTTTGCTGTCCTCAGCAGTCAGCCCCGCTAACTGCATATTTTTCCATTGACGTCTATGCAACAGTAGCCATGCATTCTGTCTTAAATCATTTGCAAATAGTTTAGCATTTATCCTTATATTTTTGCTTGTCTGCTGCAATACATTTTAAAAAGTGTTGGATTGTTTTTGACTCATGCTGGGTAAAAATTGGACAGAACACACTGCTGGGTTAAAAATTACCTATGGGTTATTTCAACTCCTGTTTGAATAAAGACAACCCAACAATTGGGTTAAAAATAAGTGTGTTCTGTCCTATATAAATAACCCAGCACTTAGAGTATAAGTTATAATAAAAAAATAAATAAGAAAAGTAAGAATTTTGTAACTGTCCTTGATGACAGGTCTATATGAAGAACTACCCATTAAGATGGTTAACCTGAAATTCTGATTTTATTTTTACAGACAGAAGAGTAGTGGTGAACTACAAGTATTTAATGATCAGAAAACTCTCTGTCTCCCTGATTCTTACAACATTGGCTGGATGGCAACTCTAGACAATAACAAGTTAATTTCTGAAATCACCATTCCTGGTACCCATGACACCATGGCCCTTTATAACGGACCATTTGTAAAATGTCAGGACTCATGGACCAACTAAAGGCTGGAATACGTTATTTGGATCTGAGAGTGTCTGGGAAAGGATTAAAAATTATGCATGGAATATTTGACCAGAAGACAACATTCCCAGAAGTTCAAACAACAATCAGGAATTTTCTATTGAATTACCCAACTGAGACTGTGCTTGTCAGAGTTAAGCCTGTCTTGAAGTTTAAAGACAAAGTTCCAGATTTGGTTAAAAACAATATTATTATGGCTATCAGCTGGGTCAATTCTTCAATACCAAGAATTCATGATATAAGAGGAAAGATTGTTTATGTTCAGAAAAACAACTTTAGACTGGGTGTCCCGCTTACTGAAACAGATGAAAAGGGTGACTATAAAGTAAGTAAAGTTAAACAAAAGGAGGAAACAATTCGGAAACATTTAAATTATGCTAGAGAATTACAAAAAAAAGATTTTGTTGTTCTGAACTATTCTAGTGGCACAGGTGTTTGTAATATAATAGGTTTATTGAAGTGTCTAACCCCAAAAGATGTAGCAAAGAAAATTAATCCCTTTCTGTACGATTATCTACAAAATGCATATAATGAAAATCCCAAATCTTGTTTTGGCGTCATAGCCATGGACTATCCAGGCATTGATTTGATTCAGATGATCATTAAATTCGTTAAGTTATTCTGTGTCGTCAAACCAATAATTCTAACAAATCTGTATGTTTTGTTTTGTTTTGTTATTATCTCAGCATTGCAATCACTTATCACTTTCTTGTTAGTTGACTATAATCACAAATAATATTTTCCTGCCTATAACTGTGTCTGGCTTTCATTGTAATGCTTCTTCTGTCATTTCCTCACGTTTCAGTTTAATTTAATCACATTTTATAAATAAATCCTTGTCCTAAATCACAACTCTAAAATCTTTAAATCTTCCAAATTACAATAAATATGCATAAATGTAACATTTTTTTCTCTTCTTCATTTAAAATGTTGTAAAACTCTTAGACTCCAAACTAATTTTTTTGGTTGTTCAATAATTGTTACAATTAAATTATTGTGAAAATCCTTTTGAGGTAAAAACTTGTTTTCAATTATTATTTCTAGATTTCATTATTGCAAAGACTTCTACAAACCTCCTGTAAACCCAGAGTGAGATTTGATGGAGTTCTCAACTGAGTTTCAACTAAGTCTCAGATGTTTCTCCTAAAAAAACCACATGACACAAGACACTTGTTTAAGTACATGAAGAGTATTCAGGTGCAAAATAAATAGATTGTATCGATTAAATAATCTGGATTTAGGTTCATTTGTTTAGAAATGTTTGTGTTCATATTAAGATATTCAATACTATTGCCCTTTGATTGCAAACAAATCTCAGTTTGTGACATTGTTGAGATCTCTTCTGATTATTTAATGCAAATATTTATGAGATTTGTGGGCCTTTTTATTTCTGGATCTTTTTCTCAGAAGAAATATCTGAGATGCAGGAGATTTAAGCAGAAGTGTCCTCTTCATTTAATGTCATTGTTACACAGTGATTGGTTGATAAGGGATGAGTCTCTGTCAGTCATTTATTCATATAAATATGTTTTTTGGCAATTGCAACAGTGTTTTGTTTAAAACACCTGTAAAACAAAAAAGAGATTTTGATGAAAAGAGTGCATTGCTGTAGCATGACAATCTTTGAACTGTGTTTAAGAAACAAGTCTGTTGTTCAATTAACTGTTCAAATAAAAATTTTTGTGTAGAAATGTTAATTGGTCTGTAAGATTACACTATAGACATCAGCATTCATAATTTTGTTTTAAAACACACTGTAAAAATTAAAGGTTTTTTGAGGAACCATTTGGGGTTTCCTTTTATTAAAATCATCTGGAACCACCTTTTCATGGTTTATCCTATTCACAATATTTTAATAAGCAGAAATACTAAAACCAAATACAAAGCAAACTGTTTATTGATAAACAGCAATTTACATTGAATAAATATTCAGTATTCAAATAGTCAATTACAACTCTAAATGCATGAAATCATAGGCATAGTTAATATTGTGTAGGTTATATTGTTATAAATTTATAAATTTTCATCGTAACAAAACTGTAACCAAATCATTTGACTTAACTTTAAATATAATACAGAAATATTTCAGGTACTAATATTTCAGGCAAATCAAATTTACCACAATATACAATCAGTAACATTTTCACTGGATATGATCATATTTACATGGGACATTTGACATAATTGTTAAGACTCAAGACAGCTGAAGACAACTTGATGCTCTGCTTCTTAGCGTCCAGCAAAACAAATTCTCAAATTTCTCATAGACCTTACCCATGGTAATATTGTAATCCTTTCTAGCAAGAAAAACACAATGCTGTCGTCTTCAAATGGGTTTCCAACTATTATTAGATGTAGTCAAAGTTAAAATCATTTCTGTAGCGCATTTTGCATTATTGCAAAGCCGCTTCACATACATTATATAAAGTATATAATTATGCCAAAAAGAGAACGAAGCTGTTCCTGTTGGCCTTAAATGTCCCAGGCTGTGCAAGGATGAGCATCAGGGTGGGCTGAAGCTGGGTCTGCTGGCCTTGGGTGTCCCTGCCGGGAATAAGACATGGAGAGAAAAAAGGGATTTATTTAGATAACATCTCATTTATTCATTTAACACTTCACAAATTGGTTTACAATAGTAACAATAAACAAAATATTACAATATCACTGCATTGGTCTATGGTTAAAAAGGAGTATAATATTTATAGCAATAACTGTAATAATCCAATTTTAAACTTTATTCAGATTTTTTCATTGTCAAAGAGTATTTTTACATATTTCAAATAATATAATAATAAAAACTGATAATGTGCAATATTATAATATATATAATAGCCTACTTACAGTTTTTTGCTGCTCAACGAAACATGTTAATTGGAAAATATTGAAAGTTCTGAGGAAAAAGATAAAAACACAACTGAATATCATTGAAAAATATAAAGTACATTGCAGACAATTTTAAACATGGGTGGGGAAACGATTTAACACAAACAACAAGGACAACAATTAATTATTTAAAAAATAAAGCGCTACATTAATTAAAAGTGAACATAATAATAGTTAAAAGGGACTTAAACTTATTGTTTGTGATTTAACAATAACAGTTACCCATTTAGCCTCAAAAAGCTTCATAATGTTTGTTAGCATCTCGGCTAAATCAAGCGCTGTCTAATTTACACTGGTCCTGTTACTAAATAAACAGTTAAAACGTCAAAAAACTGTCATGCAATTAGACGTGTCAGAGTATACATGTATAAAAATAGTATTATTTAAATATTTTGACTTTACTCACCTCTTATGGGACAGTCATACACACAGGTCGTCACGTTGAGGAAAGAGCCATTATTTTGAAATCCCACCTGTCGCCGCAGACAGATGTTTGATCACAGACCGATCGGCGGATGACATCAACAGTGTGAACTGTGAGCTGAACTGACTGCTCAATATGCTTTAGAAATGCTTTTCTAATGCCGTATATATTTTGTCATGCGGTGATCTGTCTGTGCAGACCTGGGAAAGTTCAACACAGACTAATGTTGAGGCCACCTGCCCTACACTGCGTCAATGGGCGGGACTGCACTATTAACACAGTAAATAGGGAAGCTGCACTTTGTTTAGACGGAAAGCACAACAACGTTTACATTTTTAACAGATTTCAGTGAATTAGGATCTACGTGTAGGCTACAATAAAAATGTTTTGTCTTCATTTTTTAGTAGGAAAAATGAAATAATTCAAAATCTCAAGCTTGCTGAGAAAGAATGTTTACAATAACATTTAGCCTTTTCTAATCATGTGCATGATTTTTAAATGTATGTTCATAGATGGGACCAAAAAACTAACTCTGGACTATTTTATTTCATGCAGAAATGTTTGGGTTCATCTAGATGCTGTCTTGTACAAGAGAGATTCTCCAGGAACCACTTACATGTTTACAGATCTTACAATAACCATATTTGCATTTGAATTCCTCCAACAACCCGCAAAGCACTTTGAGGTTCCAGTGTAGTGAAAAGGTGACTCCAGAACCTCAGAACTGAATATGGGGTTATTCAAGAATCTTGCAAATTTCTGGAAGAACCACCAAGACTATAGATGGTTCCACCAATAACCCTATTATGAGAAAAAGAGCTTTGAAGCACTTAAAATACCGTTTAAGGCACCTTTTATTTTTACAGTGCATGTTCAGAAATAAAATGTTACACATTTCTGTCAGTTTTCTCATGTGACCTGGGGATTGTTCTCACTAAAATTAAAGTGAAATCTATATAATAATGTCACCTGCTTTATAAAAAGGGCAGGTAAGTGACTTAAATATAAAACATGAGTATTTAAAGCACAATTCAATACACTGTAAAAATAAATCCAGCTTGCAACTTTCAATTCAATTTCAGTTCAATTCAATTTTATTTATATAGCGCTTTTCACAATGTGCATTGTTCCAAAGCAGCTTTACAGGAGAAAAAAAACACAGAAAAAGGTCAAATACAGTACAGCGTGGTATTGTAGAACAGGCAAGATAATTCTAATTAAGCGATGATAATTTACTGAACCTTAAAAAAATATAATATAATATAAGCAGTCTCCCGGTGAGCGAGCCAACACAGCCCAAACTCGATGATGAATAAATGGAGAAAAAACCTCAGGTGACTAGATGCACAGGTCCTATCTGTGCAATAGCATTAATATTAACTACAAAGCATAACTATCCATTTCATAACATTTAGGTTATAGATTATCAAAAATAGTTACTCACTGCAAAAGCTGTCAGGGTGTTTGTTAGCTCCTTTTTATATGCTGAGTTACAGAACACACTGGACTAGCACATGCAGGATCTGACACAGAAGGGGGCATTTGCTCTTTGGGTTTTTGGTGACTGTGATAAAGTGATGAAGTTCAACCTTCACACAGGTGAAAACAGGCAACATCAAATATTAGTAAGGACAAACAAAGTATTATTATTTGCTACATTATTTATTCCAGGAAATATTGCTTAGTGAAAATAAAGTTCTGAGTAGGGATTTATTATCTAGCCCAAAGAAAAGTTTTAAAAATGTCCTACATTATTATCGAAGATTAATGGGGCATGTCGTCACACTAGGCCTGTCACAATTGGAAACTGCTCTGTCAAATGTTTAATGACACTGTTTTAGTATAAAATAGGACTTAAAATGTCATATACATACTTACATTATTTCAATAAAATGTAAGCAATTAAATACTTTATAAAATGCTCAGGGTGCAAAAATACAATAACAATATTAAACCATTGTTTAGCAGAAATATATGCATTGGCTGGCTTTGTGTGTTATTTGACGACAGTGTTTGGTTTTGTCTACAGATCATATAGTTTGAATCAATTTAGCAATGCAAGTAGCTTGAATTTATGAGTTTGTGCTTACTGTTTTGAGAAAGTGAGAGTAAATTTTAAAAAAAAAGTGTTCAGAAGCAAAACTGTATTACCTAAAGAGTTTAAAAAAAAAAACATTTAAAAATACTTATACTGGCACAGAATGTCATCTAATAGAAATAAAATTTCCTGTGACAGTTTTTTTTTATTCATAATCACCTGTAACTCCCTTATTAGTCTTGTAGTTCAGTTATTGTTTGTTACCCCTGTGTGTGGATGCTTTGTCAACGCCAGCCTCAACACCGCTACACTGTAAAAACTGTTACTTAGATTCAACTCAAAAAAATTAAGGCAACATTTTCCAACTACTTTTTGTTAGTTTAGTGAACTTCTTGATATTTTAAGTTGGTAAAAATCAGTATTATGTATTTTACTGTATGCTAAAAAATTAAGTAGAGTCTACAAGAAAATGCAAAACATTTGAGTTTAACCATCGTGACAAAGAGCAGCATTGACCAAATAACACTTAATTAAAATAAGTAACATTTAAAATAAAAATTAAACTTTTTGATTTTAATTAATTCATTTCCTCTCATTAATTTAGACAAATTATTTCTTCAATCCACTTAAAATATTAAGCTAGCATTGCCATAACTTTAATAAATAAGGAAAGATAGGTATTCGTTTCCAATGTTTATTACTCTATAACAGCTGCCATATACAAACAACTGGGACACTGGTTTCTCTAATCAATTTTGTTGTAAACATTTTAACATTAAAAATTACAGAAACTTCTGACCTCATCTTTAAGTGCAGCATAGAACACCTTCAAAGTGCAATCTGTGTATTCTTAACACTGACATTAAAATACAGTATACAATACAATACAATACTTGACCTAAGCGATTTACGTAACAGAACAGACTTAAGCTCATCAAGTGCCCAGCAGCTGGATGCTTATCCAGGAACTGAAGAAGTCTGTGATTGACTACCAAGTTGTTCTCAGTTAAACTGCCCACCGAGCAAGAGTGGTGAAGCAAAGAAAACATCAAACAAAAAATAAAATAAAAATGCATAATCTTACATAAATACTTACAACACCACCTTCAACACACTACACTGTATACTCTTAAAACATTTCACATTAAAATAAAACACAGGGAATCCAAATCACGGCAAAAACTGACTTCAGCGCACAGTACATCTTAGTATGTATTAAAACATTTTACCATAAAATGTTTATATAATAGAACTTCTGAACTGCAGCCAATTAACAATTAAACATTCAGAACAATCCTACTCATTTATCAAGCTCTGACACAACAAGATGGCCATTTATGAGTGTGAGGCTGGCATACTAACTCAGAAGTTTGTTTTTGAGTGTCATGAATCGGGAGGAAGGCTTTGGGCGCAGTGTGTTGAGTCCCACAAAAAGTATTTGGAACACCTCAAATGTTTTGCAGAGTTGTGGTGGATACTGCAGGTTCAGAGCATATGTCATCCCCAAAAGCAGGCAACATGCCCTGGCCAGATTTCCAAGATCAGTAAGCACTGGAATTCCCTCAATGATAATTCCCACTGCATCCGGTTCACGGCAGACATGTATCTGCATATTGTGCATTTTTAAGTCCTCATGGACACTGCTCTCTGTTTTTCCCTGGATAAGACATAAACATAAGACATAAGTGAAAACAAAGAACAATAAGTGTCAACAGAAAACAACAACAAAAGCCTTTAGTAAATTCACACATTAAAAGTTCACAAAAGGATTTAAGTTTGGTCGAGCCAGCTGCTGCAAAGAAAGCCTGGCCTGTTTAACTGGCTTCATAGTACAACTTTCAGTAGAGACTCACTTCCCACAACAAACCTGCTAGACTACATCACATACACAAGTCACCTCCAAGGCCTAAATCCTTAAAGGGGAGAGGGGCTCAGCTGGTAACACACAGATGTGGTTAAGTAAAAGTATCTGAAAATGCCACTCTTACAGTTCTATCATCAGATGATTATGACTCCTGCATTAATGAAAAACAAAGATTTTACTTTTGTGAAGCTGCAGTTGAAAAATATGACAGAATTTTTTTTAAATCAAGTCTACTAGCCACTGGAAGACCAAAAGGTTAAGGTGTTTGTAGGTGTGTTTTTGCACTTTTGACAGAGCCAGACTAGCCATTTCCACCCAATTACAGTACTTGTTCTAAGACAAGCTAACCAATCGCCAACTTCAGCTCCGTACAAAACTTCGAAAGACATAACATTGATATCTGAGGAATAAGTGCTTTTCCCCAAAAAAAGTCAAACTATGCTTTTTAAACAATTTTTTTAAAGAGCATGGCCAGTCTATATGTATACAAGGCAAAGCTTGGCTGTGTCCAAAGGTCCCATGATGCAGTCTATAATGTTTTAGAATATCAGTCTTTGCTGGTACAACAGCACTGCATAATTTACAAGGCCACCCCATCTGTCATTAAAAAAATAGAAAGGGATGCCAATTTAGGTTTTTTTCCTTTTTTACCAATAGCCGACCCTCAATAACTTACTTTTAGTTACCTTAATTCCTCTAAACGACAGATAACAACAAACCTCTGAAACATTTACCTCAATTTCACCTTAAAGAGCTTACCTACTCCATGAACTGCTCCTCCCAGTAGATCTGATGGTCTTCTAAAGAAGCAACACAAATAAGAGTTTATTTATGAAAATATCAGCATAATTGATGTTAATTGCAATGCAAAAGAAATATTAAATCTTTTAACTTTAACAAATGGTTTCAAAATATTTCAGACAAATATATCAACAGATTCAGTTAAAGCATTAAAAAAACAAATAAAACAATGTTAAAGCGGACTAGGTCTATGAACAGCTGCTTTGCTGAACACGCAGTGCAGGTGCTGCCAGTACTATCTTTCTACTTAAGTCTAAAACCTTTTTTACCCTCATTCAAAACAGAATGCAGGAGAGAGCAACGCACACGTATACATATTTACGCATTTTCATGATACCACGTTGCAGAGAGAGAGACGCCATTATCCTCATCTTTTTCAATCATGCAGGGACAACAACAGTGACTACAAAATTAACGTTAGCAGTTAACGTAACTTTTACCGGACACGTGGACGAGGATGAGAGGCCAGAATAATTCACATTCACCGAGGCTATTACCGAGACAATGAGCAACGGTCTCGTTGCTGCAGCATATGGGCGGGTCGTGACTTTTTACTTTGGAAATAAACACTTAAATAAAGTTTTGTAAAAGCAATTTATTGTGAAGTTTAGTAAAATAAATTTTTTGATAGGTAATAATAAGTTACCAAAACATTCACACTTTTTACTTAAGTAAAACTTAAATTAATTCAAAAAGAAAAGGGAATCAATTTATTGAAAGAAATATACTTTTGAAAATAAATTCCAACAGACAACACCCTTGAAGGACTTTTTACAGTGTACTCGGATTATGTTGTTAGTGGATGGTCCTCAGGGGGATTCGGTAACAACTATGTCGTATGTACATGGGCTGTGTACACCAGCCCTGAACTTCCAGCCTGTCCTGAATTACCACCCAGCATCCCTCTCACCACTGTCCATTCTCGGTCATCCTGCCAGTCCCTCAGCTCATCCATCTTGCAGTGAATCCTCGGAGTAGAATCCTCTTGAGTAAGCCAACATATTGATATTGCACTTAAACTTATTACTCTTATTCTTCTCCTCGATTTTTCTGACTGCTACTCCTCCTAGAGCTTTCACTCTACAGCCACCAAACTTCACACAGACCTTCAGACTGGTCTCACTTGAGTTGCTATATCTTTTCTAAGGGATCGGACTTACGGTTCTCCTACAATAGCCGATCAAACGTCCCAAAAACTCCCATAGACTTACATTGATAGAATGTTCAGCTGATGATGTTTACTTTCAAACGTCAACTGTTAACGTTCAAACATGAACACACACTCATACACAGTAAGTCTATTAGTCTAAATTTCTTCAACTCTACACTATCTTTACACTATTTTAAACTTTTAGATCAGACTTTCTCAAGCCAACATAAAGTTTGTTGTCAAACTTTAACCTCATCTAGTTTATAATAAGCTACGTTTCTAAACTGGGACTAGTGTTGACATTTAAACCCCGCGGAATTAGGCTACTTTTAAATTGATTCCGCTGGGTGTTTTTTATTCTGCCGGTTAACATTTTTACATATTTAGAAATTGTAGTTGACATAAATGCATGTATTGAACTAATTTCCTCTACCAAATGTATATTCTAACAATAATAAAACTGAATCGGAAAATAAATCTGTAAACAGTTTATTCAAATAGTTCTAAAGAAAAATGGCTAACCACTCTGGATTCATCAGCTGTAAATCTTGAGGTAAGATGATGATTTTATTTATGTAAATATGTCATTATTTATTTATGTAATATGTCATTGATTACTACTGTACAATTATTTTATTAATTGATTAACTGACCAGTGCGAATGAAAAGTTAAGCGGAACTTTTCGTTAACGGTCAATGTGTTACACGGACAGTTTTAATGTTACTCGTAAATATCAGTCAAGATGGCGGCGCGCTTGAAGAAGCCACATGTCGTTGTTGAAGATGGTAAATAAACTTTACTTTTTATTTAAAAATTATATCACAATAAATGCTGTATGTAGCGTTACTTTTTTCAAGGATATACTGATCGTTAATAAGATCGTTGTAATAAAGCGATCAATCATGCAAGATACGTGATAAAATTGTTTTAACTCTTATCTCACTCGATATCAGTGCATTTCTATTGGGTTAATGAGTAACACTTTTAATAAGCTTTAAGTTTGAGGCGTTAGAGATCCAAATGTCAGAATCAACTTTATTGCGAAGTACTCTGAGTTTACTTAACGTAAGTTACAAGAAATATGTCTTGGTGTAACGTTACTGGTGGTGCTTAACAGTAACAGAGAATATAACTTACAATAAATAAACAGAATAGTTGCAGAATAGTTACATTATTATAATACTTTCGAATTGTACTGGGTTCTCTTGCCATATTAAAACGTATTCATCAGATGTTGTTGGAGCTTTAACCTTTTGGTATTAAATTATCTACCATACAGCTGCACATAGTTGTAATATGCTTTCACTGATATAGCTGATGTGTTATTGTGGCATTGCCACACCTTGTTTTAAAATTAATCAGCAATTTCCTTTTTATTTATTGCTAACAATAACAAATTGTAATGATGTAACTGTGTATGAAAATTCAATTGTGCTGCAATGCATCAAGACAGTAAGATGAATACTTTATTCATGTATGTACAGAGGACGTTTCTGATGACAGCATTTGTAAATATGAAGAGGATGAAGCATCGGGGAGTGACGAGCAGGATGCGGATAAAGAGGATGAGGAGTCTTCAGATATGAGGAGCGATGGAGAAGAGCAGGATGGAGACGAAGAGGATCAGGAAGCATCGGGTATGGGAAGTAATGTTGAAGAGCAGGGTGGAGATGAAGAGGATCCTAATCCTAATGCCGGCTGGGCTGAAGCTATGGCCAAAGTCTTGGGAAAGAAAATACCAGAAAGCAAACCCACCATTCTTCTGAAGAACAAAGAGCTGGACAAGATCAAGGAGAAGGAGAAGAAAGAACGTCTTGAAAAAAAGAAGCAGGTAAAGCACCTTAAACATTCTCTAGTGTAAGTCATTTACTCATGAGAGGCATTAATGCATGACATGTTACATAGCTCACTGATCCTATTATATAATTGACAGTTTGATAAGAAACGAACATGGGAGAATATGTGCCGCGAGAAGCCTGATGTGATACGAGACAAAGACAACGAGAGGAGTCTACAGAGAATTGCTACTAGGTAATAATAAGTCCTCTTTCTTTTAATAATGTGTTCTTTTATCTGGGAGAACAAATCTTCCCTTTAACCAGGGTTAAGAAGGCTGTTTATTAGGGATGTGGCGGTAGTCTGTGATTCCGGTGTTACATGGTTGGCGGCTATCCAGAGATTACGGAGATCCACTGTCCCACCGTTGTTTGCATTTAAAGAGTACATTCCACAAGATCATAAAGATTACATTTCATGCATTGTGTAATGTTGTCGCGTTTGAAAGTAAACAGTCTGCCGAAGTTTTAAATCCGAAGGTGAATGAACAACAAAGTTATTAGCTTGTAAAAATGGGAGTCGACTCTGAATCACGCGAACGAGTCGTGACCCATCCGAATCTTTAACCGCAGTGTAGCTACATCTCTAGAAATAGTCCCCACCTGCTCGCGAAAACTTGAACACATGCACTAAACCAATCACAGCAGACTAGACCATCAGACCGATCACAGCAGACTATGCTAGAGGAAAGGCGGGGATTAGATCAATGAATCGCGGAACGAATCATTTGAGAGTCAGTCAAGAAGTAAGGTTATAAAAACAGCTTATTATTACGAAATAATAGTGTTTTTACACCATGTATGTACATAAACCTGTTGTCGGACACTCCACAAACCAAAGTAGGCCCTTAAAAACAGATGCTATTTACTCTTTAAAAAAAAGTTTATTTGGACAACTAAACACAGTACATGGAGCAGCAGGAAACGCGATGATTGACAAATCATAAAGTCGGACTGTTGTTAATAAGTTTTATTTCTGTTTAAAGACCCACGCAATCGCCTTAGAATGCACAGCATTATATAATGTGTTGAGGTAATTAAATAAATAAAAACATTGCATGTAGTGATATCAAATGGCCCTGCCCCCTTTTTGAAGTAACCAATAGCGCTTCATTTAAAGCACAGTCAGCCTGGCAAAGCTGCATTGAACAGCGTGACTTCTGTTGAAGTCTAATAGGAGAGATTAGCAAGATCACTGATACCATTTGATTTCTTAACTCATTAAGACTTTATTTTTAATAAACTTTGATTTTGATTTCAGTGGATCTGTAATATATGTGAAGGTCCTTGTTTTATTGTTGTATCATCAATAAAAGTAGTAATAAACCACAATCTAATCATTTGTTTTAAAATAAAGGGAAAGGGAAATTAAGCTCTTTACATGTTGGCAGGTACAATATTCCTATTATTCGTTTTGTTAATAAACGTTTTGTTTAATATAAGCACATTTGTTATTGTACTATTATGTTGTTGTTGTGTTTCATTAAAAATAATAAAGAACCACAAACTAAGTTGTTTTAAAGTAAAGAAGTAATTGTGTACAAATGTATTGTATAATGTAATGTAAGTCGCTTTGGATAAAAGTGTCTGCCAAATGCATAAATGTAAATGTAATTGTGTCTTTCCTTTGAGTTACAATGCAATCTAGTTTATTGTTCTGTTTTGTGTTCTTTTTAGGGGTGTAGTGCAGTTGTTCAATGCTGTGAAGAAACATCAGAAGAATGTGGATGAAAAGATAAAGGATGTTGGGGGTTCAGTGAGAAAGAAAGCCAAAATTCTCTCCTCTGTGTCTAAGAAAGATTTTATTGATGTCCTGCGAGCAGCAGATGGTGTTCACACACCTGCATTTAAGAAAGAAGCGGTGAGATTACTCTGCGTGTGGTTTTATTGTAAAACATTCATCAGTTTACATTTATAGAATGAATAGAAAGTGTTTGTCTTTTATACTTATATCAAGGGTATTTGGTTGCTTTGTAAAAACAATTATTATCGGCTAATTTAAGTTGTGCTGTGAGGTTAAAGTAGTAGTTCACCCCAAAATGAATCTTTTTACGATATGCTCACCTGTATGCCACCCCAGATGTAAATGACTTCCTTTCTTCAGCTGAACAAGGTTTTCTATTAAAATAATAAAAAAACAAAAACATGATGAATCAAAAACATATGAGAATTTTTTGGGTGAACTGTTTCTTTATCTTAATGTGCCAAGTTATCACAGTAGTTTCATGCTTGGTGTTTAAATATATATAATATATAATAAATATATATTTCTTTATAAACACTCTCACGGGGTCTTAGTAGTGACACTGTTACATTAATGGATTAAGTAAAACTTGTTATGTAGAATAAGTTCTTTATAGTAGGTTTTAGACCACAAGCCTGTTTAAACTTATATTTAAATGTATTCTCTCTTAGAAGCCTGTAGAAGTTAAGGAGGAGAGACCATCCTGGAGTGTGCTGAGAGATGATTTCATGATGGGCGCCTCTATGAAGGACTGGGATAAGAAGAGTGATGAAGAGGGAAGTGGAGGTGAACAGGAGCCTTCTGAGGCCTACAGCAGTGAATCTGAGTGATCCTATGCTCTTCTGCATCATAAGTTGTATATACACAGGTGTACTGACAGAGATCTGCCTACCATTGGGTGGTAAGACTCTGAATTGGCCATAATTCTGTTCGGCTGGATAATATGGCTGACTTTGGAATAAGGAGAGACACTGGTTTGTGACATTACCCTGATCTGGATATTGTGACAAAGACTTTGTGTTTATAAACAGGCTCTTCGATTAATGTTGAAAATGTAAGGAAAAACGCTGTTCTGTTTTTGTATAAAGTCATTTATATCATTGTGCTTTGCAAAAAAAAAGACTTGTGACATTAGAAAGGTGTGCTTGTGATTTCTGTCTTCAAAAAACCCTATGCAATGGCATTCATGGATTTTTAGGTGTCCAAATACTTTCCAGACAGATATTTTGCTGTGGTGGATCTGTGTTTTGCGATGCTGTTTTAGGTTACCACAAGGTGGTGCTGCTGTCAAAGTATTGCAGTGACTTATAGGTCACTATTGATATCTAGACTTGCAGGGAGAAGCTAGTTCTGTAAATTAAAATTAACCAACGTTTAATTTGATGGCATGACTATATGTTCTAATACATTTTAGCAGAGGAGTGTGTGCCTGTCTGCATGCCTGTGTTGGAGGGTTGTCAGGGGTTGCGTCACAGTTGACCTCTGACAACCCTGCAGGGACAACAGTTGTGCTGAATCTAGACTTTCTCTATCATTCTCAGTCGAACTATGTGTACACACCAGGTTGAGATATATTTACCCAGTGTCTGAGACGCTACTCTTATCAGCCTCTGAGGTACAGCACTTCATTTAGTCCAACGTAAAACACTTATTTGTCACATCGACACTGCAAACTGCCACTCAGGAATGCCAGTACTCTCTCCAGGGCATGTTGACACACCACACTAGAATTGGTCAACTTCTCTGTCTTTTTTGTTACTCCCTTATTTAGCATCCTTTATTACAGCCATTGACTGTCTCCATTAGAAATATATATTTTTTATCTTAAGGCATTAGGAGATTATGAAAAGCAACAGGTGGATGGATCACATAAAATAATTTTTTATTGTATAAATATTTTACATTCTTGCTCTCCTTTCTTAAGGGTTGCTGGAAGTAGGTCTTTGTTAAAGAGATAGTTCACGTAAAATTTCTGTCATGATTGTGAGTTGAACAGTTACTATATTTTTTTTGTTCTGTTGAACACAAAATGAGATATTTTAAAGAATTTAGGACAGCAAAAAGATTTGGAACAATTTGAGTAAATGACAACAGAATTTCATTTTTGGGCGAACTGTTCTTTTAAGCTTGAGTCTTGTCATAAAAACTACATTATGAATATTAAATAAGAGTAGAACATACACAAGAGTGTATCTTACAAATAACAACTTTTTGTGTGTAATTTAAATAGACATTTTGAGGTAAAAGGTTAAGTTATGTAACAGTTTTTATTCACAGGTGATTCTGGAAAAAAGCAAAGGCTTAATGTTTAGAAATAATGCTGAATTGGTTATTCAGACAATGTAAAATACTCAAATATGTGTATAAATGCACATATAAATAGTGTTTTATATAAGTTTTTGTAACAATTTGTTAGAACAAGTGTAATAGAATTTTTTAGAACACAATAGAATATATCTGTTTTTAGTGCTATGGTCATAAATGATTGTCTTCTCATGGAATGATTTTCATATACGTTTGCATCTGTCTATGTTGGTACTGATTTAGTGATAACATCTGGTTTACAGCAGTGGGCAGGGCCATTCGGAGAGCCCGTCACATCTGATAGATGACTGGAGTGTGAGCTGGGTACAAAATGCTTTGGCAAATGATTTCTTTAAAATGATGGGGCGGATGCATAAAGATTGAGAAACGCCTGTCACATTGCATGTTCCACATTGAGAATCTGTGATCTACTGACTTACCAGTCTCCCAAAAAGGGTTATCGGCTAGATTTGTTTGAGTTGATGCAACAGATGGGCTGCTTTCACATTTCTTATCAGTTGCTGTGTCATAACAGTAATACCATAAGCTAGTATTTGTCATTTATTTATTTGCAGAATTTTAAATGAATGGAGATAAAGGAATGGATGGGTGGTCTTGTGCTGTACAATCAGATATATAAATTAACTTATAAATAAAATTGGCTATAGCTTGCCAAAACTATATTTTGTATATAATGATTTATCACAGTGTCTTTTGAAACATAAATAATTTATACAGTCTTTGTTTCATAGATACAGGATACCGTTTTGTGGTTATACATTTTCATCTCTAAGCCCATGGACTAAAACAGGATAATTTTTTATGTTGCGTATAGAAATGCACAAGGACAGAGTACTAAACTATAGTGAATTTAATAAACAAAGTTTTATAATTTCTGCATACATAATCGAGCGTATGAATATGGTCATATATGATTGATGATTTCCCCCCTCTATTGAGGAATCTCTAATCTGGAAATTGTCTTTGTTTCGAAAGTCTTTTAGACAGTCAACGTTTGTTTTACTGTGCTTAAAAAAAATCAACAATGAATATTTTTAGGCATGTGATGTTTAAAACGATTATGTGATAAATGATAATCAACAAGTGAAAAGTAACGTCAGTGCTGCATTCTACAGTTGGACTATAATGTTTGATATCCCTGCCCTGCTGAAAGAACAACATTATGAACCTGTGTTTACCTTTGTGTTCTGTTGGTTCCTATCCACCAGACAACATTCCACCCATACTACCAACAGCACATTACAGATCCACAGACATTTTTTGTGATCCAGGACTTTACTGGTTCCAGGACTGACTACATTAGCAAAGCCAGACCCCCAGATGCACTGTCAGTGGGCGTTAGGACCTGGCCGAAGTGCTGAAGAGCAATGAGATATTTACACTAAACTGCTCAGTAATTGCGCGCTCACAGTCTTACCGTGAGGACCGCAACCACGTGGTAAAGTCAGCCCTATATAAATCTCTCTCTCTCCAACTGGTTGCCTTCAGATGCGTGTGTGTGCGCGCTGGCACGGGGACCACAGTTTTCCACCAGGAGGAATGGAGGAGCGCGTAAACTGAAGGGGGAAATAACTTGCGCTAGTGGGTCACATCATTCAGTCTTCTTCCCGTTTTTAACCTTAGATGTGCGTTAGGACGCTGGGTTAAGTCTTATTTTCTTCAGCACATACCGGTGCCAAACCTGTGCGCAAGAAGAGCGGCGATGCGCCTTGCGGAGTGAGCGGAATCTTCGCATCTTCTCGTATACCGTAAGAGCGAGTGAAAGGCGCGATTGTGCGGAAGTTTGGAGAGAGTTTGCGGCGCTCTGATGCGGCGGAGGTGCGCTCAAAAACCCCGCAGGCTACGCGTCTGTCATCTGCAGTGCTTTGATAATCTTTTGTTAGGGCATTTGGCCACATCGATGGCTGTTTTGGTATCCCATGATTTTGTTCTTTTGAAAGATGCATGTGCACTTACTATGAAGTGATTTTGTAATGAAATATGAATTAATTGACACATCATTTCATGCTGTCACATTTGCGGGTACGCTAAAAAGACACGTTTGTACTTGATAGTGCGCAAAAGCCGAAAGCTGTGCAATTAAATTTATTTGATTGAAATGATTGGTTTCTACCTGATTCACTGAATATCATTTTAAAACCGTAACTTCTGATACTGAAACAAAAGCACAAAATGAACTTGTACGTCTTGAGTCTTTTTCTGACCTTGGATTTAGCCACGGTGGCCGTCAGTTTATCCACATGCAGCACTCTGGACATGGATCAGTTCAAAAAGAAGCGGATCGAGGCCATCCGTGGTCAGATCCTCAGTAAACTCAAGTTAAGCAGTCCTCCCGAGATCTATCCCGAACCTGAGGAGGTGTCCAGGGACATCATCGCCATCTATAACAGCACTCGAGACCTGCTGCTGGAGAAAGCCAACGAGCGCGCGGCCACCTGCGAGAGACAGCGCAGTGAAGAGGAGTACTACGCCAAAGAAATCCACAAGATAGACATGCAACCCTTCTATCCTGCCGAGAGTGAGTCTTTCATCTTTATTTAAGGTGTTTCGAGAATGTGGTGGTGGAGTGCTTAAAGATATGGGCTATAAGTTTAAAGGTTCAAACCAGCAGGAAGGATGAGCCATCACTATTGTGCCTTGGGCAAGACACTTTAACTCTAGGACCCGGGCCAAACTAGGATATTTAGGATATTTCATTTTTATAAAAATGAAAAAGCAAAAACATTACCGGTGTGCATGTTGAGGCAAAGTAATGGCACAGACATATTTAATGATATTAATTTACAGGGCAAGTTATTTTTGTTACATTCCTTTTAAACTGGGCCTATGGGTACATTACCTTAAACAATAACCCACAAGAATTGGATAGTGTAAATTTTGCCTTCTTCATATCTGTTTTAATCAAGCTGGTTCTTTCAAGGTATCTTTTCAACAAAAAGAGTATCCAAATACAGTCAATTATTTTGACATTTTTTAAGTTATTGCACTTGTTTTCTAATGTGTCTTAGCAGTCAGCAGCACAGGCCCCACAGATCCACGGGTCCCTTTGTGGCTGCCCCACCCACATTGCCGGTAATGACGCCACCGTTTGTGTCACTTTGGATAAAAGAACTAAATAACTAAACACTCCCAGATATTGAAAATCAGCAGCGTGCCAGTTTATCTCTGCAGGTCATTCCCATAGACGACTGTTTTTGTTTTAGATTTTGTTTTGTTTGTGAAATATTTGTTGTAAAATGTCCTACATATTTTTTTTTCTTTGATCTGCCTCATTTTCTGAAAAATGCTGCTCAATGTTTATAGTCTGGAACGCACAGTTATCTGATTGCTGTCTAATATGAACCGCATGTGAGATGTGAGGTGGGACAGTTTTACTTTGCAATCCAAGTACCAAGACATTATTGCCAGTTTCTTGACATAGACTTACAGTCCCATAGTAATCTAAAGTTAAGCTTTGATCAAGGGCACACTAAGGAAAGCTCGTAAGTCACCCATAGTGGTCTTTCATAGTCTATATATTAGCAGCTGTCTTTCATTGGGCTGAACACTAATTTGAAAGTACATTCTAAAACGTGCTGGGTTGTTTTTGACCCATGCTGGGTAAATGGACAGAACACACTGCTGGGTTTAAAATGACCCAATGCTGGGTTACTTCAATCCAACTGCTGGGTTGTCGTTACCCAACCATAAGTGGTAACAACCCCAGTTGGGTTGAAATAACCCAGCATCGGGTCATTTTTAACCCAGCAGTGTGTTCTGTCCAGTATTTACCCAGCATGAGTCAAAAAACAACCCAGCACTTTTTAAAGTGTATATTTCACATGGTCTTTTCAGCACTAACCATTTAAGATTTGCTGATATACACTTTTTTCAAAAGAACATTGCAAAAATTCTTGGTTGTGGTCCTTAGTCCACACTGTTCTGACACTCAAACCCAATGTTTGAATAATGCACCACAGTCCTACTGTGCATTCAATTCAAGCCTGTATAAGCAAATCAATGTTTTTAAATGCCTTCATTGTGCCTTTAATTATGTAATCCTTTTCAGTTTCCAGATCAAATGTTAGTATATAACATGAAAAAATAAATTAGCAGATCTTTTATGTCCCGAGGTATATTTTGCATTAAATGTTATTCTTGGCTCTGCCCGTTGTATAAATACTTCCAATATGAATAGAGATGGCGCAGTGCCAAGACCAGCCAGCGAGGCATTTGTGGGATATAAATAATTCTGTGTCAACTTTCGGATTACTTTAGTCAGACGTCTCAGATAATTTTAGTTTTCAGCCATGGCACTTTAGATTGTAGGTTGGAGACCTATGGCTCTGTTCCAGATCTTGTGAGTTGCCTACGTAGGTAGCATTTTAATGCATTATATGCACGATTCCATTGTTGGGCCTGTTCTAAAAGGTAGGCAGCGTAGTTTTTCTACAACTGTGTACTAAAAAGATGATTGTTTTCTGTTTTTGAAAAGTTACACGTGACTAAGACGTTTCCACGAGTCTGGTAAGATGACTAAAAACACTGTATTATGCATGCCAGGCAAGTATTTGGTGATGTTACTTTGTAAAGAGGCAGTTTTTGTCTGTGCAGGTACACATTTTTCTACTACAGTTCGGTAAATACAAACAATCAAGATTTCAAAAGTGTCTTGTCGTTTTTTCTGGATGACGTTAGATTATTACTGTTTGTATTCCAAGTATTCGCACATGCCTATAGAGTGAACATGTATTACACATGCACGTGACATCACATGACATTTTTGTAGCACACAGTAGAGTTGTGGTACTTGAGATTTGTTAATGGTCTTCTTGGTCTCGGTCTCGACTGTCTTTGGTCTCGGTCTTGTGTTTGTCTCAGACTTAGTGGTCTCGAGATTTTTATTTCAAGACCACAAATGTTGGAATTACACTAAATTGCTGGTGCATTTTCTGATTTATGTGTAAACATCAATAATGTGATTAGATGTAAAACTTCTGCCTTTAATAGCAATCATTGACTTATTTCTTATTAGATTTTTTTGTTACTGTTTGCCAGCAAGAGATGAATAGAGGATTGTCCTAAAAGAAATCTGTTAACAAATTTAATACAAAGGCCCACATTATCCAAGATATTATTACATTTATTAATTTGGCAGACGCTTTTATCCAAATAATTTTTTTATTACAAAAAATTATATCTTTTTTTATTTATAATATGACATCTGACGTCATCTGAAAATATAGCAGCAGTTAATAAGGGACTTAAATTTTAGACACAGGTACAAAAAAAGTTTTTGTTCTATTTTGGCTTGTCCAAAACACTCTAGAACAAATTAGAACTTTTGTGCATTTATGAGCAACACAAAGCTATTTTGCTGCTAAATAAAGAAGAACGCTTAGAACAAATGATTCTGTAATTATGATGTTTTTGTGTTATGTGGATCTTTTAGATGAATTATAGGAGTGCTGGTCTTGGTCTTGACTCGGTCTCGGCCTGCCTTGGTCGTGGTCTTGTCTTAGTCTCAGCCTCTCAAAATCTTGGTCTTGTCTTGGTCTCAACCCCCCTTGGTCTTGGACTCGGTTTAGGTGGTCTTGACTACAACAATAGTACACAGTGACATTGTTTTCCAAAACCCGATTTCAAAAGTTTTCAGGCCTCCAAAATGTCGTTGTGTAAATGAATGGTGAAAGCACATAAAATAAGATTTTTCTATTTAGTTGAAAATGGAAGATATGTTTTTGTTCAGATTCTATGGCAAGGTTGCATTTGTATTTTTCTGAGTAGTCACTGACATAGAAGGCAGCTATCTATAGGCAGTAGGCAGTAGACAATGAACAAGGTTTAGGATCAGAGCCTGTGTGTGGGGGAAAACAAGCACACAGTAAGAAAAAATCTAATTAATTCCACAATTATATAGGATGTAGTTGTGCTTTTCCTGGAAATGAAGTCTGGATGGCATGTCCGAATGTCCGAATAATGTGTTTGCATATACACACAAACTCACAGACTATCAGCCTTATTTGGTGGGGCGCCAGGAAGTCCTCGCAGGCAGCACTGCAGGGCACAACAGCACTGGAAGCCACACAAAAATGTAAGAGAGAAAGAGAGAGATATGTGAAGTGGGGCTCGAACAGACTCAGAGCTGGCAGAGCCCACGTAGCACTAGCAGTGTGCGTATACTGCACACCGTGCCACATGCTTCATGGAAAATTCCACCCGGAGACCCACTGTTGCTGGGGTGTGGAGTGCTGGAGTCACTGGAGAGGTTTCCCCTCTCCCCCCATACGCAGCCCTATCCCCCCACCTCCTTGCAATCTCATATGCTCTTAAAAACAAAAGCTTCTTCAGTCTGTCTTTAGTCCAACACTAATTCCTCTTCTTATCAAGAGCCATTTTAAACTCTGTAGGGTATTTGGGGTTACTATATAGTTCTTTTGAGCCCTACAACTAAACTTAAACTGTTAAGGAACAGTTCAGCCAAAAATTGTAATGATATGGTCTTTTGAAGGACTTATTAAGATTCCAAATGGCACCTTTATTTTTAACAATTGATTGTATTATTTTTTTGTGTAATGCCTTAGTATTAATAAGAACTTGTTATTGCTCAGTTACACAGTAAGTTTTCCATGGGAAAGCATACAGCCCGCTATTTACAACCACTCTTTTGATTCTGCCACATAACTCCATCAAGCATCTTCAGTCCTGCAGGAGTGTCCATTAAATCTAATGTTCCATACAACAGGCCTGTATGTTTTTGCTGTGGTATTAAATGTCCATGCATGCATAAATGCTAACATACCGTGGCCCCACTGGTCTGTTTGTAAATGCAGGTCTCTTGGAGCCCAGTACAGAGCTCCCTTGTGACTGTACACACAGAGAAACACAAGGCTGCCTCTGTGCACCGGGACGAGGCTCTAGGAAATGGTTTATATTGCAGCCGTTTTATGACCTTGTGTGGTTTATGCTGTTCAAGAGTATATGACTTTGTGTATGTGCTTTGAGTGGTTGCTGAAGTATGCACTCTGTTTGTGCTGGATATCAGCACCGTACTTTACCCACGAACACATATAACCTGAAAAATTGACAACGAGTCACTGAGCGAGTGCTGGATGTAGACATAATACTTTTTAGTGTTATCTCATCCAGGCAACTAAAATAAAAAATCATAATGATTCTATATTCAGCACTGCATTTCAACAGACATGTGTGCTTTAAACACTAAAGCAACAAAAGGACTCTTGGTGTAAAAATCTTTCTTTCAACACTATTTATTGTGACTCAATCGTTTTGATTGACAGGTCATAAAAGACAAAATTTGCTTTATGGTCGCAAAATAACTTGATTATTGTTTTAGTATCTGCCATTGCAGAAATGATTTTTTTTAGGTATTATGTCAGCTAAATAATTGTTTTACATTGGGATCATCGAAAATCTAGTTCTCAAATAAACAATTTCATATGATGTATTATAGAACATTAATCATTACAGAAGTCTGTACAATGTTTAATAAGTATTTATTTTATCGTCTTTCAGGCAAAATTCATATTTACACAATCTAGCGATTTATACCTGTAACAGTAAAGTTATACAGTTTAGCAGCTCAGTGCAGCTAAATGTGTAAACATAATACAAACTAACACAAGCCCTTAACAATATTTAACACTAGAAATGACTGCGGTCAATGCCAAACTCAGTAACTCAGATTTTAATAAGAAACATTATTTCTTAACAGATAATTATTTTACAAATAGTTTTTGTTTAGAGTCAATTATATTAATGAAAGTTATTATGAAGTGTTTCCCAAAACTATGAAAGTGAGGTTTGGTCACTAAGAAAAAATGCAAACATGAAAAGGTTTGTAAACAACCTAAATTGTTTACTCACTTCAACAGTATTCCTTTTGTTGCTATTTCTGTTCATCTGAGGTCAGCAGTTTTGTTACTTTAAGAGCAAAATTATGTGTGCCTTTTAACACAGTTGTAGGCAGAAGTTGCCCTTTTATCTCAGAGAAAATTACAGGGTGTACTAACTAATGTGTCACATATGGCATTTTTGTTATTTAGTGAGCTAATTTTACCCAAATAACTTGAAAAATAATCTCTGTACTGCTGTATAAACATGCCCATGAGTCGATACATGAATCATACTTAAATGAGATAATACTAAATGAAAAAAACAGCTAAATGATTTATAACAAAAATAGGTCATACTACATGAGTAAATGTTAAATGAGTCATACAAACCCAGTAAATGTTAAATGAGTAAATGCTGCCTTACTAAAGCCTTAATCAGTGCATATGAAATTAATAAAGCCAAAATGAGTAAATAAGTCACAATACTAGAGAGATATGATTTGTAGTATTTATTATTACTGGCTTTACAAAGATATAAAAAGAAAATATAATATACACACAAATATATTCAAAATGTCTATTTTGTGTAGTTATGTATTAATGCATACAGTGGGCACAGAAGTATTTGGACTATTAATCCACACTAATCAAAATTAAATGAATTTCATTGCACTTTAGATTGCTGGGACCTTTCCTAAAAACGTAAAAGTGCAGAATTCCTTCTGAAGAAATAAACAACTGGTTCCGATTTGTAGTGGATAAATAAAGTCAGTTCACCTCAAAGTCATTCTTTAATGTAGAAGCCTTAGAAGTATTTTTAAGACCATGCAATATGGCTGGAATTAGACAGCAGGAATGTTTATTAGTGAGTATATGAAGTGTGTTTGTAAGTGCAGTGTAAAAAGTGTGTCAGTGCTTGTGTTTCTTTCACAGCAGGCCAGTGCGTGTGCATGACGGATCGTGTTTAGTGATTCTGAGAGATCCCTCCAGCCCACTGCGCCTCTCCCTCTGTAAATAAACACAGGCGTGTGGAAAGGCCATCCCAAAAACAACCCAACACACCAGAGAACACGGGCCAAGGGCGGGCGCGTGAACTCCCCTCGCAAAGACCTGTCACAATCGCTCGCGTCAGCTCTTCTGGGGCGTGTGCGGTTGCTTCTCTGAGCCAAACTTTGGACAATAAATGGAGTTTCATCTCGAAAAACCTGCGAGGAGAAACATGCTCGCGTTAATGTTTTATTTGTGGCCGGGACTCAAGTTGCAGCCTGCCAATCAAAGCTTGTCATCTGCCAGCTGTGTACTTAAAACGTATAGTCCGACTCTAGAATATTTGATCATATTGGTGTTACGGTGGTTTAACTAAAGCAATAGTCCACTCGAGGCCATGCTTACAGTGATTTATTCTGTGTTGGGAGTAAGAAGTTTCTTGTGGTGAGATGACACAGCCTCAATGGATTATTGTTGTCCCGAACAGCTCGTTTTTCAAAGCAACAGAATGCAGGTTTCTATCTGTTGCCCAAGATGTGCGTCTTCGCTATTAGTGCGAATTGTTGTTGTTATTAGGAAGGCTTCTTTTGTACTGAGTTGGATCTGAGTGTCAGGGGTAGTGTGCATTCAGATTTACAGTGTTTATGCAGAACATCCTGATCACAAATAAGTTTGGTTTTCTCATAGCTGTCTTGAAAGATTTGGTTTCAGTCCACCAAGCATCTCTCTCTCTCGCTCTTTCTCTCTTTCGGTGAGATTCTTGTGATCGACTCAGTGGGGTTATTGTCGAAAAACGGGGCTCAGTACTTACGCAAGACCTGGACTCTCTTTTGCTTTTACTAGGGAGTAAGCGACAGCCAAGCTGAATTGCGTAACAGGGAAGGAGTGGAGGGGGAAAGAGAGTTGGAGAAAAGGATGAGAGAGAGTGCGATTGTGAAAGAATAACAACTGCGCGTCCAATGCTTTTATACTGTTTACAGGGAGAGCCCATGTCCCATGTAATACAATACTTTAACACGAGCACAACTCGGTGTGGGAATGAAATCTGGGCTTGTTTATATTGCCAGGGTCTCTAAAGAAGAGAAAAAGAAGATCAAGATGCTTTTTTGAGGTTAAAGAGTTACACATGTAAATACCTCACCAAGTGCAATGCAACAAGTTTTCAACGGTGAGCCATTTCACAGTGAATGTGCACGACGTGATACAGACAAAGCCAATCCAAACATTTTTGATGGTTACTGTACAGCTATGTGAGAAGGATTTTGGTCACGGACCTAGTGTAATGATGCAGGAATGAAAATCAAGCCATTGGCTAAATGTCCAGTCACTCACTTTGGCTGACGATTCTAAAGAAAAAAACTGCAAGCACCACATACTGAGGCAAGTATCACTCTAACCCTTAGTATTGCATAACTTATCCCACACTTTATGTGCTGTCTCAATCACATGACTTATTCAGGAAACAATGATGAAATCTGGGGGAGCAAACTATTATGAAGACTTAGAAGTGGGCTCATTTGACTTTGGCCAGAAATAAAGTGAAAAAATGTTGTATTGTAATATGACTATATGTTGTGATAATAATAAATCGCCTGTGAACATGAAGAACAAAGTTCTTGTTCAAATACAATTAAAGGTGCTGTGTGTAATATTTAGTAGGATCTGTAGACAGAAATGCAATATAATGTACATAACTATGTCTTCAGAGGTGTAAAAAGACCTGACGTAATGAACCTTTATGTTTTTATTACCTTAAAAGGAGCTATTTCTGTCTACATACACCGCGGGTCCCCTTTTCGACATGTTGATTCTACAGTAGCCCTGAACAGACAAACTCCTCTACAGAGTTTGTTTCGTTAATATCCTTCGACAAAGAATCGAAAAAACGTGAAGACATCTTTGTCCTGTGTCAGCCACCGTAGTACTTCGAAAGATAGGGGTGAGCGGAGGAGTGAGTCGTTGGTTGCAGTGAGAAACCTCACCACTAGTTGCTGCTAAAAACAGTATAGAAATAAGGAAAAAATAAATCATAGAAAACAGGAATATTATAACATATAATAACATGAATGGTAGAATACAAGAAAACAAAGTATTAGTTTTGCTTTCTAAGCATTTTAACTTTACATAAACTGCAAGGAGAGAACTGTTTTCAAAGCCGAAATAAATTCTAAACGGTTTTGCAATTTTGAAATGTGCACGCACGAAAGCCCAATGTATGCTTTGGCTTTGCAAAGTATACAGTGCAGTGCGCATGATGTATTTTTTGTCATTAGCACAGAACACTGATGACAGCAGTTTTGGTCCATCCGCGCTCATGACGTATACCTACTTTAAGAGCAGAACAGATCAAACTAAATATACCTATACCTTGTGTTTGACACAGACACAGAGTGACTGTTTATATTATTTTCAAAGGTATCATTTTTAGTTACCGTGGAGACCTATGGCATGACATGTGGTTTCAATAAAAATATGACATTAGGGGCTTATTTATGTGGATATATTCATTTTCTCAGCTTTTACAAGCAGTGAATTATGAGGAAAATATTCAAACGTTTGTTCACATTCAAAAGACTTGATCCTGATTTATGAGTTTGAGGTATTGCCGGATGCAACCGTTTGCAACCTCAGAATCACTTTTACCATTTGAAAATGGAAACTGAGACCAAGGCCTGGTAGTGGTGCTCCTAAACACCAGGATGGAGAGCAGAGGGAAAGTATTTGACCTACTTTTGAGCATTTCTCACTTCTGTAAGACATGCTCTCGGATTCCCCCATTTCCTCAGAGGGACGTGTTGTTTTCTCCTGTTCTCGCCCTGTCCAGTGAGGGTCACAGAGAGAGGAAATTGTGAATGGTGACAATATTGCTATGCTGGGGGCTAGCAATGCTACTGTTCTTGTGGACTTGCAATGCAACTTAGCTAGTAGTTTAGCTGCTTCATTAAAGTGTAGCTTTTCCAATAATAAGCTATTTTTTCCAGTGAGTAATGGAGTGGCATGACAGAATGCTACACCGCTACAGTATATTCTATTTTTGTAACACAGAATCACACACACAGTTTAACAAGCAAGCAAACTGAGCTAATAAGCAAAAGCACTTACCTAAAATGAAGCATTGTGAAGTACATTGTAGCCAATGTGGAGTTTTAGTGTAACTATGGTAAACTTATATTATTTTTGTTCAATGCATTGACATAATTTGCATGCATGTGTGTGAATAATGATCTTAATAAAAATAACGATTTCCTTAAAGTGCATTGAAACTGGAGCTTGTGAAGTTCCAGGTTACTCATAATTTAAAGTAACTTCCCCAACACTGTTGCTGGGAGCCCGAGGTCTTGAGGGCCCGAACGGAAGCCAGATTAAGCAGCGGGGGCTGAGGAATGGGGGTGAGAAAAGAAGAGAAACTGGGAAAGAAATAAGAGCGAGAAAGCAGAGAGAAAATACTGCTGAAGACTAAAAGGAAAAAACAGAGAGAGAAATAAAGAGAGGGAGAAATCAGAGTGCTCTCCCCTCCACCCAACTGCTCACCTGCCAATAGCAAATTGAAAACAACTCTCTTCATAATCCCTGGGAACTAAAAATACCTCATACTTTAAAGGGCCTTCCACGAAGGCCGCTCCATCTCTGCAGGGCTCTTCCGACTCCGAGCAACCGTCCAACACATGCACACACAGAATAATGATAAAGAAAGATCTGGTAATGGGCGACAGCCTGCAATGTCAGATCAACACATTAAATCAAGCATTTTGGGGATTCAAATAAAGCAAAAACTTACTTTTTACAAACTTTGTAGAAAATGTACCTAGTGTGGTTGCTAGGTGTTTACTTACTAGCCCAGATCACAAGACCCCGGCTTTACTTATTTTGTTAACATCATTCTCATTTCCTTCTGATTTTATGAATAAGCTATTTTTAGGGTTAGGGACAGAGCTTTCCTACAAAAGTGTTAACTACTGTAAACTATGTTGAATTGGCAAAAACAAAAGACCCACCCCATTTTTTTATGTTTTGTTCAAAAGGTACTGCTTGGATTTCTCTCATGATGTAATTGTATGATATATTAAAGTGTCCAATTGCTCAGAAATAATAACACACCTTTCTTCAAGAACAGCACAAAAACATCATTCCAAACTATATTAACAATTGCAATAGCAATGCTTATCTTAGGAAATGACAGGAAATGTTGGACAATTCTAGCAGAGATAGACTGTCCTTAGAAAAAAAAAACTTTAAAGGAGTAATCGTGCCCGATGTCATGGTTTGCTTTTGATTTAGTGTGCTATTTAACTGTTTGTGCATGTATAAGACATCCAAAGTCACAAAAACGTTTTGCACAAAATGATATACTTTAACTGAAAGTGAAGTCTGATCCAAATCTGCCTAAAACGCCTCGATTAGTCACTTCCCTACATTGCCACGTCAGTTTGTCTTAGTTCCTTGCATGACGCCGCCCAAATGTACATGCAAAGAAGAAGGCGTATCTTTAGTTATCACAGCTGTGGTGCTTCAGCCGTGCAAATGCAAAGGTTAGAATAAAAACATACCTCTGTAAAGCATCCTTCTGGTCGATCCGTTGGTTTCATTCTCCTAACAAGGCAAAACCGATGCTGATTTTACTCTTTATCCACTTATGTTCTTGTATTTACTATAACCGGTCCGATGCGAATCCACTCCGTGTGTGTGGCGAGGCGCACTGACGATCGTTCCGGCATGAGAGTTCACGCTGTGAGCTTTCACACACTGTCTGGCCTCATATGCGGTTTTGATTCGCTATTTTAATCTGACACTGCTGTTATTAGCATACAAACGAAACGTCTCTGAGAGAGAGAAGCTCGGCCTGACACTCGGCCTCGTCCTGGAAGTTCCGCCTCATGCTGGAGGTATTCAGCCAATCACAACGCACAGCTCAACTGTCCACTTTACACGGCACTTAAACGCACAAGGGAATATATGCCAGAGCGACCCGTTTCAGAAGGCAGGGCATAGAGGAGACTTAAAAAAAATTATGCGTTTTTTCCTCCTTAAACCGTATAAACACATTGCATTACATCAAATACAAACAATAATATTAGTTTTAGCTTGACACTTTGACTCCTTTTAGAATAAGAAATGGTATTGCAAACAACTCGTGTTGCAAACCTTGTGAACTGAGGACATTCGATAAGTAATCCTTAAACACACAGAGTCAGATCACATTCAAACATAAACCACATTAACATGAGAGCCAATGCTATTTCACAATCATAGCGTATCGCTTCTTTTGGAAGTATTTTTTGAATATTCTCTTACTGGATCGGAGATTCATGGCAGATGGGATCGGTGGTTAAGCTCAAGCCACAGAGCCGCCCACCTGTTCACGCGAACGCGTTACGGTTCCCGTCGGCCTGGGAGTTTTAAAGGAGAAATAACTGAAAAACGGGAGTTTCACGGGAGAAATAACAAAACGGGAGGGTGGCGGGAGATGGGTGTGAAAAACAGGTATGAGTGTAATGTAAATACAATTAAACCAGGTAATTTAGAATGAAAATCATAATCAATTATACCCCAATATATGCTTTCTAATAAAATTGTGAAAGTTTTGCCTGCTGCTGAAACATGTGGGTCGTATTTGGTGAAAGGGGACAAACTCATACGATCATATGGGTTGGAGGATAGGTTGGATGAATGTGAAATGTGAATGCGAAAGTATTCATTTGTGTGCATTTGAGTGTACACGTGTGTATATGTGTAATTCAATTCAACCACAAACTCTTTCCCTGTCAAACACACATCTGACAGTGTTTCCAGCCTGATTGTCGGAGAGAACGATGGTCCGGTCAGCAACAGGAGTTATTTCCAGACTGAAGGACGGACAACCGTGTCATTGAGCAGACAAGCATGCGGATCTATCTCCCTTATTAATGCCTGGAGAGAATCCAGCACACAGGAAGTAGGAATGGGGTCAGTGTGAGAGCAAAGGACACTGGGAAGCCTTTCCTGGCACAGGTGTTTGATCAGTGAGCGTTCAGGGGTGCAGATCGGGAACCGGGATCCAGCTCCAATGTCTATTTAACTACTTAATGCCTTCAAGATGTATATTCTGCTTAGGATAAACAGCTTACACACCGGCAGGGCTTATGGTTTCAGCGTTTAAAACAAACATGATGTCATGTGTTCACATATGTGCATGTGCCGTTTGGAGAGGGTTCAGCCGAGGTATGGAGTGCACGTGTTGGAAACTGTGTGGAAGCAATAGATAAGCACTTTCGGTGACCAAACAACTGGCAGCTACCACAGCGAAGCTGTGTCAGAGGCACTCAGGAAGAAAGGGTAAAGTCTTTCCTCTCAGGAAGGAAGCTCTTGTGAGATCAAGCTGCTGTACATATTTTTTGGCACACTCACAAGTGGTCCTCACTCAGGAAGACTTCCTGAGTTTAATGTCCAAGTGTTTGCAATGGCAAACCTGACGAGTGATTTATGGGAACATAAAAAAGACTCTTTGTTATTATTAGTGTGTAATAAAATGTATGTGTGTGTGTGTGCCTGTGAGATCATTCATCACAACTGTAACTTTTTGTGTGCGTTTTATCGAGTTCAACTGGTTCATTTTCAACAGTATAACTGACTAATCTTTTCCAATGTTATCTCAATTTGTTGATAAACTGTAAAATAATTTTATATTACATAGTTTTGTGTGTTTGTTAACAAGGTTCTATAAAAGACCTTATGTAAGCAAGTAAAATTCCATAAAAGGGAATAAAAAACCCTTGCAGGATATTTAAATTCTTTTGTGATCTTAAAAAAAATAGAGCAGGCCATGTGCTACGGCGGGGCATTTCACTAAAACCATCATGTTACATTTACACTGTAGCACTATTGGTAGAGCATTACATTAGCAGTGTTTAGGTTGTGGGTTCAATTCCCAAGGTACACACATAATGATATATAACAAAAAATGTATATCTTAAAATGCACTTTAAGTTGCTTTGGATAAAAGTTTCTTCAATTGCAAAAATATACATTAGTGTACACTTTCATTAACAATATTTCTGTCAAATTCAAGTATCAACAAGTTAATAAGACCTTAAAGAGTGTGTAGTCCTACCTCATTTTTAATGTTGGAATGCTGTCTTATATATTTACATAATATACTGTGTCATTTTAAAAGCAAGCCATTGGTAGGTTAATTCTTCAGAATAATGTGAACAAAGACTTTCTCAGTAAACTCTTTGTCATACTGTGCCTGTCCTCTATCATATGTAGCACAGTGGCTCCCAAACTTGTTTAATCCAGGACCCACATAGGTAAGCATAATCTCAAAGCCCACCATTTTTTTTAAATACCAATATAGGGGACAAAACATATATTCATTGCCTTTTAGTATTTGTCATTTTAGTACCTGTCATGAATAAGTTACATTGCTATAACTTATGGTAGGACTGCACGATTTTAACAGTTTATATTATGTGCTCTTTGTATTGTAATTGTGACTATTTATGTTAATTAGATATTACATTGAAGTATGTTTTAAAATGTTTTATCACATTCTGTGAGGCAACTCCGTACCATGTTCTTATATGAAACAAACTCCTGAAATACTTTTACTGTTGTATAGTCTCAAAGGTTAACCTTGATTATAAACATTTTACAAATTTAAACTAATCATGAACATAATAACTCATATGTAACTAGAGGAATCATCATCATCATTTCTCCAAATCTTAATGTGCTTCAGATAAATTTGTTCAGACCACAACATTTTTACTTCATGTTTGTATAAACCAGCAGTTACAGAGTTTCTGCTGCCGAATTTCTTCAAATCAGTGGCTGAGGTTTCCTGAGTCAGCTTGTATTCTCCAATGGATTGGAGGGTGACAGGAAGCTTGTGGTGTATAAAGATTAGAAGTATCATTATCTGTGTGTGCGCCCAGTGTGGTTTCCAGCGGACCCCGCTGAAAGCGTCCACTGTAGTACCCAAAACAGCTAGCAGAGTGTTTCATGGAGTCAACTTTATGCAAACTCTGCTCTTTATGCTGGCTCATTGCACGTGTGACTTTTTCTGTTGATGGATGGTAAAAGCTGGAGAGAAATCTGATCATAAAGAGAAGAGTGTTGCCTCCTCTATGAATGTGATTGAACCAGGGAAAAGGAGAGAGACAGAAACAGAGAAAACCATATAAAGATAAATTAAACAGCTTTATAGACAAGCATCTTTTGACATCTTTTGTCTGAGAACATAGGCAAAAGGCCCTTTGACTTGGGCCAATGAGTGACCCCCTACAACAACCCAGAGCATCCTGGCAACAATGTTAATAACTGCTCAGCACATCATAGCTGCATCCAAACAGCAACATCCTGAACAACATCCCTACCATCATGGCAGTGTGTTTTGCATGGTTAAGCACCGTTTACATTCGGAAAATGTGAAAATCATCTGGTTCATGTAGGATATCAGTTGCAGTTATGCAGTTATTGGCCACAGAAGTATTCCGGAGAATCGTACAATAAAAGAAATTCCCTTGAAGTGGAAATTCATAAATATTGTTTCTTCAAAGCCGTGATTGTTCTTTCAGTCACAGCAGCTGCTCAATGTTTTCTTCTCTCTGTCTCTTGTGGATGGACGTCCTGCTTGTGTAGGCTTATTAAATAAACCACCGAAGGTTTCTAATCCCCGGCTTCTGTGCAAGATTCAGACTATCAACTTAGAGCTTCGGATGTCACACCATTGCACACATGGTTTCTCTGTGTTAACGGAAAGCTGATGCAAGGCACACACTTGTTACACATGGTTGAAGTTGTACATGCATTGCGGCATACCATAGTCCTCTTCAATCAGCCTCCTGCAACGCTGTGGGTGGCTTTCAGGGAAAGCGAATATTTTGCTGTGTGTCACAGGACATCACGGCACTGTAAATTCATGCTGTGTCACGGCGCCCTGCTCCCGACGTTAGCTTACGTGGTTGTGCATCTGGCTTTGGTTGTATTTGTTAATTTGTTGAGCTACTGTGCGGAGTGACGCTCTCATCTCGCTGTTGCACACATGGTTCTCGGCACATGCTGTGTGTGTACAGGGCTCTGTCAAAGCATATGACGTTCACACATGGTTTTGAGTACTGCTTGACTGTTGGGCTACTGGGCTCACTCGGGAAACATATGGGGCACGAGTGTACCCCAGCTGACCCTCGCGTGACAGCGCAGCTCTAGGGGCGTGTCTTCCCATTGTTTCATCACAGTTTGGTTATAGAGACTACATCACTGCCCCATGCCTCAGACCCCTTTACTGGCAGGACTGTTAGGACTAGTTTAGTGCTGTTAGAAAGCATGTTTTTATTGGAGATATGGCACGGCAACCAATTCGTTTCACGGTTCTTTTGCGAACATTTCATTTTTCACCCAGCCCAAGCACTTGATTTCATCTAAGGAGACCAATAACATAATATTAAGATCTGGCCTTTCCCTATGAGTAGCTGTTTGGTTATGCGATAAGCAAAATGTATATGACTTTTTCTGACTTGTTACAGGGTACCCATTGAGAAATCTAAAATGTAAAGGACAGTGAGTTGGGATTAAACTCAAAATCCCACAGCAAAATTCCACAAAGAAAGATACCGCTCTAGAAAAAAGAGATCAGTATAAAATTTCCTTTAATCAGCATTTCTACATATATTGTGTCTGTTGAATTCCAAAAACATAAACATAAATACACCCAACAACAATGTGAAAGAAAAATATTTTACATATTTTTAATCAAATACTCATTTTCTTAAATACATATAAAAACTTTAGTTCATTTTTTAATATCATTTAAAGAATTATAACCAAGTTGTTCACAATCTACAAACTTAAAGATGAAGCAATACTGTATGTATGCTCATTCATGATTTCAGATGGGCTTGCTGTTAAACTATTTCAGTGCAATAACCAAAATATAGTTGAGCACTGTAAACCTAGAGTAAACTTTTTTTTAATTCCTTGAGTGATTACAACCCATTTTCTTTATCTAACTTTTACGGCTCGGTTTTATAGTTCAGCAAGCGTTGGTTACTGGCCCAAAGTCCAAAGTTGTACTACAGAAGTACATATGAAAGATGGGCTGGCAAGGTACAGTACATAAAGAACTTGGCATTGCAGTAACAAAGCCTAATGTGTGTTCCAGATGTCATCTCTCCAACACATTACAATCTGTACTTCCGGAGGCTAATGTTTGATGTGAGCTCCATGGAGAAGAATGCCTCGAACCTGGTGAAGGCAGAGCTCAGGATTTTCAGGCTGCAGAACTCAAAGGCTCGTGTGTCTGAACAGCGGATCGAGCTATATCAGGTCAGTCCTTTCAGATATTCTTTCATCATTCAAACATTTCAGTTCACTTCATCCATTAAATAAACTCCACTAGCTACTGCAGCAATAGGGACCCTTTTGTCTAAACTATTTTTAAGATGTCCTGCCCAAACAAGCACTTATATGCAAACTCTTCACACTCGGTTTGATTGGCTTGGTCCAAGTTCTTCCCTCCCACTGCCCCTGTATTGTTTGTGTCAAAACCACAGTACGTTTGCGTCATTGTATTCACAATGATGAACTCACTGAGTCAGTATAAGCGACAGCTGTTTACCACTGTAACTAGGTACTGACTGAAGAGAAGACAACCAATTCATTGTATTATTGATGTATTTGTCTCTTTGCCTACCAAAATGTTACACACATGGAATGGTACATGCACTTTATGCCGCAGATGTAAAGACTCTAAAGGCAATTTATTCTAAGACCAGCTACTGAGAGCATTTCACTGGGGCACTTCTTTATTGACATTCCATATAGGCTGTTAGATCCCATTGCTTATTGATACACAATAGACATAACCGGTCTAAAATGTAAACTTTTGTTTATAAAATTACTTTTTTATCAACATTTTTTATAAACAGTAATAAAAGCAATTATAACTGTGTCCATAGTCAAAGCATTCTAATATTTAATACAGCACATTTGGTCACACTTGGATTTTCCTTAAATAAATTTAAACATTATCATACAAAGCTACTTATATGTATCATCAATAGTGGTCATTTTCCTTTATCTATTCTATCTATTGCACAAACTCAACTCTAGTGTGAAAGGGTCTGCACATGTGTTTTTAAACCTCTTCTTTTTTCGTTCCCCTTTCCTCATGTGTTCGTTTATTTACCTTAAGGGTGCCGAAGGGCTCCAGCCCATCGATCAGTGGGGTTTTATGTGTATGTGGAGAGAATTGAGGGTGGAATGCTGTTTGGTGATTTAGAGTTTGGAAGGTCTCAAGGGCAGAGTAAAATCCCTGTGCTGTTCCCCACCTACCACCTGCCCCTCCATTTAACCTCGCTCCCCTCCACTGTTCATGTGTCAGTTCTGTAATGACAGGTGCAGTAAACACTATCCCACTAACACAGAGATGGTGAATGTGCTAGGGAGGTTAAAAAAAGTTGACAAGGAAGGAAGAGGCATTTTATTGCTGACTTTAATAAAAAAGATTTTCTTGCTGAAGGTAAATGCATATTTAAAGAGTACTTCAGTATTGTATGATAACATTTATTATTACATAAATATATGTGACTATCTTTGATGCCTAAAACAATCATATTAGTATATTAAGAGTACTAAAAAACCAACTGCCCTATGCACCATGTTGAAAATATTAACGTCCAGTCCTATCTTAGCAACTACTGATGTCCACCATATTGCCATATTGTCATTTTAAATTATGATATCCAAACATTTGATAAAATCCAGATTTTTTTCACAAGTGCCTAAAATGTTTTAGAGTAAAATGATTTCCATGTAAGGTAGTTCTAAGCATCTCAGACACTTTTTCTCCTACCTACAATTTGTATCTCCATTTTGGAGCCTCTCCATCCGCATTCATCTCCGCAGCCTGGTGGAGGAAAGCTAAGACATTGCAAGCCTTGCAGCTGAAGCAGTGTTTTACACATTAGGACGTGTGCCGTCCAATGTAAACACACAGCCACGAAGGACAGAGCACCCTGTTCAGCATCTGTTTCCGCCAGCACAGCCTCTCCAAGCATTTCCCAGACCTGGCTAATCAATCAGGAAGCTTCCAGTGGGAGGATGGGATTGGGGGTGATGTAAAGAAGGGGGTGGTGTAATGAAGAGAGGTGCTAACCAGTCAAACTGGTCTTTCGGGCACTGGGACGGGGTACCATTTTAAATGAGGTGAATAAGGGGCAGTCATAGCGCAGACATTGTCTGCGGGTGACAGATGCTGATGTGTTTCATTTTTCTTTTAGATTTTAGGTTATAAAGACCTCACCTCACCCACACAGCGCTACATTGACAGTAAGGTGGTGCGCACCCGAACTGAGGGGGAGTGGCTTTCTTTCGATGTGACGGAGGCAGTCAGCGAGTGGCTACTACACAGAGGTAAAGGAGTGTGTGTGTGCGTGTGTGCGTGCGTGCGTGCGTGTGGTAATGAGAAATAGATTTTGAAAATGTGTTATGTAAATATTTTACGCATGTTTATCCAACTGAAACAAGTTTCTAATCTCCCTGAAATCAATGAAGTAAGCCTTGAGGCCACCTATATATGCTGGTGTACTCCTAAAAAAACTTTGGTCACACTTTAGAATAGGGACCAATTCTCACTGTTAACTAACTATTAACTATGACCTTTGCCTCAAAAACTCCTAATTACTGCTTATAAGGTAATGTAGAATAAGGCATTTATACACATACTAATATACAACCAATATGCATGTTAATAAGCAAGTAGTTAATGATGAATTTGTGTACCTTTATATAAAGTGTAACCAAAACTTTTAGCTGACACACACATTTTAAAAACTAGTGAATGTTGGTCCAACATGTTTTTTTTCCACAGAAAGAAAATAATATATTTAGAAACATTACAAAATCAGATGCAAATCTGATTCAATAGAATTTATAAAAGCATGAGAGAACATATTGAAGCGAAATGCCACTAAAGAAAATTCATTGAAAAATATACCCATAAGAAGAAAAAATAATGCAAGATCTCTTTTAAAACCTCAAACACTTTTCTAAGACATCAATGGGATTTAACCAAGAGCAACTGGAAACTTTTGCTTTAGTCTCCTGTGTCTGAAATGAGTAGTAGAAGTATCCCAAAAGTTAATATTATTGAAGATTGTTCATAAAATGATTCAGATTATTTTAAGGAATAAACCTACATTTATTTTACACTTCCATACTCTTAATGTATTTTAAGATACAAGACTAAGTTGGTTTTTGAATAGGAAAAAGCAAAATTTGAGAAATAATCTTTCCCTCAGCAATCCATTACATAAAGAAAACTATTATTTAAAATGAGCGACTTATAGGTGATTTGTGTGTTTATAAAAACAATTTCAAATTCAATCCAAAATTCATAGGCCAAACAACAATTTATAAAGATCTATCATCATCACCGGTGTATACAGCTCATGAGCTCATAACAGCTTCAGCCCAGCAGAGTTCCAACACATTACACCGGAGAGTGAGAGAAATCATGACAGGAGAGAGTAGATCAGGAGATATTCAGCATTACTAGCTGGCAGTTGATGGATTTTGGATCTTTTTGTTGAGAGACAGCAGTGACTCTGTGCATCTCCTGAGGGACCGTGGGAGTGGGCTCACTCACATCACGGGCCGGCTCCAGAAATGATCTCATTTATCTGCTGTAGATTATCTAACCTTACTGTGCACATTTTGTTTTCTTTACTGTTTTTCTCCCACCAGACAGAAACAATGGATTCAAGATCAGCCTGCACTGTCCCTGCTGTACATTTGTGCCGTCAAATAATTACATCATCCCCAACAAGAGCGAGGAGCTGGAGACACGCTTTGCAGGTGGATTTGGGTGGGGGTGCGAGCGAGTTAGTTTGTGTATGAGGGTGTTTCTCTGTGTCTGTGTGTTTTGGAGAACAAGTAAGGGAAAATGGTAATTCATTTCCATGTTTCTTCATAAAGTTCATCAGATTGTATTTTTTAATATATTTATATATTAGCTCATAATAATTTGTTAGAGAAGTTGGATGTTGTACAGACTTCTGAGGTATGAGAAATGAGTTGAAATGTAACAGATGCTTATTTACAAGTGAAGCTTTTTTTTTTTTAAAGTGCAGTGTAATATGTAGAGACGACTATAAACAAGCAATTTTTTTGTCTTTTGTCCAATGGCATGAAAACATCTTTATCTGTTTTATTATCTGTTTGTCCAACCTGTGGAAGACAGAAAAATCTTATTGGCATTTGTCTGCCCACTCCACAGGTATAGATGACAGCATAGTGCATGGCTCGGATCTTAAGTTTAAGAGGCGCCGTCACAGTGGCCAGTCTCCACACCTTCTCCTGATGTTACTTCCATCATACCGTCTGGAGTCCCAGCACAAGAGCCACAGACAGAAACGAGCTCTGGACGCAGCCTTCTGCTCCAGGTCCAACCCTTGTCTCACAAAGCTTATAAGATTTTTCCCACACGCTGTATTTGAACCATATCAGAATGTTTAAAACATACTCCACAGTGCTTCTGGTGTCTCTATAGATACTCATCTGTCATTTGTTAGAAACAGCCTTAGTCCAGGATTATGCAATTGGTGGGACACGCATCAAAGCAAACTGGCCCACCTATCAATTCAGACTGAACTTAATCGATGAACTGGAAAACCTTTCACTGCTGGATTAAAACTCTATGTGACTCAAATGTCTTATAACAAAAAGCGCCTGTATACTCTTTGTCCTGCCCGTTGGTCACAATCACACAGATTTACCTCAGTGCTGTTAATTTTATACTTCCTGACATGCACTCCAAAAATGAAAAAGCTCAAATGATTTTTACATTTAGGAAACACTTTTATCCAAAGTGTATACATAATTTTTAACACTATAACTGTGTTCCCTGGCAGTCTGACCCACAATTTGCTCGACCACTTTTCCACAGTGATGCCATTGAAGTAGAAACATTTTTCACTATAAAGGAAATTTGTGCAAAAGAAAGTTTGGTGAATGTAAAGCCATACAGCCCGACAAATAACCCTGAAAGGGTACTTCTGTAGAGTACAACATATAACATCTTGTTTCAGCAGTATTTGATCCTGGTATATTTTTATTAGACTCTAATATTGTTAGGGACACAAGTTTGCATTTTGTGCTGCAAAACCATTTGTGTGCCATTTCTAGTATAACAGAATAAAACAATTTATTAATGAAACAGAATTTACTGGTCTAATATCACCATGTTCTCTTTTACCCATCATCCCACAGGAACGTGCAGGATAACTGCTGTTTACGCTCTCTCTACATCGATTTCAGGAATGATCTAGGCTGGAAGTGGATCCACGAACCGAAAGGTTATAATGCCAACTTCTGCGCAGGAGCATGTCCGTATCTGTGGAGCGCAGATACTCAGCACAGCAAGGTGAAAACTGCTTTTGCAATTCAAAATGTTGCTAGATAAGTCAGTCTTATGTGAAACTGTTTTAGAGATTTGTTATATATAATAGGGGTTATGTGAGGAATAATACGGCCCAAAAATCAAAAGGCAGCATATTGTTAAGAATATGCAATATAAAAATATTGTTAATGAAATCCAAATGGTTGCGGTTCAGTAAGTGCATTTCGTGTTTTCCTTCAGGTTCTCGGCCTCTATAACACTATTAATCCAGATGCGTCTGCATCTCCATGCTGTGTGTCTCAGGATCTGGAACCCCTCACGATCCTTTACTTTATCGGCAAAACTCCCAAAATCGAGCAGCTCTCCAACATGATTGTCAAGTCCTGCAAGTGCAGCTAGGAATGGATCACCTCTATTATCACCGTCACACATTCACACACACAAAAACACGCAATAAGACACACAGACATGCTGGGACGGAGTGCCAAGGTACAACAAAATCATGACAAGTACACACCCTCAAAAACACTTAAAAAAAAGATGATACATGTTGTGTGTGGATCTGTGCACTTGTGCTGGAAACAGGCCCTGATGGCATGCGTAACATCACACACTCATGGATGTGAGTATGGCAAACACTGGAAGTATGTGATAGGTATCTATATGTGAAGCAAGTGGAGGAGAAAATTCCTTGTTCCAACATTTATTTCAAACAAATACTTCTTTCTGTTATTTTGTCATTGTTTTTATTGTCATTGTTGATTTTGTTTCCCTCAAGAATAAAGGTCTTTTTATTTGGTTTTTTGATCATATTTAAAACCCAAGATTTTATTACCAGAGGTAATGACCAACCTCGGTGACTTGGTGTCCAATATAGTTCACCACTACTGGTGATGAGCAGAAAACTTCTGGAAAACATTTGTGTCAATCTGTTTGGTTCGCTGCATATTTACCACAGATGAAGTTCGAGATGGCCACAAGCAACGTTTTTGCAGGGGGTTGGAGCTGAAAATGGAAAGATGGAAAATTGGAGTTTTGGCGATAACGTTACTGTGCGTACACACCGCCAGCGATTCTGTTGTCTCTGTGTCTCTTGCTACGAGGTCGTTAGAATGCGTTTCTAGATTTGGTTGCTCTAGTAAGAGTTATAAACAAACCCTGCAGTAACTGACTTGAGCTCCGCCATGTTACTCCTATTGGTAGTCGCTCGTCATTTGCATAAAGCAATTCTCAAATTTGTCGCGTCGCTAGACACGCCCACTTCCTGAGGAATGGATGACGTCGCTAGGTGGCGCTGGCGGTGTGCACAGGGCTTTAGGCTCAGAAGGCCTAGGATTCAACACTTTGCATGGCGAAGAAATTCAAGACCAGCAAGGTGTGTTATTTAGTGCAACCATGGATGTTTTGTTTATTGTAAACACATCTCGAGGACAGTACTCAAATATGCAAAAACACGCTTGGCCAGCGCATCGCATTCCTCTACAGCGGTCGATAAAGGTACCTTTAAAAGTCTGTGCTTTAAACTGCACGTGTTACTTGCTGTAAACATGTATGCAGTCAACTAATTCAAACTTACTTGCTCAGCAAGATTCTCTTCAAATTGTTGTTTTGCCATGAAGCAAAGGATCTCAAAAGACGGTTTACGCTTGCAGAAACATTACGAACAAAAATGTAACTCATTTTTCACAGCGGAATTTCTGATCTCACAGGCCAGTTGAGTGCTACACTGGGAGAAAGCAGCAGCTCTGGAATTGCTTAGTGGGATTTTACAGTGCATGTGTTACAGAAAGCACTTGGATACGTTATAACACTCTTCTCCGAAATGTATTCTATGCATTACTGCTTCCAAGATCAATTCAAAATGCAAATCTCACCGAAATATAATTCCTTTTACCTCTTACGCTTTCTGTAGGCAGAAGCAGCACAATGTTCATAAATGAGGTGCATTCTTTAATGCCTAATTTATTTAGAAAGGAGACCAGATTTGATCATCAGAGTCGCTTATCACCGTGACAGTGCAGGTGCAGGCTGTAATGAAGGAGGTGATGTCATGAGACAGGTAAAGAGGCTGGGGTCACAGCAGGTAATTTACATTGATGCATGAAGTGAGAGGGATTTTGTGTAGGTAAGATCAGAGATGATTTTGAAAGGTAGACTTGAAGAATGTGAAGACATAACAAAGAGGTAGCGTACGTGTAAATCATGAGGGACGGGTCACCCAGGTTTGTCCTGTTTCAGAAGCGTCACAAATGCACTGCAGCAGCCACAAATGCTTACGTACATGTTTTTAAAGAAAACCGTTTTCACATCTCAAAAGTGTCTTCCTGAATTTGTGATTTTGTTTGCTCACATTGGTAAAGAAATATTTTATTACAAAGAATTGCACTGAATATTTTATTTCTACCTTTTTTATTTGTAACTATTGTTTGTTGTTTTTTTTATTCGTAGTTATAGCTTCACCCATGTAACATGAGCTGATGATGTGAGTGGCTTCCAGGTGAAGGTTCCCCTTTTAACCAGTTCTTATCCTAACCAGTTTAAAAGAGCAACCTTTACCAAGTGGACTTCCTGGAAACACAGGAAGTGGAAGGAGACACCAGCATTATCACACTAGAGCTGTTTATTGTTATTGTTGTCTATGATGATGTTGATATTGTTGACCCACTATGATGTATTGTAACACATTACTGTTGTGGTGCTCTAGTGGTAAATAAATTATTTAAGTGACAAAGGGATGGTATGTGTGCTTGTGTTTTTGTTTCTCTTAAAAATTATTGGAAAGAGCTACAAGTAAAAACATTCTAGTGAAAAATAATAGAATAGTTAGGTTAACTAACACTGAACATGGTATACATAGTATATATTTATCTTGAACACTGCAACCAAAACAGATATTGCAAAGTGATTTGTTGGTGTTGGTGTTGGTGTTGTAGTCAAGACTACCTAAACTGAGACCAAGACAAGGCCAAGACCAGGGGTGTTGAGAACAAGACAAGACCAAGACTTTGAAAGGCTGAGACCAAGGCAGGCTAAGACCGAGTCAAGACCAGGGTCCTCATTTATTTTGATTCATAGAACAAACGTATGCGCATAAGCACTTTTCCGCGTCAAAGACCGCTTTTATAAATATGAACGTTCCAAGAACCACAACACTACGTATCAGTGATGGTTAGGTTTGGGATTCATTGTTGCCATTTCTAATATCACTGTGAGATCAGACTAGAACTTAATATATGCCACATTTTTTATCAGCATTCACATAAAAAATATGATCGTTGAGAGTTGAGAGTTGAGAAGGGCTACAGAACCTAATCCAGTTAATCTGTTTTATTAACCTAAAAAAATTCTGTCACCATTAAGGAACAGTTTATGATAAGTATTTAATAATTTACACATCCTCGTGTCATTTTTGATGTATGACTGATGTGTGACTTTCTTCTGCAGAACACGAAAAAATATATTTTGAAGAATTCGGTGACCAAACAACATTGACACCTATTGACTTCCAATGTATGGACACAAAACCACTGAGACAGTTCTCAAAATGTCTTTTTTCTGTGTGTTGGTGAAGATGCTTTGATACTGTATATCCCCCATTGGCCCTTAAGCTTTGGAGTCACGCCAGGCTCATTAGCTCTGGGTTTGTGCTTCTTTATTTAGCAGAGCAAAGCTCTGGAGACTGTCAATCTGGAACTGAGTTCGGATTAAGAAGTCAACATTCTATAGATAAATGCTCTGCAAAGCCATGATGTCATACGTATCGGCTGTGTGAGAATTGCTCTGTGGGCTATATTTTCAGCCTTATGCCGTCTTGATACTTCACTTTTTTAATTAAACACAATACAACTTACTCTCACATACTGTACACAACAGGCGTAGAACTAAATGGGCCTTTGCTTGCTGCTGTACTTTTAAGACTTCTTTGAAAATACTTTCTTTGCAACTCTCTTAGCTTATTGACAGGTCTGACAAGATCTTTTGTTGTTTTGGCATCTCACATGCATTCTTAGTCAAGGTCTTAACTCTTGACAAATTTTCCATGTTGTTACTCTAAAGTTTTAAGCCTTGTGCACACTGGGACGATAATCGCCAGCATCGGGATTTTGTTGTCGACGTTCATACCCAAGTGATTTTCACTGGCGATGAGCCGAGTGATCATGTAAATTCCCTGAAATTAGATGCCACTTAATGAAAAACAGAAATACCCCGGTACACAAGGTGGCACTGCGCGTCAAACAAAAAAAATAACTTTTTGCACGTCGGAGTGTACAATCACATTGCTGCCCTTTGTTTAGTCACGAGGCGTTAAACGTCGGCGATACACATGCACGATTATCGTCCCAGTGTGTAGATCGGTAAAATTTAGTGAGATCTTTCATTTGATATCATTTTGTAAGTTTGTGTCATATATATGAAATGAAACAATTTGTATGATTTTTACAGGGGGAATGGGTTTTGGGAGAATGATATTATGTTATTTTATCTAACATATATTCAAAATTGATGTGACTGGTAAGAAAGCTGATGTTTCAAAAGCTTTTTTTTTGCTCCACAACATAAACATTTGTGGATGCAGTATTGGACCCATCGGTGGGTCAGTGGGTGGTGACAGATTTCAAGAGGTTAAGGTGCTAAGATGCACTTTTCTAGGTTTATACCATGTACAGTACTTGAGTTTAAAGAGTTGGGAAAAAACATTACATCCATTTCATGTCAAATTAGATTTTCTCTTTTCTTTTCTCTTTTCTTATCCCTTTTCAACCCCCTCACCCACTCTTTGTTTTTATTCAAGTGTTCAGGCACATCTCAAGTATTCACACACGCAGAGTTCATGTAATCCAGGAGAGTTTTGAGGTGAAAGGGCTGACGGCCCCTCAGGAGTAAAATGATTTGGGGATTCGGTGATTCAGTCGCAGCTGGCTACACACAATAATATGAAATTATCGAGAAGCATTTTCACTGGTGATGTCAGCATGAAACCATCCAGAGACCCCATTAACGTGGAGAGGAATTTTGGGACTACTTGTCAAAAGCTGTTTGTGTGTCCATTCATGCAAAAAAAAAAATACGAGCAAAGCAACATTTGCTTGAGTGTTTGTATAGAAATGCAAAGAATTCCTTTGATGCTGTGTTGACATCTGTCTGTAGCGCTCTTGGCCCGTCTTATGTGTGTCAGCAGTAATTGCACTGCAGACAGAGGCTTGTATTGCATCTGTAATTACACAGGAAAGTCTGTGCCTTTGAGCTGCGGATTAGTAACTCTTTGTGTTAGCATTGAAAAGGGGCATGCAGGCCGTCCGAGTGAAGTATCACACTGAATCCGAGTACAAAGTGTTCCTCCACCCGCCCCTCTCCTGAGTTTGACAGGCGTCTTGGAGATGTCATCATAGAGGCAGGCAGGAAGAGAGCTGTGGAGCCCTGGACATTCAATCTATTCAGCGCCGGTCTGCCTGGCGACAAAGCCAGACACCGGGCCCCCCACTGAGCTACAAACCCATGTGGCCCTCATACACTTATACTATTTATATTCTGAAAAAATCTGTATGTAAAATAAGTTAAAAGGCAAAATAAAGGAAACTGCAGTCAAATGAGAAGTGTCACAGAGAGGCATGTATTTATAATGCACTGCCGAAGTGAAGTGAGAAGATTGGTATTTGAAGGTTTACGAATGGGCAATGCCCAATGAGGGATACCTAATCTGGAACCTGTTCCACACATTTCCACAGTAAGGTGGTTCTGGAAGACCAGAAATATTTAATGGGATAGTTCACCCTAACTTGTGATAGTTCACACTTTTTGGGTGAACTATCCCTTTAATGTTAGAGGCATGGACGGGGGTGATGTCTTCAGCTTGTAACCGTTTTAAAACAACAGTTAATCAATATGAGCAGACTATCACAAAAACCTTGAACTTTAAAAACCGTTATAAGCAATTAAGTTGTCTACACTGGAAACGCCCAATGTTGGGATGCACACTCACTTCATCTTCTTAAGCCTCGTTCACACTGCCAGCAGCAACACAATGTCATTAATTTCAATGGTAGCCCGGCGACACGAGCGACAGCGACTGTTGGCGACAGGAAGTGGGGGTCTCTAGGGATGCAAGAAAGTTAAGAATTGCTCAACTTCATGCAAATGATGAGCAACTTTCAGGAGCGACCACCAATAGGAGTGAAGCAGCGGAGCTCACGTCATCTGTCTCTCATAAGTTACTGCAGGGTTTGTTTATAACTGTTACTATAGCAACCAAATCTAGGAACGCCTTCTAACAATCTCTAGATTAGAGTAGCGACAGAGTTGCTGGCAGTGTGTACGCAGCTTAACTTTATATGTCACGTAACAACAACTTCAGACATTTTCTACAATAAAATTTGATTTATTATTGTCATGGATTATATAAATTTATAAATCAAAAGCAGCGAGTGGTGACTTGGATGTTAAAATATATTTTGTAAACGTAAGGGCAGACTTTTTTTATCCAAAGTGATATACAGTGCATTCATTGTATACATTTATTAAACCCATGACATTTTGCATTGCTGATGCAATGTTTTACCAGATGAGCTTCTGAGACATAGTGAGCTTTCCTGTGGCTCAGTGGTTAGAGCATAGTGCTAATAACACCAAGGTCATGGGTTTGATCCCAGGGATTGTGTATACTCAGAAACAAAATGTATAATGCAATGTATGTTGCTTTGGCTAAAAAAAGCATCAGCCAAATGCATAAATGTAGTGGAAACATATTATGTCACTGTTTGGCAGGTGCCCTAGCAAACTAAGCACCAACTCCAGCACAGAAACCATCTTTTTGGTGAAAGTGTACAGAGCAGTGTGGTGTACATGGATCGTTTCTTCAGTAGTAAATCTATTCCAGTGACAGCGTTGGTTGGTTGGTTCATTGGAAGATGTTTGTTCTGTTCTCCGCTGTTGTACTGGTGACATCAATTTGTGCAACATACAGATGAAAGCGGAATCAGCTTTGCGTTAACTTCTTGCCACACCTGTCCCTTGAGTGTTTTTATTTTTTTGCCAAGGTGGTTTCCATGCACTTTGGAGAACGTAAGGGCAGCTTACTCTCAATGCCACGGCTGTTCCATAATAACGCAGACAGGCAGAAAGCCAGAAAGCCAGCACACTGAACTGAAAGCCAGTTTTTTAACTGCTTAAAGCTTCATACGGTAAAAAATGGAAGCACACTAAATGTTCCAAAACAAGCTAGGTTCATAAAATCCCACAAATCACAATCTAGGGGTTCTTTGACCTAATTTGCCCAATCCCAGTCGTATACTGTTACACATAATAATGCAAATGCAATCACAAAATCTTCAAAACAAATAGTTATATTTCTCAAAGTATAATCATGATTGGGACATGATCTGCACATTGCTACACAAACTGACATCTGAGAGATATGATCTTTGACATACTCTACATTTCACTGTGGGAACCCGAACCCCTAACTCTGCTGCTGTGAGAAACCTTGACTGCCGCTGAGTGAAGGGAAGTTTAAGATCCCCGTGGAGCATTCCAGCTTCACATATAAAACATGACCCAGCATCTTATAAAATAACAATTAAAACTCAGCAGCCTCTGGAAATCAGGTTTCCCTTGGAGATGCAGCAGGGAGAAGCTCATTAGATGGTTTTATGTTGTTTATTCTGTTACTATAGATAATAACAATCTGCTCTTGTCATTAAAAGCAGTCCGCCAGGACATCGACAGGAAGGGGTGAATGCACAAATCCAGCTGCACACCTACTGTACCAATTGGTAACTTTATAATGTTTCCGGATGTTACAACAGTGTTGTTAGTGAATCACTAACATTTTTCTAAACTGTTTAACTGGGCCAATCGGGATGAAACTCACTGAAATATTGTAAACAATTCCTCTGGACAATAAACAGCTACTTCAGCCTGTTTTCAATGTGTCTTGAAGTTTTGTTCAAATAGGCAGCATTCAGATCTGTTTAGCTGTTTTGATCGGTCATAAAGAAAATTCTGCATGTGTTTTAAAATTGGATAAATGTGCTTCAGTCTCAATGGTCAGATCAGATTTCAAGTTGTTTTTTCTCATCTGGCAAGTGGCATGACTGTAAAATCACACACAGTGTATAACACTATCTACAGCTGTGTGTGAATACACTCATTTACGCCCACATGTAGCATCTGCTCTCATAACTCTCAGCATCCTGCAGTCTGCATAATCGCTATGGCTACCCATGTAGATATAACAGAGTCTTAATAAACAAACAAATCCAAAATCATTACTTGAACTATTAGGTGCCAAACAGTTTATTGTCAAAGGCCATGAAAATTAGGGTCATGTTGAAAACATGACATCACATGACATCACTCTCATTCTTCCAAAAGCTTGTCAATTAGCCTTTATGCTTAAATCAAAACAATTGGTGTGAGCCGTTAACGTAAATCTTGCCACTGTGGTTTAAAGGGCACGGGTTGTTTACTTGGACCGTACCTGGTGAGACATTCCTCATGACTGTGTTGCTCACTGTAAGCTTACTCAGCACATAAGCAACCAGTGTGTTTCCTCACCTCACTAGATGCTCTGTGTGGGCTTGTGTATGAGACAAAGGTTTCATTCAGTTCATATAGCCCCCCAAACTCTAATCTTCAGTTTTACACACAATCCTGCTGAAAAGACCAGCTTCAACCGGCATAAATATACAGGTTAGTTTATACCGGTCAATGCAGGTTAGGCCTTTGTCTAGCTATGCCATTTAAATGCAAAATTATGCCGGGACAGCTGTGGGTTCCTGCCGGTTAAGCAAGTTAAGTAACACTGGCATCCAAAAATTAAGCTGTAGGAGTCTACCTACAACCACATACACCCTCTATAGAGCATAAGTAAGAAGAGATGGCGGTACTACCACGTCCTGCGACTGCCAATGAGTTATTAGTCTGTTTTTTATAGGAAGGTGCAGAATCTGAGCATTCTGGCTCGGTTTAACTCCTGGCTGAGAATCAAAGGAGAAAAGTGTTGGAGAGAAACAAAATGTAGATTATGTAAGAGACCTTCTGGAAACTATGTTCATGGCTCCTTTTACTGTTGTAGGCTACTTTTTCAAGAGAAAATTACCTGCCCGGTGCTTTTTCATAGTCTTAATAAAATGCTTGTGGTTTTGGTAACAGGATGAGTAGAGAGAAGACAGTGTGTTGACAGCTGCGGAGATTTCTCATGCGTCTGCAGCCTCTGTTAGTCTATTATATGGACTTTGTGTCATGCGGCATGCCTAAGAACATCACTTAACCAAAGTAAAGACAACTTTAATGTTATATTTTAAAAACTTTGTTGTAGGTGAATGGTGTGAAATCACAAGTGCGTGTTTATTTGCATTTATCCTGATTTAAAGGTTTGTTTAATCAACATATATTTTACTTTGATTTGGGTATGCAGACATTGGCAGTACAATGTAATACAATTAATAACCTATGGACACAAAACATAAGTAGTACTTATTCTAGTAGTAGTACAAAACTCAAGCATTCTCAGTTCGGCATGTCTTGTAAAACCCTCACAGGAGGAGAAAGCGTTTATACACCTGTCAGTTCCTGTGGATAAGATGTATTGGTTGCGGTGAATGAGGTCAGAGCGAAGCAGAGAGTTAACAATAACCATTGCTCTGTTAATCCTGTTCTATATTGTCCGTGTAAGGAAGTAATTAAACAGCACTCCATCTTTTGAGTTGATGAATGCTCTGTAGTCAGATACCAGCGTGGAACAGAGTCTGACCCGAAGATCTCGGTCTGGTTGTGGTCATGAACGCTGCACCCTGCTTCTCAAGATTAATAGCATATAATTGGTCGCACCCAGCTCACTGAGATTAATAGCACGTAATGACTCGCACCAGCCTGAAAGATTAATGGCACGTAATGGTTTGCATTGCTGGGCGTAATCGAGCTGTCAGTGGCGGCTTTGAGCAATTGCAGGGCCGGCATCATTTTTCACATGTCCCCAAAAATTCTCTACCTCTGATTTCCAAGACCGCCAGGCCTCCAGGGATCTGGTGCATCTCTGCAGTGTCTCAAGGGCTACTTCTCCCCCTCTGAGAACTGTGTGTGTGCGTGCGTGTGTGTGTTTTTGAATGTGTGCTGTTAATCTTGGACATATTTGTGACTTGAGCTTTAGGACCCCCAACGTTTTATCCCTCATATATTGTGTCTGCAAGTCATCAAAACTGCATTGACCAAGTGCATTTGAAGGAATAGTTCCCCCCAAAAAATCATTTGAAATCTGTATGACTTTCTTCTGTGGTGCATAAAAGAAGATATTTTGTCAATATCATCTCTGTGTGTGTAAACTATTGGCCAACAATGCAAACAGACGCATTGCAGAATATAAACAGGCAGAAAATAAGTGCTGGCTGCAAATGACCGGACAATTAAATGACTGTATCTCTGTATCCTCTTTGCACAAACACACAAACCCAACAGCAGTTCCCAGTAGTCTACTAACATGCTACTGTAATGTTTGAGGATAACAACAAAAGTAACGTTTGTTTATATTGTTGCTTTGAAACTATCTATTCTGTATGTAACAGCCAATCTGCAGTGAATGAAGATAAACCTTTAGTAAATAGTAGACTGGTTGCTGGGTTTGTGTGTTTGTGCAGAGAGGATAACTTTTGTGCCCCATCACTTCCGGTGCACATTCACAAAGAATAGTCCCTGCAGATTATTTCTAAAAACAAGCAAAAAAAACTACAAGTAAATTACATTAGCTAGCAAATTAAAAGTATATCTAGACATTTTTATTTTGGGTTAGAAGTAGAAGAACTGTAACTTGGCTATTATTAGTCACAGGGCCGGATCATGGGGTTGTGCGGCCCTAGGTGAGACCATGAAAATAGTGCCACTATTTCTGAAAAAATCATACAGAGGTGAAAGATACAACTTGTTTACCCAATACACCAATGTATTCATTAATGTGTATGCAATTTCAGAATGCAGGAGGACTAGACACATGCATGCACATTCTTGGCATAATCTAGCCTGCATTTTCTTCTGTGAGGTCTTGGTCAAGCACATGTAAAACAATGCTGTAGTTTGCACATGAGATGGGTTATATTATATCTTCTATCTAAGGCACAGTGATGTTCTTGGTTTTCTGCCAGGAAACCCAACTGTCCCTGTCTATCAGTACAACGAGCTTAATCGAGGGTACACCTGCCAACTCGCCCAAGTGCATGTGTGTGTGTGGTGAGTGAACTCTAAAGCAACCCTCCCAAGCCTCCTCATATACTTAACAATGCACTGCCTTTCTCTGAGTGGGTCTGCTGCCAACCTGAATCCACTGTAGCCAGCGTCTCAATGCCACAGGCTGTGTGCATTGATACCACACTAATGCCCTACATGAGGGAGATCAAAACAGACCACTGTGCAAACTTAAAGCCCTGGTGGCCTCATAACTCAGCACACACACATACAAACACACACGCACGCACGCACACACACACCCTTCTATCTGTTTATTAGCCAATAATCTTAGATCTTGGACCAGATCCCCACTTTCCCTAGACATCCTTTAACCCTAAGCGATATGTGCAGACATTCGTTTTAAATGTTTGCTTTTTATTTCTCTTGTGACAATTTGTTATGGGATGTGAGACCAAAATGTTGTTGCATAGTTTTGCTTTAACTTTTTTAACACTCGACTCATGCTGAAGAATTAAATGGGCCTAAAAGCCTTTTTCATTTTGACCACTAAGAAACCACCAGTCAGTGCCATAGCAATGACCTACTGTAGCAATACCATAAAAATACCATAGAATTGCACTAACAACATTTTATCAACAAACCAGCTCAGTGGTATTTTGAATATTTGTATGCACTATACTGTAGTTAGATTAAAGGGCCCCACATGTTTTTATGTCCATTCACATAAACACACTCTGTACAAACATATTTATCTATCTAAAGATGACATCCCATTGTTTTCATACACATCTAGTTATAAATATTATATCCATCCTAACTTACACTATAAACTTCCTGCATTTTTACAAATTTGAAAAATAAAACGTTTAGTTTATTCACCAATGAGGACACCTCAAAAGGAGGTTTTGCTCAGATTTTTCAGGTTCGGTCACTTTTGGGTACAAATGTGTCCTAACCTTCACACAAACATTTAACATCCAAATAAACATATATTTTTTTTATTTATAAGCTGTTTTCCTAATGGGACCAAAAAATGTCCTCACAGGATTGAAAATTACTGGTATTACTAAATTGGGGCCATTTGATCCACACACTTCAATGTTTACCGGGACCTACAAACAAACTGTACTGTAATACTGAATTTTAGAGTGTAATGTTGTGGTAGTAAATATTATTGAGGACTTCCATATTAGCGCATTTTCTCGGTTTCCGTCCCAGTCTCAACCCACATTTCCTCCTGCATAACTCACTAGCAGTGAGACTGACCGACTCCGCCGCTGACAGACGTTAGCCGTGCGTCCTGGGTGGTTTGCACAGGGTGTAGTACCTGCTGGCGGCCTTCCCTGACTGCCGGAGCTGACACTATCTCTCCTCATGATGATGTACGGTACCTGTATGTCTCGCTGGGTGGTTTGAAACTGTGAACTCCCGAATTCCTCCCCAGACTGCTGTGACTGACAGTGAAAGAACGCCTCCCGGGCACAGGTGAGAGTTATGATGGGGGATTGAATGTGAGGCTGGCAGGATTGTGTGAAAGGACAATGTAAATGTTTTAAGGGGAGAGATAAAGAAAGGCACTGACCTAATCAGGTGATGACTTCATATGGGGGTGACTCATGAGCACTGACAGATGCTACTCGCGCTCTCATTGCCCCACTTAGTACAGACTCCCCTTTCAGCCTGATTTCTGTTCTCTCCTGTTCTTTTGTGTAACAAAAACAAAAGTTTAGTAGCTGTTAAATGATGATGGGATATGGCAAAGAATTAAGATTTTTCATTGAAATAACATACATAACAGCTAGTTTCTGACCCAACCACTGACTCATCATTACAATGGGAACCCCCAAAATAACTTGCTTCTAATTCTCCACATAGACGTTAAGCACTAACAGGTTTGCCTGTTACTTTTCTAAAAAAAAAAAAAAACATAAAATAGAAGTTTCCAACTACTCCCACCAGATGCATTATGGGAGCTGAAGTTCGCCTGGCCAATCTCATGTTAAAGTACTAAGCTTTTGTTGTTTTTAGAAAATGGTCTATACAGGAAAAAGGTCTGTGGAAATGATCTGAAACTTATTAGCTTTGTTTATGAATATTAATGCCCACCATTACGCAAAGAAAATATATTTTGTTATATATTAACTGTCATTATATTCCTTTATATATATATATATATATATATATATATATATATATATATATATATATATTATATTATATATTTGAAATATATAGAATAATATACTGTAATAAATTACAATGTTAATATTAAGACTGGCTATTTCCATATATTTGTGTTTCGTAAGGGCAGGAGTACCAGCTAATTTGCTAACAGGGCTGTAAGTGAATGCTAGCCATAAAGATTACCTTGAACTTTCTGCACACACTTTTTAAGATCACTGTCAATGCAGCCGGTTGGCCAAAGCTTCTGCTTGGCCTTGTAAAGCACTTTGAATTACCATTGTGTATGATATGTGCCACACAGTATAAATAAACTTGCTTTGCCTTAAAGTCATCGTTTTATGCGGCCGACTAAAATTTTTCCTTCGCAGTGCCGCCAAGCACAACAAAACTCTTCAAATATAATCATTATTTCCCCAAAAGTGGGGGGATGTATTCAGAAATTTTTAAAAGGAGAGGATGGGGTCTTCCAGATTAAAGCCAGCAGTGTTATATTTCAACAGAAAATCCCAGAGGAGTATTTTTGTGCTCCTTTCTCTGTTTCTCATTCATAGCTCAGGAGGCTGGGGCTGTAGTTTAAATCATTTGGTTTTGGAAGTATAAAGTATTTGTGTTCTTATCGTAATCTCTGGAACCTTTTGATGGATTTTTGATGACTTGACATATCTGAGCAATTTTCAGACATTAAGGTGTCTGTATTCGAGTCACAGGGTACAAAATGAGAAACGCATTTCTATCTAGGAGTAAGAATTGAGTTATTAATGGGATCTCATTGGTGATTTTTCTTTCCTGTTGGAATCAAAGAGCTCTGTATGTTTTTAATGAAGGGTTACAGAAGGTTGTTGGTCTGACAAAAGGCGTCTGATGTTCTTCACTTCAGCGGGGAAAGCCCCTCTCCTCCATATCTTATCCAAACACTCTAAGCTCTGCGCTTTGTGCGTTTCTTGGTCTGCGGTCAGTTTTATAGACTGACCGTGTGTGGGAGGCAGACAGAGCAGAAAGACACAGTGTGTGATGGGGTGCTGGTGTGTGTCTGCTGCACTGTCAACAAGCGGAGCAGACAATGTTTCTTTCCTGCGTGAAGGTGTAAGCTTTTCCTGCCATTAGCCACTGAGTCAGAGTGGCATGAGAACTTGGCTTTCTCAGTCTCCCAAGTACACACACACATGCTTTCCACTGGTGTAATTGTTTTTATACTTAACTAATGAAATAAGTTATTCCCAGACCCTACCCCTAAAACCCTTATAAAAACATTTTGGTATTTTTACATTTTCAAAAACAAATTGTTTAGTATGTTTTGGAAGCAGGGATATTTGACATGCCCTCAAATATTAACATCGGGATCCCTTCGTAATTGCGTCTTGTAAACAATCAAGCATTCAGATCATCTTTTCCATGAGCTTGTCCTTTTGACCTGTGAGACATTTCCAATGTTTGGCTGACCAAAGCTTTCAAACTACAAAATGTACAATAAAAGTAGTCTATAATGTATGCCCTCCACCAAAGCTCTAGTCTTATTTGAGTCCATGTTCAGATTTGAAAATGTCTCATCAATGTGACATGACAGGTTTGACATCATTGACACAAACACAATAGTGTGTGATGACGGTTGGGTGTCATAACCAATAATGGATCCTGATGTGTGGATGGAGAATATGTTCAGAAAGGAGAAACTCATATGGTTTCAGAAGTTCTTTGGTTAACAACATTCTTCAAAATATTTTCTTTTGTGTTCTGCAGAAGAAAGAAAGTCACACAGGTTTAAAATGACAAGAGGGTGAGTGAATGATGACAGATGCCACCAAACCAGCATGAAACAGCCTTCAGCCAGTATGGGAATTAATGCTGGTGTCTTCAGCAGGCTTGTGGAAGGGGTTGCGTTACTCTGTAAACAGGAAGCCAAGGTCGTAGGGTATCTCTCGGCAGTGTAGAAGATGTTAGACAGGCTACTACTTTAACACACAGTTGTTTTTCATTACCATTTCTCTCTTTGTCTCCGTGACCTGAGATTCCCTCCAGAACACATTTTTGACTTAATCTGATGTCATCAACTGGCCAGCTGTTAAGCGATAACATTCACCTGGACTCCAGTGAATGGGATCCTACTCTTCAGCTGTGACATGCCAAAGCCTTTTCTGAAAATCCCAGAAGTGAGATCTCACACAAACAGTTCAGAAATGCCTGACCATCATGCATCAGTAATTTCAGACGGACATTAAATGGTGATTAACGCACTCCACTAATAAAAAGCCACTTATTCCTACATTCCAACCTGATTTAAATCAGCCTCTGCCATTTACACATATACACATTTCCAAACAAACACAATGAACCAGGGCTGAACCCTGTAACTTCAGAGGCAGTTCCTGGCCTTCCCCTCTCAGCTCTCATCTCACTTTTCCGGAGCATTATGAAAAAGGGGAAAGAATGTGAAAAATCCACAGCATTTGGGCCGAAGAGAATAATCTCCCAGGTATCATGGGGGTGGAGGACAACCGAAGCGGACCATATGCAGTGGAAGAATCCACAGTATGCACATTCTGAAGTGGGTGTTAGAGGTGCCAGAACTCACAGAGCACATTGTCTTGGAGTCTAGAGACAGTGAGTAGCTGGTTAGATCCTAATCCGGAGATGAAACTACACTGTGTGCTGGAGATGAGAGAAATACAAGGAGCTGATGATTTCTCATCCCAGATGCTGCCAGATGCAGGGATAGTTCACCTAAAAATAAAAGATTCTGTCATCCTTTACTCTCCCATGTGTTACAAACCTTCTTTATAGTACTGCGTTCACATTACCAGCGACTTTATGTCGCTATGCCTCCATTAAAATGAAAGAGATTATGTCACTTTGTCACTTAATTATAGTGGGAATGGGGCATTAGACAGAAAAGAAAAGAAGATATTACAGAATGCCTACTTTTAAAAAGTATTCATTTAAAAGTAAGTTTTGCATCATTTTAATTTTTTTTTTATAGAATACATTGTATTGTAGAATACAGAATGCATAACAGGGTTACCAGGTCTGCTGTTATCAGGTTGTGTGTAATGCATAACAGTGACTGTAAAATATGCATTTCAGGTATTCATTTTTTGGTATTTGAGATAGGGTCACTGGGCTAGTTTTATATGCCATTGGGCTTGTTTTGTTATGCACATTTAGCAACTTGCAAAATTTTCATACGAAGTTCATTAGTCATACTCTATATAAGTCTGTATAAATAGTTGTCTGTAGGACAAATATGTTTTTCTTTGTTGTATATTGAATATAGCCTAACAAAGTCGTAGCAATAAAGCCACACATATGGTAGCATTCAATCAAATAATTTTGTTTCAGATGCGCATGAAAATGAACTTGGCAGAGTTGAAGAAGGTGTTCTTCAACTCTTGAGAAGCATATTTTTTGTTTTGTGTCAGTCAATTTGGGCTGTTGTTTTAAAAACTTGACTTGAATATGTTATCCTGTCTTATAGCTACTGGCATGGTTTCTAGTTTGAGACCAGCAGGTTCAGGCGCCCAGTATGGAGACCGTTTCCCAGCCCAGTTGGTGGAAATACAGGATTGAGCCAGCTTGGGCACTGGCTTAGACACCAGCACCCTGTGGAAAAGGTCTAACCGTGGGTGTCTGTGCCACTCAGTATGCACAGTATAATTTTGCTGTGGTAAAAATGTCATACTCATTCATGTCTCTGTAAACCTCAGTGCTCAAACTAATCCTGGATATCTAACATATTTACATGGCAGCTCAATGATTTATCCGAACATAGCATAACACACAAATCAACTCTTTGCTACACTAGAACAATAAAAACTTGTTTTATTAACAGCCATTTCCTGTCGGAAGTCTGCGACTTTCATCAACTTTTCAAGCTTAACACTTTCCCGATGCAGCTAGTCACTGCTCAGCCTCTCAAGTCTCGGTCTTTGTGGAAAAAGCAAAAACCAGCCGTCAACTGAGACTTAAAAAAAACCTAATTAAAACCTTAAACAAGAAAGCCACAATTTGTTTTGTGTGATTGCTGGGATGTTGCGTTTGCAAAGGCACTAATTCAGGAACCAGATTTTTATTCAAATATATATTTATAAATTGCGACCTAACACTGCAACCTGTGAATTACATTGTTACAACCCCTGACTCAAAGGGAAACAACAAAAGAGAGGGACATACGCAAACACCGAGGGGTGGTTTCCCAGACAGGGATTTGCTTAAACCTAGACTAGCCTTAGTTTAATTGGGAAATATTAGTAGTTTTAACAAACATAACTAACTAAAAACCTTACTTGTGTGCATTTTGAGACAACACAGAGGCACTGATGTATTTTGAGATATGTCAGTGCAAGTTGTTTTCAGTTTGGACAGCTCTTACATTTCTTTTAGTCTAGGACTAGTCTAATCCCTGTCCAGCAAACCGCCCCTAAATTTAGTAAGAAAAGGCTTTATTAAGCTCATAAAGAAAGCAAACACAACCAAAAAATAAGAGTATTTCTGTAAACGTCAGCATTGTCAGTGTGTAAAGCAGGGTGTCTGTTTGTCAATGTAATGTGCTATTGTGGTAATGTAAACATGCTCAAAGCAAAACCAACAATAAATCTGAAAACCCAAGAAGCACCCCCGTATCTACTGGTGATCTCCTTTTAAAAGAGCATCTGTAAACCAACTACAGGTGAGTCCAATGAACCCCAGATTGGGGTAAATCGTAGGCGGCGGCGCCACCAATTCCGAGACGTCCAAACGCCAACGGGGACCGTCACATACATAAAGTCAGGATTATATTTTTAAGACTTCCGGCAGGTCTGTGTTACAAAACTTGTCTGTGGCATCTACGTAATTTGCATAGCTTCAAAAAGACATGAAATGGCTGTTTTATCATTTACTAGGTCAGTGTGGTGATGAACCAGCTTATGATTTGAATCAGGTGTTCTAGGGAGACATCTAAAAGATGTCTCTGGGAGGAGGCCCCGAGGACCAGTGTGGGGAACCACTGCACTAGGTAATAAAAAGTTAAAGCACTTCTTTATAATTTGTTTTAACATTCAAGAAAGTTGCAAAAATGTGGCATACTGCAGTTATTACGGTGAAAAGTGTAGTATTATATATATTACCCATATATTAGTGCATTTTTAAAGACAAGAACATATTCCAGCTTACATGTAAAAAAATGCAGCGCACTTTAAATAGCACAACAGTAAACAATTATGATGCTTGTCATAAGAAATATTTTAAAAGCTTTCCTGTAGCTCAACAAGTAGAGCATGGCACTAGTAACGCCAAGGTCACGTGTTCAATCCCTGAGCAACGCACTCATTACATGTATAGGTTAATTACACTGTATAAGTTGCTGTATAAGTGAATGCCAAGGATAAGGATATTATAATCCAGGATTATGAGGACAAATTCATAGAACAGCAAGGAAACATAAACAGCACAAATTATACCTATATCAAGGGCCAAGTGCCATGTATATGCAGTTTGAAATCCATTACCTCTTCAGACAGACATAATCTAGAAAGAGCCAAGAAAGCAAAAAGAGAAAGAAAGGGACTCCCACATAACAGAAGTGTGTTGAAAGAAGATCTGGCCTCTATAGCGTGTGAAGCTGGGGGATCCATGTGCCAAATCTAAGGCATGTGAAGCCGTCGCCTCTCCTCAACAAGCTGTCTAACGTGCAGGCACCTGCTGCGGTCCCACCCCGTGGCCCTAACACACTGTCTTCCTTATGACTTGGCCACCACCTGATCCTTTAGTTTCACATAATCCTGGACAGGCTGTTTCTTTTTTGCTACACAAATGTGCATAAATCCCATTACATAAGAAGCCACACTGCGTTCTGTCAAATGGTAATTTTGTATGAAATATGTACAAATGCTTTTATAATTGCTGTGAAAATATGTTTCGACATGCTCATGGCCCCACAGATTTGTTTTGTGCACATATTAAGATCAAGTACATCTTTTGAAAATAATGTCTAGTTTTGTTTTTGCTTTTCAATGTTTTATTTTGGGGTGTTTAATGGTTATATTTAGTATTTGTATTATTTTAGAGGTTGCAGCATTACCACAGAAAGTTCATAGAACTTGATGGGCTTACAATAGTGACACTACTATAGATTATAAAAAGGCAAATTCCCAAGAAATTATTTCTAATTATATATCCATGAGACAAAGTTTTCTATTACATTATTTTTAAGTTCTTAAAGGGACAGTTCACCCAAAACTTCAAATTTATCTGTTTATTTTCTCCATGACGTAGGTGACATTTTGACTTGAGTAGAACAATAAAGAAGATTTTTTGGTAAATCCGCTGCCCTCTGTGCTTTATATAATGTGAGTATATGGGGTCCACCTGTCTAAGAGTTCCTTAAGCACATCATTTTCTAAAAAAGCAACTCCTGGCGACATGTTGACGTCTTGTAAAGCCAATCGATTGATATTTTCACTAAAACGCACTAAATACTACAAGAAGAAGATTGCTATCGGGACGTGTGCAGAGGCTGTTTGCTTCACAAGACATCAACATGTCGCCAGGAGCCGCTTTTTTGGAATTATGTGCTTTAGGAACTCTTAGACAGGTGGACCCCATACACTCCCATTATATGAAGCACAGAGGGCAGCGAATTTGCCAAAAAATCTTCTTTATTGTTCTACTCAAGTCAAAATGTCACCTATGTCACGGATGGCCTGGGGTGAGTAAATAAACAACAAATTTTTGGGTGAACTATGCCTTTATGTTTTTAAGTCAACAGATATGTGCCCAGGTTGTATAGCCCTGCAGATGTTCCATGCTGTTGGGCATTAAGATGCAAGGTTACTGAATGGCAAACAAACATTTCTTTCCATTTCAGTTAATTTGAACATCTAAACAGCTCATATTTGTTTAAATGTAAAAGAAGACTGAAACCTATATCACTGTTCATGATGTACTGACATAATTTCAAATCAGTTAAAATCAGCCTCTTTGGCTAAACTGTTTGCATGATATGCTATGCTTTTTACTTTTGTTGTGTATGTGTTGACCCAGGATGTACCTCAGTGGCCTCAGCGCTAGAGTAGTTTTTTTCACAATCCTTCATTTCACTGTATAGCACATTTTTACCAAACGTGTAAATGTACATTTACTTGGACAGCTTTGATGATTAGAATATAAGACATGTAGTTTTGATGTGACATGCTGCATGCTCGCATTGGACACTGTAACAGTGGAGATTCCCAGACCAGGCCATTCCAACGACTTCAGGCAGTGGATCCAGCATGCGGCAGGAGATGAATCATAACATCAGGAAACAGTTGTTAGATATAAATTCTAATAAGGCCATATAAAAGCACATGGGGCAAGTATTAGAGGCATGCAGCAGAGAACTGCAGCCAGAGAGTGTGGGACCAGGATGGAGAGAGAGAGGTAACAGAGAGTTCAGTGGGAGGAGAACACGCTGTAGACTGAAGTGAGGAAGGCGTTATAAAGGGAAAGATGGAGAAGTACAGTAGAGTAAATGCAAACTGTGAAACATGGAATAGAGACACACTAGTGTCAGATCATACCTGCTTACAATTTGTTCCCAAATGCATGGTGCAGAATTGTTTCGCTGTGCCCAGTTTTCTGTTTTCTCTCATGCCTTTTCACAGCTAATCGCAAACTACATGTGAAGCATCAGTAAGGGGTTGCTGACTAGATGACAAGTTCTACCGATCGCCCATACCTTAGGTCCGCTGCCCCTAGTCATGAATTACATAAACATCGCTGCTATGTTCTCGATCTCTGTCATTGTATAAACTGTATTTAATCATTACAGTTAACATAATTATAAGATGTTTCTTTAGAATTAGGACTAGGTGTCTATGAGCTGCCACAAGCAGAAATGGCAGATAAAACATTTACTTCTGAGGGGCCCTAGCCAGCTGAGCATACCCTTCAGATGAACGTGAAAACTAATGGATAACCGGATAATTTACCCCTATATTCACTCTTAAAAATAAAGGTCCTTCACAGCAATGCCATAGAAGAGAAAAGAACCATTAATTCAAAGGTTCTTTAAAGAACCATCTATTTCTAACATTTTTATAATCTGAAATAGTGATGCGCGGGTCAAGTTTTTTTTCCAAATGGCGGTTCCCACTTGTATTAAATTATTTGGCCTGCCCCAGCCCGCCCTGCACCACTGTATCTATTTTTACAACTCCCCTGCCCACACCCGCGACTATTAAATAGACATCCTATAGGCATTGTAACGTAAATAAAAACGGGCTTTATTTAAGCCTAAAAGTGCTTGGAAACAGCCATTAGATTAAATCGCCCTGTAAACTGGCAACAACATACTCTTATGAACCATAGAAACCAGCACGGTCACATTAAATATGAAAATATATATTCCCAAATATTTAATATAGGCTATAGCATGCAACATACATATGTTTGACCCGCCCCGCAAATAAAGTGATCATTTCTTTACCCGCCCCAACCTGCGCATCACTAATCTAAAAAAACTACGAAGAACCTTTTGTGAAACATAAAAGTTTTTTGGATATTATAGGTTCTTTATGGAACCATTTAGACAAAAAAGGTTCTTCTATGCTTGCAGTGTGCGGATGACATTACAGTGGTTCCAAACTGGTTTTATTTCAGAACCTAGACATTGGTGAAAAAGACATCCAACATTGTACCAAGATTGTTTAGCACACAAAAATAGACAAAAATGTCCTTATATTCAAGCATTGTAATTAATTAATCTTAACATAAGCCACATAGGCCCTACAAGACATGGCTGAATGGGAAAATCAACTGTTTGTTAAAATATCTCTTGAATCTCTGCAGCCAATAATTTACCATGCTAAACAAATTGTGGTTAATACGAACCACATTTATCTAAGCAACAAGTGAATCCATTATTATTGTAGTCTGGGTCATATTTTTTTTGTTGCTTTTTAATGATTTTTAAGGATGATTGCAGGTTATGCAACCTGTTCATGCTGGCATTTTCTACCCATTTATGCCAAAATACTGAAGTTGGATGCACAGCTTTTGACATCAAAAACAAAAAATGTGGGACATTTTTCCCCTTGAAAGTTTAAAACTATTATTTTGCTACCCAGACCAGCCCAGTTGTGTGATTATTTGCATTGTATTATTTGCATTTCCTGATGTGTTTTTATCATTAGAAGTGTTGTTTCTCTGATAAATAGACTTGAGTTGAGAATGACTGGCTGAAAGTGTTGAACTAAGGATGTTACTGTCTTGTAAACATGCTTTGTAGCACAAGAAAATCACAAGAAAGCCCCTGTGGTTGAATTCTCGCTCCCCATTTCAATCTCTAGCTTCAGTCTCTCCTTCATTTTCCCAACATAACGTGCCCCCTCATTTGCCCAGGCCTATTTCAGCATAAGTGAGAGAATGGAAAAAATGATTGCTCTTTCTTTCACTTTCTAAATTCTCATTTCAGCTATGATGAATATAACATGTCAGAGACGATGAAATCTAACTGAACATGAAAAGTCTGGCGGCAAATGATAGTTTCCACATTCTCTGTTGAGATCCTTTTTTTTAAATATTTGAATCCCATCCATTCTTGATAAGAACAACTTCCCTTTTGCAATCGGTTGGTCCTTTTCTGTCCTCAACACTTTTGATGTTTCCACATTTAATATAAAAAAAATACTTCCAGATTTTTCCCACAGAGTGCTAACAGAATAACTTCTGATATTTTAAAAAATTTCAAAATCTGTTAAAATAAAATTGGATTTCAGTTCATGTCATAGATTTTAGAGTCTGATACAAATGTAACTAAATCATTTCTTCACAAAGATTAGCATTCATTAAACAAAGAATGTGTGTGTAAAATCATGTAATATGAATACGAATGTGTGTAAATGCTGACGAATCCAGCTGCATTCTATGCAGCAGTGAAGGAACGCCAAACATATAATCTTACTGTAAAAAGGACTGTGCATCAATAGGTCAAGTTTATTTTATATTGACTTGTACATGAAACATGTATTGAATTAAAATATTTAATAAGCCCACAAGTGTTTATGAAACATCTTTGGTATATCTTACTTTTTGACACATGTAAATCAAAGTTCCTTACCAAGTTTCTCTGTTTAAGATTTTCATTAACATTGTTAATGAACATTTCATCCATGTTGGAAACACAGCATACGCTGGTTAGGTATGTTCTGAAGCATGGTAGCTGGTTTGAGCTTGTTTAAGCTGGTCATGTGCTGGTCTTAAAGGAGAAATATTGCCAAGCTAAAACCAATATTATTGTTTGTATTTGATGTAATGCAATGTGCTTATATGTTTTGAGGAGGAAAAACACATTATTTTCCACATACTGTACATTTTTAAATCTCCTCTATGCCCCACCTTCTGAAACGAGTCATTCTGGCATATTCCCTGGTGCATTTAAGTGCCATGTGCTCTGATTGGACAGTGATTGGCTAAAAACCTCCAGCGAAAACCTCCAGCAAATGTAGGGGCAGTCGTGGCCCAGTGGTTACAGAGTCGGACTCGTGACCAGAAGGAGCTAAGCAGGGTTGAGCCTGGTCTGTACCTGGATGAGAGACCTCCTGGAAAAACTAAGTTGCTGCAGGAGGACGTGTTAGTGTGGCCAACAGGGGGTGCCTGTGGTCTGTGTGGGTCCTAATGCCCCAGTAAAGTGATGGGGACACTATATTGTCAAAAGCACCGTCCTTCAGATGAGACATTAAACTGAGGTCCTGACTCTCTGTGGTCATTCAAAATCCCAGGATGTCCTTCAAAAAAGAGTAGGGGTGTGACCCTGGCATCATGGCCAAATTTGCCCATTCACCTCTATCCATAATCATCACGGCCTCCTAATCATCCCCATTTGCACTGATTGGCTTCATCACTCTTTCTCCTCTCCACCAATAAGCTGGTGTGTGGTGGGACATTTAACATCAGTACTTAATGAATACTAGAACTATTACATTTAATGCAGATGAAATGTGTAATGTCCCATGGCTCTGTTCTGGGCCCTCTATTGTTCTCCTTGTAAGTGTTCCTTTTAGTCTTAACATCACGGTGCAGAAGGTGGGGGCTTGGGTTCTGGTGGAGCAACCTTCGAGCAGTTTTTAGCAAGTCATGGGCCACCTCTCTACCTCTGCATGTTTAACACACTGACGGGGCATTACGAGTGTTTGGTGCTTCCATTTGGTCTGACCAATGCTCCCGCCATTTTCCAGGGCAACATGATTAATCGTTTTGTCTTTGTGTATGTGGACGACATATTCATTTTTTTGCCATCTCTCCAGGAACACACCCGACATGTCAGAGAGGTCCTCCAGTGTCTGTTGTTAAGACAGAGAAGTGCGAGTCTCTACGGTTACGTTCTTTGGCCATATTATTTTCACCAGGGGCATCAAACCTGACCCAGCTAAGATTAACGCTGTCGCAGAGTGGCAACTCCTTGAATCTCGTAAAGCCCTGCAGCGCTTCCTGGGATTTGCCAAATTTTTACCGCTGTTTCATCAAGGAGTTTCGGCCAGATTGCTGCACCACTGACAGCGTTAACTTCCACTAAAGTACACTTCAAGTGGAATGCCTAAGCGCAGGTACACTGTAAAAAATCCAACTTGCAAATTGTTAACTCTGCTTAAAATTGTAAGTCAAGTGGACAAATTTTCGAGCAAAGAGTTGAGTTAACTTATAAAAACGTTTGAACTGAATCTTGACTACTACTCTGTCCAATGAATTTAAACAATTAAGTTAAGAAAATGTCATATTTTGAGTTCTCACTTCGACCGCTTAACTTCATGTTAATGCGCATGCGCAGTCTGTACTCGCGGTATTTTGCAAAGGCTTTCTCTATCCAACGGTTCAACAACGCTGTGGAAGGGATTGGATTTCATCTGGTTGAGGTAAGTTCCGAACGTTACTAATAAAAATAAAATAAATAAATTGCACACCTATATTGTAAAGTGCAAACTTCTGTTTTTATAGCTCAGGCAGCGAGTTAGCAATCTTCGTAGTTTAGCTGTTAACATTTTAAGGGTATTTTTACTTAAAATACACGGTTAGAGTGTGTCAATTAAAGCAATACATTGTATAGAAGTAGATTATGTGCTGTTAAAGGTGTTCATTTGATTAACGTTATAATTATTAATGACCGCGTTGTTTGATTTTGTCATACTGTATTCACGCAGTAAGTTAAACATGGACAAATAAGGACGAGTGATGATTAACGTTTACTGTAATCTGTTTTTCAAACGATTAAAACATGATAATCGAAATTAAAAGTTATTGTATAACATTCAATTTCTTGTCTTTTAAGCAGTTAACTTTAAGCGCAATTTTAATGTATAAGTTTTCATATACAGTGAGTGTGTTGACTATGGCTTTCTAAAATACTAAAATATAGTTTATTGTTGCTCATTATAAATTCAGTGAAGGGTAATGTGGTATAGCATAGGCTAATCACTGTAGGCCCTCAAGAATACTATCATCACTATATGTAATAGGCACAGTGAATTTCTAGCATTATTTCTAATTTTATCGTTTGAAAATATAACGTTATAAGTTGGGCTCTAATGTCAGCATTGTTTTTGGAAGATCAGGTGAGTTTTTAAAGATGAATTTACTTTTTTTTGAACACGGTGTTAACTTAATTCATACTATTAACTATGTTTTTTTAGGTATGTGCAGAGTTTTACAGGATCACTCAAGTTAACATGAAGAGTACCCTTTTCTCTTCTTTGGATAAATACGCATCACTAGTAATGATCAAGCTGTACAAGAACCCATGGTGAAGCATACGAAGATGAAATGAAGACCCTCCTAGACCAACTTGAAAATCAGGTAATTATTTAGCATGTGTTCATATACTGTATCTTTGGTAATTTGGTCAAATTAGTGTGTAATTTTAGTATTTTTAGTATTCTGCAGAGTTACAAAGCACAAAAATACACATTAAAGTTAAGATGATCTCCAAAAAGTGAAAGTGACCTATTTTTTGTCAGATATGGTAACCCATACCCAAAATGTGACCTCTGCATTTAACCCATCCAGTGAATAGTGAACACACATACACCAGGAGCAGTGGGCAGCTAACACTGCAGAGCCCGGGGAGCAAACGGGGGTAAGGTGCCTTGCTCAAGGACACGTCAGTTGTAACCTGCCGGTACAGAAAATCGAACCGGCAACCATTAGGCCACAACTGCCCTCTAAAGAAAACAACTGCATGAAACACCTTATTTGTAGTTCCTAGAATTATTATGTGACTTTAACAAATAACACATTTGTGTAATACACACCTGCTGGCTTTTATATTTCTTTGTATTTAGCTTTGAGGGATAAACCATGGTAGTTAAGTTGTATTTTTAGTAGTGCAGTTTGTTGCAGGTTAGTGTGTTGACAGATGTACAGTTTTTACTGTGATGTATAATGACAGTTACAACACAAATTAAACTAAAATGGAGCATTCAGATAGAGGGTGAAAACAGGTGCTGCAACAATCTAAATTATAAGAAAAATTTAGGAAAAATGTTAAGAAAAGAAAATAGGTTTTTGAACATAAACATTCTAGTAGACCTCCCAAACAAAATTATAAGGGGCCCTTAAAAGATAGAATAGGGCCATCTTTGTCAAAATAAGTCCTATGCTTCTGGTTGGATATAACATGCATATAATTTGTTCTGTATTTGTTTTTCTGTCTTTTAGACCTCTGATGTCCTTGCTCATAGAAAGGCTACAGCTCTCAAAAGTCTACCTTTTGTTTATGCGGGAAAAGTCTGGAAACTTCCTGAGGACTTGCCTGGTAAGAAGATGCTGTCACAGTCTTGTTTGTCTCCTTGCCTGTTTCTCCCTAGTTTCCCCCATGGACTTCACTTCCCAGCATCCTCCACGCTCCCGCACCTGCCCCTCGTTTGTCATCACCACACCTGTCAGCCATCATCCTCATTACCTGGACACTATATGTACCTTGCTTGTTCCTTTGTTGGGTGTTGGTTATTGTAAATGTTACGTTGCTTGTGTTGCCTGTGGTTTTGTCTTCTGTCCCTGGATTGCTATTAAAGTGCATGTTACCTGTATTTCCTCGCCTGTGAGCTTGATTCCACGTGAGAGCGTGACAGAATAACCAACCAATAATATGGATCTGCCTGCCGTCCAGCTCTTATGCCTGGAGCAGTTTGACCGTTCGCTGGTGGATCACACCAGGGACTTTCTACGTCTAGCGTGCCTCACCCACTACCCTGAGGACGCGCTCTGTGCCTTTTACCGCGGCGGCCTGAGTGAGGCGTGTAAGGCACGTCTGCCAGCGAACGGTCCCAGAAAGAACTTTGCCGCTTTTGTGGAGTGGGTGCTGGATTATAATGGACTGTTTTCTCCCGTTTGCCCTGCTGAGGACATCTCCAGAGCCCGCTTCCGAGCCGCCAGAGCCGGCCTCCGAGCCTCCCAAGCGTCCAGAGCCGGCCTCCCGAGCCGGCCTCCGAGCCTGCAAAGCCTCCGGATCCTGAGCCGCCTCCTCCAGTCTACAAGCCTCCCAAGCCTCCGGACCCGGACTTGCCCCAAACAATTTTTTGGGGGGACAGAAGGATGTGGCCGGCCCTGTCCCTGATCTCCCGGACCCTCCATGGCCCCTGGACCTCTGAGCCGGGAGCTCCGTCCTGGAGGCTCCCAGTCCTGTCCTGTCCTCTGTGTCCAGCACGAGCCTCCAGGACGCCCACCCTCCCTCCCTGGATGTTTCCTAGGCGCGAGGACGCACCTTCCGGGAGGGGGGGGGGGGGGAGTACTGTCACAGTCTTGTTTGTCTCCTTGCCTGTTTCTCCCTAGTTTCCCCCATGGACTTCACTTCCCAGCATCCTCCACGCTCCCGCACCTGCCCCTCGTTTGTCATCACCACACCTGTCAGCCATCATCCTCATTACCTGGACACTATATGTACCTTGCTTGTTCCTTTGTTGGGTGTTGGTTATTGTAAATGTTACGTTGCTTGTGTTGCCTGTGGTTTTGTCTTCTGTCCCTGGATTGCTATTAAAGTGCATGTTACCTGTATTTCCTCGCCTGTGAGCTTGATTCCACGTGAGAGCGTGACAGATGCATGTTATCAGCATATACACTTATACCTGAGATTCTTCCCCAGATCCTGTCAGGAGATAACAGTTTTTTTCTGTGTTTTCCGAAATTAAGTAACTAACTCTTCTATCAGACAAGAGGCAGGGGAAAGAGGGCACTAGACAAAGTGATGGTAAAAAATAGTTAATTGAATAATCTTAGTTGAATCTTTCTCGGTGATCAGTCTGATTTTATCTAACAGCACAAATTTAACAAGTGTTATACCAAAGCAAAGAAAATTATTGCTTCACTACCCTGTCCTGAGACATTGAAAACCTTGAGACTGAGATATTCCCTCTGATCTTCAACCTGTGACACATGCTCATGTAACTTCATTTGCAAAGTAATTTCCAAATAAAGTTACATGAGCATGTGTACAGTAGTACCATGTCTAACACACTGTTGGCCAGTAGATTTGAATGAAACATGACTTTTGACCCTGCTTTTATGCTGCTTTTTACTGCAGGATGCAGAGCCAGAAGACATTCACACAAAGGGGATGAAGATGATGTTGCCACCATTCCAACCCAAATGTAAGGTGCCTGTCTGTTGTTCTAGAGGAGCAAGTTGTGTTGGATAATGTGCACGACCTTCCCACTGTTGTTGCTCTCCTGTTTTGCTTGATTTATGCCCTCCACAAGAACTATCCCACTTTGGCTTTGAGTTTTAAGGTTTATTATGACTCTCAAATGTTGTTTTAACAGTTGTAATACTTGATAGCTTTAGCACATGAATGCATTGATGTGCCAAGAATAATAGACCAAATTTTAAAATGCCAAGCAAGTTGTGTCTTCAAGTGTCTTGTTTATTGCTGGTTGTTACTCCAGAACTTTAAAAGAACTACAGGATTTGAGGATAGATTTGGGGGGTTAATTTATCTTGATTGGAGTAGAACTTCATCACATTAAAATTTCTGTATTTCATGAAGAAAATGTGGATGTTTCAAATGTTTTTCAAAATTGTGAATAAATATTTTGTATAATTATTACACAAACTCTTTTGTATTGTATTTGATTTGATTTACAGTATGGGCCCTGCAAGAATTAGAATGTGAAAATTCCATGTAAAATGTAATGCTAAATTGGAAAATGTAAGTCGAATCAACTTAAAAAATTAAGGCAACCAGCTGCAAAGCTTTTTTGAGTTTACTGAACTTCAGGACTATAGTTGTGCCTACTCATTCCTTAAAGTTGACCCAACTTTCAACCAACTCATAGTGACTAGTTAGACGTACTTACTGATGAAAGTTTACTTAACTTAAACCAGTAGTTTCAGTAAACTTGAAAAAATGATTTGACACAACTTCAGCCCCTGAAATTGAGTAAACTCAAAAATGCTTTGCAGCTGGTTGCTTTATTTTTTTAAGTTGACTCAACTTAAATTTTTTTACAGTGTAGCCTTTCATAATCTCATAATCATTTTGTCTCTGCACCTGGGTTTTTCATACCAAGAGTGTCAGTTCATTGTCGAGGTGGACACATCGGATGTCGAGGTAGGCGCAGTCTTGTCCCATCACTCCCCCCCTGATGGGAAGGTCCATCCATGTGCCTTTTTTATTATTGCCTTAGCCCTGCTGAACGTAAGAACATCAAGCCAGATGCGCACTCTCGTCTGTTTGAGGCTCTGGAGAGGGAACTTGCAGCCGAAGCCATCCTCCCCAAGGGGATGGTGGTCATCTCCTGGAGCCTCGAGAGGTGAGTTGAGGAGGCCAGTCGAGGGGTGCAAGTGCCAGAGGAGTGTCTGGAGGGGCGGTTGTTCATACCGCCTGCGCTGCGTCCTCATGTCTTTCGATGGAGCCATTCATCCAGGTTTGTTGCCTATCCAGGAATTCGGGGAATGTTGGCTGCCACAATTATTACTGTCAATCTTTTGAATTAATAAAGTTTGTTTGATTAAACCCCTACATGGGTTAATGACAGTCATTAATGAAGTCAATAGGGAACACACAGAATACTCTTCGTGAGGGCAACTTTTGACCTTTCGTCAGCGTTCAGAGTTGGATTAGTGTATCCTGGGCCTAAGTCATGAAAAATTGTCTTGCAAAGACAAATTTGAGATTTATCTACACATCTACTATAATTTAAGAAAATGTACATTATGATCACTTATTTCTCATGTATTTATTTTCTTATCTGAATTCTGTCTGTTTCAAATTGATTTGTCATTCATCTAAGCTGTCATGCCATTTGTTTTTTCTTCATAAATTTTTAAGTCCTATTCCTTTCTTTGGAACAACTTCTCAAAGCCCTTTCCAAAAATGTTCTGCATCATTCACAGAAGACACTGCTTGCCCTGTGCGTTGCTGCTCTATATCTTTCAAACATAAACATAGAAATTACATCACTGGCCAGTGACACGGAGATCAGTACTGTTTTGCAGGCACTCGTTTACCCTGCATTTAGGACATCTGGGGGAAAAACAGCCAATCAGAGCACACTAAGCCTATCTTTGTTATGGGGTCTGATTTTTCCAGACCTATCGGCACACAGTATGTTCACAGTTGTTCCACGAAAACCATCAAATACTGTAGACGTTGCTACTAAATAACTTTACAAGCTTTCTAAAGTGTTACATTGTGAATCTGTTAGCAGAGGTTTTTTACCTTCTGCACAGCTAAATCTCTTTGGCAAAAACACAAATATATATACACAGAGAAACATTGCATCACAAATGTTCTCCTTTTTCTTCAACTCCTGAGCAAGGGAGGGAAGAAAAACATTAGGGAATGATGTAAAGATATCACTGCACTTTCCTGTTGTCTTCATTCTTCACGGTGTACATCAGATCAGATGAGGCTGAGGCAATCTTATCAGAAAAAAGTGAGGATCGTTATTGAGAATGTTTGCAGCCCACTGCAGTTGACCATAAACCATTAAACTGATTATTAGTGTAAAAGGAACTTTTAATAACTCATAATTAAGTATATTTGGAAATAACATGTTGGCCCTACCAAATAAAATGACATTTTTACCAACATATTTCCTATGTCCTTTTAATTCAACTAAATTAACCTAGAATACTCGAAGAATAACTTAAATAGTGTCCTTGTTCTGTGTAATACTTTCTGAAATATTAGTTCTCAGTTATGTTCTGAGAGATCTTCAGACCATGGTATTTTATCAAATAAAGTTACAACACAGAAAGTTTTTTTTTTTTTTTTTTACAAACAAAGCATTATAAAATCAGAGCTGAAGAAAATACATATTTTTTTTAAATATAGAGAATATAGATACACTGTAACTTTTAAACTTTTAAGCACTAGAATTGTTTGTTGAGATTACACAGTTTGGCAAGTTAGCGCTTTGGCCAATTACTTAAATATCTAAGTACAGTCAACAAAAGAATCTTTGTTAGTACCACATTTAGGCTACTTTACTGTTCACTATACTCAAAATAATACATTCTTCCACTTCTACTAAAAAAAATCTTTGTTCAAGTTACATCAATGAGCGACATCATCAAGTATATGAATGTGTTTTTAAATCGAGGGATAAAATGTAATTTGTTTATTGCACAGATTTCAAAAGGACTTCCTGTTGAAAACAGCTGTCCTCACTGAAATGCCCTCAGGGCTGGTAAAACATCTCTGCTGGGGGCAGTGATTTTATAGTTTGGATCATACGTTTTCTTTCCCCCTCACTGAGTTTATTGACTCTCAATGGATCATAGTAGTTATTTTTCTGTGCTGTGTGATGAGTGGACAGGACCGCCTGGTGGGTGTTGGCACTCTGATGTGGGGAGTCGTTTCTGTTGTTGGGTTTCTCAGTGGATCTGTGCCAGAACTTTCACAATAGGCTCCCTGATGGAGATGCTGATTGCAGATAAATGCAATGCAAGCATTAGGGGTCCAGTGGGACTGTGCATGAAAGGAATTGCAGTTTGCCAAAGCTGTGCACAAGACTCTTTGGATTGGATTTGATCACTCATTGATGTTGCAATGACCGATCATTACATTACTGTGTATTGTCCTAGGTAAAATTATCACCACGTTATATCAACATCTGCCTGGTTTTGAGTTAATTTGTCTGTGGGGAATAAATTGCACTGTAATTAGGGAATGAAATAAGAATGAAACGATTAAGCAAGTCACATAATATTCACCCGAGTATAACAGTTACAAGAGATAAAATAGACATTTGGATCATTTTAGGAAATGTAGATTTTTTTATGAGAACTGAATGCAGATATTTTAACTTTAGGCCTATTTTGTGCCTTTTTTTTGAACATACATACATACATCTCAAATAAGAAGCATCTCAGAATGAACAAGAAATCAAAGTTATGCCAGATCAAACTTTACTTCCTACCCAGCAACAGAGTTGCTAAGGCTGCAGAGTTGAATAGTGGTTAAACATAGGGAAATGGATGCTTGAACATCGATGTTCAACCCCATCCTCCCCATCACCACCAGGTCGGTTCTTGTCCAAACATCAGGGAGTAGACTTTGCCCCCGCCTTCATCTTCAAGCAGGAACAGCAGAAATCTGTAACCCTCTTTATTCAAACTATGGACTAGGCCAACGGCAAAGAACTTTATCATATTATCTATTTGCTACCACGCGCTGATTATTTGCTAAATAAATGTTATTTAAACCTCTTGCGTCCTGAACCCCTGGTAGAATGGCTATTCCTTATTTATTGTATTTTAACAGGATTACATGCACCATGCATGCTAATAATAAGTTGCTGTAAGTCTTGTACTATAATTGCAGTTTCTTAAGGGTAAACAATTATATGATCTCTTTGTTTGATCTCTTACTGATGTGAGCTTGGTGCTCCTTTTCATTGCTTTGTTACACACTTCCAACATTCTTGTGGTAACTTGGATGAAATGCCTCCTCCCCTCAGAAGGTTTGAACCATGGCACGGGCAATGATATCATAAAATTGGAAACGATTTCAATAACTATATCCAATGTTGGGGGTGTATTCATTCATTTTGTTGTTCTTACTTTCCTTTTATAAATTTAATGTTTTGCTTATAGTCATTTTGTTTCATGTACAGCTGCTTTGTAACAATGAAAACTGTAAAAAGCGCTATATAAATAAACTTGAGTTGAGTTGAGCTCACATGGCTTGTCTTGGCCCTTGCCATGTGGTGGCAGCAGGGCAGAATATATTTAGAATTATGAGGCTCAGGTTGGAAAATCAAAAACATATATCACAATTGGTTATTAAGGGTGCTGTGTGTATTTTTTTATTAAAACACCTATCCCAGCACGAAACAAAAATATAACTCTCAAAAAGCCATTTGAGACTGATTCCAAGAAGTGTAAACACTGTGCCTTTATCAAAACATTGCTTTGTTTGTTTGAGCATTCTGACCAGCCCAAAAGAACAATACTGGCTCAACAATTGGCATGAGTTTGGGAAGGGACACCCTGTTTTACTGAGCAATGGTAGACAGGGGAGTGTTAAGACCTTTCATTATTTTCGAATGATATGTTTGAGTAAAAGTTGTTGGTGATCAAAGCACATAAGTAGTTAACTCCAACACACCAGCAGAGTTAAGTGCCAAGTTATTAGCTTTACATTAGATTACTGTTAACTCTACTGTACACAACATCTTAATATTACCTGAATACAGTGATGATAATACGACACAGTTTTCTTTTGTGAATGCCAGCACCGCATGTATGTGCCATGTGTTCTCAATAACCCTCTTGAAAGACTGCTGTAATCCACACCTTTGTGGTCTACTTTGTTAATCACAGTCTAAATGTAACCAAGATAAGTTCCTATACCTATAAATATGTAAAATTCCTATACTGTACACACACAAAGTAAATTCCTTTTACACACAGGCACAGAATAGTGATTCTAAAATGTGAAACATCCAAAGAGTACGAATGGGCGTGATGCGCTTGAACAAATCCAGCATGTTAGGAAGCCTTGCTGCAGATCTTGTGGATATGGCTATCAAACATATTAAGATCAGTCTGGATGAGCCTGGCATATGAGGCTTCATGCATATATACCAGGATATCCTACTGTGCCTCGCAGCGGCTGTAAAAACACATCATATCCACATTATGGAATAGCATGACTGTGTAAATGCTGTCTTCCGCAACAAGATTCCTTTCGCTCAAATTTATATCACACACATGCACACAAAAACACACACTCTCACTATTGAAAAATCAGATGTCCTTTTCTTACAAGCAGTTTATCAGCAGAGAGAATTACAATCACAGAGAAACCAAGAAAGCCAAGCATGAAAGACAGGCAGTAAAGCAGTGAAAAGGGTGAAGCAGAACTGAGCCGTTCCAGGATTGATTGTCCCACGCTGATTATAGGGACTTTCTGAACTGCATTTAAATAAACTGCAACTTGAACTTCTTCCTGTGTAAAAGGTCATAGTCTTCATTTACACAGCAAGCAGGTGTCCTGTGGAAATGGCATTAGGAATGAAATACCAGGTAGGATTAGATCTGAAAAAACAAAAAAAACAAAGAGACCATTTTCCTACATGCTACAACTGTGTGATCATCTTTAGGTCAACTAAACCAGAGGTTTTCAAAGGGTCATCTAGAAGCATGGCTGTAGCCAGCTATGAGGTCATCGAGGTCCAGACCTCTGTCACTTTTCCATATTCTAAAATAAAATGTATATCTCTGAATGAATAATCAGCAGTTTAAAACTCTTCTGAGTGTCTGCGTTAAACATATAATTCAGTCTACAGAGTTTGCAAAGTTGTACTGTATATTGTCCGTGGTGTAAAATATGGTTTTATCCGCGTCATCCGATTGAGAGTGAATGCGTGGGTATGCAGTTCCCGCACACAGAGTTTTTTCACATAATGACACACTTTAGGAAGTTAATATAGTGGGGAGTTGCATATGGGAACATTTTCGTTTTTATTTTGGGCATGTTTTCGACACGTGACTTCATGCCATTGTCAACCTTAATCATATAAAATCTTTTCCCAAAAACAAAATTGTTGACAGTAAAAAATGCTGGGTGGCTAATGTAATGGAGGCCAGTGATAAAGGGCTGCGCAAATAAACCTCACTCCACGGCCTCAAGAGGTGCTCTAGCGACAGACGATAGCAGCTGTGGTCTTTAGCCTCCTCGTTAGAGCCAACGCTGGTTCGAGGAAGCGTAGGACCAGTTATACTAGTCATTTTGGAAAACTTTCCACAGTGTCATAGGTGTAAGTTTATCATTTGTTAACTTTACTATTCATTATATTTTTGAATGATTTATAGCATTTATTGTATATAATTATAGCATTTATTGGGTATAATTATTGACACCCCACCCCAGACCTCACTAATTTTCAAACCCTGGCTACAGCCATGTCTAGAAGTTTAAGTGGTCCCCAGCAAAAAGATAGTAAAAGTTTTAAAAGTCGACTGTTTTATTCAGTAAAATCTACCCATCAACATATCAACTGTTTAAACATTATGTTCTATATCAAGGGTGCCCAATTCTGGTCCTGGAGATCTACCATCCTGCAGAGTTCAGCTTCAACCCTAATGAAATACACCTGTCTGTTATTTTTCAAGTAATCTAGAAGATCTTTAGCTGCTTTAGGTGTGTTTGATTAGGGTTGAAGCTGAACTCTTTAGGACAGTAGATCTCCAGGACCAGGATTGGGCACCTCGTTCTATATAGTATGTTTGGGAGAGGTATGAATACATTTCATACTGCATCCACCATGTTTTATTGTCATGTGACCTGTATGCTTTCTGACTTATTTAACGTTGTGTCGACAGATGAAGCTTTGAACTTAAGAACCGAATCTCTTTCCTCAAGGAAATTCAAAAGGTCAATGAACTTGGCGAATGGCAGCCATTCATTAATCTTTGTGCTAAGGAACCGAGAGGCTTCTCCCAATCACTTCTGCGGATTGGCCAAGCATTGTGGCATGAGGAACACAACGTCTCCATCAGGGAACAGAGGTCACAGTCGTAACCGAGACGTTCCCTTTCTGTTGGTCACTTCAATGTTGTGTCGACAGATGGGGTCCCTATACGAAATGCCACAGCGCTAGGCAGTGTCACGACTGCCAGCGGAGCAACACTGACTGGCCTGGGCATGTCACAGGTGAAGCGTCCGGGAATCGTAACCCTCCAGCGTATGAGATAAGGACTCAGCTAGACTAGGTGAGGGTACCCTTATGATCGGCCGTCACATGCGGTGTCACTGTTTCTTTAGTAGCAAGATAGCCACCCAGCACCGTAAAGGAACACTGGGAAGTGCTACTCCCTTGCAGAGGAAGCCTGCTACGGAGACCACATCCCACCACAGGGGGTAACATGTGGAGATGCTAGCATGGTCTTACCAATGATGGAGAGCTACATGGGAATAGGCGTGAGAGCCCCGCGAGGGGGGATGGTCATGGCGTGAAGGGCAGAGACAGCCTGACGTGCAGCAGAGTAAGCTTACAAAAAAACGTACACGCTTTGGAGGGGAGCCTTGGTCGACACCGCCAGGTGGCCGCGGTCTGTTGGCAGAGATGCACCACGACCGCATGCTCCAGCTGAGGGATATCGACATAGCCCCTAGCTGAAGAAACAACTACAGAGCCCGTAGGACAGGCACGCGCCACTTAGCATGCAACAATGATGAATGAATGCGCATGCCGTCATTTGTTTTATACCTGTTGTTATAAGTGTGGCGAGGGGGGCGTGGCCACGCTCCGTCTGGGAGGGAGGAGCTACAGTCCGAAGCACGGAGGGCGATGAGTACGTCATGTGTGGCTTCTAACCTGCTGTCTCTCGTTCCAGTGATTGGGGAGAGGAGATTAAAAAGGCGCCGCCGTGGGCGCAGAAGGAGACAAGTTTTTGACCGGAGTTAGTGCACGCAGGGAGCGTGCACAAGAGACTTTTTGAAGACGCGTACACGAAGCCCGAAGGAGGAAGCCCGTGACGCAGTTTTATTTTGTTTGTGTTTGGTTTATGTTTTGACTTTGATTTAGATTTATAATAAAGACTTTCTGTTGAATTATACTACGCCGACCCTGCCTCTTTCCTCCACAAACAACGAACTTTGCTACAATAAGCAACAGTTGTTTCTGCTTCTATAGAGACTACATTGATTGATGGAGAAATTATTTTCTTTATTATTATCATTACATTTAATAGCTGTGTTTAATTTAATCAAATCTTGCTATATGGATTAACATTAGTATTATAAAAGCAATAAGCCCTGTGAAGCCTTGGTTTATAATGATTTTATAACAGCTAAAAGGGTACTACCAACAACATCCCTTAGCTTTTATAAAATCACTGTAAACCAAGGCTTCTTGGGCTTGCTGTTTTAATGTCAAGGTTATCACCATCGTTTCTTAGTTTACAAAAGCAAAATGCAATTGATTCACACTTATTTACTTTATGTGATAAATAACAACCACTGTATTAAATGCATCTGTTTTACAGAATGAGCCACACAGAACATGATTTTTAATCCTGTTTCATGCCATGTGAGTTTACATACATTTCCAGACCAGAATTCACAAAGTGCACATGGGTGGCCATTCAGAAAAGCCAACTCTCCACCTGTGGATATTTATAGCCCATAGGCACCAATTCTGTGTGACCACAGGGATCAATGAGAAGACCTCGATCCTTCGAAGGTCGTAGTTAGACTAATGGGCCTACAACACCTGGCCATTCAAGCGATCCACAATGAAAGTAGAAATTCATGCTGGGAAAGCCGCAGATCCGATAGTTATCACAGATGCCACCATTACAATGCAGCGGCATTAAATAACAGGCGTTAGTAGAAGATATCAGTAAAACGTGTGGTGCACACAGCATACCATCATCCTCATCGCACACACATGCACAAACTGAAAAACACAGACTCACAGAGCCCCCACATCCTTTATTTAGGATCATGTTCTATATGACTTTGGAACTGCACCAACGGCTGTTTCTTCACTTAGCACACACTTTTTCCAAACGGTCAAATGGCTTTTACACATTCACTGATTCCTAAAAGCTGGAAAATAGCAGAGCTCAAATTGAAGTCAGTCAGTGCCTTGTTCACACAGGAATATTCATTACCACCAAAAACCTTTTCCCATCTTTGCCAAATCATGTTTTTCTCCAATGTAAAGTGAAAGCATATGTTGTTTGTTAGCCGGGAAGTACAGTATCACCATTCATCACATTATAATACCTATCACTTTTCCTTGTCCAGGCCCAGGCCCTGGAATAATCTGATCAAGGTTTGTTTTCTTTTCGCGTTTGATCTCATCTTAAATCCACGTCATGAAAAGGGTGAAAGCTGAGAGTGCCTTTTTGAAGGCACTATAATCTCAGGAAGATAGAAACAACCTTAGTTTAGGATTTTTATTAGGCCATTATTGAATAAGTGCTTCTCAGTTTTTTCTTTCCTGCAATTTGCAAAACCACATACATTATGCTTATTAGACACTAATTTTCATACAAAATAATGTTTCTACACAACCTTTATTGAGTACATATTTTTTTAAAAAACTGGTCACCCCAAAATTTAAATTCTGTCATCATTAGCTCAAGTTTCTTCAATCACATTTTATTTCTTTCCTCTGTCATTCTGCTTAACATCATCTAACTGGACGTTTTTGAGTATGCAACTGCTGCCTCTGAGAAATTCATATCCCATCTATAGACATTAAACAACAAAAGTGAAAGTTTTTTAACATTGACAGAATCACCTTAAATGGCAATTCACACTGTCCGATCACACTGGTCAGATCACACTGTCCCAAACCAGCTTGGTTAAATGACCTTGACTGCTCTTTCCTGACAGGCTCTTTGACACTTGACCCATGCGTTACACTCCATGAAAAAAATGTGCTGAACTTGAGCTTGAATATATGAGAGCAGGCTTCCCCAGCGACCTCATATGTCAGTGACGTATCAATAACAAAGATTTATGACCCCCTCGCCCCTAAGCCCCTTTTCCTCTCCAGTGACCCATGAATCAGAAAAGAGATTTATAAACCTGGTAGGCCTTGTTGAAGTTCACCATCTCACTATAGCAAAGACCAACCACCCTTTATCAGCTTTTTTAAAACTCTACCACCATGGGCAGAATTTGAAGTTTAAACAATCCTTTTACACCTGAAAACACACAGTAACCTCACTGTTAGCACCACATCCGGTGGTCCTCAACTGTCCGAGGGTAAATGTGTTCTGGCTTTGCTTAATTCTCCTGTATTAAGTTAAAGCACTCCATGTCACACAGGAGACGGTAACCTGAGAGCACAAACCTCTGTCCAAATATAAGACTGATCTTGTTATGAGCTGGTTAATCTACATTACCCTATTCAGAGTGTCACTCAATATAGACTGAACATTCTTTCTTCAATGAACATGTGATTTTGAACATTGTCTTGTGGTGCCATCCCAAAAAGGGAAAAAATCCCTCTTGCGTACCTTCTCTGCATTCATTTACTTGAACTGGGGTTGGAATATTCTTATCTTTATTAACTAACAAATCAAAATTTTGTTACCCGACTATAATACTGCAATTAAACAATCTCAAGCTTCTGGTTATTTATTTCAATTAAGTTTCACCAATGTATTGTTTTGAGAAAAAAATGCAATATTGCCATGCATTATGATATTATGTATTTTGTATTTACTTTTCATATTTATTTCTTCTTACTACAGTAACCAGTGCCTAAATGCATGCAATAATGCAAACCTGTCAAAAGCACTATATACATAAAATTTAATTAAATTTAATTGAATGGTGTCGTGCAAAGTAAAGGAAAGCTATGCTTTGAGTTACCAGGAGATCTATGACGTTCACTGGCACAGCTGCTCTGCTCAGAGCCAACACAAAACAATGGCCAAAGTTAGGGTCCATAATTGCTTTGCTGTGCATATAGTGGAAAGAATAATTTTTGTCTTAGATATCTCTCCCATTTCTGCCTTAAGAGAAAGAAAAAATGTGTTAAACATAAGGAATTTGAGTCAACCAAAGACCTCTGACTTCTGATTGCAGATAAAAATCTCAAAGGGAATTTTTATGAAGCCTGAAAGTTAAAGGAATACTGTAGTTTACCCAAAAATAAACTTTAAGCCATAATTTACTCACCCCCATGCCAGACTATGTGTACACGATTTCAAAAATCCAGAATTGTGAAACACGTGAGAATATATGAGATATATCCTTGCGATACGCGAACCCATGCTGTCATTATTCATTGTAGTTTTCTCATCTGTAAATGTGCAAAACGCTGTCTATCTTCACTAGATATGCTGAAAATATTAATCGTTTTTAGTCAAAACATATTGTTTCACTGTAGAAGACATATATTAACCACCTGGAGTCTGAAACCTGAGATGAAATTAAACAAACCTGGCTTGACGTATACTTAAAGACTCAAAGTTTAGAGTCATGTTGGACCGGAAATTGGATGGTCTCGAAGAAATCTGAAAATGCGACATGGTCGTTGAGAGTATGGATGTTTAAAATAACACAGGCTTGACTTCAAGGTCTGCTTCTGTGGGAATAACTAGGTCTCTGTGCTTCCTTCATGCTTTTACTTTGCATAGCAGCCAAGTCGAGATTTGGCCACTGTGTATTCGGTAGCTGAGCTTGGATACATATTGAGGGGAAGAACGAATATCATGTTGACAGAGAGAAAGGAGGAGATTTCAATAACTCCCTTTTCCACCGAAAACCTCTTTTCTTCTTATTCTCGCTCCCCCTCTTCTTTTCCTCAAGAGGTGAATGAGTGGGGAGGACTGAGAATAATAAATAACTTCATCATTCCAGTGTCTGATTTCAAAGTGAGGTGAAAGACAGGGTCGGTATATGATAAAGGAAGGAGAGGTGGACCCCTGGGAAAATTAATCTAAACTAAAAAGTGAAGGTGGGGTGGAATGGGCCTTACAAATTAGATTTGGAGCCACCCAGCCTTGCCTCTCCTGGAGACTATAGCGTTTCGGCTGAGGACAAAGCTGCTTGCATCCACGACTATAGCATATGAACTTGTGAGAAGAGGGATGATGAATCATCTCACTTTGTAAATGTGACACATAAAATAGTTTCCACTGAAAGCTGTTTCTGGTGTTTTAAAGTAGAAACGTGTAATTTTTTAGATGTTGAAACACTTAAGAAGCCTAATGGTTGGACACAGTTATGAGTAAGCCATCAGTAGGATTATATGATAACTGTAACGGTGCTTGAATAACATTATTTTTTTTCTTTCTTCTTTTTGTTTGATGATATGTCAGCTTTTGACTTAAACAATGATGTGAGCTTGGGGTTATCAACAAAAACTAATGGCTTTTCAAATAGGCAGCCAAAAGTAGCCTCATATTCTGAGAAAGCTTTTTACATGCTAGTTTTCCTGATATGTTGTGTAAGAGAAGGTTGTGGAATCATACAAAAGACATTCAAGGATCAGAAGTTTACCAGAGAGTGTATATTTGACATTAATCTTACAAAAGCAACTTAACTATTGTATCATTTACCATCTTCTTTTTCGTCTTACCATAGCATTCCACTGCTTTTCTTACATTCTCAATAGCAGCTCTATCAAAACAAAAAAAGATCAAATCCAGAGCACCATGGCACTCTAAAGTCAACTCTGAACTCCGAGACTATAGTTTTACACTATTCTTCCAAAAGTACAGTAATATTAGCAAATGTGAGACAGAAAAGTCCACTATTACTGCTAATGATTGTCACTGATCTACAAATTATCGTTACATGAGAGGAAAAATATTTATTTAGTTTTGCAAATGCGAGTCACTTCATTTGTTCACACAGTTAATGTCTTACACTGTTAGCTCCTCATTAAATATAATGTTGTAGTAAGTGTTCACTTTTATCTTTGACCCCTGTGCTGACCGGCATTCGTCCAAGTTTTCCCTATAAAAGACAGAACAGAGAAAACAATGACCAACATCAAAGACAAACTAGAAAATAAAATCACATATAAAAACTAACCTTGGCCCCTCCATGCACATTCCTGAAAACCAAATACCTCGTAATATGTGTACGTTTATGAAATTATGACCTGAGCCTATATGGAAAATGTTGCTAAATGCAGTAAGTGAAACCTGCAACAGCTGACACCGCACACGAGATAAACAAGCTTACAGGACAGTGGCATCGTTCTATCACATTTTAAACTTGTTTGGCTTCGGTATGTTTGTTTCAAATTTTCGCTAAATTTATGACGGGCTTTGCTTTCATGTTGGCTGAGTTATGTGGTGCTCTCTGGAAGAGCTACAGTAAAGGGCTTTGAAGTGAAGCCATAAATGCAGTGAATGTGCAGCCAACATTGCATGCTGCTGTAGAGGTGGAAGCAGGACACAGGTTTGAGTAGTTAGTGGGGGGATGGAGGCGTGTTAAAGCACTTCTGATATCACCAGCTGAACTCCAGGCTGTTGCAGACCACATGAGAGATGAAAGTGTGCCGTACTTTCTTGCCATGCCAGAATGCCGGTCAAGGAGTGTAGAAGAGTGTTCCATGCAAAAAGATTGATCTGGACCACAAAATATCAAAATGAAACACAGGTGTTGTTGTTATTTTAGGTTATGTATCTAGTTTACAACATGCACTTATGTGACTGCAAAATACAAAGTAGAATGCAGTTCCCGCTTGCGTCAGTGCAATACTCATACCAATGGTTTGTCTTGAAAACACATGGATAAATGGGTTATTAATGCATGTTGCCACTGCCTTGTATATGGTAGGTTTTTGTGGCAATCATCTTGTGGAGACTGTGGAGACAAAAGTCATGAACATATGCACCATTGCACTGCACATGTGCAAAGGTATTTTTGAAAAGAACTCGGATTGATGCATCATTAATTTTCACTTATTGATCAGATTTCTTTCAGGTCACCAGCCCTTCCAATCAGATTGAAATATCATTTGGATCGACTTCAAACAGGTCGATTAGGTGTTTACATGCAGTACGATTGAGACATCAAATGGTTGATTTTGGACTATCTGTAAATGTAGTGTGTAAACAGTTATGTAAGCGAAGGGCAATACATTATTTTTCTAATTCTCTTATCATAAAAGTCATAACAACAAAGGTCAAGTGTATTTTGTTTGAATAAACACTTCTTAGGTGTGAATGACCAGAGGTTGAACTGTGGCAGAATGAACTTTGAGTACTCATCTGGAGGCCATCTTCTCTATTCGCAGAGCAAATTTAAATCACCTCAGAATGGGCTGACTCAGAATGGTTAGTTGTTTCAGTCATTGCTATGCTTAGAATGAATGTGGCAAGTCTTTCATCAACACTGACTGATGAGCACTAAGTAGTGTGCCATGAACGTCTCCTGGGGGATGAACTAGTGAGATCATGTTTGAAAAAGAACAACATGAAAAGAAAACTCAAAGAAAAACAGCGTGGTGAAAAATCACAGCCGTCAGAGTGCTGTTCCTCCCTTCTCAAAATGTCTAATATGATAAAAGCAGTAGAAGTTATTAGGCTTGTTGACATGACTTCCTTTGTTACATGTCCATGGTGTCTTATATAACTAAAAATAAGTCTTTCCTTTTTTACAAATTTAAAAGTGCATTATTAAAGTATGCTGAAATATCATTCAAGGAATTTAGAAAGTACATCTGGGCAATAAAACACTTATACTGTTTATGTTGTATAGAAACATTAGATTTGGTATTTAAATGTCCTGGGTTTCATTTCTTTGGTTGTATTTAGTGCACATTGACAACCTCACTTTTTTTGTTACACACAAAATACACAATAATATTCTGACTGGTATATATCATTTAGTTTTAAATGTTAAAAATAAATCTTGATTGCATGCAAAAGTTTGGGAACCCCTTGCACAATCGGTGTGCCACAGTTTCGTCTCTTCCCCTGTCTGTTCTTCCGGTTTTCCCCTTGGACTACATCACCCATCGTCCTCCACGCTCCCTCACCAGCCCATCGCTGGTAATCCCCGCACCTGACAGCTATCCCCTCATCACCCGGACACTACAAGAACCCCCTTTGTTTGCCCCATTGTTGTCCTGTCTCTTTTTAGCATAATGTGTTTCTACCCGGGTTGTATTGTATTCTTGTGTGTGTTTATTATTAAACGTACCTTGTTGGAACTTCCTCGTCAGTGGTCTGTGGCGTCCGGTACAGAAGACATTACTTCTTCTCTCCAGAGGCCATCCTGATGAATCTGAGACAGGGTGGCTGGCCCCTGGAGAGTTACATGGTGGAGTTCTTTGAGGTGTGTGATCGGCTGAGTTGGAGCGATCCTATCCTATACCGCATGTTTTTGACTGGTCTGGACGACGATCTGCTCGTCCTCATGCTCCCAGACATTTGCTGGAGGACTTAACCGAGTCCTGATTAAGCTGATGGGGACTTGGGTGATGGTCATCCAGTACCGGTCATTAGCAGAGGGTTTGCTTCGGCTCACTACAAGTCAGCGCCTCACTCCTCCACTATCCAGCACTCCTTTCCTGAGCCTGTCCGGGCTGTCCGGGCTCCCCGGCCTCTTCGCTCCCGAGCCCGCAGGCTCCTCCGCTCACGAGCAACATGCCTCCTCGCCGATGAGATCAACAGCCTTCCCGCTCCCAAGTTCCCCCTGGTGGATTGATTATTCTGGGAGTTTAACACAGAAACTGCCACAGACCCCGAACCTCCATCAGTTTCCCTCATGGAGTTATCCTCTGAGCCCTCTCCAGAGTGTCCCTGCATGCCCTCTCCAGAGGGGTCACTCATTGACTCCTCTCCAGTGGTGTCACTCACACTCATTGTACCCTCTCCGGTTGTTTCCCCTGTCTCCTCTGAGCTTCCCCCGGAGTCCACCACAGTGGCCATTGTGGCGCTTGTATGCGCTGTGGTGGTGTGGACACCCCAGCATTTCCCCAAGGAAATTAAGGGGGGGCTCCCATACCCGAACTGGAGTGGTCCTGTCTTCCAGGAAAAGATCCTGAGGGAAACATCTCCATGCCACGGCGGCGTCATCCTCAGCTCTCCAGGCTCCACGGCCACAGAGGCCGTCATTCTCAGCTCTCCCAGCTCCACCGTCATGGCCATGTTGGCTGCCCCCGAACCACCAGTTCCTCCCTGGCCCCCTGATCCACCGGCACCGCCATGGCCTCCCTATTCTGATAGCACCATCCTGTATGCTTCCCCCATCCTGTCCTGTCTGTCCCTGTCGTCCACCAGCCTCGAGGACGTACACGCCCCCTTCCTGGTAGTTTCATCTTGGGCACGAAGACGCACCTTCCGGGAGGGTTGAGTACTGTCACAGTCTCGTCTGTTCCCCTGCCTGTTACTCTGGTTTTCCCCTTTGGACTATATCACCCATCATCCTCCACGCTCCCTCACCAGTTCCTCGTTAGTAATCCCTGCACCTGACAGCTATCCCCTCATCACCCGCGCTGCGTCCGCATATTATACAGTACGTACTGATTTAAATAAACGTACCTTGACCGTTAAAACAGTATGTTCTATATAGTATGTGGGGGTAGTATGAATAGAATTCAGACGTACTGCATTCGCCATGTTTTATTGTCATGTGACCCGTATGCTTTTTGACCTATGACGTATTAACAACAACCTGTACGTTGGCGTCGGTACAAACATTATTTATTTACGAGAAATTCATGAATCTGTACTTACATTTGAAAACGGACACCCGCCTTAAAGTTTTCCGCTATTTTTATTTGATTAACTTTCAAAATATGACCGTTGCTCAGCTCCTGTGGCATCATGGGATAGAGTAGTGTCCATCCGATGCACACTCACAAAACTCGGCGAAAGCAGTAGATTATCTGGGTATTTCTTGCTTACTGTTTTGTGCATACTGAGGTTTCAGACATACTACTCATGACTTATTTTCGCCTACTATATAGTATGGTAGTAGTCGATTTCGGACGCAGCACCGGACACTACAAGAACTCTCTCTGTGTGCCCCATTGTTGTCCTGTCTCTGTTTAGCATACTGTGTTTTTACCCTGGTTGTACTGTATTCTCGTGTGTGTTTATTTGTTAAACTTACCATGTTGGAAATTCCTTGTCAGTTGTCTGTTGTGTCTGTAACACTGTGAAAATTTTTACAAAATAAAAGATCAAAAGGTTTGTTTTTGTTTTTGCAGTGTAACTACTTTCTCAAAAGATTAATAACAATGTAATTCTGCAGAACACAAAAGATATTTTGATGAATGTTTGTAAAAACCGTTGGTACCCAATGACCTCTATTGTATGGACACAAAACCAATGCAAGTCAAATGGGACCAACATTTTTCTGTTACCAACATTCGTCAAAATATCTTCTTTTGCGTTCTGCAAAAGAAAGTCATACAGTTTTGAAATGACAAGAGGGTGAGTAAATGATGACAAAATTGTCATTGTTGGGTGAACTATCCCTTTAATAAAGTTGAAGTCTTGAAACACAAGGAGCTAGGCCCTTGTGTTTGTGTGTCCCCTCTGTGCCATACAAAGCAAAAATGCATGTCTAGAATAAGTACATTCACAGCTGTTTACAAATAAACATTTATGAACTTGCAAATTATTCAATAAAAAGTTGAACAAGGGTGGGTGACAGGCTCTCAAGAAACAGTTACTGTATATGACCAATTATTTAAAAAATTACAACACATAACAACATTAGTCTCACAATATTTCAATGTAATAGATCCATTACTAAGCTGCCTATAGAGGGCAGGCAGACATAGACAGTGTGCTTCTAGATCGATTTAACATGCGGGAGAAATGTCAAGTAATATGACCCTGGTCATTTGTATTGGAGTGAGGCACGCATATATACACTAACATATCCCTCCCACATTGTGAGAGAAGGTGGAAAGAGGTGAGATTTAGGACGCAGTTTGTGTGGTCTGAGCGTTCGGAGCAACTGAAACATACCAGAATCACAGTGAAACGGCACTTAGTTTATGAAAGATAAGACTCAAGTATGTGTTTAAAGGGACTTGTAGACATCCCCTAAATTTCTAGACCACCACCTAAATCTTCCCTTAAATTTCTATGACCATCGCCTTCTTTCATTTGAATTTAAACAATAAAGTTGAAAGGATTCAAAACTGTAACCACACTGGGTACAGGTGTATTTTATAGCTACATTTGTTTACTTTATATGTGTTTATTTTATGTGATTCTATACAATGTATTAACTACAGTTTGAAGTTAAAACACTGGTTTGATATTATTGTGTGTGTGACCCTGGACAAGAAGTTTAGTTACCACTGCAGAAACCTTATCAAACTTGGGTCACAAATAACAATATTACTGCACTCAACAGTACTGTGGTGTTTACTAACAGAGTCTATAGAGTTAACTTAAACATTTGTTTCTATTGCTGTCAAAAGATATTCATCAGTTACCTGCATTAACAGTGCGATTTTGGCTCTGCTCACTCGCATGAACGTCTGTGAACGTGATCTGACGTCGGGAATACTGAGAATATCGCGAGATAACGCCAAATCATGAATATGGCCGCGGTTTCACTACAGAGGAGTGTTGTGAGTCAAACTGGAAAACACACCGCGTCTGTTATCTTTCTTCATGGTTCAGGTGCTTTTTAAAAGATTAAAGCCTTTCTTATGTAAACGCATCGTGTCTACGCCTGCCGTTTGTTATCAAGGTAGCGAGCAGAGTTTATGTAAGGAGGCGAGTTTTCGCGTCCAGAACAGCCTGATGAAACGCAATGCTTCATAACACTGTAGGTTTGGGACACGTTTTAAAAAGCTGAAATGCATTTTCAGAAATACTATGCTTTTTGTCATGCTATTATGCCATACTTACGCCGTGTTAATGGTGAGAAACACTGCGATCAAAAGACGCCCGTGCACATTTAGAGAGGCACAAGAAACTCCAACACCGCGTCACGTGAACGCATCTTACCGTGTTGTTGCCAATATGCCATTGTGCATACAGTAGTTTTAATACAGGGTAGGGACGGAGTGTGTTGTCCACACTTCAGTGTATATGTCTTACAATAGATTTGTTCCTAACCATACCCACAACAATACTTCAATGCAAAACATGTATCAACAGTTTTTAAATTGATTGATAACGTGACAATATAAAGTGGGACAATAATTCTGTACATCACATAACTCCTTATTAGTATGCATTTTATTTTGGTGTTGGTTGCTAAGGCAAGCATAATTTGCACCTGTAGTTTAGGGATTAAAAAAACTCTAAGCTTGTGTATCGTGCTATATTTGTGTTATGAATATAAATAATATCTTCAATTATGTGAGAAATGTACTGTTACTGGTCTGATGTACAATTTGTCAGGATGGGTGATACAATTGGCAAAAGAAATCCAGAAGACATTTAGGAGAGGGACTTATTGTCCATATGGAATCAGAGTCATAAAACTTGATGGGGGATTTTTTTTACTCAAGTCAGTAAGCAACATCCTAGCATCATAGTGTTTTTTGGGGGGGGGGAGCAAGCACCAATGACATTTTAATATTTATCGTTATGTTCATATTTTTCATTAATATTTATTAAACCATCACAAAACACACATTCATTTTTATTGAAGTAAATTCCAAACATGCCACTGTAAAAAGGCTTCCATGTAAAATAGTAAATTTCACAAAATGCACTATGATAGTGATATGTATAGGCAATTTCTTTACATTATTAAACACTAGGCTAATTTAGTCTGATGTAAGAAGGATGGTAGTGTGAATATGTTTTCTCTCTCATTACATTCAGGAGACACAGGGCCAGGATTGCTCAAGTGGGTTTGTGATGTGTTGGGACAAAACCTGGCGTTTGAAAATATTCGGGTGATTTACCCTACAGCACCAGCCAGGTAAACATTCTTTCAGATAAACAATTCAAAAAAGAATTTCTTACAGCAATAAAAATTATTATACTTCAGTGTACAGTCTTTCAAACTTAATACAGACAGTCACTTTGCCTGGTTTTATGTGTTGTTTTAGGCCATATACACCTATGAAGGGGGCTCAGTCTCACGTGTGGTTTGATCGTCTCAAGATTTCTCAGGATTGCCCAGAACATTTGGAGTCTATAGATTACATGTGCAGTAATTTAAGTGCTATTGTCCAGGATGAGATCCGAGCAGGAATACCCAAAGACAGGATGATCATTGGTACGGTTGGTATCTCTCTATCCTCTTTTTAACTCTATCCTCCCATTCAACCTCTGTCCATCTCTCCCTTTCTTATTGCTTTCTTCAGCCTTGCATACTCTCACACTCCACTTGTTCCAAATTAAGCAGTCTCAGACCACTGCTCATAACTCTCCTGCGTTTTGTAAAATGAAGGGTGAAACTTATCAAGTTTCCTGTTCCTTTCATATGTTGCCAGAATGGGCCAAAAAGAATTTCTGGATGATACTCTGGTTTCTGCTAAGCCTTATCTTAAAATATTTGAGTTATCAGGTTTACAAATATATCACAATGAGATCAAAGTGCCAGAAGATCATTGAGTATATATCTCAGGTAAAATCCCTCATGTTAAGTGCACTTGCCTAAATACACATTAAAAGGAGGATAAAAAATTAGTGAAAATGATGTTTTTTCATTGACTTTCTTCTGCGGAAAACAAAAGAAAAGAATTTGACAGGTTTGTTTAGTTGAAAATACAATATTTAAACAATTTTATAGTAAAATGACATCTTATGAAAACAGTGGTGTTGTTTATGCTACATTGTATTGAATTCACCCAACCGTATATTTATTAAATTATTTCAATTTTTGTCTGCATGGAACGGTTTCTTTAAGAACAATTCCTGAAAAACTGAATAGAGCAATAGAACAATTCCTTTAAGATTTCCTTTAAGGAAAAGTATCCAAAAAGTAATTATTAAATATAATTCCAAACAAATATAATTCCAAAGCAAAGCAAGTGTGACTTTCTCACTTAAATAGCATTTTCTGAAAAATTTCTTGGCTATTCTTTTCCATATAATGAAAGTAAATGGGAGCTTAGTCTACCAAGTGCCAAAATGAAAAAATGATGCATGTCAATCAATAAAGACTTGAGCGCTATATTCCAAAGTCATGCGGAAAAAAACAGAATAAAATTGAAGCCTGCTCCTGCTGTTCGGCTCTGGATGAGGACACAGAGGATGTTCTACTATTTTTTTTACATACAAAAGAATACGTGTTTGCAACAACATGATGATGAGTAAATGATGACAGAGTTTCATTTTTGGAGAATAAGTTCTTTACACCCAAGGCAAGTGTCACAGAGGGGTTAACTGACAGCCGAAAACATATGAGTACCCTAAAATAGTTGTAATTAAAATGTGAAAAGTGCAAAAAAGTCTTTGTGTGAAAAGGCGCTGAGTGGAAGGACAAAAAAGCCCCTGAACTCAGTTCCAAAGAAACTGATTCAAAAAACACATGTTCCTGTGAGACTGCTGAAATATTATCTTCCTAAATCATAACATTTTGTCATTAACTATAAATACTCATTGGAGTCACTCTGCACGCCGGAGAAACGAAGTGGTCTGTATGCTGAGTCCACTTCTCAGGCTGACGGACTGACAAGCAGCAGAACTTTCCATGGAAAACGTTTTCAAAAGACCGGCCGTAGGATATTCTGTGTTTTCGATCGTTTACGTGTTGGAATTAATGGGAAAAGCCCTGCTAGGTGGCAAACGCTTGTGTGGAATTTGTAGCCAAATAGCATTGGGCTGTAGGAACTATGTGGAGTTTAATACTGGAATGAAGGCAGTGTTTAACAGTCTCTCTTTGACGAAAAGTAGCTGACTGTTTTGGTTAAATGTCAGTTCATTAGATCTGGAGACAAAAATAATCATATCTGTTATATTGTTAACAAACATGTGAACTCCATCCACCCTCTGTCTTAACATGGTGCCTCCCACCTGCTCTGACAGACTGATGGGTACGTTTACACTTTCCCAGATGTTGTGCCCAAATTTGCCCAGATGTGTAAGATTAAGCACAGGCTTGAAAGAGGACTTCAGAAAAATGGAGATTTCATGATGTGGAACTAAAGACTAGCTTTCATTCGTTTTTATATGATTAACGGCTTACTTTTTGCCTCACTTAGCTTGAGCCGAATAGAGATCTGCTGTAGCCCACATTGAATTACACACTTACTCTTCAGGTAAAGTTTACTGTTTATTTGACTTGTGTGCTAACCCAAGTACTCTGAATCTATATTATTGTTGCGTGCAAGTCAATATTCCCTGATAATGTTGCCCTCCACTAAAATCTCCATTGCAACCATTCAGATGAAGTAATGGCATGCAGATGCGGATCCATGACTTACACATACAGTCATGGCTTAAGAAATGATTCTTTTAAAGACATTTTTTGAATGAAATGTCTCTGTCTCAAAACTAGTGTCCTGCCTAGCAGCATTTTAAGATTCCATAAGCACATTGCTGATGCGAAGGTGCTGATAATTTCCTGAATTAGCTGAATGTAACATTTTAGACAAACCAAATATGTCAGTCTCTTTTAACAAAATAAACTTCATTCTGTATGAAATATTGAATAAATGAATAAATTGTTTATAAAAATGTTGTTTATTTTTCTAACAAAGTATGATTAATTTGACATGATTTGTATTAATTAGGGGTCAAGCCCCAAAGACCTCTATTGTTTTTATTAGTTTTTTTACAGATGTCAATGATAGAACCAGCTTTCTTCAGCCCATAGAACCATCCTGGTATAAAGTTACGAGGTTAACTATCAAGTTTTGGCACAGCATCACCTACTGATCAGAAGATATAAAAAATGACTAAATTTGAAAATGGTCTTGTTTAAAAATTGGTCTCATTTGTTTCCTAATAGGATACCAACGCCTAAAAATGAAAATCTTGCCATTATTTACTCACCCTCAAGTAGTTAAACATCAATAGGTCCTCCGTTTTCCCCAAAACGCAAATTAGTGTGTTTTTGAAAGCTTTCTGTCTCCTCCAGATAGCAACGCAACCAAACTTCAAAACACTAAAAGTGCGTAAATACATAGTAAAATAGTGGTTGAGTATTAATTAATATAATGCGATTAATTCAGTATTAATTAATATAATGCGACGAGGATACTTTTTGTGCGCAAACAAACAAAAATACTATATTCAAACACTTCCTGATTTGATTGTTGTTGCCAGCGCATGCTCCTGAGAGCGTCTTCCTCTGCTTTGTAAACACAGAGCTGCGCTTCTGGATCCCCAGAACGCGCATGCATCAAACAATGCTGATATCAGATGCACTGTCATCGCCACACGTATGCGTCATGTGGCTCTCGGGAGCACATGCTGGAAACTAACAATCAAATCAGGAAGTGTTTGAATATAGTCGTTATTTTAGTTTGTTTGCGCACAAAAAGTATCCTCGTCGCATTATATTAATTAATACTGAATTAATAGTCCCACGTCGCCATAAAAATTTAAAAGGAATATGTTCTAACGGTCGCCTTGAAAAACCCACGCCATGTGGTCATTTTGAGAAAAAAAATGTATTTACGTGTGAAAGGGTTAAGGGATGCTGAGTCAAATTATACCCTATTGGTCAGAACTTAAAAGCATTTTTATTAAGGTTTAAGAGTATTTCTCAATGTTTTTAAACAGCTTTTCAAAAATCTCATCAGAATTTTTCCCTTTTGCACCTTTGAATGGCTTGATCCTTAAATTGCTGCTTGCAGCTATATTAACTAATATTTAATTCAATTCAATTTTATTTATATAGCGCTTTTCACAATGAGTATTGTTGCAAAGCAGCTTTACAGGAGAAAGCAACAGAAAAAACATAAGAAAGGTAAAAATTATTAAACCTTTAAATTAATTTGATAAAATAAAATAACTATAAAAGCAGTCTCCCGGTGAGCAAGCCAACACGGCCCTGTGGCGAGGAACCCAAACTCCAAATGATAAATATATGGAGAAGAAAACCTCGGGAGAAACCATTCTCAGTCGGGAGGGCCAGTTCTCCTATGACGTGTTGTAGCTGTACAAAGTGACTTTGATTAACGTTATAGAGAAAACGATTATCATAGAGAGCCTATTAAATGTAATAGGGAAATAGATTTTGTTAAATCTGTTATAAGGAATGTATATGCAGGGAACGGAACTGTGATGGCATAATGTAACTGAATGCAGCTGGGACTTCAAACTGCTGTCATGTGATGTAAGTTTAGCATTTAATACCAAATAATAGTTTTGGTCTTTTATTATAAGGGGTCATATGATGGAATTTCATGTTTTTCTTTTGATTTAGTGTGTTATATAACCGTTTGTGCATGTGTAAGACATCCAAAGTCACAAAACTCAAAAGTTTTGCACAAAATGATTTACACTAACTAAAAGAGAAGTCTGATCCAGATCTGCCTAAAATGTCTCGATCAATCACACCCCCACATCTCTACATCAGTTTGTGGTAATGTAACTTGTATTTATGCTATTTATTATAACCGGTCCAACGCGAATCCACTCTGAGTAGATGACGAGGCAACCTGACAATAGTTCCAGCATGGGCTCTGGGCTTTCACACACTGTCTGGCCTCCTCTGCACTTGCATATGCGATTTTGATCCACTCGTTTCATTATTTAATATGACACTGCTGTTATTAGTGTACTGTGTTTGCAACTATTATAAAGCCAAAAGTCTCAGAGTGAGAGGAGAGATGAATTTACAATCGGCCTCGTCCTGGAAGTTTGCAGTTATGGTAAGGGGCGTAACATTTCTGCCACAACCTTGAGGTATTCAGCCAATCATGACGCACTGATCAACTGGCCAATCAGAGCGCACTGTGTTTTTCAGAGCGATGAATTTTGTAAAAATCAATGCGTTTTAGAAAAGTGCGGCATAGAAGAGCTACTATAATGTACGGTTTGTGAAAGATAATGAGTTTTTTCAAACTTGAAACGTATAAACACATTGTGTTACACCAAAAACACAAATTAATAATGTTTTAATCATGTCATATCACCCCTTTAACTAATTTACTATTCAAATTTTTAGACTGGATGGTAAGGTTAATGTCTTTTGTTTTTTTACCAGCATAATAATGTAGTTACAGCATCTTTCAGCAGAGGCTAACAGCCAAATTTTGACCAACTGGTCTATGTAGGCACCTGGTAGACACCAAACATAGCTCTCCAGATTTCGAAAAACTAATAAAAGTATCTGTGTGTCAGTAATGAAACTTCGTCTTTTGTCTCTGTCATTTCTACTATAGGTGGGTTCTCTATGGGTGGTGCCATGGCACTACATATAGCATGCCGATATCATCAGGATGTTGCTGGTGTCTTTGCTCTGTCCAGCTTTCTTAACAAGGATTCAGTTGTATATCAGGTAGTTCATGTCCTTATGTTATATGAACAATATTTATTTATGTTCATATTATTCATGCTCAATTAATATTGATAGGGCTGTATATTGCGACATGCCATGAAAAAATCTGTCTGTGCGAATAATAATTTTGCCGGTGTAGCATGTGTGTGATACAGTTTTGCACGTGATTTAGACAGAGCTGCTTGTTTGTGTGTGTTTGTCGTTGTGCTTTTTTGTGTGTGATGTAAATCAATGGTGCACCGCTATTTTTGTTTTTTTGCATTTACAACTTGTTTTCCTGCTGCACTGAGTCCATATTTGCTTAGAGTCCTGTGATTTCTGCGATGTGGAAACAGGGAAGGAATAGGGGAGGCCCGATCCATCTTTTTAAATATATCATCTGCTTTTTTTGCGTGAATGTGAATGAGCTGCATAGTTTAACGCATTACTACACGAGTGTGACACACGTGCATTTGTGTGCGTCTGACTGTATGAGGACATGAACACATGAACTCCATCTCCAGAGCTACTCTGAGAATTTATTTCATAAGCATTTCACTGTTAAGGAAAAGCTATTGTCAACTACACACTCTTTGCGATGACCCGTCAAAATAAAAGAGTAAAAACACTGTATTGTATTATAATATTTACTATAGTAAATTGTAGTATTCTAGTAGTAAATTGATAAACTATATAAACACTAGCATACTTATATTTATTAAACTAATTTTTACTAAGGTTCAAAAACTCAATTGTATCTGCAAAAGGAGGAGTTTTACTGCAGTTTAGCATAGTAAATAATAGTATACTACAGTATGTGGACAAATATGTAATTATTGTATAGTAAAAGAATGGAAAACACAGGACTCAGAAAAATGAAACTTAATTGGGAAAAACTAAATTATATGGCCCTAATTTATCCAACTGTAACATTGATGTCCTGTTTATGTGATAAACTACACATACATATTTTTATGAGTATATATTTTTTTAATATAACAGATGTTTTATACTGTTGCTACAACTGTTTGGAATGTGCTACAAACCTTAAACCTCTGTAGCACCAGTGCTATGTGCAAAAAAAGTGCAGCCCTAAATATTAATGTCATATTTACTTTTCACCGTTTACAGGCAGTAGAGAGTTCAGCACAACGCCCCCTACCTGAGCTTTTCCAATGCCACGGCACAGCGGATGAGCTTGTTTTCCATAGCTGGGGTGAAGAGACAAACTCCCTGTTGAAGAAAGCTGGCCTAAATACGCATTTCCATTCTTGCCCAGACCTCAACCATCAGTTGTGTCAGCAAGAACTCGAGTTGCTACGATCCTGGATCCTAAAGAAACTTTCTCTGTAGGGCCTCATTAATGCTGGACAGTGACCACTGCTTTCCAATATCCCACCTACAATCGAAGGAGTACTTTACTTAATCAGGGGTCTTACTCTCATGTCATTCCTAACCCAATTGACATTCTTCTGTAAAACAATGAAGATTTTTTTATTAATATCTTGGTCAGTCTTTTACCTGTAAAGCTGAATGCCGTTCAAAGCTCCAAAATGATAAAAACACTCATAAAATGTATCATAAATGTGTTTTTTTAAACTAACAGCGACATGAAGGAACATACTCAAATGTATTATTAAAGGAATAGTTCACTTTAGAATTAAAATGTTATGATTATTTACTCACCCTCGAGTTGTTCCAAATCTGTATACATTTCTTTGTTTGGTTGAACACACAGAAAGATATTTGGACAAATGCTTGTAACAATTGATTACCATAGTAGGAAAAATTACTTTATATTTTTTGTTCTGTTGAACACAAAATGAGATATTTTGAAGAATGTAGGACAGTAAAAAGTTCTGGGGCACTTTTACCATTGTCATTTTTTTTATATTATGGTAGTTAATGGGGCCAAAAAACTGTTTGGTTACACGCATTCGTACAAATATCTTTCTCAACCAAACAAAGAAATGTATACAGATTTGTAACAACTCAAGGGTGAGTAAATAATCATGAATTTATTATTCTAAAGCGAAATATTCCTTTAAGCATTGAAATGGTTCCTACACAAAGCTATCTTATAGACTTATAGATTTTTTTATGCAATTTTTTGTTATTTTGGCCAACCCCAGTCCTCGCATTTGTTAAACAAAAAAGAACACACAGGATATTGTTCAACATTTTTGCTCAGAGGAGAAAAGAAAGCCATATAAGTATAGAACTACATGAGAGTAATTTTTTGACTGCACTATTCCTTTACATTGTCTGTTCTATTGATTCCTAATAAATAATTTTTTTGCTTTCTTTAATTGTGACGTTTTCAAACTTTGTTCTGGCTTTCTGCATCGTACCCATTGATATCTATTTGTTTGCTGTGCAAAACTTTATCTGTCATACGTGTGCATAAAGTTAAGTTAGGTTAGCTATATAGTCCTTGATTCGTCTTCATGTGTTCCACCTCAAGAACATTTCATAGCCTGTAGTGCTAACCACTTTAAAGTTCTCAGTGAGGCACATTCTGCAGGCTGTGATGACTGTTCCATGGAGTCTGGTTTGGCCCGTAGCGTCTGTGGTCAGGCTGAAGCGGCAGGTAGAGCTATCACACCGGAGAGAAAGAATGCCACTCAGCTCTGTGGTCTGGAGCCGGAATCTGGTTTGTTTGGCACCCTCCCGTTTCCTGGAGAGCGAAGTCACTCTTCCTCCCGTTCTACCCCCTTTTTCCCTGCGTCATTATCATTCTCTCCGTGAAATCTGCTGAACATGTGTTTGGAGGTTTGCACTGTTTACTTGGTAGCCTCGTATAGTAACACAGATCGCTTCATTAATGGTTATTGAGAGGAAGTGGTTAGCAAGTTCGATTTGTTGTGTTCACAGTTATGTAGATGTTCTGCTTGGGTTGTGTTGTGGGGATACAGGCCAAGACCAACATAAACCATCTGGACATTAAGTAGGACTCACTAATCGTGCTAAAAAGCCTTAGAAATACTTAATAGACACTGTATAATTCTTTGATGCTCAGGTGTTGGAAACAACTTCACGTGGGGTGTGATGTTCTGGAATCTGAATTCATTCTAAACATTTTGAATCATACAGAACTAGGTTTACCTGGATCCCATAATGGGCACCTATACAGTAGTTGGTAGCGGCAGTCAGGAAATGTGTAAATTCACATCTGCTTAATGGCGGAAAAAAGTAATTCTCCATCCCAAAACAATCCAGAATCCACATTCTGAAATAAGCTAACCTCAAAAACATAGACACAAGCATTTATAAAAGTCAAGTTTTACATTCCCACTATTTGCATACATCAGACAGTCAGTCAATATCAGTAAGTTTTTTGTCATCACTTCGTAATACATGACTGTTTTCCACCCTCTCTGCCCATCTGAATGAATCTGTGGCTTTAAGACTAATGTAAAATCCCACTGTTGGGTTTGGCACATTAAATATTACATTTGCATATGAAATAAGTACTAACACCCCTACTAACACGTGCACAACTGCTTTGAAACCTCTGCAAAGTAAATTATAGCAGCTGGTCAAATACAGCCATATGTTTGAACCAGAGTCTGAACCAAAGTCAGCTCCACAACCACCAGAAATACCGCAGCCTGTTTAAGCCCTACACACATATGAAACCATTATAGATGCACGGCTAAAAAAAACACTGTAAAAAGGTTTTGGTTAGAACAATTAAAGTAACTTCAAAGGACCTTCAGTGAAAACATTGTAGTCTATCAGCAACATACATGAAGTTTTTGAAAATGTAGCAAGCTGTATTTTTGCCCCAGCAGCATGTGCTGCACAATAAGCCATGTATTTCACATGTATTTCACATAGTAATCAGCACATGAAACATTGGAATAAAATTGGGTATTTGTGGCTTCGCTGTCAGTACAATAGCTACTTTATTTTCATCAATATAGTTTTCGGCGAAGCCTGCATTATATAGTGAGTGGTTACCAGACAATCAATTGTGAAATGTTATACAAAACATACCAGTATTTCTAGTTTTTAAAGTTGAAGAATTAAATGAATTTAAAAATGAGTTTCCTGTAGTTCATTTCGAAAGGAGCACTGCTGATCCTTATAATGCATTGCTGTAAGAATCTGCAAAATGTGTATGTAAGGATTGTTTTCAAGTTATTAAATACAGTATCATGGGTAGGGATTCAAATCAAGAACTGGGTCTCATTCAAAAGATTCCAGAAAAAAGATCTATAACAATAACTTTAAATGAACTTTACGTCATTCTCATGATGGCTGTAGAACGGCCATTTGAAGGGGAGACTTTATTAAAATCTGCTGACTGTTTGCATTTTGATGAAGACATTTGTGTGCTTGCATTTGTCAGTTTGCACAGTCAGCTGGATTTTGCACAGTCAGTCTTTAAAAAAAACTAATGCGTCAAACATTTTTGCTTCAATTTGGCAACACAACATATGTTGACCACATGAGAATAACACAGCATCTCTTCGGAAACTCACAATTGGGTCCAAACCTTTCCTTCTCATTTGCATGTTCTGAAATATTTGCACTAATTTGATTTTGCTTTCAGCTACCAATAAGTAAAACAGTCTCAGCTGCATTAAACACTTTTGACCAGATTTTAATTCCATTCTGCAGAATTTCATCAAAATCAAGAAAATGCAAAAAATCTAAAAATGTTTTGTATTTCACTTCTATAGAGCCCGTTCTTATTCCAACATATAAACTGTACATTTAAAATGCTTTGGCAATGGGCCTGTTAAATTTAACTTATCTGTTTCAGGTTTTCAGTCATCATACACACTAAATATCATGTTGTGTGATATTTAAATTTCATAGACCCACACTAAAAATTGCAGCATGTTTGAAACAAAAAAAATAGTTGGGCTGTATAAGCAATAATTTTATATAAATAATAACTATGAATTTTGCCTAAAAACCCTACATTATAGTGTCAGTTATGAATACCCATATTGGCATTCCTCATAAACCCAGTGAACTTTTCATTTGTTGTTGTTTGTTTCAAATTAACCCTTTAATTGTATTACTTTTTAACATAGATCACATCACAAATTAGTTGAACAAAATCCAAACAGATGTCATGGAAACTGTCCATCATGCTGTTTTTAAAAAAAAGCTTTTAGACTTATTTACTTATTTCACATACTGATTTTGTGTATGTGATTTCAGATTTAGGTTATGGTCTCTCCCACTTAGAATGCCACAGTCGGGCGTTCAGAAGCAGCACCTCCCCAATCTCATCTCTCAACCTCAATCTCCCCCACACTCTTCATCAGACGGCAACTCAGGCATTTAATGATTGAACTACAGGGAAAGAAAATGGTAATGAAGACGGATCCTCATCTACTCCTCATGGGGTAACATCAGGTGGGGATATGAACAACAAGCAGTGTTCCTTCTTAAGGCACCATTTAAAAGAGTATTATCAGACTTTTTATCATCAGAAATACAAATTCACATTAAATTTTTTTACCAAACATATAATTTCTGTATGGGAAAAGCTAAGGAAGATCATTGTCATTGCTTGAATGGAATTTGCAATCTGCCACTTTTGCACATGTAAACTTGGTTCCTTGTCATATTTGGGGGTCCTTGGCGGTAACGCATTAGATTACGGCCCACAATGTACCGCATAATTAAACAGAATTTACAGCGTAACTAATTGTAACAATAATGTATCTAAACAGTACATATCTGTATGTAAAGCGGAACAAGATGCACAATTTGGGGAATAGAGGTAAGAGTCAGGAGAATGTTTGAACTTGTACAATTTAACAACAATTTAATAAAGGTTTACACACAACTTAATGTTTAGTTTTTCCTTTAATCATGACGTGGGGTCAGTCGTGGCCCAGTGGTTAGAGAGTTGGACTCATGATCAGAAGGTTGCTGGTTCGATTCTCAGGGCTGGCGGGTAACGGCTGAGGTGCCCTTGAGCAAGACACCTAACCCCCACTTACTTACTATACAAAATGTACAAATGTATAGTACAATGTAATGTAAGTCGCTTTGGATAAAAGCGTCTGCCAAATGCGTAAATGTAAATGTAATGTAATGTTTTATCTCATGTAGAACAGGAAAACGTGCAAAAAAAGAAGACAGCTCATATAGTAACTTAAAGAACAATTGAGTTGGTATATGGTTGTCCTGTTTATATTGTTTAAATTGAGGTATAACATATCTTTCCTCTTAGCATTTTGTGCATTTCTTTATTTATAATTAATAAAAACATGACAAAGATCTGGCGATTGAAGATGAGTGTTTAAAAGATAATTTAACTCCTACCACTTTATTTCCTGAACTTTGCATATTGTTCCCCTTTACCCACAGATATGTACTGTAGAGGTACATTATTGTTATAAATAGTTACGCTGTAAATTCTGTTTAATTATGTGGTACATTGCGGGCCGTAATCTAAAGCGTTACCTTCTTGGCATGGAAAAGCTTGAAAACCCCTGCTTGTTGACAACTGACACAAAGTCAAAAATATAGTTCATTACTATAGGAGGCAGTAAAAATGAATGCAATAACCTTATGTGGCAGTGTAGGTAATATAGACTTGAGGGGTGTGGTTTGTGCATGATAGCCAGTAGGTTTGGCCTATCCGGCTTTTCTCTCGGCTATTTAAGGCTGAGTTCGTGTTACCTGGGATGCGTCATTGCTGGAACCGCCGTCTCAGAGTGCACGTTCACTAATGCTAAGGTCTTAGCCCATTTATGGTTGGGGCAGGCTGTCCACTATCCGCAGTTTTCATTCTCGTGCTGCTGCATTGTTATTGCGTCTGGGTGATCTGCGCTGTGAGCATTTTTATGGTTTATGTGGTATGAAAACCAGGCCCCGTAAGCGGGTGATCTTTTAATGACGCACCTGTCCCGTTGTGGATGATAGGCCGGTCGCTTACCATACTATAAGAGGACGGCGTTGCTGTTTTGCTGCTTTGCTCTTTCTGTGATTTATTTATTATTTTGTGTTTGAGGCGCTGTTAGACAAGCGAACCTGTAACCTTTTGTTGCAATACGCCTATATAGTCAAAGTCAAGGTCAAAGTCAGCTTTATTGTCAATTCTGCCACATGTACAGTACATACAAGTGGAGGATTGAAATTGCGTTACTCTCAGACCCTATAGGTGCATACAGATAACATAGAATAACATATATCAAAAAATATATATCAAATTACAGATAAATACAAAATCTATATATGTACACAAAACAACTTTACAAGCAAGGGATATGTAACCGAAATAATTGTGCAAACCAAAGAAATAATCAACAGTGCAGATGAGATAAACAGCAGTGCAGATTAAATAAACAGCAGCGTAGATGAAATAAACAACCGTGCAGATGAAATAAACAGCAGTGCAGATGAAATAATCAAATCAAATGGTGCAGATGAAATAAACAACAGTGTAGATGAAAAATATCAACAGTGCAAATGTAATGTAGTGCAAAACTTATCGGTCTGTATTTAAAGTGTCAGTAGAGCAGGCTTGTTTTAACTGACTTAGAGGTAGTTAGTTGAGGAGGCTCAGACCACTACTGAAAAGGGGTTGAGCAGTCCAATGTTCCATAAAGTGATAAGTGACAAGTGCGGGACAGAGTATGATGTGGCAAGGGAGGGGAGGGAGGGGAGGGTCGGAAGGGAGTTTAGCTTCCTGACTGCCTGGTGTATGAAGCTCTCCTTCAGTCTGCTGGTCCTGGCCTGGAGACTCCGAAGCCTCCTCCCTGATGGCAGCAGACTGAAGAAGCTGTGTGATGGGTGGGTGGGATCACCTGCAATGCAGAGGGCTTTGCGGGTGAGACGGGTACCAAAAATGTCCTGGAGGGAGAGGAGAGAGACACCAACAATCTTCTCAGCTGCTAATTTGGCTAATTTGGCTAATTGCATTTGGCTAATTGTTTGTAGCATTGCTATTCGAAGTCTCCAACTCTCGTGGTTTCCAGGGCTTAGATGTGTGAGGTCTTAGCGCCGTCGGCATGTTGTTTTGTTTGTTTTTCTTATTTTCGTTTTGTATTTTGTTAATGATTTTCTTAAGTTTGTAACCTTACGTTTTCATATGATTTTTGATTTATGTTTAAGCTAAGGAGTCTGGCCCTCTAAATGTAGGTTTAAACTTCTTGTTTTTATCTTTCCCTTTTTGATCATTCTGGAATTTGGGACTTTTGAATATCTTTATTTGAAGTTTGTGTGGTTTTTTTTGGTTTGAGGAGTTGTTTTCTTTTATGTTTGATCTGAGTTTGGTTGTTTTTCTAAATTTTGTTTTCTTTTTGATTCTTTTTAAAGGTGCAGATGTTTTTAGCAGCCACTAGCGTTTCGGTATAGATTTGCAACGAATCTCTCAGTCATTTGCTCATCCCTCCCTTTCGAAGTACGGCGGTGGCCGCGACAGTAAAAAAACATGTCGCCGACTGAGACAGCAGCTGTGATTCTAGCCACACATGTTACTTTAGTGTGTGCGTGCGTGCGTGTGTGTGAAGTTTTTGATCTTCATTTCAGCTAGCCTGCCCTGCTGCTGGTGAGCCTTGGCCTGTTCGTATGGTTTTTTTTTGTTGATTGTTTTTTGTTGACTGACAGGTTATCCCTATTTGTATCTATTTATTGTGTTTCTTGAATAAAAACCTTTTGTACATTGTTACCCACGTTCTCCTTTTTTCTTTTTGCCTAAGAACTTGTGTGTCCTTTTTATTAGGTCGTTCCCCTTCTTTTTAGGGGTGGCGTAGTCAGTTTTGCTTCATACACTGTGATTTGTTAGATTTAGTGTGCATTGTATTAATACTCCCCCACCACAACGTCACACTTACATATCTTAAAATAGTGATATATAATCTTCTTATAGAATGGCATGTGTCCCCCAGTGTAACCCTATACATTTTACTTAAAAAAAAAAAATGATTTTTATATTTTTTTAAACCGTTCATCCTAATGTGTCAAGTTCTTATGAAATTTAGGTGACAGATAGAAAAATAGCTGTTTCCCATGTTTTGTCAATACCGAAACACACACAAAAATTCTCTCTGGATTGATGAATTACTTGGCCACACCACACAAACCAATTGACCAGAAAGATATTGGTTGTGTTCGACTTCATGCTGCACTGACTTTCTACCTTTGTAAAAAGTTTGTCCTACTTAAAGTTCATCACTGTGACATGACATATGGTTTTAAAGTATCGCAAGAGCGATTCAGGTGCATCTTCTCCCGAGCGGCTGGTACTGACCAGTGTTGGGACATTGCTTAAAATGTTCAAAAGTTGTAAAAAGGTAATAAATGATTTCTGTGTAGCCATAGCAGATGTCTACTTTTCAGATACAAATATAACAGAAAGACAATATTTTTTAAAAAATGTACACAAACCATAGCCACCTTTGTCACTGGGTATGAATATTTATCTTTTAAAAAGATGGTGTTCTGTTTACATTAGCAAAAGATGGCCGACATTCCAGAACCACTAACAGAACCAAATGTCCTAAAATCCAACAGGTTCCAGCATCTTTTCAAAGATTAAACTGGTTCCGAATAAGAATCAGTTCTCGGTTCCCAACTCTGGTGTCAACTAGGATGACGTGTAATATTTACATTCCACAAACTCCAGGTCACTGTTTCCCAAATCACATAACTGCCTCATTTTCCCATGGTGCAATTATCGTCCGTGAATGATGTTGTTATTAGGTACCTCCTCACCCTGTCTTTGAGGTATCCACCTTCTTCTAAATTGTTCTTTGTCCATTTAGATGATAATCTGCTTCACAGCACGTGTGTCAGATGGAAGGAATGCTAATCTGGAAGAGGTGCGGAGCTTGGAGTTTTTGGCAGTTAGTTTCCACTGTGCACTTACTTTCCATGTGGTGCCGCTCCAGAGGCTACGGGCAGGAGAAGCCTGTTTTGGGAACAGAACTGTTGACGGACCCCAGATCGCCCCCACCGAGGGTCACGACTCAGCTGGACAACTGACCCGAACTTCACCCTGACTTAAGTACCGATACAGTATCCAACGAGTGATGTCTAGCTCATATTAACCAGAAATACAAGTACACAGTGCGATGCACATAACCTTGAGCTGAGCTTTGAAACTTAAACTGTATATTATTCATATCATCTGTCAAAGCTCTTTTTATTCAGCTTGGAACGTACCGTAAGATCACAGTTTCTGAATAAAGATGTCCATTGCGCAAAAGCCAGGTTTTCAACTCTTTACCTGCTGAAAGACTATATATTTACATTTTACATAGATATTATTACTGCTTGTGTGCAACTACTCCTCTATAGGAAACTCAGACCAGATTTGTTACTCCACTACCAAAACACAGCAAATGTACTATTTTTACAATGTTTCTAAGTGTTATACTCTATGACATTTGTCAGTTTGTAAATCTGTTTGACATGTTATTTTTTATATAAAGTCATTTTAACCCATCCTTTATCCATTAATGAACTCTGATGATATTCTGTCTCCTTACATGTTAACACACGTTTAGATGTTCTTATTGAAAATGGCAGAACATGATGAGATGAACGCAAAATTGGTGCGAGAAAACCTCTCTTGTACTGCCACACTCCTACTGTAATTATTCCATAACCTGACATTCTGTTCCCAGACCCCAAATTACTCTTCCCATGATCCCATGCACTCCAAACCCCCAATGCTGACATTGCTCTGCTATTATGGCTTTTCCATTTTCACGCTATTACAGTCTTGAGTGCCAACACACAGCGTTCTATGTTCTTGGGAGTATGGGATTTCCCATATTCGAAGCGGTGTGATATAGTTGTAGCTGGCACAAGAAGGCCACCCTTGAGCTCAAAACCATCCGTGCTTTGGATTGTCAGCTTCAGTTTGTAGTAGGCTTGAAGGGCCTCTCAAAATTACGCTGTGGGAGTTTCTGTAGGGTATGTTGTGTGCAAGCACGTGCTGAAAACGTATTACCTCCTGGTTTCTCATGGGCAGCTGAGCACCCCATAAGTGGGCCTCCACGATGGCTATCTCCATCGAAATGCCCCCGGCACCACCACGCATCCTCTATCCCTAAGGAGCAGTCTTTAGCTTAGCTCATAATTTTTGTCACTCAACTTACCCTTTCCTGTTTTATATTAAAATCTCCATGAATGTTAGCATTAACAAGGACTTTAAAAATTGCATGGTCCATTATGTTTTTAACATGTTAACATTGCTGTTTGGCTGTGTTGCTGGAAAGCAATAGTTTTTTTTTGAGTAACAAAAACGAGCATTCTCTCAATTCTCTCCCTCTCTCGTCCCAGATTTAAGGTTGATGTCTTCCTTTAGAACATAAATTATTTATTAATATAATATGTGACCCTGGATCACAAAACCTTAAGTAGCACAAGAACATTTGTAGTAATAGCCAAAAATACATAGTATGGGTCAAAATAAGCCATTTTTCTTTTATGCCAAAAATCATTGGGGTATGAAGTAAAGTTCATGTTCCATAAAGATTTCCTACCGTAAATGTATAAAAACTTTATTTTTGTGAGTGATATGCTAAGGAATTCATTTGGACAGCTTTAAAGGCGATTTTCTCAATATTTTGATTTTTTTTGCACCCTCAGATACCTGAGTTTTAAACAGTTGTCCTATCCCAACAAATCATACATCAATAGAAAGCTTATTTATTTAGCTTTTGATGATGTAAAAATCTCAATTTAAAAAAATTCATGGTCACATATAATAGCTTTGTGTGAAAACAGACATAAACGTAAAGTTGCTATTTAGTAAAAGGAATTCACCCAAAAATGAAAATTCTTTCATAATTTATTCACCATCATGTAGTTCCAAACCTTTATGACTTTCATTCATCTGTAAACTTAAAAGAAGATATTTTGAAGAAAGTTGGTGCCCCAACAACTCAAGGACCATATCGACTTCCACAAAACCAGAGACATTTCTCAAATATCCTCTTTTTTGTTGCACAGACAAAATAGTCATATAAAGGTTTTGAATGAGACAAGGATGAATAAATCATAACAAAACTATTTTATTATATAAAATAAAAAGATTTAGGATAGACAAAAATGTGAACCCTTTAAAGTAACCTACCGTAAAAAACATACAACTTAAAAAAATATGTTCAAATTTAATAATCTGTCATAGTTTTACCATTAGCAAACTACCCAGTAGTGTGAGATTACATACTATGACTAAAAATTCTGGGTGACCAAATTACTCAGGAACGTTTCAGTGATATAGCAGCCGTCGTTCTTTACATGATGATGTCACACTTAAATTTACTCACATCTACCTTGAGGCCATTCTTTTTCACCAGTCACAACACATATATTTCATATGTGGTAATGTCACGAATAAATGACTCATGTTTTGTCTGTCTGTCTGTCTGTGTGACTGTCTATCTGTTTTTCTCCTCTAACTCTTCCTTTTTCTCTGTGTTTATGTGAGTATTATCTGGAAAACATTCCCACTTGCCAAGAGAACACTCATCCCTCTTTGAGACAGCCAACACATGGTATAAAATTTTGGAATTAAGATGTGAATACCTTGCAACACATCATACTTCCCTTACAATGATGATGTCACACGCAATGGCACTGATGTCTACGAAGATTAGTCATACTGGCGTTTTCAGACTCGATGATATCATTACTGTTTGGTGAATCACTCACTGTGTCAGTGCTTCTGAAAAGGTTTAAATAATGAAAGTATGAACATGAATGTGCATGGTATCATCAGCTGTCGGAGTCTAGGGAATAACCGGATGACTCATCCAACAGTCTGATTATTTGTCCACATTGGCAACAAGTTGGTGTGATGTTTGCGTACCAAACTTCAAGCCACTAATAATTTAAATACAAAGCAGTTAAACAAAAGAGGCCACCCTTAAGAAAAGTAGTTAGCTACAGGTTACAAAGTAACTAAATACATATAAGAGGGCAATATTTTTTAATTCTGTAATTGGCAAGATATATAGTTACAAACAGCAGTATTTAAAGTCCCCATGAAATCAAAGTGTGTCTCACTTTCTACGGGTAAACTGACGATGACGCACACACAGGAATAACATGTCCAACAGGTGATTTATTGAGAGGTACAATCTAGTGACAGTGCAGGTAAACATCCACAAACGAAACAGGCAAAACACTATAAATCCAAACATCCAATGGAAAAGGAGTCTAGGTCAAAACTCTGGATAAACGAGTAGCACAAACCCTGGAGACAAAAACACTGGCACACGGAGACTACAAAAACAACATGATATAACAACAAGACCTGACAAAGGGAAGTGTATTTAAAGATGACATGTAATGGGGATCAGGTGCGGGTGATGAGTGAAAGGCGGGAAGAACTGGTGCACAGGATTATGGGAAATGTTCAGAAGTCCGGGGAAAAGTGAACAGGAACAGGGTTGTTACAGGAGGACTGTAACAAACAGGCAGTAGGTGAGGACAGGTGGACCAAGGTGGAGCTGACAGAGGGAGGAGCCATGGGGCGGAGACAGGAGTGAGCTGGAGCAGGAGGAGTCGGGAGGGACCCAGGCCACAGCAGAGGTAGAGACCCATGGTTGAGCCGATGGAGGGAGGAGCCATGGAGGCAGAGTGGCTGATGACTCCCAGGTGGAGGTGGAGCCCAAGGTGAAGACAGCGAGCCGAAGAGCCAGTGTGACGGGGAGGATCCAGCAGAGCCGATGGCTCAGGTGAGCACGGAGCAGACAGAGATCCGGGAGTCCACGGCGTAGCCAGAGAGACCGAGGACCAAGGAGCAGCCGAGGGGAGGGAGGAGTCTAACAGAGCAGGCAGGACGGAGCGATGAGGCACAGCCGGAGGAGAGGAGTCCGGAGAAGATGGCAGGCAGACGACCGACCAAGGCGGAGCCGGAGGGATGAGGAAGCCCGGTGGACGAGCGGTTGATGGTGGAGACAAGGGAGCTGAGGTGGAGCAACAGGGATGATGGGGCGAGGCAGAGTCCAGGTCTCAGAGGCAGGAGTCAAGCAGGAGGGATCCTCCAACCACAACACTGATGGGGACTGGCAGCCCCATGGCATGCCCACAGCATAGATGGTAGGCTGAGGGTGAGCAGAGGGGCTGGTAGGAGGCAGCAGCTGACGTGGTGAGGACAACAAACAGTGCGGAGGTGGGAGAGTGAGGCTGGGTGGGACTTCTGGCTTGCAGGGACAGACAGATAGCTCCAGGCAAACAGGCAGTTCACAGGAAAACAGAAGCAGGCAGGCGACATTAGAAGGCACCCACGAGTCCAGAAGATGCTCACCCTCAGCGGTGGTGCAGTGGGCGGGGCTTTCCTCAGCATCCTCAGTCTCCACTGACACTTCCACCATTGGGAGCAATCCAGCTGGCTCTCGCACCTGGTCAGATGTGTGATGAGGCTCAGGCTCTAGGGCAGTCCTCGGCTCGGTCGCTTCAACTGGCGAAGGCTCTTGGACTGCGGCAGCCTCTGGCTCTTCGTCCACGGTGGGCTCGGGCTCCGCTCTACAGGGTGATGGGCAGCTGGGCTCTGGGTCCGGAGTGGGGCTGGTAGGCTCTTCGACGATGGGCGGTGAGGTGTTGAACAACAGTATCCACTCCACAAACTCTGCAAAGTTCCCCCGAGGATCATTCCCGAACAATCGCGCTCTGCACTCCTCGTTCAGACTCTTCAGGTAGAAGGCGCAGAGGCAGTCGTCTGGGTAGTGGGACAGGATAAGAAGTTCCGCAAACACCTTGGTGTGGTCCTCGGGGTCAAAGTTCCCCTGCTCCAGCAGGAGAAGGAGGTAGGAAGGGCTAGGGAACAGGTTCCAGGTGACTTGTGAGGGGTTGGTGCAATCCTGTGGTGTGGTTATAGTGGTTCAGGTCAGGTCTTCTGTCACACTATCCACGGGTAAACTGATAATGACACACACAGTAATAAACTTTCCAACAGGTAATTTATTGAGGGGTACAATCCAGTGAGAATCCAGTGACAGTGCAGGTAAACATCCACAAACAAAACAGGCAAAACACAATAAATCCAAACATCCAATGGAAAAGAAGTCTAGGTCAAAACTCTGGATAAACGAGTAGCACAAAGGTATAAATCCTGGAGCGAAACCCACTGGAACACAACGACTACAAAATCAACATGATATAACAACAAGACCTGACAAAGGGATGTGTATTTAAAGGTGACACGTAATGGGGATCAGGTGCGGGTGATGAGTGAATGGCGGGAAAAACTGGTGCACGGGATTATGGGAAATGGAGTTCGGAAGTCCGGGGAAAAGTGAACGGGAACACAGGGTTGTTACAAAGTGTATCATATTTACTTTATTAATATGCATTACTAGTTTTTTGGTGAACAATTCATCCGTTCAAGTCAATTAACAAAAACTGTCTAAAAATCTGAAAATGTACTTGCCAATCTGTGATATCTGTATGACATTTTAAGCAGAACATCCATTAACTTGATATTTACTTTTCTAGATCCAATCCATTTTTTAGTAAAAAACAAGCCACACCCTTTATTTTTATCATTCCGTTTTACTCAACAGTACATAACAGTACTAAAGGGGCTGTTTACATCTAGTATTAAGATGCAATTTGGTCGATCGGATCACAAGTGGACGACGCAAAATGCAGATGTAAACGGGGTGTGAAACTTTTTGAGCTAGTCCACTTTCACCCACTGCCAGAGGTAGTCGAAAACGCATTTGGCCGAATTGTGTTCGTAGTCACGAAAATTGTGAAATAAAATGTTTTTGCCATTTCCTTTTTACATTTGCGTTTTCATTTGCATATTGGCAGTCTTGCCTCAAGATTTTAGTGAAAATGAAATGTCAAATCACCAATTGCATTTTCTTTTTCAATTTGACAGGGACAGCACATTGTCAGTGTAAAAATGAAAATGAAAATAAAATCATTTTATTTTTCATTCTGGCACATATTGTGCGCGTATTGATGTATAATGAAATTGTTAATCTTTTTTCCATTTTCATTTTCATCATATAATTTATTTATTTAAATTTGGCAGGAATTACCTTCCAAAGAGGTCATTGTTTTTAATACAGTATTCTAACATTTTTTAGAACGTGAAACAAAATATAGAATGAGAAAAACAGTGGGCGTGACTTAATGTGTTTTCCTCTGCAAATTAATTAGATGTATAAAAACTCATGAGAGCACATGAATTAGAAAATAACAATAACTCACACTAATAAATTATTTATAATAAACACTGCAATATTCTATAAAAAACAAGAATTGTAATAATTTCTTTAACACTTTAACACTTTACTCAAAAAAATCAAGTTCAATGAGAAGAGCAACTCTTTTAGTTAGCAGGTAATAATAAGGGTTTACGTTTATGCAAGGACATTTACGAGATCAGAAAGACGGAATGTGTTGTGAATGTGTATGTGTTCACCCAGCGCACTGTTGATTAGTTTTCCTGTGATTAGAAAAGCAGCTGCAAGTGTCCGCCAACGGAAGGAGGCAGTATTGACTCAGGGCCCCGTGAGGGCGCTCATGTTTTTAGTCTGTATTTGGGGGCCAGGCAGCTGGAGCACTCAGGGTGACAGAAACTCACTCAACCATTTTTTAACAACTGCTTTATTTGGGCTGCGTGGGGTCATCCCTGCCAGAGTAAACATCTTGCTGCAGAAATTAAAGTCTTGCACAAGGATAAACACTTCTTTGTCCAATCACAATACACGTTGCTTATTTTAAAGACAGATCACATTCAGATTTGACACTATTAACATTTCAAAGCATGATCCAATCACTGAGCACATTACTTTTGATGTATTCCCCTCAACCTCAAGAGAAGTGTTTTTATTATAGACGCAAGGGAGGCGCCTCTTCCTAAAAAAATAATCAACAGTACAAAATTAAACAAATAAATATTACAGTAATATTAAACTGTGTATAAACTACTCGTTTTTCTTAACATTGTCCAACAGTGACATCAGCGGATGAAGTTTCAGGGGGAAGGAGCGTCTCTTCTCTTTTGAGGTTATTGACGTCTCAAAGTCTGGGTTAATGTCAGGGGGAACAGTGGAATACAGGTGAAAAGTCAAATGAAAGAAGCCAATTACTTCACATTACTGTGATTGACTGATAACCATGTCAGTAAAATAATGCCTGTGTTCCTGTGGCTCAGTTGTTAGCACATTGCGTTAGTAGCGCAAAGGTTGATACTCAGTGAACACACATATTGATAAAATGTATAACCTGAATGCACTGTAAGTCTCTTTGGATAAAAGCATCTGCCAAGTGTTAAATGTAAATATGTTTGCATCTGTTTCAGATGCAGAAAGGGTCTCAGGAGGTGGACAAACTGATTGCAGAATAGTCACATACAAATTAAATTAACTGTGAACCCTACTATGTCCCCCTACTATAAACAATCTACACTGTTGTTTATTTCATCTGCACATTTATCTCGCTTACATATCCCTTGCTTGTAAGTTGTATTGTGTATATATATAGGTTCTGTATTTATCTGTAATTTGATATATATTTTCTTTTTGATATATGTTTATTCTATGTTATCTGTATGCACCTGGGGTCTGTGAGTAACGCAATTTCAATCCTCCATTTGTATGTACTGTACATGTGGCAGAATTGACAATAAAGCTGACTTTGACTTGACTTGACTTTTGATGAACAGATGGCACTGTTTTGGTCAGTGAATAATGTGTTTAAACGTGGTGACCACGTGCTAAATTTTGGAGATCTGCACTGCAGAACGCAAGATCCAGGGGCGAGGTTGGATCCAGATCCAGCTCCTCCCACTTTATATACTTAGCTGCAATTTGGAGAGTAATTTGCAACCCTTGGTCGTCAAAGTCTACATTTGATTAATAATATAGTCAAGCTTTTCTGTAGCTCAGTGATTAGAGCAATGCCAAGGTCATAGGTTCGATCCCAATGATTGCACATACTCGGAAACAAATGTATAATGTATAATGCAATGTAAGTCACTTTAGATTAAAGCTTGTGCCAAATGTGTAAATATAAATGATATTTAAGATATAAGATATAAGATAGTACATAAGAGATAAGAGACAAATATCTGTTCACACAAACCCTTACTCTAACCCTAAATCGAATAAAATGCGTTATTAAAAATGTGTTGTGATATAAAGTTGGCTTCAGCAAGTTTGTTTTTTGTGTCAAAAGAATAACTTACCTTAGTTCCGACTCAATGCGGTAACTTGGGCTGTGGCAAAACTGCTGCAGGAATCTGTCGACCAATCAAAATTCAGTGGGAGGAGACTGGACTTGGATCCAACCTCGCCTCCTGGATCTTGCATTCTCCAGTGAAGAGCTACAAAAATTTTGTGTCAAAATGTGTCAGTTTGTGTTGCAAAATATCTAACAAAAAATTTACCAAGTTACTTTTTGTGTGTGTTTTATGTGAATGTGAATTTGAATCACAGCCTATTGGGAGGTTGAAGAGTATGTTTTATGGACATTCAAAATGGTAAAATTGTGGTAAGAAAGTAGTGCCATCAATATTATTATTTATAATCACATTTGCCATAACCCAAGAAATCTAAAATGAGCAGTTTTTAAAAGATATTAGCTATATTTCATGTCTCTGAACCAGTATTTGGTGCTGTGCTGAAACTGACACGACACTCCAAGTTTTACTTCAATACTCCAAGTGGTGTAAGGATACAGATATAAGGATCCATTTTCACTTCCTCTCCATCAAAATCGTTGATGTGGTATACAGTACTCAATATGGCCTCCTAACACGACAGAAGGAGACAATCTATCTTCCCATCTATTTCGCTGTCAGTGATTCAATTAGAATCTCTAAAGCTCAATGGCACGACAATGGTAAAAGTCACCAGAAGTTTACATAAGTGCCTGCAGGAGGTTCCATCTTTAACAGTGGGCACCCCTCCAAAACACATATTATTTCACCGTCTATGCTATCATGAGACAGTGCCTGCACTGTGTTCACAGATTCTATAGATGGCCTTCCCCATTTAAGGTCTGTGGTGCACTACAAAGCCGGAGCGATCGCATGCCACCCAACCAAATTCAGTGATGCTTTGATGTGGTGTAGGCATTTAGCTAAATAGCCCTCCATTAACTACTCGTGTTTTCTTTTGCACTTCTTTTTTGTTTATCTGTAGTTTAAATGCACCATTTTCCCCTTCCATCATGTATTTAAAACATAAACACACAGCCAGGTCACACCCATCCCACCTTGGCACAAACATTCTTTTGATCTGGCTGCCAATGAGAGGTAAAGTCATGTGGGTGTGCATTTTTATAGCCTCAATTTACACAATGGCAAGAATGCACTCTTAAATTAAGTCTACATTGACTTTATTTAAACCTAATGATTTTCTCATAAACATTTATTTAGAGTCAAAGATTGACTGTAAGACACACCAACTAAGAATGAGTCAAAAATAAATCTGCTCGCAGTATAACATCTCTTTGCCCATCTAAGAGATATGTAGCCAACAGTTGTAGACTTTCTAGAAAGCATTCCAGCAGTCAGAATCCATCCAGTGGTTGACACACGGCATTGCATTACAGGCAGACTGCTCTTGTATTTGTCATGGATTTTTGATAGCCCATCTCTGCCAGATTCTCTGGGCTGTGAAGCTCAGAGCCAGATTCACAGGGGCGTTCAGGGGCGTGTTGTTTATTATACCACTGATGGTTTTACCAGAGCGTTTTCTTTTTTCTTTTTGCCTTATTTATAGAAGTGTTATAAAAACTTGAACTGTTATGTAATACATTCTTAACAGGGAGCAGTTGTTTAAGCCATTTTAACTCTTCTTTTGAAAAAAAGTTAAAAGCCGTTTAATGGATTTCATGTGTTGAGAGATGATCACTGACATCTTTACTAATGTAATATAGGAAGGGTGTGATCAAGCATATGTGCCTATAAACATAACAAAGTACACAAGCTTTCAAACTGTTGAAGATAAAGCTACAAAGCAATTGAAGAAACCAATAGGTGTAACAACATATAGAAATATAGAAAATAATAAAATGACCTAAAACCAGAGGGTTGTGGTTTGTCTGGTAAATTGGCAGTTAGCTGCTGGTGGATGCCATGACTATACCCTGCACATTTTTTGCATTGACTTCAAAAACATGAAATCATGGAGCCAGTCATCTACTTTAGATGATTCCCATGATAATGAATACACTGTGGTCAGGTGACAAAGCGGTGAGATCCATGGAAAATTAGTGGGTTGTGCACTCAAGGTAGCCCCAAGGCAAGAATCAGCTTTGTTTATATTGTGAACCTCTTGAACAAGAGGAGATGAATTAGTTATATGGATGAATCAGAGTCCAGAGGTTAAAGGAATCCACAATAACCCCCCAGTCAGGACTAAATTGCAATTTTTACATCATCTGAAAGCTGAAAAAATAAGCTTTCCATTGATGTATGTTTTGTTAGGGTAGGAAAAACTATTTAAAACTCTGGAATCTGAGGGTGCCAAAAAACATTGAGAAAATCGCCTTTAAAGTTGTTAATCGAAGGCGCTGCTAAGAAGAAACAGGTTTCTTTTATCTCTCTCTTTTGACGTACCGCTGTAATGACATTGTGCAGAATAGATGAACCCGAAAGCTGAAATTCTAAGCTTTACATAGATACCAAACTTGAGTTGGTAATTCCCCAAAACCGGACAGCAGTGAGCAAAGTTTGTAGGCGTGTTTCCGGACATTTATTTTTGACACCCACTCACAAAAATATAGTTTTGATAATTTTACAGTAGGAAATTTCCAAAATATCTTCATGGAACATGATCTTTACTTAATATCCTAATGATTTTTGGCATAAAAGAAAAATCTATCATTTTGACCCATACAATGTATTTTTGGCTGTTACTACAAATGTTCTCATGCTACTTAAAGAGTACATTCCACAAGATCATCAAAATTACATTTTATGCATTGTGTAATGTTGCCGTGTTTGAAAGTAAGCAGTCTGCCAAGTTGACCATGCGGAAATCCAAAGGTGAACGAAAAACAAAGTTATTAGCTTGGAAAAAAGGGAGTTGACTGTGAAGAACGAGTCATGATCTAGTCCGATTCTCTAACCGCCGTGTATCTACGTCACTAAAAATAGTCCTGCCTGCCCACGAAAACATGAACACATGCACTAAACCAATCACAGCAGACTAGACCATCTGACCAATCAGATCAGACTAGTCTAGCAGAAAGGTGGACATTAGAAAGATGAATCGCGGAACGAATCATTTGAGAGTCAGTGAAGAAATAAGGTTATAAAAACTGCTTATTATTACAAAATAATAGTGTTTTTACACCATGTATGTACATAAACCTGTTGTCGGACACTCGATAAACCAAAGTAGACCCTTAAAAATCAGAAGCTATTTACTCTTTAAGGTTTTGTGATCCAGGGTCATATATTGCGTTTAAACTATGATACCAATGAATAAGGATTACTTTAAATGTACTTTCTTAAGAAAGTGTTTTTAGATGAAGGTTCTATAGAAATCCTGCTATAAAGTCAGACAAGATGGTACAGAGCTAAAACCGTGGATGTGGATGTCTGCTTTAGAGTTTATTTATTGTTTTAGGTTAAGATCAACATGCTCTCACCAAAGAAAATGGAACTGTTCATCAATGAAACTGTTGACCTGGAAACACAAATAACTAATTAGATGCAAAAGGGCCTTAAATCCATTTAAATACATATTTCAGCTTCTTATAGTTTTCTAGCTTTAGAGCTTGAATAACTATTATAATTATAACAATTGAGTGGCTTTCGTCTTCCAATGCTTCAGTTTGTTAATTATACTGAAACGGTACCATAATGGGACTGACCTCTCAAGCTGACCTCTGACTAGCGTTTGCTCTAGGGAAATCTTGCAAAAGTGATCTGCTTCTTCACTCTGGTCAAGCACAAAGGGGTTTTTCAGCAAGAAAATTACTTGGAAATATATACTTCACACAGAGAAAGTAGTTATATTCTCCCAGAGCTATTTTGCTGGTGACATTTAAAAAATAATAGTTCCATAAAGATCCTTTAACATCCGAAAAACCTTTCTGTTTTACAAAAGGTTCTTTGTGCAAGAAAAGGTTCTTCAGATTATAAAAAGGTAAGAAGGAGATGGTTCTTTAAATAACCTTTGACTTAATGGTTCTTTGTGGAACCAAAAATGGGTCTTCGATGGCATTGCATTTATGTTGTTGTGCGGAAACCGTCTATATTGTTGCCCGTTCTCATGTGACATATTCTTAATCTGGTGAAGGAATATGAAATATTACTAGTTTTAGGATTATAGCAATTATATAAACCTAACAAATTGAAAAGTTTACTAAACGGGACGTTATAGTCTAGAGATGAATTACTTTTTAAAATCACAAACAAAACACAATAGCAGTTTTTCTGCATGACATTATTACATATGTATTTTCCATTACTACAGCTCTGTTTGCTAATATTTCCTGCATAAAAAAGCAGTAAAGGGGTTATAACTCTTTGCATCCATGTTTCTTGTTTACAGCCCTGAAATACATTGTTATTATTATGTCAAACATTGCAATTACAGGAGTGACTCTTGTATTGTGTAAATATACAAATGATGTTGCATGGTCACTCCCAAAACTTTGCATTGTACACAAACCAAGGAAGACATATTGTCAAAGCTGAGCTCAGGTCCATTATTGTAACAACATGACCACCAAACAATATATATTAAAGGTCTCTGAAACAATAAGGAGGTCCCGAAGTGGGATGCATGTAATATTTGAGGACCGAGCCCAACGGGCACACTAACCAGGTAAAATGAGCTTTAAAAATTTGTCGTGTGCACTCTTTGCTCAGTAGGGAAACAAGACCACAAGCAAGCCACATCTGTAAAGCTCATTACAGGCTAGAGATTGGTAATGTTTTACTGTAATTCACCTCATGATAATGAGGCTGCCCACATGTGAGCGGAGCAACGAGCGGTGGCCACCATCTGGGACTGAGTTACGGAGAAACGAACAGCTGGACCGGAGTCCTGATTTATTTCAAGTCATACCACTCAAAATGACCCCTGCCCTTGTTTTCTCAAGCGGTAAACGGCAGAGTTAGAAAGCCCACAAAGCACACGTAAGAAGGCTGCTGGTCGCACATCTTCAATGAAATAAAAATACCATGCCACACTGAATCACAACTTGTTTGCGCTCAGAACCAGACGTATAATTTTATTGTATTTGCGATTGTGTGTGTGCAGGCAGGCGGTAAGGAAAGTGATGTCATCAGAGAGAAGCCCCCACCACAAAGCCGACAGCCTAAAATGTAATGTTTCACATGGCTTTGGCTCCAAGCCCCTTTGAGGTCAGGCACATCTCTCTCATCATTGGGAGCATTAGGGGCCAGACTCTGTGTCTCTGGGTGTCTCTACAAATGGGGTACCCATAGCCTACATCTTTTAATACGTACCCTTTATTTTTATCATTACAATAATCATTCATTCTACGCTCTCTGTCAGCATCCTATATTTCAAGTTCTCTAAGCTTGTGATGTCAGCTCTGTGTACTTCAAGAGAAGTGTGTCTATCCCGTGACATGTCTGAATTGTGATGTGGCGTGGTGATCCCGTTACCCCACAAAATCAGTTTTCCAACTGTCTGGCTTTGGTAGACCATATTTTCCACTTTCCAGGCGAAGACCCGGAGCTTTTTGAAAGCAAAGAGGCGACAAAGGACGAGTCATAAGGACGCGGTTATTCCGCTCTCCCCGTCACCTTCCTTGTACCACTGCCCCTTAGACAGAAACCCAAGACCTCGCTCTCGACACAAATGTGTTTTTTCCTCAGCTTGTGTTGCTTAAATTGCCCTCTGGTCATGTGTGCACCCTAACTAAACTCATCATTATGTTGTCTCCCACGCTCACAGGGGCCGAGCCAGTGTGGTGACGTCCTTGTCCCCCCAAAGCACTGACTCATTAGCACAACTAGAAGCCAGTGGGAGAAAAATTGCACCTTTTGAGGCCACACTGCGCACCCCCCTCTGTGGGCAAGATTGCAAGTGGGGAGACGCAGGGGCGGGTCATTGCTGAGTGGTCAGACAACAGCAAACTGCGGAGGTAAACCAGAGTCTCAGTCATAACCACTAAACACTGCTCGGTGCTTTATTGTGGTCAGACCTTGTATGCTGTCATAGACAAAATCGGAAACCGTATTCTATCAGAGAAATGAAATAACATGTACATTATAGTTCTCCCATAACATAGCCAAATCTGTCCTGCTACAAATGTCATAGTGAAACCGTTAAGGCAGTCAGCTTGTTTTGCTGAATAGAAATCTGAACGGAGGGATAACATTTTCTAAAAGAACAAAACATGTTGAATTAGTATTTGTCATGTCAAACAAATATTGTGAAAAGCTTTAAGTATCTTGCCAAGAAATATACAATATTTTGAATCTCTTGTAAAGTTTTTAAAACTGATGCTTATCAAAATGGGCTGTTTTGAGATCGATATGGAGATATGACGAGAGATTATATAAACTATCACTGAAATGGCCTACTGTAATACACGGAGTTAAAGCAAGTTAAAGTTCACAGAGAGGTGAAAGACATTTGTATATTTTGCCAGTCTTGAATTCGTCATGTATACACATTGCTGCGTCCGCTTTTAGCCGCTTTGACCATGCGGCAACCTTTTAACACATTTACATGGAAATGTAAGCATTTATATATTATGAAAAAAATTAAGGACACACAATTTCACTTACTTGGTAAAGCCCCCGAGCATTGTAAATGTTCACATTTGTCAATGAGTGGCATGTCTTCTACAGACCTCTTCAAACAACATAAACAACGCTGGTTCAACACTTAATATCCTGTTTCAGTTCTTTAACGCTACACAAATGTTTGAACAAAATAAAACCAACGGAATATTTAGAACTGATTTAAAATGTTAAACAAAAAACTTTCATATGAAATTGTCATCGTATGTAAAGACTTTTGATAGATTAGAAGATCTTTGATGTAGTCAGGTAGCTGCAGGCATACCGAACCTGCATTCTGTCATCTTTACTTTCTGAGCCAATCACTAGAGCCATACGTGTCATGTGACCAATTACTCTGGAGCGGCAGGCAAAGGATTTCTTGACCTCTTTCACTGACTAATGACAGTTACTCATAAAAAAATGTAATATGTAATTCATTTTATTCTGTATTATATTATGCTAATGTAATAATAATACAAAACAAATTATTTCAAATGAAAAGAACACACAGCATCTTTTGAATGGCGGTCAAAAGAGAAACAGGCTTGCCCCGATAACGATGTACAAGTATCTATCTTAGCAAAGTTTAACTACCAAGTTAACAAGCTAACCTTGTCCTCTACACCAGCCCTGCAGTGACATCAGAAACAACCGAGAAGACAAAAGATTCATTCAAGCCGGTGTGGCGGTAGACATGAAACTAAACTGCCCAGAAATGGTTTGAGGGAGCCGAGTGCCAATTCAGAACAAACACTGGCTACGCTGAGACTGCAACGATGAGCACTTCATTCACATTAAAAGATTGACTCACTGTCTCCCACCCAGACACGGGGGTGAATCACTCCAGATTAGGGGCCCACAATTAAAGTTCCTGACACACATTTTTGCTATTTTCTTCCATGCCATGCCCTACAGTCAAAAACAAACTCTGTTTTGGAAGCTCTTCGGGGTTTTGCCCACCACAAAATTAAACCATGCAGATCACATTTTACTGTACACACGACCACCAACAATCTTGTTCTCTGTTTATCTTTAGTTTCCATGTAGCCTATATGGCAGGGCCACACTTATTCAGTCAGGCACATACACACATAGGCACACAAATTAAATGAAAATAAATGTACATTTCTTTTATCTGTGAAATTGAAACCTAACCTCTAACTAATTCAATGCACATTGGTTATGATAGGAGTCAGTGAAACAGAAATAATGTGTGGGTAAAAACATGCTGAAGCAATAATACTCTAATGTGTTCCATCTCTCATAAAGCGCAGTACCTGGTGCCACTCTGGCTACGCCTCCATCCCATACGATCACAACGATCTCCCCCACACACATTACCCTGAAATCCCACACACGGATGTATAAACTCTTACATACCCTTCAAACGTACATGCCTGAGACCACACAATCTCGAAAACTATTCGGCTTATGAGCTGTGATCTACTGTTTATGTCTTTTTTAGACAGTGTGTTTTTCATCTGTCTAAACACACATATGAACACACCTGCGTCAACTTTGCATGCTGAGATAAGCTGGCCCTGAATGTTAGCTGGACACTTGAAGCTGAATTTCACTGTATTATATTACAAAGTTGTTAAAAGTTTGTTAATATAATCAATAAATTGTTCAGAATAGGAACATAAAATGTTTTTTGTTCTCCACTTTGTGGTTTTCTGCTATGATATTATACTTTTTAAATGTATTGAACTGTTTCGTGGAAAACGCATTCGTATCAAACTTCGTATTATCCGCAATGACATAAAGACACTTTTAAGTGAGACCATTTTAAATTTGTGTGTACATTTCTTTTTTGTTCAAAGAAAAGGCATACTTGTTTCTTTTGGAAGTGGTATTATTTGTTATATCATTCACATAAAAGTTTTACTCAAATAAAAGGGACTTTTCAGTGCATCTCTTCTGAACATTTGTAAATAACAAAGCAGACAGAGGCAGATTAAAGAGTCTTGAGTCAATGTTTTGTGTATGGAAACGGAGTTCATGAGGAGGGCTGGCCGGGAAAAGTGTCGAGCCCAATGACCTTTGTGCTGAAGCCACAGTGACACGAAACCACCGCTCGACCCAGACGCCCACTGCTTGTCTACAAATCCATTTAAATATGTGGTAAACAGAGGAGTGTCCTTTTCGTTCAAAGGAGCAGATGACAGACTGAAATAGATGTAAAAAATTCTTTAACAAAATAATAGCGAAGTTTTACATTCTGCCACCATGATATTAGAGTGTTGGAGTGGTTGCCAGAGCATTGCTATGTGGTTGCACTAAAGTGTTCTGGGTGGTTTTGAGCGTGCTGGTGTGTGATTTAGGGTGTTCCCAGGGTTGATTACTGAACCCAGTCAAAAGAGCCCACCCCCCCGGGTATCAATAAAACATTGTAGACACCTTCTTTGACTTGGGTTTGGTCCCTAGATTTTTTCACTTATTTTATCATCCGCCAGACAAAAAATGTAAGTCAGATTGCTCCAAAACAGCCAACCTCCCTCAATGTCTGTAACACAAACAGTATGGGAGAAGCTAAACACGAAAGTTTAATATGCTAATTGGTATAAACAATAGTAAAATGTATTTTAGCCTTTTTTTGAAGCTTTAAAGTTCTTGTGTAAAGTGAATTTCATCCAAATATCTTTATTAGATATGTACTGTTGGTCTGTTTTAAACATGGTCGGTGGGAGATAAGAGAAGGTATGGTGCTGAAGGAAAAGATGAGAGCTCAGTGGGCGACTGTGTTTTTTTTTCTCTGCGCTATCTCAGCTTGGGGTGCTGACACAAGCAGAAGCGGTTAATGTTTGCGTTGCCCTGTCTGTTTTAAATTACCTTTCGTGGTTTTTTTTACTGTTCAGCATTTAAGAGCATTTTTATGTGAAATTGACCCCAGGAAACCTTTTTCATCTGGCAGAATGTATTTTTCTCATCTTAATTTGAAAAGCTTGATCTTCCTGTGCATGTCGGGCAGAATCAAAAGAGGTCTTGTATTTATAGGGTGAGCGTGCACTTTTTCCATTTTTCATTCCCACCTTTGAAATTTCTTCACAATGCCGGTTCACTTAACTCCTTTGACGCTTTGTTAACAAACAAGAATGAGTCTGCAACTACCAAGTGACCGATTCTTGTCACCCTCAATCAAAAATGTATCCGAGTCATAGTGATTTACATGTGATTTGAAAGATAAGAGTGAATTTAGTAAATTTTACAGCAACTTACTGTTGGTTGCCAGTAAAACTGTAAATTTTTACAAGAGTACTGTAGATCATTAATTACAGTTTTACTGTAAAAACAAAATACAGCATAGTTCTGTAAATATACATGGAGCAATTACATTTTTGTTTTTACAGCTGTCACTGCAAAATTGTCCAAGAGCAACTGTAAAACTGTGAATTTACAGTAAAATACTGTATTTCGTTAACTGACATAATGTTAATTTACCATTGTATTAAAGAACTATTATCTGTTTTGTAACTTAATAATACACTGACAACCACCAAACAGAGGTGATGAGTCACGTGATAAATCAAAGTTCATCACAATCAGCTTTTCCATCAGTTGAGAAGGATAATACTAATATATTGAAGGTGCACATTGTCATTCGCACAAATACTAAACACCATCATGGTAACACACAACATTAAAAATATTCATTTAACAGCATTAAATGTAACATAAAATCCTAATGTACAGAGCTGATTAAAAAGTAACAAAAACTAGGAATTTATTTTAATTTTAAAGAAAATTTAAATGTGAAGTGTCATGCAGGGAATTCTGGGAATATAAATTTACAGTTTTTTACTGTAAATTATACAATATTGGCTTGTTTAACTGTAAAATTTACATCAGTCTTTTAGCATGCTCCCACAATTCATAGCAAAATACAGTAGCACTGTATAAAAATATTTACTGTAAACATTACAGCAATTTCTTACAGTGTAGGTATATATACCCTTATAAGACAAAAATATATATGGAAATATACTGGAAAATGAAGAGTTTGGTTCCAAAATGCTATAAATAATTTTTTTCAAAAATCATGTTTTTTGATTGTGCATTCCAAATATCAATCTGCAGTTGATAAGTTTTGATTTAAGCCATAATAACAAAAAATACAGCTAACTAACACAATAAAACACGATAAAAACATGATAACATAATAAAAAACATGAATTTTGAAAAATGTAACACAATATATTAAATAATACATTTTCATTTATTGGAATGAAGTGCTTATATTATTCAATATATGAAAAGCGTCCTTATGTATTATTCAATACATTGTAATATTTTAATAACAGTTAATATATTGGAGAACATATTTAGCTTGCTTAAGGGTACATAACATTTTTATGCATTTGGTAGACACTTTTATCCAAAGCGACCTACAGTGCATTACACATTATACATTTGATCCTGAGTATGGGCAATGCCTGGGATCAAACCCATGATGTTGGCGTTGCTAGCGTCATGCTCTAACCACTGAGCTACAGAAAAGCCTTGTTCCTTATGTGAATCCTTATGCATGTGATTAAAAGAACTTTAATGATGTCACTCTTTTACAAATAAACCAGAGAAATCAAATTATTCTTTCAAAGGTTGAAACGCCCCAGTATAACAGGGCTGAACACAAAGCTTACATGACAAATGAAAATAAGCAAAGAGATAAAAATAGTAAATGAACTAGCCACTCCCTTAAGACGTCTTTGGGATTTCATGCCCTGCTAACATTGATGTTTTAAATAAAGCGAGACTCCTTGTACGGGCTGAATTGGCCTTTATTGTATAAGGCTAAGAGAGGGGAAAAGGAATGCTATTTGTTCCTCAGAGTGTCCGAGACATTGGTCTGGGGTGTTCATTTCCTGTCAGGCTCCAGCGTAGGTGCGAGGTGGGTGTTGTGTTTCCTGCCCACGGCCCGATTCGACTGAAGTGAGTAGGGTGGAGGAGTGTTTGGAGACTGTCTGAATCTGTGAAAAAGGATGACATTTTTAAAGGCCTACACAAACACAAACACGAGCCACTAACCTTTAACGATATGATTTTGTCCATTTGACTGATGCTTCGGCGGATTCGCACACAGAGGTTTCTGGTTTTCCTCTTTTGTGCGCTAACCAGCAGTTTTCCAACAGTGTGGTCACCTCACAGCTTAACCCTACAACACTGAAGTGGCTTTGAACATCATGGAGTGTAAGAAGATGTGCCTCTGGTCTATTCTAAGGCCTGGGTGTGCAGTTAGGTCATGCTTAGTTTGATAAATGTAGGTTAAATCAACAATGCAGCTCTGACTCTCTGATCCACAGTGCCATCTGTTGGTGGGATGTTGAATGATTATGAAATCTTTACAGTCTGCTTAAGTTGAGAACTATACTAAGTCCTCAAATATATTGTAATGTTTATTTGCACATATGACTCGAGTACCATCTGATCTCATCACAATATGAAAGCATCAAAATGAAAGTTGCTGTATTGAGACTTTGAAACTTATTTAGCTAAAAACTACTGGATTATGTCAAACACTGACAACAAATGCGTTATCAGACCAAACACATAGTATACAAGTGCGTAAACACCGAACAACGGTTTTGTTTGGTCACCAACAATATTCAAAATACATTCTTCTGTGTCCTGCAAAAGAAAGAAAATCATATACGTTTGAAATGACAAGAGGTGAGAAAATGATGACAGGATTTTCATTTGTGGGTGAACTATCCCTTCAAAGCTTTGTTGCATTCTAAAATGTGTCATAATTCATAACTCAATTAATGTTGCATAATGGGCTGCTATAGGGGTCTTTCAAACATAATAAGATTTGAACATTTTCTAAAGAAACTGTAAGTGGTTCCCCCCAAAAAATATTGGTTGCTTCAAAAAAAAATACACCAAAGTCACTATGATATTTTAGTTGCTAGATATGGTTCTAGTTCATCAATCTAGGCTGTGGAATTGTATCATCCTCCAGGTAAAAACTTTACATATGATTACATAATAGCAGCATTTTCTTTCCACACATCTCAAAGTATCATGTACGAGTCAAAGTTTACATGATACCTTGAACATATAAGTAATGGGGTTTGCTCATGTAACATTACTCAGCAACATTAATATCCTTTACCTTATTAATTACCATTACGTACTGTAAACATAAAAAAGCATAAAAATTTGTGTATTTTTACAATCAATTTTTACAATTTTTATATATCATAGAATTTTGCAGGATCTCACAGATCTCACAAGCAAAAAACGAAGAGGACAGTGTGTCAATTTGAGAACAATTGCTGTGCAAAGAGCAGCTAGTGGTCAAGTTTTAGGTGAGGTGGAAGAAAACTTAAAGGACTTTATGCAACAAATATAAACTCGGACAATGTGCTTAATTGGCTGGTAAAGAAACATATATTTGCCTTGAGATATTTAAGACGGCGCAATAAAACGTTTCCATTTAAACTAGGCGCCCTAGTTTAAATGGTGACATATTGAGCTAAAGGTTTGGAAAGAGTTCTGGATTAACTAAGCTCCATATATCCCACCTTTTTGGCAGGCAGCACTAAACGGTCTGTCTTCTTTTGGCACGAAATGTTGAATGAGGGCAACTGTTTAAATCTTCTCAAATACTTAAAAGACTGCGAATGACAAACACTAACAGTTATCATGTGTCAGTTCCCACAACAAAATGATTCTTTAAACGCAATCTGCGCTAGCCTGGAAAACATTAACATGAAAACATTCAAAATTGCCTGCAATCCACAGCAATAAAATCTGGGGTCTGGGGACTATTTTTTAAACAATTGCATTATTTTCAACTGCTGAAAATTGCATTGACCTATTCACTGGAGAAACCAGAGTCGAATCTGAGAACAGAATATTGTTGAAACTTGAAATGAGCTCTTTTGAGAGATACATAATTTTCAGTTTGTTGATATAGTAGAGGTAAGGTTATTTCTTCTAGTGAATAGATTCTTCCAAGGGTTTGTGTCAGATGATTTAGTCAAGATACAATACATTTACATATTAAAGAAAAAAACTCCACTGGCTCTCTGTAGTTTTTCATATAATTCAAACCTTTACCATTCTGAAGTCTATTGTCTCACAACAATTTTATGGCTTAAGTTGAAGTGTCACAGCCCTGGAATTCCCTTCTTGGCATATTTGTGATATTTCATGTCTGTTTCAAACGCAAATTAAAATGCATCTGTTTACTCAGTGTTATTGAAATGTTTATGCATTCAGACTCTTTGATTGCAATCAGTTCATGTCACATTTTGCTGTACTTGTTTTTCCTGTCTTTTGTTTTCTTTCTTTTTTTGCTTCAGTTCAAGTTGTTTTGTGCCCTACGTTAGGGCCGTAAGGGTTTGTGTTCCACCCCATCTATTCTTTTATCTGATCTGACTGATAACACCAGAAACCTACTATATAAATCAAATTAAGCAGACTAACTGTACTTTCCGCAATCCTTTAGAATTTTTCCCGTTTAGACAATTGTTAAACATTTCTGCATTTTAGACAACTTTAACAGGAGAGCTATTTAGGAGACCTATTCCAAGGAATAAAAACAGGATTGTCAAGAACTTGGAACACTGTTAACTGCAATCCTGAAAAAATGAAATGGCGTCCCCTAGTGGAAAAATAAAAAGTGTAGCCAACATGAAATAACATTTCTAATAACATTTGCTGATCCTATTGTGTACAATTTAGAGATGCTTGCAATTCCAAAATAAAATAATTCCTGTCTACTTTTAAACCCTTCCTTGCCAACAAAGGTTCATTCAGGGATTTAGCATCCATTTTCACAAATAAGCTAAATTGGGTCCCTGCTTAATTTTTGCTCAGAAAATTTTGTTTCACTGAAAAATATGTGACATTACAAGATATATGAGACAGTGTAAGATACAGTGTTACACTTAAAAATAACAGTGTATCAATGATGTAATATGATAGGTAACATAAAATCATAGCACAGACTTCACAGCAGATGTTGTCAGATGTATCTTTATATTTTTACTTGATTTTAAATATTTAAAATAATCCACAGTTGAACTTCGCTGTATATATATTTTCTCCAATACAATAATAGGATATTGTTGACATGCTGGTGAATCAGATGAAGTCCTTTAGAGCATCGTAATGTTACATGAGGAAATATATTCCTGCTTCATCCAGTTTTCCAATTAATAGGATTTTAGGATTTACACTGCATCTTCAGGTCATGCCCAAACTCTTCGTCCAATGCGATTCAGAGCCCCAATTCATGCTCCCCAGATCATACTTCAGGTCAAACTTGGTGCTAAATGTCAATTCAAGCTAAATTCCGACCAATTAGATACATTTCATAGATCCAAGTTTTTGTTCTGTTCTAATACTCTAAACTAAATGAATCCTGGGAAGAGAGACTGCAGGAGAAGAATCACTCCGACCACCATCAGGCCACAGAAAAACAGAACCAGCCATAATGGGAACATTCCTGGATAGAAAGGATGAAATACAGGAGCTTTAATAAAACATTTACTTAATGTTTATTGTCTTAATGAACAGATATAATATGTGACGGGATCCAGCACCACCGACAAACAACAATTCCTTTACTTACTTCTGTTGCTCACTGCATGCATCTGACAGCGACTGTCCACGGCTACACTCAACATGACCACTTCATTATCCCCCTTTATAGCTTTACTTTTAGAAGCGTCAGGCAAGAACGCGATGTCTGTGACAACAATGCCATGAGATTCCTGGATGTAGTACAATTTCTGGCGTGATGAGAAAAGATGAAGAAGTCAATACAAATGCTGCATTCAAGATGAATAAAACAAAGGTTTTTCCTACATACCTGCAAGGAAAACGCTATATAAATGGCCACAGATCCAGTCACAGTTCCAAGACCAAGAAATGTTCCAGAGTCACTACAGCCAAAAAATAACCATGAAATATAATTCACTTTAACAGCGAATCAAAAGATACAGGAAAACATTCCAAAACCGAGTAATCTACATAGACAACATCATAACCGAGATGAAACCTCGGTTAGACAAACCACACAAACAAGGCTTCAAGAATGTTTTGTGTTGGAAATGTGGTTTTGGAACAAAGCAACATAAAATATCCCCTCTACCTCACAGTAAGACAGGATATGACTTCATTTCCACACGGCTTAGTGAGTAGCGGCAGAAAAGCTTGTCCGTCCCATTTGGTGATGTAGCATGGTGGGGGTTTGCGGTCTCGTTTGTGCGGGATCTGGACCGTATAGAGTCTCAGAGCATCTTTTTGGTCCTCTACCTTTGCAAACCTGATGTGGAGCAATATAGCACAATAATGTAGCTCAGTGGTTAGAGCATGGCGCTAGCCACGCCAAGGTCACTAATGTATAGTTTAATGCAATGTATAAAAAGCGGCTGCCAAATGCATAAATGTAAAATAATGAAATCATGACAAAACATCAGAGCATCTGACAACTGTCAGTAAGCGCCTGCAACTTGCCTGCAAGACTTGTAACGGTACATCTTTTCTGCAATTTGGGGCATATTTTCATACCAACACAACCCCACGGCCAGCTGATCGCCGCTCCACACGCTGCACTCGAAATCACGACCTACTGTTACAATGTGCTACATCAAGAAAAGAGAACATAAATATAAAGTTAGAATGCACAGAATAAGGCTCTGTCCTTACCTAACTCTTAGAACATATGAGCTACCTTTTTATCAGGACTGATGTCAATATCTTCCAGTTCATCTTTGTGGGCTTTAAAGTTCAACTTCTCCTTTAAGGAGGGAAACTGTAGCGAGAGAAACGAGTTAAGACCCCAGAACAATGCACAAAAAGTGTCCCGGGACTAATAGACGAACCAACTCACCTCCCAAACTCTGACGTAACCGTCGGCACCTCCGCTCAGCAGAAGCTTAAGGTCAGCACTGAAGCACACGCACTTCACACAGGGGTCCTGAGGGCTGAGATCTCCTTGCACCGCACTAATATCCTCAACTGTGATTTGAGGAGACTCCTCCTTCGTCTGGGGCGCATCTCCTCCACCTCCATTCTGGCCTTTTCCAGCTCTCCTCCTGGCTGCACCCTTCTCTCCAGCCCCTGTCAATTCAATTTAGTATAACTTAGTATTCTTATAACTTGTTCGTTTCTCATCATCATGATTATCATCAACGGATAAAGGATTATTATACAACAGTAATATATGTCAATTGTAATTTATTCCCTTTGAAACAGCATTGAAAGCCAGTCTGGCCAAGCCTTTTTGTCTAAAACTAAAGAAAGACCTTTGGGGGTTTGCATGCAGTGCTCACAATGGAAAAATTGATATGCTCCTCATTCTATCATCTCTATAAAAGTATAATGAGTAGCCCATCTTTTCCTGTGTCTCATTGCATGTCATTAGCTTTGAACATTAATCTGTAAGGGCCAAAACCGGTTACTGTTCAAAGCTTTAAAACTGCACTGTATTGGAATTATGCAAATGTAAAAAAGTAACACACTCACACAGATCATATAATTACTTACAAGCTTTTCTTATGTGTGCTATTAAAGGAATAATAATAAAAATGTTCACAAAATGTATTTACTCTCAGGCCATCTCAGATCCCTTCATTAGCTGAACATGAACAAATAATTTCATATGAAATTGCTGTCATTTTAAGGACGGATCGACTTATAATCGACTACCTCGACAGACGTGACACAACATTGCCACACATTAGAAAAGGTAGCATTTCTATGTCATTTATAGTTTTGGTCTGAACCAGGTGTGCAGGCGATATGCTGCAAGCCTCAATAGATTCTATAGTATATAAGAAATGCTACTTTCTTTACGTGTCACAGTGCTGCGCATAGTCTGACTCTTATTAACCCTTTGATTCATTTACAATATTTTAGGGATGGATGTTTGTGCTTTTTAAAACTTTGCCATATTGGGACCTGTTGGGATATATGTGCTAAATGTGATGGATATTTTTATTATGAAAACTGTGTTCATCTATGAAGAAAGTAAGTCATACATCTGGGATGGCGTAAGGATAAGCAAATGAATAGAGAATTTCATATTTGGATGAACCATTCCTTTAAATGCATAAGGTTTCTTAAAATGATGATGAATGACACACATGTAACAAAAATAACAGATTGATTTGATTTTTAAGTTTTTTGAAAACAGAAGCTCTTACTGACCATCTTTAGCTGCCGATTTCTTTGTTTGTTTGGGTGCACATTGACTGAACTTCATTAAGCTACAGTTGCCATCCTGCCCTGCGGCGATCACATCGCCACCCAGCGCCATGTTCATCGTGGCCCGTGTGTCTGTGTCATGGGTGTGTAGCAGGGTGGCACTGTGCCTACCACCCACCAGATTCAAACTCAGGAAATGCTGCAAGCAAAGGGTGAAACTCCTGTTACTAATAACGCAAATGCTTGTTTACTAGTGTAACACTAACAAATTACTTTTGAGCAAATCATTTATAAAGTCTTCCAAATAAAGAGTCCAAAATTAACTCAGCTCTACATCGATTTATTTTCTAACTTAATGATATCTATAATGAGAATGTCTGCACAATTTTAACATTGTTTTCTTTCCTGCGTATCTGATAGCTAAGTCCAACATGTACATGTATTTGTTAAAGAAAGTTATTGCTCATACCACTCCATTCTTGATCCCAGTTTTTGAGGCTCCGCCCCCTCCAGCAGTTATAATTAGTCCAGTCTTGGGGTCTAATTTAACAGTATACAGTGGGAAGGGTGCTCTGTACAACTCTGGTGCTCTTTGTTTACCCATGGTTTTCTGTTATCTCTGGACTCAGTTCTGAAAAGATATTACTAACTGTTACAGACAATTCCACCAAACCTACAGACACATTTTACTGCATTGCATAAATTCTGATTGTTCTACTTGAAATATTAAACCAACTTATGATTTTTGGGTACCACTGATTTAGTTTAAATAATTTTCTTAATATAAATTTCCATGCTGTTTATTTAATATCATTTTCTGTTATTCCATAATGGCATAAAGCAGGGAAAAATAGCAGCATAAAATCTCAGCAGCATAAAAGCAGCAGTGATATCCACCAAGATTAAAGCAAAAAACATATGTTTATAGAAACAAAGCCAAGAAAAAAACTACAAAATACAATGAATGGACTACAATCGCATGACATACTGGGGCTGACATCACTGAATCAGTCTGAATGTGACACTTCACTTACAGTTTATAATTGTACATTTACACATTTACACATTTAAAACAAATAAAAAATATTACTCAGAATAATTCAGTATTTCTGATTGGGTGGTCTCTGTAAGCATGATGGGTACTGTAGTTCTTTGCCGGAAATTTGGAAATAAAACATGATATTTTAATCAGGGCTGCAATAGTACTGACCCGTGTCTCTTACAGTAAACACTCATGGTATTTTAGCAGTCAGTTACTGTTAAAAGACCAAATCAATGGGATTTTTGCTTGACTGTTGTACTGTACCGTATATTTTTATTTCTATGTAGGTTTTCACACCACTGCTAAAATACCGCAACACGTGCATAAACATAATAACAGCAATACCTAAGACCACATGAGCGTACAGTATGATCACCACACATACCCAATCAAACACCGACAGTCTCTGAGGTTTACATTCAGCGCTACTTAAGCTCTTGGGCTCAATATGTCAGTTATGTTACACACTAGATAGAGGACTGTCTCTTAGACAACAGGATACGAGAAGATTTTAGATCATGATTGTGTATATCGTTATATGCTTTAAGTATCTAACGTTAGCAGTCTCTCTCTCGCAATCGTCACGTCGCTTTACATCAATGGTAACTAAAGTCACTGCACCTGTGTGTGTGGACGCTCTTCGGTCTCTTACCGCAATGTTCAGCGGACATGCCACTGTTTTCTTTTACTAAATACTTCACTACATTTGTCAAAGAGCCATCTACTTCCTCTGTTTCCCTAGCTACACGTCAGCATAGCGTCATATCCTGCGTGCCTGCGTCACACGTCCGCCCGAGCGTCCTGCGCGTGATCGTAATAAGTGTAGTAATTGCGCTGTAAAATATGTAAATGACATAACGTGTTTGACCCAAACGGTTTCTAGACTTCAAATAATTTACTTTATGATAACCAACTAATGTGATCATATGAAAATAACTATTAAAATAAATAACATCTACATGTTTTAAAGAGAATATTGCTATAGCTTGCTTGCTATATGCTTTATTTTAAATTGATAGGTCACCCAAAAATTTAAAGTTTTCATCCTTTACCTACCCTTCTGTCATTTCAAACCTGTATGACTTTCTTCCTTCCACAGAACACAAAAAAATATATATATTGAAGAATGTTGTTAACTAGCACTACTTGCATTTGTGTGCATATAATAGAAGTTCATGGGAACTTTCTTCCCTTCTCTTCTTTATATGAGGGCTGTTAATTTGTTAAAAAAAAATCAAATTACCCTATATGAATAAATCAAATGAATCCCATATAAAAAATATTTCCTGGGAAAACCAATCACATAAACATAATTTATATATTATTGTTGAAGATAAAAGAATTGAATGGACATTCAAAAAATAGTCCATAATTCTGTTATGCAATTCAGAGCATAATTATTTTAATTCTTAGCACCTAGCTGGGGGAGCCCACCTTTTTTTAACATTCATGAGCCAAAAAAATGCATATGCCAAAAGTTGTCTACACTATACAATTCATAGGCCTATAGTGCAAATCATGTTCATTTGCTATCCTGTAGCTTCAGACTAAAACACATAAGCATTAGTAACCCAAACGCTTCAATTAAACAGCTTTGAACATAGGTTTTAACAAAGACTAGGTCAATATCTATACTGGAATTGGAACAGAAGTGAAAATAACTAGACAAGGTGCTAAAAGGTCATTTCTAAACTCTCTCTGTCCCTGAAGTCCCACACTTCCACAAGTATAATCAAGTATGCCATAATTGTTCTCCCATGATCCTCCCATGAGGCCGAGCAAATTTAATAATTACCATGCTGCCTGTCTTCCCTATAGGGTTCTCTTTGTATACTTAGCAACAAGAGCCTGGAATATATATTAATTACCGCAAACAGTGTTCAGGTGCACAGCAGTCAGTTTCTATAGCAGCTTTGACTCCTGTTGCTTTATTAAGTGTTTACAGAAAAAAAGTTTAGGCGGTGATAACAGTGCCATGGCAAGGATATGTCACATTCATGGTTGAATAGGGTGCAGTGATGTGATGTGTTTGTCACGATGATGGGATGTTGATGGGTTCTACGCGTTATAAAGGTCAGCTGTCTGACTATTGATTACTTGTTCAATACAGGGTTTCAGTGGAATAATCAATATGACCCTGAGGTGGTGTCAGTCCAATATTTTACTGTACAGTGAGTGTCCAGTATAGTGATGCAGATATGTAGTAAGGGTTTATACCATTTCTAACGCTGCTCTGCAGGCTTTCCTACCTATAATACAGGTTTACATTAACTGCTTTTATAAAACATAATACATACACCAACAAAAATGTACTGTTTACAGTCAATATATATAGCCTAGGCTATATGCATATACATAAGTTAAACAATCTCTTTTTAATCCTGGCTGTGTCAGTGTAAATATTGGTCTACAAATATTGGCTATTCAAACAACCCACAATAAAGCAACTTTACGTGAGAGACATGTATCTGTACATGTAAACATACCCTGCCTCTAACATGTGCAGAACCTGTTTTAATGTAGGCTATGTTAAACTATAACAATTTAGACATCTTTACTATAAAATATATAGTTGTGTAGCTTTGCATAGTCTGGGAATGATGCCAATTTGAAAATAAATTAAAACAGCACATACATTTGTAGCAGTAAACACTTAAAGCTTAGGCTACTATAAGGTTACAGTAAGATGGACTGCATGTTTTTAGCTGTTGACAGACTGGCCCCGTCCTTGCTCCACTGTGAAAAGGGGCGTGGATTTATCCGTGGAATCTTGCTATTACATAATTAATATTTATTTATTTATTTGACTAAACGCTTACAAAGCAACGTCGGTTTGACCAAATTCATATTAATGAAGAGCCTTGACATGGTAGGATTGGTCATTTTAGTTTATAGCAATTAGAAGTCTGATTCATTGTAGGTAATCGGCTCGCTCGGACGGTTTGTTTCAATGAATTGATTCAGAAACTGAATGGTCTTTGAGTCGTCTCTTAAAGGGTGCTTGTTATCGAGCGGATTGTGTGCCATTTTTGTATGTAAAAATATAATTGCTGTGTATATTCACAACGTTTTCAATTCAGTCAAACGGGGTGCGTCACTTTTGGCACTGTTCATAAATCCAATCTGTCACCCACCCCAAATTGTGCTTAAAGTTTTCTCTTGCAGGCTTTCGATTTGGGAATCGGTTCTCTAATGAATCATTAATAAAAGCCGACTCACACAATTGATTCGCGAATCGGACATCGCCGTGAAGTGAGGACGACCGAATCTTTCTGTATACATATACTCAATGAAAAGTCAGGATTGTCTACAGCAAAACCTTAACTCTACAGTCAGCAAAGCTGAAGGTTGTTTCAGTATCCCGCTTTCATTCACGCGTGATTCCTGAAGACTTGTGGTGGGCAAAGCCTTCGAATAAACCGGACTGTGGATTTTTACGCGGTTACGGGTGATTTTCTCCTCCGCATCTGAGATTTGTCTTTGTCACATCTGTAAAAGGACCGCTAACGGAGCTGTAATATGCTATATGGATATGTTAAACGGATGTGTTATGGATACAGTAGCATAAAGGCTGATACGGGCGGTTTGGGGAGATTGGCACGTTTTCATCACTAAACCTTTACCTGGATCCTTTTTCGCGTGTGTTATCGTGATTTTCAAAACATTAAACGCGGTCAACAGTGAAACCGCTAGGATGTGTAACGTTACCGTTTTTCACAATAAGAAAGGACAGCAGCTGTGTATTTCCATATTTCGTACGGCGTGAGAGCGCAACATGTATTTCCTGCCTGAATCCTGCATGCACAGATAATGTACAGGAAGAGAGATGCATGATAACAGACTGTATCAGGCCTCTGATCACGATCACGTTTAATTTCTCCATTTAACCCGCCTTAAGGCTTTTATTTCATTTATCACAGCGTGTCATGTTGATCAGAGCAGGAAAATCTCGTTCGGTGGTCGTATTGCTTGCTTCCTGATGCTTGATGTTCTTCATCCATGCAAGGATTCACCATGGAAACCCAGAGTGAGCTCTGGTGGACACCCAGACTGGATCCTGGACTGGAAAAACAGAGGCAGATGAATTCGTAAACAGCTTCTTTACCCTTTGATATTATTCATATTTGGTAACTTGTTGGCAAAGGCATAAAGCTGGTGTCATTTGCTTGAGAACCGCATCCCAAGTGCCAAAGCGTCTCTAGAAGACACAAGAGGTTCTGGCAGGTGCTCATGCCGTTTAATACAGAGAACATGCAAACAAGATCTGCTTCAATGTCTAAACACGCAGTGCATGACAATCACGTTGCAACTTTAGATCTGATCAGCGTACATCTCAGGTTTGGACATTGGTGGACACATTTTAAAAACCTTCACGCAAGCACAATGTTTTTTAAACATCTGTTACGTTAAAGGGTACAAAACTCAGCAAAAACATCCTAGTTAGGACTTATTACAATCAGACCTCGACAATGCCTCGGAACCGGGCCTTTTCGGAGCCAGAGTATTCTGCGGAATATTCGGCGGACTGTTCGGTCACCCTGCCCTCTGACCCTGGTCAGGCCGTGGGACGAACCCATGAGGTGACCGTGCGCAGTTCTGGCTGCTGCCTGTGTTTGCCGCGGTTCATGCGGCTGACCTTTGCTCCTGACTCTCTGGAGAACCTCTACCAGACCTATTTCCGCCGCCAACGGCACGAGACCCTGCTGGTGCTGGTGGTGTTTGCGGCCCTTTTTGACTGCTATGTCATTGTGATGTGCGCTGTGGTTTATACCAGCGATAAACTGGCATCTGTTGTCGTGGCATCGGTGGGACTGGCAGCTGACGTGGTACTCTACTTGTTGTGTCGGTACGGCCTGCTCCCTGACCGTGTGTCACGTCGGCTGGTGCCCTATGCCCTCTGGGTTCTCATAGCAGCCCAGATTTTCTGTTATCTAGGACTGAACTTTGCCCGCTTCCACCAGCCCAGCGACACTGTAGGCTGGCAGGCCTTTTTTAGCTTTTCCTTCTTTTTGACGCTGCCGCTCCGGCTAACTCCTATAGTGCTCATCACAGCCGTTTCCTGTGGGGTGCACACCCTGGTGTTGGGAGTAACTATCGCCCAGCAGCAGCAGGAGGACATTCAGGGGGCGGCTCTCGGAAGACAGGTGAGAGAAATGGCGACAGCAGTTTGAAGGAATAAAGATGCGTCTTTCAAAGAAGCCGAGAATCTCAAGGCACATGATTGTTTGGGTCATATAAGCATGTGGTTCTCAACTGGTTTTGCTTTAGGAGCCAGATTTGAAATTGTACAAATTTTCTTTCAAAATCAAAACATTGAACAAACATTGACATTCATTAATCTTCTTAAAGTGTTTAGGCCATACAAAATTATTAGCATACAATAGATTGAATTGAATATGGCCTTTTTAATTGGAGAGTTTGTTTTCCAAATGTGAATTTTGGCACCGGTCTTATGTGGTTAGCTTTAACTAAATAATAGAATGAATTTATGACACTAAACACTACAGTATGATTTGTAGTACCATATAAAGTTTTATTAATGCACAACCTTAATAAAGATATTGGAAGCGTTTACTTTTTAACATTTTGCTATAAGATTGTATGTTTCGCTGCATCAGAACAGACTTGCCACCCATCAGTTCAGAACCACTGATGTAAATGTCTTCTTCATATGTCTAAAAAGTCTTATAGTAAGTTGACTCTTCATTGCTTTAAAAAGAGATTCTCTTGTTTTGTTTTAAGTTGCAACAGTTTTCAACATCAAGAACATACTTGGTCTGCAAATTTGATGAAAATTGTCTCCCAGTAATAATTCGTAAGACCTCATACTGTACCTTTCTGTTATTAGTACATTAGTACCTTTTAGCAACTGAATTTTGACTACATTTTTAAAGCCTAGGATGCTAAGACTGGGAGCAAATAGACATTTTTACATTTTCACTCACGTTATTTTTAAGCATAAACTTTAATATATTTGCTTAGATACACAAGCCACAACACTTCAAGTATTTTTAAGATTTGGCTTTTCAAGGAAATATCTTTACAAATGAAAGGATGTTTATTTGTAATGAAAACAAGACAGAATTCTGAATGTTTTTGCATTGTAGTTTACTAATATCTATTCTAGAGTTTTTAGTGTAATTATATGGCACTTTTTTAAGCGAGGACACAAAATTATGTATAGAGTAAGAAAAGTCTTTGTACTGTAGTATCTACAGACATCAAATAATATTCATAGCATATCTTATGGATTAAACGTTTTGATTGTTTTTACTCTATTAGTAATCTTTCAGTCGTAATGAAATAATCACAAAAATAGACACATTTTTTTACAAATTTGTCAACCTTACCTTTGTTTTTGACACATTGACACATTTTTATCCTTTAATAATAAATAATATATGTAAAAATAATATGTATTACAGTGTGTTGTTACTGTAATATGGTTATAAACACTGTATGTGAAGTCACATTGTCAAAAATCGCTTTTACAAAACAGCCTTAATTTTCTTTATGCAAAATATGATCTTTTTCCATTTAAATTTGGAGTGAACTGTCACCTGAAATAGTTTTTATGAGATTCACCTATTACATCACACCACATTAGAAATAGTAGAAGCATGGTGCGAAAAACTGGTGTTTGTTTATGGCGATGCAGAAATTAGATGGAATAAGTAGCAGAAAGGGCTGGCAGGTGGGTGTCAGGCCAAAGTGCTTGAGTCTTCATACTCAGCAGGACTGTGTTTGGTACACACTGCGTCCCCAAGAGACAACACACACAAAGCATTTTATTAGAACACATTGCAAAACAAGAACTAGCAGTTGCTCATAATAACAATATTTTACTCAGTTTGGGTCTTTTTATAATAGTGTTTCTCACAAAGCTTGCCAAGAACATGTCAGGTCTCATTTCATGGAAATTATATTTTGCGTGTAGAAATTAAAGCCTGTTTTAGTTTTGAGGTTTTGCGATTCTTATTACTGTGCTAATATTTTATGTATAGCAGCTTAAAATAAAAATATATCAACAACTACCACTACTTTACAAATAATATATTTACCTTCTAATTATTTTCTTTTAAATATATTAGCGTCCACACCAACGAACAATTTCGTTTCTAATATTGTTCTCTGCAGTTTCAGTTTAAATGTGTGAGCACTTGAATATCGAATGAATTTTGATATTGTTCCTATTCATCTTTATTGTTATAGTTGTGGTGTGGACTTCACTATTCTCTAAAATTTAGAACGAATTTTGAAAAAGTTATCCTTACAGAAATAAGGAGGCGGTTTTGCATTATGCTAAGTAATTGTTATAAAATAAAAGCTGATTGTGATAATGTATATATGATGTCATAACTGTGCTGTACTTCTTTGCAGTTGCTGGCCAACATTGTGATATACACATGTGCCATCACAGTGGGCGTCATGTCGTACTACATGGCCGACCGCAAACACCGTAAAGCCTTTCTAGAGACTCGACAGTCCCTGGAGGTGAAGCTGAACCTGGAGGAGCAGAGTCAGCAGCAGGTGAGCGAAAGAACTAGAGAAACACAAGATGAGCAGGTGGAGTTTATCATCACCTGTGTCTGATGCAGAACAGCGCCGTTTTGCTTATTTACATTTCGAAACTTTGTTTCACACAACATATTGCGCATCCTAAATGCAAAATGATGAAGTGAGTCATTGTTGCATGTTACAATACGTTCGGTCCTAGTTTTATGCAGTGGGAATTAAAAGTAAGCCATTGGTAGCTTGACTCCCTAAAGAGTTTAAAGCAATTCTTTCAAACTGTGTGGTGCTTTTAAAACATTGCTCTGTTTGTTCAAGAGATCTGACAGGTCTATTCTAGCACATTCTAGCTTCTTTTATACTCCACTCACTGCATTATATAGAATGCACTTGAATGCAGCGACTGTTTTCAAAGAGGTTTCCTGAGCTCTTATGCGTCTGCCACTTGATGAATGAGGGAATGAATGTAGAATGAATGAATGAATGAATGTTGATTTCTGGGGAATCAAGCTGTAATGTTGCTGAACATTAACCATCAATATGATCTAATAGGCTGCAATCTTGTGATGTTGTGTAGTTTTACATTAGAAAGCTTTTGGATAATAACACAGTGACGGTGCGTGTTGTGCTTGCTGTGTGTGTGTGTGTGTGTGTGTGTAAAGAATCAACAAATCATTCTTCCTCAGTTTTTGAGCAAGCAGTTGCTAGTAATCTGAAATTAGGCAGAATATAGCTGTGTGCGTGTGTATGGGTATATGTAAAAGAGTGCAAAATAGGCAGATAAGACCATGTGAGGAGAAACTCCCTGAATACTAATGGAGGAGCAGGGGCTGCCGGGAGACGGGGTCTGCCAGCCAATCAAGGAGCATCCGGCTACAGCAGGTTACCATGGTGACCAGCCTCCTGAGACGATGTCAGCTGTAATCACACTAGCGACTCGCTCCTCGTGATCCTTTCCAACCTTTATCTTTTCTTTATTGTCACACTCCTGGGTGAATGTACCGACCTGATATGTTGTCAGCACCCTCTTCTCCTCATGCGTGAGTGTGTGTGGGAGTGTTGGAGGAAGTAAGAGAGAGAGAGAGAAAAGAAGACAGAAAGAGTGTGTGTGTGGGTGTGTGCACTCTGAAGGGCTCATGTTGTCCTGCTTGTCATGTCAGAGTCATATGTTAATGTTTTCAGTCTGGAGTGCGGCGGGTTTCGGACCTGTACTGACTGGGTGATTTAGCAACGGATGAGTTGCATAACAGCGCAAGTAACACAGGTGATAGGTTACTTTTTCGGAAATATGTTTGTCTCTGAAATGTTCCTATTATGACTGGATGTGTTATCTTGGTGCCATCTGGCATATTATTTCCTGGTAAGGGTCATCAAGGCCTCAAGGAACACATTTGTTCAGTAAATTTCCAGTCAAATTTATTTGTAGGGTTTCCCCCACAAAGTTCTTGTACAATTTGTTTTGCTTTTTTAATACAAACATGGATGACATGAATAAAAACCTTTTTTAGTTGTAAAAATTTTTTAAGCGCAATCCTAATACTAATTCTCTCCGACATCTCTGTTTAAAACAAACTTTTTGTTTTATATATATATTATATATAATTTACGCATTCGTCTTTACAGGTGTTGAATTCTAAAGGACATTACATGTGAAATCCGACCTGATAGATCTAAATAGAAATGATTATTATAAGCGTATTGTTGCAAATCAAGTGGAGAAGACACTGATTTTTTTTATGTATTTGTTCAATTACTTATTTGTACATGAAAAGTTAGAGTTTGCAGCTTTACATTTTTCAAGTATCTTTTCTAAAACAGATCAATTGCAAGTATGTACAGTATCCAATAAATTGCTCTGTGAAATGAGAATACCACCTCATCCCAATACCACCTACCTCTGACTAGCATTTACAAAATACTTCTGGCATCACTGACAGCTGCTGCCTATTTTTTTTAAAAGGATGAGTCCTTTGTCATGTCCAGTATTAAATCAACATGGAAAAGTAAAGTATGCCCCCCCAAACAATTGCATTTGCTCTTTAAAGCAACACTAGAGAACATTTGCTCACGGGTTCCCCCATGTGGTTGATAAGCGCAATTGTCTGTTTCCAGTGTTGCAAATAATGTTGCTGTATAAGTTTCCTCGTGGGCAGTGCAATACACGTGAATTTGTTTACTAAGCTGATGGAACAGCCGCATATAGAAACGTTGTATGAAAACCATATCGCACTCTTCCACTGGCAGAAGATGGGCGGGGCTGTGTGTACCGACCCGAACACAGAACTTACAGAGTGGTTTTTGCCGCGAGGAGGCTGCTCAGGTAGCAGCGCCAGTAAAATTCATCCAGTTAAGAGTTGTTCTAACACTGAAAAAATTTTAGAGACATTATTTTAAGTTCGAAAAACTACATAGTGTCACTTTAAAGGCACTGGGTGGAATTTTTTTGTGGCTTCTAGCGATGTGGTTGCGAATATAGGCGGGCTTGCTTTACCTGGCCCAAATCATTCATATTAACTTGTTGCATTTTTATAACAGAAAATGTACAGAAGTCTATGAAATAAGTTGATTTAAGTAGTAGCCAAACAATTTGGTAAATGAAAACACATTTAGCTGAAAATATGTGAAATGTTGTATATATATATAATAGGACCTGCATATAAAAAATAGTTATTTCTCCTCTATGTACAGGAGCGTCTCCTGCTGTCCATCCTGCCCAAGCACATTGCAGATGAGATGCTTCAAGACATGAAGAAAGAAGCCAGTCAGAAAGAAATGCAGCAGTTCAACACCATGTACATGTATCGGCATGAGAACGTCAGGTAACTTCGGGACAGGCGAAGCTAAATGCTTGACGACTTTGTTTGACATGAAAACAACACATTTGTGTCCTATTATTATTAAAAAGGAATGGACACACAAACACCCTAAAGTTTTTTTTTGTAATCAGAAACTTTTGGTTGTTATAAAAATTATAATTACTGTAATGCAATACCATCATGCACTAAAATCAATATAAAGGTAGCGTTTTCTATATGACCGTATATTAAAAATCTTTTTGAAGAGTATATGACAACTTCAATTGTGTTGTATGACGACTTAAATTTTGTTCTGTTTCTTATACAAAATGGTCATGTCATGTTTAATTTGTAAAAAGTTCCATTTGTGCTTGATTTTAAAGGTGTGTTTTTGTATTTCTGTTGCAGTATTTTGTTCGCAGACATTGTGGGCTTCACACAGCTCTCCTCGTCCTGTAGTGCACAGGAATTGGTTAAGTTGCTCAACGAATTGTTTGCCCGCTTTGACAAGCTAGCTGCTGTGAGTGACAGTTGTGTGCATGCTTTTCTCCACACAGTGACGTTTCAAAGCTATCACAAACTATTTGTATTAACTAGAGGCCATTATATTAGTTTTGCTAACTAACAAGTGTTGTACTTTCTTCTTTCTTCAGAAATACCACCAATTGAGGATTAAGATCCTTGGCGATTGCTATTACTGTATTTGTGGCCTTCCAGATTACCGTGACGACCATGCGGCCTGCTCGATAATGATGGGTTTGGCTATGGTTGAGGCGATTTCGTAAGTGCTGCTAAGTGTAATAATTTAATTCCTGATCTATGAATGAACTGTTACAAGGACTTTTACGGATGTTGGTAAAAGTTTTTTTGACAGATGTCAGCTTGTGTAGGGGTCTGCTTGAATATTGTGAGGTTTGACACATACTTTACGGATTTCAGATACGTTCGAGAGAAGACACAGACGGATGTCGACATGCGTGTCGGCGTGCATTCCGGGACAGTGTTGGGTGGCGTGCTTGGCCAGAAGCGCTGGCAATACGACGTGTGGTCAACTGACGTGACGGTGGCCAATAAGATGGAGGCTGGAGGAATTCCAGGGTAATGGGGAAGATCTTTGCAAGTGCTACATATTTTGTTGTTGGGGGAAATTCTTGTTGTTTCAGCTTTGATTTTTACAGCTTTGCTCACAGCTTCGTTTTTTCTTAAAGCTGTGAACAATTTCATAACCAGCAGGTTCTAAGTTCTAAGTTGTGGAGAATTCAGAAAGCTACCACGTCTGCCATACTTTACAAGGACTATAAGTGTTTGTCCTTTTGCTCTTTGCGTCACCACACATCTACAGTAGATATATGCTGACTTTCTTTTCTTTTAGACAAAAATCTCAAAATTATATTAACCTATTTTATGTGGGTTAATCATATTAATAATGTCACCATTAAATTATTATTAAGAACCAATAAGCTGCAGTAGGGTTTCTTTTCTGTTTTTGCCAAATATACATACAGGAAGTTCCCTGTATTCAGGGGAAGTTCATTTAAACAATTGTTTAGGCAGATTCTATTGCAAGTACTATTGTAAGGACACAACTATGTCACTGAAAAAAATATACAAGGATGAGCTGTATCTGTCTGTCAGTTTTAAATGCTACTTAGATTTTTTCTGGTGAAATGTTTCACTCCGTCTAAGCTTGTTTGTGCTAAAAAAATACTCAAGCCATAGATAGTGCTGGTTAAACTGGATTCTCTGTGGTTAGTAAGTGCAGGTTGCATACTACAAAACTGTTTGATAAATATTCCACTTATGACAAATAATGTGTATTGTTATAAAAAAAATGTAAAACTGTGTTCATCTTTAACAAATTTTGTCAAAACGATGACTATGTCAAAAAGGCTTTATTTGCCCTTCGTGTCTGATAGGAGAGTGCACATCTCCCAGAATACCCTCGAGTGTCTGCATGGAGAGTTTGATGTGGAACCAGGGAATGGTGGAGACCGCTGCGAGTACCTGAAGGAGAGGGGCATTGAAACCTACTTGGTGGTGGTGCCCAAGGGACCTCTGGGCAAGAATGGCATCAATGGAGTAGTGAGTGACTTTTCCTGTTGTTGTTGTTGCTGCCATCTCTGTTATTTTCATTCCTTTTTCACTCTGTCTCCACTGTTTCTCTTTTAGAAGCTTTCAGTGACGTCATCTAATGGCAATTCTCCACTACTGATCAACACTACGGAGTGTAATGGGAGCGTCCACACGGCATGTACCACACCAGAGGAGCCAGAGGAACTGGACACACGGGTATTGAAACCATGATGTCACAGGACTTCACTTAAGTTCTAAGCGTTTTTACATATTTTGTTATATCTTTTGACCTAATCAAACAACTAAGTTTATTAGAAAATTTATTAGGATTCGGAGTTGACATGGACTCCCATTTTGTTAGGAACAGCTTTCCATATCGCTTTTACAGAGTCAGGAACAGTAAAGTATGTGAATGTATCTGTGTTTGCTCTCAGGTGGTGAACCCCTCGTTTCCTAACCCCCGGCGTCGCTTGCGTCTGCGTGACCTGGCTGAAAGGGTGATCGATGCCCAGGAGAATGAACAGGAGCTCAATAAACTCCTCAATGAAGCGCTTCTGGAGAGAGAGACAGTACAAGCGTAAGTAGTGTTTGTGGGGGTAATGTAGGAGAAATTCAAGCACCAGCAAAGCAGGTCAGGTGGTAAGAGTTTTTTACACAAATTGAAAAAATGTTCATAGTGCATTTTTCAATACAACAAAAGAGTGGAACAAAAATGTTCTGCCCAAAAAGTACATGGAGAGCTGTTAGTAATCATCTTGAAGACAGCTGGGTATCCTGCTAAATAAACGCAATAGAACCTCTCCAAAAACACAATAGAAAATGTAATGGATTTAATGGTTATAATGGGAATTGTATTGGTTTTAATAGAAACTATAATGGTGTGTCTATTGGTATGTGTGTTTATTGGTGGGGTGTTATCTGGCAGAATAATCTTATTGGAATAATGCCCAAAAACACACTACAAAAATGACATTTGTAATGGTTTATATTGAAAAGGCTAATGGTTCATAATAGTTTTTTTACGAAAATCATTTGAATTTCTGTGATGGTTTCCATTGGGTTTCAATAGTTTTTTCAGCAGGGACACCCAGTAGTACTTAATTTTAAAATCTGCCATATTTGTTTGTGAGTGCTCAGTTGTACAGGTCAAATGCATGTAATGAGGGAAAAAAGAATATCCATTCCATTCCATTCATTCAATAGCAAACCAAAAAAAAGCACTGCAAAAATTAAATGTAAAACTGGCAATTTATTTATTTATAAAACTGGTGCATTTGAACTGGCAACCCTTAGCCATGACAGGTTTTACTTAATGTACATACTATACTCCTCTTTTTTGTACAGTTTTTGTACAATTTGGCATTTTTCCTTTAAATTCAGCAACTGTGTAACTTAATATATTATGTGCCATTCAGTTTAAGGTTTTGCTAATAAAGTAGTTCACCACTAAAATTTTGTGTACTTTGAGAAGGCTTGGAATATTACTTGTTTATAATAACATTACACCCAACGCCTCATGTTGTGTTGCACAAAAGAAGAAAAATAAAACAGGTTTGAAATGGCATGGAGGCAAAAAATGATGAAAATTGTAAACTTTAACAGGACTTGCTTGTTGGTGTTTCCATGTGCACTGCAGACTTAAAGGCAAGTACACAAATCGCCTGTCCCTGCGTTTCACGGACCCAGAGCTGGAGACGCGGTTCTCTGTAGAGAAGGAGAAACAGAGTGGTGCAGCATTCAGCTGCTCGTGTGTGGTGCTGCTCTTCACTGCGGTCATGGAAGCACTCGTCGACCCCTGGTACTATTCACTTATCACCAGGCAGACATGCTTGATCTAATCTGAGCTTCTATTTTAAGATCCACAGGTCAATGGAGGCCAGTCATAGTCTATTTAAAGTTATCATGGCATCTGTTTAAAGATCACCTGTTGCTATTTCGCATATGCCTTTGTCTCTGGCTTCATTATTTAAAGTTTTTTGTATTTCATGAGACCCATGTCATTATTTACTTACAGTACCATCATTTCATGTAAAACACTTGCTTTAAAGTACCAGGAAAAAAATTCTGTGCTGAACATTAACATTTCTGACGGTGTATGAACACAAAGATGTGATGTGCCATATTCATCCTCAGCATTATAAACCTAATGCAATTATGGATTCAGAAAGCGAGTAGTAAGTGAATTCAATTTCGTTCTGTTTTACTCTGTAAAGGCTGGTGGCAAACTATGTGACTCTGGCTGTGGGAGAAGTCTTGCTTCTTATTCTTACTATCTGTTCACTGGCAGCCATTTTTCCACGGGTGAGTGACTGTTCTAGCAATCATTAACCAATCACAGCTTTCCTCTGAGCTGAAATCTGATTGTTTACATGTCTAACGCAATATTGTTGACTTGTTATGTAACATTAATGTAACAATCCAAATGCATGATATGTTGTCCTAAGGCTTATGCTCTCTTAGTTATTGTTTGAACCTGCACCGACACATTTGATGCAGTCTCAGTGGATAAGTCATCAAATTCCCAATCGATTAAAAAGCTACTGTATTGATTCACCCCACACACACACAGATAAAATGAGCACAGAGATAATGAGATTCAGAAAAGGTAATGGTCACACATATATCCATCATGGACTAAATACAGGGCACATGATTTCATATAACATAATTGGAGAATTTATTGATGCTGAAGCTTCGTATTGCATTACAGATCACGTCAGTAGGGCTGCAAATTAAATCAATTGTTTCCACAAACACTGTACATTCAGTCCCCTGGGGTCCAAGTAAACACATGCACACTGTGATTAGATCACTGGCCTTTCAGTTGACTTTACTCATCACATATTATCATGTAGTTGCAAGGTTAAAATGTTACATTTCTTTGCTTTAAATATGCGATTTTTTTTTTCATTTTAGAATGTTAAAATAAAATTTAAATGTATGTAGCATTTATGTTGTTTTCTTAGGTTTTTCCAAAGAGATTGGTGTCGTTCTCCACTTGGATTGATCACACGCGCTGGGCCCGCAACACTTGGGCCATGGCAGCCATCTTTATAGTCACGATGGCAGACATAGTAGATATGGTAAGAAGCTATTAAATGCAGAATAGACATGGGCCGAATACCGGTTTCAAGGTATACCGTTGTTTGCAAGATCGTAAAAATAAGCTCTATGATTAAAAAAGGTTTATGATATTTGCACGTTTTGTCAATCAATATAATCTTTACAGATTAACACAACATTTGTTACTTTTGAAGCCTAAATACAATCACCAAAAGTAAAAAGCTAACATGAGGCTATAAACAGACTACACTACAGTCCCTCGATAGCAACGTGTGTTGGTATCATTTTGCATTATTTGCGAGATTTGTATGCGTGATGACGTTCAATGTCCCCGCCTAAGGGTTTTGTCGAGCAGAGATCTTATTTTAGGCAATTTACCAAAAATCCATTGGTCATCCCTGTGGTAGTCATCATTAAGTCTCACAATAGTGACATGCCCTCGGATTTGACTAAATATGTTTTTAGCATCAATTTAATAAGTAATTACACAAAAATGACAATACCCATAAAATTATGCTCAGAAGTTTAAAGGAATAGTTCACCCAAAATTAAAATACTCACCCCAAATAAAAGTATGGTGACACGTCGATAACTTTGAATCCCATCGTTTCTTGCGTGTCTCATAATTTGTTATATGCGGGTTTTATGTGACACACAAGTACAAATGAGACAATATTTAAATGAGCTACTTGTTTACATTTTTTGCCCAAATATAAAATATTTTTCTCCAATCATATTATTTCGCTTTAGAAAACATAATTTGTGTTTAAATAAAAGAAATGAAGTTAGTCATTTACTTTGAGTCTTAAGTCATATACTTCAGCATTTTACTTTTCATTGATGATGCCTTTTTCTGTAGTTAAGTTGTCGGCCCTCCTCAAATGACGTGACCGAGGTCACTCCAGTCACACCAGTAATCAGGGGCTGTCTGGAGAATCCTAAATACTACAGCTACATCGCAGTTCTGGCCCTCATCGCCACCACTATGCTGGTGCAGGTCAGCCACATGGTCAAACTGACCCTCATGCTACTGATAACAGTAGCTACAGGTGTGGTCAACATCTACAGCTGGAGGGACACCTTTGATGCGTACGATCTGTCCCGTTTTAAGGAGTACAGGTGGGTCCGGCACTAATCACACTGTAAATACTGTACATCAATACATTTTTATTATTATCAGTGTATGCTGAGGCTTAGGAGTTTGTACTATTAAACTAAAGCACATAACTCGTCACCAGAGGAGACACAAAACATCTTGGCAGTATAAGGTTTGCATAAGATTCATTTTCTTACAGGATTTATCTTGTACCCTCCAAATACACCATGAGTGTGATGATCTTCATCATGATGGTCAGCTTCTACTACTTCTCTCGACACGTAAGTGTCTCTTTACCAGATTACCAACACACAACCTTTGACACCAATAGTTATGAGATGCATTTTTCCTTGATTTTTTCCTCTGAAATTGGTAAGCCTATTTATGTTGCTCTCCTAATAATTGTAAATGATATGTTTAGTTGCATTTCATTCTATCTGTATATGCATTTTTTCCGCTGTCGGAACGCTGTCATGTTTCTCTTTATTCATGGTTCAGGTTGAGAAGCTCGCTCGCACGCTGTTCCTGTGGAAGATTGAAGTGCACGAGCAGAAGGAGAAGGTGTACGAGATGAGACGTTGGAACGAGGCTCTGGTCACTAATATGCTTCCGGAGCATGTTGCCAGACACTTCCTGGGCTCCAAGAAAAGAGATGAGGTGAGAATATCCCATCTGTTAGCCTCAGCTTCCAAAAATATCTACACTGTCCAACTCTAGCACTTTTTTGCTTTCATTTGCCATGTGAATGTTCCAGGAGCTCTACAGCCAATCCTACGATGAGATTGGAGTCATGTTTGCATCCATACCAAACTTCTCAGATTTCTACACGGAGGAAAGCATCAACAATGGCGGGATTGAGTGTCTGAGGTTCCTCAATGAAATAATTTCCGACTTTGATAGTGTAAGTTATTACAGATTTTACTGTTTAAATGGACGGTTCACCCCCAAGAAACAAAAAAACATGTGCTAGTGGTTGACCGATGGATAGTGAATTTTTTAATAGGTGATGGCAATATGGCCAATGCGAACATTTGCTGTGCTTGACATGCTTAGTGGAAAGTTAAATACGGCAGATATAATTTCAGATATATGTAATATCTTCTGGCAATATAGTTTTCTTTATACCATGATTCTCTTCCTATTTCATGCACCGCAGCTTTTAGATGAGCCGCAATTTCGCTGTATTACCAAGATTAAGACTATTGGCAGCACCTACATGGCAGCTTCAGGAGTCACTTCAGACAACAACACCAACGGTTATGCCTGTATGAAGGTAAAGAAGGGGGAAGCACAGTTCTTGAACTCATATCCATCTAGTGCATCAATGTTGATGGTGGATTTGTCTGACCTGGCTAACAGAAAGAAGAGATTTCAGACAGGGAACGTTGGCAGCACTTGGCAGATCTGGCCGATTTCGCTCTGGCCATGAAGGTGACGCTGATGAACATCAACTACCAGTCCTTCAATAACTTCATGCTCCGCATCGGTCAGTGCACTGGTGTCCTGCTCTTGCATACTGTTTGCTATCATGTACTTTACTCTGTGTGATTTTTTTCTAAAGGGTTGAATAAAGGAGCCGTTTTAGCTGGAGTGATAGGGGCCCGAAAACCTCATTTTGACATCTGGGGAAACACTGTGAATGTCGCCAGTCGCATGGAGTCCACAGGGGTGATGGGAAACATCCAGGTAACTGTGGCATTTAGGACAGGGCCAATGTATCTTATAAAACCATGGGATGCCAGGTAACATATTCTGCTTCCCCCCAGGTGGTGGAGGACTGCTACTGCATCTTGAAGGACTATGGCTTCCGCTTTGTGAGAAGGGGACCAATATTTGTCAAAGGAAAAGGAGAGCTGCTCACCTATTTCCTAAAGGGGCGAGAAAAACAAGGCTCCTTTATTAACGGCTCCTTTGTCACCCTGCCACACCAAGTGGTGGACAGCTCTTGACCAACACGCGCACACGCACACTGTTCTACCAATTTCTCTCGCACACTCCAAGTCATACCTCCTCCGCTGTGCTCCAGTTATTAGTACTTTCCAATGTGTTTTCTGTATTTATTAGACCGAGGAAAGAAATTCTCGATGGCAAATGAAAAAGTCTTTCTGTTCATAAAAGAGAAATAATATAAAGTTATGAAGCATTGACAAACAGATTTCAGTAAAACGAAACAGGATTTGAATAGGTTTCTGAAGGGAGTTTTAGTTATTTTAAACTACACGAAGAAAACACGATTAACTTTCCTGTATATTTTACACCGAGCTGCTCAAAATGAACCGTTGAATTACTCAATACTTTTATTTTAAAAATCCTTTAGTATTTAAAGATTACGGATTATCCTTAAGGTTCCAATTGTATTTGAATGTTGTTTGAAATCTCTGAATGCCTGTGTAGACGACTGCCTTTTTCACTTATGAAAGTTGCGTGTATGTACAAGCAAGCATGAGTATGTGTTTTTTGTGTATTTGTAAGTTTAACTTTGGTCACCTTAGTCTGTTGTCACCTTTGATGTTTTTATTTTTATGTTCGTTTATAATGGGCGTACAGTGGAATGCAAACGCCTGAGACCGAATTTAAAATCTGGAAATAAAATTTAGATATGAGAAAGATTTAAAACAAGAGACAAGCTATGATGTAAAAGAAATAATTATGATTTCAGAACTTGCAAGTAAAATTGTTATTACAAATTATAATTTGAATAATAATAAAATCATTTTTCAAGGTCGTAAGAGAATTTGTGACATTGACCATGTCAACTTTGCATATAAATTTGCTTGTTTCCTTTAAAGCACACGTGAAGCTCTTTGGATCTTTTGCCAGCCATGCTGAAATAACATGGATTGCATGAACGTGTGGAGTCCATGAAAAATGCAAAAGAGAAGTGCGTTTTCACTTGTGGTTTCAGACTTTTGGACTCCACTGCACATATATTTTAGTAAAAGTTTTCCTCATGTGCCAAATAGAGGCCACTTTGTGCATCAGTTTGTGGTACTCTGAGGAGATGTGCAGCACAGGTTTATGAGTATCACTGTGAATGGGTTCATCATGCGTGTCTGAAATATATCTGCACTACATAGGCAGTATTGCAGTAATGGAGGATTCTTAGATCAGAACAGATTCCTAACGGTGTCTTTCCTAGAATATTAGGTGAATGTGCAATAGTTCATTCTTCAAAAGCATTCTGCTTTCCCGTACAATTTTGCAAAAAAAAACCTTCTCTCCCAACAAGTCATATTTTTATATTATGATTGTAAGAGTTCTAGTTAAAGAGTATTGTATAATGAGATGGACTTCAGGATGGATTTGTGTGTCTTAAAAAAACTGGTCAAACAGTTTATTTATTCCAAATGTCAGGGATGTTCTGTATGTGTAAGCAGAAATAGCATTTGATTTGGACTTTCAGAGGTTAAAAAGGTTTATGAGAGCATGACATTGTGGCTGGTCTCTGTGGTTTGATGCAGGGTTTTGCTAAAATTTGATATTTTTGAATTATCCTTAGATATTAAATAAAATGGCACTTTGAATGATATGTTACCTAAATCTGTTTCTGTTTGATTATTTTAACATATTTGTGTATTTCATCAAATCAGAGTTTTTAAAAAAGTCAAAAAGAAAGCTTTAAAAAGCAGCTATCGAAAAGCCAATTGTTTTTGTATGCTTGGGTTTTGATGGTTTTGATGGTGTAGTTGCACATCAACCACTACAGGGGACACTAGTGCACTATCTTTCTATGCACTGTCAAAACAAAATGTGAAAAATATTTGTATAATTATTTGTAAAAACGTAGGAAAAATATTACTGAAGTTTTCATGATTCATGCACAAAGGTTTTTTACAATTGTCACCCTTACATTTAGGCAACCATATTTTCTGAGTTAAAATTCCAAGTCTGCCATTAGTCACCACAAGAAGTAAAATGATAAAGTTAAGGATATTGATTACATTTAGTTTACAGGGGCTCTGTAACCTTTTTATTCAAGCAACGTGATCCACAGTTTTGTTCAAATGAAAGTATTAAACATTTATCCCATTATGCATACAGTACACAAGAAGAAAAGAGTGCTGGGGAAGATAATAACCTAAACATTATATAACATAATATAAGCACTTTTACATTTACTTCAGAGTATTTTCTGTAATGTGGCTTTATGACGTCACCTATTCCAGCGAGTTCAAGGTTGTTGCGGCGCTTCCGGTTGACGTCATCACGCACAGACGTCCGTAATGGACTTGCAGCTGTTCTCTGACAAACAATAACAAGAGCGGTGAGCGAGCAGTGGCGGCCGTCGCGTTCGAATCAAGCTGAAATCGAGCCTGAAGGGCGTCTCGACTCTGACATCGCCGGCGAGGAAACTCTGGCCTCCGCTTCCTCCTCCTCCGACTCGGAAACCGGCGGAGCTTCGCCGCCCCCGCGGAAGAAAAGCCGAGGCTCGGCGGCGGAGGGAGCAGGAGAGAGCGGGGCGTCTGCTGCTGGGATCACGGGCCTCTCTGCGGCTGCTCTCCCAACCCCCCACCGGCGCTCATCCGTCCGCTTTAATAACAGACCTGACGTTTTAAACGCGTTTCGTAATATGCAGGCCAACGGGACAGGAGGACAAGAGCCGGAGGCGCAGTTGCCCTGTCGGAACGGAGAGTCGTCGTCCTCCGCCGCGGCTGCTGTCCACTCGAACGGTCTGTTGTCTGCCGCTAATAACGGGCTGCCGTCCACCGAAAATTCGACCTCCGATACCGGCCTGAAGAAGAAGAAACGACTGTCACAGGCCGACGAGGATGTGATCAGACTCATTGGACAACATCTACACGGGTTAGGACTCAAGTAAGTCAAGCTTAGCCGAGATGATCGCGTTGTTGTTGTTGTTGGTTTAATATTAGATGAGTCAGAAGAGACTGAGCAGTGTTCTGTGTTTTGACGAAGTTGTCATTGGTGTTTTCATGGTGCCAGTAGTGTTTTTGTGTTGTAATGATAGTGCATGTAGTGTTTTTGTGTCGTTGTGATGGTGTCAGTATTGTTTGTGAATTGTGTTGATGGTGTCATTAGTGTTTGTATGGTTTGATGATGGCGTCAGTAGTTTTTGTACAGTTTGATGAGCGTGCCAGTAGTGTTTGTGTGTTTGTTGTGTCAGTGTTTTTGTGTTGTGGTTACATTTTCAGTGTTTGTCGATGATGGTGTCAGTGGTATTTTTGTTTTGATGATGGTGTCAGTAATGTTTGTATGTTGAGATGATGGTGTCAGTAGTGTTTTTGTGTTGTGATGATGGTGTCAGTAGTGTTTGTATGGTGGTGTCAAAGTCAGTGGTATTTTTGTTTTGATGATGGTGTCAGACTCAGTAATGTTTGTATGTTGAGATGATGGTGTCAGAAGTGTTTGTGTGTTGTGATGATGATGTCAGTGGTATTTTTATGTTTTGATGATGGTGTCAGCAGTGTTTTTGTATTTGTATTTTATGATTATGGTGTCCAGAGTCTTTATGTTATTATGTAATTTATGTATGATTTAATTTATGAGTGTGTCAGTTGTGTTTGTATGTTGCGATAATGTTGTCAGTAGTGTTTTGCGTTGTGGTGATTGTGTGTCAGTAGTGTTTGTATCTTGTGATGATGGTGTCAGTGCTTTTGTGTTGTGGTGATGATGTCATTAGTGTTTCTGATGATGGTGTCAGTTAGGGCTGTCACGATGATTAAATAATCGTCTCATCACAATTATTTGACATCATTGCAATTATTTCAGATAACCACATTTATTGTGAATCCTTAGAAAACAAGGGTGATCTGCAGTATCTGCTGCATTTTACATCCACTGTCCTTGATCTGCACTTACTGTTACATTCAAATGAAATTTCTCCATCATTACATATACATCATTACATATACATCAATTACATCATACATATACATCAATTACATCATACATTTCAGTTGTATTAGCTTTGTATTTTTTTTCAGACTTGTTGCATCTACACAGTAAGATATTCATAATCGTGACAGCCCTAGTGTCAGTAGTGCTTGTATGTTTTGGTGACAGTGTCAGTAGTAGGCATGGGGCGGTATGAGATTTTGACAGTATGAAAACCTTAAGCCAAAATTTCACTGTATGACAATTACAGCTTTAAAATGTGTTCTGGGTAAAAAAACAGATTTTTCCTTTGAACACAGTATTTATAGTTTGTAATTTTTTGCAGTAAAATATCCAAGAACCTCTAGGACAGTGTTATATATATTTTTTCAATTGAGTACTTACAATATCTTAAATGCTTCCAACTATTTGTAAATTGTGAAAAAAAATCACCATTTTAACCAGTGACACAGCCGTGTCTGGCAGTCGCCAGTCAATTGCATCATATCCGCGTTACTCAAGACAACGGCATATTCCGTCATATTGCCCAGCCCTTATGGCAACATACAAACACAACTGACACGCTCATCAAATCATACAAAAACTATTGGACGCCATCATCAAAATATACAAAAAAAATATTGACACCATCATCACAACATACAAACACTAGCGACACCATCACAACGACACAATACTGATTGACACAGAAAACTGCTAACTAGTCATGGGCCAGTATGAAATTTTGTCTGTATGTTAATATTAAGCAAAAATATCACAGTTTCACGGTATTGCTGTATTACCATTACAACAGTAAAATGTGTTATTTTTAAATGTCTGCTTAATATAAACAATTTTACAACTGGACACAATACATTTTATTTTTAAGCTACATAAAGAACATGTATGTCAGATAAAAAAGCCTTTAAATTTATAATAAAAATATAATAATTTTATAATTAAAGTTATATTATAAATAAAGTTATATTAAAGGTTAACATTAAATTAAATTGAAATCAGTTGACAAAACATGACTTTTAGTGGATTTTTAAACCTTGGTATTCCTTGAAACTGAGGAATGCAGTAAGGGTGCTTTCACCAATTGTAAGTATTACAGACCCTTACATCTCACAACCTCTGGCGTTCGGTTTCCGCTTTTACTGCTGTTGAAACCCAGTTTCTTGAAGAAATGCCAAAGTATTTGTAGCGTCTATCAAGCAATCTTGTTTTGTGCAGTCATTATGGAGCAGAATTATTCTTTACTGTTTGCAGCTGGTTCTGTCAACAAAGATAACTCCCATAAACGTACGGCTCAACCAAATGACCCAAGAACAGTTTGAGACACAAATATATAAACGAGAGAAATAAACTAATATCAATGTGGCAAATAGAGAGAGAGCCTAAATAGAGAGAGCTTCACGACAAATTATAATTTGGAAACAAATTATAATTTGGAAACAAATTATAAATAGAGAGAGCTTCACGACAAATTATAATTTGGAAACATAGTTGGAATACATTTAAGACTAGACAGAGATGCTGATCTTGCATGTGTTTTACCAGACAGGTGAGCAACTGTTTAGATTCCTTTACTGACAGAAAACTTATGATTATGATATCGATCAACAAGATTAGTCTTATGTTTGAATGTCTTTTTCTTAACTTCACACATGTGTCATGTATATATTTATTGAACAAGCAGTAATCGTTTTCAGATCATCTGACTAAATAACAGTAATAAATTACTTTTATGATTTACATCTAAAGGCCCATTCACATTGCGGGCGAATGTTCGGTCGTATACCGTCCAATAAGAATCGAGTGCTGTTAAACAAACGGGCCACGTGGTGACGCTAAGCACTGTAAACTGACTGCAAACTCTTCCGCAATAACTAAACACACGGTAGATTAGTACAGCGGCTCTGAACAGGGGAATGAATTGTACTACTAATGTGTACTAACTTACCTTTATTATTTGTGGGTTTTTTTCTAGATTATTGTTTTAGGTAAGAATTGTCACATTGTTTGGGGTTGGTGTTAATCATAGTTGCATATACACCAACGTAATGTATTTATTTAATAATATTCATCAGTACGCTTGTTTAAATCATTTGAAGCACTGCAATATTAACTACACGTCTATAAAATAATAAATATGTAGGCCTACATTGTGATTTTTAGCTCAAAATAAATAGATGTTCAGTATAACAAAAGTACGTGGTTCGTATTTCCTTTAGTTAAAAACAGTAAATTCTGCAGTAAAATATCACACAGATAAATGTCTATGATCCGCGTGATTACTTTGTAACATAACTGCGTACATTATCTTTGCTCCGGCTGCATCTTTCTAGCTGCGTTTCTCAGGGACGCATCAGCGTTGTCTTAGTGTTAATTTTGACAGCTATTTTTGATTTAGTCTTAGTCTTCATCTTGAGACGAAAATACTTAATAGTCTTAGTCACAATTTAGTCAGTTTGTCTTTCATTGTTTTAGTCTAGTTTTAGTCGACGAAAAGTTATTGCATTTTTGTTAAGTTTTAGTCATTACTTTTAATCAAACTGCAGTTACCAACATTAATTTTGGTAGTCATTTTATTTGTAGTCAAAAGTAGGTTGTATTGACATTGCAGGATTTAGAACAACATGAATAAATGATGACAATTTTTATGTTTGGATGAACTAAGCCATTACAGTAGTGAAAAATGTGCAACTTATAAAACAAATATAATAGAGATACAAATTCAATAAACTCATTTTTCAGATACAGTATGTTTACTTAAGATGTATACATTTATTTAACATCTTTTGTTGTTTAACAGTAGTGACAGAGATTTAATCAGGCGGCTGCCCCTTTAAGACCTAAGGCATGCATGCATGTAATATACTAACACACATATCCAGTTTTCACCTCTTTACCTTTACTTAAGCCATTATACCGACTGTGTTTACGTGAGATACTACACATATAGCACATTTTGACATCTTCGTTAACGAAATTAACACTGCGTTGTCTTCACTAAAACAACAACAATGGATTCATTGTCCATCAGCACCACCTGGCTTAGCTGAGTGAAATAGCAGCTGACGATAATCGTTTCGCTCTTGATATGAAAGATTGGTTCGTCGGGCATTCATTTCGCTTTTCGCATCGCCCGCAATGTGAATGGGCCTTAATGCGTCTTTAAAAAATCATTTATTACGATTGAAATATAACATTATAACGTTGAAAACGACCCATCATTCCTCGTTCCTTCACAGCATAATCAAGTTACGACATTGTTGTTGTTTTGGCGGATTCTACCTATTCTAGGTAGGTTAATCAGTGGTTCCTACATTTTTTGAAATCATGCTGCCACCCCTTTCTAGCCATTTTTGACATGAATTGAACATATAAACATTTAAATATAAATAAATTAAATGCAGATGAGCAAACAACAAATTAAGCATAAACAAAAAAACAGGACAGAGCCTGGTGTATTCCTGCGCTTTTCGACTTTGATGAGATTAAGGAGGATCTATTGACAGAAATGCAATATCTGAAAGTTGGAAATATCATGGAAAGTTTTTTATAAAACATATACATACAACTATGCATTACTTTCATTAAACGGTTTTCATATGGTATTTTAATATGTTTCAACACTAGGGAATATTTTTATATTAAATTGTTAATAGACTGTGACTTTTACTTGTTATACTTGACTGTTGTGCTTTCATTTGTATTGCATTTCATCATTCAACTTTAAACCTGTTTTTCTCAAAATTTCCACCCACCCCAAGTTGCGAAAATGTTGTCAGTAGTGTTTGTGTGTTGTGATGATGGTGTCAGTAGTGCTTTTGTGTTGCGGTTACATTATTAGTGTTTATGTCGATGATGGTGTCAGTGGAATTTTTGTTTTAATGATAATGTCTGTAGTGTTGTGTATATTGAATGTGTGTTGCTTGTGAAGCTTCAACATCCATGTTTTTCTATAGGCGCAAACAAATGAACTGCATCAGTATTTCATTTGAGTAGTAGTTCATTTGAAAAAAAACTACTGTTAAACACCCTTTGCGGCAACCCGTCATAATAAAAGTCCGGTTAACTTGATCAAGTTATAACACACCCACATTTTAATACACCATCCCACTTGAATTTTTTGTACCACTGGGTATATTATTTACTTAAATTTAACTTATTATTTAATTTAAGTAAATGGGCTAGTAAAATTTATAAAAAATCTGAACTTATTATTAAAATATATTACTTAATTTTGAAGTATTTTCAATTTAAAAACGCATTTTGCTTCCCTACTGTTTAATTCACTTAAGACATAACAGACTATGTTTACAAGGATACTTGCTAATGGACATTTGGACATAATTTTGTTCAAGAATAAGAAAGAGATCTCATTTTAGTGCGAAGAGATCTTTTGAAAATAACCAATAATATTTACAATACAGTGACCTTAAAAGAAAACTAAAACTTAATATAAGGATGGTGTCACCTTGCTGTATAGATGCAGCAAGTCTGGAATCACAACAAAACAAAGCTGATACAACTCAAATAATGGAGAAATGTCTCTTAAACATAACAGTGAGTGCAGATCACCCTTGTTTTCTAAAGATTCACAATAAAGCCCTGTACACACCGAGGCGATAATCATGCGTGCTTATTGCCAGGGTTTCTCATGATGTTTTTCGAAGTTCATACCAAGCAATTTTCACTGGCGATGAGCCGAGTGAACGTGCAAATTCACTTTCTGACATTAGATGATGCTTAATGATAAACAGAAATACCCCGGTACACAAGGTGGCGCTGCGCAACTATGCTTCTGACATTCGTCATTGGTTTTAATGTGTGCTCGGCAAGACCGTTTTGTGCTTGAGCGCCACCAAGTCGTGTTTAACTTTACCAGATCCAGGCACATGAACAAAAGCGCAAATCTCATTGGTCGGCCAGTTTTTAACGACACTTCAAACCCCAAAAAACTTGAAACCATTTTTTTTTTTTAAATGACGCCTTTACGAAATAATTGCAACAGTACTAGTGTCAGTAGTGTTTTTTTATGTTGTGATGATGGTGTCAGTAGAGTGAGTGTCTGTAGTGTTTTTGCTGCCAGTCGAGGTTGTCATAATAATATCTGAAGAGTTTTTGTTTTTGTGTTGTTTTAAAGCCTGTGTCAGTTATGTTTTTATGTTGTTTTTTCTGTATTAATAATACAAAATATGTGACTGCAGCAATGCGACATGACAAAAGACATTAGAAAGTAGGGATGCACCGATGTATGGTTGTTAAATGTAAATTGGATTAATTTAACACCATCGGCATATCGGCAATAGCAAGAAAAAGGCAGATACCGATGGTTTATTAATTAACTGCATGGAGGCTTAGGAGTTGTATGTCTTTTGAATAATCCAATGTTTTGCTATGAGCAAAATAAGTAAATACTTGATTAAACAAGATACAATCTGTACAAAATATAGTTTGTGAGACGTGCGTTGGAAAGTATTGTATAGTACTGTATGCAATCGACCAATATCGGAATCGGCCCCAAAAAATCCTATCGGTGCATCCCTATTAGAAAGAAACACATTAGACATTACATTAGAAACACGCAGCGCGACATGACAAACCCATTAAGAAAAGCAGATTGTTGCCTTGCGCCGGTTGAGGTGTTTTTGTGACTGTCAGTGGTGATTCTTCCAAATGTAAACAGTCAGAGCTTAAATACAAAGATATGAGGCTTCCTTTGTACAGACCACAGTTAAACAGTCAGACAAAACAATGTTGTTGTTGCTGTAAACAGCCAAAACTCATAGTACAATACAGTCTACTGTTACAGCAAATACAGTACAATGGTGCTGCTTGTGACCATAAATAGCCCAATCACTTAATATATGCTCTAGTATAGAATAGTGCACAAAAATATGGGCCAGATTTATAGTTTGCGGCAGCGCAAACCGCTCTTTTGGCGTAAAATAAATTACTGTCGGTATTTACTAAAGACAAGCAGTGGGAATTAGCGCTGAAAAGGTGTGGACACACGCAAACTTCTTGGGAGGAGAGTATTTAAATGAATCGCGGGATTTACTAAGGGTTGCACTCATCATTGCACTAGTATTTGCGGCTTTATTTAACGCCCCAAACAAAGCCATGCACATTAAACCATGCACAAATTTGCGCTGCTCTTGGTAGATTGCGTTGGTCATTATGGGAATGAGATATTGCACCTGTGTTTTTTAATTGCCGCATTGTTAGTAAATCACCCACCAATATTTCCACTCCCATCTGCACTTTTTTTTATTTGCACACTCGCGCTATTTTGCCGTTTAGTAAATCTGGCCCTATGTGTTAATATAGAATTAGTGTTAATGTTTTTATAGTTTATATATGCTAATGCTGCTCACTACTAGGAGAAAAACTTTTGCTGCAGAATGCTTTCTTTTGTTATAAAATGGCAGTTAAACTTGTTTTTTGTTCACTCTTCACTGTTTAAAGTCAATTGGGTGGGAAAGATGTGTCTTTTCAGGAAATGAGGTGTTCATGAGTTATTAATTGTTTTGTTGAATCAAGCAAGCACTGACTTGTTGCCAGGAGACTGGGGCTTTGCATGTGTGAAATTCAGAATTAATTCTTAAACTTTATTCTGTAATTATTTTTTTGATCATCATAGGAAAGTAGTGTTGATCCATTTCACATCATCCATTAACATACTGCTGTTTGTGTTGTTTTAGTCAAACCGTGGACCTGTTGATGCAGGAATCTGGCTGCAGACTCGAGCATCCTGCTGCCACCAAATTCCGGAATCATGTGATGGAGGGAGAGTGGGAAAAGGTAAGAGACAGGCTTTGTGTGGCAAGTTGACAAATTGTGGAGGTTTGAAAGTGTAAAGGGGAACAAAGGACATGGAGATTGTGTACGCTTAAAATTAAGGGATGCCTTACGAGTAGTATTATAGCAGTACCATGGTATAGTGATGCATACTGAATAGTGAATAATGCTCAGTTTTATGTACCAATATATGAACATTTAAATGCTCTATGGTACTATCCTTGTGCTATCTCACTTAATTTTATTTATACAAAAATGTGTATATTTAACTAGTAACTAGTTTTTCTAGAGGTCAGCTGATCAGAACTATTAAAATGTTTTTTTTTTTTTTTAGCTTAGATACATGAGGGTTGCCTTACTAAATACTGACAGATAAATAAAGGTTAAAACACTATACTGACATCACACACTGCTCTGCACTTCTTAAGTAACACAAAAGTAATAGTTGCTATAGATCACTTTAGAAGACGTAAACAACGCTGGTTTAGAAGAACTTCCCGTTTCAGCTTTTTACACTTAACGAACATTTGAACAAAATACAACATTTATGACCGAATCAAAATGTTAAACAATATTTTAAAGATTTAAATTAAACCAGAAGTGCTGGACCAGTGTTTACATCTTGCGACGTGTCTATACCAGAAGTAATTTGTACTTTAACGTCTTGGTCTTGGTTTTAAAGCAGATTGATAGGAAAGTCTGTGTGCTGTTTCTCTCCAGTTAGTTGGATAAAACAGCCAATCAGATTAAAGCTTGACAGATTGAGAAAGTGCCTTTCGCTTTGTGTTTAATGTGTCAGCTGGTCATTAAACAGACTGTAGGTGGTTTGTGGTTTAGTCATCTGAGGTTAAAACAGGTCTAAATTGTAGTTGCTCTGTCTTGAATATGTTTCTAGCCTTTTTTGCTGTTACTTTGCCCCTTTTATTTTTGCATGTTTCTGTAGTAACATTTGTTTATGACAGACTTTCTAACAACACACTCTGGGCAAAGTGCTGTGAAAAAATGAATTTTAATGACTTTGCAACTTGGTTTCTTAACTTGTGAAAACTAAGTTCTTTTTTTAAATGTAATAGGCTGAGAGTGACCTCAATGAGCTGAAAGCACTGATGCATTCACCCAGCGCTGTTGTGGTAAGAGTTCAAAGTACTCCAAACATCTGCACTGTGACTTTTGCCAGCCTTCTGATCGATTTTTCTCCCTTGTTGCTTAGCGGATGAAGTTCTTGCTCCTACAGCAGAAGTATTTGGAGTATCTGGAGGATGGAAAGGTTCTGGAGGCTCTACAGGTGCTCAGAGCCGAACTCACCCCTCTCAAGTACAATACTGAACGGATCCACATCCTCAGCGGGTATGACTCATCTGTCCAGATACTCAACATTATTTTTTATTACACAGCGCTCTGGAATACTTGATTTTGACTGGCCAATTGCGACATCCCAAGATAACAACCACTTAAAACTAATAACACATGGTAACCTGGATCTTCCGCTTCGCTTCGGGTCCTGATCACACTGTCAGGGTTTATTCTAGTGATCACTGTACATTATCCATTACATGACAAAAATTTTCTATTTTTTAAGTTGAATAAAAAATGGCTTGTTCTGAAGTTTCTGCCATCACACAGATGACATTTGCACACATCACCCCTCATATTTACACATTAATGACTACAGATTAATGATTCATAATTAGAAGTTATCTGGTTCTGGTTTTAATTTCATAAAATAATTTCATTATTGATGACTGGTAGTTTTTCAAGCACCTCTCTTCATTTTTTTGTAACTGTGTTCTGAACAAAACGATTAAGCAAAAACAATTCTGTTTTAGTAATATAATGTTTTTCTATGTGAACTCATATGGTTCTAATTGCTCTGTTCAGTATGTTGATCAGCATTGTTGATGCTGCTTTAGGTACCTGATGTGCAGTCATTCTGATGATCTGCGTGCCAAAGCTGAATGGGAGGGGAAAGGGACGGTCTCACGATCCAAACTCCTCGACAAACTACAAAGTAAGTTACTTTAAAGCCACATAAACAAGCACAAAGTAATCTCATTCCTGTAATGCAGTACCTTTTGGACTTTGTGACTTTTACAAAAATCATTATGGTTATGTTATGTATGTGTGTCTTTCTCAGAAAAAACTCAAATTCTAAAAATTCAACTTAAAGAATAGTTAGCTCAGTTTACCCACCCTTATGCCGTCACAAGTGTATATAATTTAGTTTCTTCAACTAGACATAACATACTAATATGTTTTTATCGTAAAGCTGCTTTGCAACAATGCAAAATTATAAAAAAGTTCTAGAGTAGAAATAAGTTTAAATAGAAATGAATAAAAGGTACTGCATAGTAGGAACGGCCCAGCTAGCAATGTTACTATGTTTGTATTACCATTAGTATTACTTTTAACATGAATTCTCTACACTTCTTCCCCCTCCACCCCTTCTTTTAATTTTTTTTTTACAGTTTCATGTAATTCTTTTTAGCTAGGGTTTGGGTCAGTTCTATTTCAGTTCAGCCAATTCGGGAGATAAATTGAATTCTGAGTAACCTAAAGAATATGAAGGCCCTCCGTAATCTCAAGCCCATTTCAGTTTATGTCCAGTGTTGGCTGAATTCAGATGAAACTGAGTCTAACCCTCCACAACTCTATGGTCTCCATCTCTGTCTCTCTGTGTCTCTCTCTCATGTTTTGCTACAGCATACTTGCCTCCATCTGTGATGCTGCCGCCCCGTCGTCTGCAGACTCTGTTGCGTCAGGCGGTGGAGCTGCAGAGAGATCGCTGTCTGTACCACAACACCAAACTTGACAGTGGGCTGGACTCTGTGTCTTTGCTTATAGACCATGTGTGCAGCAGGTACATCTTGCTGAGCAAGTTGTTCAAATTTAGTAAAACTGACTAATACCATAATGGCACAGACATTTGAAGGTGATTGTGAGTACCTAGGTTTAGCTGAAAATGTGTGTCTGTTTGTGCACATTCGTATATGTTTATCCATTTTGCTGATTTCCACAGAACCTAAGCACATGCCCCTCTCTTTGAGCGGCATAGTTTTGCTAATTTAGAAAATGTTTTTAGCTAGCAATAAAGCCCTCTCTGTTTAAGGTATTTGTCAGGTTTCTACCTATACTCTTGATATTCCAGGATATTCCAGACTGTCTTCACTGAAAAGTAAAGACAGATACACAAGTATATATGATACATAACCACTGGCTTCCTATAAATATGTGGGGAAAATAAATGAATGCATCTTTAATTTCATGTCTCTGAGGTCTCTTTGAAGGCTAATGTATACAATATCAGGAGTTTGTTGAAGCTTTGGCTCTCCAGATAGCCCCTCTAAGGTATATGCACTGTTATCTCCAGGAAACAGTTCCCCTGCTACACCCAGCAGATTCTGACTGAGCACTGCAATGAAGTCTGGTTCTGTAAATTCTCCAACGATGGCACTAAACTGGCCTCAGGATCCAAAGACACAACAGTCATTATATGGCAGGTTGATCCTGTGAGTGACTTTTCTCATCTTTATAAAATAACACAGCATTGAGGTCTTGATGGACGAGTTGGTTGATGGTTTGTGATGTTTTGACAGGAAACTCACCAGCTCAAGCAGCTGAAGACTCTGGAGGGTCATGCCTATGGGGTTTCCTATCTGGCCTGGAGTCCCGATGACACGTATCTGATAGCCTGTGGCCCAGACGACTGCTCTGAGCTCTGGCTCTGGAACGTTCAGGTGAGGGTTTAGAATCCACTGACCTGGAGTCAGCTTTCAGATTCTGTCCGTAAGGTCGCCTCTCTTTAAATTGCTTCTGTGGTCACTTAGACGGGGGAACTGAGAACCAAAATGAGCCAGTCCCATGAAGACAGCTTGACCAGCGTGGCCTGGAACCCAGACGGCAAGCGTTTTGTTACCGGAGGTCAGAGAGGCCAGTTCTACCAGTGTGTAAGTGACTGTTAGAAAGTTACAGCAGGACATATTTTAGCCCAACATCAGAAAAAATAAATCTGGTTTTAAAGATGTTTAATATGTTATTTCCACAAATGACATTTCAAGGTATTATATATGGTGTGACTGTGTTCTTTGTCAGGATCTGGATGGAAATCTGTTAGACTCGTGGGAAGGTGTTCGTGTGCAGTGCCTGTGGTGTCTGAATGATGGCAGAACAGTGCTGGCCTCTGATACACACCAGCGCATCCGCGGATACAACTTTGAAGATCTGACTGACAGGAACATGTATGTTCACTGTTTTTGTCACTTTTAGTTCTTGTTAGACCAGACTGGCTATTTTGTAAGTGTTGAGTCACAAAGGCATGCTGGTGTGTTTACAGCGTTCAAGAGGATCATCCTATAATGTCCTTCACAGTGTCAAAGAATGGAAGATTAGCTCTGTTAAATGTCGCCACTCAGGTGAGTCTCAGTTAAAACAATATAGAATCAATGTGCTGTCTCAGTCGTGTGTCTATATACACAATTGTACAGTGTCTCAGAAAATGGCTCTCATTAAGTTAAAGCAGCCAAGCTTTGCTGTCACAGAGTGAATATTGGTCTGAAAAAGCATTTGCGAGTGGAGCTCTCACCTTTTTGCCTAAAGCTATAATCATTTGGCTCAAACTTCAGGTTTCCTGTTACTTGTATCCAGCTCAAAAAATCTGCTGCTTGCTTAAGGCGATCTGCATTCTGGATTCCCCTTCTAGTACAGTACCAATACCAATTGAGACGGCACAAGTAGATTGATACAGAAAAGTGAAACATCTCTGTGCTTTTATATTAAATATAGATTTTTGAAATTTGAGAAAAGGTTCTTGTTGTATAATTAATATTAAAGCTTTAATCTTGAACTTTTTTAGTTAAAAATAAACATAAGACAGTTATTGCGCAAGTTCATAATACAATCTGCTTATATTTTGTTGAAAATGTCGGTTTGACCTCATTTTACTTAAACCTGCAATAATAAAAATACTGGTGCTGTCAAGAGATAAAAAAAAATGTACAAATTACATATCTTTTTGTAAATTGACCGTAATTAATCGTGATTAATCGCACATAAGTTTTAAAACATACTTTTCGGTTCTAATAACTTTCCAAATGAATGTAGAAACAACATACAGTCAGTCTATTTGAAATATTTCTTTAATGCCATTTTATTAATGAAAACCTTCATCACTGATGTCTCAATGAAATCATTTTAACATTAATTCGACATTGAATATAATTAAGAGCTAATAATGATAACATTGTATTAGGCTTTAAAAAAACATTTAAATCAAGTGAACTTTAAACAATATTCACCAACCCACTATAACTTACGTGTGCCCTTCCTATCTATCTAACAGGTAGGAAACATACAGAAATTGCATTATCCCTAGATAACTTTTGACCCACTATAAGTTTGTGTTGTTTACATTACATATACTTACGTGCCAACAAAACAAAAACATTTGATGCATTTTCACTTACCAAATTGTGTTTAAATGGTTAAAAAGCCTTTGCATGAATATGATCGTGATCATATAATGTAGAGTTAATTGCGGTAAAAAAAAAAAAAGGTTAACATGTTAATCTGACAAAATTCATCACATTTGTTAGCACGTTATTTTCGACAGCCCTAATAAATCTGTACCTGCAATTTTCTGTGTCAAACAGAGAAGCGTTAGAGAGATGAAAGGTACGGATTCCAGCTTTGATGACAAAAACTATATTGCATTACTGCGATATGGAATCACTCATAGCCAGAAATAAGATTGCAATCAGTATTAATGAATAAAAATAAACTAGTGCTATTGCTTTACTTACTAACACACAATGTTCATGGGTATGTTTAGGGAGTTCATCTGTGGGACCTGCAGGATCGTGTGTTAGTCAGGAAGTATCAAGGTGTGACTCAGGGCTTCTATACCATCCACTCCTGCTTCGGCGGATATAATGAAGACTTCATTGCGAGTGGTAGCGAAGGTAAGTGTGTGTAGATCTCATCATAACCGACAGAGACGATGATGGGGTTTTCTTACCTATGTCATGTCTACAGATCACAAAGTTTACATCTGGCACAAACGTAGCGAGCTGCCCATAGCTGAGCTAACGGGTCACACACGCACGGTGAACTGCGTGAGCTGGAACCCTGTGCTGCCGGGCCTGATGGCCAGCGCTTCAGATGACGGCACTATCAGAGTCTGGGGTCCCGCCCCTTTTCTGGACTCTCAGGAGACAGAGGGGCTAAATGGTATGAATCTAATCATTTAAATTATAAAATTACTTTTGTTTTGATTCCATTGCATTGTTTTACATTAAATACCTTTTTAGAAAAGTACTTTTACACTTATCAGTATAGAGGATGGCACTGTTTAAACTCTTTTAAAAATAATGTATTTGTGTGATTTATGCAATCGCAATTGCGGGAAGTAGTTGTCTGTGGAGACATTTGCACAATATATTTAGTACTGAAGTTGTGTAAGAAATTATTAGTAAAGATGCACCGATACTACATTTCTCCACCGATTACAGATTATTCATAGTGATATCTGCCAATAACAATTCTGAAGATTAAATGAATATTTCTTAACTTTCTGAATGTTATTAATTTTTATAATGCCTCTTTATTTTAATCATCAAACTCATCATTTTCTATATACATAACACGAATTTGTTGCATGTTCCTGTCCTCTTTGGATTGACAGGATAAATTTGGCCCTGATCATCAGTGTGACAGTGTGAAAAGATGTTTTTATAGGCAGATACAGATTATTTGCTATTTGCATCTAGTTTTGCTCGTTTTTATCTTAGATTGGGATACCCGAATGAGAGAAATTGAATTGAATATTGGGTAAAATTCTCTACTTCTCTCATGTAGAATGCTATAGCATGGACAGTTGATGTTGACCCTGGAGCAGATGTCCACTTCAGAAAATGTACAGTGGGACACACTATAGACTTTCTGAATGAAGAATGATGAAAATGAAGTAAACACAACAGCAGATGGATGTTTTTGCCGGCGGTTTCACATCCCCCTCCCTCAGCGGGGCGGCAGCATTAGTAGCGAGAGATGCCGTTTCACTCGAATAAAGCAAAGCTGGCTGCTGCCCTTCACCATCTGACTTCAGACCCGTGCGGCACCACGAATCGGTCACGCCACACGCCTCACCGAGGAAGCGCCCACCTCGGTCTAAGCTCATCCTTCTTTCTACACTGCATCCTGAGTGGACGACTGCCTCCTGAACCCACGCGCACACAAACAAACGCCATTCAAATTATTTATTGCGGCTTTAATTTATTATTGTGAATGAATCACGGCCTCAGGCTCGCTTTTTGTTCTGTACAATATTCTCTCAATGAGCGGACAAAAAAAGGATGGCATGTGTGAACCCCAAATCATGTCCGGCCATAAAATTTGGTTGGAACAGTGATGTCAAAACACTGACACTGACGGAGGTGAAAAAAGCATATCTTTATTTCAGCATGAACTTGTGTGCCCTTTTAGCCACCTCTGTGATAATGTATGCTTGAAAGTGTCTTCACCAGCAAAGATATACGATATTGTTTTCATTTTCCTCCCTGAATTTTAAATGACTGAATTTACAGGCATTTTTTAACAGCTAGTATCATTCTTTCATTAAGATTAGAAAAATTCAGCTGCAGTTTTTTTCCCTCGGTCATCGATTATGGTACTGTATTCTATTCCTCTGGAATGTGTTTGGTCATTTCGAGAGGGCAGAGATTTAGAGGGCTAGAGGTGATGAATTCTTAATACTTGAGATGAGCTGACATAGACACCTCAAAGAATGCGGTTGTTTTTGGGTAACAGGGTTAAAAACGAACCCACAATAGAGTCCGAGCTATGTTTGAGTCAATGGAGGCCTGCTTAGACTTACAGCATGCTATGCATTCTGCTTAAAACAAACAAATGAGCTAATGTCATGTTCTAGATTAAGACCACATGTAAATATCAGCCTTCAGTGTGCATACTTTGCTATTGTAAGCGGCTAATAGGTGTTTCTGAGGTCATTCTTGCAGTGAATGTATAGGCTCCTACTCTTGGAGAGATGCTTGGGAATTAAGAATCTAAAGTTTTGGATCATGTTAAATGTGTTGTTATGATAAGTATGTCAGCACATGGAATGGACTACCAAATATGTTTGGTCTGTTTTCAGTTATGTTTTCCCCCCTGCTTTCCACCGCGATCGTATTCTCCAATTTGGTCCTCAGTGGTCTCCTACCATTTTTTCTCATTATCGCATGAATTTCTTGACATTTTTATGTGTTTTTTTATTGTTTTTGGATATGTATATGAATACTCATCGCTTATGTTTTTCTTAGTTTTATTCAGTTTTATTTTTAGTTGATTTATCATTTGTTTTGCTCCTTTATCGCTTTTTCCTTATGATCGTATATAAAAGATGTCTTGGCAAGTGGCCTCTTAACAGCTTTTTCTATTTGTGGACTTCTTATACTTTCGAACCATATTACGCATTACTACACGCAGGTGTACCATATAATAATTTAGATATTCAGAGTGTTGTAGGTTTTCACTCGAGCGAAAGAAACTTTACCTACTTTGATTTCTTCTGTAATAACTGTTCTTCACACACATATATATATATATATATATATACACACATACATATACATATATATGTATGTATATATATGTATGTATGTATGTATGTATATGTATGTGTGTATGTATGTGTATATATATATATATGTATATGTATATATATATATATATATATATATGTATGTGTATATATATATATATGAAGAAACTATAGATATATATAAATGGATATATACATGTGTGTGTACTTTTTGCCATGTATCCTCCATACAATGTTAACCGTTTCTCACCTGCATCAGGTAAGCTCCTCTGTACAGGTTACTCATACCCCAACCAGCCAAACCTGTTCCCTTACAGAGGGAGTGACGCACACAAATGAAAACAAAAAAAGAACACAGGTGCATGCAGAAACGCCCTCACACATGCGCGACTCAACCATGAAAATATCACAGAATTGTGGTGTTGTACGTTCTGGTTTATGCAACTTAACTTTCCTTTTCTTATGAATATTTGTGTTTTATTTGATGTCTTAGTTTGACTTTCTTGTGCTACGAGGGCAAACGCTATGAGCCAGCGCGGTAACAGTAGCGCCCTGGGTGGAGTTTTGAGCAACAACTAAGTTTATTGCAGTCAGGTTTTGAGAGATCTGTTTTGCATTTGTGTGTTATTATCTAAGTGATTGTACTATTATGTAATGTTATGTAGGAGAGGTGTTATGTATACATTCAATAAAGCATTCAGGGTTTTAAACTGTTCAAAGTGGTCACTTGCATTAGATACACATAATGGTTTTCATTTTGTCTTTTCATAGCAATGGCTCGTAAGTTGAACCTTAGAAAACTGCAACATTAATTGCATATATTTTTTATTTAAGAAACCCCAAATCCAAATACGCAAAAAGTGATGACAATCTTACAGTACATGCATACAAATCAAACTTTTCGGTTGAAGGTATTATGAAACACAAAATGCAACACTCATTGAGATGTGCCATTGAACAGGGCTATTCAACAGCAGGCCCAATGCACGACAACACTGTTTGATAAAATGAAGATTGTGTGACACGGTTTAGCTGGACCCATCACCAGGGCTGTGTAGTGTTCACTTTTAAGGGAATGGAGTGCTTTAATACAGTAAAACAACCTGTTACCCAGCATTAATAAACCCTCAACTGTTTTTACAGAAACTGGTGGAAAAATAAATTATGCCCAAAGAAAACAAGCAGTTTTGCATTTTGAGTATTTTCATGATAATAATCACATTATCTTCTTATAACACGCATTAGTATGTATTACTTTTATGACAATAAAATCTATTCTTTTAAGCAAAATGTATTTTTTTTATCATGTGTCATCAAACATTTTTTTGAAAGGTTTTGTTTTTGAGATTTACCCATTTACAAATGAAATTGTATTTCAGGCCAACAGACCACAAGAATGATTTAACATCTAAAATCTTAAGACAATCAAAGCATCTAAAGGTTTTTGAATAAAAGAATAGTAACATAACATAACAGCTAACCTGATATCCCATCTTAATTCAAAAATGATCAGACTGCAAAATAAAAACATACAGGCAATAGCCAGCGGTTGATTTGTTTCTAAAACCACATGCCGGTGGATGCCATTTCACAAAACCAGAACAACAACATGTGTTTATATCTTCATATAAAATAAAGCCCATTTTTTGCATGGTGACATTTATAACAAAAGAATTACAAAACAATACCTGGGAACATTACAGTGATGAGATGAACTTTGCTTAAATGTTATTAAAATACCATCACAATGCAAAACTCTTAATGGTTTTAAAAACAGGCTTTATTTTATTTCTGTAAAATAGAATTTCTTATATCCGTCTTTGTTTTCGGGTTGCCAAGTGTGACCTGAAACACCCGTGCGTGCAGTAATTTGCAGAACAGAAGGTCCAACGGTTCAGTGCGATTGTCCTGATGCTTCAGCCCTGAGAAGCAGTGCAAGATCATTCAAGTCCAACTCACACGAAACATGTTACATGATCAAAAAACACCATATGATATCGGTTTCTCAGTTCATCCGGGATTTGAAATCACCAGACTTGGGTTGTAGTTTTCTGTAATGTGATAAGTGATATGATGTCTTCAGGAGAGATTGGAGCATTTATCACGAAACATAAAGGCCAGTTTATGATTTGGCAGGTTGTGTTGTGAAGACTGCTGCAGGTCAATCGTTGATCAGTGCCAGGATCATGCTGCAAAGAAACAGGTGATAACAGATCAAACCTCACTTACCGCAAAGTAAACGGTAACATGGACATTTCATTTAAGTAGAAACTCTATACCTGGACGGCTCCTCTTTCTTGTTTACTGTTTAACATTTAATTTGAAAAGTAAAACGTTTGTGGGCTCTGATGGTGAGCATCTTTTTTTCCTTTTAAAGGAACCTTTATTCTGTAAACTCACATTACATGTATTTTATCAGCCGTGTCCCTCACACAATTCAAACACAGCTGAAATTGCATCTTTTCCATGAGCAATGGTCAACTTCGTTTTCTTTCTCCCTTCTCACTGGTATTTTTATAATAATTGCTGAAATGTTGTATCTTAGCACTTCTTATAATATTACTACCTTGCCTCCTAGGATGATTCACTTCACTGTTTCTTCAATTTTGTAGGTCCTTGTGAATAAAACCTGCTAAATACCTTACAAACTGCCTAAATGTCGGTCAAATATCTGTTACAGATTCTGTAAATTACAGAATTTTAGTTATTTTGCAATCTGGATAGACTGGCTGGCTGGCAACACCGGATGGGTACATAATTTGTTTCGATGCAAATCAGTCAAAGTCTATTACCTGTACAAGTAAATGAAGAAGCAGAGAAGATGGAAGCCCAGTTTGATCATGGCCTCCTTCATGTGGGACTTCAGCTGACCTCTGTTGTGAATCTCTGTTGGATCATAGACCCCCATGTTTCCCATTGGAACTTTCATGTATCTGGTCACAGGGAAAAATAACAGTTAGTTTTCAGGTTTATGTTTATTTCCTATAGGGCATGGTTCTGACTGATTACCTGTAAACATTCCATGCTGCCACAGGCAGGTTGAGAAGGAACACAAACCAGTGCATGGAAACCAGCATTAACACAGTCGCCAGAGCCTGTCCTATCATCTCAGGTATAATCCACTGAACAGAAATGAGACACAGTTATTAAAACAAAAACCAAACCAGCTTAAATAGCAGTATATTTGATGCCTTGATCTACCCCTGAGTGGATTTTGCAATATGTGATACTGTGTGCTTTATAAAATACAATTGATTGATCGCTTTCATCGCTTCTTGGTAAATGAAATCTCAGATTTGTGGTCTGCTATATAATGTACACGCATGAGATGTATTATTATAGTCACTTACTTTGTTTAACTTTGAGCAGCAGGCTCGAGCATTTATGTAGTCACATTCCAGATCAGATAAAGTGATGATCTGGATAAAAAAGTTAAGAAATGTGCACAGCCACAGACATAAAAAGAATAATAACAATAGACATTGACCTGTCAATCTGTTATCAAAGATATGATCTTTATCTGCCAAGTCTCAGCTGACACAAGAAAGCAAAACTAAATTAAACGACACCATATGAATTTAAATCCCAAAGCGAGTCGTTTAAAGCATAAAAAATCCGATCTAATACACAATATACAGATAAATCATCATACTGTACATCATATAGAACACAATCAGCACCTGTCCTCAGTCTGAATCTGCAGAATAACCCTGCTGAGATAAACAAAACACGAAATCACCGGTAATATCTGATGATGGGTAAATGGCATGTAAAGGAAAGGATACGAAGTAAACGGAGAGGAATATTAAAGTGCAGCAGTCAACGAGAGATAAAATGAACACGGCTGCCTCCATTTTTCACTTCCCGTTACGACACTTCAGCCGCCACTTCCGGCCTTTGATTTCTTCTTTAGCGATGAAGCGCAGTGCTGCGAAGTCACAAACAGCGCCATCCTGAGGCAGAGATACTCAACAACAACAACATGACCTCAGGCTATGTTGGTGCAAGCGTCTGTTTTTGACTGTATAAAACAGGTTGAACTCTTAAGTTAAATAATACGTTTATATAAAAAAAATACGCTATATATATATATATATATAAATCATTGAAAAACCCCGACTCATTAATATTAATGACGTTCACTCAATAGACTTATTTGATTGGTTACGCATGGGACGATGGTTGTGAACGCAATTTTCATGAATATTAAAGTGACTATCGTGTTTCTGCTGTTTCACCGTCGGCATTTCCTAATGAATATTCATAAGAGCAGCTTTCGCCATGAACGGGTCCGTGTCTTCCCATAACAGATCGCTTGTCTAGCCGCAGTTATGGCGGAGCTTTCGGTGCAGCTGGAGAATGATGAGTGGCAGGATTTTAACCAATTCAAATGCGTAACGGGACAAGAACCTCGAATGCAGCGAGTTCATCTGAAAGCTGAGGACGTAACGTTATCCGTGTTGTTGGATGGATGTTCAGACACTGATAACGGGTTTAATATTTCATACACATCCGCGGACGAGATGATCAACCACTTCGACGAGAGGTTACAATTTTGCTTCAAAAATCAAGACTTTAAACACGAAACAATAGATCCAATGAAGACAATAAATGAGGACACGACACTAAAATGTGACGAGTAAGTCAACAAAACCATGCTTTAATGCGATATCCAACATACTACATTAGTGCACATTATCATACTTGTGTTTTCTTTAATAGACTACTGAAAATACTACGAAACATAACATTTCCATATAGTAATTCCTAACGAGTGCGTAACATAACGGTGCAATGCAAGATGTTAAAGAATTAAATTCGTTTATAATCTTTTTTTGGCATTTAAAACGCAATAATTGCAAATGATAATGTGTTGTTTGAAAACAATGGTGTTGTTATGTATTATTGATTGGAATTATAAGGAATTCCAGCGTGTGAATGGAGGTCACGTGACTGTTGTTTAGGTAGATTCCTGCAGACTGTAGTGAAGAGGACTGAGTCATTGAAGAATACACTCATACAGTGGGGCAGCAGTGATTGTTTCTGTTTGTTAAAGGGTAACTTGGATCATATGCAGTTAAAGGAATAGTACATGAAATGTTGTCATTGTTTACTGACCCATGTGCTTTCAGACTGTTGTATTAAAAGCAAAAGGAGGATTTTTTCACCATACAAATACAGCTGATAGTCTCACAAGCCCTGATGAAAAATATTTGCAATAGTTACAAACACCAATATTAAACATTAGTTTTAACCATCATTAGATAAGGATGTAGTTTGTTTTGGGTCTTATTCCAGTTTAATCTATTGGTTCTCAGACCCACAGAGGCCATTCCGTTAAAACCAACACAATTCCCATTAAAACCAGTAAATCCATGATCATTTCTGTGATGGTTTCTATTGGTATGTTCTTTAGCAGGGACATCTGTCAAGTCCACAGATGTACATTATAAAAGTTGTTGAAATGACTTGTGTGTTACTCCTAGATTACAGAAGACTAAACAAAACAAAACAAATTGTTCACCTTTAACCTACCCATGAGTCATCATCATCAAATGATGTCATTGACGTCCAGCCTGATGCTTCAAATATGTCATAATTATACTGTGACTATTCAGATAACATGCAGTGTGCCGTGCAGAAGTCATGTTTTTTGTATGAAAGCTCCTCAAAAGGTGTGGAAAAAAGCAATGAAAAAAGTTTAAGATATAAAGATGCACTTACAGGCCAGTTTTGTGGAAAGGACCTTTGTAAATGGGGTTTTGGTAATATGCTCCAACTTTAATGTGCAGGATCTGGAATGCGCTCACAAAAAACTATAGCAATGTCATGCCGGTGGACTGGAACCATTCTCGAACCTGCTCGCTTCATCTCTCAACACTGAGTCTTGAAGACAGGCCGGTGAGTTTAGAACCTAAAACCTTTGTTTGTGGTGCTTAATCCCAATGATAAGATTTACACTTTTCATCTTTATTATATCAGAGGTTGGAAAGCTTGAACCTGGATCTCTCTGATGATGAGGACCTGAGGGAGCAAATGGACATGCATTCCATCATTGTGTCCTGTATCAATGAAGAACCGCTCCTTACTGCTGAACAGGTACGAACTGAACTTAACATAACATAGTCTTATAGCCTATAGCTACTGTAGACTGTTTGCAATGCACATAAAGTCTGGAGCACTGAATCCATCTGATGTATAAAGTGACCAGTCACTGTTGAAGGGGGGTCTGTTAAGGAGCTGATGCCACAATAACAGATCACAACAGATTTTGTTGTTCTTTATCTTCAAAACACAGGTTTTATTGTCATGAATCTTAGTACACTTTGAAAAGGGTCCAGAGCAAATGCTTAAAATAAATATCCAAATAAAAACTGTGGTCATTTATCATGCTTTTGAAATTGACACTGTTCTGTTTTACTATTTTAAGGTTATTGAGGAGATTGAGGAGATCATGCAGGACTCACTAGAGATGGAATCAGAGCAGAACACTTTACAGTCAGAACTCACCATCATCTCTCAGAAAACCCAAAGATCTCACACCAGCCACATCTACGAGGAGAGTGAGTATGTCCCTCTGAAATGGCCACGTTTAGGTCTGTTGTTTGTGTGTCACATGAGTGTCTCTGTACAGGAGCGAGGCTGATGTCAATAGCTGAGCTGAACGTGTGGCTGGAGGAAGTGGAGACGACCATATGTGGGTATTCAGAGGAGCTGATTCAGCATCTGGCCATGAGGGATGAGCAGGAGTTTGAGAAGGAGGTGAAAAACAGTTTCATTTCCGTTCTCATAGACGTGCAGAACCGGCAGAAGGAACATCGAGAGATGCTGAAGAAGAAGAAGAAAGTAAAGAATACATCCGGCTTGCCTCACAGCCAATCAGAGAGGTTACATTCATCTGTGAGTTACTCCAAGTGCCTCTGTATCACAAAAAATATGTTTAGCTTTTAACTCAATTAATTGGGCAGTCGTGGCCCAGTGGTTAGAGAGTTGGACTCATGACCGGAAGGTTGCTGGTTCGATTCCCAGAGCTGGCGGGTAACGGCTGAGGTGCCCTTGAGCAAGGCACCTGACCCCCACTTGCTTACTATACAAAATGTACAAATGTATAGTACAATGTAATGTAAGTCGCTTTGGATAAAAGCGTCTGCCAAATGCATAAATGTAAATGTAATTGATGGCCATTTAAAACTAGTATTAACACACAGGACTGATGATGTGAACACAAGCGGACATCAGTGTGAAGGGAACACTTTACTAAAATAGGAATAATATAGCTGTGTTGAGCTTGTAATGTCAACTAAATTGTCTCACTGTCGAGTCCAAGATTTTGGGGGATATTAAAAAAACGGATTTCTTTCTTTAATTCCCTCTAGATGTGATTCTGTTATCCTTAATCTGATAACATTCTGTTTCCTCTTTAATTCTCTTTTTGTTCTGGTCTCGTTCTCTGTTTTTCTTGCTTCTGTTCTGTGTGTTTAGCGCTTCAGTATGGAGGGCATTTCTTCTGCCATTCAAAATGGTTTTCGGCAAACTTTTGGGAATGGGGGCGAAACAAAACAGGTGGCTATATTTCTTGGTTTCCCTTTTGAAATCCAAATCTGATACTTTACATATATTTTTTTGTTATGGCTGTGGGCATGGGGGAGTGGATTCAGAATATACTGAACACTCTAAATAGTAGGAATGCACAATATATTATTGACCATATCGGCATTGGCAGATAAATGGGCATTTTTAATTTTATTGGTATCGATAATAAAATTAGGCTGATATATTAAAGCCGATAAATTAGTTAAACCACTTCAGGTGCACACTGCTCACAGTTAAAATCCAGTACAGTACTGTCTTTATGTTGTGATCATTCATTTGCTGCTATTAGCAAAACGTTGTAGCTACAGTATGTAGATATCTATGAATATATAAGTTATAGGAACAAAAGCATACTGTTTAAAGCAGATTGCTGTCTGAATGCTTTCTGTCTCGTGACCTGTGGCTATTAAGAAAATTTTTCTGGGTTGCACTGGAAGAACATCTATAATCTGTTTATTAAATAAACAGTATACCAGAAAAGTTTAAAAGTTGGCTTGGTACATGATAAACCTAATTTTAGCTTGTTTTCTATAGTCAATGTTTTAAAATAAAAGCAGTTGTCCACTTTTTGCCTTTTGTTTCAGGCTTAGAAAAATCTATATTAATATTTAGATACTGTATATATTGGTTATAGAACAATACAACGTTATAGAATTATCAGTTATTGTTATTGGCCAAAATGTACATCTCAACTTAAGTTTATTAATATAACGCTTTTTACAATTTTCATTGTTACAAAGCAGCTGTACATGAAACAAAATGACTTAAGCAAATGTTAAGCAAAACATTAAATTTATAAAAGGAAAGTAAGTATATCAGTGCATCCCTACTAAATAGTTCTTACTATGAAAAGGGACTGTTGGTGTAATTTTAAGGAACAAAAGGTCATTATGTATACATTTTATACATATTATTGGAAAAAACTATTCTTGGAACAATACCTCTCTAAAACGTAAAAACGATACATGATTACAGTACATCATCATGGAAGAATATGAGGATGGAGGGAAATGCAATATATCAGATAGAGAGATTAAAAAAACTTACAAATTTGTACACAGGTGGGAACTTTTCAGAGAAAGAAAAAGTGTGAAAATAACTACAAATCAGTGTTGGTGTAGTTAGTTGATAAGTGTTGATTCCCTTATATTTAAACCTTGCTAAACACATATTTTTCATTGAAATTGGTTATACAAATGGTAATCAATTTGCCAAAACAAAACATGATCACTACATTTGTACTATAATAAACCCATGGTGAATTTTCATAAGGGTTCGTTTGTATAGTATTGTGTATTGTTGTTTTTGTGTCTATTGGGTAAATATAAAGGATTGTAGATTTCTAAGTGATATCAATTGATATCAGCATGTGAAACCCTGAATAGGTTTTCCGATTTTTCATCCTATGATACGTCATACCCGAAATGGTCAACTGTCTTGGTCTAACTTTTTTTACCTATTCTTTTTTTAAGTACGTAACAACAGTCATCCCTTATGAGAGGAAAGACGGGCCTCCATCGGTCCAAGACCTTCAGATTTTTATCAAAAGTAAGAGGGAGTGTATATCAAATAAACATGTTTTCAGAGTGTTTCTTTACTAATTCTTGACATGTTATTGTTAATGTTTGCTCTTTTACAGTATTAGAAGCCATGAGAGATGACAGTGACAAAGTCCCAAGTCTCCTCACAGACTACATACTCAAAGGTAACAACTTCACAGCTGTAAATGATTATCTGTAAAAAAAAATCAGATATCAGTTATTCATCTTAATATAACTTTATTCAAATCCTCTCTAAAAAGGATGGGGTGCTTACAACCCAGCATAGGCTCATTTATAACCCAATGGAAAAAGGAAATAACACCATACACGATTGGATAACATGACAAAAAGATTATCTTTTGCACTATTGTATAACCTGTTTAAAACATGTAGAATTCCAGGTGTTATGGTATTATCTCTTACTTTGCAGTACTTTGCCCCACCTAGAGAGAAGAGAGGCACCAACATCTCATAAAACAAGAGCTCCTAAAGAGAATTTAATTCACTGTGAAACTCTATTTTTACCTTCCCATCAGTAATGCATGATGTGTTTGTCTTAAACAGGAAGTCTTCTGTATTGAAGTGTGTGACCCTGGTATTCTGCATGTTTACCGCACATGGCTATTTGCAGTATTCGGTTTAGTTGTGTTATGGTTTGCTGTTCATGTGGAAAAGATTAAGGTGAAATGTGTAGTTTATGCAGCACTACAGAAACCAAACAATATTGCAAAAATACTGACTGTTTTCAGACAGGTTTTTTGATCACTCCCTCCTCTACCATAGGTCAGACAAACATTCCTACCCCAAACACATGCCATTAAAAGAGCCAGTATTGCTGTTTTGGGTTGGTCAACAACTTGAGCAATGTTTAGATAGCACCACATTGTTTTCAGGGAACAACATACAGTATACTTCAGTTTCTGCATATTAAACTACGATAAGAGAACATACTTAGATTTTAATATTACACACTTTAATATTTGGAAACAAAGACCCAGTTAGAGACAAATTACAAATTAGCAAGTTTTGTTTTTACATGTAGTATAACAACAGCAGGTTGATCCTGTGAGAAAGATAGATGTGTTTAAGCATTAGTTTACACAAGTATGCTTTTTTTATTATCAAGGGGTGATGTAGTTCCAATCTTAAGGGTTGAATAGTTTTTCTGTAACGCGAGTGCACTTACTGTTCTTTTAAAGATTTTGCTCAGAAAATTTATTACGTCAGAGAGTGAATATGCGATGACCTTTTTAATGCCTTATGCCACAAAATGTTTTTATACTTATTATTCACTTACAAAATAGAACCTCTGCTCCTAGAATTTTCAGCTGCTTTTGTGTACATAAGATTATCATAATAAGATTATATGAAAGCAATTGTTTACCCGAATTTTGTGATTATTTACTCACCGCCTCATGTTCCAAATCCTGATGACTGTCTTTCATATATCGCAAAGGGAAAATGTTAAATTCTTTTACACACACTTACACCACTTTTTTGGAGCTTCTTCACTGGTCACTGTAAACTATAGAACATTTCGTAATAAATGTAAGGTAAATTTAGGCTGATTGACATTGATATTAATTTATCCACAAAATAAATAAATAGATGGTTTGTCACATGACATAAGGGTGAGTAAAAATTGCATAATTTACATTTTTTGGTTGACTATTACTTGATTCTATGCACAACACTGACCATACATCTGGCATCAATGAAATGTAACATAGGCCGATGTATATTACTGTTTGAACAAGGCATAACTTGGGCACATTTTGCCTTATTAAACAAATCTAAATGCTGATTTACATTATGGGTGAAAACAACAACTTCTTGTGTGCCTATTAATTTACTGTAAGGTGACAGTTATTAATTTAGTGTTGATGATAATTTAGATTTATGTCTTGAACAAAGTTTGTGTGGATAAAATGAATGACCAGATATTAATATTGTATATTAACAGTTTTGTATGAAATGTATCAATCATGGCGATTTATGTTTTTCACTGTATTTATTTATACTTTTCAAAGCAGAAGTAAAATATATATTTTAAAAATATAATCTATTTTGCATTTATTTCTGCTTAATAAAGTCTTTGATCAAAACTGATGGACGATACTTATTGTTTGTTATATGGACTTATTATTGTTTGTTAACTTTAAACAAAAATGCATCATTTTATTAAAGGGGTGATGATATGACATTATCTTACTTTAAATGAGTCTATCTCTCATAATTTATGTTATTAGTCCAAAAGGCAAGGGGGCGGTGTTGCCACATTTTGTATTATATTTGAGTCATTGGACCTAATTTAAGGATCTAAGCGCATTGTCTAAAGCGCAAGTGCATTTAGGACGTGTCCAAATCCACCTTTGCTAGTTTAACGACAGGAAAACGATTGGCGTGCCCGGGCACATGGTCTAAACGGGTTGTCCCTATCTTTTAGTAATGGGTGTGTCCTTTACAGGACAATCTACAGTCTGTTTTTATGTACACAATAATAATCTTTTACATTGTAGACCTTTTGTTTTTAATATTTGGCTTGTATGTGTGCTGCTGCGCTTCCACAGATACTTATTTTCTACTAACGCACTCTTTAAATAACAAAAAAAATATTGCGCTAATGATTTTAGACCAGGTTTGAGTTGGTCTATGGCGCAGTCTATTTTCAGTTCCTCAAAATAGCAATGCGCCTGAACACACCTCTTTTCTAGCCCAGCACGCCCATGGGCGCACAAATGGGCGCAAATGCATTTGCTATTTAAACAACGCGGCGCAGGACAGGAAAATGAGAACTGCGTCTGAAACTAGCACAAACACTTGCGGCACATTGCGCCGAGTGTGCGATAGGGCCCATTGGGTCTTCATGGCAATTTGTTTGATCACAAGTTAACATCAGTAGCCTAGACGAACAGTAGACACATTCTGCCGCAGTGAAAGTTGAGACGACATTCGCAACATTCTTATGTTTACTACCTATAATGATAGATGGAAAATGGTGAGCCACAGAACCAATACTCAGTAGCAAGTAAATACAATGACAACAGAAGCAATATTGTCACGAATGAGATCTTCCCGCTCGCCACCAGAGATCTCCAGAGTTTTGATTCACGTTCGGACTACATTTTCCACATACATGGCACTGATTACTGCAGCACCACATAAATCGACCATGCCCCGTTGTTGTTATTTGGGACAGTTTTCTAGTTCTGTATTTCATATGGTTATCATTTCACCCGAGCATTAAGCAGTAGATATTATGTCTGTAAATTGCGTATGCATATTGATTTATTTTATACAACACCTAATGTGCATAATATTTTCCTAATATGCATATATGTTGTAATTTAACATTTTTGTATAATACAGAAGCTGTGTTGTTTTGCCTAGTTTTCATTTGCTCTCTCCTCAAAGCTCAAAGCTGTGAGGCCAAATGTATCAACAACAACTCTTCACTTCCCTTCCCTTCCCTTCCAATCAATAACTGTAAAGGACAGCCCTGCACTTCCTCCTACACTCCCTGCTAGGGATGTAACGATTCACTCAACTTGAGTTGACAAATTAGAAATAAACAAGTGCCCTTTATAATATTTCAACAAAACAAAATAGTGCACATTTCTTTGTAAAATAAAAATGCTTTTATATCAAATAACAAAACAAAATAGCAATTTTAAATTACAAAATTAAATAAAAAATGAATAATACACGTCTCCTGTCTTTTATTATAAACAAAGATGTTTTATTTTAAAATAAAAGATGTCTCTTTAATATAAAAAAAATGAGTGCGAGCAACAGGAGATTGTGAGAAAGCGGCGCTTCCTGCGTTTCCACGAGTTTTAGATGTTAATGGCCACTAAACAATACACATCTTCCGCAAACATTTCTTAGAATAGGGTTAGGGTACTTTTGAGGAACAATGAAATAAAGTTTAGTACAGTTTAATTTCCTCAATATCACCATCCACACTCGTTGTCGCCATACTGATTTCTACAACATGTTGTTCGCTGCTATTGCGCCTGTTAAGTGAGTTTGCAGTAAACGTAGCGCACCCTGCTGTTCAAAACATGCATCGTGATTCGTTTAACATTTCAGCCGACTGAAATCGTTAGATTAGATTAGATTCAACTTTATTGTCATTACACATGTACAAGTACAAGGCAACGAAATGTAGTTTAGGTTACATATTTTAATCGATTTTCAACCGACTCACGGTGAATCGTCACATCCCTACTCCCTGCTGAGTATTCAGATCACATTGAGGCATTGAATAAAGTCATGGCATCTCAACTTCCTCCTCATCATCCAGGTGATTGCGCCATTGAACTGGTACCAGGTGCAACACCCCCGAAAGGCAGAATCTTTCCCCTGTCACAACCTGAATCCGAAGCCATAAATGACTACATCAAGGAAGAGCTTTCAAAGGGCTTCATTAGACCGTCTACATCACCAGCCTCCGCAGGCTGCTGCTTTGTCAAGAAAAAGGACGGCGGTCTTCGGCAATGCATTGATTATAGTGGCCTCAACGCCATCACAGTCAAGTTACGATACCCATTAACCTTGGTACCGCCTGTCTTTATATAGCTGCACAGAGCGAAATACTTCACCAAGTTAGGCATTCACAATGCCTACTACCTCATCCTTATCAAGGAGGGAGACGAATGGAAAACTGCTTTTTCTACCAGCTCGGGACATTATGAGCACCTAGTCATGCCCTTTGGTCTCGCCAACAGCCCCATCAGCTATATGCCAAAGCAGAGAAATGTGAATTTCATCGGACCTCTACGTCATTCCTAGTCTACATCATTAGTCACGAGGGAGTTGCTATGAATGAGAAAAAGATCATAGCTGTCCTCGACTGCATGGCCACAACCCACAACGTTAAGGGAATTACAACGATTCCTGGGATTGGCAACTTTTATTGTTGCTTTATTAGAAACTTCAGCTCAGTAGCTGCACCTTTAACTTCCATGACCAAGAGAAACTGTTCTCACCTCACACGTTTAACCACAGCTTTCAAAAGGCCTTTAAAAAACTCAAGTCACGATTCACCACTGCTCCCATTCTTCATCATTCTTCATGACCCAGAACTCCCATTCACCGTAGAAGTAGATGCTTCTAATACAGGCATTGGAGCCATTCTCTCACAACACCATAGACTTTCACCCAAACTCTATCACTGTGCTTACTTTTCACACTTTTCAACTCAATTCAGCCAAACAGAACTACGCCGTCGATGCCACCACTGAAGATGTGTAAAGGGGCTGTAAATGTGTGTACGCCACTTTCCATGCAAAGGTTGCGATCTATTAAAAACAAACCTGATGGGAGAATGTGCGCTTCTGTAAGCAAACTCTGACCCTTGCATACGCACATTCTGGAGACAAGGGGAATTGGTGACCCAAATGGTGAGATAGTGAACTCAAATTAGATTTCAGAAAGTAAATGTGATAGTCTGACTGCATGGAATACAGGACTGTATGAAACCATTAGATAAATACTGTGCATATATCATCAAATGTCAAAGTCTGGAAATACAGCCATTAATCTCGCACAATCGTTTCTCTATATGTCCTCATTCCAGAACTTCAGTGGCGGCATAATACATTGTTGGAGTGTGAAATGGCCGCTCCAAAGTTCTTCTTTTCCAGGGAGGTAGTGTCATGGTTTTCACCAGACAGAACCCAAACGCAGACAGCGGTACTCAAACAAGGACTTTTAATATGTAAATAACAAAACAAAAGCCCACGGGGAACAGAACTAAATAACAAGAACAAAAAACTAGAACAAACTGCAAAACAATAGCAACCCACTAGGGGGAAAACAGAAACCTAAACCTAGAAATAACACAGAACTGGGTAATACAAACTCGAAAAGGCAGGAACAGACGGACTAGACACACGGCAAGGATACAGACAGTAACACCAAACAAATGAGCACAAGATAATGAACACGAGGGCTTTAAATAGGGGAACAAACAAGGGATAATGACAAGGGGACAACTCTGCCCTAGCCACACGTCTCCACACAAAACATAAACACGGAGACATGGCACTCTCATGACTCCGCCCACAAGGCTCTAGTAGACAAGAAGGGTAGAACCATGAAATGTAGCTCTAGTCAATTTAATGTTATTTTTCAGCTAAGCTGTGATGTGGTTGCCATATGCTTGTCTGTGAGCTTCAGCTCAGTAGTCTCTGCCCAGGCTTTTCAAGGAGCACTGTGGAATTCCTTTTGGAATTCTTTCCCCTGCCACTTGGAAAGAAATTGTGTCCACTTGCTTGTCCTTGCAGATTAAAAGGTCATAGAACTGAAATAACAGACTTTCTAAACCAAAACAGACTTTCTGTAACAAATTTGAAACCCCCCAAATGCAAGCCCTGATATTGCAATACATTTTTTATTAGTGTAATTTAACATGCTTTTTTGTTTCTTAGAATTATTGTGCGTATAATGTCTGAAATGCTGATGAATCTATAAAAAAATCTTCATTTTTCAGTATTCTCTACACTTGCCAAGCATCCATGAGAGAACAGCACACAGATGACACTCCACCCAGTCCAATACTCAAAGCTATTGGTCTTAAATAATTTTATGGAGTGATGTAATAAATCTGATGTAATCTAATTCCTTATTATTATTATTATTGCATATTATTAGTATGCATGTGTAAAAACAAAATAAGTTGAGTATTGCAAAAATGTATCCCAATGGTGCCTCAAAAAATGGCTTGTACATCTGTTTAACATGCCGTTAAATTAAAATCATCTGTTCTGTTTCATGTCAACATGCTGTTATGTAGCCATGATGGGCAGGTTCACTTTGGTACTGGGACAGATTACTGTGGTTTGTGTCTCAAAGTTGTTACTTCTATCAAACATTAGAGTGAAAAAAATGGATTTTAAATCTGTGAAACTGCTTTTTTGTATTATTTGTATGGTGCAGTCTGCCCAGGAACAGAGCTCTACAAAAAGAAAAAACGGGAAAAAAGGTAATAAATATTTTTTATTACGATTAAATAACAGATTTGCGTTTTCTAACAAAGATCTAATTTTGTTATCGATGTTATTATGGCTTTCTGTGTATCTATTCACTGTGTAGTAGAGAATATTATTGAAATGAATTCATATGATGTAATATGTTCGGGTTGAAACATCAGATTCAGCAAACATTGCTGCTATTGAGGAGCTGAAGAAACAGATTGATGAGATTGTACAGGATCTGAACCTGATAAAGGAACAGCAAGCTCTGCAAACAGGTATTCAATACAACTATAATTTATTTCATGCATGTTGAAAACATTTGTAAGCCTTTCCTTCATAGTCTCTTTCTTAAAGGTGAAAAGTTATATTTGCGTTTACAATATTCATTCGTAACATATACAGTATTTATATATTTGTTAAGTTTTGAACCTAAATATCAAAAGTATATATATATATGTGCCTCAAAAATCCCACATAAGTAATAAATTTCACTTTGAGAGATATATGGAATTCAATAATGTCTGTTGTGTGTTAGTCACAGGTCATAAAGCCATGTCCATTCTGAGCAAAGTGCTGTGTAGTGTCTTGGATGCAAACATCTAGACCTTTGTTTGTTTCAATTTACTTCCTCACCCTTTCTTTCTCAGTCTGCCTGAAAGGTTTCAAGATCCCAGGCAAATGTTTTTTAGCTGACCCAATAAAGAAGACATTTCACACAGCAAACGATGACTGCATTGCAAAAGGTGGAACACTTAGCAGCCCTCTCTCTGGGGATGAGAATGATCAGTTATACACATACGTCCGCCAGACCATCGGTCCAGAGGGGCACATCTGGTTAGGTTTCAATGACATTTTAAAGGAGGGGGAATGGATGGACCAAACAAGCTCCACCATACGCTTCAAGAACTGGGAATCAGAAATCACCCATCAGCCTGATGGTGGCCGCAGTCAGAACTGTGCCATTCTGTCCAGCACAGCAAATGGCAAGTGGTTTGATGAGGACTGTCGTGCTGAAAAGGCATCTGTCTGCCAGTTTAACATAGTCTGAGCTATTTGTGGAGCTACATGCTCCAGAAAGATCATTTGTCACAACTAAGATATGTATTATCAGTATTGGTGCATGGAACATAAAGAACACGTAATTATATAACTAACTATTCACATATATAATAAAGTCAACACCAAAGGATTGTAGATGTTTGTTATGGAAGTAGTCATTGATAAGTATTGTCCATAACTGAAATGTTTCTTGTAAAAAAGGCCAGTTTTGGTCATTGATGGGCGGCCTGTAGACCATGCAAGTACATATTTATAATGAATGCATCTAAAGTACTCTTCATCGGATACACTATATGGTTCTGTATTTTTTCTGTAATTATACACCCCCAATAAAATGTCTGAATGCATGTACAAACTATTTTATTTTTATCCTTTTAATGAACTAATAAATATGGTGCAAATTAATCAAAAGTTGATTGATGAATGAGATGTGACAGAAAAATTCTGAAAATACATGATATAAGAACACTTGGTATCATTGCAAATCTTTCATAAGATATACATTAGAGAAATTATCTATAAAAATAATTGTGATTATAATTGTTATTTATTTTTTTGTTATATTATTTTAAGATTTTATGTTAATTGTATTTACATTTTTAGCAATTTTGTAATATATGCTTTTGTTAGTTTATTTTTTATTTGTTTATTTATTATGTTGCAATATAAGATTATTACATTTTTATTTCAGTTTCTGTTTGTTCATAATATTAGTGCCTTAAAGACCCCATGAACCGGAAGTTGCGATCGTTTTACATCCGTATTCTGAGGCATTTACGAGTAAAATGGAGGCTGCGGCGAATGTGTTTCACGGAGATGCCTTCCACGGAGCTGCCTTCATGCCCAAATGCTGCCTCTAAAGTCATTGCCTACTGAGGCAGCCAGGCAACAAGTTAGGACGCAGCCTATTTGAGAAAAAATAGTGGGCGTGGCTTGTTTTTACTTGGCGATTTGATTGGATGCATACAAAACAGCTGTTGCACTTTGAAATGGAACTGGCAGCAGACTGACAGTTAAAGGGGAGGAGTTAACGGATGCTCCGCCCAAGCCGTCTAACTTACGTCATTTGAGATGGATAGTCATTTCAGGGTGGAAGTGCATTTTTAGATTTTAACTGAAGATTATGAGGGTACATGAATTTGAAAAAGGGAATGGCCAACATTGGTAAGATGTTTACAATAAATGGTGCAATATTTCATTAAAAATTTAATTTCACTGGGACTTTAAACTTATTTCAGTTTATTTTTGAGGCAACATTTAAGTTTTTCCAATAATTTTTAGGCCAATGTTTTATTTGATTTCAATAAACAGAAACATTATCAAAGTTTTAATTTTAGTAAATTAAAATAACCTTGATACATTTTTCATAACGTGCTAATGAGCCATTATCTATTCATTGAAAGAGGTATATTACATCTATAGTGCTAGTAAGCAGGTTTGTGAGTCTTAATATATGATCCCATAATGGATGCGAAACAACATATCCGATTAATGTGAGGACTATCAAGAGAATCTATTCAGACGATACATACCATTATATACAATCCAATATGTGAGATCTTTGTGAACTCAACTCATCATCAAAAATGGACAAAAAGCATTCGGGCCTCCTAGAACCTATTTGAATATGTGATATACATTTTTTTAACCAATAGGTTTAACTGAAGTAGCATTGTGGTATTTAGGCTACTTTAAAAAATACAGAGCTTGCATGAATGTATAGGTGCACAGTTGGAAACATTCCCTTCGTCACACTGGGCTTTATACTTCATTTAGGACATAAAGACCATAACAATCTAGGAGAAAGACGCCCAGGCACTGAAGACAAAATGTTAGACAGTAACATACTTATTAAATTAAATTTGTAATTTTGCATTCAATTTTAGTGTATTCAATGCATACATTACGAACATGTGATCTTTGCTCTGCTGTATAGTACAGCAGATTATAAAGTCATTTTACAATTACTCTTGACAAATAGTTTTTTTCTTTCCCCCCCCAAGTAAACAGGACCTGTCCTTACATGTCTGTTACACAGAGAACTACCCAGGTGCCTTGTCATCCTGTAAATAAACATCATCTAAACATCTGACATGTAAAACATCCAGACATAGTTCATAACAAGAATGATCAATTCATTCTTATTAAGAGAAATACTACTTTGTTTTTACTGGTTAACATCCAACAATGTTATCTAAATCCATGTAAACATCAAGGTTATGTAAATTAGACTTGTTTATTATTATAAAACCTACTTTACTTGAAAAACTGGCACACCATTTCCATTATTAATTATCTAACAAACATCAGAAATCCAGCTCTGTGCTGGATTTCACTATCATCATGAAAGCTATAAAGTTAACTTTGACTGTATGTCTAGTGTCCTCACACTGAAAAGAAAATAAGACTTGTTCCTGTATCTGTGAGTCATGGGCTGGAACTATACAGGCTTTCCAAAGTGACACAACCAATGACTAAATCTTTGGCTTTTGAAAAATCTGTAGCACACAAGGTACCGAACATTGTTTATGAATTATGCAAAATGTTGACAAAATTGAGTATGTGTACAGAACAATAAAAAAAACTTTTTCAGAAGTTGCCAGAAGTGCTATGGAAGGTTTTATGTACACCTAGCTGTTATAATCGCATAATAATCTCTGACATCTGTAAATATAACATATTGTGAATTAAATCTCATATGTTATTAATTCGGCATATTTATATTTAATTTGTTTGTAAGTATTTATCTGTCAAGATGCTGTATAAAATATCTCAGAAATTAATTAAGCCCATTTAATGTTGCAAGATTTGTTTTTTACATTTATAGCAAGATTTTAGGTTATAAAAAGTTCCTCTTCTAATAGCTGGATAAAGCTAATTCATCAATGCTTTAAAGAAAATTATCAGGATCATATAGAAAAAAACATGCACTGCATTGATTTATTAACCACAAATACTGCCTTTCTCCACTTGGAGCATATCTTTGTCTGAACAGTTGTCTGTGTTGTAAACTTGTAAAAGTCTTCATAGCCTGAGGCTTTAGATTCCAGTTGAGGGTGTGGTGGAATTTTTTAAAGTCAGCATCACTTGATCACCCATAAGCTATCCAAAAAAAACCACTTTTTTTTACAGAAATATTACAGATCATTACAGAAACCAACCAAAACTGTAATTCAACTCAAGCAGACACATAAACCAATATATCCAATAGAGAAACAGAACATACACAAAAATGAGATAAGATTTTGCAACAAATGTTAAATGCTTGATTTGAATGGTTGACACTGAAATGGCTGAGTGGGCAATAAATGTGAAATCACCCGTGTATGCTGCTTCTTCAAAGCAATGCCAAAGAAGAACCATTTCTGGTTCCACAAAGAACCATTCAGTCAAAGGTTCTTCAAAGAACCATCTCTTTCTAAACTTTTATAATCAGAAAAAACTTTTATCGCTACAAAGAACCTTTTGTGTAACAGAAAGGTTCTTCGAATGTTAAAGGTTCTTTGTGAAAAGTAAAAAGGGCTGTTGTTCTAAACGCTTTCCGACCAGATAAGTTCAGGAACAAAGTTCTGGAATGAGTAAAGATCGGCAAAAGGAAATATTTAGTGACATAAGATGGTTGTAAACTAATGGTACTGCTTAGCGTGTCGACAAAATGTTATATGCTCTCCTTTGGATAAAAGCATCTGCCAAATGAATAAATGTAATGTAATGGTTGACAGTGACGTTATTTAAGCGCGTCCGTCGAACAACGACAAACAACCAAACAACAGAAATTCGGCCAATCAGCGTTTGCTTACATCACGGGTCATTCCTATCCTACTGGTTTAGACCCTGCCTCAGAGAAGGAGATAAAGTGATCCTCCAAAAAAGGTTCTCCCGAACTAAAATTCTTGGCAGTTCCTGGGATGTCAACACAAAAAAATCCTGCATTCCAAAAGCCCCTATTTAGACAAAAAGGTTTTGTTATGACCTTGTGATGCATCTTTATTTTTAGGAGTGTAGCTCTGAATGTTGATGATGTTTTCTTCTGAGTTGTGTATCTGTGTAACAGCTTCTGGATTGGGAATTGTGGATTGTGGGGCTTGATTTTGGTCTTTGGGAAATTATTGGATTGTTGCAAGTTACAAGCTTGGCAACTGGACAGTTAATATTCCCCCTTAGGCCAAGACATACATCAGAAGAGATATAATTTGAAAATAAAAACATTTATAATAAACACTGCAATATTAAATGATAAAATAAGATTCATTATTTTACACAAACTTTTTTTTTGGAAGACAGCTAGGTAGCTAAATACTAGGGCTGTCAAACGATTAATTGCATTCAGAATAAAAGTTTGTGTTTACATAATATATGTCTGTGTACTGTGCATATACATTTTGTATTTATAAACACAAACACATACTTGTAGGCCTATATATATTTAGGAAATATTAAATGTTTATTAAATGTTTGTAAACGCAAACTTTTATTCTGGATGCAATTAATTGCGAGTTTATATATAAAATAGACAACATAGTTACAACATACATTATAGAACCAACATGTAACCGATTTTAAAACAATTACACACAGTTGAGTTGCATTCTAAGTTACATAATAAAGACTTAAAATGATTGTAAGACACCAAGTTTTGTAAGGTCATCTCCTTTTGGATAAGATTCCATCTTTTGTCAAACTGACACTCAGACTATACTCCCTATAAACACCTCACAACATTCTAGGCCTTCTATGCAAACATTTCCCATAGCCAAGCTGTGACTTGCCAAGTCATTCAACTGTACAAAGAATGTTTACAAGACATCCGGGGTTTCTCAAGTTTTATCAAAAGTTTGGAGTAAGATCACATCTCATGTTATAAAACGACAACATGAAACTCCCGTTATATTCATGCAGTGTCTATGATTGGTTGTGATGCTTAATGTGAGTAAAACATGGAAAAAAATCACTGGGAATGTTGTAACGGACAAGTTTCGTTCATCTTCACATTTAATTTGCCTTGTCCATGAACTGTTTACAGTTACAAGGTGTGGCATGTGAGCTTGTGAACAGGTTGAAATGTGTGTGTCTCACTGTCAATGCGTGAGACTTGTGAGCCCTGTGTGATCACTAGAATCCAAATATTTACAAATTACTTCTGTAATATTTATTTTTGTAACTTATGCAACCACTGTATATCCTGCACTTGCTGCTATTGCACTTCTGGTTAGACCTAAACTGCATTTCGTTGCCTTGTACTTGTACATGTGTAATGACAATAAAGTTGAATCTAATCTAATCTAATCTAATATTTAGGTGCATGACTAAAATATATTTTTACACTACAGTAATAATGCAATTTAGGCTTCTTCACTATCACACATGTAATCCTCATAGAAGATCTTTAGGCTTCTTGTTACAAATCTGGCAAATTTTACCCAAACTTCCGAAGCGGAAGTCGTTATACTTGGTTAAACGTATGTATGGCTGTTGCTGAGGTGTGTTTTTGCATCAACTGTTACAACAAAACTTGAGAACGCCTACAAGTTCTTTTTCGAGGGGTATCTGCACAAAAATGGTTGTAAGGCGATATATCTATTATATATGTATTATTGTTGTGATGGCTAGCCGTATGCTAACTTTCTATAGCATAGGGCCAGATTTACTAAATTATATAAATGTAAAAAATGAAGAGCGCAATTTAAAAAAACGCAGATTTCTGCAACTGATTTTATTCACAAGGCACACATTACACAGGCGCAATATTTTTATTTCCATAATGACCAGTGCAATCTATGGAGCCTGCCAGGTCAACTTTTGGAGAAAGAAAAAAAAGAGCCACAAATCCGTGGCCACAGTTTTATAATTCCTTGCCACATTTTAAAAACTGTTCCCTCTGCATTAACATTAAGAAATATTGTATACCTTTTCATGATGCAAATCTCTATGTTGTATATAAAAATATACATCAGTTAACAAAGCTGCCTGTTCATAAAAATACAATTACCAAGTATGTCTTTGTGAGACACAAATCAATTTTACTGTAAAAAAGTATTTCCTCACACTTACAGTCTGACTTCATTGTTCCCTCTCTCAGAATTGTTGATGGAAGTCGTTGGTGAGCCAGATGTAGTTGACTATCCTTGAACCGAACCATAGAGCTCATTGTTAATCATGTTGTGCTCATCGGTGGTGGGACCTTTAACTATGGCACTTTCAGGCAAGGGTGACCCACTCTCATCCATAGCAGATTCTGTACACTGTTTTTTGAAGTTAGGTCTATCGGAATATACTTGAGTGTCGTCTATGTACACATAGATGTGAGGATCCTCCTCCTCCATTGTAATGGGAATACGGAGGCCTGGAAGGATGGCATTTTCACCCGAATCGTAGATGGACACTGGGGAGCCTTATTCTTCCTTTTTTCCCTTAATAATACGATATGCTCAAAATCAGATGTTAAGCTAAACTGGGTTAAATAATGGGGGGTTTTTACTCACCTGACAACAAAACACAACATGAAGGCTGTTATAATCACGGCCAAAAGGATTCCCATGATACTTAAGAGAATTGTCAAAAGATGGTCTGAAAGCAATACAACAAATACATCCTTTACTTAGCCTAAAGAAATGTCTGTGGGAATCTACCATGTAACAGACAGTAGAAAGTAAGTTAAAGACAAAAAAGGTTAAGGATTCTCGCTCACTTGTATTGCTCTGCACTGTTATCTGCATCATTGCTCGGAAGTCTCCAGTTGTCGACTTGCAGTTAGTCATGTTGAGGTAAAAACTTTCCAAGACCTGCAAATCCTTAATCTTGTCATCCTCTTTAGTGCTGTACAGCATCATTTGAGAGCGAATGCTCTGGACGGTGATGCTTGTACGCACTTCTTTGCACTTGGGCTGGCTGACATTTTTGAACTCCAGTCTGCCCTTAAGCTGCGGATCCAGCGTAACAATCCAGGATACCGTATTAGATGGTGTCATTCCAGATTTCCATGCTGGGGTTGCCAGCAAGGCTGCATAATTCCTTGTTGCGTCAACTGTGAATATATAGTGCTCTGTATGGAGGAAAAAACAGAAAGGTAAACGTTTCTGTGGTGACAGCTTCGGTCAAGACTACAGTGAACATGATTTACCTGATATTTCTTTTCTAAATAAATAGTTTATGATGGGGTTTATCGCCTGGCAGTGACCACCAATGGCTGTACAAGAGACTGTTACGTCAATCTTGGATTTGTTAATGTTGATGTTCTGGATGGGTCCCTTTGGACAGAACTGACCAACAGTGATGCCACGGTTATCATGGGACACATCTAGCAGGAAGTCGCTGTTGCATTTCTGTTCAGGCAAAGAGTAACACAAACCACCGGTAGGGGACAGAAGCTCCACTGAACTGCTGTCTGGGCCATGAAGGTGCCAGGTAATTGTCTTCAAAGCTCCAAGAATACACGGTTGTTCATTAGATAAATTTAGAGGTAATGGAGTATTTGTACAGTTTGGCCAGTTTTCACATTCTGTTGATTGGAAAAAAAAGAAAACCATTAAGGGTGTGAAAAATTCAACGCTGGGACACAAATAAATAAAATAAAACTAGTTACTACTTAGCTTTATACTATAAGCTGAGTGAGTACCTATGGTTTGATTGACAGTCAACTCCAGTTCTTTCTTGCTGCAGTCAAAGAAGGATAGGTCATAATGGCTCCCTGAATCTATGGTGACTGTGTCCATTATGAGCAAGCCTGATTTCAACACACAGGCTGACTTTGGATCCTTTTTCTTCATGCGTATCTGTAGCATTTCATTAAGTGGAAGATTACCTTCACACTGCGCTACAACAGTGACATGAAATAAAGTGAATGTTATCAATACAAACAATTCTTCTTTGAAAAGTGCTTTGAAATGTTTGGGAAAATGTACAAGTGGTGTAAAATTATCCTTTGCATAGCTTTGCTTTAACAATCAGAATTCTCTGTTTATCTTTTAGCCAGAGTTTTAACTTGAATCAGCTCTACAACTACAAAGCTGGCTGCAGATTGTGCAGATCGAACAAGGCAAGGCATAAAATACATCACACCAATGTTAGCATATTCCCAAATATTTCAGCTATAAGCTGCATCAAATACTACTGGGAGCAACTCTGTGACTAATCTTAACAACAGTGAAATACATTCAAGCACCAGCAGAAAAAAAGGAAATGAGCCCAAAAAGATTTTATGTTTTCATCCACCTATATGTATATCACATAAAAAACACTGGATGGAAAAGGCAAGATGACCATAAATTCCAAAAATGTGCATCATGACGTATGCACTCAAAAGGGAGCTGCAGAGATGACATATTTTTATATGCAAACCCTGGAAGCAAGTTGGCATTTTAGCCCTTCCCATTCCATTGTCCCAAAGTCTATGGGTTTTTGGTAAATCGCCTAAAATAAGGTCTGTGGTTAACAAAACCTTTGAACATTTTCATGTTTAGGGTTATGACATCAAACACACCAGTTATAACCCGCTCGTAATTTTTTTTTAAAGCTTTATTGTATCGTAAAAATGGTGGTTGCTAACAAGTAGCTAAAAGCGACTACATAATTTGGCGTGGATTTTCGACATCGCACATATACTGTAAATTTCACAAATAATGCAACATGGGCACAAATCTATAAAAACTTAGATGTGGATTTATTCGCAGAGTAATTATTTACCAGGGAACACATTTTTAAGAAGGCTTGGTGGTGGTGACTTTGATATAGAGTGACCGTAGCGTTTATAGCATTATGTTCGTTTTTTACTTCTGGCGATTGTATTTCGGCTTCAAAAGCAACAAATGTTGTTTTAATTAGTAAAGATTATCTTAATAGACAAAATGTGTAAACATCATAAACCTTTGAGTTTATTTTTTGCAAATTTCTACGAGGGAAATGCATAGGCTTTTGGTCGAGGGAACTTCCGGGTTGGCCATAGAATTGGATATTTTTTAATCCGATAAGAAAGTTAAAACTAAGTATACTGCCATGAATTACTTTAACAATTTCCTAGCTACCGTGTCAGTCTTTAACACATGACATATGTTAAAGACTGACACGGTAGCTAGGAAATTGTTAAATAAAGTAATTCATGGCAGAATTTTCATTTTGGGGCAGAGTTTCCCTGTAAGTGTCACGGTACGGGTGTGTGCAGGCAAGTGAGGACATGACAGTACAGGCACAAAAGGGTATTCCAGACACAGGTGAACGGGTACGTGAGCCACACAGCAGGTAACCCAAAAGCAGGTAACCCAAAAGCAGGTAACCCAAAAGCGGGTAACCCAAAAGCAGGTAACCCAAAAGCAGAAACTGACAACTGGTGTATAACAACTGGTGTATAACAACTGGTGTATAACAACTGGTGTATAACAACTGGTGTATAACAACTGGTGTATAACAACTGGTATCTGACAACTAGACCGGACAAGAAACAAAGCAAACAACTGAACTTAAATAACATAGGAAACACAAAACAGGTGCAAACAAATCAAACAGATTACAAACAGGTGCAGAGTCCAATCAAAATGGCCGGGTGAAAGCGCGGTGCATGATGGGAAATGTAGTCCAGAGACAAACAGGGACAGACAGAACAGTTACAGTAAGTTTATTTACACCTATTGGTTGCTTTCAGAATATGAAGATGCTTAGTAGTATAACCAGAATTTTACCTCAAAATGTGTGGCATTTTCTGCACCTATTGTTTAAAAATATAAAATATGTCCCCAACTAAAGACCCCCCCAAGTGAATCTCGACAATTTCTACCACTAAATATAACAAAAATGTTATGAAAAACATACCCCATGCTTACACTAGTTTAATTTTTTCTTTAGCAAATAAACATCACAGTACTGTGAGAGTATTATAAAGCAAGCATGTAGAGTTATCTACTCTCAAATCGCTCTCTCGTCTCTCAACGATCGGTCCGTGTCTTCCGAATTTACACACTATCAAGCTGGTAAATTGAATCAGGTGTTTTATATTGGGAGACATCTAAAACATTTGGGGAGAGGACTGTAATTGAGAAACACTGTAATAAGTCAAGCCTTGTAATAAATACTTTTCCATACCCTTTTGCCTCTTGATGATGGAGATTTGAATGTGCACCATAAGGCCTTTCTGGGATGGATGTTGCTGGAATGTTTCACAGTTGCTTAGCAAGAGATCAAAGTAGCCAGACTCCAATGATGGCTGACTAGCATCTAGTTTCGTTATCAGAAACCTTTTATCAATCCAAGTGTATACGATTGCTGGGATGGCGTTAGGTTTAAGACATGTTGGAAGAGTGTAATTGAAAAGAAACACGCTGGCATAGTATGAGGGGGGAATAATAAAAGACCACAACGTATCTGTATTAGAAGGGAAAATGTTGGGATAATTTGGTGAAAAAAGATCCAGTGTTGAACTCTTGTCTTCGAAGTTAACAATGACATGAGCCAGTGCTGTAAAATAGTGAGCATTCAACAATTTACAAATGACAACTACTTAAAAAAACATAAAATAAGAAGATGGTGAAAAAAGATCACTTACAATTCCTTATGCTTCCCACAAATACAATAATATTTGTTTCATCCAGAAGTTGACCACCAGACACGCTCACAGACAGTTTTCCGGGATTATGTACACTTACGTACACGTACTTTTTTAATGTTTCCTTTTTGACAAAACCTTCCAACAATGTCCTTCACGGATGTGAATGTGTAAATGTGTTTATTTGGGCAACTGTCTGTTTGTTGAATCTGTTGTAAACCCATCCAAGTGAAATACAAATAGAAATTCATTAAACCATCAGACCTTAGATTCCAGTTGAAGATGCGGTTGAACTTTTGAAAGACTGGATATTCTTTGGGCTGAATGTTTGTTTTGTTTATCCCTCCTGCAAAAACTGACAACAGTAAAATTATTAAGATTACTTAGACAACAGGATTTAAATAAAATTATGTTAATGGATATAATATTAATAAAATTATAATAATATCAAGGGGTGAGAATCAGAGGAGCGTAAGTGACATTTCATCAACTTTACAGAAGAGCCTAAATAAAAAAAAACACATAGTATGTTCAGTTACAAGTCTTTTAGCTTCTAATGAATCCAAATTGATTGAGATTTCACTTGTGTCATTTTGGCAGTATAAAGAGCTCATGGAGGGCTTTCGTTTGATATATATATATATATATATATATCCATTTCACCCAAAATGTCATTTACGCCCCACTGGTTCTCACCCCTCGATATAATAGTGGAATCACAAACACTGCAGATGTTGCAATACTCCCAATATAAAGTAACTGAATGAAGCTTTTATGTCATGTTGAAATTACCAGAATGTGAAAAGTTTTTCAAGATATAATGTAAAGAGAAGCAAGAGACATCAACAACAACTGTTATACACAATATAGCTACATATCTGTTTTGCTTATGAAAATTAAGCTACTGATGTATGTTGCTATAGAAACGAATAATTTCTTTAGCAACCTCTTCTAGAATCGGTTTTAGAGAACTAAATCTTTAAAATTGATTGTAAATTCAGCAGCAGATATTAATAGCTTACATTATCTCACAGTAAATATATATTTGACTCCACTTACCAATGTCTCTGATGATGTGCACAGTGAATACATTCTCTGGCTGTAAACAGTTGAAGTCCAAAAGTGTGTTACTTTTAAGGATCACTGAAGACTGGCAGTTCTGATTGATACAAACTTTGCACTCCGAGTTTGTTCTGCTGGCACTTGAATTAATGGTGATGGTCATTCCCTGTTCAACAGTAATGTTGAGCTGTGCACCCTCTGAAATTACACAAAGACATAAGCTAAAAGTAGTTGACAAACAGTTAAACTTCAGTTAAAATGTGCATGAATGTACTGTAAGGGAGAGTGTATAATTTTAAATGTTACTGAAGGTTTTGTCAACTGCACAATATCTTAGTTTAGTGGTATAGAGTTTTCTGAATTTGACAATAAGCCAAAATAATTTACTGATCCTTTTATCTATTTTAAAGACTAATTGTTGAGACATGAGGATGTCAAGCACCAAACCATTCCTGTAGAAATGACTTTTATATTAACAACGAACGTAGACGAAGAATTAAAACAATAAAACAAATTAAATATGAATTAATTACAATACTAGGCTATTATAAACTAAAATAGGCCCTACACTCATTTTTGTATATCTACTGTAACATAAAATGTATTACCTTGAATAACAAATTATGAAGCACATGTAGTTTGCAACAGCAACACCTGGCTATACATAGCCTATGTTCGTGACGGCTGTATCCTACCTGCTGTGAGTTCGAGGACCGTCGACAAGAAACATCCGAATAAAAGCACAACGCAATAACTGAAACGATATATCTGCATGATATGTACTAGAAGAGCCATTGATGTTATACATTCATCTTCTCCGTTGTTAAGAGCGAAAAAGTGGCTTATTCTTGGTTTTCGACAGACTTTCGCCCCTTGTCAAAAATCCTGCTGGAATTTCAGTTTGTAGGATCTTTTGAATCTCGGAATCCTATTAGGCCTATAGGCTATATGAGGAATCACACATGTAGGCTAGTTAATGCTATGATGAGATTAAATATGTAGCCTAACTGTAAACTCGCAACAAAACAATACAAACAAAAAATTAATAGCCTATTCGTATTTATACAAAGAACGCCACCTGCCTGTACATTTTGTAGTTATATGAACATTAAATTGCCCATCCCCTGTTTAACCTCAAATGGTCCGAGACGACGAGGAGTTTGGTCTAGTTGAATTAAAAACAATTCAACTAGTAAACAAAAAAATAAATATTTCTATAGTGTGTGGGTTGGTAGCTAAAGACCTGGGCTGTCTGAAATGTTCACGCATCCCATTATATTGGGCACTATTTTGAGTGGTTTCATCATACTATAGTAAATAAATATCTAATGCACTCATTTAATCCTATGAAGCACAATAAGAGTGAACGGCCCCCGTATTTGCTCAAGCATTCTATGGCTCAGCAGAAGATGGCAGTATTTCCATGAGCAGGATTCAACTTCGGGTTAAGTTACAGTATTTGCGTTGTAATTTGAAATGCAAATTATCTTAGATTTATAGTTTTTTAGATGGCAAATATGTAGTGGTAAAAATAGTTATACGGTAAAACAAGATTATGCAAATTCTATGCCATTCACCGTGACAGTTTGTCACAATGGAGTCACATTTAAAAGTTTTTTCTTACTGCAAAGATTTGACCACTATGGTCTATTTGTGCACAACAGTACATAAACTAAATTAAAGATTGAAATTAGCAGAACCGCAGTCTTAAGCCCAGCTTCATTTGCAAATTGCATAATTATTACACAAATGACTAACATATCTTACTGTATTGAGACCAGTTGCAAACCCTCAACAAATATTTGATTGATTTATTAACATACTGCAAATAACAATCATTACAGAGCTTTATAGTATAAACTTTATAAAGTTCAATTTGTTCACTCTGTACAAAAATGTTGTTTCAGATTGTTATTTAAACTAAACTAACAGACGTTTTAAACATTAAATAGCCTACATTAAGTCTGTAAAATCTGTGTTTATAATTACTGGTTGATACAAATACTGTACATCCAAACACAATGACCTTAAACATTTGAAAATCTAGTGACAATTTCAAAAAACGTTGCATCTGTTTCCTTAACATATCAATTAATACTCAAAAGTATCTAAATATCTTTACACTTTGCTTTACACTGAAAGTCTTCACACTAAAAGAGCTTTTAGTTCCTGAGACGTATTCACTAAAAATTACTCAGAAATCTAACGATGAAAACATTAGGCTACAAACATTTTAAATTAGCCTACATCTGAATGCCACATATAATGAAAGATAGGTATTACAATCAATTTATAAAAACACATTTCATCTCATATCCCAATCCATCCAGGAAATGTTCAAACCAACACAATAGTTCTGTTTAGGCAAATGTATACCTACATTGCGCTTATTTAAAGGGCACAAAGGTTCACATGTCTTGTCAGTCAACTAATTCGAGAAACTGAATAAGACTTTATAAATGAAGATTTATACATTCGTAAAAAATGTGTTAAATGCGGTAAGGATGTTGATGCCATTTTGATTCTCAAAAGAATCTGATTTCCTGTCTTACCTTTCGATAGCCTGCTGAACCTTTGCCATCATAAAAAAGAACATTTTGTGCAAAGGATGTTAAACAACTTTTTAGGAACCTTTATTTTTAGGAGTGCGTTATATTCTATTATCTCGGCCTTCGCTGCTCCATTCCATTCGGAAGAAATCCCGCGATAATGGGAACCGGCCATATGAGGGCAGCGACGCTCCATATTATAATGACTAAAGTCATGAAACAAGCCACCAGAGTGGACTCGATGGGTTTGCGATTTAGCCTCCAGCTCATGTCCCCCTTCAGCTCATCCAGAGAGAAATCCAGACAGCAGAAATGGACGGAGTCGCCCATCTGTTGACCCTCTGACCTGCCTCGCCTGAATCTTCTGTATCTGGACAGACCACAGCCAACGCATAGTCTGAACTCCTGCTGGGCACCCGTGACGCCCAGGTGCTCGATGTACACCGGAGAGATCGCCCGGTTAAAGGCGGCGGAGAAGAACGCCTTGCCATGGTTGTTGGTGGTGTAAATGAGCACGTCGCACTGGAAACCGAAGTTGCTGTCCCAGCGCGCCACGAGTTTGGTTGGAAGTCTCTCCACGCTCACGTTGCACTGCGAGGACGCATCGGGCTCCTCCACGGACCTCTTCGAGTAGCCGACGTCCACCTCCAGGCTCGGTAGGAATGTGTTGGAGGAGTTAATGGGTGGAAGAAGGAGATCTTCGTCGCTCCAGCTGTGGGAGCAGCGCGCTGGAGCGGTCAGAGACAGCAGGAGTGCGATGGAGATGCTCAGCATGGCAGAGCGCACGGTTTCCCCAGTCTCATGGTCACGTCACGTTCGCTTGATCAGTTTGGGGACTTAAAAAATGCGTGGTCCTTACTAAAAATTTCGTCTTATTTGGTCGATCAGGTACACCCTTTGTTCAGCTGTCCTGTGCGTTTTTCTGGATGTGTTGCTTCTACGCAGGGAGAGGACGAAGTGACCAAGCGCACGGTGGCGCGTCACCGCTGCACAGTCCGCGCGTCCTCATCTGAAGCAGTTTCATTGAGTTCTGCTTCTTCGACTCACTGCTTCGTCTGTTAGTGTGTTAGAGTTCTTATGCAAATAATGATGAATGATCACTGTGACCAGAGTCCGAGAATGTTCAGTAGCCTATAACGTTGGCTATCAGGAAGATAGTCGCACACAGACATTGTAATGGTTAACTTCATAATATCAGGATATGCTAGCTAGCATATCAAAAACCATTTAATAAAATGTTTGTATTCATGCTGTTTATGTCACATTTGTCAACAATGTTAATTACTTATATACCATATATCACAACACACAAAAGGAAACAACACACATGTAAGGGGCTGTAAATGTTTTAACTGGCTTATTTTTGTAAGTTCAACTATTATTGTGTCTTTTGGACTATATGTTATGTTGTGTGAAATAACCTATTTAAGAAAGAACTAAATAAAAAGCAAACTCAATCATTATGGTCCCTCTTATTATTTTTTGTTATATTTTGCAGATGGTAAACGTTAGCTTGAACACAACTAACTGTATGTAACTTAACAAATAAAAGTGCTGTTAGAATTCTGAACAGTTTGCCTTGTGATAAATGAGAGGCCCATAATATGATTGTGTATATGTTTGTTTTAAAGGTATTGTTTAGTGGGTTTTAACTGTGTTAAGACTAGGGCAGTGGGCATATTTGGATTTGGAGAATTGTTATCGTACAATAAAGTCAACATCATCTTCTGTAAGTGCTTTCCCAAGTAAATATGTTTGTTTTTGTAATGCTTCAATAAAATGCAATAAGCTCTTTTGAAATCCCCTCAGGATACTGTACATTCATTTGAGCATTCCCATCAACCATGTTGCATTTTTATATTAGCACTGGCTTTAAAATGGAAGAAGGGATTTTAACAGTATAAAAAGTGTTGTGTGGAACAAGATGAACATACTTTTAGTTTGCTATTGAAAATTCATCATTTTAAGTCTGTGCCTTAATTAAAATGGTTTGTCTCTCACCTGACACTCGCCCAGGGCCAGATAAGACCCAGCTGGGGAAAAATAGTATTCTGAGGGGAGAATCTAACCAAATATTAATGTGTTTTTGGACATGTCTTATAAACCATAAAAATGAGCCCAGTGAAATAGTAAGCCTGCTTTTTTATTACAATCTTTACAGTTTGCTTACCAACGTAGTTATTATAAAGGACTTGAAGTATGTAGTTACATTTAAATAAATAAATAAACATTATGGGCACTTGAGACATAAATAATGTCTAAGGGCTTTTCGGAGGAATATTTACGTATATAAACATGAATAAAGTTCTTTAATGTTGCTTAAATGGTTTAATTAGTGCTGGAGCATTGCCTCCTGTTTGAAGCGAGGGCCAATGGATTCGGCATACACACATTATATTAGCCTTCTATTTGCACCTGAAAGAGGAACTCCCGTCTGCCATCCTGTGCTGGTTTTTAAAGCAGAACTGATTATTCATCCTCGCACCTTGCCGTTTCCTTTCTCCCATACACACGCCACCCAAATTCCCAAATACTGGCCCCCAGTCTCGCGTAGCCAGACCTTTTACAATGGTCCGTGGGTGTGACGTCTGAGGCTGAGGCTGCTGGCCCCCTGAAATAAAATATGCTGCACACAGTGTGGCACTGAACAGAGGAAAAATGTAAATGACTTTCTTGTTCATTAATTATGCTATAAAAATGTAAATTGCTCCAGTGCCAAAAATGCTAATGGGACGGAGATAAAAGCCTTTTGTGTCAAAGGAGAAAGTATGAAAGATTCACTATTTCTTTTATTTTCAAAAACCGAAAAAGACATTTTAGTGGCTTTTCGCCTGGCTGTCTGAGCGAACCCTCCTGTTTAAAAGCAAAGAAACACAGCTTTACCTGACTTAATGTAATTAGTTATAGGCTGTCAAGCCTTTTCCTTCTTTCCTTTCAAGTTAGGTTATTCCAAGCCTTGTCAATTTAGTCCATTTATATGGTATTATAACCTTATTTATTTAGATGACATGGATAAAAAACAAACTACTAACAAGACAATATTATTTATTATTTATTTTTTGTGGTAGGGCAAGTAAAAATTTTGGCAGTTGCAGTAAAAATGTAGAAATCAATGAATGCATAATAATCGTCATAATCGTGCAATCGTGCAATCGTAATCATTTCTCGTGCCAACAAAATCTATAATTGTTGCATCCCTAAACCAGACATCACCTGAACAGAATATTCCAACTCATCTCACAAGTAATGACTTTTTCTCTGAGAAAATTGAAAACATTAGAGAGAAGGTCATTAATGCAAAACCCTTAAGTCTGTCCTATGAACTAACATCAGCTATCACCCCTATAGTATAGTTGCTGTGTTTCTCACCCATAGGCCAAAAGGAATTAAACAAACTTATTACAGCATCTAAACCGACAACATGTTTATTAGATCCCATACCCACTAGAGCCCATTCTTAATATTATTAACTCCTCACTCACTCTAGGTCATGTTCCAAAACCCTTTAATCTGGCTGTAATTAAACCTCTTATTAAGAAACCACACTTGAACTTTAGTGAATTAGGAAATGATAGACCAAAATCAAAACTTCCATGTCTATCTAAAATATTAGAAAAAGTAGTATCTGCGCAATTGTGCTCATTCTTAGAAAACAATGACCTACACGAAAAAATTCAATCGGGTTTTATGCCTCATCATAGTATCGAAACCGCACTTGTTAAAATTACAAATGATACTGTTAGTATCAGACCAAGGCTGCATCTCACTCCTAGTTCTGCTTGACCTTAGTGCCGCTTTCGATACCATAGATCATGCCATACTCTTAGACCGCCTACAGAACTATATCGGTATCCAGGGACAAGCTCTACAATGGCTCAGATCATACTTATCTGACCGATATCAGATTGTTCTTTTAAATGAAGAATCATCAACTCAAACGCCAGTAAACTATGGATTACCTCAAGGATCTGTTTTAGGTTTGCTCTTTTCTATGTACATGCTGCCCCTTGGCAACATTATTAGAAAACATGGAATTAGGTTTTATTGTTACGCAGATGATACCCAGTTACATTTCATCTAAACCGGGCAAAACCTCAAACTTAACAAAACTAGCAGAGTGCGTTCAGGATATAAAACATTGGATGACTAATAATTTTCTTCTGCTAAACACTGATAAAACAGAGATATTACTCATCGGACCTAATACCTGTAAGCAAAATATTACTGATTACAACTTACTTACTTAGAAGGCTGCACTGTTACCTTAGTAAATATAGTTAAAGACCTTGGCATCATATTGGACAGCAATTTGTCATTTGAAAACCACATCTCTAATGTCACAAAAACAGCCTTCTTCCATCTTAGAAACATCGCCAAACTGCGGAATTTTCTATGTATTTCTGATGCAGAAAAATTAGTTCATGCATTTATGACATCAAGACTTGATTATTGTAATGCTTTACTCAGTGGATGCCCTGCATAATCATTAAACAAACTACAGTTGGTTCCAAATGCTGAGTTCTCACGAGGTCTAGAAAATATGATCACATAACCCCACTTTTATCCTCCCTACACTGGCTACCCATTAAGTACCATATAGACTATAAAGTACTTCTAATTAAAGTACTTCTAATCACTTATTAAGCATTAAATGGTCTAGCTCCTGCTTATCTAACAGAGCTTCTATCGCGCTACAACCCGTCACGTTCTTTGCGATCACAAAACTCTGGACTCCTGATAGTACCCAGGATAACTAAATCCACCAAAGGGGGTAGAGCATTCTCATATGCAGCTCCTAAACTCTGGAATAGCCTTCCTAATACTATTCGAGGGTCAGACACTCTCCCAGTTTAAATCTAGATTAAAAACGCATCTTTTCAGCAAAGCATACACATAATGCATACCAGTATTATCTCTAGTCTGAAAGAAAACAGCAGCTACGCTAATTTTTCTTTTCTGCTCTCCTCCCCTACCTCGGGATACCCATCCCGAGGTAACCACAGACTATGCTGGCGGAAGCCGATCGTCACATGCCCATCCTCCTGAGAGAACCTGTGGTCTTCACATGCCATCCTCCTGAGAGAACCTGTGGATCTGACTGACCATCCCAGCTCGACACATGCTATTTTCACCAATAACCAAGAGCAAAGATGGACTGCTTGCTATTTTTATTATTAACTTTTGTTTTGTTTTGAATTTCGTCCTGTAAAGCTGCTTTGCAACAATGCAACATTGTAAAAAGCGCTATATAAATAAAAGTGAATTGAATTAAACTACACATGAAAAACATATTGTTCATGAATTGTTAAAATCGTAACATTTGGCTATATATCGCCATCCCTGTTTGAAACATTAAATTGGAGGATTATTTACGTGGACTGAAGTCAAATGATGTTGAAACTATATTTTCTGTGAAATTTTAGCAAACATTCAGCTTATACATTTTTGCTCAATAACCGATACTTGATCAATAACTGATTCATCGTAATCTATTCTAAGCAACTAAATTCTAAATGAATTCCAAATGGTGGCTTACTGACAAGCTGAAAAGAGAAACTGGCCACTTTCTAACCGGTATGCTTCAAGCAGGTGACAAATGCGCTGCGCCATGTAAACAAGACACTTTTTAACTCTTCCCTCTTTAACAATGTTACTACATTGTTATATGTATCCTACAGTACATTTACATTAGTTGAATATTTAATTACACAACTTCATATTATAGAAGTAAATTAGGTTGTCCACAGTGATTCACACTGACTTTACCCAAAGTAGAAAGTATTTTAAAAAGAATACACTTCAGCTGTGAATAAAAATGGCCGGACTGAAAACAGAGAAGCACAGAAAAGCAAGGTATGGCACAGAAGCCTCGAGACATGTCCTCTTGTGTACACCAGCTATTTCTCACATCCTGGAGACAGCCAAATGATGAAGATGCTAATTAGTAATATTCATTAATGAGAAGCAGGAAGGGGAAAGGGCAGAGAGATGATGTGCTGTGTTCACAGGGGAGTGATGGAGCTGTCAGCATGATAAACCACAGGACTCGTGACGGGAAACATCAAAAACACTGATTATAGATCACACAACAATCTCCTGTTAAGCAAACACTATAAAACCAAAGCATGCTATTTAGAAATGCTGAAAAAAGTCAAATCAGCATTCACCTCTTTCTTTCTGCTATTTTTACTAAAGAAATAGAAAGAACAGACTCATTTGTTGGGCTTTGTTGAATCAATGTGGAATCCCTGCTGGCTTTTGTTGCTGTTGGCATTGAATGACGTTTGTTTTTACCAATCAAACCTTTTATTAATGCCATATTGAATAAATATGATTTGACAAGAAAGAATCTAATTCAGATTGGTTAGTGGTAGTCTTGAATTAAGCTTAGAACAAATGGTTACTTTAGAATTTAACAACAAACAAAACAAACAAAGCAATGTGTTGAACAGTATTATTCAAATGTTTGTTAAATTAATAAAATATGTCTGTCTACCATCTATAAAAAAGTGTTTTTAATATAGGAATAACAACATGTTGTACAGATGGGGTAAGCTTTGACTTCATGAGATTTTGCCTCATTGTTATAGTCTTCCAGTCAGAATGTTAACTAGTTATAATTACACCGAATTCCCATTTCCCTGTTCCGGTCGCTTATTGCCATCTCCTGTTGGGTCCAGGCCATCTGTGTGATTTTCACACTGATGAATGATACTCAAGATGTGCCTCAGGCTCTGTAGAAAGACGTCAGAATCTGGGATTTGAATTTTCTTCCCTTTCACATTTTCTTTTATTTGTCATTTTAGCTCTGTGGATACCATTATATTATAATTATGGAAATCTATGGTAATCTTAAACAAAGAGCCCAAAGACACTAACAGCTCTGCACATTTTGGATGATTTTCCTAACACTCCTGATCATAATCATCAGCTTCTTGGAAGAGATATCCATAAACTGACTGTGCCACAAACCAGAAGAGTGCGTGGCAAACAAGCTTCATAACTAATGTGTTCCAAACAACATGACACAGAACAAAGGGCAAAGAACAAGACCAACATTTGTAGAATCCAGACCCACAAACACCACGACACACAAGGCTGACAAAAGAGCATATAAACCAAAGCCGGGTGCTTACGAGACACGAAACACAGAAACTGAACAATACCAGCTGTGTTAAGCTCCACACACCACAACCCTGTCACTCATCAAGCTGACCGGAACATGAAATCTCCATGACTAAAGCTGAGAATTTTGCTATTGTACTTGATGCTGCCATGATGTGAGGGTCTGTATGTGTTTCAGACGGTTGCTTACAGGTCAAGGTTACTTCCTTTTTTCATTTTGTGAATACAGTATGGCTTTGTGTCTAGACACATCCTGTCTAATGTTTCAGGTAAACTGTATTTTGTCATTGATTTTTGATTTTTACAATTTATTAGCACTAAGAAAGTGTTGTTCACAATAGGTGAATGCAATCTTTGACCAAGCTCTTGCAAGTATGTTTTCTCTTAAAGGAAAATTGTATCTTTATTTACTCACCCTCGAGTTGTTCCAAATCTGTATACATTTCGTTGTTCTGATAATCACAAAGAAAGATATTTGGAAGAATGCTCATAACCAAACAGTTATTGGCCACCGTTGACTACCATGTAGCAGGAAAATTGCTTCATAAATTTCTTTGTTTTGTTGAACACAGAGAAAGTTATTTTGAAGAATGTAAGAAAGCAAAATGTTCTGGGGCATGTTTGACTTCCATTGTCATTTTTCCTACCATGGTAGTTAATGGTGACCGAGAAAATCCTGCAAAATGGACTTAAAATGGTAAAATGTGGCAAAATCATTTTGCCAACATATTGATTTAACTAAACAGTGACAGAAGATGCTCAGATTCTTTGATTTGGCGTGAAATGGAGCCTGTATTCTTCACAAATCTAAATCCTTCAACTGAGAACAATCTGCTATTGAAAGATAAAGTGTTGCTAAGGTAACAGGAAAAACATGCATCGATGAATTCCCATGCTGGCAGCTATCATAAAATACTGTGTCACTCATTTATACAGGCACATGTTTAAGTGTTAAAGATATATTTTTCAAAGATAAAGACATCTGATGTCTAAAAAGCTATCATCTAAAAAACATGGTACTTTTAAATAATTTGATTGTTCAATAATGTTGTTTATGATGCGCTTGATAACAAAAAACAGAATTGCTTTTATCCCTAGTAAAACTTGTATTTACAAATATAGCTGTTTGCAATAATTATAAAAGGCTGCATTGTTATTTACTTGTACAGCCATTTTTTGTAGGCTACTGAAATTTGGTGATTTTGCAATTCTTCATTGTTTTAGAAATATTTAAAATCACTATGTATTTATTGGTTTAATTATTTAGTTATTAATTACATTATTTCTTGTTGAGTATTGTGGTCTTCATATGTTTTCAGGTTAATTGTAAAATAAATTAATTACGAACACTTGGACCCACTGTGTATATCCAAAATGCGGCGTTTAAATAAAGTTTTGACAGTTTGAACAACATGGCGGCGCCCATGTGAGGGTGTGAGTCTTGTCATATGAGTGTTTATGCGACATCAGAGAGTAGCTTTGAGCTGATATGTGTATTATACAGAACAAACTGAAAGGATCCCACAATATATGTATCGGTCCCATTCTTTGTCGATGATCGTTGTGTAAGTAGCTGCATATTATCATCTTGCGCTATTCTTCACATTACAATTATTTGATGTCTTCATGTTGCTTTTTTGCTGTTCAAGAATCACTGGATTTATATATGTTGGCGTGGCAAGCTTGACACTCATTTTCACATTGTGATGTCTCTGATATTTATTCTGAAGTGCAAGATCAGAATGAATTTTCCTCTTTGAATGTAACCATAGCAACATGACACTTCTTATTTTTTGTGCCCCTCACTTCTTCCATTCCACAAACATCAGACCTTGAGTTTGTGTGAGCTAGTGGGCGGCTGTCAAAGATCTATGGTGGAGAAACACTTGTCCTCTAACATTTACCCTAATGCAGAAATTCACATTGTTTATGAATAGGCTCATGTTACTGACCATATTTTGAAAACTTTTTGCACAATCGATCAGATTGTTAATGTGTATGCTATTGATATTGTTTTAAAGCTAAGCTAAGGGTATACATTTTGTATGTTTAGTATGTATTTTATGGCATAGCAGGTGTAATAGCCATAGTAATGTCTGAAACGTGACCTTATTGATCTTTTGAAATGATTCACAAATTATGGCCTGAAATTAATAGAAAATCTCTCTAAATTATAATAATTTAAAACTCTTTATCCAGTAATCACAAAGTGGCGTCTAGGTCTTGGGTTTGGTTTCCAGGAAATGCATGTACTGGAAAAATGTAGAGCTTCAATGCACTGTAAGGTGCTTTGGATCATAAAAGCACCTGCCAAATGCATAAATGAAGATGTAAATGTAAAAATCATAGTAACAGGGTTGATATTTTACGAGTGTCCCTGATTAAATGATTATGGTGATATGATATAATGATATGATACTTCTGTTTTTAAGTGCTAACATTCTAAAAAGTTGGAAATGGCTGGAAACAGGCTAACTGAACGATTTCTCATGCCAAACGTTTTGAAAAAAAAGACGTTTTTATATGATGTCAAGTGTTATTTTACACAGCTACACATTGACTGTTTTGTAGAATTTTACAGATTAAATGATTTTCCAAAAGAAAAGAAAATGACTTTAACTCTTTATATCTTTATTAGAGCTTTTCACAAAACCTCCTACATTCACTCACTGAAGAATCTTGGTCAATTATATTAATGTTTGACACGACCAATTTAGAATTTTTTGTAGGTGTTAAAACATTTGTTTCCAAGGGGACCAGTTTATTGCCACCTTACAGTGTCTCATGTTGCCATGGTTACAGCGCAGCCTATCTGACTCTGTTGGTTAAGGCTGCTGATGTTTTGCTATCAGAAATTTCAGCACTGTCTATAAACATCTGTACTTTTAAACTAAGCAAAATGATATACTGTATACTGAGATGTTGACTGTACTGATTTTATTGAGTATTGTACGTGCATCAATCTTTCATTTAAATTACCCTCCGGCTCTAACTGGTTATGTACCTCCAAGGTCCCACCAGAGTCATGCTGATCTGGAGGATTGGTGCTTGCCCCCTGAGGCGGGTGTGGGATGCCCATCTAATAAGGGTCAATGTCCGTAGCCTGTTTTGTGAAACGGGTGTGTGGGAGCGGGACTACAGGGCCGAGACCCGGCGCAGAGTAGAGCAATGGTGGCACGGACGCATCCAGGAACAGTGGCAGAGGGATGAGGTAGACCAGGTGAGTCAAGTCGTAATGAAAAATTAAGCAGCTCACCTGTGTGAAAGAGAGTTTATATCAAGGGTTTGCAACCTTGCTTCTAGAGAGGCCCTGTCTTTCTATGTCTTACTTAATGGAGAGCAAGGTACTTAAATATGATGTGTATGTTTTTTCAATGTTATGTTTGTGCGAGAAACGTACCTAAATTTACGTTTTGATTCACCAATAATGCACTTTTTCAGTTTGCATCTAACATTGGTAAACTTGTGTGTTACGTTATGATGGATGCAAAACCAATTAATGTAAATCAACTATTTATTTTCAATGATGGCATATATGGGGGTATTCCAGAAAGCTGGTTATGTGACAAACCCGGGTACGTTTAAGGGTAGATTCGCTGATAACCTCAACTTTCGGTTCCAAAAACGGAGGTAACTTTCTGGATATGTAAGTAACCATGGCAACTCACTCTCTGAAGATAACCTGCTCCGGAGCAGGTTATGATCCAGGGTTAGTTCATTTTCATAGTTCATTCCCAAGTGTTTTCATACTATCGGTATTTCTTAAAAATGTCTTTCTGAGCCTCAGCCTCCTATACAGTAACAGTTCTCTTTCAATATAGGCCTTTTACATCTCATTAACCATTTGGAAACCTATGGCCTTTTAGCCAATAAAGTCAAAACAAAACAAACAAAGAAAATGTATATGTATTTAAAAGGCATATATATTATATTGGATACGTGACTGGGCCTAACATTTTAAATCTTTACCACTGTTACAGCAGACCTTCTTCCTAATGCAAATGATTATTATCATGCTTAGAATAGTGTACTGAAAATGCATTACACAAGTTTTTCCAAAATTATGACAACTTTAGCAGTTTCTACAATTAAAAGAGTCTCCATTAATATGACTATATCAGCAACTGTTGACAATAAAGCTGATAATACAAAGTCAATACAAAGTCAGTTTTCACAAAATCAAATAGAGGTAGATTTTGTAAGGAATTTTTTTTTAAAAAGGAACAAAAATGAGGTTCAATACAGCCTACACAATTAGCAATGTAATCAAATATATATGCACAACACAGTTTTTACACTGGTCGACAATTATATAGCCATGATGAGTATATATTTAAATATGTCAATATAAAATAGTACTTATATCTAAAACAAATGTACGTTTTTTTCTTTAATTAAACATTTAATTTATAGCTTTTATAGTTTTAAAAACATATAAAAGAAATAATATGATATTTATGTTTTTAATCTTGCACTTAATACACCGTTGCAGATTTATGTCTTCTGTGAAAAAAACACTGATTTATAACATTGTTTCACAGTCAGAAACCCTAAAGTTGTTACAAACCTGTATAAATGTCTTTGTTCTGCTGAACACAAAGAAAGATATTTGAAAGAATGTCAGTAACCAAACAGATCTTATCCCTCATTTACTGCCATATAGTAAAAAATAAATACTATGACAGTCAATAGGGGATGAGATCTGTTTGGTTACTGACATTCTTCCAAATATCTTCCTTTGTGTTTAGCAGAACAAAGACATTTATACAGGTTTGGAACAATCTGAGGATTGTTTTGGGTGGAGTTCCCTTTAACTCTGGGTATCTTTCATGAGGTTGATTAAACGTACCCTTTAAATGTGTTTTGGAAATGACATACCCCGCTTAAGCAAGGTTTGGGTTAATCAACCGAGAGTTCAGGGTTTCACTGATGGTAAATTAACCCGGCTTTCTTTAATACCCCCCTGGTGGGAGCAAAGCTATAATGTGACTTCTGCATACTTAGAACAAACAGTGCCTTAATGTTGTTTTTGGTCTTAACTGACATAGCCACTGTGACCTGCTACTATATGCAGCAGAAGAGTCTGAGAATTCTTAACAGCTTTTCCCATTGTGTTTCTACACTTGTTCAATTTAAAGCCTTGTCTTTAAGGTCAGCAAGATAAAATTGGTCTTTATGCATGTGTTTACTTTGAAAGGTTCTCCCATGAGGTTTTGGTTCCAGTAATCTCTGCCATCACTGAAATCTGTTTGTGTGACTCTTAAAGCATTGTTCTCAAAGAAGAGCTTGTTTTCTTGGGTTTATAGTTGGTCTAAGTCTTATATATTGTGCATTGAGTGCCATTAATGTACTTTATATGATAGTGGTTCTTAATCCTGATCTGGGGGCTTACGGAACTTTACATTTGTTTGTGAGTTGTGCACCCCATTCATTAAACAGGTCATGGCCAGATTTGAAAATTGTATTGTTTTAGTTTTTTATTGTTTTAAGTTAAATTAAGTAATTTTCCACCATGTTTCTCATTCTCTAACTGAATAGGTCTGTTTTTTGTCTTTCCCCTTTAAGACTTCCACTGCTACAGCATGATTGACAGACTAGATTGATAGAGATGTTCTGTTGGATGAGCGCAGTTTCTCAAATGGTTGTTTTAAGCACATTGTGTGTTTATTAATGTGATAGTTATTAGTACTGATTATCAACATAAGCTCTTGTTTGTATATATATATATGATATTATAATAAACATTTTTAGTTATAGTTATGCGGGGGACTTGTAATTTAACTCATGGATGCATGACTCATTGGTTGGAAAATAGTATTTAGATGAAATGATTTCTTATAGTTTGTTTGGTCAATAACAGTTGGCTTTTAAGTCAGCATTGAAATGGCTAGGACATTGGGTAAAAATAAACAATCAATTTCTCTCTGACATCAGGATCCTTTGGAGGCTTCTGAAAAGATGCTTGTTTTCCACAGCTAGAAACAGCACAATGTTTTTCTGACATTGCAATCTTGTATTATAAGCTTATAATAAAGAATAAAGTAAATAAGAACTCATTCAGATCCCCTCGCTCCTCAGATCGGAGCCAGCAATGTGATGATGGAATACTGGGTGCTGTTATCTTGCTGTAGAGCCGTCATATGAAAATTAATTTGCATATGGGATGTGACAAATCCAGCACACTTTACTGTTTGTGGAGTTTAATCACATAAAAGTTTTTTATTGATGAGGACGTTTTAAGCTAACTTTGTTTGATATATTAATGACACCAAGACCTCATATGTCAAAAACTCAAGAGAAATGTAATTCCTCAGGTCATCACCCCCTCACCAAAGAGGCAGTCCAGAACTGTCCCAATGTCAGAAATGTTCCAGTGTCCTGAAACGTTTGCTCTTGTGTCTTGCTTAAATAAGGCAAATAGGACTTAACTTCAAGTCATAATAAACAGAACTCAAAATGCTTTGCAGCTACGTGGTGAATCGGTTTGTACTATGCAGCTATATTCAGTACTGTTCCCTAGAGCAAGAATTAAAAGCCATCTGTCTCCTGACTATTGCTTTAAAAGCCTGTTACTTCCTTTTTGTGGAGCTGCTGTTGATGGCATCACTGAAATCACGGAAATGTTTTTCATGGTATGAATTCTAAACCTAATAGCATCCATCTATCCATTTATAAGGAAGGGGAGACACATAATGAAAATTTTTTTCTGTGGTAGTTCTGTTTCTGTGTGAAGCTTCTCATGGCATCTTTCCTATAAATAGTCTGACCCTGTACCGAGACCATTTAACACCTTTTGCTTTCATTCCCCAGACATGTGAGAAGCAGCTTCCCTTCCATATGCTGTCTGCTCCGCTTTGTCATTGTTTTACCAACTATTCTGTGTCTTGCACGTCTCACGTTCAGTTTGTTTTCACACATCCTGACTGCACAAAGGGTTTCTTTTACAGTAGCTGGTTTGTAAATAAATCAAATGCTCCGTGACTTGGTTAGATCTGACCTGATGTGTTTATGTACTGAATTCATCAGTGTTTGCAGTTATACCTGCCTGACAACTGATTTGCTTATATTGAGGGCTTGTTGGAGAGATGCTGCTGAGATGTCCTGGCTCTTAAAATGTGGCCCCGCCTCTGCCAGCCGCTGAATAATTCAAGCCCATTTTGACCTGAACTGATTAATGCGGCCTGATACGCCGAGCTCCTTCAAATCCACCATGAATCATTAAAACCACATCGAGTGTGACTGCATGTATAGACCTAACCAAGACAGAGAGGTCAACAGACTGACTTTAAACAAGTTTTGTGAACATCTCGTATTAGTTTGGATTTTCATTGTAGGAATTTTATCAAGCTAAAAGGGTTTTCGATGTAGAAACTCTCTTTGTTTTTCACTCTAGAGCTCCCGGAAGAAGTTCTACGTGCTCTCCATGTTCCCGTACCCATCAGGCCGTCTGCACATGGGTCACGTAAGGGTTTACACTATCAGCGACACCATCGGCCATTTCCAGAGGATGAGAGGCCATCAGGTAATTTTACCTCTCAGAAACATGCGCATAAAAACACTTAATTTCATGATTTTTCATCTCTCCAGCCTTGTTTTTATATTCACCCACCTACACATGGAAATATCTAAACACACGCCCGTATACAGTATGTGAAAGGCACAGTTAAGGTCTCTGTGGAATAGTGGGTTATAATTATGAGGTGTCTGAAGAGTGAATGTGGTGTGAATATATCTTTTTAATTAGCACTGCTTCTCAAACTTTGCCATCATGTTCACAATGTCCTCCCGTCTTTTGAAAAAGCACTTTCATAAGGCTGCAGCTCACGTCACCAAAGGAATAAAGGCACGTAAGAATGTTTCTAATGAATACCAATAGAAGAAAGTATGCTTTCACTCTCTGCTGCTCTCATGGACAGTGTGCGTGTTGTAAATGTTGCCATCGCGGTCTATAAGCTTTAAGGTATTAAATGCAGAAAAGCTGATAAAAACCGAAGAATAAAATGATTTATTCTCTTGCAATGGTAGAAGATGTATGTAGTGCTAGAATGTTATTGTGAGTCATTTACCAACAGTCCTTATAAATTAAACATTTGCATCATCTGAGAGAAAAGTGCTAATGTTGAACAGTGATGACAATTCGACTAACTGGAGTGAAAAGAGACTATTGTTTTTTTGTGGCATTTCTGGAGGACTTCACATGTTTTTCCGGCTGGACAAGCAGTCATTAAACCAGAAAGCTTGGCTGTCATGAGACAATAAATATGCAAATTCCAAACATTAACCGGGAGTTACAAAGGTGTGTTAAGAAATCCCGAAACCTGGGGTTAAACATGTGAAAGTGTGAAAACCCCATGTGATTCTCTTTCTTTCGCCTTCTCCTCCGCCATGTTCTTTAAATCATCCCACCATCCATCCATCCCTGTCCTGTCCGTGACTAATGTGTGTCTGCTCAAAGGGAGCGGCAGCATCTGGTGTGTGTTGTAAGCACAGCACTAACTCTGTGATGATTTAATGAGACTTGACTCAGTAATGCTGTTTATTGAATTGGAATTGACAATGTTCAGTTTGGACAGCTTCACCAAAAAAGACTGTCTAACAGAGTGATGGAGTGACTATCAATCTTAACATACATGTGATAAATGCCTTGTTATAAATCACTTGAAAGATACTGATGCCAATTGCTTTTACATTTAAGTGTCCTAAAATTTATGTTTTATTTCTGCTTCTACAACAATTGAAACGTTATATACAGTATGAATATTTAATTAAACTGTAATTGTTTTCTATAATGTTTTTCACAATTTTGTATTGTTGCAAAGCAGCTGCAGAAACATAATTTAGCAGATACATAAGTAAAATAATCTCATCATATAATAATCTTACAATAATAATAATATACATTCGTATTACATTTTACATATATTTACTAGGGCTGTCAAATGATTAATCGCATCCAGAATAAAAGTTTGTGTCTACATAATTAATGTCTGTGTACTGTGCATATTAATTTTGTATTCATAAAAACATATGCATACATGCATATATTTATGATTTGTTTTAAAATTAATAAACATTTAAATATAATTTCAATTACTGGTAAATATAAATAAATACATCTAAATATGTCCTAAATATATATAGGCCTACATGTATGTGTATGTTTTTATGAATACAAAATTACACAGACACATATATATATATATATAAAACTAACTTTTATTCTGAATGCGATTAAACGCGATTAATCGTTTGACAGCCATAATATTTACACATTACATTTAATATTTTGTCGAAATCATTATTACCAGAATTGCATTGTTTTTATTTGTATAATTTAATTAAAAGTTTAAAAAAGTAAAATGCATTTACCTTTAATCCACACATAGAAGAGTGAAAATTATTCAATTTAATAATTTTTACTGGCTTTTTAGTTGTTATTGATGCTCTTAAATGTTGCAAGATTTTTTGCATTGTTTGGTGAGACTGTGCACCTTTAGCTGATGTTACTAAACAGCTGTTTTCTGTATGCAGGACTATCAGAAAACCAAGCTGTTATAGACATGAGTGCATTTCATAACTGTGATTAAAACTGTACATTTACATATATTCATTTGGCAGACGCTTTTATCCAAAGCGAATTACAAGTAGGAAAGCACAAAATATTTTGTCGACACAAATGTTCTCAAACTGTGCTCAGACCCCCGAACTTGAACTTGTCAGCTCACCAGTGTTGCCTCCATGTTAAGTGGCATGTTTAAGGTATACAAGCATTGCAGGAGTTCTTGTATGAAAGTTATATTTCAACAATGTTTATGTCTCTGTCAATAAAAAAGGATTCAGATCCACCTAAGCAGTAAAGTCTAGCAAACTGTGCTCAGACCCCTAAAAAGCACCAAGTGTGAAAACACCTTACATTACAGAATTGAGGGGTTGCCTCAGAATATGTAAAACTTGCGGCAACACTACTAGGGTGTTCTGGGTGGTTGCTAGGTCAATGCTTGTTGGTTGCTAATGAGCTCTGTGTGATCGCTAAGGTGTTGGATTTACTTGAGCGTTTCTGTGCTGTTCTGGGTGGTTGGTTTGTCATTGCTCTGTAGTTGTTAAAATGTTCTGGGTGGTTGCTAGGGTGTTCTCTCTGGTTGTTATATCATTGCTAAGCATTTCTACCTGTATGTGGTTGTTTGGGATAAATTATACTAAACACTGGTTCAGATCCCCAACCTCAGAGTATTAACAGACCTGCTTCGGAAAGGTGAAAAGTTCTCTGCTAAGAAAGTGTCCCCTTGTGTTCAAATGAAGTGTCAATAGTTTAAACGTTGTGGATAACGGTTTGTGTGTTGTGTGGCATTGAATTGTAATGGGTGCCTGTGTTGGTTTTATTAATGTTTAGCACTTCACTTAACAAATGAGATGTAGCCGGTTACCAAGGATACAGAATCTCCTTCACCAGCACTCGCTTTGTCGCTGCTCTCCACACTTCCCAAAAATTCTGTCTGTTTACTCGCGCTCATGTTGTTCTGAACCATCATGTTGTTATTATTTCTAATGCATATAAAGGGAGAATTGTTTTATTCTTTATTCAGCTGTTTTTCATATGGGGACAGAATGTACTGACCATTATCTTTCAACCTCCAAATTAAACAACCAAAAGCATGCTTTATTTTGGGAGATACATTGTTTTGTATCAACAATGTCAAAAATAATGTAGAAGAAAATGCATGAAAATTCTTTTTATATCTTTTCTACTAACATTTTCGGGTTATTGCCATTTTTGGAATGTAATGGACAGTTATTACTGTAAACTGGTGTTGTATAGAGAAGATCGGTATAAAGGTATAAAGATCGGTATATAAAATTGAATTTATTTGACTGTCAATGTTTTTTTGTTTATCAGCTCTAACATGATATTATGTATTCCAATGTATCAGTATAGCTGTGGCGCTATTCTAAGAGTTATACTTATTGTTATTATCCTTAGTGTGAACGGGCCTTAGGGATTGTTCATGAATGTATAAAAATTGAAGCAGGAATAGCAGATTAAATGGAACAACATAAGGACGAGTGAATAATGACATAATTTGCTTTCTAACAACTGTTTTTTAACTGGTCTTGTAGGCTTTCTTATAGCATGTTATCTCACAAACTCATCTAAACCTGAGAGACAGAAAGAAAGAGGCAGCTAGAGTCATAGACCTAAAAGAAGTGTGTCAGAAGCAGATAGAGATGCTATTATCTCGTCTCTGTGATCGGCTTTGGGGATGAGGGTACAATGACATGACTTCACATTATAGTGTGAAATATAGATGATGCTTTCTAAAAGAGTTCATGCCCTCCATTTACATTCTCCATTAAACACTGACTCCTCAGCACACATGCAGTCTTTATGGATGGTGCAGTCTGACTACATGCATTATATTAATTACATTTGAGTGCTCATCTCGTCTGAGTTATAGCATGTCACCTACTGTACGCTGTAACTTGTAGAGGCTGTAGTTCTAGCTAGAAAAAAGAAAGTCCTTTGAAAGAATTCGATGCAACTCAATAGCTGAGAATTTAAAGCTACAATAAATTTTTGGGCAGAAATTACATTTAATTACATAAAATCTGTACCAAACATTGTTTGACTATGGATCAGTGCGACATATCTTACTATCACTCTTTGTGTTTTTATTTATTTATACATTTATATATTGTGTTCTATCAGCCACACTGTACTATAGTGCTTAGCTTTAGCCATAAATAAACCCCATATTGATCGAGCACTAGTCAGGACTGTCCTTTTAACTTTACCACAGACTACAAGAAGCCCAGAGGAATGTGACACTTACAGTCAGATGTTTTGTGACTTGCAGGTGTTGAATCCAATGGGTTGGGATGCCTTTGGTCTGCCAGCTGAGAACGCAGCGATTGAGCGAGGTCTGGACCCAGAGGAATGGACCAGAAGGTGCCAACCATTAGAGACACACTCTTACACACACACACTAACATGCCAAAACATTTTCCAGCCCTTTCCAACTACACACTCTCATTTATCCATTGCTCAAGTTATTTAACACCTCTTATGATAACACCTCATTCTCTTTGTCTTACAGTAATATTGAGTCAATGAGGATGCAGTTAGACAGCCTGGGACTCTGCTTTAATTGGGACCGGGTGAGTATGTTGAGGTGGATGGAGTCTCCAGCTTTAACTTAGATTAACCTGACTATAGCACTGTATCTCTTTCTCTGAACTTTTGTGTCTTACATCATTGTATTAGTGCGATAAGCTGTGCCATATTTTAAATATAAAAGTTATACAGTTTCAAGACATATCATGAATGTGATTAAATGATTTATTTTGGGCTAAACTAGCTGATGTGTCTTAAAACTTTATGACTTTCTTTCTATTATGAAATCAAAAGGAGATGTTGGGCAGAATGTTGGATGCTGTCAGTCTCTAATGTTATGCCTTTACTGTATATGATGACTAGGATTTTGGGGTGAATTATCCCTGTAAGCAAGCTGTGTGTTTTCTTTAATGGTACTACTTACCAAGTAACCATTTTACCTAGATATTTCATACACAAACTGGTGTCCTCCTGTCCTGTCACATCTGTCATTGTGAGCACGGCCCCATTTTATTGCTTTCATAAAATAGTCAGTACACAGTAAAACTTAGAGGGCACACGTTTTCATTGAAACATTTTTGATAAGCACTGACATATAAACTATGAATAATTGTTTATTTCTGGGTTGGGTTATAGCACGACAGGAACACTGTTGACCAATAAACATTCAGAACCAATACCCGTATATGATAATTTCTTTTGAAATGCAAACAAGTTTTCATATTTTAGATGTTTTTACGGTTTGAAATGTTGGACACCTTTTGATTCAATATGGTCTATGATGTTTTGATAGGAGGTCACTACTTGCCTGCCTGACTATTATAAGTGGACTCAATATCTGTTCATAAAACTGTTTGAGGCTGGATTGGCCTATCAGAAAGAGGTAAGAAACCACATTGAAGTAATGATCATATATAAATAATCAAATATCTATAAGAAATTGCAAGCATGGGAAGGTATGTGAACCAAAGACTTCTGGCTAGAACCATTGATTATTGTAAGTATTTATTAATTACAAGAATGATATCTTAAAGCATAAAGAGAATATTTTTATTTAAACATGTAGGACTTTCTTCTGTGGAGCACAACAAAGATTGTTGCACAACAAACTGGATGTTAGTTAAAAAATAGCATCATTTCTTTTCAGATCACAGATAGTTTGATGTCCTAATGCAAATGATATTTATGTATCTTTAGGTGTGGTTTGAATATTTTTTTGTGGTCACTGTGACAGGCACTGGTTAACTGGGACCCGGTGGATCAGACAGTTCTTGCAGATGAGCAGGTGGATGAGAATGGGCATTCATGGAGGTCTGGAGCCCCCGTGGAACAGAAGCTTCTTAAGCAGTGGTTCATTAAAACCACCAACTATGCCAAGGTACATAAACCAGAAGCTATCTTCCCCAGAATCAGATACTGGGGCTTTAAGGAACAGAGATTTCACAGAGATTTATGCATGGTTGTTAACATGGTTGTGCAGAGTAAAAGTGTTTTACAAGCAGTAGTGATATAGTTTATTGTTCGATTAGTCAGTTATGAAATGTGCTGTGAATGATTCATTTGCCTGCTTTTAAATGATTTTTAAAAGAAATACAGTATCCAGTAGTCAAGAACGGCAGAAAGGTCACAGAAAAGTCATGGCATTTAACTGTACAAAAAAGTGTGGGAAGACATACTTTCATCCAAAAGGTCCCCTGAAGAACTTGTCGTAGTGCTGTTTAAATGTTATGGTTCATTTCAGTCTTTTGACAGGGTATCTTCATAATTGTCCAGAACAGCGTCATCATTTGAGTTGTTACAATGACAGAACTTCATCAGGAATCCAAACTCTAATATGCCTGCAGTATGCTATTATACACTCTCTGTTCCCAAGGTTATATTGCATTCTTAGTTATGCATTCGCGTTAGTGCTGTCTGCTGTCTGTGTAGCTCCTGCTTTTGAATGCGTGTTTTTGGCTTGTACTGCTGTCCTCCTGTGTTTTTTGTTTCGACAGATGAATGTGCATGGAAGTATAATTATGCTGCTTTCTAAGATACTGTACCATTTGGTCCAAATTTTAAAGCAGCATTGCATTTATCCTTACAACAGAAATCAGTCACAAAATGCTTCATGGTAGGCTTAGTGAAAATATGGTAACATAATTGTAAAGCAAGATAAAAATTGATTTAAAATATTTATTCTAAATGTATACATTTATTCATTTAGCAGATGGTTTTATTATTAAGCGACTTACAAGGTAGGAGCATCAATTGATCAACCTGCATCAACTTTGTTAACCTGTACATATACCCTCAGGGTAGGGTTGTATCAGCTATCTGTAAGTTCTTACTTAAGTTGGAACGTAAAGCCCACACTAGAGGCTTAGTAACTACTAGATTGTTTGTAAATGAACCTATACTTTATTTAATTGCACAATTTACTCTTATCTAGTAGGTTGTAAGCTCTCTGCAAAATAATGTGTAGTTACATAATAACCTTCAATAATCCAATAGCAGTTTATTAATTTGTGAGCAAAAGTTGTGTTGAAATGCCAGGAATTTCATTTTATCCTTTATTCTTATAGCCTCACATAATAATGAAATATCATTAAATAAATCAGGGATAATCCATGACTAGCCGTGCATTAAAGTATTTTAATGCACGACGTGGAGGCCTGGAACCTGGTTGCCTCTGCGAAGTGCATTAAAATCCTTTAATGCTCGGCTAGCCGTGGATTATCCTGCTTATACCATAAATATTTGACAAGTTAAAGCTGTTATTGATGTTTACAGTGTAATTTTTCGTCAGACAGGGGAAAATGACATTGTCAGTTAATTTCAAATGATGCACTACCCGTGCATTAAGTAAGGGATAATGTACAGGCAGCCAGTAGTTATTGCAGAAATAAGTCCCGAGAGTGTGATCAGGACCCGACGCGATGCAGAGTTTATTACACGGCTACTTGCCAAATGAGGAAAATACTGAATTTAAAACATTTTATAGCTTATTAATGTTTTAATTTGAAAGTGCAAACCTTCCACGAAAAGATAGTTCCAAGCGACTATTAACATTCCTAACAAACGATGTAGTACAACCATTTGTAAGCGCTACATATGAAACAGAAGCATATATAGACTGTTCAGTTTTCGTTTTTCATCTTATTAAGGGGGTCATTCGATTAGTCCGAATCTATCCACTGTTAAAGCGTTTTGTTTTTACCGTACTTGTTGAAATTAATGTCGAAATCATCCATTGCAAACTGTGGTTTTCCAGTGTTTCAGTCACAAGATGGTGCCAGATGGTAATCTTTGTTGGAGCGGAGGGATATTAAACATACAAGTAGTACCGGTCATGCGTTATTAGTTTGCAGCGGTTATTATTTGAAAAGAACGAACCTGCAAATGTCGCGACTGGCCAATTAGAATCTAGCATTTCAACGAGCCATGTAATAAAGGGTTTTAATGCACACCTTCCAGCCAATCAGAATCGAGTATTCAAACAGACCATGGTAAAACACAACTTAATTATGAATAACATAATAGGTCATTTTATATATAAACTTTATTTTAAATTAATAAGGATAATAAATAAATACTGAGTAAATATTCATCGTAATAAATCACATTTATTTATTAATATATTTATAAAATATTTTATTTTGGCATCCCCAACACAGACTGATGCACGTGTAGACACTCTGTTTGGATGAGTTAAAAAGTTGCTAATAAAGTCATTTTAATCACATTTTTAATCACAAATTGTCTCTCTTTTACAGGAAAATGTGTAAAGGTCAGTTTATCATATACATATGGACATGACACCCATTTAAATGACAGATAGAGTTGATTTCTGTCGAGTTGTTCACGTCGGTTTCATTTCAGTAAGGATGCTTTTTTTTACAAGACAGCTGTCAGCATAAAGTAGACAGCAAGGCAGCTCACAAAATTTTGGCAGAATCTGTGTGTGTATATGTTTATTCACTATGTCCCAGTTGGACGTGTTGAAGTGACACAGCATGTTCCTGCGATTCACAGTGACTCTCATTTTCTCAGTAGTTGTGTGTGTTTGTGTGTCTCTGTGTGATGGAGTGTCATTTCCTTTCTAATGGGCAACATTCATTGGAGTGTTTTTTTTTTGTATTTGTCCTTACTTTCAAAGTGTGTTTTATGTGCAAGTGGTTTTTAAATCCATATTATTCTTGTGAAACTTCAAAAGTGGTGTTTGCTAAGTACTATTGCTTGTATCTGTCCATTTACAGCAAGTGAATTTATCCCTTTAGGCTTAAATGTTAAATAATGTTATTTGTTTCAGACCGGTTGTGTGGACATGAATAATACCTCATACAAATATGGTGATAGGAGGTGTGCGGATATATTTCTTTATCATACTTCATTCTATGCCTGACAGGGTAAAAAACTTAAGGAGGGACTTGAGCCATATCTAGGAGATCTAATATGATAAAATATCGGACATCACATATTCTCCAAAAATAATGTTCATGAATACAGTCTTGTGCTCAGCGTTGAACATACAGTCACTCAAACAAAAAAGAAATCATGTGTACAAATGTTTTTGCATGCTCTACAGAAGCTCTCCAAACACGCTACCTCGCATCACTTTTTCCACAGTGTTTAACAGATTTGTGCGTTTCCATGGAGACTATATATATGGTTTCAGAAATGTTCTCTATAGCTCTATTGAAGCACATCTTATTTGAAAACAGTTTTGAATATAGCGATAAAGTCTTTGCTTTGGCTATTCTGCAGTTTTGGCTCGTTCAAGCATTTTGTTTGCTTCTTACATCTCACAGTGCGTCCAAGTCCCATCCGAGCCTGTTTGCAGACTGAATGCTGGCAATTCTGCTTGGCTGATGAAATCATCTTTTGCGTTAATGGCTGTGAGAAACCAGATTAGAAATTACATGAACATCTTTGGTGTAAATGTGATTCACTGTAAATGTTTGTAGTTTGATTTGGGTTGACTTTAAAGAAATGCTAAAGAATAAATATTGTTTAGTATCATGAGTTCATAGAGGCCCTTACTTTCGGCCTTGCAACAAACAATGATGAATGTTCTATAGGGAAACCTACCCGTTTCAGTCTGATTTCATCCAGCTAAGCAACCTTAAGGCGTCAAGGATGATAACTACAATATAAAGATAACTATAATGAAAACTATTTTAGAATCCACACCAACAAGCGATAATATTGTTGGCATGTTGCGGCCTCACATGTACATGGTCAAGCTTTTTAAGTTCAAATGGAAAGTGATCCAGACCAAAACCTTTAGGCCTTGTTCAGATACAATTTTAGACCTGGTGCTGTTAATAATATGCTGGGCTGAATTTTGCAAATCTATCCAAATGCCTACTGTAGTCAAGCACACTTTTGAGTGGAGAAGTCTGCGATGCTGTAAAGTTGCCAGTTCACAACAGTCTGCTGGATTCTTCACAACACACAACTCAAAACTGACCTGGATGCTGGGGAATTGTGAAATTCAAATAGCATCACTTCTTTCAGCATTGTTTCAATTGAGGTACATTATCATCATTCTTTAATGATTCTTTTACTTTATCCACACTGTAAACCTAAATGTTCAAAATAATCGAACAGATTAAGTAATGTAAACTTAATTTTATAAAAAAAGTTCTACTTACTTAAATATTAAAATTTTTGTCTTTTGGCTTTGACAAACTCAAATGTATTTGCTTCTTGTTCAATTTACTTAATTAAATCATGTTAATTGGTCGAGAAGGATTTCCAATTCCCAGCATGCTTTGCGTCAGACTATATTTGGAGATTATATTTTAAAATATGATTGTTTTTCAGTAAAGTTAAAGACTTGTTAGTGTTTAATGTTCACTTATCTTGAATCTGATTGGTTCTTCCGTGTCTTTTGACAAAATTGCACAACAACTATACTCATGATACAACAGAGAACAAATATGATTTGGTATTATTGGCAAATAGTAATTAAAAATTGCTTTAGTTAAGTCATGTACACCTGAGATAACATTATATTTTTATTAAACATATTATTTAATAAACATTTTTTATGAAATTATACGAAAATCTATTCCTTTAAGCATTTTAAAATGTTGCGCTGTCTTGTTTAGGACTCATTTCCTAGCATTCTTTGTTTTAAAATCAGTTGAATACTCTGATAGGAATGTGAACTGCTTTCTTAAATTAGACAGCTAGATCTCAACCCCCTTCCTCCTGTTATAGTGTCAAACTTCCCGTCTACGAGCGTGTCCGAGTTCTTAATGAGTGGAATGCTAAGAACATTCAGGCGCCCTTCAATTATTTTGTATTTGTCTTGTGCTCGGGGAGAGGAGCCTCTTGTGAGTGAAACTGCTAATGGGTAGTGACAGAGAGGAGCGAGATATCAAAACTCAACCGTTGGCTTTTCATATCTCATCCTTTCAGCGCTCAGTAGCCCAGCTGAGCCTTTTGGCCTTAACCTTCGTTATTATGCATAGCTTCCTGTATTCCACCCGCGTTTTCTTTCTCATACACAAGAGCTTCATTTTCGGCCCGGGTCTGTGTGTGTGTTGAGATTTTGAGGGGTTTGTGAAGCTCTTGAGGCCATCAAAATTCCTCCTTCAATTTATAATGTGTGCATGGAGAAATTAAACAGTTAAGGGTTGTTTATACAAGCAATGATAACTGTATGAATGAATTCCACAACTATACTGATGGAACGAAAAGTTGGGATCAGTTTCAGGGTTTATTTTAGCTAATGCATATACTTGTTTACAAATACTACCTTTCTTAAAATGTTACCTTTTATTCAATTCAATTTGATTTATATAGCACTTTTCACAATTTCATTATTGCAAAGCAGCTTTACATGCATCATAGTTTAAAATGTAAATAATAATAGTAATAGATGAGAAAGAGAATATGTAGACAGTATAATGTATTATTGCAAGCTTTTCTCTATGTAATGTACACTGATGAAACTAAAATAAATACTATGTTACTATGTCAGAAAAATTCATTCGAAGTACATTATTTAATTTGGGTATATTGTAATATCGTTGTCAGTACTGGAAACCTAAAATGACAATAAACCAGAACAGTTTGCAATAAAACGTGCAGATAGAGTATGCATGTTAAAGTATGTAAACGCACATGTAAGTTGTTAAACGTACGCCGTTTATATTTACACAACTCCCAGTTAGTAAGCCAGTGGCATGATGGCAAGGAACCAAAACTCCACTATAGATATTATCTACATAGTTAGTTGAAAAGCCTTTTATTAGAGATGATCCTGCCTGATGCACAGCAAGTATAAGGAAAACATTTTGGACCTTTAAAGGGATAGTTCATATTTTATTCAATAATAAAGAACTTTCTTTGCAGCCTCTGCTAGATGCTTTGGCCGATCTCCCAGAATGGTATGGAGTCAAAGGCATGCAGGCCAATTGGATTGGAGACTGTTCGGGGTGCTTTTTCAACCACACATTAAAGGTATTAAGCTATGAAATACCTCTTGTGTAAGCAGACAGGATTTGGCTTTTGTCAGCTCCACGGCTCCTTTCAAAGATATTTATTGTTAACTGCTGTGAATGTGTGCTTTTCATCAGGCTTAGCTGGAGGTTGTGCACTGTGTGCCTACAGCTTAGATTCCGAATCTGTTCATGAACACATATGGACAGCATTCCAAATATTAGCCTCAAATTAATTTTTCTGTCTTTCTTATTCTCAGTCGAATGGTCAGGACACAGGGGAGTTGTTATCTGCATACACCTGTTCTCCAGAGGCCGTGTATGGAGCTGCCTACGTCTCCATCCTGCCTTCTCACCGTTTGCTACACGGCTCCTCTCCCCTCAAACCATCTCTGATCAGAGCTCTGAGACCTGGGGCAGGTGACAACAACACACACACACACTGCCTGAGGGCAGAAATCTTTGTAAAGAAACACTTGAACAATCATAATTTGATCATTAATGTAAAAAATACACTATATTGTAATAATCCTAACAGAGCTGTATGACTTTATGTACAATATGTTGCCTTTTGAATTGTATAGGTGCATCTCTTGAAGCCTTGTAGATTGATAGTTGCAAGTTCCAAAAACTGTTTTAGAGGACAGATTTTCAGTATTAGGTATCCAATGTGTTGTTTGTGTTTGACCTTTGACCCTTGCATATGCAGAAAGCCTGACTGAGGTCACTGCCCTCAACATGTTCACTGGCCATGAGGTTCCAGTTGTTATATCTGCCAGAAATGAGTTCCAGGGACATCTGGACACCGTGATAGGTGAGTTGGTGTTCCCCTGTGCGCTTGTTTGTTCTGAGTGCATCCAGCGGAGACCGCAGTGTGTCATTAGTGTGTGTGTCCGTGTGTGCTTGCGCGTGTGTTTGTGTATGCGTGTGTGTTTGTGTATGCGTACATGTTTAAATAACTATAAATACATATGCATTTTACATGATGTGGCCTTTTTATTAAACCAACACTGCACTAGTTTAAATATATCGAATGGTATTATCCTAGGAACACATGATAATATTAAGGATTTAACAAGACATTTATAAAAATGCCTTTTATTTTTTAAAGATTAAAAGTGTTATATATGTTTTTAACCATATACCATACTGTATGTTGAAAAAACGATATAATTAACATGAAAGAAAGATTTTCTAAAATGTAGCACATGCATCCATGTTTGTCATTATGCTGTACGATCATAAGATACATAATATCAAACCCAACCATCTGTTGGGTGTGTTAAATGACCCTTGGTTAATTATTTTATTATTTATAGATCTTTTGAAATGTGTCAAAATACCTTGGGCCATCTGTGTGTTCTGGCCCACTGTATGTTTATTGTTTATTTGACTTTTTACAGGCATTCCAGACAGCAGTGAGGAGGATGCACAATTGGCTCAGTCTCTGGATTTGAGCTGGAACTGTGTTCTGAAGACACAGGAAGATGGATGTGCGACTTTGATAAACTCAGCTGAGGTACACTCACCTATCCAGCTCTACACCCTGAATATGTTACCGACTGTAACCTCTGATCAGCTCTCCTGCTGTAGTTCACAGGTCAAAGCAGAGAAGAAGCTTTTAACTCTATTACCCAGGAAGCCCAGCAGAGGAAAGTTGGTGGGTACCCAACTAGTACAAAGCTGCGTGATTGGCTTATCTCAAGGCAGCGATATTGGGGTACGCCTATTCCCATAGTTCACTGCAGTTCATGTGGGCCTGTAGCAGTTCCGGAGGAGGACCTGCCAGTCGTTCTGCCTAAAATACCCCACCTCACCGGGAAAGGGGCATCACCCCTAAAGACAGCACAGGATTGGCTGAGATGCCAGTGTCCAAGGTAAGACTTGAAATTTTGTTTTATAAGAGAAAGAGGCAGAGGCAACATGTGGCAGGTTGGATTCAATCCTACATCTTCCACTTGAGCATCAGGACATTTTTGTATTTATGCACTTACCACTATTGAATTTTTTTCTAAAATTACCTTTTACGTTTACTGAACAAGTATTGTATCCCTATCACATGGTTGAAATTATATCAAAGCTAAACTTGGTTTCTTCTTATTATAAGGTCCGACAAGGACCACAAAAACTCTTTTGATCAGAGTTTTGTGTGACGGAATAATTCATCCGCTCTTATCTGAAGCCATGAACTCCCACTCGATCGTGTGCAGTGCTGCCAGATCTCATTGTTTCAAATCTCATCAAAACAGTGGAGTTCAGACTTAGAAGTGGCTTGTTTCTAGGAGCTCTCATCCCCTGGAGGCTACCGGGATCATTACCACTGAGTCATAGAGTGACTGAAGATGTGTGTAGAGCTAGCACCCTCTCAGTGTGAAGGGAATTAAAAGATGCACAAAGCACGCTAATCCAAGTGTCACAGAAACCTGCTGACATTTTAAACAAAATCTTTTGTTTAATGGTCACAAGAATGCAAGACATTTTTTTCTCATATGCTAATATCAGGCACACGACACAAAATACTCGCAATGTATACACCAGTTTTTTAGTAATTTATTATGATAAATGTAATAACTAAACTAAAGGTAGACAAATATATTTGGCCATTTTTAAATTTAATGCATCAGAATCTGCAGACTTTTTAAGTTTTGTCGTAATCTGTAGTTATGCGATGCGACGTGCTTAGTACTTTGAATGAAAGAAATATTCTGTAAATATTCTTCTATAAAAAAATTGAAAATGATTAAACCGTTAGTTCTGGTCCCAAAAACATACAGTGTACAGCTGACCACATTACATAAGTATCGGTGAGGAAATATATTGTTTGGCGGATATATTGATTGGTATTGAATTTTTCTCATTTTAAAATATTTTACTTCAATATTGGTGTACTTTTTACTTATTTGTATGTGATTTTATTTATTAGAGTATGCCCTCTTTTTTGAAAAATGTAGTATTAATGAATCACGTTTACTATTTTCTACTTTTTATTTTTATTACAACAGAAATGAGAGCGACTCCGTTGTATTAAAATGCAGTATGTGATCATTCGGAGACGCCAAAAAAGTCAGTTACTGCAGTGTTTCTTGATAACTTTTCCTAGGACAACCAGAGAAAGGGACACCTCCCAGTTTCCTAATGGAAAGAGAACTGGTGGCAGACAGCGACATGGCAGTGTAAACGCAGCTTTAGAAATCAGCTGCCTTATCACTGCACGTTCTCAATTGGAGCTGCTGATATCTGTGCATTTTTACAACGTTTACTTCACATTCACTTTTTCAAAACGGCCCATATTTAATACATGTATAATTAAAATGAGTAGTTATAAATGGCAAGTTTCTGCAAGTATTTTTAGAAACAACAATATACATTTAAAAAAGGCATTACTCTTTGTAAAACAAAGTAAATCTAATGAAATTCTCCCCACACACATTCTCAGAAACACTTAATGCAAATTTATTCATTTACTATTGTTAAAAGGAAAAGGGGTTTGTAAGGTAAATGACAAGCAAAGTTAGATGTTTCCAACTTTTTTGTGATTTGCTGTTCACAATTATTCTTCAGCTATGGGGAAGTGTAAGTTTATTGATACATGGCTTAAAAAAAACAGTTTTGGCTAGCCAGTTGCTGGGAATGTTGGGTGTGGGTCTTAAATTTCTTTCATAATGGTCTTAAAAAGGTCTTTAAAAAGTCTTAAATTTGACTTTGTGAAACCTGCAGAAACCCTGTAGACAACAACAACAACAGATAGCAAGGTAGCTTATTTGGTTTTGAAACATAATCAATAAATAGGGAATATTTGTGTCTTTGACAACCATCAGATGATACATGTTGAGATCTCAGCATTATTTAAAATTTGTCTGTAGAGCCCAAACAGATATTGAACAGGTAGAATAATGTCGGTGAGCACTTCTTTTTTGTTGATGAGGAGATTGGATCATCTCTCACTACTAAGACTTCAAAGAAAATCACCCCAGTCCTTTAAATGATCACATACATTCATCTGAGCGGCTGTGAAGAGAGAATGAAACCAAAGGAGATTGAAGAGAGTGATGGTGCTTATCTGCTTCAGCCTTGAGAGAAAGAGAAATCATTTCCTGAGCTGTGATAATGTCTCTGGCCCTGTTGTTAGAAGTTTAATTGAATCAGAGCCAAAACAAAAAAAACTGCAGCTGTCAAGAAAAGCGTCTTGCATCCGACTTTTGCCGTTGAGTACACACCAAACACAACAGCGACAAGGCTTGGTTTCCTGTCTGCCTTCCACATAATGAGTTTAACATGATTTTGAGGACCTTACCTCACTGTGCTCTTATAACACCGCATCATTTCAGCTTCAGGCGGCACGCCTACAGACTGCTCATGGGCCATTTTATGCACACAGAAATAGCAAAAAGGTTTTTTAAACCAGCATGGTCTGATTCAAGTGTCTAAACCAAATCTAACGATTGAACTGTGATTCTTACTGTTACTCTCTCTATATTGAGAGAGGTGGTTTTGGGACCGAATAAGCTGCAGTGTGAGAGTCGAATATTTGATCAGCGCATTAAAAGCGCTTTCTATTTACGCAAAGAAAAAATATTTTTTTGCTATATCTTAACTGTCAATATATTAAATCATTTAAATGTATATAATAATACATTGTTAATATATTACAGTATATTGAATATAAAATGAATTGCCAATTTTCACATTTTGAAAAATATAAGCACTTGGTTTTAATATATGAAAATGTATTGTTTAATATACAGTAGTCAACATTTGAAGTGGATCGAAAAGGTTCATCAAATTTGTCCTAAGACAAGAACGGGTATTGTTCTTTTCGAATATATTTATACTGAAGGTCTGGTAACTTTGGCCATTTCAGTGGCAAAGGCCCACCCAAGATTCCATATGACTGACAGGTAAAGCAACCAATCACATTTAGTTTTGTGCTGCGTCATGTTTAGAGGCATAGAAATGTACCCACAGTAACAGACCGGTGTACATTCACAAATGCGTCAAACGTTAACAGCGACAACGTTTATGTCATGAACCTTGCATACTTTTTCGATTGTGATTAATTCTTATTGCAACCGATGTAAACACGACAGTTTACTTCTTCGATTAGACGGCTTCCTGTTGTTTCCAGGCGGACCGTTAAAGAACGTGACACGCACGTCTCCCGGAAATCCTGTGGAATTCAACCATCAGATGATGACTTCGCTGAAGAGTTTTCAAGAAAGCGTGCCTGTATGACCTGTATGACTTTCTTCTGCAGAACACAAAAGATGATATTTTGAAAAACTGTTAGTAATCGAACAGAAGTGAATTGGAAGTTGGTTACCAACATTCATAGCTTCTTTTGTGACAGTAAATTATGTAAATGACAGTTAATAAGTAAATGATGACAGATTCCTAATTTTTGGGTCAACTATCCCTTTAGATTCCTCAGCAAGATTCTCTTGAGATTGTTTACTTTGGTGGTTAGATGATCAGATGCCTTTTCAAAAACTATTAAAGGAAACCAATGAAAACCAGCTATTTTTTCAGACGGAACATGGATCCATTTTTGGATCCATTATACAGATGCAGGATAACATCAAGACATGTCCCCACATTTAGTGTTCTGGCAGATTAATTACTATAGTTTTACTACAAATAGTATGGTTGTATTGTAGTGGTGAAATGGATCGTGGTTGATCCGTGATCCGTACGGATCGTTCTCTACAGTTTGGAATGCATAATTCAGTAATGCATTTAAGCATGACAGTAGAAGATAAATAATAACTGTTTAGAAACAAGATTCCCTGTTATCTATTAATATCTTCAGGGTATTTTCAACTTTCAATTTCATTTTTATAACATTTTCTAAACTGCTCATATTATAATGATAAATCTTTAATGAGCCTTTACATTAGCTGAGCCAAAAAATGATCCGACCCGTGAACCAAAACCCATAATATGATCCGAACTGTGAGTTTTGTGATGCATGGCACCACTATTACATATAAAACCAAAAACGATGGTTACTAAAGTTAAATAATGGTTAATTTTCTTAAAGGTTGGTTATCTCTGTTTTTCACATAATGTTCTAGATCAGTAGATATTTTCATACAGAAGCATCTCTTTCACTCATGTTCTTTTCTACCTAACACCTCTCAGCTGTCATCGCCTGACCTGCAGTCTCCAGTCAGTGTGTGTCTAATAGCTTCCTCTCATGACAACTTGTGTTCAACTCACCGCGCACACACTTCCGAGCCATTTTGTCAATAATGAGCTGAAAAAGCAAAGAAACGAAACTGTAAAATCTCACTTTTTAAAAAAGCATAAGTAAATAATAACCCCTAATCTCCTAGCATGGATGTGCTGTAAACACACTCCTGTTAGGCACCTCATTACGCTTCATATGTGGGATGCTAGTCTCTCAAATGGCACCTGGCTTTCAAGGAATTAACCTGCTACACCTTCGCCCAGTTGCTAGGCAACAGGGAGGCGCTTGGCTCGTGCTGCCGGTGGTATAATAGGCAGGATTGTCTGAGCATGGACTGATTATCAAGGACTGGGTGGACTCTCAGACTGAAGTGTATGGAGAGGAGACACTCCTCGGGATTGACATTAGCAGGGGTGGAATCCCTCTTACGTACAGGACGTGTGGGTTGAGGGTTCGAACATTGATTTGTTTCTTCTGATGCTGATGGTTAGATGGATGAAGTCTACAGAGACATGTAAACTGACAGATGGCCTGGGCTATGAAGCTCTGTTTGCTTTGGGTGCGAGACTGGCGCGGTGTGTCGTTCTGATACACACATGTTCAGGAGTTTGGTGGTGCCAGATGATGAAACCCACACAGGCAGGCTTGGGCAGAAACAGAGTTCTTGTAATCGTGTTATGTAACTACATGGCTCAACAATTGTTTTTTTGCTGGTTGGGGCCAGAGAGATTTTTACAAGCCCTGGCACATTTTATTAGATTTTTTACACAGAGCTAAAATTCTGGGAAATGTATGAATGTAACAATTTTTACATTTTTTAATTCTGTATATCTAAGGGGTGAGAACCAGAGGGGCGTGACATTTCATCAACTTTACAGAAGGGCCAGAACAAAAAAAATAACTTTAACTTTGTCTAACTTTGTGTATTGATTTCAATCTTTTATAATAAAGATGTTACACACATGGATGACAGTGTACTTATTGAAAGTATTTAAACGTTTATTTAGAAGATCATCATTTTTTTTTAAATGTCATGTGCGCCTTTTCGCACCAATGTTTTAGCCATTTTGAATCATCAGCTATCCACAGGCTTTTCTCCACAATACAGTTACTAGGGGTGGGAATTGTTTGTCCCTCACGAATCGATTTGTGAATCGATTCTTAGGGTCACGGGTCGATTCAAAATCGATTCTTGACGTACTAATTGTCATATTTAAGACGTCATCGTGTTGCATTTGCACTAAGAGTCAGACTAGTCTTTTCACTTCTAGTCTTTGAACTGTTACAAATTGTATTTTAATGCCCAATAAAGGGCAAAATTCTCATTGATATTTTCTGTTGTCAGACATTAAAACAAGTATAAAAATTCGAGTGCAGTGCAAATCGCATGCCGCGGACTGTGTGAAGGCCGCATTAGAAGATTGAATCGTGATTCATATGTGAATCGATTTTTTTCTCCCACCCCTAACAGTTACACCCTTTTGTCCCCCCCTGCTATGTATGTTCAGTGATGCATCTTTTGGCTTCTTATGAATAACTCCAAATCGATTAAGATTTCACTTGTGTCATTTTGTCAGTAGAAAGAGCTCATCGAGGGCTTTCATTTGATATATATCTCCATTTCACCCAAAATGTCACTTACGCCCCTCTGGTTCTCACCCCTCAATATATTTTTGTGATCAGCAGATGGAAAACAAGAAGCACAAGCACAATACAATTATATTCATGGCAGAGTTACGGCTACATTTAAAGTAAGGCTGTCAAACGATTAATTGCATTCAGAATAAAAGTGTACTGTGCATATTAATTTTGTATTTATAAACACAAACACATACATGTAGGCCTATATATATATATATATATATAAAATATTTAGATGTATTTATTTATATTTACCAATAATTAAAATTATATTTAAATATTTTAAAATATATATATTTAATATTTTTCTTAAATATATCAATTTATGTGTACGTTTTTATAAATACAAAATTAATATGCACAGTACACAGACGTATATTATGTAAACACAAACTTTTATTCTGGATGCGATTAATCGCGATTAATTGTTTGACAGCCCTAATTTAAAGGGTTCATATTTTGGCCATTTACAGTGTAATGTGTAGCCATTTTGTAATGTGGGTGTCCTATATTAGGTTTTCATGCTTTTATTTCTCTCAAAAAAGTGCCATTTTCACATATTTTACATACTGCCACATTTGTCTTCGCCATGTCTGCCAAATGCGTATTTTAGTTACAGTCTTTCCTTCCGAAAGCTTTCATAGCAGGGTTTATGTAAATTCAGGAATTTGTGATGTCACAAACTCGGGAAGCAGAGTCTAGCCATTTGTTGTTGTCCTTAAAAAGTGATTTCTGTGTAAGAGAAAATAATAAAACATGATCCCTGTAAAGAAAAAGAAACATTAATTAGACTTGTTTGAACCATGGCTTTAGAATAGATGATGTCCCTTATAAGATCGTACTTATATTTTTAAGGCATAATGGGGATGTTACTGATGTTTCCCTTATATATTATTAAAAGCATGTTGTGCTTGGAGTGTAAAGTGAAGCTCAGCTTTGGGGGGAAATAGACACTTAATAGGCAAAACATAACACACAACACATGCACAAAGGTTATCGACTCATAGTAGCCAAAAATGTGAAATGTCAATAAAATATTTGGTTGTAGTCCGTTAGCTTTTTTTTTTGCATATTGAAATAAAAGTCATTTTTAAATGATTCAATCAAGTGTTCTAGTAGCATACTCATCATATTTTGATGGTTAATCGAATCAAATATACCCTATGACCTGTACTGAAGATATGGCAGATAGTTAAACTACTTTATAGTTGATTCACTTTGACACATTTGGCAACATTGACATTGTTATTGAACAACTTGAATCTGACTCGGAAATTAATAACGACTTTATTGTCTTTTGTACAGCTATACATTGATTCAATGACTGTACTGAATGTATACAATCAGCCATACTTTTATATATAAAAAAGCTATAACTGATGTAATTCTGATGTAATTTCTATCATTTATAAACTTTACTGTAAAGCTGCTTTGAAAATCTGTATTGTTTATGCTATATAAATAAATGCTGAAATATTTTACAAACAAAAAACAACATGGCAAAAGTATGGTAATTTAATTTCAACAGATGCATTCTGTTATAAAGGTACAGTATAGTTAAAATGGTAACCCATTCAAAAGTTATAGTTTTAAATTGTACCATGCCAATATTCTGCATTTAACATGAAGTAGTTTTAAGTTAACACAAGAGTTTAATCTTTGAAAGAACGTGTGTATGATTATCATCACATTGTGATGTTTACAAAGCATTGCTTTCTCTTTCAGGTGTAAAGGTCCTGCGGAGAGAGAAACAGACACCATGGACACATTTGTCGACTCCTCCTGGTATTATTTTAGATACACTGACCCACACAACCCTGTGAGGTAAGAAGAAATGTCTGGTCTCTCTCATAAACAGGTGTTTGTATAGATGAGCAGAGATGCTAAGAGAGAACTGAGTTAGTCATTTAGCACCCATCTGTATTATTTCACATGACGCTCACTGCCAAATTTTAAAGAAATAATTAATTCATAATTATTATTTTTCATTTTTATTCACCCTCATGCTATGCATATGACTCTCCAACTCTATACAGACATGTTTATAACCCGTCTCTGTGTGTCAGACAATAGTGAGGATCTAAAATGCACATACATTGAATCTAAATCACTCCAGTAGATTAGTAAATGTATTTTGAAATAAACTGATAGCTAAAAGAAAGCAGTTAAAATGTATATTAATATTAGTCACAAGACACAAGCTATTGCCATACTGCCATATTTATATACACATATAGCAATAATATGGCTCATTAATTTTGAGTCTGTTCAATCTTACTATGCAGACATATAGAGACAGCATATGCTTATAAAGATTGTTGTGTTCAGCTGATGAGAGGTTTTTTTTGTCTCTGGGGGAGCTGTTCCTTTAAGGCAGTATCACATGTATCTTTTAACAGAGAATGTAATCCCAGAATGCACTGCAACAAGATTAGTGGAACAAATAAATCAAAAAGATGGCAGATAAAGTTTATATATATATATATATATATATATATATATATAGGCCTATTACTTGTATTTTAATCTATTTTCAGTTAAATAAAAAATGTGAATACTCTTACTCAGTTTAGTGCTATTAAAATTAACAATATGCAATTTGTGCTCCTTTAGCTCAGTTGGTTGTGCATTGCATTAGCAGTGTAATGATTTCGTGTTTGGTTTTTAGCGAACACATATGGAAATAAAAATGTATAGCGTCATTTGAGTTGCTTTTAAAAGTATCTGCCAAATGCATAAATGTAAATAAAACATCTGAAGCCATAACTGCTCCCAAATACATGATAAAAGATTATAATCAATCTACAAGTTATTAATTTAATGAATTAAAGCATTGCTAAAAAACATTGAAGTATTGCCCTCTTGTGTGAGGATCTGGTTAGGTACAATGCTTCAACAGTTAAAGTTGAGCTGGGATTGTGTTGGCAAGTGGTTGTAGAGTGTCATGTGTTTGTTTATCACAGTTTTGTTTTTAATTCACAGTTAACAATCAGTCTTTGGGGCGTCTTTGAATGTGTTATTAAGAGTGTCGTGAACGTGATGTCTGTATAAAGCAACATCAACGAAAGAGATCTCAGAGAGTTTGCGTGCTAACAGAAATCTGTCTCTCTCTCACACACACTGTTCCGTGCATGTGTGTCTCAGACTGGATGTCTGTACATGAGTGCCCCTTAGTGGCAGCTGCACACACATTGGCATACAGTACGTTGTACACAATACAGTCAGAGATTTCTCTTGTCTTGCAGGCCTTTTGAGCGTTCCCTGGCAGATCATTGGATGCCGGTGGATGTTTACATCGGTGGGAAGGAGCATGCTGTCATGCACCTGTACTATGCCCGCTTCCTCAGTCACTTCTGCAGAGATCAGGGCATGGTTTCACACAGGTGCTACATACACAATCAACCATAGTGACAGCTGTACAACCCCATGAATGTGATGCATTTTCTTTTATATTCCTTTACTTTAGGGAGCCTTTTAAAAAGCTGCTGGTACAGGGTCTAATAAAGGGACAGACATTTAGGGTGGCAGAGACTGGCCAGTACCTGAAGAAAGATGACATTGATTTCACAGGTGCGTGGGAGTGCTTTCATACAGTAAGAAGATTAGAAATAACATTCTAATGCATCATATTGGTACTTTTGTATTGAGTCAATACAGCTGTAACCATTTTCAGTGGAAAATGGTTTCCTATGGTGCCAAGATGGCTACTCATGAACAAACTTCCGTTTGGTTTTAAATTGAAGCTGGTCAGTTCATGGCAGCTATATACAGTACAGCTAAATACAGTACTACTCATTTGATCAGAAATCTACCTGTTATTCAACATTTTCCTTCACAGAATAAAAACGTATGACTGACTGGTGGAAGTGAAACTTGTTTGGGTGATGCTATATACATGCCACTAGATGGCAGTGAAAGAGTAACCAATTAAGTAACTAAAATATTTTAGTAGTTGTGGTCTAGTGATAGTTATTTTCAATAGCGTAACTATTGAAACAGCTTCTTCGTTGCCAAATTTTGACAAAACTACCGCAAAATACTTAGTACAATACAATGCTCCTAAATCCTTTTTTTCATTCTCAGTGAAACCCTTAGTTTTAAAAGGTTTCCATGCAACCAAGCCCTGCATTTTAACGGGTCTTTTTTTGCCAGGCAACGGGGTAAACTAATGTGGCTGCAAAAATGCATGTAATTTCTGTGATCTTAGCGATGATGGCATAATAAAATGTCTCAAAATGCTTATTACTGTAAACACAGCTTTGAATAGTATTAACATTCATTGACACTAAATACAGATATTGATATTAATATGAAAGTTAAAAACATAATTGATACGGATGTTAATAGCAGATGTACACAGTGCTTAAATGGATCAACTCTTTTCTGTCTTTGGCAGGTCCTGAACCTGTTCAGAGGGTCACCGGGAGCCATCTGCAGGTGACGTGGGAGAAGATGAGTAAATCTAAACACAACGGGCTGGACCCCCAAGAGGTGGTGCAGCAGTACGGTCTCGACACAATGCGGCTGTACCTTCTGTACGCTGCTCCACCTGAGCAGGACATCTTATGGGATGTCAAGAGTGAGTAAAACTGACAATTTCCTAAAACCTTAGTCAAACCAACAAATCAATTCCATTGTGCTATTGTAGTTGCTGCATTGCTCTTTGAAATGGTAGTTGATGTTTTGTAATTGGTCATGCCAACAAATCTACAGTATCAACATACTGTAGTATAGTGTCTCTGTTTAAAACATGATTTACTGTGTGTGTTTGTGTAAAGCTGATGCTATCCCAGGGGTGTTGCGATGGCAGGCCCGTTTGTGGGGACTGATCACCAAACTAAGAACTGCACGAGAGGGTCAAGAGACGCCCAACCCGTCCATCCTGAACAAGAGAGAGCACACAGAAGCCAAGAAGATCTGGGAGAACAAGAACTACACTATCACACAGGTGAAATCATACATTACATTATTTCTGTATGTTTTATAAACGTGTTCCTAAAAAAAATTCTGGCCATGTTAGAGGGACCATATTTTAGACCATAGAGGGCAGTTGTAATTCATTGATTTTCTCTCAGGTTCACTTTTTGCACTAAAAATATTAATATTCAGTTCTACTCCTTTCTCTGACTCTCATGTATGTACTGTATAATAGAATTTTAACTGTCTTGCTGTTTCATGCTGTTATATAGATAACATTGATGTAAATACCCTCTTTGCATCAAGGTTCTATTTATTAACATTAGTTAATCACATAAAGTAACAATAAACAGTATATTATTTTTGTTAATGTTAGTTAATATCAATATAGTTGTGTTAGTTCACAGTGCAGTGTTACAACTGTTGTAGTAAGTTTATTTATATAGGGCTTTTTATAATTTTCATTGTTACAAAGCAGATTAATAAATGATGTACAAGTATTGTTTGTTAGTATGTTGTCTAATGTAGTGTAGTAGTTATCAAATGTATCCAGTTACAGTGCACTCACACATGGCCTGCAGGCTGGCTGCCAGGTCCAATATAATTTGCGAAGAGCAACAAAACAGTCTGCTTTTTTGGGGGCAGTTGTGGCCTAATGGTTAGAGAGTCGGACTCGTAACAAGCAGGTTGCCAGTTCGATACCCCCGTTTGCTCCCCGGGTGCTGCAGTGATAGCTGCCCACTGCTCCCGGTGTATGTGTGTTCACGACTTGAAGTGTGTGTGTTCAGTATTCACTGGTTGGGTTAAATGCAGAGGTCACATTTCGGGTATGGGTCACCATATCTGACAAATATGATACAAATATCTGACGGTCACTTTCACTTCACTTTAAAAAGTACAATTATTAATAGATGGATAAATAAATTAAATGGTATTACGTTCGGTTTCTCATAATTAAGTAATGTTAATGTTTTTATTGTCTGGTATAGAGACAAAAATGAATCATTTTATTAATAAACAGTGTGCACTACAGGTCCTGTTAGAGTACAGGTCTAAATAAATGATGACAGTTTTTTGGGTGAGCTTGAAGATGAAGGGTGTGTACAGCGGGAAAGTGATGGTAAATGTGGAATGTGCTCTTTTAGCACAGTATAAATAGTGTCTCCAGAGGCTGAGATTGATTTGGGGCTGGTAAAAGGCCTGGGCTGTGGTTGATCCAATCCAAAGCCACTAAGCCTTTGATCTTCTGCCGGGAAAAGCCATTGTAATCAGCTGTGTCCTCTCTTTGGTCAGAGCCTCTCGGGGACAGATGTGCCCATTGTGTTGTGTTGTAGAGTTTGTTTTCCTAAACCAGATATTGACATTAACTATTCTTAGGAAATTGGTGGTCTATTTTCCACCACCAGCAGAAATCCAGTGTTTACACACAAACACTTATTACCAACACCACCATAATGCTTTGCCTTAGTAGAAAACATCCTGGAATTGAACCTCGAGCATCAAGTCCACATGCGACACAAACTGTGATAATCTATTAACCATAAAAGTACATACAGTATCACACAAAAATATTAGGTTGTCATTTTTCTTTAAATACTGAATAAAAAAATCTGTGTATTAATACAGGTAGATGCTATTTTCTCATCCTCCTGTCCATTCATTCAGCATCTTTCTCCAATTCATTTTGCAATGCATTCTGGGACTGTCTTCTGTTATGCTATTTTATGATGTTTTGAAATGCTGTCTAGGTATGTTGTTTACTAGGATTTGGAAATAGAGCATCAGGCTGGAAACATACTTTAGGCAAGCTTATACATTTACGCATTTGGCAGATGCTCTAACCACTGAGCTACAGGAAAGCGTAGTTTATAGTGTGTTGGATTGGAACTAAAGCAGATTATTCTGTTGACAGGTCACAGGTCACTTCACAGAGGACTTCCTGTTTAATGCAGCCATCTCTCGGCTGATGGGCCTGACCAACACACTCTCAGTGAGTCTACTGTGATATTCTCCTCTATTACCTACTGTCATTAAGAAGCTAAGCTTTCTTAACTTTTTTTGTTGCTTTCTCACAATAGCAAGCTTCATCTCGAGTAGTTCTGCACAGTGTGGAATTTGAGGAGGCTTTGGCATCTCTCTGTATCATGGCTGCACCCATGTGTCCACACTTAGCTTCAGAACTCTGGGCAGGTATGACACAGTCATGAACAAATCAGTCCTTTAAACCTAGTGATAATGTTTATTACAGTTTTTTATGCACCCTCACGTCTTTTCCCAACTTGGAAAAGAGAAACACAAAAGTTGATTTCTCAGGAATCCTTACACAGCTATTTTCTATACAATCTTAAAAAAAAGGGTGCTTGAAAAGGTTCTTCGATGCCATAGAAGAACCTTTTGGTTCCATAAAGAACTTAACATCTAAAGAACCTTACTGTTTCACAAAAGGTTCTTTGTGGTGAAAAAAGGTTCTTCAGATTATAAAAAAGCAAGAAAGAGATGGTTCTTTAAAGAACCTTTCACTGAATGGTTCTTTGTGGGACCAAAAATGGTTCTTCTGTGGTATCGCTCTGAAGAACCTTTTAAGCACCTTTGTTTGTAAGAGTGTACAACAACAGTTCAAGGTTAGTGGCAAACAACCCAGATGTGACACAAAAAATAAAAACACTGAAAGAATGTTCTGATGTAGTAATAAACTGAATTGTAACCTTTCGTTTTACCATTACTTTTAAGTGTTGTTTGCAGCTCTATAAATTTAAGTATACGTCACATGGAATATACTGTAGTGTATTGGTCACATCAACCACGTTTATGGTGCTTTTTAGTCTTTTTGACAACCGCTGACTGCAATTCGCTTACAAAAAAAAGAATTCAAGCGTGCTAGTGGTATACTTCATTTTAGTATACATTGTCTACCAGAAACATACTTTATGTACCTTATGTACGCAAAGAAAGAAGGCGTAACTATTCTTGCTGTAGTGTTGTTGTATGCTTTATAAGCTGATGTTCCAAATATGGTTAGGGGTGTAACATTTCCGCCACATGCTTGAGGTTTTCGACCAATAACAGCGCACTGGATACCTGTCCGATCAAAGCACACCGCACTTTTCTCTTAACACACTGTATTACACCAAATACACACAATAATGTTCGTTTCAGCCATGTCACTCCTTTAAAAGTACACTTGTATAAATTTAAGTGGGTCAGTTATGTCCAAAGTAGTATTGAAATAGTTGTAGTACAATTGTAGTACACCTACAAATATGCTAGTGTGCTTAAGTATACTACTTAAGTAAACAGGAGTGTGAAAGAGAATGTAGGTTTTAAGGGTTTATACTGATATGAGGGTAAATGATCACAGATTTTCCATTTTTGGGTAAGTTACTATATTAAAGACAACAAGAAACAGCATTCACAAGAATTTTTTGTGGGGTTTTTCCAGCACGATTTGAATGGATTGTGTAAAATGGTCCAGTATCATATTTTTCTCTAGCACCATGAAAGATTATGTCCCTTTTCTTTAGAATAACATCTAGATGTTTATCCAATGGTATAATTTGACATGAGTGTTGTATTTCCACTAGAAGATGCAACTAGACAACACACAATTTAGGCAAAGACATTTAAGAAAATCTAAATATTAATGTCATAGTAACTTACTAAAAAGACACAATGAGCTTATATTAGGTGATGTTGAATAAGAAGTGTCTGATGTGAATGAATGATATGGCTCATATGAGTGGAATGCTGACCTTGAGGGAAACATGTCCATGTGGCAGCTTATCTAATCCCAAAAGAGTCCACTACACCCTGCTAATATAACAGATGTGAGCATGCAACATTGCAAGTATCACATGTACACAAATCCCACTGTGTTTCTCCTTATTGTTCTCTGTCATATCAGTTTCTCCACATTGTGTCTACTGTTCCTGGTCACTGTTTGTGGCTGGGACACGTTACAGGCGTGTTCCCTATTGTTATAAATACATTATATGTTATTTCTATTTGTGCATTCTGCTGTATTTTACTAGCTGACATGAAAATCAAAGGGACCAAGATCTAGACCTGTTTTAACATACTACTCCAAAAATCTTATGATATTACCCCAGTAAATAATCACACTAACAATGATTATACTACAGTAGTTATAGTATAGCTATAGTACTAGAGACAGCATGATCTATGAACAACAATAACAATGATGTTGCTAAAAAATCCTTTTGAATGAATGTGATAAATTGTAAGCTAGGTGAAGAGTCATGGAAAAAGCTAGTTGTGGGGAAAACAAAGGAAATGTGCAACTACAGTCTACTCCATCACATCCCGCTATTGTCACACACATACACACATGCAGAAAGTGTATAAGTGTCTCTCTTGAGGCGAGATGTGAAAAAGACACATCCTCACGCTCTGATAACAGACTGATGGATGGTGACCAGGAGGCACAGGATGCGTATGTATGTGTGCAAAAGTGATGTGCACGTAGACTTTTTTGTCATATAAAATAACAATTTTCTAACAAATTCTGACATTATTTAGTGCAGCAACATTACAATTAAGTCTAGTTAGTAAATGTTTGGCTCCACTATGCTTAGAGTAAACAAAGTGTCCACATTAATAGCAAATACAAATAGAAAAAGTAAAAAAAAACAAAATTGTCTGTATGTTATATTCCAGGTTATATTTTCCAAGTGTAGTAATTGTCATAGTCATTGTTTAGGGCCTACTGAATGAATATATTCACCTTTGCTGCAGCTTGTACATCAAATATTGAGGCAGTTTTGCCAGTTGGACATTTTTGTGTATTGTTAACGTGTGGTTTTTGTGTTTTGTTGTCTAACACACACACACACACACACACACACACACACTGTACTCGCTATGGACAAGCGGAAACGTACATCCTTCCTGAAGGCCTTGTTTGGGGTCACACACAGGTTTCTAAATTTAGAGTAGGAATTTGACCATGGGATGTCTGTTTATATGCCAGATCAATCACTGTCTTAAATATAATGCTGATAAACATTTCTTTGTGCAGGTTTGTCTCAGGTGAGGAATCCTTTAGGAACCGTGCTGTCTGGGAAGGGAAATGTTCTTCAGCAGCCGTGGCCTAGTGTCGACCCAGAGTACCTTCAAACCCCTGACATGCTTCAGATTTCTGTTCGGGTATGTCTCTTACACAAAAAGATGCCACAAACATAGATGTACATCAGATACACTGCCTTAGAAACACATTCAAGGATATTAAACCCAGAGCTCTTAGTAGTAGTGTTTATTAGTTGTTTACTTAGTAAAACTTTATACTGTGACTGTTTTGAAAGAAAATGGTGCTCCCCCATACAAGGAGTGGTGCTTACCATACAAAACTGGCCACCATGATGCTAGGGGTCTTCTGGGTGGTGGTTTGGATCTTCTGGGTGGTTACCTTCTGGCCCAAATGTGAAGAGCCCCCTCCCAAGTGTTATTATGGTTGCTAAATATGGCTCAGATCCCTCCTTCAATATAAGTTTGGCTCACATGGAAAAACCACAAGTGTAATCGCTTGGAAAAGCTAATTGTACCTAAACTCAGCAAGCTACACAAATTGAGGAATCATTAATATAACCCACGTATGAACTTTACCAGGCGTGTTTGTTTGCAGAATATTCAGGAAAGTGACAAAAAGGAAAGTGTGTAGCTCTAACTGAAGCCTGTATTTCATTATAGACACACTGTAATTTTTGTGTGTGTGTGAAGGGCTTGGCCTCTGAATTACTCATGATGAGTGAACAGTTATTACAGGCTTGAGTCTTCTGTGCGCCTGACTTACTTTCAAAGGACTTGGAAATGTGTGTGCCCTCATGCTTCAGCATGTGTGTGTACATGTGTAGTAGGTCCAGAGTTCTAAAGACAGATCAATCAATGATTGATTGTCAATGATCAGTCGCTTTGATCAGTGATCAATGATCAGTGTTTTAAAAAGATTCAGGTTCTTGTAGTCTTTATTCTGTCCTATTCTATTTTGGTAAGTCCTTTAAGTAAAAGACTAAAGGTAAACGAAGATCTGAACTAGCAGATGACAGAACAAAATAAAGATAAATAGCTCAAGGGCCCAGTGTTCAGGTTGCTTAAATCCCACAATGCATTGCACTTAAAATACTCATTTAAGGATTGTGGAATTATTGGTTTGAAATATGCTTGTATTTTGTCTTGGCAGCATGTGTGGCTGGTGTATAATAGGAATGTTAGCTGCTGATGTATGTGGAGCACTGTAATACTTGAACAATGTCTTTGTTGTTCCCCTGAATCTGACTACAATATTCAGATTCAGGTTTGCTATTTACAGAGGGATAGGGACCAGTTTTGACCCCTAGCACATCTTTTTTCTCCCTTTCATTTCTTATGTACACAAACTCCTACACACTTTTATTGGAGTATTTGTGGTCAGGAGTCTTGTATATCACAGTCAAGAGCTCTAGAAGTTTCTGCCGCTTTGTTGTTAATCACATATCGCAGGCCAGGGTTCAGTTCACCCTCTGCTACCCAGAATGCTTTCACACTGGCAGCAGTCTGGTGAGGTGGCTTAGCACAGCTGCAGTATTTTGGGGAATCCCCTGCTTTGTGGGGGTGGATGAACTACTTTGGGAGTCATAATGATAGGGTTGAGTTTCTCCCATGGTTTAGTCCAACAGTCTGGATGCATTTTATTTCACCACAGTCACAGACGCACTGTGGGACAGATGCTACAGTTTCACACAAAACTACAGACAGATGTAAAATCAAAGTATCTACCCTCAATAGATAGGGGTTTGTTTGGCCATATCTGAAACACTATAAGTACTTTAACACACAGTGTGCTAGTTTTAAAACTAAAATGACAGCAAAAAAAAGCAATTTATTTATTTAGTCGTGTGTAGGGTCCAGAATATCACAGACACTTGTTGTAGTAGCATGGTTAAAACCATTCAGAAAGCTTTAGAAACCCACATCAAAAATGTCTGAACGGCAAAGCACCACAAAAGTTTTGTTTAGTATACAAATGTATAAATATAAAAAGTGTCCTTGTTTTGCATAATTCTTAAAAATGCTTGTTTTGGTACAATAAAGAATATTTAACCTTTCATCTGTGTTTACTGTTTTTTGTTTTCTCCTTAGATCAATAACAAGGTGTGTGGGAGTGTTTCTGTACCTTGTGAGGTGGCCCAGGATGCACAGCAGGTTCAGAAACTGGTACTGGAAAGTCCTCTGGGAGTTCGCCTTTTCTCTGACCGCATCATTAAGAAAGCTATCCTCTCTCCAAGAACTGCCCTTATTAACTTCCTGGTGGACGAATGACACAACAATTCAATGTGCCTCATAGAGGTTTTGTTAACAGAATGAACCAAAGAATCTGATATCCATGGAGCCACCCAAGACCAACAGATGGTGGACAATTTTCAACAAAAGTACAAGTTGATCTGGATTATTTATGTTTTAGATTTTTTTCTATAATTTGTGGGCCGCCCTTATGATAATTTCTAATAATATGAAAAAGACAATGCCACTGCTCATTGCTGTTAAATAAAGAGTATTTTAACAAGTTTTAGGTTGGAGGGATGCCCATCCAAGATTCATTTATTAGGTCATTTTGTCCAGCTCCTCCTCTTAGCCCTTGACACCTCAGATTCCAAAAGAGTCTTACAGGGTCAGTGTTGTGTACCAAGCTATTTCTGAACACCCGGTTTTAGCGTGGCATTAAAACACCTCTAACCGACCTGCATTGCTGCCTGAAAAGGAAATATGGAGACCATGCTGTGCTTTTAGACAACAGTCAGGTTTCTGCTGGGTCTTATATTACATCTGACCTCACAAACCTTTATTTAGGTTACTCACTCTATCCTTTATGAATGTTTGTCACTATATCAACTAGCAAAACTTTTGTATAAGTCGACTGTTCAGCTAAATAGTGGTCGTGTCCATAAATAAAAGAGTTAAGCACCCAGGCCAGGTTAGGGAACCACATGCTAGACTTTATGCAGTGTACTTTAATGAGGTCTTCACGTACTGTAGCTCAATTGGTAGAGCATTGTGTTAGCAGCATAAAGATTGTGGGTTTGATACCCAGGGAACACAGTATACTGTACCTTGAAAGTACTGTAAGTCGTTTGGATAAGTGTCTGCCAAATGTATAAATGAAAAAATAATGTTCAAGAGCTTTGCAGTATCAATCTCCAACCACTTGGATGGAGAACCTTGAACATTTTGCCTTAAAGCTCTTTTTGTACATCAAGATCATGACAATGGTGTGCAGTCAGGGCATTCAAAAGTTAAGAAAACTTATGGTTATGGTACACTTAGTAGGTGGTGGAATAAGATATTATGACTGGTTAAAACTCTCTATATTTATTTTTTTATTTCAAAGTAGGGTCAGTACTGCAATATTTGTGTGAACGCAACAATGTTAAGCATGTGTGTGGGGGTAAATGGAATGTGATTTGTGTATTTATCATTAAGAACACCATGACTAGAGACATCATAACAGAGCCAAACACAAATACATCAGAAATTATAACTATGTACATCATATCTTTTGTAGTAAATATAAAAGTTATGCCTATTTGGAAGTCAATCAGTTAAAGCCAATTTAATGTTTTGTTTAATTATGAGGCCACCAAGTGGGGCAGCCCCACCTCCTTTTTTATGTGTGTCAATAAACTTCAAAAACAAAAAATGTCAAATGTTTCAATATTAACATGATTTTACTTATTTAAAATGCTAAACAGGGCTGCAACAAGTAGGCCATCAAATAATAACAAAAATGAATATTTCATGTAATACAATAATAAAAGAAATCTGTAAAGATATTAGTGGCTGACTTTCATGTTTTAATTAAGCCGGGGAAATCTGAAACAAAAATGAAACATGTAAGGTACCTTTTGGCCATCTGATTTTCTTGTATTTTAGATGATGATGATTTTTCATTTCATAAAGGGAAAGAAATGGCACTGAAACCAAAAGACTATGCAAATATACTGCTCAAAAACATTAAGGGAACAATTAAATACTGTATAGGGATTCATCCGACCATTAACCACCAAGCTTCTTCTTTGTAGGGAAAAAGGACGGAGGTTTGTGGCTGTGCATTGACTACTATAATAGTCTTATAGCAATAAATGTAAATGCAGTCCATCTTTGCCCATATTTTTCTACGTTATTTTATATATATTAGAATAAAAACATTTTCTATTCCATAGTTGTTGTTTTTTGCTAACCCTAACCCAACATTCAGTATGTAACAGCCACACACAATAAAACAGCCAACTTTCAATTCAAGGCCTAAAATATTGGGTTACCAGTACACTTTAATAGTCCTTGATTAGACAAGTGATAGACCGATATTACTGGCTGACATCTGGCTATATCAAAAAGCAATTGTGTGCGCTCAAAACAAAAAAAATCATTCAATTCTCAGGGTGCATGGAACGTACAGTAATAACAAAGCAGCCAAAATTGTCTGCACACTGCAAACAAGACACCAAAAAAGATCTTTCCAAAATTTAATTTTACATCTGCAAAGTAAACAAAAGAGAAAAGGTGACACATTTTTCTTTAAAACAGCCCCAAGAGCAAACATTTCTCCCCATGCCTTTTTCAATCCTCATGGAATAATCAGCAACCTCACTCTTTTGTAGACACAGCTACAAATTGTTAACAGCTGAGCATAATCAATGAGGGGTAATTGCTAAAGCAAGCCAGACTTACAAATGAAATATAGTATATTTAGTATAAATGGATACAAATACGACTAATTTACTTTGTATAATATAAATATAAAGTAATATAGCTGCAAGCAGCAATTACGGGGTCAAGCCCAACAATGGCAGATGATCAGATTTTAAAAACCAAGTTTTAAAACATAGACTGTGCATTACAAATGGGATATATCACCCGCCAAAAAGCACTTCGGAGTGAAAACAATCATGGCCGCCATATTGAAGGGTCATTCCAAGTGCTCATAATGGCCACTTCAAAGAGCCCTTCGAAATGAAGGATTTCAAAGGGTACAAGTGCAACTGATGGACTTTTCGCACCCCCATGATTCTTTGCCTGACAACGGTGCCTGTTTATGGGCACGGGATGATGACGCAGAAGGGCACTTCAAGAAACAGCTGTTTGGTCCCCTTCCCTAAAGGGTTCAACTCTTTGAAGCTCTCACTCCGGAGGGTAAACCCTTTGAAGGGCTCAGGGCATAGGGATGAGCCCTTCGAAATAGAGCGCAGAGAGTGCAAAGTCTCGACACTCAGAGAGAGAACACAGTAAAATTGCTTATAACTTTTGGCCACTAGAGGCACTGCCACAAAAGTTTTATGAGGCAGACAAGATGTGCCTATTATGATGCATTCATGTGTTCGTAACATACTGCATGTGTTAAAAATGGGTGAGGCCTACAATGGTCGACCGAGGAACATTGAGCATGGTTCGATTCGAAATGCATCAGTGAATCTAAGTAGACAAAACCACTCTTGTAATTTTAGTTGAATGATTTCAGAAATTATAAGCAAAAGTTTTATGTCAATACCCAAAAGTTTGGTGAAGATATAGCATTAGGCCTAGATCCATTTTGATGTACTGCCCATCGATTTCGTTGGTGCGTTATACGAGAACAGTTTGACCAATCGACATGTGTTTCATACTGTTTTGTCAGCATTACTATGTACAAAATTTCATGCAAATCAGACAAGTGGTCTAGGTCTATAGGAGTTGTTTTTAACAACATAACTAACAGAATAATACTAATTAATCTATGTACTGTAATTAATGTACTGGCCTAAAGAAAAATGTGGATCTCTTTTCAGCATTGGTGTAATTCTGCCCCATTTTATGTCTCAGCAGCCCAAGCCAATGACATAAACTGCATTGACTTGATGTTTCACTAAATGACAGTTGACTGTTGCTGTATTGAATGCTTGACTTTCCCTGAAAGCTAGATAAAAATTGAAAACTGGCACAAAAGTTGCCTTTCATGTTAAATCAAGTATCATGTCATTAAGCGTGTTGATCCTGAGACACTAGATCCTAGATCACAGTAAATCTATTGTTCGACTATGTTCTTTGCCATGTTACTCAGTGACCAAACATAATTCAGTCATGAAATCGATCCCTTCCACTGTCCCTTATGACGGCCTTGTGTAAGTGATTCACTAATACCACAAAATTTCCCACATTCCTCAAAAGTCATGACCTTACATTAAGGTTTCTCCACATGACGTGACTTTTAATATGTTTGTGTGTATTGTGTCTTTTATTGCAAATACACCCGACCAGTCACAGAAATGCCCCAAACACCTCTAACACCCTAACATTGTGGTGGCAAATATTTTATGAGGGCTTAAAATTAGTAAATGTTTATTTGAATCCATTAACCTTTGAGAAACCTTTGTTTTAGTGTTATGAAAAAAGTTTTAGTGTTATGTACAGGTATGATTTCCGCATGTCATTAGTTTTTTGGCATGCATGTGTTTTCAGCTGCTGTGTAATGAAAGCGTTTCTGTCGCTCTTGAGCTCTAGAATATGTTGCTGTGAAAGAGAAATATTATTAAAATATGCTTATGTTTTGGGGTTTCACAACAGAACAACTTGTTAAGGTCTCAGTTTAAATTAAAGCTGCCATATAGCCTGTAATGTGTATACAATGTTTGATTCTTTCCATATGCGTTGTAGATACCCGTTCTTTGCTTGCATTGTGTGAAATTAAATCACAACCACATGGCTGTATACAGTCCTTAAATGATCAAAAACACTAACCTCAAGAGACTTTGTCATGGGGATCCGTGAGAATGAGCCGCCAGTGGTCGCTTGTGTCGTTTTCCGCGCACTCGTGAAGTGCAGGCTCGTGTCCCGCGCCTGTTCATTCATAGCGGGAGCGCGCGGGAGTAGGATTATGATTATCACAGAAGCGGGAGTCGCGCGTTTTGTCGCTGAGGACAGAGTTGGTTGAAGGAGTAGTTTTAACTCGCGCTGGTTCAGTAAGAAGTTTCTAGATTAATGTTTACGCGAATTAACATCTTTGTTCAGTCGGGCGGAGTATGTTTGTGGTTCGGCTCTTTTAGTGGATTAAATCTGTGCCGTGTTATGTTTACTGTGTGGAGACGTAAACTCATCTGTCGAGTTTTGTGTTTTGAGTGATTTTCACCTGTGAAAGTCACTAATAAGAGTTGTGAAGAACAGTTTGCAGTCTTGTTTTACCTGACGTCAATGCTGGTAACGAAGACGTTTTAAAAGTTTACTTTTTTGTGTTAACTTTGTTTCTTTTTCCAAGCATGGATAAATACGATGATTTGGGACTTGAGGCGAGTAAATTCATTGAGGACTTGAACATGTACGAAGCGTCGAAGGACGGATTGTTTCGCGTCAGGAGAGATGCGGAAAATAACCCGGATTTTGAAGAAACCAGGAAAGTTTTTGCCTCTAAAATGAACAGAATACACATGCAGAAACAGCAAGAAGAGATGGCAAAGAACAGTTTGGCAGCAAGGATTAATGGAAGTCAAGCGAAAGTGTCAGAAAACACCAAAGACAGACCACCCATCAGTAATTTCAGACAGGGCAGTGAAGCGGCAGCCAAACCACCTATCATGTCTGGACCCATGACTGGCAATGCCAGTGTGAATCCATACATCGTTCATGAAGGACAGAAACATCATCCAGTCAGTCTACACAATGGGCCCAGCACGAGGGGGTATGTGAACAGTTATGACAGTAAAGAGACTGGGAATGCTTATAACCCAATACCAGTGCCAGCTCGGACAGCATCCTCTACCAGTCCTCCTGGGACATGGAAGGCAGGTAACACACCTCAGACTCCATCGTCCCCTCTCACCAGCAGTTTATGCTCTGCTGGTTCACCTGGAGTGAGTCTGAATCCTCAATCCTTTGGTAAATCTGGGAACTCTCTTTCCCAGTCACCCACAGGAACCTACAGGGCTCCAGGAGACCCATATCATCAGCCTCAACAAACCAGCCCTGGTCATTGCCAGCCCGTCTCTCAGCTGTCAGCCAGTGGACCGACTCAGAATGGGGTACCTCATAACACTAGCACGACACCCTCGCCTGCCCAGGTGACCCCACCTTCGCTGTTATCTGGATGGAAGCAGGTCGAGACATCCCAACCCAAGAGCATTGCTCCCACACCGTCTTCTCCAATAATGTCTGCCCTTGATGAGTGCCCCTCTCGGGCACTCAAACTGCCATGCCAGAGCCTTCATTTACAGACAGATCAGAAGCCATCTGTGGCTGAAATAAAATTAGAAGCTCTGACTGAACGCCTGGAAAAGGAGATGGACGTTCTGCCAAATGCTGAGTACTTCGGTAAGCACAATGTGATCACTGCCAGTCTGTTTTTCTATTTATTTTTTCACATCTGCAATTGTATTTAACAGCTTGCTGATTTAAAAACCCTCTGCATGTTTCCATTTGACCCTCACTCTGTATGTGTGTGTTTGACTCTCACTCTCTGTATGTGTGTGTTTGACTCTTGCCACAGTGAAGTGTATGTGAGTGTGTGAAAGAACGATATAGATCCCTGCTCCTGGTGCCCTCCCAGATTTTTTTCCTTTCCAGACTCTATTTCTAGGCCTGCATTCTCATCTGTTGTTTGTTTCTTTTTGCTAATTACATTTAGCTGAATCACTAGAGAGTTTTGTAGTTGACTTTTTTTTTATTGTGTTATGCTCAAGATCTGGGGAATGCTTAAATTGTTAAAGGAATCTATTCTCGCTCACATTTGGCTTTTATATCAGATGCCGGGGGGGGGGGGGGCTGTGACACAAAAACATTATCAGGTGTTTAGAAATTGAATTATTTGACATGTTAATACTTTTTAATGTCTTAATGTTGTTGCTCAATAATCAAGGTTAAAGCAAACAACAGTGCAACCATCTAAATGCCTTTAGCCATCACAGCCCATCCTCTGCTTCGCATCGGGCGGTTCTAGGCCTCCACTTTGTGCATTTTAATCCTTTAATGCACAGCTAGTCGTGAATTATCCCTTACTTAAACATGCCAACTAGCCTGGCTAAGGTCCATAAAGAACAGTGGCTCTTAACTGGACTACTTTCTAAAACAAAACTGGAGGACAACATGGGTGGTCTATGCATAAATCTACAAGTGACAAAAATACAGTCAAGAGAAAACAGAAGCATGAAACATCAACAGAATCCTTGTAGAACCCTATTTACGAGCATATGTTTCTAAACTAGTTCAGCATGGTGGCTTTACTGGCTAACAAAAAATGCTGTCAAGTGTTGACATCTGTTGTTGCTTGTTTACTTGATAGTGTAAGCATACAATGATGCTGTATTCTATGGATTAAAAACAATCATGTCCGCTTAATGAATAATTTAATCTGTTACGAATTGGAGATGGGTAGGTATAAGTAGTCAGTAATATCTCTTCTATACCCATATTACTCTAGTTATGAATTGAGGTAGCGCAGCACAGTATTGTTCATAGTGGCCAGCTGCGCACTTGCTGTTCTCATTAAGCACCTGCAACTTACCTGGGCCTTCATTAAAATAGTTCTCAACTGAACAGCCACAGAGTCAAAGGAAGGCCGTCATAAATTTTCTAGAGTATCCAGAATCTAGTATCTGGTAAATGTAAGCACTGTGTTAGTGACCTAATCCTAAACCGTGAATCCGTGACTGGTCAAGATACCTTTCTTTACCCGGGTTTATAATAAAAACACAAACGATGACCAGATTTATTCTGATTTGTTTGTTAGATTGTATAAATAGTTGGACACAATTAGAGAGCACCTTTTATATGTTTACATGGTATCTCTGAGCATTTGCAAGAATTAACAGCATTCACTCTTCACCTAAAATAGCAAAACATAGCTTTGTTTAATACCTTTATGCATGTCTCTATCTAGTTTAAGTGTCACTAAATAGGGTAGGAGTCTTTGCCATGCAGCTAACATTCTCTTGACCTTTGTACTGCACTCAGGCTTAAAACTCTCATTCAGTCTCTGATTCATGGCAGAAAACAGACTGTGTCACAAATAGTAACTTTGGGCTTGCGTAAGCCAAACAAATCAACTTTTTTTGTAGTGGGGAGTGGGTGAGTAAAGTACATTGCTTTCATTGTCAAACCTACTCAATATTCTTTTTTTGTAAAAACTCTTAAAGCTTTGAAACTCCTAATGTTTAGCACAAAAAAGCCAGTAAAAACTAGATTTTTACATTTTATAAAGAAATATGAAAATACAGTACTGCAGCGAGTATAGTAATTTGTTACGTTTATGCTTTTGGACAGTGTATTAATGACAAAGCAAATCTGTTGATACATGTGTCCTGTTGATGTGTTCTGGCTGCTGAGTTTGCAGTAAAATGGCATAATAAGCCATGGTGGTGTTTATAGTCTCAGCATGACAGCTGCTGCACCGCTGGGACGTTTAGGAATGTCTGGATTTTACAGAGTAGCAAAACAAGGACAAAGAGTTGACATAAATTAAAAGTCACTTTATTACAGTCTAATGGTGATTTTACTTGTTTTGACATCTTAGAGGTCTTCTGTCTGAAGTCAGTTATGCTTGACCACTCCCTTCTGTCCCGTGCTGTTTTTTCCAGAAAGACTGAATGGGACGTGATTTGGGGGTGGAAGGGAGTCCCACCTTGTACACACAGACATAACCACACTGCAGATATTCATCCTTTGTGGCCTGTGCTTGTTTAATGAAGGATTTCTTAAACTGGCTTTCAAATAGATGTCGTTATCTTAATTGTTGTCTAGAATTTCTGGCTTCCTGTCCCATAGTTCTTGTGCTCATGCCCAGCTCTCATTAGCTTTTCATTGGTCAACAGTCATATAGCAAAGAGCTATTGAGAGGCCGCTTATACAGTCTTTAAATGCTTGTTTGTATTAGCTCAAGAATGCACCCTGTGTAAATAGCTCTTCATTATTTGCTGCCTGCTTTTTAAAGTTGTAAACCTTTTTAAATGTTTAAATATGGTTAACTGTGCACACTGGGGGACATTGGCCCCTATTGACTTCCATTGTATATGGAGGACACAAAACAACTGAGACGTTTCTCAAAATATCTTAATATATCTATAATAACAGTCATAGAGGTTTCGAACCGGAGTCATGAACAAAATAAAGAAATACAATTCCTTAAAGTTTCCAGCCAATTTTGTTACATTTACTCCACAAAACTAAATTTTTCTTAGTACCAACATGTGTATTATCAAGCGTGCGTTCAACCTTTTTAAACGATGTGCAGTAAACACATACCACTGAAGTTGAATAGGAAGGATATTGATTGAGCTTTACCTGATTGATGGTTATATAAAGAAGTGCAATCCCACATGCAACATGTAAGTTCTTGCAGATTCGTCATTTGAATGAATAGTCGAATAAATGGAAAGTTGCATATCATGTTCATGCCACTTCTTGGCAAATTCCACAAAATAGGATGCTTGAAGTCACCTTAATGTGTAAACTGTGTCTTAGCAGTTGTTGTTTAATACTGTTTAAATGTTTTAATGTTGAATTGTAATAATAATAAGAATGTTTAACGTTTCATATAATTATTAAATATTCATTTAAAAGGATTGAATTGGATTAAAGTAAACACTTATATGTTTTTCCAGTCTGTTTAATTCAGTTAAATTAGTCCATTTATAGAGGGTGAGTTGCAAAACTTTATGGTAACAAATATGACACAAATGCTCTTCATAAAGATGAACTTGTATTAAACTTAGAGCATTCCTTTGACTAATTTTAGCATTTGAAAGATTTAATGAAAAGCCTTTTGTTAGGCAGTTGTGGGTTTTGTAGTGTTTGTGTTGAAAGTCTGACTGTGTTTGGTGCGTTTGGACCAGGCTTTGCTGAGTGGGCAGAACTTGTTAGCATGATGTTTGCTGAATACCAGATGAAACAGAGGCTCTTTTGTGTGGGACCGCCGCTGGCTCCCTGATGTGGTCCCCAGTCTAAGAAGAGACCTCTCTGTCTGTGTAACGTTGTTATCTCAGTGGAATACGACTGCTCATTTTTCTTCTGTGTTCTTCTTGCACACTGCGTGACACGAACAACAGAGATCCTCTTGTGCTCTTAATTTACCTTTCTAACAGTCATGTGATCTCGTGATTTCACTTAAATTTTATGGTTATCTTAAGCTTCTCTTAATATAATGTTCTCTAAAGGTTATGGTTGTTTACTAAAAAACTGTTCCCCAAATGTAAAAAGGTAATATACAATATCACTACAAAGTCGATAGAATCTAAGAATTACTAATAAATTATAATAAAATACATAACCTTATTATCAAACTGTATGTAAACAGACTTGGATAACTGGCAGACTTCTACAATTAATAGAAACGTAAATAATAAATAGTAAAATAATAATTCAGAAATAAAAGGCATCAGTCAATATGGTGTGTGAAAATATCGACACTACACTTTAGAGTGACATTCGTTTTGAATTATTGTTATTCAATGAATTCTTGTTAACAATTTTTCCACGTTTTCATTATAATTTTGATGTATTTATTGACCACAATATTGTTGTTGCTATATTAAACAATATTGAAATATGCATTACTATGCTTTAACTGGGGTTGAAAAACTTAGTTTTTCAAAACAGTTAGTTCTGCCACTAGTAAACTCATAGGTTCGGATTTGAGTTGGCACAGTTAATTTTCTCAAACATTTGACATGGTGACATCGCAGGTAAAATTGTTGTCCTGTGTACAAGTATAATAACCTGAAACAGAATGATACATTGGAATTACGAAAGTGGGTAAAAATTTAACCCAGAGAATTCTAAGATGATGCCTGGGTCCATTTGGGTGTTTTACAAGGCAAAATGCCCTGAAGCTCATTATGTCACCAAAAGGCTTGCAAAAGCTGTAAGCAGAAACAGCACGGCTTATTGCAAGTAATTTACATATAGTAAACATTCACCTGCCAGCTAGTCAACTTTTAAATACAGCCCTTGATTTAACATAAAATATGTACCAAAACTGGTAGTGAGAAATACCAACTACATTTTCCCTTTTGCTCTTTGCTGATATGCTGGGTAATGCAAGCTCTAATTCCAGTACTGGTCAAAAGTTTGGTCTGGTCAAAATACACACTTTGACTTTAATGTGGTATATAAACTTTTTGATATATGGATTATGCTGTTTTTCTCCAATGGATGTGTGGTTAACTTAAAATTAAATGAGCTGGTATGTGCAAACCCCTGATGGCTTTTGTTTCATACTGACTGTTCACTTAGTGTCAACACTATTCTCTGCACTCTTTTTCTTTTTCCATTTTTTTACTTTATGTTAATATGGTATAGAATAAAAATTGCAGAATATAAATTGATTGTTTTGTTGCTCTTTTGCAGGCAGTTGTGTGAAGTGCAGTAAAGCTGTTTATGGAGCCAATCAGGCGTGTCAGGCCATGGGCAGCTTGTACCATGACAGTTGCTTCACTTGTAGCGCTTGCAGTAAGTATTCTAATGATATGAACACCATTGAGAGTAATGGAGTTGTTTGTTGCTCATTTTTATGTATGTGTTTTATACACATGGATGCATGTTTGTGAGTGGACTGTCATTAGGGATGCACCGAAGTGAAAATTCTTGGCTGAAGCCGAATAAAAATAAAACACTTGGCTGAACAACGAACATGTTTTTTGCATTTCATCTATTTATTTAGCCAGTTTTTTTCACTGTTGCATAAACTGAATGGTAAAAATGTGCTTTTTTATATTTATTCTTGCTTTTCAATATAATACAATTTCAGCAAAACAAGTAAATAAAAATATTGAGCCCTCTTTCTTATTCAATGGACTTGACTGCTGAAAGAATGTAATGTACTCTGTTTGCCTACAACAAAGTAGTTCATTAAAAAGTGTCATTCAACATAAGCCTAAAATATGAAAAAACATCCATGCAAGCAATGCATGCTGAGTCTGACTGACAACAGTTCATGTCTCTTTAAACTCCGCCCACAAAAGCTGACTGTTCTCTCAGAAGCTGTACTAGGGATGCACAGACATAGCTTGACATTCCAAGTTGTTTAGTACAGGGAACTGTGTGCACGCCACCACTGTGCGATGTCAAAGGATGTCGTGAGTGGCGGGGCTTCAGACCGCTCGTTTGCGTCTCTCTCCGTGCTGATTGCTGCTTGGTTGCCGAACATACGGTGCATCCCTATCTGTCATATGTAAAGTCATACATTTCTAAATAACACTTTATTTAGCTCAGCTGTAGCCCCTGGGAATGAGAACTATTTGAAGGAAAATGTGCATTCCTGAGCCTCTCCTCTGCATGACTGGCTTTGACCTGCAGCATCTCTGTGCTGTCTCTTTTGTTCTCTGTGTGTGTCCAGAGTCCTGTTATGAAGGCAGTTAATGTGTCTGCGTGTGTCCACCTGTTTACATGGGTTAAGAGACTAAAGATAGTGAGAATGCACAGCACATAGTTTTTTTTTTGAGAGAGCAGTTATCCTGCTGAAGAGGAATGTTGAGGAGTGTGTGACTGAGGTGGGTCAACGGGTCGGATGAGCAGATAGAGGTATGTCTGATGTGTTATGTCAGCTGGAGCCGGTGGGGTAGAGACAAACAAGTGTTCGATTTCTTAGGCCAGAAACAAACTGTAACCAAGTACGCAGACATGAAGGCTTGGGCAACGCATTGCAAACTTGTAACATAGTTCATTTATTACTGTGGCTGACAACTTAAAGATAGAGTTACCTTTAAGGTCTAAACCATTAACCCAAATATCTTGTTTTATAGGCAGCTAACTACTAAAATGTCTTGTTGAAGATGTTATATTAAAGCCGCAATCCTTGACTTTTCCTCTATATTGCCATCTTCGTTTGAAACATTAAATTGCAGGATACTTGACTTTCTTATCTTTGTGTTAAAGTGACAGCTCAACTTATAAGTCAGTCTCTAAATGTTATATTACAGAATAAAGCGCTAACATAAAGAATTCTTCTCGAGCAAAAGGAAGGTTCAAGACTTTAAAGACTTTATAGAAATAGCATTAAACACTACTAGAAAAGCCCAGTTATGGGTACAAGAAAAGGAAAACAGTGGGGGAGGGCCAAGAGACAGGCCATGAACTAATTCTTTAAGATCTCTTTTTCCATCATTGTACCTCAGAGAGTTAAACAGGAAGTGACATAAGCTGCTGGGTCTAAAATGGACTTTATGTTATAACTCTCTGCTGAGTGTATCAGAGTAGCCTTTGTGTGCTCCTTGCTGACCACCAGCTCCTGGAGATCCAGGTCGGGAGACAAACCCAGATGTTAGTTTCTGTTCCACAGATTCACCAATTCTTTATTTCCTGTGAAAAATCAGGACTTGCCTTCTGAACTCAATTTGGCATGTTTGGTGGGCTCTTTGTTAAGTCTCAGTGTTTGGCAGAGAATACACCAGTGGTTTGTGTGAGGGAACAGAGCGCTCGTTGTTCAGGAGCTGTTAGGAGGGCAGCTTTGTTCATGACCCAGTCCAAATGCTCGCATTATCAGATCCACCAGGGATACCCCGACATTTAGGTGGTGTTTAAAGGTTTTTAGTGCGACCAGCAATCGGTTGATGTCTGGTCGAAAATGGCTTAAAATACAGTGCAATATATCATAATTTCAAACCTAAAAAGATTCTGTAATTGTTGTGTGACGTTTCTTTCTGTAAAATAGATAACATAAAATGATGACATTTAAAGACTTTATAAAGTGCTTTTATTACCACTATCTCACCATTTTGGGTACCAGCAAATCTAACTGGGTGGCATGTTTCCTGGGTGATGAAAAAAGCTTTGGACACATTCTCAGGAAAATAACTTGCATTGGATGAATCATTGCACTCAGTGTAAACAGCTCTATGGTTGTTTTAATACAAAAGTTGAGCCCTAATGATTTTTTTTACATTTGATGTTGAAGGGCCTTTAGGCCCCACATTCAAAAATCACGTTCAATGTTACATTTGTAGGGCCCTATGATTTCCGTTAGGTGGAAAATGCAGAAGGAATCACGTAATCCAGACACAAAAACAGAATTTGCTGTATAACACGGAATGGCACTGAATCTGGCAAATGCATTAATTTTTAACCGGAACGTAGCGCTGAGCAGCTAACAAAATATAAATGGTGCTATAAATAACGTTATTCAGATGCGTTTTAAATATGTCATCCGCTTGTTTTGCGTGTCTATGATTGAAAGAGTGGCACGGTTCCGTGTACCTACTGCACGTGTGATGCTCATTGAGCTTTCAGCATCCGTGTATCACAATAAGGACGCGAACACAAACTGTATTGAAGCTACCCTTTGTGGCGACTCATCAAATTAAAAGTCTGGTTAAAGGTCCAAAGTGTAGCATCTAGTGGTGAGGTTGCGAATTGCAACCCACCAGCTCGCTTCACCCCTCCCCCTCCTGTTCTAAGCGCTACGGAGTCTGTGAGAGGAAGAGGATTAAGATGTCGTCACGTTTTCGCTTCTTTCCCAAAAGAGAAAACGTATTTACGAAATGCTCTCTGTAGAGCCGTTTGTCCGTTTAGCGATACTGTAGTCACAACATAGAGAATTCTATGTAAGGGTGAGCCCATGGTGTATGTAGATAAAAATAGCTCATTCTAAGGTAAGAAAAACATAACGCTTCATTGTGTAAGGTCTTTATACACCTCTGAACACATAGTTATGGATATTATATTGCATTTCTGTTAATAGAGACTCCAAAAACTTACACACAGTACCTTTAACTTGAACAAGTTATCAAACACACACATTGTACCACACCAACCACCTTATTTTTTTTTATTTGACCACTGAGTATATCATTTACTTTACTTTTTTTAATTAAAGTAAATGTGCTAGTAAAATTATAAAAAATTGCTCTTATTTTTTACAAAATATTACTTCATTAAAAACAGTACTTAAACTTATGTAGACATGAAAACAGATAAAAGAAAAAAAAAGAAAAATCTCTAGTTAGATACTGGTTTATTGACCTAGTTGTACATTACATTATATTATATTATATTATATCCTATTTGTACATAATTTTTCCCTGATTGGTATAAAGTATCTACTGTAGGTTTTAATACAGTTCATAAGTGAATATGTGGGCAAATATTTTACTGTTGTATAGTAAAAGATGAAATACATTGAATCCAGAATAATTAAAACAGAAAAACAGAATTTGGGAATAAATAAAATTGAATTTGGGAAAAAAATAAAACAGATTTCATAGGGCCCTAAATTTGCTTGAGTGGTTACAAAATGTTCAGCCCTGTCAGATATCCTCTCATCTCCCTAGAGAATGATTAACTCAGAGTCCTGGTTAACATTTCCCAACATTCCTGTGATTGACGTCTGTTACGGCTCTTATAATAGTAACAGTTAATACATATGTGACTGTGTTTCTTCACCAAAGCAGTTTTGGCCAGCTGTGTCTATGTGATTTGTGTACCTCAGAGGGAGGTATGTGAAGCATCTGGCTGAGCATTCATTTTTCTAGTAGTAGAATAAACTCTTTCAGATTGCCAAGCAGACTCATTTGGCCTTCTGACAAGCATTTTGTTTAGGTTGAGTAAGTTCCAATATGTCTTGTGTGATGATGAGAGTAGCATGAAGGCTTTCATTAACTTTAAATAGGCTTATAAGGGTTAACTACATCAGCCTGAAAGACTAAAATGTGAGGAATGTTCCCCTTTCCTGTGGGACGGGGGCTGTTTGAATGAGAAGATTTGTCCGTCTGTCTGTTGAGGTAAAAAGCCAAAAACAGCTCACATTGGGAAAGGAAGTTCTCACCGTGGGCTGAAAAACAGTATCTGGGCCCTACGTGTCCTTGTGTGCTTACAAAGTGCTGACAATTTCTTACTATGTTTAGTATGTCGGCTTATTGAATTCAATCAAACCTCTCACTAATGTGCCCTTGATTTTATTTTTACCCATTTAACCTTATTCATCAATTAAGTATTAATCTAACAGGACTTTTGTCAAAGCACTATATGCCATGTTTAAAGTGTTGTAAAGACACTCATTGTGTACATATCTGTTGGTTTTGACATCAAGTTTTGACATCAAGACCAGAAAAAAAACCAATGACTTTAAAATGTCAACTTTTTCTGCAAAACTAACTGTACTTATGAGCGTTTATACATTAAAATGACATCTTCATGTAAGGATGCTGTAATGATTCTGTTTGAATAGTCATAGTTGGTAATAAGTTGTTATGTGTGTCCTTTGTAGGTCGAAAGCTGCGGGGAAAAGCTTTTTACTACGTCTGTGGGAAAGTGTTTTGTGAAGAGGACTTCCTGGTATGCTGTCTTCTATTCTAATTTAATTGACTTTGCATGTCTGAAGTCATGGAAATATAAATCATAGTGGCCCCCTTATCTGAAGTATGTTTAAAGAGATTATGTGTTATAATTGGTTGCCAGAAAATCACTGTAAGAAAACACGTTGACCAAGTTGAACCAATGAGAATTAAAGTTTAGTGTTGCCAAATAGAATTTAGCCCTCTTAAGGTTTTAATTTTAATATAAATATGCTCAAATTATGCATTGTTTTCACACCTGTTATTACATTTATTAATCCTGTGAAGTCATTAATCTGAGGGAAGACATTTATATACTTCTGACATAAGGGTGAGTAAATAATAAAAGATTTTCATTTTTAGGTGAACTATTCATTTAATTAATGCCACAAATAAAGTAATGCACAGTGGCGATCAGGACAGGACTAGAGAGATTTAGTAAATTGGAATAAATTCCAGAATTCTGTGCCGATACTGAACAAAAACCAAACAGGGTGAATTCAGGTCAACTTTTGCATATCGTATAAAGAATGCCAAAAGGTGGCCCAGTTTAATTTTTAACAGTCAATGATATAGGTATCATGATTCAACTATCCAGCAGTCACATATGTTGATTTAGTGTAGATGGCAAAGAGCTTTAAATGTATAAAAACACTAAAGGTTGCGCTGGGAGTTGCGCTGAGTCCAGTGTCCTTAACAGGGGAGTCTTAATCTAACGGGAACATTTTGATACCCACACCAGCTATAAATAATCCTGATAACATCGCATGGGTTCTTTTATAAAATAGCGCAGTATTGGAGACATCTGGATGCTTCCGTGTGGCTGGTTCTGGTATGTCATGTAGCAATACAGCTGCTGTGTTGTTAATATTTATAGAGCTACAATCCTAACATGGCTAAACATCAACTTAAATACATACATTACATACAAAATACATTTAAATAATGTGCATTTGCTGCATCATCCATACGTATGTTTGAATACAGCCCAACTGTAATATTAAACTATTAATAAACTTCATAGATATTTTAATAATGTATCTTAGCCCTGGATATATGCTTCATGTGTTGATAATTGACGATGGGCTGTTGAATTCTTGGAAAATATTATTTCGCTTATAGCACGGTTACCATAACACAAGACGTTGTTCAGTTGTTCTATCTCAAGGCATTTGTAAGATATTTGTCCTGGAATGCACCTATTGGTAGGACTAATTTCTTACGCTTTTCATCTCGAGCGAGAGGAAGACAGACAGCGCACATGCACACGCGTTTGCTTCATGGAGAGAGAAAAGCCAAGTAGTGTTTTATCCTGAACCCACCGATTATGTCATGTTCTTTGCTGTTATAGGCCTATACGCTTTCAGTTGTCATCTGTACAGTGCTGTCGCCAGAATGTTGTTGACATTTTTATGCTGTTTAACTGAAAATTAATGCACACTCGGGAATGAAGACTTCTCAGAATGAAGAATTTAACAGCCTTGTGGTATAACTTTAACCGCAAAAATGTGTTGAAACTTTATTATTAACCATGTTCTCTAACATAGTAACAAATACTAAACTTAAGTGCAGAACATCTGACAGAAAGTCACTCGCGGTACTTGCGCCCTCCATGGAGACGTGAAGATAAAGGTGGATAGAGTCTAGATTCTCTACATGCCTCATTTTGCCTCAAGGTTGTACAATAAGATTTGTCCTGTTATTTTTTGTATGCAGGTTATTGACATTTTTATCTTGTTAAACTTGCAGTTGCTTGTCTTTTGGTTGGGTTGGGTAAAATTAGGTGAAACAGTCCAGCTCCAGTCATTACCACTGTGGTATGTCGCAGCTGCTGCTCTTAAATTAGAGGAGTGATTATGTCTGAGATGTTAATGTTATGTGGGCTATGGAAATTAAAGTGATGGAAAGGAATGAACGTTGCTTAAAACAGTAAACCCTTCTGTTCTTGTCTTTTATAGTACTCTGGATTCCAGCAGTCTGCTGATAAATGTAACGTGTGTGGACATTTAATCATGGATATGGTGAGTCTGATGTACCACACCCTGCTTTAGTCATGTCACACCACAGCAATTTCATGAATTGGTTTAAATTCTTACTGAAACCTCCTGACTGTTAAGTGCGCTTTAAAGCCATATACAGTGCCAGTCATATATTTAGACCACGTTTACTCGATGAAAAACTGAAAAGTTTTTCCTTTGTGTTTTTGAAAAATTTCACGTACACATGACAGCGTTATTAAAATGATCTGCATTTACACAGATCCAGGAAATCGGATAAAAACGCTGTCGAATGCATGCCAGGCCAGTGGATCACGATGTTGCATTTGTGTAAAGTACTTTTTGTGTGTTAAAAGTTTGGCAAATGTAAATAATGTGTCTCCGCTGGTCTTATTGGTGCAGTAAATCCACATTGTGCTAGGGAAACGTTAATACATAGTCATGCTGCGAGAACTCACAGTACTGGAGGCCGCCATGTTGTTTTGGTTATATTCATGTGACTGAAAGCGCAATATGCTTACGCATAAGCATGCGCATGACGTCATCGTTTTCAAAAAGTTCCGGCTTGCAGTTTACATGGAGACGAAAACAGCAGCGTATTCAAAAACTGGCACTTTGAGACCCGTTTTCAAGTTTGCGTTTTCGGTTCCCAAAAAGCTGTTTTCATGTAAATGAACGGCCAAAGCGCCACACATATACACCAAAAAAGTGTTGTTTTAACAAGCGTGCGTCTATGTAGTGTGTTTCCTCGAACACAACTTTCACATGTTACATGTTAAAGAGTCTTTAGAGGTTTCAAGGAAATAAACATCTAGACAAATGTGGTCATGATGTACTTAAGAAAGGTAAAAGTTTAACTTCCTTAAATTTTACAATGTAAACAGGAATGGCTTGTATTGAGTTTTTTTTAATTATTAATTCTTGTGTTTGCACAAACATTTGTACACACATTGAGATTATGTGGCTGTTAATTGTGTCTTGTTTGGCAGCACATTAACATGTTTTCCCCCCTCAGATCCTTCAGGCGCTGGGAAAGTCTTACCACCCAGGCTGCTTCCGCTGTGCCATTTGTAATGAGAGTTTGGATGGAGTGCCTTTCACTGTAGACACAGAGAACAAGATCTACTGTGTCAAGGACTACCACAGGTAGGTACATGCAGAACCGTTGGTTATATTGTTGACCAAAAGCTTTATTGGTGACACTTATAGTATACTGTTCATGGCTGCTGTTCATTACAATTAAAACTTAAGATTTAACTTTGAAAGTAAAGAACAACGCTATACATTTCCTTTTATAGATGTATGTTATGAGGAATATATTCTCCATAATTTCTTCCACAAGCATTTTCCTTGCAGTAGCTTGACGTAATGACATTTGATTGTGAGTTTCATTGCTTCTGAGTGAGTGTGTGTGTGTTTGAATGCCTTGCTGCTCTCCAGATTCCTCTCATGCAGACTTTTCAGTGAACTGAGTGATTTGAAACTCTCAGACAGTCAGTCAGGTGGTGACCATATGCAGATGAAATCAGTTCATGGAATAATGCGCTGCCTCTTCACTCTTTCCATCTGGAGTTAAACTATTCTCAAGCTAATTGAAGAGCCAAAATCTGCAGTCTAGCCAAAACCTCTCTGTCCCTTTTCCATCCACCGTTCACTTTCCAAGTCATACACTGACTTCTGAAATGATTTGTACACGTAATAACGTCTGAATGTCATTGCCTGTTTTAAAAATAGATTGCACCAGCCCATTTTACATAAAATATCATATGTTTTTGAGGTTTTTATTTGTTTACTTTTAGACACTTTAATGCTTGTTAATGTTAAAAACTACTTGTGGTTAGGTCAACTGTGTGAAATGAGTTAATATATTTTAAAAACTGGTATTTGTGAGATCATGACCAGTGCTTTAATATGTAGCGATTTTATGTAATGACGTTTTTAGGTGAATTAAATATGTTTTTAAACTTGTGGTAAAGAGTTTGGTTCATTTTCTTTTTGTGTATGGACCTTCATTAAGTAACCCTTCATTGATTGTGTTTCTGTTTCTTTTTATTTTATAGAGTTCTTGCACCGAAATGTGGAGCCTGTAATCAGCCAATTCTGCCCTCTGAGGTAAGACACATCAGATCGAAGACTTTATAAAAACAACACTGTGGAAGGTTCTGTGGAAGATTGTGAAAGCTACTCAACAGAACTGAAGGAAATTACTTTGAAACCATTTTTGACCCTGGTACCTTAAGTAGCACGAGGACATTTGTAGTATTAGCCAAAAATATATTTTATGGGTCAAAATTATTTTTCTTTTATGCCAAAATTCATTAGTGTATGCAGCAAAATCGCTAACAAAAATGGCTGGAAAACGTCTGCAAACTTCACTCGCTGCTGCCGGCTCTTTGAGAATTACTTAAGTTTGGTATCTATGTAAAGCTTAGAATTTCAGGTTTTCTGGTTCATCTATTTTCCACAACGTCATTACAGCGATAAGCAGGTAGAGAGTGTTAAAACAAACCTGTTTCTTCTTAGCAACGCCCTGCTGCAGCACCTCTCATTAACAACTTTAAACACGATTTTCTCAATATTTAGATTTTTTGCACCCTCATATTGCAGAGTTTTAAATGGTTATATGTTGGCCAAATATTGTCCTATCCCAACAAACCATATATCAATAAAACATTTATTCAGCTTTTGGGTAATGTTTCAAAAACTGACCCTTAAGACTGGTTTGTTGTCCAGGGTCACATTTAGGCGGACTTTTTAGCATGTAAATCAGCTATTCCTGTATCTGGGCCACGTGTCACAGTCATACAACACTGCCTGACGTTTTTAAACACTTGTTCTTTTTTGCATTCATTTTCCAAATAGAGCACATGCACTTTCTATTACAACCTCAATGATATCTATCTAGATTCTAGAACACTTAGGTCATGGCATTTAGGTGAGATTAATTCTGTTAGGGGTGTAAAAGAGTGATCATGTTAATTCAGAGCATGTGCAATTTGTTAAACCAAGAGAGACCTTCTCTCACCAGTCTCAAATTAGAAATGAGCCCAGAGGTATGTAGCGATCTTTATTTCAAAGCAAAAGAACCGAAGCTCACACGCAAGTACATTGAAGTGCTTATGAGAAACTCGAACAGAAATTAAAAATCAGCAATTTGTCATTTTTTGTCACAAAAGCCAGTACTCAGTGCTTTGTTTGAAAAACAAACTGAGACGGAAATTGAAATTAGTCACTTCTGCGTGTTTCCAGATGTGTGCCTCCTTTTCACTGGTTTTCTACTTTTTTAGGGATCAGATGAAACCATTCGAGTAGTCTCTATGGACAAGGACTATCACGTGGAGTGTTACCATTGCGAGGTAAGTTGAGCGACGACAATAAAACAGTCAGAACACTACATCCAATTCATCAATTCAGTGTCATTAGTGAAAGTAAGGAAGTCTTTGTTTGTGAATCAGCAGTTCCCCTGGGGCTTTTGAAGTACTTGCATGCCTTGACAAGAAATACTAACAAACATTCAGTGATGTTTTAGAATAATGTTAATGTGTGCCATGTGTTCTCTCAGGACTGTCATATGGAGCTGAATGATGAGGAGGGTCATCGCTGCTATCCTCTGGACGGACATTTACTCTGTCACGCGTGTCACCTTAAACACGTGAACCCCGTTTCCCCTCAGTCTGCGGTAAACAACTACCACAGTCAGTTTTAAAGATCTGATGCCCTCTTGTGGCTAGTCAGAGACAGCATCATTACCAAAGTTACTTAAAAAAGTTACATTACCAAAAACTATGGATGAATTTGAGGTTACAAAATGTGCATGTGTGGTATGATTACATTTTTGAATTTTAAGAACCTTTCCATGTTTGTTTATAGATTTTTTTTTTAAGTCATTTAATTCATTTTGTTGCAGACTAGTTTCAAAAGGTTCATTTATCCACAGGTCTATGAAATGCAATAGTTCGACAGTGAGTCAAATGAGAGAAATATGAGTACAAGTTTACCCTTATATACATTTCTGCTTGAGTTGTACCTACGTATGCGTTTTAGTCACATTTAGCACTTGCCAAATGTTGTTTTAAATTTGTATTCTGCTTACAAGTTACAATTTTTTATTCCTTCAAATGCTTTTATTCATTGTTTGCTCACTGCTTTTATATATTATATTATAATATATTTTCAATGGTAGAAAATTGTTAAAGTTATCAGGTTTGGTAGTTGAATTTCTGTTGGAATTTTAGTAAGTTAGAGATAAGAAAAGTTCTTGAGGCCTAATATTATTTCAACGTGGTTCACATATTTTTACAATGTTAAAGATCTAGTAAATTATTTATTTACCTTTTGTATCATAAAATGAAGTTTTCACAGATGAAGCAGTTGATTTGTTTGTACTGACTTTCAGGTATGTACATTCTCAGATGTATTCATCTCTTTCAGTATTACATATTTATCCATCTACTTCAATTAAAAAGTGGGATGGGACAGATTATTTTGTGTTATGCCGATAATTCCTTTAAACTAAAAATATGAAAATCTTTCCTCTTTCTTAGCCATTAAATATTGGGATGATTCCAGCTTAAATGTGCGGCGCTGTGTACTGGCGGTAGTCTGACATTTGAGTCTGTTCAGAGCATCTCTGTACAGGTGCTTTGTATTTACTTTTAAGTTTCTTATAGTGTACACGGAGCATGTTATGTATTAGAAGCTTCAGATTCACTTTATTTTAAATGCAAATAAAGTGTGAACACCTCTAAAGAGTCTTTCTTTTAATAGCATGTTTTACACTCAAAGAGCATCATGTTCTAACATAGTAGTTTTTGCACAACCAGATAAACATTTCAAGATTACGGTTTGATTTGAAACAGATAAGCTAAAATTCCAATGATTTCATGAAAATCATGCTATTTTGTACTTTTGTGTCACACACAGTTGCTACAGTGGGTCATGTTTTTATTTAACACCTGATTTAAATAATCAGCTCTTTATAGGAAAGCTCTGTGAAATTAACTGGGCATGCCGTGGAAGATAAGAAAATATCGCAAGCTTCTGTTTTCATTTTTTGTAAATAATGTGGGATTTATTGAAATATTATTTGTTAAATATGATTAGAAAACTGAGGTCACGTCCCCTAATGTGGAGGTGGGAAAATATGATTTTTTTATGATGATTGTTCTTAATTTTTACAAAAAAAATAACTAGCTATGCAATAATAGAAAACACTTCACCAATGTTTAGAGGTTATAAGAACAGTATTTCAGTAGTATGTATATCCACTCTATTACCTATACATTATACTGTTCAATGGTTCATTTAGGAATGTTTAAAATTTAAGGCACAGAAACAGCTGGGATCCTCCACTGTTATACTGAACTTTACAGGTAATATTTTCAGTGGAAACTGTGTACAGCTACTACAAAGGAATGGAAAGATTCTCTCATTTAATGTGGTTGTGAAAGCGAGTAGGATTGTATTGGTTACAGGATCGGAGAAAAACACACATCCTCTGTTAAAGTCCAACTTCATTCTGATGATGTGAAGTCTCTGTTTAACAACTAAAGGCCTGCAGTGGTGACTGTGAAGTGTACTGACCCTCCATATAGCGCACACGCCAGACTCCGACATTAAAGAAAACCTCTCCTTTCCTCTGGTTCGATGCTGTGGTTACTCCAACAGACCAGCACGTATTGTCTCCTACCTCCACATCCCAGCTGTGTATTCCAAAATCAAAGCCTTTAGAGCCCAGCACACAGAAATAATTGTCAAATCTCTCTGGATTATCCGGATGCTGTTGTTCATCAGTGCTATATTTAACACTGGTCAGATCATCAGCCAGGACAAGGAGAGGATTTGCAGTGTTGGGGTCCAGGGTGACAGGACCTTAAGAAAACACAAGTACAACTATTTTTAAGCACCACAAATTTGGTTTATTTTAAAATAAATGGTGCGGTTTCCCAGACAGGGATTAATTTAAACCAGATTGGGATATTTAACGTAGTGTTTACTTGTAAAAAAATACTGGCTGATTTTCTGGTGTTTCAATTCATTTTGTTATTGTTGCTTTTAATATAATTGAAATATAACCCACTGATTTGAATGATCTTCTGCATCTTCTCCCAGACTTTGAACTTCAAGTTTCCAAGGTGTTCTGCCACATCGATCAAAGCTCCAGAAAGCATCTCTGGACTCGGTTGAGTGTTTTGGGCTCTGGAAATAAAATTAATATAAAACAAGAATCGAACACATATCAGATATACGACAGCTAGCAGCTCACTTACCTTTCTACTGAAAAGCTGAAGTGCTGCAAAACAGAGATGACAGTTAGTAAGCTGCGACTTGTCCTTAATAAACTTATGCATTTAAACAAAGGTGCATTCTAACTTGTAGAAAATCCATGTCTGCAGTGGCTAAATCATCCTGAATATTTTTGATTTTCTGTAAAAGAGATTGTATTTCTTGGTCTATTATGGCCGGCATCTCTTTCATTATGCAACACTTTCGGTCCTTCTCTTCTCTCAATGCAGAAACTCTGAGCATCTCTTCATCTCGCAGAAACTGGTGAAGCATCTCAAAGTTCTCACTTATGTGTCTCACGGTCTGTTGAGCCTGCATCTGAACCAGGGAACCAAATCACATTTTATCATCTTATACTGTTTTCTATTTTAAAATGTTTTAATATAACATATTTCACTTTATATATCACTTTAATGTATTGCGCTGTATCGTCAAATGTTTGTTTTATTTCCCTGAAGCTCTTCAGTTGCTCCTGTAAACATTTCAATGCGATCTTCAATTCATCCTGAAATTAGACAACATGTAACATTAGATAACATAATATTGATGTTTGTAAAATCAGTAAAGTGAAAAGTTAAAATCAGCTATTTGTGATCTTAGTTACGAAATACTGAGCCCTTGCTAATAACAATTGCATAAGGACATTAACTACAGAGCACTCGCTGTAAAAAGTTCAAATCCATCCATCTTTTAAGCTGTACCAATCTTCTTCTCACCCTAATTTGTATGAAACTAAAATCTAAAGCCGTTCTGTTGGAATGTGGCAAAAAACCTCGCAAATTAAGAAACAGAAATTTCACCTATATACAACAAATGCAAACATTTAACCTGTGAACAAACTAAACATGTTGTTTACCTTTAGAAGTGGTGCAGCTTCCTCAACAGGTCTGAATGTGTGATTGAGATGTCTCTCTGAATCTCTGCACACTAACACACACGACACCTATCATCCAGACAAAAGAGTTTGAGTCTCTCATTGTGCACAGTGCAGATCATCTCAGGCCCTGATAATGATGATGTGCTTTCTTGGTTTCTCTCCTGCAGCACTGACTCCTCAATGCCATATTACTGATTGGTTCTGATCCTGTGAATCTTTTCCTGCAAACGGGACATTCCTGAAATCCTTTAATGCTCCAGAACTGTTGTAAACAAGCTCTACAGATACTGTGACTACATATCATGACTAAAGGATCTCTAAAGATGTCACAGCATACAGGACATGTCAGGTCCTCTTCGGATATTGAATACTGAAAAGCCATTTATCTGCTTGAAAAATGTACGACTATTTATTGTTAAAATAATTCTGGATATGCCTGTTCTATTTTGAACTTCAGTCTCTATAAAATGTCTGATGTCTGATCATGTGCTCATTGTCCACGCTGAAAGTTAATGATTACCTCGGAGCACCCATTCAAAAACAATGACAAAGTGTTTATGAGAGGAACAAAGTGCGAGCTGAGGTAAGTACAGTAAACAGTGAAGATTAAAATAGACTTTCACTGATAACATGCATTGTATTTAATTCATTTGATAACCTGTAATATTAGTTAAACATCAACCTAATATTACATATTGAGGGAAAGGTCATCCTGAAATGAATAATAATATAAGAATAATAAATTATGTCGCAATTAAAACACATTTAAGATTATTTATCACAGGTAACCTGATGGTAATGTAACCTGGTTTCAAGTAATGTTGTGTTTTATGTCCTGTGTGACGTCAGAGAGCAGAATCACAGGGTCTTACACACAACACGGCAATAAATTATGCAGCATTTGTCTTGTCATTTGAGTAAAAATTAATCCAGGACAGGATGTTATAGGAGTACCAACATTTGCAGAACTAGCATAAGCAATGCCATAACTAAAATATAAACGTATTAACGTGACTACACCTTTTGCTTTACTTTTTCAATTAACTGAATACAAACTAAACAGTTGCACTTTACAATAAGGTTGTATTTGTTAACATTAGTTAATGCATTAGATAATATAAACTTACAATGAACAATACTTCTACAGCATTTATTATAACTAACATAAACAATTGTATAGGTAACTAATATTAACAAAGAGTAAAAAATATATGTTAGCTAACAAATTGACTAATGTTATACTTACTGCAAAGTGTTTCAGATTAAATGAATGCACTACTTCCTGAAAATGAAACATATAAGGCAAATTTCTAGAAATGTAATGTTTTCTGTAAAAAAAAAAATCAGTAATCCTGATTTATTATTTTAATATACTGACATATATCCTGCATATCTAATACCCTTTCCTGTTTTGCCTGCAGTGAAAAACAAAACAAAAGATTGTTTGATTTAAAGAAAATACAAGTTATCTTTATATGGCCCTTTATACAATACATGTTGTTTAAAACCAACTTCAAAGTAAAGTTCATTAGGCTAATAATGTCTTTCACATTGGTAATAGTATTGTTGTACATCTATAGCATTAAGTATTTAGTGTACTGATTTTAATGTCTTAGCCATGCACTATGAATACTGACAGTACACTGTCATACCCTTAAAATAGTAGCATGCCAAAATAGTATGTGGGCTACATATTGCTGGCAAGTGTGAAACAGATCAATCTGTAGTCTGCGAAAAGTTTTCCTTTGACATTGTATTCATTTACTATTCATGCTTTTGTCTTTTTACTTCAGCCTGTTAATCTTATCTGTCATTTTATGGACATCTGTGGACCGTGTTGGATAACGGCACTTATATGAGACTCTCTGAATCTCGGACGCATTTCAGGGAAGTTCACAATGGCCTGTGTTTGGAAGATTATTCTCCTCAACATTTTTATTGCATATGGTGAATGCAGGGATTTATCAGGTATGTCTTTAAATGCTTTAAAATATGACATTATTCAACTGCAAAATAGATTTTACAAATAACATTTACTTGCATTTAACTAATTTATTTGCGTGGCAAATTTGTGTCCGTTTTTGAATAAACTGTGTGAGCCATGCATGTAAAGCCGGGTTCACCCTGCACGATTTTGGGCTGTCCCAGACAAAAGATGACCACTGCAAATATTGTGGCGAGTTCTGTCCTCATGGCTCCTAAATGCTGGTCATACTTTACATTGTATGTATCTACATGTATATGTCATACCCAAGGTTATTTGATCCACAGATCCAGTGTCTTCAAAGAAAACTGAAATCACTTAGTCTAAAGCAGACATGAGGGCAGTGTAAAGATAGAGGTTAAATATAAACACATAGGTTAGTTATGCAATGACTAGTCTGCAATAAATTTAGTGATAGTATTTGAGTATTTTACTATTCTGGACATTAAAGACCAACCAAATGTAGAAAGATGGGAGTAACTTAAAATGAATTCTGCAATTAGAAAAGAAAACAGTTGCCCAAGCTGTACATTATAAATGTTTGAACATTTTTCTTCTTCACCACAGGTCATTTTTGGCACATCACAGACCTCCATTGGGATCCCTCCTATGATTTCAGGAGTAAGAACTCAGCATCTGTTTGTGCCTCAAGCGGAGACCGTCCAACCCCAAATGCGGGCAAACTTGGAGATTATCTATGTGATTCATCGTGGACTCTGATCAACTCATCAATACATGCCATGAAAGATATTCTGTCTGACCCTGACTTCATTGTGTGGACTGGGTATGTGCCTAAAGTTCAGTTTTAATATTAAGCTCTTATGTCATGTGGGATGAGTTCAGCAAAGCTGTGTGCGGGTTAATAATTTAACCCTTTCAGCCATGATTTTGAATCTCATATCTGACATCCTGTTTGGTAAGCATGAAACTCACCCACAGCATGTAGACATGAAAAACCATATAAAATGACCGTGGATATTTTTTCATAGATTGGTTTTGATTCAAAATGAGTAGGTGTGTAAAATGATTGACTGATGTGCAGGTCGGTAACCAGTGTGATATAAACATCAGTCTTATCCTCCTTTCACAGGGACGATACACCTCATGTGCCAGATGAACGTCTGGGTGAAGAATCCGTCCTGAATATAATCGGCAACCTCACCCACATCATAAAAGCTCTGTTTCCTAGTATGTGTTACCATTACTGATGTATTGTAGTGATACAGTTTTGCTTCTTTATGAAGTTCATTGGTTTTCCGTAGACACCAAAGTTTATTCTGCTCTGGGGAATCATGACTACCATCCAAAGAGTCAGATGCCCCCTGAACAAAACAACATTTATGAGCAAACCGCAAACATGTGGCATGACTGGCTCGACCCTGCTTCTAAAGAAACCTTCAAAAGAGGTCATTATTCTCCACACTAAAAAAGCCTTACATTATATACTATGAACATTTTAGCAAACAAATTCTACCGTCGATTGTTATCTGTATACTTCACAGGTGGATATTACACCGAAAAGCTGCTGAATCAATCTGGTTTGAGAGTTGTGGTGCTAAACACAAACCTCTATTACGATCAGAACAAACTCACAGAAAACATTAAAGACCCTGCAGATCAGTTCAGATGGGCTGACCAAGTCCTTGGTGATGCAGCCAAAAACAATGAAAAGGTTCTTATTGTTGTGTTGCAGCATAGACCAAAGTCCAGTTTGGATTATTTGGTCACGCTTAATACACTTCTGTTTTTCTTTCTTTCCAAGGTTTATCTTATCGGTCACGTGCCTCCTGGGTTTTTTGAAAAGAAGCGGCATAAGCCGTGGTTCAGGGAAGCGTTCAACAAGCACTACATCGATCTTATCCAGAAGCATCATGCTGTTATACTGGGCCAGTTCTTTGGTCACCATCACACTGACAGCTTCCGAATGTTTTACAGCTCAAACGGTACTTTCAGTCCAAACTCAGAAGTCACCTGTTAGTGATTCAGTCACATTTGGTGCTTCTGTAAAGTCAACAGCATCAGCATCAGCAACAGTTCTTAGTTAGTGGACTAAGCGAAGTATTATCTGTGAAACCGGGCCTATAGATGTATACACCACCTTTTACATTTTGAAACCATGAACTTTAATAAAGAGTTGGTCTTCTCCATAAGGTTACACCTTCTGGAAAGGTTTAAACAAGAAGTTGAAACATGGCTATAGAGATATAATCGCATTGAGGTGCAAGAATATTTAGTGAGGTCAGACACCGGTGTCGAGAAATAAATTCAGTCAGTATTTCAGTTCATCCCAAAGGTGTTAGATAAGATATAAAACTAAATGAATTGTCCATTATTTGCTTTCGGCATAGCTTTGCATCAAAACAGACTTGAACACATAAAAAGGCACAACTCACACATGATATTACATCAGTCGTGGGCAGTTAAATATGACTGATACTGGATAAAATATTCAGAAATTCAGACATATTTAGCATACAATTTTCAAATGTTACAAAAACTTCAAATATTGGATGATCATCACTAATATGAGATAACTCTCATTAATTTCCTTTTTTTTTTTTTTTTTTTTACAGGATCCCCAATAAGTGTAATGTTCCTGACCCCAGGAGTGACACCCTGGAAAACAACTCTGCCGGGCGTCGTGGATGGTGCAAATAATCCTAGCATTCGGGTGATTGAGTACGACACCAAAACACTTTTGGTAAAGGTAAGGCACACATTTCATTAAACAATAAACATACCATTTACTAATATTTACTGTTTTTGGTGGTTTGTGTTTGCTCTGTTGATATGTAAAGGACGTTGTAACCTATTTCCTGAACCTGACTTACGCGAACATCGCACGATCCCGTTGGGAGAAGGAGTACCGCCTGACAGAGGCATTTCGTGTGCCCGATGCCTCTCCTGCCTCAATGCACCGTGTGATAGAGCGGATATCCAATGAGAAGTGTTATCTGCAGAAATACTATGAGTTCAACTCTGTCAGTTACGACCTCACAGACTGCAACAGTGACTGTCGCATCGACCATGTTTGCTCAATGCGGGAAGTTGATTTTAAGGACTATGAGAAATGTGTGTTAAAAGAGGGAGCATCAGCAACCGGCCCGATGCTGTTTACTTTGATTCTATCTCTGATGTGGAGCTTGTTGTATGTTGGATGATAACAGCTCGGATAACTAAAAGAATTGTGTGAAGAATTGAGTAAAAAAAATTGTGCTGACTATAAATAAAGAAATTTGACATATTGTACAGTAAACAAATGTGCTTAATATTTATTTAGTGAGTCATAAGCAGTTCAGACATTTTTTTAATTTTATTTCTCATTTTCTTTAAAAAAACTAAATCTTTTGTTTATTTGTGATATTGCATGCATGATATTTAGGCAAAAACATTTGAAAGGATGTAAAATTTTATTGGACACAAAACTGACTCTGAAATCTTTCAGCAATTCATCTCATTCATGACATTTTAAAAGTTACTTCAATAGTCCATTTTAAAGATTTCTTTCAAACTGTCATCAAAACAAATGATTTCATAATGATAAATCATATCACTTGTTATATCAATTGCTCAAAATATATCATAAATTGTATCAGGAGTTTCATAAGGGATATGGTGATTTTATAAAATGTACAATAAATATTCCATGTGATAAAACACCTCTACAATGACTTGGTTGGCAAGCTAAACTATTTTTTTCATTGCACGGCTAAAGCAGGTTGTATATGCTTTGTATAAATGAGATTACATGACAAAAACTTGTTTGGTGGACATGTATGGCTTTATGGCATTCTCCAGCACTTTTTGGAAGTCTTGAAGCCCCACTTCAGTGCAAGCTGGAGCGGACAGTTTCCCGGCACGGATAAGGATGCAAAGTTCATCCAGCATGTTTCGTAAAGAGTCTTCATCTACATTAAGAGTCCAAAGGTGACAATTAATGTATCAATTAAAACCTTGTGATTCTTATACAATTTCTGAATACACTGAATACAGTGCATAGTAGACTTTTATTAATACTTACCATGTCTATTGTCTCTCTTCCACTGGGTCACCCAAAAACCTCTTATTTTCACATCTTTAAAGATCAGTGCACTCTAAAGAATACAAAATACTACAAAGTTGCTTCCTTTCATATTATATCAAACTATATCAGATGTCAAGGTTTATCAAATCAGATAACAGAGAGGCAGTAAAGCTCACCACTGGTACAGTCACTGGTAGTTTGGCCATACCTCCATAAGTCACCATAGTACCTTCACTTCTAAAAACACAGATTATTTATTTCAGTTCTTTCAATACGTTGGGCACCACATATTGCTTACTAAAGAAAGCACTTAATAAAGAGCAAAAATGTATATTTGTTTAGAAAATAGTGTGATTTCAACTTTTATGTCATTGTTATAAATTTTAATGAGCATTTTAAAATATCTCATAAAGGAAATAAACGGGTTAAATACTTTCAGAAAAATCATGGCTTTGCTGTTCTACAGTTACAGTTATATATTTTTTGTTCTATAATATTACTTTTCTTAGATAAAGGACACTCACTGTAAATGGCGTAACAGCTCTGTGGAGCTTTTACCTCCAACTCCATTGAGTGCTAGTTTAGGTCGGGGACAGGGCTGTTAAAAGCAGACACTGAGTTAATATCAAATAATCATGTTTTCACTTTTGTTGTTTCTACTGTTTTTATTCGCCTTTCCTAAAGACAGCAACATTTAATAGGATTATAGTTATTATAGTAACAGGCTTATATCAACTGGGCCAAAAAACAGATTTTTTAAATCTATTTAAATGTTTCTTCTATATATTGGCCATTGGTTTGCCTGACAGACCTTAAAAAGCTCCTTCGTTTCTGGCCGTCTAAGTGACTCCTCTGTAATGACGTGTGTAGCACCCAGAGCTTTAAGTCTGCCAGAGAGCTGTTGCAGATCGGGCCTGAAATGGCAAAAAAGCTATCTTAGCATGTTTACTATTAGGGCTGTCAAGCGATTATTTGCGATTAATCGTATACAAAATAAAGGTTTTTGTTTCATAATATATCTGTGTGTACTGTGCATAATAATTCTGTATATAGAAATACACACACAGATGCATGTATAATTTTAAGAACAGTTATATTAATATTTATGTAAATAATTTTTTATATATATATATATATACACATGTACATAATTATTATACACAGTACACACACAAATATTATGAAACAAAAACTTTAATTTTACATACGATCACGAATAATCGTCTGACAGCCCTATTTACTATAGGTTCATTTTGCAAGAGTCATCAGTACAAGACAACTGTGACCTGGATGACAAAACCTTAAGTAGCACGAGAACACTTGCCAAAAATCATTTGGATATAAAGTAAAGATCATGTTTAATGAAAATATTTTCTACATTTTCTACCGTAAATATATGAAAACTTTATTTTCGTGAGTGGATGCAACAAATTGCTATCAAAAATGGCCGGAAACACATCTACAAACTTCATTCGCTGCTGCCGCTCTTTGGGAATCACCCACACAAGTTTGGTATCAATGTAAAGCTTAGAATCTCAGCTTTCTGTTTCATCTATTCTCCACGACATCCTTACAGCAGTAAGCCAAAAGAGAGCGTTAGAACAAACCTGTTTTGTCTTAGGAGCGGCCTGCTACAGCGCCTCTGATGGACAACTTTAAAGGCGATTTTCTCAGTATTTTGATTTTTTTTGTACCCTCAGTTTAAATAGTTAAATATCTGTCACATATTGTCCTATTCTAACAAACCATATATAAATAGAAAGCTTATTTAGTCAATTTTCATGTTATGTAAAGAATCGATTTTTTTTTTTAAATGTACACTTAAGATTTTGTTGTTCAGGGTCACAAATGTTGAGCAAATAATTAACAGAATGGTTAAAGAGTCTCATCTACTCCTATACTATGTTAATGTTTCCTTTTTTTAATAAGTCACTATTATTGCTGTAGCTCTTATTACATTAAGGTTAGGCAGATTTCAATTGATGAGATTTTAAAAAGGATGCATAACCAAAACAAAAGTCTTAAACAACAATACCTCCCCTAACATTAACCAATAAAACACAAGGTCTAATCTAGTCCTGATTTTTTTGTGATGTGTCTGTTCAGATCTCCTTTAAAATGTTGTGCAGAATGAAAAATACTAATTCTTTCTCCAACACTAGGTGGCGCACAAAGAAATGCATAAGTACCATTGTACACTGCAAAGAGCAGCAATGATGTAATGTAGGGACACTTTTACCTGTCTCTGATAACATTGATGGTATGAATACCCTTAGCAGCAGCAATCTGAATGACAGCCTGTCCAACACCACTGTTCGCTGCATTCTGAATGACTGTGTCCCCTGAAATAAACAAATATAGTAAGCAGATGCAAAGGATAAGACTTTAAAGCTGAGATGAGGCAGTTCAGTTGTTTACTATAACAAAGCTGTGCACACTCAGTGGTTTGGGAAGTGTCAAGTGCGGCTTTCTCAAAGTAATAAATAAAAGAACCTGGTTTGAGTTCCTCAAAGTCCGACAGCATTCTGAATGCTGTACAGGGGTTCACTCCTAAGGTGGCAGCAGAGAGCAGAGGAATGTCTTTGGACAATGCCACCAGATCATCAGCCTTCAACACAGCTGCTGTTCTCCATGTACCTAAAACCAGTGCAGGAAAATGACACCATCAGTGCTATTTGATGTCGAATATACTGTCCTTTTGTGTGTACATGAATGTTCACCTATGCCAGCATCTCTCGGAATCACCCAATCGCCCACCTTGAGTGTTTTCACCTTGTCGCCCACCTCCATGACCTGACCCACCCCCTCATTGCCGCCCACTGCTGGCAGACTGGGCAGAATGGCATATGTGCCTGTTTAATGACAGCAGGTGGAAAAATGTGAGTGAAATAATGAGTGAAAACAACTGGTGATAATAAATCAACTGATCTAATGATGCAATTACAAGACAAGCAAGCTTAAGATCTATTGTGCGTTAGAATAAAATGCATGAAATACTTTGCTCTTGCCTTGAACCATGTTTAAATCAGAGGGATTTATAGGAGCTGCCAGCATTTTCACCAGGACACATTCAGATCCAATATGTGGTAGATCCAAAGTCTCCAGCCTGTGAATAATGCAACACATGCAGTTAAATACAAAGGCAAGCACAATAGCACATGTTATCATCTGCGAGTAGGTGACAGGCTTACTGAACCACTTGTGAGGGCTCCCCGTGGTTTCTGTACAAAAGTGCAGTGCTGTCTGTTACAGCAGACACGGAAAAGTTGTTTTTTAAGAAAACAGGTTCATGTCTGACACGTTTATTACATGACAATGAGCCCGATGTCCGGTAAATGCGGGGTCCCCGTAATAAAAACGATGCAACTGCTGAGAGTTTCATTTTATGCACACGTTAATAAATATTCTGTCCTGCAGCGTTTAAAGAAACAGAAAACAGCAAACGATCAGGTTTACTCTACAGTGAGTGGCCATGTTTGTACCGTAAAGCATGTAGTAAAGGCGTCATTCGCCGGAATTGCTAATGAATATTAATTACGTAATTGAAACGTGCGTGCATTCTCTGGCCTCGCCCTCTTGCCGACGTCTTTCTTGCAGAAAATCAGGTGGTGGGTTTGCTGAATAAACGCTGAGCCATTGAGAGAGATAGTTGCGTCAACCGTTTTTTTTTCACAACAATTGAAAATGGAGCCTCTCAATAGTTCCCGGGAGTTACTAACGCAGGATGCTGCAGCAAAGCAGACCGATTGTGACAAACTTTTAATCAATTTAAAGACGTAAGTCATTTAATAAATAAATGAAAGAAATTTAAAGAGAAAACACAACTTCGGGGAACTATTTGAAGGCTCCATGAATCAAGTGACACGCGAAAATTTTCTCTCTCAAATGGCTTTGGATAAACTTGCGTAATTAATATTCATGAGAGTAGCTTCGTGATTCGTCGGATTCTTACTTCACCAACAAGTCACTAATATACGCGCATTTTGATAACGCTGCTATAACCTATATGCACTGAAATTGACTTATCTAGCCAATATCAGCATTTCACTTTTTAGTTGAACTTAGCGTAATTTTTAAATCTAAAATCATTTTAAATCATTAATTAAATGGGGTTTTCTTTGAACAGTATGAGAAAATGTCTCTTCTTCGTTCTGTCATTTTGTTTCAGTCCAATTTTTAATGCCGATTGATGTCGACCAAATGCTACATACATATCATGGAACTGTGAAAATGTATTCAGAGGTTAGAAAACACAACAGTTATGTCATTTTCTTACATTCCACTAAATTTATTAGATGAAAAACAATACATTCACATTACATTCAAGTGTTCAATAAGTGATTCCAAAATTCAACAGGATAGTCGATAACAGCTTAGACATATCTAAATGATGCTAAACTTAGTATAATTTATTCTTTTTTTATCAAAGGACAGAAAAACATGAACTCCAACAATATTGCATAAAGGAGTGGTGTAGATAGCTAATGCCTTTCAGTTGTGGAAAGTGGAAACATTCAAGTGAGGATATACAGAGTAGACCATTCCTGTTCATCCTAAGTCTTGCAATTGGAGACTTACAGTACAGCAATTCTGTAGCCTATGTAAACGTAACATTAATGAAATCAATAATTATGATTATAACTAGAAGAAGATCAGAGATCAGAGGCATGATTCAATACCAGATAACTAAAATCATTAAAACATATTCAAATCAAATTTGGCCAATAACTTATTCATGGCACATGAGAATATGGTTCAGGCAAATATTCAGAAATAGTTCAAATATGAGCATGACCCTTATTTACAATCTGAAAAAGATGCAGAATACAATGCTATAAATAAATACTATGCGTAAAGGCTAATAATAGGTTTATGTAAACAGTATATATATTAAATATGTTCTTAAAGTCTTCCAGCTTCTCCTGTAAAATGGGAGTTAAAGGCTGTTAAATTCTTTAGGTCTACATGCACCTCCACAACAATACAGGCAGCTGGAGAATGGAGATAATGTCTTTACCATCAACAACAGAGTGGACAAGATTTGATCAAAGGAATAACTTATTTCTCACTATCTCCCTGAAGAAAACCCCTGAGGCCAGTTGTCAAAGACAAATAACAAAATATATCACCAGCAAACATACAGATCAGCAGCAGTTTAAGGCTGATATTATGAAAATATCAAGCCGGGATTTTGACTGTAGGCTGCAGTTTAGAGATAAAAGTTTAATGATTATTTACTTTCACGTCTCATAAAGTGTGTTATTATTCTAAAATTCAAGTTTTTTGTGTTTTTAATTAAATTTTCTATGTTTTCATCCTGTTTCTCTGTGCTGAAATGTTTTCTGTAAAGCTGCTTTGCAACAATGCATATTGTGAAAAGCGCTCCAGAAATAAAATGAACGCATTTTTTGATACATATAAAAGGCTAAGAGAACCATGACAGTGGCTTAACATTCATTTTTTCCCCCTGGTAAACATGACAGTCTATTGCAAAAACTGGCAAAACACCCATTAAACCCACTATCAAAATATTTGCATAAAAACATCAAGAAATACAAGAAACATTCAAATGTAGTAATGATCTCGGCAGCAAAAAGAGGTATCTGTATAGTTCAGTATAGAAATATGAATCAGAACTATTTGTGTTGATTTAGTCGGTACTTCTACTGCTGAAATTCCTGAGAGCAGCCCTATTCCTGAGTGTTACACCATTATAAAAATTACATTCTGTTGCTTTTAATTCCAAAAGCAGCATTCGTCACATTATGCATTCGTTTTTTCAGTATTATGATATGATTGGCTTTCAAGCTTTGTCCCACCATCCCGTGCTGCCTCAGTCGGTGCTCCCAGTGGGTGGTGGCAAGTGACTGTGATCCGCTTTTTCACCTTTAACAGAGACCAACTTTCCCTGAGACCCCTGTGATGACTGTTGAGCTTTTGCAGGGCAGCTGGCAACCATGTGCGCAACACTTTGGCAAAAATGGCACCTTTTGGGTTGAGGAGGCAAGTTGCACTCTTTGGCATGATGGTCCAAACCGCCGCAGTTGTAACACCTGCAAAACAGTGACATAGAGTTTAAATGTATAAAATAAAATAGAACTAATATCTACACTGAAAGCAAAAACTTGTTTTGATTTAAAAAGAAATATAAATGAATTCATGGAAGTTCATGCTTAAAACTGGAAAAAGATATTCGTCAATGGGCAATAAAAATAAACTTGTGAATGATATTATTTTTCCTGTCATACTGGCAAACAGCTTTTTTTGTTTTAAGCAAAAGCACCAGACTGTAAAAATGTTTGCTGTAGTTATACGACAATTTGCCAGGAACTTACTGTAGATTTTAAAAACTGTAAAATAACAGCCTCATGCAAGCGTTTCTGGGAACCCAACACCAGAAAAAGGTTTATATTTATTTTTGGTTCCTTGGTTGCATGAGGCTGTTATTTTATATTTTTTTTCTGTAAAGATAAAGACTTGTTAATGTTAATATTCATTTATCTTTGAAAAAACGGTTTCCAATAAATTAGATAAATATAAATCTACAGTAAGTTACTGGCAAACTGCTGCCAGTAATAGGCCTACTGGAATTTCTACAGAATCTGTTAACAGTGTAATGCTAGACTTCTCTGAGAGCAAGACATACAATCTTACATTGCATTATACTATACATATGTGCAATCCCTGGGATCGATGACCCATGACCTTGGCGTTGCTAGCGCCATGTTCTAACCACTAAGCTACAGAAAAGCAAAGATGATAAAACAAAGGGGTGGTTTCGGGGTGATTTAGGGGTGGTTTCACAGACAGGGATTAACCTTAAGCCTAGACTAGCATTCGTTTAATTGGTCAATTTAAGTAGTTTTAACAAACATACCATTCTAAAAACATCACTAGTGTGCAGTTTGAGACAACACAGAGGCACTGATGTATTTTGAGATATGTAAGTGCAAGTTGTTTTCAGTTTGGACAGCTCTTACATTTCTTTTAGTCTAGGACTAGTCTAAACCCTGGCTGAGAAACCACACCTTATTATTTTAGGCCTAGTCTACACGTACACGGGTTATTTTTATAATCAGAGTTTTTCCTTCTTTGTCATACTGGATGTATTTATATATAGAACAAACACTGATTCTACTAGTTATAAAAATCAGACACAGCATATTTCTAAGAAAATGTTTCTGTTCGATTATTTAGTTCCCCGCCCTAATGAACAATGGACATTAGTGAAACCCCTTAAGGGTTAATGTGTTTTAAAACATTCTATAAGCTTCTAATTGCGATAAAGGCATTTACATGCAAAGCACATTTGTGGGAATGCTTTAAAACGTGTTTCATAAATTGAAAAGAATGACAGTTCTGAATGACTTTTAGTGGTGACCGACATATCCATATATTCTGTTTTACCAAAAACCAAAACACAACCAAAAATGCTTTTAATGTTAGCTTTTATCTTAAACCATGTTATCTTTACTGAAGATTGCTTGCGTGTATTCATGTCCAGGCTGTCAGAGATCGCTCAGTGTTTTAAAGGAAGCCCAAGTGTGAAGGTCCCAGTGGCATATGGGGGCTTGGTATGGGGCAGTCACTGCTGCATTGATGTCCACTCAGTTGAGGTCATGTGGGTGACAGGAGACTTTTGGTGGACACTGCAGCTTTTTTTCGGTGGTTTATAGATACTGACCCGGGGCCTTCTTCAACACAGTGTGGGGCATGGATCGACAGCAGGCGGAGTGTGCAGAAGGCAATGACAGCCTTTGTTTGAAAAAAGCTGCAGCAACAACCTATGAACTATGACCTTTTGCTGCCCTTCACCCCCAAACACCCCACCCAGTCCCTAAACACATGCAGTTTCCATGGCAACTATGACCCTTGACCCTTCTCGGGCACCTTCATCTGTTATCAATTAAATGAACTGCAGAAGTGTTTCCCCTCGACATCCTGAAGCTAGAGCAGTAGCCACACATTGATGGGTTCATATATGAAACCACATATTCTCTTTTGTACTTTTTGCTTGTTTTTGCTTTTTACTGTAAAACATACAAGCAAAATACATGGTTCCCAGTAAACAGAACGGATAATCACAGATTCCACTTTAAAGGGGCATCGTGCTCTTGGGATGTATTGAACGCAAGCCTCCCTTTAAGGATATAATGACCTCTTCTCAGATACTGTCAACACAGTACATTTTACAATAATCAGAATGGACAGGTAGGCCAAATGATTTGCATTAGTTCTGATGGTAAGATGAAAAAGGTCTATTATTGTTGTCAGATGCTGGAAGATCTATGCAACAGAACTTAAAATGTAGCAGAATTTAAATCAAACAACGTACCAAAATTCAAATTTCAGATTATGTTAATTCTTAAACTCAGAATTGGGGGATATCCATCACAATTGACTGGCGAGTTTAAACAGTTATTGATCCAAGTCACATTGGCAGCTTGTCCAAGCAGCCCTAACCAAGGCCAGAGGTGGGGGAAGGGGAGGAACTGCTGGAAGGGGTGAGAAACCATCCACATTTTTGGAGAGATCAAAGTGAAGGGCTTCAGGCTCTCCCCTTGGGCTACTAAACATAATGCATCTACAGTTTTGAGATATACTGAGAGAAGGTCTTCTGTAAACATTGACACTTAAATAACTGACTGTTATTAAATGGGCCATTTTTATACGTTGCATTATTAAACTTAAAACGAAATTCATTTACTACAGCACATTTTAGAATAATAGTGTGCTAAAACAATGGAATAATGCATATAAAAGTATGGAAATTGTAAAATTGTAACTAAAAAATAAAAATAAAGGTGCTAGAAGGTTCCTAACAGGTTTTAACCATTTTGCATGGTTCCCCAAAAGAACAATTCAGTCAGAAGTTCTTTCTTTCTTCCCTTGTAAAATTTTAAATAGCTGTATATCTGAGATGTGTGTTTATGTACTCACCTGTCTCCTTTAGACCGGCGCTTCTGGACGCTCTTGCCTTTGGGTCTCCTCTCACTGCCCATACAGTGAGCTCCTCCAGGTCCAGTCACCCGCAAAGACTCAAGGCCTTTGGAGGACTTTTTAAATGTGAATTCAACAGCTTCACCCTCTCTCAGACTGCGGAAACCTTCCATGTACAGTTTACTCTGAAAAGAGAGAATCGAAACCGTTTGTCTCACACCAGACATTTCTCAAAATATCCTTGTTTGTGTTCCACAGAAGGAGAACTCGTTGATTTTGAATGACATGAGGGTGAATAAATGATAAGAGAATTTCATTTTTGGCCAAACCATCCTACAGGCCTGTTCACTTCACACAAACACTATTCAAACAAAAACAAACGCCCTCCAAAAGTACTCCAAAATTAACTGTGCACATCTGCATATATATCATATACATGTATATGTGCATGTGATTTATGTGTGACATAAATACATACCTTACCATCCCCCGACACAAGGTACAGCATTCCATATTCACACACATCCCCCTCCCACACACACAGGTCTTTTAAATTCCCCTCGACTGACCACTAGTATAGATGCTGTGGCAAGGCTCCGCAAAAATTCCTTAAATTGTTGCTTGGTTTAGTGTATGTGAAGGCAAGCTAGAAGAGATGGATTTTACAATTTTTCAATTGTCTTTACTTTATCAAAGTGTTTTTACTTCACTACATTACAAAGCAGGGATGGACAACATTGGTCCTGGAGTGCCGCTATCCTGCAGATTTTTAGTTCCAACCCTATTCAAACACATCTGCGTGTCATTTCTACGTAATACTGAAGACTTTGGTTAGATTTTTGAGGCATGGCTAAAATCTACAGGACAACGGCACTTCAAGACCAACAGTGCCTTAAAGCGTAATATCATTCACAAATACATTTCTTATTTTTTTACACTTAATCATAAAGTACATTAAAAAATCTAGTACTATATACATTTACAGAAGTAGTTTAACTCAAAAATGCAAAAAATCTATTTATGAAATGTAGTGGAGTAAAACAGGATATTAGAATGTAGACTTGGGTAGAGTAAAATACTTCAGTACTGTCAACTCTGAACATTTTCCCCATCTTTAAGAATTAGCATGGCATACTGCTCTTAAATTCTCATTTGAAGGAATAGTTTACCAACAGAAATAAAAATGAGGCATTATATAGTATATGGTGTTCAGTGAGTTTCTTGTTTTATGGAAAGTTGCATTAAAAAAGAAACGACTATCATTGAAGTAAGACAAATGTTGCTCTTGTAAGGGAGCTAATAACTTTCTGACAAAAAAACAAATCTGATCTGTTCAATTAATTCTTAGATCCAGTTTACTGCATTTACTGCATGTTAAAATGGGTAAAGCACAGACTATTGACCTCTTTTGGGCTCTGCAGAAAAAGGAAAGGAGGATGAGCGAATTGACAGAACTTGGTTTATCTATATTTGAGCAGTGACTGTGTTCTTCGCTTCTTGTAACAGAGACATGGTTATCGAGCACAATGGTGTTTATATATTGTAATGGTATATTCTTTACATGAGAGGAGTTTGTTGAGTGTCAAACACCTGCGTGCATTTTACAACTGTTAATATCAGATAAAAAACACTTAGTAGTGTGACTAACATCACAGATCTTAGCCCTATTTGATGTGATTTAAATGGCCCCAATGGAGCTCTAGTTGTCTATCAACCGTGGAAACATGGTTGGTTACGACTCTTTCAGGCAGATGCAGTGTCCCCTTTTCACGTGCTTCCATTGTGTGTCAGTCATACTGACCGTTAACCTATTTCCCTAGACGCGTGTGACCCTCCAACCCCCAATTTCCCTTCCTCCCACATACATGCCCCTGATGTCCCATTGACAATCAAAGACACCTAATGGATGACAAAAAGCTGCTTCTACTGTAAATCCTTAGAAACGGTTCATGCTTTTAAAACGCAAATCCTTTATGAACTGAGAGAAATCACAAATAACAAAGCACAAGGACAAAATAGGAGAGATGACTGCAAAAGTAAAAGAAACGGTCATGGCTGAAGAGAGTACAAAGACCAGAGGACCTCTGTGTATCCAACATGTGGATAATGTTTGATAAAGATGACACTATCGATTTTGAGATTATTGACAACTGACGATTAAGATCAAACTTTTAATTAAGTCGCTATTTTGTCAATTTTAATTTACTGCAGAAAATAACACAAGAATTCCAGATGAATAAATTGTCGAAGCTCACAGTAGTTTCCCAGTTTCGCCACATTAAAAAAGTTGGGGTTCAACTTCATTAGTATACAAGCATCTGTGGCTGATGACTTTATGACAGGAAGCAAGATTAAAGGGGTCATCTTTGAAGGAAGACTTTTCTGACAGGCCAGACTTTTGTTTTAGGGCACTCACACAGGAAATGAAGGGTGAGGGTGAGAAGCAGTAAGATAGGATGGACCAACACAATTTCTTCAGAAGTTAAAACACATTGTAAGGGGAATGACACTGTCACTAGAATTTGGACTTTTTAGAAGCTGGATAAACAATTTAATGTTTCATTAATTTCAGTATTTTCTATAAATCCTGGCTTTCCAAAACAATTTATAGACATGGGAATTCTGTCTGTATATAACACTACTATAATTCAACAGCTAATCAAATAATAGTAAATAATAATAATATCTTCTTTCTATAGAAGAAATGTTAAAATGGGGAAAATGTGATTTTGGAATAAATGAACAAAACACCTACCTGGTGGACAAACACGTCGACTGGACTTTCTAAAGGCACACCATCTCGTGTGGTCATGGACAGGAATCCAAATCCCATCCGAACATTGAACCACTTGCACACACCCACGCCATGATATGACTGAGGGTCTTCCTCGGTGGCCTGCCCCTCCTCCTCTGTTTTCGTACAGCCTCCTGCCAAACCAGTTTATATACATTTACATATGGTTTTACACAAGAAAAAATACGTTAACGCATATTCGAAATCCTACAATCAAATCTAAGAAGCATAAAAGATTTTGATGTTTTGGTAGCTTTTTCAGAACGACCTATTTAATTAGAAATCATAAAGATTGCAGCAGTGGTTGTTTATATACTTTCACGTAAGAATCCCAATCATATCACTTTCGTTTCACTAAAATTTAAATAAAACCCTGCACACTCAGCATTTGCTATAACAACAACAACAACAACAACAACAGTAAAACAATTCAAACCCATGCGTACTCTACATCGGTTGCAGGGTAATTGTTCATAGTATAGGAGGAATTAAACGCATACATTATTTGCTATTTTAAAGATAAACTTGAAAGAGAATGAACATCCATTAAGTTTTATAACAGCACGTCTGTGTAAAACATCATCAACTAATAAAATAATATTGATACAGCAATATTTCGTGTGTTGCAGTGAAGATTGTTTACCAGAATGATTGAAACTATTTGTTTAAATTTGTTACGCATTAATCCCATCCAAATGGCATCACATGCTTGATCTTTACGGGTTATTTCCAAAATCAATGGGACTTTAAAATGATGTTGCAACATGGTGAGTATTTGACATCACATAAAGTCCTGGAGTGAAAATGAATCCATTCTGAGTTCAGTTAAGTCCCGGCGCTTGTTGTCCTACCTTTCCCGTTAGAATTTCACGTTGAACATTGTAAAAAACAAACATATTCAGATAAAAGTAAAACAAAGGGAAAGTTGGATGACTCACTAACATGCACGTGGGATTGGGACGGTCAGAAGACATAAAAAGCCCCACAAACCATGCAGGGAACCCCTGCCCCCCACTCTCGTGTCCCTTAAACAAACACCTTGCTTTACCTTTATCAAGTGAATAAACACATCACATACCCTCTGCCATGGATTTCTCTGTTGGCCTCCCTATCCTCTTTTCCTGAAGTCCTTTGTGCGTCACCTGTGGGTGTATGTTTCAAAACTCGGTTCTCCAGGTGATCTCGGACTGAATCTTTGATGGCTCTTTACTGATGCTTCTCATGGTCGACCCCCTCTCTCACTGTTTCGGTCAAGTCCACGTGATCCCCAAATACTCTTCCCTCCGGGATGACCAGCACATTCCTCAATGGATGGCCAGAGGAGACCAATCACGCATGGAGACCACGCAGCAAAAAGTCCATCCCCCAAACTCTTCCTTCCACACATAGGTGACAAAAGCCTCTTTCTTACCCACATTAGATTCTCATTTTTATATTGGAAAAACCAAATATGTCACATTCATAGCACAATATGACCATCATTTAAGGGAAGCCAATACTTGATTCGTTTTTCTTTACATCACAATTATAAATGTATTATTTACACATAATTTAGCCACAAAAATATATTTCAATGTTACGTCATTGACTTGCTTTGTCCTAAAAGCACTTGATGTTTACACTTATTTGTGACATTTGGTTGCATCCCAGTCCAGATTACTGACTGTGTTTCAAACAATTTAATTGTTTATGTTTTTCGTCCCATTGCGCAGTGTGTAAATTTACTGAGATGATGCAGTGCAGATTTCTGCTGAATTAATTGTGAATATAAAGCATAATTTTATAAGAGCTTTTTGCGCGTGCTTACCAAATTTTTATATTTGAAAAAGATGGGACAGGAAAGCATCGCAAATAATAAAGTAAAAACAAAAATTAAACAACTTAAAATGTTTGAGGAAAAGAATAGCTCATAAAAATACAATTTCCTTTCAATTTAAAAGAAATGTATAACCTTTGGAGCACGCGTTTATAAGTCATTAGAAATGAACAACCAATAGGTAGGCTACCACTTTACCACTAAAATTAATTGTCAAATATATGTATTTAATAACATTTCGTGTTTGAAAAGAAAGCAAGGCGATCAAGAAAGTGTCGATTTTATAACCATATTATTTTTATACATAATATAATAATTTAAAACACTGGAATTAAAAGCTATCCTTGCAATAGGCCTATATTTACAATGTGTATTAGATTAGAGGTATTGTTTGTGAGCAGCAGATACACCCTGAGACAAACACAAGATGACACTGAATAATGATAAATAGAGTCACCGAAGAGAAGGTGTGCTATGATCTGTGTGTTGTATTTGATGGACAAACGGCACTGCATTTCCCCTACAAAACGTTTATTCTCAGAGCAAAGGTGCATATGAAGGAGAGCTGCCCTCCCCCATCTAAACAATCAATAATCAAACAAGCTTGCCAATTGATCAACGCATTGTTGCTATGGCGATGCAACAAGTAACCCATCTATCAATAACCCCTCATTCCAATTACATTTGAATAGACAATAAGCAAAATACTCTGTGTGCCAAAAGGACACTTGAAGTTAGCCTTAACCATCTATTAATATAAGATTTGTAAATCTTTGTATGTATACATTTAACAATTAAAGCTAATGTGATTTTGCAAAATCGCATGAATGTTGTCATCTTAAGATATGTAAGAACATCTGTATTGTGTTGTTTAAACACATTAACTTGTTTTCTGTGCAGTATTCAAGATCTCCATCTTATTTCAATTTTCTGCAAATAAATGCAAATTAAATACAATGTTTTTATTTGGAATTTGGGAGACATATTGTCACTAGTAAACAGAATAAGACAAAAATTATTATTTTACTTAAACACCTGAAAATCATTATGGTATGGTCTACGGCTATGTTGCATTGTCTGTTTTATGTAGATGTTTTCTTTTCTTAATGCATTGCAAGTCAACTGAAAATCAATTTTTCAGAAGGTTAAGCACCTATCCTCACCTTTTTTATGTATACTCTCTGTCCTTCTTGTCTTTAATAACATTTGCATCAAAAGCAAAAATGACAAACATACTGTTAAGAATAATACTGTTTTAATGCAGTGATTCCCAGTGCTCTCTCTCATCTGGCACATCCAGTTCATGCTTTCCAACTTATGCAAATGATTTAAATCAGTTTAATTTATAAGTGAGGCATTCAAAATGCAGTGCTATGGATCCCAGGGACTCAAATAAAAAACCTGTTAACATAATATTGGAGTTTGGCAACTGCCTTATTTTTATAATGTGACAGTTAATAATAAATACACGTTGTTTTGTTATTTCAGGTGCAAATTTATAACATATTCACGTGGGTTACTGTAAAAAAACTTTCCTGATTTGATCAACCAATCAGATTTCAGTGATAAGTTTAAAGTTCATTTTAAGTTTAAGCTTACACCCTGTTTGTGGGTTGAAAGAGGTTTGTGTCTTTGCATTGTCACAGACAACAACCAACTGCCCCCACGTGACCGAAGTTGGTATTACTGTTGAGTCAAAATTATTCTTTTTTGTTTAATATAAATATAGTGACCCTGGATCACAAAATGGGTCTTATACGTCATTTTGTTTTATTGAGATTTTTACATAATCTAAAAGCTGAATAAGTAAGCTTTCTATTGATGTATGGTTTGTTAGGATAGGAATATATTGAGATATATATTCCAAATATATATATATATATAAAGTTGTCCAAATTAAGTCCTTGCATTATTAGGTTATAAAAAATACTTGTGCCTTGCTCCTTAAAGCAGTGCTTCCCTAACCTGTTCCTGGGGACCCACTGCTCTGCACTCTCCAGTTCATGGAGCTCTTCCTTAATGAGTTGATGATTTGAATCAGCTGTGTTAGATAAGGTAGACATGCAAAATCTGCAGAGCAGTGGGTCCCTGGAAAAAGGTTTGGGACCACTGCTTTGAGGTCAGGCAAAGGAGCATCTGGTCATCAAACTCGATTCCTGGAGGACCAGTGTCCAGCAGAGTTTAGCTCCAACCACAACTGCTTAAAAGTTTCGATGTTGATAGAATCAGGTGTGTTTAGGGTTGGCGCTAAACTGTGCAGCGCTGTGGTCCTCCAGAAATTTAGTTTGACACCCTGGTTTTACATTAATGGTTACGATAACGCGTTTTGACGTGGTTTATACTAGGAATAAAAATTCCACTGACAAGAACATATTGTACATATTTATAGTTTAAAAGTGAAGATGATATTGAGTGTGTATAGTCTATGTAACGGAGGCCAGCTAGTGAAGAGCTCACTCTCCGACCTCAAGAGGTGCTCTAGCGACAGACCCTATGAGCAGGGGTCTCCAACCTATTTGTAAGCGAGGGCTATTGAAGAGATACAATCATCTAGGCCTACTTGTTGAAAAAATACTTAAAAACTTTAAACATGTGATGCATTATTTTTTGGCTCACAGGACCAAATTATGTTTTCTTTCACATATGTAAAATAAGTGCTAATAATAACATTTCATAGTGATGTAGCACTTGACTGATCGATATAGTCACAGATTATATCAAACGTTATTGTTGAGGCCTGTGTTTGGCTGGCACCTTACCACGTTGGAGACCACTGCGCTAGAGACTGCGGTCTTTAGCCTCCTTGTTTTGCCGGACCGAACCGGTTCGAGGCCCGCTCGGAGCGGGCGCGAGTAGGACCGGTCACATATAGTGTGAGAGTAAAGCCTAATATATTATGATAAAGAGACAGGTAAGAAGTTTTTACTATAATTTATATGCAGAGCTACTTGATACCAGCACTATACCTTACCTCCTTTTAGTTGTCTGCTCTATGGAAATGAGTTGAAATGGTGTATTTTCTATGTTTTGATGGCTGAACCACTGGCATCCCAGTACAGTTCTATCCCCCACATCCTTATTTTGAAAATCTCATGGCAGCAGTCTGAATAAGATCTACACACACTACAGCTTCATGTGTTTTATGTAAAAACAGCACAACGCAAAAGTAACCCTCTAAATACACAGACACATTTCACTCTAATGCGCACATGTCAACTGTAACTGAGAAATCCTGTTGAATTCAACCAATCAGATGACGACTTTAAACTCATTGAAGTGTTTCAAAAAAGTTTGCCTTATGCATCAGATGTCCAACAGTCGTGACATCTGAGGCTGAGACTATACATTATATTTTTATTTCGCTTTATTTTGTTTAACTGTTAAAGTAGCCTAATAAATTAGAAGACATTAGACACAAAAAAGACTTTGGTACAATTCTAAACTCCTAAACTAAATTGGCACAAGCATCAATGGGGAACCTGTCAAAAGTAGTTCTTTAAGGGTGAATCCAAAGTCTCGGGTGAATGCAGTGCAAAACTTTTCTGAATGAACGTAAAGCATTAAAAAAACTTTTCCCATCTCATATTTTTTCATCACCTTGTCCCGTTAAGACCTCCGTAGAGCATTTGTCTTCCAGATTTGGTATTATGAAAAAGGGTGAATTTGGATTAGGGTGATCCAATCCAGTTTTGCTTTGAAAGACAGGCACAAAAGTAAGGTGGATTTCCAGATCCTGATCATTCTGGCCCAAGATAACTTGAAGCAGTGGAGAATGCCTAACAAACTGAATTCAAGACTATCTATACACGGGGGAGATAATGATAAAAATGAGGGCATCTATGGGAACATTGAATCAAGGGTACAAAACGTCAAACAAATAACAGAACTGAACATGTCAGACTGTGCCAAGGCCAATGTCAAGGATCTGCAAACAAAAACATGTACAGAAAATCAGTGTAAGTAATGTTATATAAGAAGATATGGGCAGCCCTTGCCCCAGCAGTTTTAAGCAAGGTGCTTCAGTCTCTTTGCTATATCCCTAAATGTATCCCTAGCTTAAAGCTATCTGGAACTGTCCCTCTCCTAGACCACTTGCCTACAAAACAAGACAGATGATTCAGTCATGTTAACCTATGACTCATGTCTGTCACAATCAGTTTCTTTGCTTTGTTTTAGATTATTGATCAGTTTAATTACAATAAATCCAGTAAATAGGCTTATTACTGGATTTTTTAAATTGCAATAGCATGAGTGACCACAATGGGGTGCAAATATGCAGAGGAACTGGTAGTTTGTACACCTGTTAAATATTGTTTACATGCACTGTAAATGAATCATGTTGCTGCCGTTAATTATAAAATAGAATTAAATTGTAATTTCAACATCAAATTACTGTAACTTAAAAAAAGTTTTTCCTAAATTACTGTATTTTGATAAAAATAACTCCAACAACTGATACACTTTTGTTAGACAGAAAAAGAATCACATTATGTCATTTTAAAATATAATATTGAAACAGAGCATGAGTTTATAAATTTATATTATTTTGCTTCCTGTTGAAGTACACTTAAAGGGCTAATTCACCCAAAAATAAAAATTCTCTGTCATTATTTACTCACATTTGAGTTGTTTTAAATCTGTATTTCTTTGTGAACACGGAGAAAGATATTTGGAAGAATGCATGTAACCAAACAGTTCTTGTACCCCATTGACTACCATAATAGGAAAAATAATTTATTTGTGTTCTGTTGAGATATTTTGAAGAATGTAGGACAGTAAAAAGTTCTGGGGTACTTTTGACTATACCGTTGTATTTGTTCCTACTATGGTAGTCAAAAGGGACCAAGAACTGTTTGGTTACAAGCATTCGTCCAAATATCTTTCTCCATGTTAAACCAAACAAAGAAATTCATACAGGAACAACTAGAGAGTGAGTAATTCATGACAGAGTTTTCATTTTTGGGTGAACTATGCCTTTAAAGGTCATTCTTTGGGAGTTATTATAATACTATTAGTATGGTTTTCAGTTAGAGATAAATTTATAAGCCATTCCCAATATTAATATATTTATATTAAGACAATGCCAGGTAATAAAATTAAAGAGAAGAGTTTTTCTTAAGAGGTATTAAAGCATTGACATGCAGGGTTCAGTCATTTATTCCTCTTTATACGGCGTAACTGACATTTTATAGGCCTATCCACTAACCTGGCAAACAAGCATTAATTATTATGTTACCCAGTGTAATTTGTGGTAAGTTAATACTTTATATTCGTCCTTTAATAAATTGTTCGACTTGTCTGCAGCTTTTGTACGAATATTTTAGGTGCATCTTAAAATATGAAGGCTACCAAAAAATATATGTTAAAGGTTAAAACGTTGTCATAGAATGACAGTTAGAAGATCAGAGAGCTGTTGGCTGCTGAATTTGGTGGAGTGCAGTAATGAGCGGCGGTGGCATCAGGCGCGTTATTATTCAGCCGCTATTCAGAGTCCAGTCCCGTTACCTCATTGACATTCAGTCCCAGAGAGAGAGAGGACATTATCCAGGACAGAGAGAGCGATTGAAACGCACCAGCGGACACATACAGACAGTGTAAGTGCGTTGAATCGTAGCGGAATGAAGATTTTATAAAGTTAGATGTGCGCGTGTAATAGCAGTGGACAATGAGGAGCGGCGCTAAACGGCACCAGTATGTTCTGACCTGAATTTGTGTGGGGAGTTTGGGAAAGACAGGGTGAGGGGTGGAAGGGGGATTTAGTGCATTGCTGGGTCAAACAAACTACCCCCCACCATTGAAAGGAGAAAGTATAGGAGGAAAAGTGCAGCGACTAGGAAGAAGAAAAAACAGATTAGACAAAGCGGCGAAGAAACGATGAACAGAGAAAAGGTAAGAAATCAGTCATAGACAACAAACTGATGCTTTGCTAAATCCAGTTCTATACATATGTACTGCATATATCGCTTTTAATTAGTAAATGTCCTTCAATAGGACTGCCAGCTCAACAAGTCCCTGCTGAATGAAACTATTGAGATATCAGTCGTCTGTCTGGTGTTGTTTGTTTCATGTGCTAAACCTTCTAAAGCAGTGGTACAACTTTTTTTTATTTTTGGTAGCCTAGTTGTGACGTAGCCATTCTAATTTAGATGTTACCCTGATGCGCATTATGCTACCTGACAGATCATTTAGGCTACTGTAAACTTCTAGTTTTATTTTAACTTAAATGGTCATAATTGTTGTGATTCTTTTGTTAACATTGCATCATTTCTCAGCATTGCTCTAAATTATTATTAGATTATTAGAAAAATAATTAGAAATATGATTATATTTCACTGTATATCTTGAAAATAATCTTTTGGGCAAATGAAATCATAACAAGGAACAGGTGTAAGCAGTGAGAACACTTTAGATTATTGTGTCTGTAAACTTGGCTGTTAATTGTTCTTTGTGTGTGATTTTAAATGAAATATTTGCACTACATGCACTTACAGTGTAGTTATAGAGCCAGCAACATACTAATAACTAGATACAGTACTTCTTAGGTTCACAACTGGTATCTAGTAATACACAGAATTTTAACTTTAAAATCTTTATTCACTATCATGTGGTTCAAAACCTGTATATGGCAGGTTGAGCACATTTTTAAGAAATGTTTCAGTAGTTTTGTGCCCTGTACAACGGAAGTCAATGGGGCCAACATTCTTCAAATGTGTTCTGCAGAAAAGAAAGTCATACAGGTTTGGAATGTCACGAGGATGAGTAAATGATGAAAACATTTTTATATTTGGCCGAAGTATCCCTTTAAATTTAATATCCCTGTTAAAAAGAATGTTTGGTGTTTAAATATTGTATTAGTCAAATTGATGTATGTTAACATGATGTTAATCACAGTAATAAAAGAAAACAGTAGAAGCGAGATAGATGTATCAGACAATAAGATTTTTTATATATTTTGTTTTTGATCTCAGTCTATCAATCATACAGTATGGGTCAAATTCTTCCTACTCATTTTTCTCCAATAACACATGTCTAAGAGCGTTGACTTGGTATAAAACCCAGCTTTCTAGAAATGAAGCTCTATGTGATGGCCAATCCTGACTGGAATGTTTTATTTTGGATTTTTCCAAAGGGAAAGAGGGTAAGAGCAATGTTTATTCAGCGCTTTGACTCTTGAGCTTGGGCTTGGGAAGCATTGTTCTCCTCCAGGGCAGAATGACCTGTCAGACTCAATTTCATGAACTTAAGACATGCAATAACAATGTCTTATGATGGCTTTGGCCCAAATCAGTCTATGTAATCACAAGAGGTCTGTAATGGGTGGCCAGTGGATTGCTTATTTGACATGTTAGGCCATTTGAACAAAATTATGACATTATTAGATTGCAGTATAGTTAAATTGCTTGAACGATCTCCTAAAGAAAAAATCTTGTAGATCGTTTAACTACAATTTGTCATACTTTTATTTGAATCATTTACTGCTATACAGCTCTTTCACAAAATAAATAATAAGTCTGTATGTTTCACTTTCACTGTGCATATAGCGGTGTCTGCTGTGATTTCCTGAAGTGTGCAGTTTACTCTGAACCTGAAGCTAAAGAGAGAAAAGATGTCACGTTCAGATGAGGTCAACAAGATGACAGAGAATGTCTATAAAGTATGTCTGCTCATACCCTGCAGGGTACATCTATGTGTGCACACATATACAGTCCTACTGAATCCTGTGATGTTTTGCTAGTAAAATTAATTATTTTGTATGTTAAAAGTATTTTAATACAGTGATTGATCTGTAATCAGGGCATCCTGGACCAGTTCAACCCCAGTCTGAAGAACTTTGTTACAATGGGGAAACATTATGAAAAAGCCCTGACAGGTGAGACATCACTTAATGGGATAATGCTATGAAATGAAAATGAGGTAATGAAATGCAAATGATGTTTTTCTAATTTTTTAAGAAAAACTTGTTATAGCACTATGTAGCTCAGTGGTTAGAGCATGGCGCTAGCAACGCCAAGGTCATGGGTTTGATCCCACGGGATTGCACATACTCAGAAACAAATGTATAATGTGTAATACAATGTAAGTGGCTTTGGATAAAAGTGTCTGCCAAATGCCTAAATGTAGTGAAAACATAAACTTTTACACCCTAGGGTAGCCTACAGTGACAAACAGACTTTTAACACCCACAGTATTTGTGAAATGTATACACTTTTATTGTGGTCACATTTTATACATATATATATATATATATATATATATATATATATATATATATATATACAGCCACGGAAATAACCATACCAAATTTTCATACCAAATATTTTTAGATGTATTGTGTCCATTCTAGTCCAGTGTCTGTTGAATTTTAACAAAATCAAACCTCAGAAGTGACATACAACAGCAATGTGAAAGACTGACAATATGACAAGACACATGAAAACTGTGATAAAAATCAAGGTGATCACATAAAAATATATTTTTAACTTTTCCTAAATACATGTACACATATTACTGTTGTATTTCTTAAACATGACTTTGAACAGAGGATCTTTTCTATTATTTTCACCAGTTCTCATTTTCTGCAAATGAGTGCAAATAGAAACAATTTTTTTATTTGAAATTTGGGAGAAACCACACATTACCTATTTTCATCAATTTTATGGCTATGACTATACTTTGATGCTTCTAATCTCATAGGATAATTGGATTACGGGACTTTAGTCTGAATTTCACAGACGGAATCACAAATATGAAAAAAATTGACAAAACATGTCAGGGGGCCAGAAGGAAAAATGTAAAAAAAAATCATATAAACCTTTTAAACCAGTTTTGTAGTTTATATCCTTTTGTCTGTAGTGAATGAAATTCCACAAGAACTCTTGTGTATGTTAATCAACACTTTGCCTGCCAAACAATCATGTGTTTTGTAGTAAACCGACTGCTGTAACATGCCCCCCCCCTCTCTCTTGCACTCTAATATACAGGAGTCACAGTCGCAGCTAAAGGATACTTTGATGCACTGGTCAAACTGGGAGAACTGGCCAGTGACAGTCAGGGCTCAAAAGAGCTGGGTAAGAGAACGCTACAGGAAATACGGTTTTAAAACAAGAGACTACAGACAGGGGAAGAAAATGAAGAGGCAAGCCTGTACAATAAATGGAGATGAAGAAACTAAGGAAAGTGAGTGAGGGGTAAAGAGAGAGAGCCTTTGTTAAAAGATTAACAACATCACATGATCACATTGTACTGCTGAAAACAGCGGGGGTGGAAGAGAGGCAGGGGGGAGGCAGAGAAGGAGAAGGAAAGATGCCAAGCTGCACACACAGTTGCTCTGTAGGGGATAAAGACAGCGACATCCACTGCCCAATGGAACCACAAACAAAACGCCACACATTTTCACTATCAATGAAACTCAGGAATGGGCAGACAAGGCCATGGGTATCACGGCCGCTAAATTAATAAATAGGTTTCTTTATCTCTTATCTGGAAGTCTGTTCTTTAGACATGCTCTTTATCACAGTCTACAGTCATTTCAAATAAAGAGTCATCATTACAGATGTATATAGCTTGTAGGCAGTGAAATTTAAAAAGGCAAGTAAGAACTGAACGTTGGACATTGCTAAACAAACTACATTAAGTCCATGTGTGCATCTGTACAAATTTCATGCCAATTTTTGAAACTTTGTTTGTGTATTCCATCTTTTCCTTCCACTATCTCAGGTGACACGTTATTCCAGATGGCAGAGGTTCATAGACAGATCCAGGTCCAACTAGAGGATGTGGTGAGTATAGAAATAATGTTTGTTATGTCATGCTGTTATCTTTTTCATTTAAGGTTAATAATGTAACACATGCGAACAGTAAACAAAGACAAATCATGAGTGTATCTATGGACATAATAAGCACATGGCAAAGAGTCTTATGTTACCAGGGTCCTGTATTTCAGGGTCCTCAGTCCTCAATATTTAATATATTGTTAAAACATGTTAAGTGAACTTTTCAAAAGGTAAAGGATGCACCTAAACCCTAAAAGGGTGATTATTATCATGTGTTTAAAATACTGTATGTGCCCTTAAAATCTGAGAAATATAAGGACCCTAGGACCACAGAAATGAGACAGACATGTCAAAACAGTGGAATTTAAGGGGAGAAGATTAAGAAATGAAACCTGTTCTGCTAATGCAGAAAAGTACATGCTATAATCCATAAAGACCATGTTAGTGTCCACAATCATAATGTTTCTTTTTGTCTGTCTGTGTGCAGCTGAAGCTGTTTCATTCAGAGCTGCTGTCTCAGCTGGAACAGAAACTAGAGTTGGACATCAAATATCTCACTGTGAGTGTCAAATACTGCTCCTCTCCAGGATTAAATACTTCATCTATCAGCCATCAGCTTTCAACTTCATACCCAATAGTTTCATATTATATTAAGAGAAAAATAAAGTTGATGAAAACATTTCGTTTTGTGCCGCGTCATATTTAGAGGCGTGGAAACGTCCCCACAGTAACAAACCGGTGTACATTCACGAACGTGTCAAGTGAACCTCACATACTCTTTAGCGTTTAGTCGATGGTGATTAATTTTTATAGCATTTGAATTGTTGTTTGAAAAGGACATCTCACTTTAGCAGAAACATTACTTACTTGATATATTTCCAGGCGACGCTAAAGAAGTACCAGAGTGAGAGGAAGTCAAAGGTGGAGTCAATTGAGCGCTGCCAATCACAGCTCAAGAAGCTGCGGAGGAAGAGTCAAGCCAGTCGTCACCCCAATAAATATGGAGACAGAGAGATGCAGGTACCTTCCTTTTACTTTAAATAATCTTGATATCTTGACCAGAATTCAGGAATCTGGATTTGGAAATACAAGCTGAATACTAAAATAAACTTCACTGTAAAAAGTACTGGCAGAAAATTACCAGTTCATTTTCCTTTATGTTACGGACATTTACGTTAATGCTAAAATGTAATTTAATGCAGTGCAAAATGTAAAATACAGGTAAAATTCAAATTTAAAATACAGGTATTTTCACTACTGGACTATTACACATATACCGCATCATTTGCGCTCCAGTAAAATGTACTGAATACTGCAATAACTCATCTACTGCACTGTTTACTTTAACTTAATAGCTGCTGTCCATAATTTATGCACACTTTATATTCATTTGCACTACTGTTCTGCATAGTCTAATTTATATTTTACATATCCATCAGTAAATTTCTGTTTTTAGTAAATAGCCATCTGTATATAATGTTCATAGTACATTCCCACTTGTAAATTCTTCATAATTTTTGCTTTATCCTGTATTATGCACAACTGTATATTCTGCACTTGCTTATTGCACTTCTGGTTAAACCTAAACTACATTTCGTTGCCTTGTACATGTGTAATGACAATAAAGTTGAATCTTATCTTAAAAAAAACAACTGTAAAAAATGAATACGGAAAATGCCTTCATATTAATACAGTATATTGTGCCCTATTTTTACATATTACAAGAGTGTTCTTGTATGTGACTTTGTTAAGAATACTTGAAAGCAATGGTTGTAGCTTAAAAGCTCTGATTATTCATTTGGATGAGGAAAACATATTGTTCAATGCAAACATTTATTTCAACATTTGAAGACATGGAGACCAGCAATGTTTAAGCATATGGATCATTTCTTTAAAATTCTGTTTGAAAGTTTCCAAACATATGAATGACTAACTTCATAGATTTACTTTAGACGAAAGCAGTCTTAAAAAGCTGAGGCTTATCAAAGGCTGAAATAATGAACATGGTCACTTTGGATAAAAAGCTAAATTGTATCGCTTGCCAGTTCATTGACGGCAGTGTTCATTACTCTATACTGTAATGTACCGCCAGTAGTCTGTATGACTCATAATAGTCAATTGAGCTCAGTTTGGAAGGCTGTTTGTTTGAGACCCAGTGCCCTACATACTAAAGCTGATTTGTGAAAGTAAGACTTTATTATCCATGTGTGAATACGTGTTTGTTTATTTAAGCATTTGAATTCTTCAGCACGTTTTTTATCCTTCAGGGCCGTATCTAAGCATTGGCAGGCATGGACTGACCCAACCAAACTTGTTATAGTTTACAGTTTAAAATAACAATACTCAGTATTATCATACAATGTCAAACTCAGTCACTACAGCAACATTTGACTTTTACCGTACTTCTCTGAACAGCTCCTAACAGTGTTCAGATATCTCCCCATATGTTATATTTCCTTCCACTCCATCCTTGTTTTCATCTTCATTGCCTTTTTCTTTGAGGCTGCAATTTTTGTGCAAATCCTAAAGGGTATTGCTGTGCTTTACCTCTTTGTAATGGAGGTACTCCAATACCATTTTTCAATATATTATTTTAATATAATGGGATTTGGTTCTTTAGAACTACAGCTCTCATTTACAGATGCATTACAGGGTTTATTAACTCCACATCCTCCGTCCCAAATGCCCATCGAGGACATTTCACAGCCCACCCTACCATAGAGCCCGGTCTGCTATCTTTGTTTGTGTAAGCCTTAGCTATGCTATCACGTGTGTTACTCCAAGCATGTGTGTTTTGGTCAGTAAGACTCACAACAGATAGTATGAGATTAAGCAGATATCCGGAAGAGATGATTTGTGGCAGAGGAACGCAAAGAGGGAGATAGACTGAGACAATAGAAGAATAGCTGTGAAAAGGGTTGAGGGACGAAAATAACGGTGTTAAAAGGACAAGATGTTTAAGCCACATGATGAAAAGGAATACAAATTCTGTTCATACTGTACTTGCTATTCTTACTTTTAAATGTGCCTTTGAATACTGTGCAAAGTGTTGGTTTTTGGAAAAAAGTCATTTTGGATAAAAAGCATCTGAAATGTTAATGTATTTATTTGGAACGACTTGGAAGACTGCTTACATACACACACTTCACACTGCATGAAATGTATTTTAATGATTTATTTATTTAAATATTTATTTAAAATACCTGCTCTTTAAAGAGATAAGTCAGTGCCTTTAGTCAAAGTCAAAAGTCAAAGTCAGCTTTATTGTCAATTCTGCCACATGTACAGTACATACAAGTGGAGGATTGAAATTGCGTTACTCTCAGACCCTATAGGTGCATACAGATAACATAGAATAACATATATCAAAAAAAATATATCAAATTACAGATAAATACAAAATCTATATATGTACACAAAACAACTTTACAAGCAAGGGATATGTAACCGAAATAATTGTGCAGACCAAAGAAATAATCAACAGTGCAGATGAGATAAACAGCAGTGCAGATTAAATAAACAGCAGCGTAGATGAAATAAACAACAGTGCAGATGAAATAAACAGTAGTGCAGATGAAATAATCAAATCAAATGGTGCAGATGAAATAAACAACAGTGTAGATGAAAACTTTAGTTTTCCCTATAGATGTTGAAAAGTGGTAGAAAATCTGTGAGCTGCTCGCAGAGATTTAAGAGTCTATATTGTGTTTTATAGGGCAGCTGGAATGCATGTAAAGATGGAGACATAAAACCATCTCTCTCTCTTTCTCTGTAACAGTATGTGGAGTTGATGAGCCGCAGGCAGGGGGAGTTGGATACTCTGGTTGCCGTTGGTTACCGCTCAGCTTTGACAGAAGAAAGGCGCCGGTACTGCTTTCTGGTAGACCGTCAGTGTTCTGTCACCAAACTTTTCATGAACTACCACTGCAAGGTAACAGAATCAACATAAACCAGTTAATCCATGATGTACAGACACAAACTATACACTCCAACTGCGAAATAATTGATATTGTTATTGTTTTGGAAATAATAAAAAGCTGAAATTTTGTTGGATAGGTGAGAGAGCTCTTGTCTCAGAAGCTATCCTCATGGCAACAGTCATGTTCCCAGCCAACCAAACTACCGGAGCGAGCCCTGAACCTGTTGCGTCACACTGCCCCCCAGAGCTCTGGAGGAGCTGGACTTGCTGAGGTCCTGAGGAACGCTAAACTGGGAATCTCACAGTCTGGAGAACAGGTAAGAAGCTCAGTTTTAAAATGCGCTGGTTTTGGAGACTGGTTTAGGTTTCTGGTGCCAATAAATGTGTAGTGAAATAAAAGGAACCGATTATATGAAACCGCTTTTGTTTATGTGTGTTTTATTTCTTTACAGTTTTTGTTACTCTTTGTTTTGTTATTCCTCTCTCAGAGATTGTCTGTACAGGAAGTCCCGCCTTTGTTAAATGGTGACAGCAACAGCCGGTCACAGCAGCAGCGGTCTGCCCAGTCTGAAAACCTCTCCCAGTCTCTCCCGGGCCTTTCTCCCAGCTCCTCCCCTCACCCGAAGCCCACCAGCAATGGCCATGCCCACTCCAGTGCTTCAGCCAGCCCCCAGCAAGTTTCTCTCCAGTCTGCAGTGAGCGTGACTGGCTTACACGCCTCCCCATCATCTAACAGTTCCCTGCAGGGCCTTACCCCACCCCTGACTGCCCCTCATAGCCCTCCGCTACCCCACAGTGCACCTCTGTCCCGTTCCCTCACACCTGTGCCCTCCATGCCCCTTCAAGGAATGTGTAATTTACCCAGTGCTTTTAATGTGCTGAAAGGAGCAGAGGTCTACTCTACCTCTACACTACCACTGCCCAGGAGACAGCCCAGTGAGGCTCGCACAGGATTCTTCGGTAAGCGGAATTCAAAGCTTTTTTTAAGTGAATATCATAAAGAAAGTCTGGGTCATGTTTTATTATGCAACATTTATTTGATATCATATGTTATAATACATTTTGTATTCAAATGAATCCAATTTTAGGAAGATTTCATTATTATTGTAATAAAATTCTATAAAGTTAAAAAGTAATTTTTCATATTAATTGCTCATGAAAATAATTTCATTAAAATTAAGAACAGTTCCAACCAAACTGTCCATTCTATACCACATATTTCCAATGTAAAAATCTCAATTTATCGTTTTAAGTTTCTTTTTTGCATTGGATTTTTTGAGTTGTACTGACTCCCAAAAGTTAAATCAAAAAGATTGGACAAATCAGTTGGATTAACTTAGTAAATTAAGTTTAGTTGACTACAATCAGAATTTTTTAAATGAAAATCATCCTGCCTGGACACAATGATTTATTAATTTATTTATTTTCAAAAGAAATGACAATTTATGTATTTATTTATTGCTTTATAGCAATGAGAAAGCTACCTTTTTCATATTACTGTAGGCTTTCAAAAATCAGATTGGAGGGGTCTTAATGGTCTTTTTTTTCTTTCTACAATTTCTTTTTCTATGATTTTAGAGTTATTTTGGTTCGTCATTTGTACACCCTCTTCTCATCTCGTCTCATTTTGTTCAGGCTCTACTCTTCCTCGTGTGCTCCCTCTCTCTCCTCCAACTCGTGTGGAAGCTCTGTTTCCTCACTCCCCTGACTCCTCAGAGCGAGAGATTGATGGAGAAAGAGGAGGAAGTGCTTGTCTGCTTTCCTTCTTGCCTGGAGACACTCTCAGCCTGCTGATCTGTGAACCCAGAGACGGCTGGCACTACGGACAAAATGAACGAACTGGACGGTATCTGCTCATTTCAATGTTCTTTCAATGATTGCTTAATTATTAAAAGCAACATTTTTGCTACAAACATAAAGGCAGTGATAGTTTTCATGAGCGTAATGTGCAGTTTGTTTTAGTCAAAGTTTGCTTTATTTCATGTCCTCATTTAATTTTTGGTGTGAAAAAGAGCTCAAAATAGAAACAAATTCAAAATCACAAACGTTGTTGGCAGATATAAATATTCTAGGTTTATTCCAAGTTATTCTGCAACTTCTCCATCTAACCCAACAGCCACATTCAAAGATGAGACAGATTTCTTAGCAATGTATTCGCTTATAATTTTACGATGTTGTTCTAAACTTTCCTTCATAGAAAAGGCTGGTTTCCCTTCTCCTACACACAGGTTTACCCAAACACACCCGGCCAACAAGATATCAGGTCTGTAGACAACGTTTTATTCTAAAGTGAACAGCCAAAAGTGTTCACCCTCCCATAATTCCTTTCTTCTCTCATCAAATCAGTCCTCCTCCCCTGTCCAAGATGAACAGCACAAGCATGGGGCAGTTGGACAGGCTTCCCCCTGGTGGTCACATTCAACAGGCCAGTCCTGATTCAGAAGACGAGAGGAATGTCGTATCCCAGCGTGTCAGCACCTTCAGACCCCGTCCCTACAGCATGCTGAACCCTGAAACCACCAAGATGAGTCCACGGCTTGCAGGACAACGACTGAAGGATAGGGTCAGTAAAATCAGCATCAGTCATCGTGTTCCTAACAGCACAGTTATGCATCAGATGAAACTCTGTTTTCCTCCTTACAGATATCCACTGATTTTACCTGCCCTCCTCCGTCCCCGACCAGGTATAGTTAGTCCGTAAAAGTGTATTTTTATTATGTTTTAGGGCAGATGTGGCACTAACACTTTGCCTCTATACAGGACCAATCCGTTCGCCCACATTCGACTGAGGAAGACGGTGACCAATGATCGCTCCGCTCCACTTATATAGTAAAACCTTTGAGTATTAACCAGAGAGATGCCGACTGTAACAGGACCACCAACGCCTTGCAGTGTTTTTTTTTTATTTCAAGATATTGAGATGGCATTGTATGGTTTTTTGCTAGCATATTCTAAAAGAGAATTTAACTCACTTTAATTAAAACTACAGTAAATATAATGAATGCATCAAATATTATCAGACACTGAATATTTTAAGGCTATTGTTTGGTTTTAATGTATTTAGTATTAAGTCCAGATGGAGATGAAGAGCAAATGAATTTGTAACAAGACGTTTATTTTATAATAATTCTCTAGTGGTGCATCTCACTGCACAATTTCAAAAGTTGCAAAGTACAAAATGGAAATGATGCCATTTTGTGTTTTCTGTGTTTGTGGAGATGTCCTTGATTTATCAAGTGTTTTAGATTTACATAGAGCAGGATTTGTTCTGCAAAGATTTAAATTGACATTTGACTTATTGCCAGATGCATTACAATGAAAACAGAAAACATTGCTACCATTTTATGCAGTTTTACAAATGCACATCTCACCATCAAAGTTTGTTAATTTTTTATATCTGTAAAAGAACAGTTCACCCAAACACTCATTAAAGTCACCATTTACTTATTCAGATATAAATATTATGGAAAAATGGGGTCTGGTACAACTTGAAGGCGAGTAAATAATGACAGAAATTCAATGGGTGGACTGTTACTTTAAGTAAGCGCACATACTACATGCTCTTACTAAATTTTGTTTTTTCCTGTGTAATTGAATAAGGACAAGGCATCTTAGAGCATTCTGGGAGAAGAAAGTTTACTGGTTGGTGCAATACATAGGAAGTAGGAAACATGGAGTGGTTGAATGGAAAAGTGATGTACTGTATTAACTACAGCAGAGCTTTGGAAAGAATTTTAGTATTGTGGAAAGTATGGTGTTTATGAAAGTCTGAAAGGCTCTCAGCTTTTATCTCTTGTCCCGTTTCGCCTTATATATTTATGTTAAATCACAATCTTAATAAATCCTGAGTTACAGCAGATTGTAGGCAAGAGATGTGAATGCTGAGTGAGACTGTTGTGTATAGAAAGGAATTCTGAAGGGAAGCAAAGAAAGCTCTTGAAAGTTGAGATATGATGGAGGATGTGACTGTGGTAAAGCACTGTAGATGTATTGGGGAGAGAGCATTTAGTTTGGATGTTCACATACATTTACGTGAAACAATGCTCTTTTGTACAATTGTTTGCAAATTATTATAAAATAACATAGCTTTGTTTTAATTATAATAATAATCTTCATGAAACCTTTGACAAATACATTGTCCTCTTTGACATCTGCAATATTAACTTTTTAAATTGCATTTTTAATTGTATTCTATTATACAGAGATATTAAATTAAGAAATGCAAAAAGGTCTTCAGCCTATATGTAACTGTATACTGTACCTTCTAAATGTACACACAAAGAAATGAAGCATTCTTATACAAATGATATTATCATAGCCATTTGAGTATAAAGGTTAACTTGCAAAATTATTATTTTGTATGTCCTCATCTGCTTTGCTTAGAGCATCTACACATTTTTTTTAAGAGCATTTTTATTTGACCGATTTTATTTTTTACTGATTTACATTGATTAGTGACCTAAATATAATGCAGAATGATTATTAAATCCTAAAACTTTATAACTATATTATACAAGTTTTTAGCATGATCTCTGCCCTAGACCTTACTGTATGTTTATTTTAGTTTATGTAATGTTGGTAGAGTGCATTTGGTTTCTATTTTTATTGTACTTATCCTTATTTTCCCTGTACTTATCCTTATTTTCCCAGAGACCCCTGTTATGGAGCACTGGCTGATCTCATTGTCTCTAATGCATAGTCACTAGCAGTTATGTACATTTCAAGTAGGACTGTATAATCTGTCACTGCTTGTCTACTTTGTTTTTACTATTTTTCGAATTAAACACTTAAATGAGGCATGAAGTCACCTGCAGGGCGCTCAGGGTTTAAGTTTTTGCTCAGGCAAGCACATAACTACTATTTTGTCTTTTTACTTTTTCATCAGGTAAGCATTGTATTTGTAGTCACTATGTGAATCAGTCATATATTTTGTTACTCCTAAATGTAACTTTGCTAACTGTATCTTCTTAAATCTCTTGTCTTGCACTCAATAAAGTTAATCTCTGTGGTCTCAGTTGCGTCAGTTTATACACCATTTATACAACAGTTATGCATGTGACAAACCAATAAGAAAAAATGTTAGGTAAATATTACTGGTGTTTATTACTGACAGAACATAACTATGCCAGGTATATATTGTAAAAAACGAAAATGTGATTTCAAAACAGCTTTTATTAAGAGCAGATGCAACTAATGACACAAAAACAAGTGGGCGATACTGTACAGAATTTTGAAGGACTTCTTTAGAAGTTTTTGAGCCATTCTAAGTTTCTCCCCTGTGGGTCACAAGGATGCACTGGAACATCTGCCATGTTTCCATCATCCCGCACTGGGACTGAGAGGAAACAATTAAACATGGTCAATAAGATGTATCGGACAGAGGACGACATGACTGTTGCTAAATTACAAGCAAAGTTGGGTAAGCTCACATTACATATGTAACATCTAAATCTAAATACTGTACCTGGATAATTGTATGGAACTGCTTGGTTCATCATTCCTGTATACTTTGTCCATGGGCTCACAAGGGGCACAACGCAAGCTAAGAGCAAAAATATGTTCATTTCACAAAGCCGAGAATATAGTGAGATAAATATAGTGAGACCCATCTACTGCATCACACTCACCCATCAGTCCAATCCCACAGGCTGCTGTGACTACAGGCTCTTTATTCCATGCGTTCTTCAAAAACCTTCCAACTAAAAAGAGAAATAAAACAGATTGGTGTTGAAGAATGATGCGCATCCAATCAATGAACATATCTGTCATTGCACACAATGACACATAAACAATATTTTCTAAGAGACATGCTATCTTAACATTCTTTGAGGAATGGTTCTCTTGGTTCTGCAACCATATTAGAGAATGACACTAATTCACTTATTTGTGGGTAACATGGTCTTTATATGGTACTTCAAACATCATGGGTTCGATAATACCATGGTACTTTTGGGTACAATGCGTTGATGCTCTTACATGTGTAAATAACAGATGAAACTGATTATTATTATTTAGATTATAAATTTATATATTTAAATAATTATTTACACATTTCTCTGATCTAAACACATCTAAGTTCAAAAGACATTCAAAACAAACAAATGCTGCTACAAGATTCCAAGGTCATCACAGTATTCATACGTTCTAAATAAATACATTTTCACTACACCTATGTATTTCTATTTCTCATATAATATTTTAAAAATATGTTGTCGAAAGATAAAATCAAACAAAACCCATGTGAAACAAATATCACATTCAAACAGCTAACACGCTAAACGTACTTACAGGCGGCCATGTTTGCGTCTGTAGTTCGTCACTGCTCGAGGATTGTGGGAATTGGGGTTCTACGACAACAGTTGATGACGTATTTGCTCCAGATTGGTTTAACTGTATCGACGTATTTTAAACGCGTCTCGTGCTGCAGTTGTTTGGAGAGCCGAAATGCTAAATTTCTTCAAACGTTCAAAGAAAAAAAACATTTGTCATTTGTAAATGAGTTTAATTTATGATTTACGTCAGACACGTTAACTGTGTGGTATTATTGAATTAACCGATGAGGTGTTAAACAGATACTTTCAGTGTTTGTTTATAATAAACCTACTGCACATCATATATGACATAAGCAGCATGAGTAACTAAAGGTAAGTAAAAGTCTGGATGTCGCTGGCCTGATTTATTTAAGTAAATTTGGCATTATAATAGGTTCCAGAAGCCTCTATACTTTGTATTCAGATGCTAACGAGAATCATCTTTGTGCATATCAGTGCTTCGTATAATGGAGGATTTCTCAGACCTTGCGTTACCCCCACTGTTTGGGGGTCACATCCTGGAGGCTGAGCTGGAGACAGGTGGGGTGGAGCTGGGCCCCAGTGGCAATGAGCTCCTAGATGATGACGGGGCTCCGTCCGGCCCTGGACAGGATGGAGAGGAAGAGAGGAGAGAGCTGGACAAAAGGAAGTATCAGGCTCTCAGCAAGAGTTGCAAGGAGATTGAACAGGTGACAGCAAAATCGACTAATGAAATGATAACTCCATATCTGTCCATAAGACATCTATATTATAAGAATTTATTAAATGATTTTGTGTAAGGTTTGTGTGAACACATCGATATTAGGAGATAGTGGATAATAAAAGGTTATTCAGTGAGTTATCAAAAAAAAAGTTAAAAAAATAATATTTTATACTTAACACTTATGACGTTGCCACTCAGTATGTTTTATGTCTTGTTTAAAATACAAATATAGATTTTGGGCAGAATGCCTAAGCAGCTTTTATATACATACAAACATGTTATGGTTTTAAAATACATTTAAATATGAGTGATTTAGTTTTAAACTGCAATATTCTTGACTGAAAGTAATATAAACTCTCTGTCAGGTGAATGTGAAGATTTTGGGTCGCCTTCATCAAGTCCAGAGACTGACACGGAGACTTAGGAAAGAAAGAAGGTATATTCAGATTTATTTAGTAAATTATATCCTACTCAACTTATGCTTTTAATAATAACACAATAAATAACACATCAGATGTGGGCAGTCGTGGCCCAGTGGTTAGAGAGTTGGACTCATGACCAGAAGGTTGCTGGTTCAATTCTCAGGGCTGGCGGGTAACGGCTGAGGTGCCCTTGAGCAAGGCACCTAACTCCCACTTGCTTACTATACAAAATGTACAAATGTATAGTACAATGTAATGTAAGTCGCTTTGGATAAAAGCGTCTGCCAAATGCGTAAATGTAAATGTACATCAGTCTCATGTACTAGAAAAATAAGAAAATCTAAAAATGTGTTTCAGGTTTCTTATGAAGACTCTGGATTCATATGGAGATGACTACAGGACAGCACAGCTCACCATTCCACTGGAGGTAAAACACAGAATGACGATAGTCCAAAAAACGAATGCTTGCTTTTATTTTGCACATCCAAAACATTTTTTAGCGTTGTTCTTACTGCAGTTTTGATTTTAAATTGATCTGTAGGACTGAGCGTGCACCATTTGTCATTGTAGTCCATATACATTGGTTGCGAAAGTAATGACTTGTACTAAAGTTACTGTCATTGTCGGAAAGAAATGTAATCAAATGCTGTGATGTGATCTTGTGGTGATTATCATCATGGGAGGTTGTTTCTTATTTCATTAGATAATGTTAAACATGTTTGTGTTCAACAGGATGAAGGAAAAGCTGGCTTAGATTGTGCTCTTGGTGCTGATGAAGACAGCTCCTCCCCTACATTTCCCCACCAATCAACAGGTGGAACCAAGAAAAAGAGACACAGAGTTCAGAAGGACAAAGAGAGAGATGCACAGGTACGAGGGACTACTATGTGCAGTGTTTGACTGTTTACTTTTTATAAAACTGAATGGGTAATACATTCATTAGTATTACATTTGTCAATGTATTTGAAATGCTTTATGTTGGGTTGTTTTCTGAAAAGGGATTGGATTCCCTAGCATACATTAGTGTATTTTTTTTTCTTCATATTCTATTAAATTTTAATTATTTGTCCCACATCTAAAACAGTTCATTATGATATCGGTTTTAATTTTTAACCTCTCCCACCTTAACCACATTCCCCAAAATTAGATTTTCCAAATGTGTTATAAATGACATTTGGGTAAATCTAGCCCAGAAAAAATAGCAATCAAAATGTAAATATCGAGTGAATGTTTTATGTATTGTATGCATGTGTAAAACCATAAAGTATTTTTTTTCTTTGGGTTATTGAATGCACAAAATCAAAACAGTCAGCACTTAGTTATAACATGTCTTTATAAGTTGGCCAGTTTGAGACATAATATATGTTAATAACACAAACAGCGGAGGCCTTAGCAAACACTACATATGACAAAAAAACACAAACAATTCCATGTTGTTTCTTGTTTTAAATCTTTTATTTCTCCCCCACAGCCAGAATCTGAACACTCCATGCCAACTGAAGGTCAGTTCACAGGCTTTCCCAGTCCTAGTTCTCTCTCTCACTGATCTCAGAGCAGTGCTGTTTGGGATACTGCAGCCTACCATTAATACACTGACCAGCAGTCTGTCACCCTACATAAGAAATCAGGTTTTTTATTTTTTTTAAGTGTGTGTTGTGGGAAGCATTTGTTTAATTTGATAAATAATGTTTAATAATTTTTAGTAAAGTAAACCTGTTTATTGTACAGCATTTGAGCTCAATCTTTGTTAAAGGAAATCATTTGTGACCATGTAAATACAACACATTGTTTTAACAGTGTAATAAACAAAAAGATTGCTCTCTACATGTCATTCATTTCAAATCGATACAAAGGAAACATATAAAACAGATTGAAGGGTCATTGTTGGAAGAATTCAGTCTATCTGTGTTTGCCGTATCTGTTGAAGTGGCGATACAAGAAGCGGATCCTCTTTTCCAGGATGTGCCGGTCCTCTGTCATCATACGGTCTCCAACCATCCGCTTCTTTCTGATGAGACGCTGTAGCTCATTTCCATAGAAACCTTTGAGCCATACAGGGCCTTTGATCAAGTCTTTTGGATGGGCTTTAAAATCACCTGCATTCAAAAATAAAGAACTAACATACTAGTTTTAGTTCATTGTATGACTGTATGACAGTCATGATTAATAATTTAAATGTGCTTTTTATTTGCCTGTTAACTAAGGATTGTCCTAGTCGGTCAGTATTATGGATGTTTATTGTACAGTACATGAATCAGTACATGAATGTAGTGTCCCTTTTTAGGAAAGGTTACTTTTCACAAATCAGTTTGTTTAAACTGACTATTCTGGACCGTTCTACACAAACATTGTTTGCATTTTTTCTATGTAAAATGTGGGTAGCATTTTATTTTACAGTCCTGTTACCTATGTACCTACGATTTACTTACTGTGTAACTGTGTAATTACTAGGCACTAACCCTGAACCTACCACTAAACCTAACCCCTATTAATTACTAATAGCTACCAGTATTTTGTTAGGTAAGTACACTGTAAGTACACTGAAAGTGCACGTACTGTAAAGTGCAAATAAAGTGCAACCAAAATGTGGATAAAACCAAAGCAGTTCACAGGTGAAACTTGCTTAATAATAACAGGGAATACACTCACCCAAGATTCCTATGTTGTCATAGACTCCAAACACGCTCCTCTTCTCTGTCCATCGGTCCACCTCTTTTAGTTTGGGAATAGCATGCATTCGCACTCTAGCACAGGTACCTGTATAATAAAAGTAATGCAAAACATTACTTACTTAAATTACCACATTACCAACCCACAATGTCACTTTTCTAATATAAAAACATATTACTAAAAAAAGATTTTTTTTACATTAACTCTTTAATGTTGTTCCCTGTCAGCCTACAACATGCGTTATGTTGATTAAAGTCGTTATTTTTGCTTCACATCGGGTCCTGATAACACGGTCTTGGCTTATTTCTGCGATAACAACCGGCTGCCTGTATCAGATGGACCATTTTAACAATGTCTTTAGTACTTTTCTGGACCTTAACAGAGAGAATTACTAGGATGTCTATCTTTATGTGTGTCCCGAAGATGCTGGGAGGTCTCTTTAATAAATACACGTTACTATAAAATCATAATTGATTATTTTATATCGTCTAAAAAGTCCTACAGATTTAAATGATATATGATTATTATATATAATTCAAAGTTCATTTGCCAGACATGGCTTTTGTGTGGAGGTTCATTTGTCAACTACCCAAATATAGTCTCACAAAAAGTGTTTATTACCAATAATTATATGGAATCATCAGTTTTTTTTGTTGTTTTTTTACAAAATCCCTGTTGATATCAGTCTAGGCCAAGGTTTTCCATTATGGAGGTGACAAAAAAAGGATGCAGGAGACACATACTTGATTTAACATACTTGAATTAAAATTCACCAGAAGCAATAATACAGGAATGGTTCTTTATATAACCTAAAACTGTTACTATATTTTTAATCTTCCAGGCCATTTATGAGGAATATGTACAGCTAGGAAGACAATTCCCTTACCTGACTATGGAAAACAATTTTTTCAGTTTAAGGTTGTTGTAAAACTTGCAAAACGTCTTATGGTTTACAAATCAAACACACACGTTTGCGCAACTATCTCTGCGAGGACATACATTGATGCAATGTAATCTCTAGCCCGTTACCTTAAACCTTATTATAACCTAAACCCTAAGACCAATTCTTGACCCTCAAACAGCTCTTTAAAGGGGTCTCTGGAAGTGAGGACCGGCCAAAATGTCCTCACTTTAACTTACGCTCCTAATCCTCACACCGCTGGTCTAGAACTCAAACTGGTCTTCATAAAGATAGATGTACAAGTACGCGCACACACCTGTAGTGAAGTGTCTCGTGCACAGCAGTAGTGATGACTGACAGAAGGTCACTGTGCTTCTCAACAGTCCTCCAAACACCGACATTACTACCGATTCCTACGAAAGCAAGTAAAAAGTAGAATTACACGAATATTCAACTTAACAATGCTGCAAAAATCTACTAACGTTAATACATTTCCTGATGAATTACGTTTAATCTTGACCTTCTAGATAATAGTGCCATTAGAAACATGCGCGTGTTTAATTGTATTTTGGGTATAACATAACGGGGTTTACCTTTTATAGCATCAGTGTTCTAAATAAAGAAAGGAAAGATGATATAATTTCCTTCAAACTCTCTGAAATCCTTAAATTAAACCTAAATATGCCAGAACAGTATCCATGCGGACAAACAACGCGAGCTCAGACAACACAAAGATAACGGCTGTCAAATTTTCAAAATAAAAGTCCAAATCATACGATTAGTTTGTTTTTCAAACTAAAGGTCTGTTTCTCAGAGGACGCTTTCCTACAGATACCGTATAAATGATGGTTTGCCAGGATTTCACATATTTTGCATTAAATAATTATATTTATAAAACATTTTATTAAATATAGGTTACAATATATTTTAAATTGTCAATTCTAAATATTCAGTTACAGCTATTAGGCCCATCATTTAATTACACAAACTCGTCCACATGTATTAAGATTATATATCATTTAAAAGTAAAATACTAAATTTAAAATGACCCTGTATAACTCTGAATAAATGCAAGGAACCCTTTTTTGAATTTTTAGCTGGGGAATTCTTGCAGATGGCTAAATGCATCAATTTGGCATATATATTTGTTGTGTCATTTACATTTTTCTTCTACAGTTTTATTATCTACTACATTCTTTATCAAATCATAACATTTACTTACTTAGACATACTGAAGGCAAAATAATAACTCTATATGTGTCTTTGAGTTTTTTCACCCGCAGTAACATTGTTAATTATTCCTTTCATTTAGGAATTACAGATGTTGATCAGAATCTGTATGTGCTTTGTCAAACAATGTAGAAAGCACTCATTACGATCATTGTTGTGTGATCACCTGGAAAAGTGTAATTAGATCCATCTGTGTGGTTTTTAGTTTCACTATAGGCACTAGGGTTAACAAAGACTCACTGAAGCGAAAACAAAAGACAGATTATTCAAAGAGCCACTTCATTTCTTTTTTCACATCATTACACTTACACTTGTATTGTAAAAATGACATGCACTGGAAGTGTACTTCCAAACTAAAGACACTTTTTAAATGTAAATTAGTTGTCCTTAAATGATTTCTTTTGGTAACTAGATCTCACCGGAATGCCACACTGACCACACATATCCCTTTTCAAGAGAGAGCTCCAAAAAGAAATCAAAGGATTTCCAGGATTAGCTACAACATGTTTACATGACACAGACACTGTGTTACTCGGTAAACACAGAAGAGAACTATGTTCACCCTGGGTGAATACAGATACAAAATGCATACATTCTTAACAAAGGTTAAAAGTGTATTGGTAAAGCTGCTTCGAAACAATGCATATAAAAAGTGCATGTCAATTGAATTGAATAAACTGAATTCCCCATTCCGTATTATCTTAAAATCCAATCCCACAAACTGAACGTGTCCAATGATGTCATCACATCAACTGTCAATAATTTCAACCTTCTCATCCTCCCTCCACTTGTTCTTCCTGGTAAGTGGACGCAGAAATTGCACTGTAGGGATCGAGAACCATCTGAGCACAACGCACCATTGTAGCCAACAGAAACAAACAGAGAACCACCAAGAAGAAAAGCGCAAAGCCCAAATCCACATCAACATCCAGTCGAGACACAGGGAGAGGCAGGTCCATGTTTATCCAAACTGTCCGAGAGAACAGTAGTGGCAGAGAAAGATCAACATAAACGAAAATATCCCATGTTATCCGTTGCCTGTGGAATCCTTGTTCAAGTGTGGCTCCTTCCAACAGCTTTTTCTTGTGTCCTTTCTCCTCTTCTAGTATTTTCTGGTGGCAAAGGCAACACAAGTCAGTCATGTTGTGCTTCTGTTGGTGTAAAGCAGTTCGAGTTGCACTTACAAACTGATAGTCAGTTCCATATCAGATGAGTCTCAGATTCCAACACAAATGAAATTTGGAGATATTTCATGCAAATATTGAACTCAAACAGTCGACCGAATGATACGTTATTGACTAACTTCACCATTCCATTCACAAACCAAGATAAGAAATGAGCACATTTGAAAGAAATACCTTGTGTGTGGCTAGTGTTGATTCTGTCAATGGCTCACCCTGCTGTCTCTGGTCACCCTTTGCTAAGGGATACGTGTCCCCTTATCTCAGGTATTAGCATGTCTTCCTTTGGCCTGAGAGACATACACACCAACACTTGGCACTTGTGTCCTCAATGAATTGTTAAACAGGAGTTTGGTAACAATCAGGCCTTATATGGGATTAAAACATGCATATATTTTCTTAAATATATGCATGTATATGTTTTTATGAATACAAAATTATTATGCACAGTACACAGACATATATAATGTAAACTCAAACTTTTATTCTGGATGCGATTAATCATTTGACAGCCATACTTTTTATGTAAAATTCATAACAATAACAAAGGCATTGATAAAAATGACAAATATCTCTGGAGTTAAACACATTTAAAACTCTGCTAGTGTGTGTCATGTACAGAGCAACTGCTATTACTGTAAATTATTACAGATTTTTGCCATAAAATGTCTCTTTACTTATTAAAAGCTATACTGCTCCTTCAAGTAACTTTAATGATCTGATATATAATATCAGATATATAATGTAAACAATCCAGTGGACAGCTCTGGCATTTGGGTGGTCCAGGGTCAACATCACGTGATATTCTGATGTTTGCAGCACCTCTCTGTCTGTAACATGTGACACCGCAAACTATAGGCTTCTGTACATTAAAACTTATATCAAGATCACAACATCACAGGCAGAATGTTACTTTTGTGATGTTGCCAAATTAATTCGTATGCCATGCAGTAAAATATTGGATCAGTAAAAAACAAGTTCCCATTCGGTTTATGTTCTATGAATTATTTAGATTATCCAACAGAACAGGGTGAATAATACAAAACTTTATGAATGCCCATCAGTCCCAAGAATGTAAACTAAAACAAAGCATGCCAACGAAGAGGTGGCATATTTTGAATAACTGGCAAAGACGGGCTGAATGAAACCACAAAAGGCCAAAACAGCAACAACGTTTTTACAATATAACAATTTAATACAAAAGCCTAAACACTTCTCTTTATCAGTTAACATTTCATATTCATATGTTTATATATATCTTTGCTTACTAAACAAAATGCAGCTCATATCATCTTAAAAATCTGGTTAAGGAACAAGACTGAAACAAACAAACAAAATAATACAGCACCAGGGCATTGGCCATTTCATATCTGCAAGAAAGTAAATATTGACACAGTCTATTTTAATAGACATGAATTAGTATTAAAGAAAGAGGACACACCAACATTCAATGTCAACAAAAAACAATCAAACAAATAAAACATTGCTAAAATGAGCGATTTGATTATTAAACCTGGCAATATTCATCTGGTGTATTCTGAGAAACTCTGGACTATTCTCTGTACAAAGATAATTTAGAATAATGAATAAGGGAGAGACTGAATTTAAAATCAAAACACTGTCAATGCTCATTCTTTATAAGTTTCTTTTCCATTTACAATATTGAAACATGACATAACAACAAAATACTTAGAATACCATTAACAATGGCTTTATCCTTACACGAATCCCACCTGCTAATTATTGCTTGGTTTCCATCTTTTAAAAGATTTTGTTATAAAACATGCCTGAGTAAAAGCTCATGACGTCATCAGCAGAGACGTGTGGAAGGAAAAGATATTTCAGGCAATCGGCTGTCCATTTAAAGATAACATAAACTTGACATATTAAAGCTGCACACGATTATTAAACTGACAAGAGAAAAACATCAGAACAATCCACAGTCTGTAATATCTGTTTAAACTAATCTCCAAAACAACTGCAGCAGGTTACACACCCATATACTGCACAGATATAAGCCAGGGTTGTGTGTCATTTAGATCTGAATCAACAATGCAAATCCAATCCAAGAGGGGAATCTGAACTGGGGAACCACCAAATAGTAAAATCAAAATGGAATAAAATCCAAAGGAAGTGTTGAAACTGTAATAAATTTGATCATAATCATAACATTGTAAAAATTCAGGCCTTGACTCAATATTTTGTACTGACTGGTTATCTAAATTTCTCATTAAGCAAATTACATCTAAATTTTCATTTGGAAAGTGTCAATTCTTACTTGTGGCATCAGATTGTTCCTTACATTTATACAATTTGAACTAAGCAAGCAGAAGTTTTGAAATTTAACCAGTCATTATAAAAAAACTTCAGCGAGTCCTGAAATTGAAGTGTTTCATTTAAGTGAATATCTTCCTGTCATTCCAATTCAACATCATGTGGTGGCCAAAGCAATTCTCATTCACCCTCAATAAAGTGGTAGTTAATGGCTGTTAATTTACTCAAACTAAGGACATCCAAAGATGGTGACACTGATAGGTGACATTGTTTTTTAGGATTTTTAGCTAAAACCGTAGTGTTTGGTGTCATGTCTTTGTGGGTCCAACAAGCAGACACAGGCAACACAAAATGAATCCCGATTCAGCTAAAAATGTTCAATTGAAGATATAATAGCAACAATGCCATATGTCTTAGATGGCCTGAGGTTGATTAAATGCATAACCCTTTAATTCAAAGGCAGCCGATTCTTAAACTCCAAATTCTGCACAACCCTTATTGAAGCTTTCAAAAACAAGAGAAAGAAAACATGCCATGGTTTTAAACTGTACAGAAAACAGTACTGGACACCAAAACATCTTGAGCTCTTGAACTTAATTACATTCAGAGCTTCTTTCTGAGGCAGCCATGGCTAAATCAAACCCTCTTGGGATTTCACTGGGATTAAAATGTGGCATCAGAAAGACGGCAGTGCAATCAGTATACATACACAGTAATAAACAGACAAGACTCTCGATTTGTGTCTGTGTGTGTTTGTGTAGAGGGGGGTCAACCCTCATTACCAACTCAAAGACAAAGATGCATGTGCATGTGCGGCAAAGACACAGTGTGGGACTGTTCGTGCTCAACGTGTGCAATTGTGCGTGATTTCAATTTACACCCCTCGTCAAAACACAAGGGTTGTCGACGCCTGTCTGTCTGTTTGTGCGCTACGCTGTCTCTTTCTTTTGTATCCTCATTATGGCTTGCAACAGGTGCCCCTCTGTACTTCTCCATCTTGACCAACCCTGCCAGCAATTTGGTTAAAACAGAAGGAAACGAAGAGTGAGAGAGCAACAAGGAAAGAAGAATGCAACAGAGGAATCGAAATCACTCGGGGAAAGGAGGAAACATGGGCATATCTCCAAAGTCGTCATTGCCGAAGCTGCCAGACTGGTCCAACATAGAAAGAACATCCTGAGAACGTAAAGACAAGGTAGTATTTACTCAATTTAACTCAAATTCAAAAGCATCTGTTAATGTAAATGCTTGAAGTTCTACTCACTGGAAATATCTCTGGCTGGTTGTTCTGAGACTGTTGATGTGTGTCAGCACTGCCTTGAGCAAGTGGTTGATTTTGCCACTGCTGCCACCCTGACACTCCCTCTGCTGGCCTGGAGCTGAACGGCACTCCCATCTGACTAACGTCACCTTAACAAAAGAAAAAGAAAGAAACTCATAAAGTTACATGGCCACTTGATAATTACATTTACTGTAATAAATGAATTCAATATTTAAAGTATTTACCGTAGCCACTGGTCGAGGCATTTGTACGATTAAGTTGTGGGTAACTTGATGTGTTTGCCATGGAAGCAGCAGGTCCGCTCATCTGGCCAAAGGAAGAGGACGTGGAGGATGTAGGGACGGAGTTGAACCCTCCCATGTTAAACTGGGGAGACTGACCCTTTCCAATTTGGCCTGCTACCTGCTAGACAGAGAGAATCAGAGAAAATCATAAAATCTTTTGCTTTCTGTAGTTTTATGTTAGCAAAGATACGAATTCCTTTATTAAGAGCAGAATTACAGATATAAATGCTGATGCCATGTAATCACACACATCTTAAAATGCCACATGATCTGAGGAATCATTAATGGTTTAGTAAAGAGTTTCTTAATTCCTGACATAAAAATGTGATGCTTACAATAAAACTGCTTGGTTAAATTATCATTACCACTCAAAAGCTATATATTCCTATACCTGTGTGTTAAAGGGAGGTCTTGTGGCAGCCCAAACTCCAGGGGATGCTGTGGTTCCTGCCTGGGCCTGAATGGGGCTGTTGTTGCTAGCGCTGGGTCCGGAGGGTGTGCTCTGACGGGACATCTGCACAAGCATCTGACCAGCTGTGTGAGGGGGCGGCACCATCTGCTGAGCCATTTCAGTTGACCTTAGATCAGAAACATGGCAGAGAACCAGATGAAGACAGAGTAAAATTGATCTACAGTCAGAGGAGGAAAGGAAGTCATAGCCGGAAACAACAGTCAAACTAAGGTATTATTATAACTGATTGATTTAATATCAGGAAGTTAAAAAATTAAGCAGACAAATTGCAGAGAAATGCACAGAATGTGTGCATGTGTAAAACTGATTCAAACATCCTATTCATTGTTTACAGTGGACAGTATGGTGAGTGAAGTATGTATCTGAAGAAAATGAGGTATGAGGTATGTGTGTGTGTGTGTGTGTGTGTGTGTGTGTGTGTGTGTGTGTGTGGGATACCTAAATGGTTCATTGGGATGTGCAGCATTGGGGAAAGATGAGACTGGGGGATAAACCTGCTGTCCACTGGACACACTGGAGGAGGTTAGAGCCTTCGAATCTGTCAGAGAGACGCGTCAATCGCTTTGTCTGTAAACAAGTCTTTTCTTTCAGTACTGTGTATGTGTAGAAGAGGCCTTACTGTGATCAGTGCTCACTACACCCATAGACTGCACTGGAACCTGAAAAACAGACAGACAGAGACAGATGGTTATTTTTCAGAAGAATGAAGGATCAAAAAGAACATCTGTAAGCTTAAGTGTATTTACCTGAGGAAGAGCCACCTGGTTTGCCTCAAAAACTCCAGCTCTACTCATCCCTCCCTCTAACTCCTGCTGCTGTTGCAATTGCCTATGGAAGAGAATGGATAAAACAAATGTTTAGAAGAGTCCTGACATCATCACCAGCAAAGCTCCCACCACCATCAACCATCACACCCATCACCTGGCAACCTACAGCATTCTCAGGTTACCACGGACAGCACAGTTACCTACGGGAAGAGAGCATGCTGGTTAATCTACCACCTAAAGTGCAAAGAAGAGAAAAGAGGGTCACCCGAGAAAAGAAAAGGAAGAGAAATGAAGAAACAGAGGCCCAGTGCACCGGGTCTGCTCTCACCTGGCTGTCATCTGACCTGGGCTGGGGGTGGAGGGGCAGTTAGGACTGCTTTGCCCCAGTGAAGGGGGCAACGCCACCCCCGGGGAAGAGAGGGGGGACAGGGAATCCTGATTTGGAGCTCGACTGTCATGCGAGGCATTGGTGGAGAAAAAGTGGTCAAGTTAAACAGAGAGCGGAGGTGAATTAACACACTCACTCTCAAGTAAAAACGCACTTGCATTAATGATTATAAGGAATAGTTCATACAAACATCGCAATTCTGTTGTCATTTGTACACCTTCATTCTCCATATTTTTGTTTGAGGCAATTTTCATGTTATTATCGTGTCAAATGTAATGACAAACACTTGGAAGACAGCAAAATTCTCCCTCTCAAAAAAAAATTAAAGCTCAAAATATGACAATAAAAATAAGGGTGTTTTCACATCTAAGCATTTGTTTCGGAACCTGGTGCACCTGAACAAGGTGGTCTCGGCCCAATTGCAAACAAACTCTGGAGCTGTTCGCTATAAGTGTGACAGCAATCCAACCCACCATAACAACGAACCAGGCTTTATCACAATGTATGATGGGTAATTAACAATTGTCAGTATTACTGTGCAGTTTGCATTGTTGTGTTGCTTGGCAACTAGTATGCTGAATAGTTTCTAAAGAACTACATTGTTTTTTGATTTGTTATCAATAAACTACCATTAAACAACTGCTTTTCTGTTCTTGGGTCTTATTGCCATCTTAACCATGAACATACCTTAAAAAAGAAAGATGTAACATTTATAACATTGTTCTATATTACAGATATATACAAAAACTGTAATATATAGTGGCGCTGTGACACCGCCAAACAGCCTATTGGAAAAAAATTGAATAAATATTAGGGCTGCACAATATATCGAAATATCGCACATGTGCATAACGAAATGCGCATATCGCGATGCTTTGCAATAAATGAGATATTAAATTCTTCAAAAAGTTATGTATGGTCAAAGTTTTAGGTGGATGCGGATAGTATAGTATCTATCTGGATGTTAGTTGGGATATGTGTGCGTGTGCTCTTTTGGTGGTGAAATTTGTTTTATTTATTTATTTTGTTTGTTTACATTGTTTACAAAATGTCAGACTTGTTTTATACAACAATAAAATATGGCTGTTCACTTTCAGAAGTTGTAGTGATGCTTTCTTTTTCTAAAATAATGTGAAACATATGTTTGTTATATAATTTTTAAAAATATATTTTAATACAATTTAAATTGATTCCAGTAAAAGAAATATCGTATTGCATATTTTTCCTCAATATCGTTTAGCCCTAATAAATATCAATTTAAGGCAAACAAATCAAAACAGCAAACTGAAATATTAGTGCAAAAAATAAAAAGGCCTAAGAACACATAACAAACTTCTTTTTCTCTGATCAGATCGCAAAAATATAGACTATAAACAAATAGTCTTCTATAAGGGGGCAGTACTAAATATAACAGCAGTTACCAAAAAAAGCCACAATAAACCCGCAAACCCGTATGTCCATCCTGACGGATGACTTGAGCGGGATCGCGAAAAACATGGACTCGGACCAATAAAGGAGTTTACTCACACGTGACTTGTATTAACAAAGTCTGTATATTGATTGCACTGCCATGTTCATGTTTCTGAACCAAACCAAGCAAAATTGTAGCAATTTAACCCCCAGTTTTAGAACAAAGCAATTGGTCTACAGGTGTTAAAATACCCTAATAGTCAATATGACTTATGCTAAATAATGAAAGAAATGACAGAATTAGTATTTTGATGAACTATACCATAAACAATAAATCACATTTGTAACACACCATAATGTCATTTTCAGCATTTTTGTCATTAAACAGCAGTGATTAATTTTCCATGACAATTTGAGCAAATTCTATATTTATATCAACATTCCTCTCAAGTATAAAAAAACATTTAAAACATTTCAGTTTGTGTACACATCAGAGATCATATGCTGTGGCTAAAAAGCAGTGATGTCACATGTGCGTTTATCCAGCTGTGTGGTCATGTGACGCATTTTAATACTCACTTCACATTGGCGTTGGTGCAGATGATGTACTCGATCTCCTCCGAGAAAGGGTTCTGGAATGTAAAAGAGCTCGTTCTCATCCAGATCCACTCACAAGATTTAGAACGAAACCGAAACATCACCGACAGAACCTGACCTCGCAGTTTCACCACCTACAGCGAGGGTCAAAGGTCACTTATAAATTCATAAAAGACAGGACATTGGAGTAAAAAAAAAATGTTTTAATAGCCTGGTGGGAAGTTTGTCATAGAGCCATTAATGACTAGAGACATTTATATTCACTACAGGATCTCATCACACATCATAAACACAAACAGGCACCTGCTGAAGGCTGTCTCTCAGTAAGCCCTGGTCTTCTGGGTGTGCCAAGTCCAGAATGCTTTTCCCCAGTAATTCCTGTGTCAGAATAAAACATTATTAGGAAATGCAAAGCAGAACTCAAAAACCTGCAGAACTGCCTTGAACATCTAGTCAGTGTAGGGTGCTGTGGTAATTGAGCTCCAGGCTTTAAAGCTTACCTGAGGCTGGTAACCCACTGTCGCCAGACAGCGGTGATCAACGAAAGTGTAGACACCCTGGCAGTTATGGCGGGAAATGAATTCCACTGGTACGCTGATGTTATTTATGTTGGTCTCTCCTGGGCAACACGTTACCTGGGCACAAAATGAATTTAAGGTGTTTGCCATAAATTAACGGCTTAGCAGAATGTTCAAGCTGCTCTTAATATGGAAATGAATTAGGACAGGTGTTGCTGACATCCAGAAAGGACAAAACAGTGATTCATATGACTCATGCTCTATATTTTTATATTAGTCTGCTGAAGCCAGAGGAAAACTTAAAATAGAGTGCAGTCATATAATGCATTTGCTGTGCTTGCATCATTTTTACATTTACATGTATTCATTATGCAGACGCTTTTACCCAAAGCGACTTCCAATTGAGGAAAAACAACAAGCGATTCGTTTAAGTAAAGCAATATTCACGAGAAGCCAGTAATACAAAGATTCAGATACAACGATAAGATGGTAAGAAATTCCTCACTTTACAGGGGCGAATAGGAGGCAGTAATGAACTGGCAACTCATTCAGTTAGGTACTAAAGCAACACCGTGTTGAGTACATTTGTAAACGCCTGTGTTGGTGGTATAGTGGTGAGCATAGCTGCCTTCCAAGCAGTTGACCCGGATTAGATTCCCAGCCAACGCATTGCCTTTTGCTAAACCCCATGTAAACCACAGAGAGAGGCATGTCACTCACTTCTCCAATGCTTTAAATATGTAGTCAAAGCTCATACAAGCTGCTATACAACTCAATCGAACCCCAGTCTCCCACATGCATTTTATTATAAGAAATAGAGCAGCATGACCATTCTGACTAATTTCTTACTTTGTTTTCTACAAAATCAAATGATACAGGTCTGTAGTGAAAGATAGTATTAATTGTAATTCGTATTAAATGTTCTTTTAACAGGATATAAAAAAGTTAATATGCAAACGTACCTGCAGCCTTCCAATGGCGACAAGACAGTAACGATTTCCCTGACTATTATCAGCCTCTTCTTCAGAAAGAGTCACTCCTGAGAGAGAAAAAGTGTTAATGTACTAGATCATCTCTAGTTGCTCTTTTCTGATTGGACAGGGGAGACATCGGCTTCCCTATGAACGATAGGAGCTTGTCTTAAGGGAGGGCACTTTCTCAGTATTGTTCTTAAACACATCCGAAATTACTTAAAGGGAAAACAGATGCTCATGACCATTATTTGTGTTGTTATAATTCGACCAAAATAAGGACATCCGTGGGTGACAATATTTCAGTGATATATACTCCTGTCTAAATGTTTTGAAACACTTACTAATTATTTATTTATATCTTTCCACATTTTAAAATAAAAGCATTAAATCGAAAGCCAAAACTATGTTATGTGTTTGCAAAATCATACTCTCATTGTATCAAGCAGCTGCTTTATCTTATTGCATGCTCTTGAAATTAAAGCGTATTTACATCATGAGAAACATTTCAGTAAACTGTGTCAAAACTTTGATATGGTAGTGTATTTATTAATTTATTATTTCTAGGGTAATAAAGTCATAACCAGTCAGACCTCAATGGGCCAATACATTTAAATAGTATTTACATCAACATTATCCATTTTAAAATGTTTCTGTCTTTCCATAGCTGCAGGACAATTTCCACTTTTTCTTTTCTGACTCAAAATTTACATGTGACGTTCAAACAGAAGATTCAATAGATTACCTGTGCTTCAGTGTGTGTGAGTGGGATTACCTGCGAGGGGCCAGGACTTAATGTAGCCTGTGCAGTGCACAACCACATACTGCGGTTCACCATCCTTGTGAGGCCCCAATCCATTTCTACAAAAGAAGAAACGGATTTCATCTACACTAACTGTGGACTGAGAGTTGGACTGACAGACTGATAGAGCGAGGTTTTACCTGTTTCTGTTTCTTAGGTAGTTGAGTCGGTTCATGGACACTGGTTCTACTGGACAAACTCCACATCTGATAAATCAACAGACATAAAAACATGTTATGTACCATGTGTGCAATCGCTTGCAGAAGTCTGGATGTGTTCTACGTTTTAATCTAAACAGTATACTTTGAAGAAATTTAAGTTGCTTAGGATCAAAGTGTCAGTCACATGCATAACGTAAACATGTATTTACTTTGACTTGAGTGAGATCAAGCTGTAAAACATGACTCTTTACTCCTCCTGTCTCACCTCATCCTGCAGATGAAGGAGCGCCGTGCACCTATACCCATCCTCATCGATGACTGAGACTGACCGGTTTCTTTCTTCACCGTCCCCGTTTTCAGATCCAACATCCGTCCTGCGTGGACACGAGGAGGCTGTTTACAACAGAAACACTAATAAGGTTGAGAAGAACAAACAAAGCGTTTCTCACCACTGTTGTTGCTTTCACTAGTGGAGAGCTGCTCTCTGAGTTTCTCCAGGTCATCTGGATGAAGCTGGTCATACAACGAGGATCCGAGCCAATCAGATTGTGTTTGGTTCAGAACCGGTGTGATGGAATCTGATACATAAACAATATTGCCAGTTTCGCATGACACGACAAACAGAAATCCATCAGCAGCCTCCAGAATCAGATGCTTCAACTCCTAGAGAGAGAGAGAGAGAGAGAGAGAGAGAGAGAGAGAGAGAGAGAGAGAGTGAGAGAGTGAGAGAGAGAGTGAGAGAGAGAGAGTTAGGCTGTGGTTGTAGGAGTATGATGCCCAAAAATGCTGACTTGTTTTTGTTTATCTGTGCAGTGAGGAACCAATGGCCTGGTCTAACCTGGTCTGTAAGAAAGGACGGTTTGTAGGCTCCATCCGTGCTGGTGTTGCCACTACCTCTGAGCGTTTTCATGTGAGACACGGCCATGCGCAGGATTGTGAGCTTATCTGGCTTTCGTGCCAACGCGTTGCAGGTGGGAACCATTTCAGACAGCTCAGTGATATATGCGGTCATCTTATTTCTTCGTCTCCGCTCGATCTCGCTGTGATTCTCCCTGGGGTCAGGAGGTCATAGGAGGAGGATGAGAGATGGGTGACGCATGGAATCGTGGGAAAAGTAGGTGGGCAAACGAAGCAGGGACACAGAGAAGGTAAAAAGACAGCAAAGACAAGGAAGAACCAAGAGAGAGCAAGACAGGGAGGAGAGAGAGAAAAATGATATAAATAAAGCCTGCACCTATTTGCTGCTAAATGAGAAAACATGAGAGCTGAAAGAAAAAGCCTCTTCAAACGGCCTGAGAAAAGAAGACAGGGACATAGAAGGGGACGAAAGAGGAAGTGCTCAAGAGAAAAAACTTGAAGTGCACAGTGTTAGGTGAGAGCAGTGTGTGCATTCAATTCAGGTCAGGGGGAGAGCACCTGTCAACTACAACTACAACAATTTTTTACATTCTTTAGTTCGTAAAAAAATTTAAATAAATAAAAATTCAAAATAAATCATAATCAACATTTTGTATGAACAAGTCAGCAGCAACATAATAGCTTAAAAGTTTATAAAATATGGATTGCTGATAACTACGAGAACTGCAAATAAGCCATTCCTAAAAAGTGATATCATTGCTGTCAGACCTTGTATTTCCAAAACAGCCACTGTATAGGAATTGAAAAATAACTTTGTTGTCAAAATTGACAAGCTCTTTTTAATACTTTTTATTGGTTCACTATTACTGTTGTAATAGTTTATGAGTAATGCTTTACAAAAAATAAAAACCATAAAAAAACATGAGTCAGACGTTTCAGTCCAACAGCAATAAAAAACTGTGGCTACACTCTCTCCATGGTGCAAAAAACAACCAACTTCTCCTTTAATGGTTATAAAGACACTAGCGCTACTTTGTAATGCACAAGTACTCACTGGTTTCATGGATGAGTACAATTTTGATTCTTGTAAACTAACTAACATGTAATTTCCACAGAAGAACACTTTTAATCTCGCCCACACATTGCTCAACTGACTCATTCAGTTTCATACCTGGCAAATTTCTCTTTGTCATTTGAACCACTTCCTTCATCATCACACCTGAAAAAAATCAGACTTTGTGATGAAACAAAATAACATATTACGATTCAAATCCAGGACACAGAGCATGACTAACCTGAACAATTTGCTTCCCTCATCGTCATCATCATCATAGTCAGAGCTGCAAGAAAGAGCGAGAATAAACAAAACCAGAGAAATTCACATTAGTCAGTAACTGAGTATATTGCACAACCACTTGTAAACATTCCTAAATTTCTATTCAACAGAAAAGCAAAAAGGCCAAAGCAAAATTGACAGACAATGTACCTGCATTTTAAAGATGCAGAAATCATATATAACCTAGCTCTTGTTGTAGCTCTCAAATCAATATATAATAATTACAGATATGTTTTTAACCGTGAGCAAGACTTACCTGGCTTGTCGCTTGTTGTTGGCCTTCGGGACGACTGCGCCGCTGTTAGAATGAGATCCAGCTGATGTTGCCATGACCTCAGACATATCTAAAACACATACACAAATAATGAAACAATTAGCATTATTCAGGAATATTTTTCTTGTTTTAAAAAAATCTGCTTGGTTAATGCACAACAATGCTTTAACTAATCTTGCAATGTCAAAAGTGAAGCAGAAGCAGGTCAGACAATGTTCGGCTGTTTAAAATTAGGTGCAAATAAATGTATTACTAAAGCCTTAATTTACGCAAGTACAGACTTAATCCATGGGGCACCTCATCCTTAAGACCCAAAACTCTTGTTGTGCCAAAATCAGATCAGACAGGTATAACCTACTATGCAACAGAAGACATTTAAGACTGACAAGTTACACTTTATAAGCAATCTAATGATGGATGTATTAAAATGTATTAAGACTTGTTAGACTTTAGATAGAAGGACTCTGGAGCTCAAGCAGACACAAATGTCACTGAAACCTTGTATTTATTATTGAACATTACGTAGAGTCTGATCACATGTAAATGTGTTGATTTGGGCCTGTATGACTGACAGCTGAAGCACACGCTGCTACAAGTGTCAGGAGGCCCGTGGCTCTTCACTAACAAACAAACAAACACTCAGCTTTCACAACAAACAAACAAAACAACAAATCATGCAGTACGTTCTTGACTCTATTAACTTGAGTTATATGCTACATCTGAACAGTTGTGCTAACAGCTGCTCGAGCTAACAAGATCAACTGTTTATAGTGTTTACAGTACACAGATTTAACCGAATAGTCATGTCGATTATTAGGTGTCTAATATACTGTACCTTGATTAGTCGATGTCATATCGGACAGGTAAAAGTGTTAGCATGCGCGCTAACGTCAACAAAACAACTTTCCCAAGAAAAGAATCCTCCCCGACCCAAATGTTACGTTTCCTTTAAAATGTTGCTGTAGTCCCTTGAAATCTTTTAAAGGTATTAAAAACCAGATGTCATGACTTCACGCCGAGTGTCATCTTCGTCGCCGACCCAAATGGACGGGTTTTCATATGTTTATTCGTGTTTTTCTGTGACTTTTTAGCTGTTTAAAAGCCACCCCTGAACCAAGATGGCGCCCGGAGTCTTCCAGTAAGCAGCAGAAACGCGTCAGAGGCGGAAAGCAGGGACTTTGCTTCAGAGATAGCCGCTCCACTCTACATTCACACCCACTCTATCTGTACTTACACAAAATAAACTCTAGAGGGCGTAATTGGATGTGACTAAACTGGTGTGTGGACTCCAAAAGCAGGTGGTGGTGGTGGTACTTCCAAAAAGGGGCAGTTATGGATGGGGTTGGACAGAAAGTCACGCCCCTTTTTGGAGTTTGTAGCCCCCAGTTTATTTCATTTTATTTTTATTTTGTATCACCAATTTTTGACATTTTGATCATTTATTGTGATATGACACCAAAATTGTATACCATGGTAAATACTTATACATGTACAACCAATTGGAGGCGTCAATGGTGATCACGCTACTCAAAGAGGAAGTAACTCTTAAGTGGCATTTCTTTCATTTTCATTTCTTTTTAAATGTATTTGTGGTAAACTTACACTAGTCGAGGGCAAATGTGACCGACTAAACTTAACTTAATGTATCCACAGTCTTGTATTAAGTAACATTTAACATAAACAGCAATAATAATAACACTTTTTGTTTTAATTATTTATATTGTATTAATCCTAGCATAATAGCAAACCATCCACAGCTCTCAGTTTGGACAACAGGTAAAAGAGCAAATGACCAAATGGAGGTGTGCAAATAGTCCCTTAGGTTCTTCAGTGGACGGACGAAGTGACATATCATGAATCACCAAACATGATGAGAGATCATTAACTCAGACAAACACATGAGCTGTGTCTCTCATTCAGTATTTTATTGTTAACATTCTCTATGATATCATACCATATCAAAACACAAGAAAATACAAAATAAAGATAACACTGTTTTGCGGCTGCATATCTGAAGCAATTTATAGAGCGGAGAGATAGGCTGAGAAAAAGAACATGGAAAGATCAAGGTCATGTTTGAAAATGATACAGAAAAAGAGATCAATACAATAAAAGCAAAATAAAGATGATGAAAAGAGCACATTAGTAAACATTTGTTAAAGAGTGGCAGATTAACAACTATAAAGGCCCTTTACAATGTATTTGGTAAAATATCTTCTGAGACAGCTCAATGGTAAACCTGATGAAATAGCATTCAAACACCAGCAAAATATAAATAAAAACTCTTTCATAAATGGTTATGTTTGTCAAGTCCACACAGTGTCATCAGAGGCTGATCAAAGTCTCTGTGGTCAGTGCAGGACTTCATGAATTTCTTTGGTGTTTCTAGCAGTTTGGCGTTACAGTACCTTAGATTTGCATTCAAAAAAGCCCCGACTTCAGATTCAGCTAAACAGCTTATTTATAATAGTGAGCAATCAAATCTTCCATATCTCATGCTAATAATTTATAGACTGTCCTGAATGCCCACGTTTCAGAGTTATCAAGATACTATCATTGGTACAGTTTGTACAAGAGTCATCGTAATAAGCAGGTCTGTTTAGGAATGAGAAACAGAAACTCCTAATCACAGTGGAAAGATAATCTTATCTGATTTTTTTCTGAGAAATTTCATGGTTTCTCATAAAATAAACATTTAAAAATCACGAATTTGAATCAGCGAGTTGTCCATTGTTTACATAAATATACAGCAAAAAGGCCAATCTGGGTAAGGAAAAGCTCATAAAAGCTGCCTTTCTGATTACAACACAGAACAAACATTAAAAATCGTATAATTCAAAGCTTGAAAATAATACGCTTTCAAAGGCAAAATACAACTGAGACTGCATCAACACAACTTTCCACAATCGTTCTATCTCTGGCTTCTGGCTTTACAATGTTTAAATAGACATGCTACAACTGGCCAGTACATGTTTGCACAGTGTGTGTTACCTTAGAGTAGAAAGAAGTTTAAAATGTTTACTAAACTGGAGAAAACTTAATGGTAGTGCGAGTGGCAAAGAAAAAAATCATTGTCCGTGTTTAGAAAGTTAGTGACATTTGTCCATTACATATAGTGGCCATGTATTTAACTTACATATTTAAAGGTAAATCCTTTTAAATAGTAAGTAATTCATTTTGTGTAAAGAAAACATGTAGATGCAGCTTCATGTGTCTGAAAACATGTAGAAAACATGTAGATGCAGCTTCATGTGTCTGGGAGCAGACCCAGTGACCTGACAGTTTTTTAAATAAAAACAAATGGTAACAATTGCAACAAAGGCACGTGCTTAAGAAAATCTCAACTGAGGCAATGCTACTCCCTGCTTCACCCCTTTCAGAGCGAGGAATGACTTGAAGGCTTTGGCACCTTTGACAGACGTGTCTGTGTGTTCGTGTTGTGTCTGTAGTGTTCACAGAGCGCTTATAGGTTCATAAAAACTGGAATCACGTAATCTGTTCTTCCCCTCGTCCCACTTCCCCCCTCATTCTGCTTGAGGACTGTAAATATTTCAGTCTTTTTTGGAATGGTTGTTGTTATATGTAGAGTGGCCATTCTGAATCGGCCCCTTTTTCTTTATCTCTCTGTTTTTCATCTCATCATCCTCCTCTCCAGACTCATCCGTCTCATCTTTATCAGACCGCTCGTCCTCCACCGACCACTGTTGAAAAAGAACATCAGAGTTCATGAAACCCAGGAGATTACAAAATATCTTTTGAGTATATTAGAAAAAAATAATAAACAAAAACAAAGAAAAAAGAGCCATAAAACTTTTGCATTTCTCTCACCAACTCTATAACTCAAATAGCAAGATATTGTATGTACTTATCTTTATGTGTGTTCAAAAACATGCAAAGATGTAATTGCTGTTTTTTGTTTCTTTTTTAGCCCAAAAGTTACATTTTGCAGCTTTAACATAAGTTATGCACAGTAAAAAAGAATCTGAAAGTAAAGTTCTGCATCTGTGTGGACATAAAACAACCCTATCACAGAGACGTACGTCGCTGGTCAGGAATCGCAAGGCCATGCGTATGATGAGCGCAGCCCAGAAGATGTGCAGACACTGCAGGACCAGCAGCAGTCCGTTAAAGAAGTAATACCCAAAAAATGGAGCATACAGTGTCACGGGATACACCCATGTGCAATACATGATCCTGCAAGAGAGAAATAATGATATAATAAAGTTGCATGAAAGTGACATTTACTCTATTGAGCTGTGTTGTTGTCTTGTCTTCAAAGGCACCCTCCTTATCATAACTGAATCGATAGCAGCCAAAAACAGTGAATGGGAGAATACATACAGTTGAACCTAATAAGAGTTTGACGTTGCTAAACTAACAATGCAATACTAATGAGCATAAAAATACAAAACACACAAAAAAGGCACAATTTTAGAATTAGATTTTCAATATATTAGAAAAGTATCTGTAACCAACTGTCCGCCAAATTGAATTATACTATTGCTTGAGCATTTCGCAATGTTTTGCTACAATTTTTTTTATGTACCCTTGATGCCTTAATATGGGCAGTTAACACACAGGCAGTTTACTGGCTTTTGGAAAAGATCTATACAGTGTAGGGGCCATTCCACCGAATGGGTGCCTTTTGCTTGTTGTAACTCTTCCAAATGAAACTTCTTTTTTTCAAATTTTTAACACTGAATCTAATAACACACATATTTTACTATTCAAAATGTGTATAGGTCAATCTCATAAACTATTTAATTTGCTTGATAATAAATTGTATTTTAAAGTTAATATTTATGCATTTCTATGCATATAATGGCCTGGGGACAGAAATGTACCTGATTCGGTGGAATGGCCCATAGTACACACACAGACTGTGTTCTGAATCAAAGCACATATTCAGGTAATAAACACACTTATAATACTATATAATAACAATATAATAATAGTAGTAACACTGCATGTATTCACAGAAATAATCACAATTGTGTCATAATTAAATTGGTGACAGCGTGTGTGAGACTCAGAAGATGTGATGTGTACCGGAATGGGAAGATGATAAGGCGTGTGACGATGAAGATTGCAGCGAACAGGATGAAGATGTAGTTGCATGCGTTCTTCCATCTTGCGTAATTAAACATCTTAGCTGACTATGAGAGAGAAAGAGATGCAGATATGATAATGATGATTGTGGTGCTGGTGAAGGAAACATTGAGAAGAAATGAGTGTGTATAGAATACATTTACTTGTAAACTAGATGTTTGTCATGAATTTTTCATGGTCCACAGTTTATCTGAACTACAAAGCATGTAAGGGACATCCAAAATACCTGAAAGTTCCTGCACGGTATGTCAAACTATTTATGGTGGATTTTCATTTTGTGGGTTCATGCATGCCTTTAGAGACATTACCCACAAACTCTTGTCCTACAGCAAAATTCCTGATAAAAGGATAAAATCTTATTTGGATTGGATTCCACTGCTGTGTCCTTCGCCGAGATAAGCATGCTGCTTTCGTTGGCATAAATGTGTGATGTTGCAAGATGTTTGTGTGATCTCACCTCTAGTAAATAGTCTGCAGAATCATGAACAAACATGATGAGAGTTCCCGCTCTGATGTAATTCACACACCAGGAGAAACTGATGAGAGTAATGGTGGCCACATGATGAATGATCTGCTCTTTAAAGTCCTGCAATAGAGAGAAAGAGACAAAACTCTTTAACAATGACCAAACAATGAATTTAACACACACTTTAACAGAGACTGATACACAGTTATGGGTTGATACAATTTTGCATAAGTGGTTACATTTTTATATCTTTTTAGAAAGGTTTTTTCTTTTTAAATAAAGCAATTATTATTTGGTTAGGTGGTTATGGCTAATTTGTATGAATTCGTACATTGTGAATCGTACAAAAAAGTAAAAAAGCAATACTGAAGCCCCAACCCTAACACCGCGACTGGCATCAAATCATATGAATTGATACGAATTAGACAAATTGTTGTTTTCAATCAGGTGTCTACCTTCCTCACCCAAAACAACAGGCTGGACACCAACCAGTCAGGCTTTAAGAGCGGTCACTCAACCGAAACTGCCCTACTAACAGTTACAGAAGCCCTAAGGAGGGCAAGAGCCGAGTCCAAATCATCTGTTCTCATTCTCTTAGACCTTTCTGCAGCCTTCGACACGGTTAACCATCACATTCTTCTGTCTGCCCTCTCTTCACTGGAACTTCACTCTCCTGGTTTAAATCCTACCTCGCAGTTAGGTCCTTCAAGGTAGCTTGGGGAGGTGAAGTGTCCAAATCACACCAACTAGTCACCGGGGTCCCACAAGGATCGGTTCTTGGGCCTCTGCTCTTCTCCATATACACCGCATCACTGGGTTCCATCATACAAGCACATGGATTCTCCTACCATTGTTATGCTGATGACACTCAACTTCACCTCTCATTTCATCCAGACGATTCCACGCTAGCCACACGAGTCTCAGACTGCCTGGCTGACATCTCTTCTTGGATGAAAGATCATCACTTACAACTCAACCTGGCCAAGACTGAGCTTCTCGTCCTTCCTGCCACCCCGTCAGAACAGCACCAGCTTACCATCCAACTTGGTCCATTAAAGATAACCCCATCGACTTCAGTCAGGAATCTTGGGGTAATCATGGATGATCAGCTGACTTTTAAGGATCACGTTACTAAAACAACTCGGTCATGCAGGTTTGCATTGTACAACATTAGAAAGATCAGACCGTTCTTAACAGAACATGCAACACAGCTTCTCGTCCAGGCACTTGTCATTTCTAGACTGGATTATTGTAATGCTCTTCTAGCCGGGCTCCCAGCCTGTGCCTTCAAACCTCTGCAAATGATCCAGAATGCTGCTGCACGCCTGGTCTTCAATGAGCCCAAGAGAGCACATGTCACACCTCTGCTCATCTCTCTGCACTGGCTCCCAGTAGCGGCACGCATTAAGTTCAAGGCACTGGTGCTTGCTTACAGAACAGCCACTAACACAGCACCCATCTACCTCAACTCTCTCTTACAGACCTACATCCCCTCCAGAAGTCTGCGGTCTGAAAACGAGCGGCGCCTCATTGTTCCTTCACAGAGAGGCATGAGATCCATCTTGAGGACATTTTCTTTCTCCGTTCCCGGCTGGTGGAATGATCTTCCTGTTTCCATCAGGACGGCTGGATCAATTTCACAATTCAAAAAACAGCTGAAGACCCACCTCTTCCATGAGCACTTAACTGTCTCATAATATAAAAAAAAAAAAATTCTATATTGCTTAGACAAATCGCTTGCTGTTTTCCTCAATTGTAAGTCGCTTTGGATAAAAGCGTCTGCCAAATGAATAAATATAAATGTAAAATGTAAATGTAATCTATATCATCGCTATTTGTTTCATAGAGCCACAGACATGACTTTAGCTAGTGTCAAGGGATAATTTGAATGAGGTGCATCTCTCAATCATAGGTCGATGAGGCTTTTTCAACTAATGGTAACATGACAAAATATGTGAACACTTGTTAGACTTCCCAACTAATACATCCTACCAATAGTCCAGTGTTTTAATGTGACAGGTTCTCACAAACCACATGATCTTTTAGAGCACATTATATTTTAAATGTCTGTAAACATCATAACCACAAATACAAAACAGCCTGCAACGATTCATCTGCTGCTTTGAATATTACTCTGCTGAAAAGATGTGTTTGAATAAAATGACTTTAGAGATGCAAAGGTGAGGTCTGCTGTTGCAGACAACGACAGATCGACTGACAGCAGAATGAACGACTTACTTTACGCTTGACATCTGATGCCACACTCAATAGAAGGGACATGTAGAAACCAAGCTCCAGCATGTAGTACCAGTACTGAGATGGCAGCAGTGTCTGAATGAGAGAGAGATTATACATTAGCTTCTAACTTTTAGAAATCTGTGGTTTTAAGACATGGGATTCATAAATAATGTGTAAGAAAATCGAATGGCTTATTAACCCGCTTTAGTGTTATTACCTGACTGCAAATTCAATTACATGTAAATCACATGACTAGAGTCTAGCTGTTCCCAGAGGAGGAATGTACTGCTCAAAATGTTAAGTTTAAGTCTTACATGTTTCTCCTAAATGTAATATTTTGGCTTTATGATTGATTTGATTTTCTCTGGCATTGATACAGTATAGATGAGTTTTTTGAATTCCATGTTTTATGAGAAATATAACTTACCAGGGTGGGGAACCCTTTCCACATCTCCTCTAGATCATACAGCCATGGTTTCTAAAGAGGGAGGATATTGATTGATTGTGTAATGCAATAAATGAGGAAATAAGATCAGAGAGTGAAACTGCAATTGGCAAATTGACTTACATCAATTAGCGCATAAAGGCCACCGATAAAGGCGAGAAGATAAAAGGCGAATCTCCAACTGCAAAACAATACGCACACATTGGTACAGTTTTTCTGTGCCGCACAACACACAATGTATCTAGATGCACACAAGGGACTAGTCTTTCTCTAACCATACCGAATTTAGTGATTTTGGTATAGATTCCAGTTAAAGGGATAGTTCACTAAAAATGACAATTCTTTCATCATTAATTCTCCCACATGTCATTCCAAACCTGCATGACTTTCTTTCTTACTTCTGCAGAACACAAAAGAAAATATTCTGAAGAATGCTGGTAACCAAACAAAGCTGGCCCCAATTGACTTTCATTGTATGAACACAAAACCACTGCGACACTTCTCAAAATATCTTTTATGTTCCATGAATGGGTGAATAAATGACCACAGAATTGTTATTCTTGGGTGAACTGTCCCTTTAAGGATTCCGGTTCATGAAAATGAACACAGATTAATTCAGAAGAACTGGTCCATAAAAGCAATTGTGTGGTGTCCAGTGTCTCCTTCACAAAATTGAAGTTAAACTATATTATAGACAAATATATTTTAATATATATGAGAAGATGCCCAGAGGCATTCGTACCAGGCCTCGCAAAATTTCTTGAGAACGTTGGGTCTGTCCTGGTTTCTGCGTCGCCTGAACCAGCGCTGTATCTGTCTTTCCGTCCATTCTGTCTCCTTGCACAGTTTTACTACTAAACTCTAAACACAACAAAGAACAACAACAATTAATGTGGTGATGTGGATCTATGTGATTCTGTATAGTGAAGTGTGGTTAGCATTTGGTGCACCTGTGTGGGGTTTTTAGATGTGTTACAGTAGTGGGACTCCAGTGTTTGGTTGCATGTAACTCGTCGTCTCAAGTTTCTTTAACACCCAGCATTGATGCTAGCGGTGTAGCGACAAACCTACAAGCCAACAGAAAACAGAGCAAGTGTATTGTTACAACCATTCATCCTGTATAGGAATGAAGATAAGGTAAGGATTTGGACAAAGGAAAATAAAACCTTAAGACCCACCTCTCAAAGACCCGTCGAATCACAAGGAACATAATGGCGATCAGCACTGCCACCCACAAGTCCTGTGCCTTTGCGTAGACCTGGCCATCACGGTCTTCAAGGTCAGCCCATCCCAGGCCTTCTGGAAACCAGAGATGCTCCTGCCAGAACACTTCACTTAACCGTTCCAACATACTGCAAGAGACAAAGAGAGAGAGAGCAAGTTTACTTTACTGTCATCATGTATGACTGTCTGTTCTGCCGTGGGTCGATCAGTAGAAACATGACCTTCTGTATATGGTTCATGTGATTCATGAGCATTTAATAAAGGAATGTTCATGGCCCAGACCTGCCTAAATGTTCTGTCTAAACCAATTATTACAATTACGCTGAAACAGAACATAGCTAGATAGTTTTATCTGTAAAGCAACACATTGTAGGTTGTTGTTATGATGTGCTAGTTTCTTTCATTGTCCAGGTGAAAATCCAAATCACTTAAAAAAGGTAATAGCAATACAGAAAATATAAATCTGCAGTAAACTCTACACCATCAAAATCTGGTCCACAGATAAACTAATCTGCCTTTAGATTTAAGTGGAAGGATGTGGTTACTGGTATTACTGATGACACTTGTAAGATGCTCTCTTCCTGTCTAATGGGTGGTTGTCGGTTGGCCACACATAAAATCTCCAGCCTCCACCAAAAACTCGGGCCACACCCTTACCAATCGGACCTAAAATTGTGTTTAAAAATCTTTAGGTGTGTGGCCAGACTAAAAACTCAATGTATTGTCACCGTGCTGAATTCGCTTAAGTTTAATTGTGAACTAAAACATTTTATTCCAAGCACTAAAGCTTCACAGATCACTTGTACTGGCTAAAGAAATATGATGGAACAAGCATATGTTAGCTTTACTGTGATCCTCCAACCAAACTGGCAACTGGTACATTTCAAGAGTGTATAGTTACATATATACATAGTAATGTCTACATTGGTGCTCTCAAAAGATATTACACAACTGCTTAACAAAATAGTATAGAAGTACAGTATAGATGGTTTCAAATCAACAACATAAATAAATGTTACTGTGCATTTGTGGCCCAAACTTAACTTTCGCTACACATAGAATAGACTCCCTGCAGATTATTTCTGATAACAAGCAAAAGAAATAACAAGTAAATGACATTAGCTAGGTTAAAAGTATGTCTATTATTTTGGGTTACCAGTAGAAGAAACTTTACTTGGCTAAAATTAAATGCGACAAATTTACAACAAATTGTTTATTTAATACAATTATTATACAATAAAACATTAGTATTAATTATATTATTATCCACTAGCCAGACCGATCAACAAACACCGGAAGTTAACTTCAGGCCACGCACGTGCATCCATTGCGACCTTCTATAATGGTGACATATTTTACTGTTTTTAAATCAACTCGAATGTTTCTTGTTCTATAACCGAATGAAGCCATATGTGTTTCATGCTGGAAACATGCAAGAACAGCACTATTAAAGTTTAAAGGTCTTTTGTGTGTTATTTGAGCACTTCTGTGAATACAAGCATTCCTCTTCACCACAGTCAGATGTGAGGGTCAGCTGCCCCATCCAGATGACTGCATCTGTGCTCCAATGACATCTCATTGGCAGCTCAGATGACTTGATTCAACTCTTCTGAACCTATCAGAGCGCTGCCTGGTAAGATAGTAGGAAGTATGTTAAGCTGTTTGTGGGGATCATGGTTTTGTTGAGTGCTGGAAACTCAAGAGACAGAGAATGATTGAACAAATGGTGACTATTAATCATGTTTTAATGTGCCTTTTGGAAAACATTGGTTCATGATGAATATCATGGTGAATTCATCTTTCTCAAACAATTCACTAATATCTTTTCACCTAAATCTCTCACTTGTGAAGTATGTGAAGTTTTGTAACTGTTTTATGCTTCATTTAAAAAGTCATTGTATAGCAAAAGACTTATTTCATTGGTTGGACCTTCAGAATGAATACACCCTTCACTGGTGCAACAGTGATTTGATTCTTGGAGCATCGCTGACCAAGCTAGGCAGACACTTTTATCCAAAGCAACTTACATTGCATTATACATTTGTTTCTGGATATGTGCAATCCCTGGGATCAAACCCATGACCTTGGCGTTGCTAGCACCATGCTCTAACCACCGAGCCACAAGAAAGCTAGACTGGGTAAGCAATAGTTTAGCAACAAAGTTGAAGACATGCAAATTTTTCAAGAGAAAATGCTACTTTTAGTTAAGAAACATTCTACCCAGTTATTCAATAAACCTGCACACATTATTTACAGATTTACGGAGTTGATCCATAATTTAGCTACTGATTTTCTTGTAAACTTCTTTTCAAAGTACACTCTAATAAAACTGGATTATTTATAAAAAGAACAAACCCAGCTGTTGTGTTAAATTAACCCAGAAAATGTTTATCTTTTACACAACAATGGGTTAAAACAATCAGGATTTTGGGTTGAAACAAACCAACATAGATTAATTTACAACCCAACAGCTGGATTCGTCCCTTTTTGAATAATAATCCAGCATTTTTTGTGGTGTAATGTACATTTTTAAGAACAAGTGTCTCTTAGGACCTCTTATACTGGCAGATTTAAACATTTTATAAATGGCTGTCGGTTTGCTAGCAACTTAATAAGCCTTAAAGCAATAGTTCACTGAAAAATTAAATTTCGTTTTTCATCCCCATATATGACGTTCTTTACACAGTAATAACAGTAACAGTAATTACACAACAAATTTTAGTAGCAATTACTACTGAAACCAACTACATATTTAAACTGCTACCACATTAATAATGGCACTTTAACACACAGTTGTTAATGTGCTGTAATAATCATAAATCCTGTCACGCACAGCTGCTTTAACAACACAAGTGATGGATGACTTCAGGATTCTCACCTGTGGTTCAGCACAAATGTTTTGCTTAGTAATGGCGAGGCAGTGTGATTAAATCAACACGATATGATGGTCAATGAATGACCGAAGAATTTAAGATGAATGGACTGCAACACGTCCAGTCTGGTCAGTGTAAAGAAAGGAGATCTAGAGACAAATATTTGGGAGTCAAATGTCTAGTGTGGCCCTATGTAAACCGGCTTGTTGTATGCAGTAATTAGATTGTGTGGTTCAGGTATGGGTGCATTAAAGATGATATGTCTGTTTAGGCAGCTGCACCAACACTGATCAGTCTTTGTCCAAAAATGCTCATTGGTCAGCTCATTTGCCTGCAGAGTCTATGAATTAAATCTGTGGTTCATCATTCTGCTGCACAAGGATTTCCCTGCCAGCACTTTCTTGTTTCAATGCTGAAGGTAAAAACAAATTTCACCACTATACTAACATTTAGGAGCAGGTAGGTCATCAGGTGGAAAGGTTAACAAGGAACGCTGTCTGGGCTCTGTGACACTAAACGTGTTTTACACCGCACATAATATTTCTGGTTCAATATGGCTGGGGCGATAGACATATAGTATACAATAATTTCCCCCCCAACTTACTTTATAATAATAATAATGATATAGGCTAGTAATAATATAGTAAATATATATTTATAGACTATAAGACATAAAATAATAAACAAAATCATGTTGGTATAGCTGGGATATATAGGATCAATTTATATTTATACCATTAGAAAATTACAGAAGATAATGTATTATAATATGTATTTTAATCTAAATTACAGAGCCAACTCATACCTCATACTTTATTAAAAAGTGTCAATACTCACTTTATTTACAGTATTTATTCTCACAAACCACTAAAGTGAAAGATAATGTAGTCAAATAGTAAGTGAATGAAAGCAATGTAAACCAAGAACAACCCCCATCACCTGCTAAGATTATTTGAGGACTTTGCTTTCAAGAAATGGGACTTGGAGAGAGCATTTAGTCAAATTTACCAGCTAAAAATGATTTAAGGAGGCTCAGCACAAGAATATTAAATGAGTTGTTCAATTACATCATTAAAGCAGATGTGATCAATGGTAAATGCAAAAGTGTTAACTCCTAGAGACGGCTATGAAAGATATACAAATCTGGGAAAGAGAATTTGAGATTTTGCTAACCCTCCTGTCATGAAGATGGACTGGTTTTGCATTGCTGTCTAGTTCATTTGGACCTGCTGTGAGACTGTGAATTAATTTAAGTGCTTTATAGATCACATTAGGCCCCTAAATAGGAAAACATCAGAGCCAAATGGCAGGCGTTTTGATTGACCGCTAAAGTTTTACAGCTTTAACACTCAAATTGCCACTTTATTTCCATTGCTGGTGGTTTATAAGCTACATCTCAGACACAAGTCTTTCCTTACTTATATAGAGAGCGACCGTGTATGATATTCAGAGCGTGTATGGTATATATTTATATTATAATGAATATATATATTTCTATTTCCCACTTATTCCAATCAGGTCAAAGGTAACAGCTGCAGAACTGCAAATTCGTAATTTGTCATGCTTATGCTTTATTAGTCACATCTTCCACACGTGGTCCCAACAGACACACGCGCGCACACACACACACACACACACACACACACACACACACACACACACACACACACACACACACTTTTAATCAAATAAGTCTTTAAGTTTACTTATGCTGATAATGTTCCAGTGTAAGATTGAATCTTTGAGGAAACACTTGGGTAAAATCTGATAAAGTGAATGGTACTGTTTATAGTGATATGAGATTAGAGATGAGCTCTAATCTTGGGTAAATGCATAATAGCAGAAAGGTATGATGAAAGGACACATGACTCTTGAACTGTGGTCCATCATACCATTCAACTCAATGGATGATGTCCATGAACACACACTGATGTTTAACTATCTGAACTGGGATTCGTCTTAACTACCAAACCAACTACTAAATGGTAAAATAAAAAATATTATATTCAAATAGACTAATTAAATCAAATATTAAAAGTTTATATATTTATGGTCTTTCAAACAAACAAACAAACAAAACTAAAAAAAACGTGTTTTCACTGAACTTTTCAGAACTTTTCCGTAATGTATGACTAGATCACACACAGAGATAGAGAGAAAGAGAGAGAGAGCGAGCGAGAAAGAGAATTTGACTCACTTGAGTGCCGGTCTGGTCGTGATGAAGTCGCTTCAGAAGTCAGTTGCGGGTGTGAACGCGTCTCCGGTGCTGTCCGCTTTTAATAAAAGTGATCCTGTAGTTTATTTACGGTCCGGTCAAACTGTTCAACACCCTCATTTCTCCTCCCAGCGGCAAGCAAAGCGATTTTGGTGTCTAAAACGATTGAACGTAAAACCTGTGCGCACAAGGCAACAGATGTGATCCGCTGAGTTTAAACGGTAGTTCCTGGACGTGCGATAACAAATCCGATTCAGAAAGAGTGTCTATGGTCGCTTTCTTCCGCTCAGCTCCGGTAAAAGTGGCATAGGCGACGGTAAGTCACGCAAGAACGGCGGAAAGAGACAGCGCGTGTGAGAGAGAGACAGACAGAGAAAGAAAGAAAGAAAGAGAGAGAAATAACGGAACGGGAGGGACTTCGTGACGCTCGAGCACATCATCACACTCTTCCGGACTCACGCGTGTCGGGATGTGCCGTAAAATTGTAGCTTATTCGGTGAGTTATCGTAATAAAAAAAAGTTTAATTTGGACGAAAACATATTTTAAATAAAAAACGGGGCTTGTTAAGCAAAACAGATTATATACAGAATTTCAGACGTTTTAAAACGACAGGCCTATAATGTAGGCAGATTTTAACCAAAAAGTTTACATGGCCCATTAGTTCGAGGTAAGTTGTCACATATTTTCGGTCAGGTTGTCACACGTGTTTAACCCTCAAGTGCTTACAACTGCACTAATCTGCTGTTAGTCGACAATTATGGGCACTTCCATTTAAATCTTACATAGCCTAAATGTCATAACACTATCTTTTTTTAATGTTAAAACGGTAACACTTTACAATAAGGTGCTATTTATTATCAATTAGTTAATACATTAGCTAACATGAACTAACAATGAACAATAGCCTACTAATACAGCATTAATGTTAGTTTATGTTAATTTCAGCATTTACTAATACATTTTAAAATCAAACTTAGTTAATGCACCATTAACTAACATGACTAACTGTATTGATATGAACTAACATTAAAAAAGATAAATAAATGCTTAAAAACGAAATTGTTCATTGTTATCTAATGTTAGCTAATGCATTTACTACTGTTAACAAATATAGCACCTTATTGTAAAGTGTTACCCTCCATTCATTTGAATGTAAAATATTTTTGTTTGTTTGTATTTTTATGTTGTTTTTTCCACATAAAAACCCTAACGGCTATGAAAGATATACAAATCTGGGAAAGAAAATTTTAGATTTTGCTAACCCTCCTGTCATGAAGATGGACTGGTTTTGCATTGCTGTTGTTGAAGATTAATTTAACCTAAGTTTAAAGGAATCACATCCAAATTAAGCCACCATTATAATTCTCAACTACAACACTGTCTAGTTCATTTGGACCTGCTGTGAGACTGTGAATTAATTTAAGTGCTTTATAGATCACATTAGGCCCCTAAATAGGAAAACATCAGAGCCAAATGGCAGGCGTTTTGATTGACCGCTAAAGTTTTACAGCTTTAACACTCAAATTGCCACTTTATTTCCATTGCTGGTAGTTTATAAGCTACATCTCAGACACAAGTCTTTCCTTACTTATATAGAGAGCGACCGTGTATGATATTCAGAGCGTGTAACAATAGCCTACTAATACAGCATTAATGTTAGTTTATGTTAATTTCAGCATTTACTAATACATTTTAAAATCAAACTTAGTTAATGCACCATTAACTAACATGACTAACTGTATTGATATGAACTAACATTAAAAAAGATAAATAAATGCTTAAAAACGAAATTGTTCATTGTTATCTAATGTTAGCTAATGCATTTACTACTGTTAACAAATATAGCACCTTATTGTAAAGTGTTACCCTCCATTCATTTGAATGTAAAATATTTTTGTTTGTTTGTATTTTTATGTTGTTTTTTCCACATAAAAACATGATTTTCATAAAAAAAAGTTCTCTTATTAAAACACAGAGAAACCCCTCAAAATTTTGTTTTTTAGTGACCTGATGGAATCAATGACTGTAGGCTACTACTCACTGGTTGCATAGGCTGAAATCTATGAACGAATCTTGTAACAAACTTAACATTTTGAGTTCTAGATTTTATCACAAGTTAAAATTGTAGAATAAAAATGTTGGGTGAGACAAAGATGCCACAATATGGTTATAGACCAATCTGACCATGTTATAAGGAAAAGACGAAGTTTGTCTGGAAGCATAAACAAATCTTGCTGTGGACGTTGCTCTGACTTTGTTGTGTATGTGTTTGTGTGCGCATGAATGTGACTGATAATCATCACGGTGTGGTGTGCAGAAAGGTTTGCGTCATTATTAGGTTTAGGTGTTGGGGTAGGGGGTAGAATATATCATAAGCCTGAAATAAAAATCAATGGAAGTGTGTGTGTGTGTGTGTGTGTGTGTGTGTTGTAAGAGGGAGTCACAAGAGGGGGATGTTGTTTAGGCACACTCCTTCATGAAACAGACGTGATGAAAATGATGTAAAAGACATTCTAGATGAAAATGAGACACTTCTGATGACACTTACTGATAAAATCCTATCTGTTAAGTGTCAGACTGAGGAACACTGGATCCCTCTAGTGCTGGACCTCTTGAATGTCTTTCACATTCATTCTTATAAGCCCATAAGTTTTACCTGTTTAATTTTTATAAAGTCACATTTTGTGTCATTTAGAGTGTTATTTATTTTAATATGTTTTGGTAATAATTCCAAAACATTTCCATGGTTAAGTCACTAACCGTAATACACCCCCCCTACAAACAGACATTAGTTTAACTCAAAGCTGCTCTTAATAGACGCATTTACACATGAAAACTTGACACGTCATGTACAATATCTTTATTTTTTTTAATTGTTCACAAAGGTTCGATCAAAAGTATTCATAAATAAGACATAAAATCACCATTGCACTCCTACTTCAACAATTAAGATATAAACATTTTACAAGTATTTCTCCAAAAGTAAAAACAAACAAACAAAAATAACCATCCAGTATTTGCATTTTGTTTTAGTTTTAAGCAAATAATTTATCGATAAACAAAAATGTAAAATATTAAGTCCCCCTGTATCTCATTTATTATGAAAAAGTAGAAATCTTTTTTTAACATTAATAATTGTAACTATTGTCATAATTGTTCTGTAAACTGTACTTTTTTATTTCTTTTTATTAATTTTAAACTAAATTATGTAAACTGGTTATGGACATTTTACTGTGGCTGGTATTGTCTGTGTCTCCTAGAATTTGTTTTGTTTGAATAATGATATTGTTATATAGGTTTGTAGAGATATGAAGGTTCAAAGCATATTTTATGGGATAAATCTTTGCACACAATTGTTTTCTGTGTTCAGGAGATAATACCACTGACAGTAACTGTGTGTGTGCTTGCATGTGTTTAAATGAGTGTGATTTATGTACATATTCCCTAATGTTTCATTTGCACACGTGTAAGTTTGCAATATGACAATCGTCTCATGTTCGCAGTTAAGCCTGTTCAGCAAAATACCAAGCTGTGCTAATACCAAGCTGTGCTCTGTCTCATATGCTTCGGCATCTCTGTCCTGAAAAAGAGTGATACAGAGAGACACAGAAAGAGAACGAGCGAGAAAGAGAGAGAGATTACATTATTGTTATTTGTTCTGTACTTTGGTGTATGTACCTTGTTGCAGCCAACATGCATCACTCTCTGGTTTCAGTTGCAACAAAGGATTTCTGGGTTGAACACATTGAGGCTTTTAACTGAAATATTTCTTAACCTTTGTGGCATTTGCACAGATAACAAATGTAATGTCAGTTAAAGTTCATACTTTCATGCTATTTAACACATTCTCCCCAGAATTCCTTTGTTTTCTTCATTCACCGCCAGGCATCGTGCTCAACCACGATCACCACACTTTCACACACTCAGGTAGCTCCACAAAGAAGGAAGATTGAGTGATAAAAGGGTACAATAAAGGTGCATAAATATTTACTGTATACGTTCCTGTAGCTTGAACATGAGTCTTTAAAATTATAATGATCTAAAAATTCAAATGACATCATGTACTTCACTCTCAAATCTTTTAATCATTTTCTTATATTCATACCCGTAGGAATGTGATTTGAAAGTACAGCAGATATGTTAGAATATCCTCAAGCTTTAGAAGACCTGGACTTTTCATACTTTGATGATGTTGTGTATTTTGTGCTTTTTGCAGCGCAACAGCTTTTGGGTTTAAACAATATGAGAGGGGGTGAATTATGGATGTAAATCTTATGAACTATGCTGGCAAAAAACAGACACATAAAACAAAAAAAGCTGCTTTTATCTGGTAAAGCAGGCTGGTTAGAACACTTGTAGGACTGTTCAAACTCAAATCACAATGGGAGTCTGGTTAATAAATCACTAAAAAAAAGAAAGATTAGAAATGTTTGATTCAATCACAATCAATCTGAAATGTATCATATCTCACACACAATAATTGATCAGTGAGCGAGGTGTGAAAAAATCTAAATCACAAATGCATCAAACACAATTCACCGTAGCCATGGCAACACCATGCAGTCAAGAGCATGGATGGTCCCCAAGTCAAATCAGGCAATTTACATGGCAACCCAAACAGGTCAAACGACTTACTACAACTTTAGCGGCAGGTTATTTCTGTTGCCAGGTAACCATAGCCATGGGCTCTCCCATCAATTATGATTGGTCATTTGTACCCTGGAGTGTGGTTTGTGGTTTCAGAAAGAGAATACAAACGGCATCATAAAAAAGAAATAAAACATAATCATATTTATTTTATTATTTTTGTACTTATTTAAACGCTTAAGGTATATTACTAATTTATTTTATATTATTTATATTAAATATTATAGTTTTGTTAATAACCTTTTAAAATCTTTTCTTAACATAAAATCAGCTTACATTCTTTCAGTTTCATCTGACTTTTTATCTTTACTTCTCATATATTTTTGACCTAACCTCACCTGCCTTTCTCTCTCAGTAAGGTCTGTTAGCATCTTTTGGCCTCTTCAGCTGCACTTTGAGTCTCTTCATGCCGATCTGAAATCCGTTCATGGCTTGGATGGCTGACTGAGCACTCGTTGGGTTATCAAAACTCACAAAGCCTAAAAGAGAGATGCGGATAAAAATACTTAAATGAAAACATGAAAACCTAGAGAAGGCAAAACACTAGACTAGATATTTAAATTTACGCATTTGGCAGACGCTTTTATTCAAAGCAACTTACATTGCATTGTACTAGCCTATACATTTGTTTCTAAATACACTATATTGGCAAAAGTATTGGGTCACCCTATCTAATAATTCTATGGAACTGTGTGCTTCTAATTTAATAGCAACAGTTTGGTAAGAGCCCTTTTCTTCTCCATCATGACAATGCCCCTGTGTATGAGACAAGATTCAGAAAGAAAGAATTGATTCAGTCAGTGTGGGAGAACTTGACTGGTCTGCATAAAACCAAGTCCTGAACACCTTTTGGTGTCATTTTAAATGCAGACTTTGAGCAAAGAACTCATCACCAAACACCAATGACTTGAAGTCGTCATTTTGGGACAGCATTGGCTGTACCCCTGTGTACAAGCCATTGATGTAGAGTGATGAGTTTTTGGCTCAAAGACTGTATTTAAAGTCACACCAAAGGTGTTCAGCTGGGTTCAGGACTTGGTTTTACGCAGACCAATCAAGTTCTTCCACACTGACCGAATCACTTTTTTTTTTGTGAATCTTGTCTCATACACAGGGGCATTGTCATGATGGAATAGAAAAGGGCTCTTACCAAACTGTTGCTATTAAATCACACAGTTCCATAGAATATCATGATATGCTGCAGCATTAAGATTTGTACTCATGGAAATTACTAAAGTCATCAAACCTGTTTATTAGATAGGGTGACCCAATACTTTTGGCAATATAGTGTATGTGCAATCCCTGGTATCGAACCCATGACCTTGGAGATGCTAGCTCCATGCTCTAACCACTGAGCTGCAGGAAAGCCTGTACATAGTTTGAAGAAAATGTTTGCATTGTTTGGAAGGAGTTTAGTTGACAGTCATACTTTATATATCATGTCTTAATACCTTATAGTTAACATGCAGCAGCTACACAAAATTAAAGGTGCTTTATGATGCCACAGAAGAACTTTTTTGTCACAATGGTTCTTTGTGGTGAAAAAACGTTTTTCAGATTATAAAAAGGTAAGAAAGAGATGCAAGGCCACTGCCACAGTGGAGACCACTTCCCTAAAAGCCAGCATTGCAGCGTGACCGCCCCCGCCGGGGCCAGTTCTTCCTTTTTTCTCTCTGCTGCAGCGGAGACCACTTCTCTAGAATCCAGCATCGCAGCGCGACCGCCCCCACAGGGGCCAGTTCCTCCTCTTATCTCTCTATTGCAGCGGAGACCACTTCTCTAGAATCCAGCATCGCAGGACAGGAGCCTTATCTGCCTTCCCACTTCTAGACTCAGCAGCAGCGCCCCCCTTTGAGCGTGGCCAGCATGTCACTAGCCTTAAAACCAGCCTCGTTTTGGGGGGTGCTAGTTGCATCTTTGGGGGGAGCACTCTGGGTTTTCTTCCGATTTTACAGGCGTTAGTTTGATGTCAATAAGACACAATTTGTAATTTTTGTCACTAGAAGTTGCTTATTCAAAACAATAACAAAAGTATTGCGGTTTTACAAAAAACAGCTTTCAGTTTTTGCCTCCTAAACTGATGTAATTTATGTTTAATTTAGGCAGTCCCTATTTATCAAAATAAAAAAAATCAAACCAAATACTAGCTAATAAAAAAAGATTTTATAGTTTTATTTTTAGATGAAGTCCAGAAACTAGAGGTGTGATGCTCTGATAACAACCTGTCTCTAAACACCTCTAAAACTAAAAGAGCTCTGGACTTCCGCACTGAACCAGCCCCACTCTACATCAACGGGGACTGTGTGGAAAGGGTCCACACTTTCACATAGGTGGGAGTACACATATCCAACTATCTGTCTTGGTCTGCAAACACCTCAGCAATAATTAAAGCGGCTGCACTTTCTCGGAGTGCTTAGAAAAAACAACCTATAGGGGGCGCGAAGTGTCCACCAGTTGTACCCTTCGAAATCCTTCATTTTGAGGGCCCTTTGAAGTGGCCAGTTATGAGCACTTTGGTTTGGAACAACCCTTAAATATGGCGGCCTTGATCGTTTTCACTCCGAAGTGCCCTTCGGAGAGCAATATATCCCATTTTGGAACACACCGTTTGCCTGGCAATGGCGTGTCCTTATGGGCACGGGATGATGACGCAGAAGGGCACTTCAAGAAACAGTTGTTTGGTACCCTACACCCTTCAACCGTTTGAAGCGCTCACTCTGGAGGGTAAACATTTTGAAAGGCTTAGAGCCCTTCGAAATAATGCAGGGAAAAAATTATGGAGGTGCGAAGTGTCCATCAGTTGTACCCTTCGAAATTCTTCATTTCGAAGGGCTCTTTGAAGTGACCAGTTATGAGCACTTTGGTTTGGCACAATGCTTCAATATGGCAGCCATGATTGTTTTCACTCCAAAGTGCCCTTCGTAGGACGATATATCCTATTTGGAATGCACCGAGGGTGTGCATCATTCTGCACTTCGAATTTCTACCGGAAGTAGTAGACCATCTGGGAATCTTTGGAATACTCTTTTCAACATACTATGATTTGGGACATACTAATTCAATTTTCTAATACTATTTAGGACAGATAGTGTGCAAATTGGGACGCAGCATCAGTTTCGTCAGTTTTCACCCGTCTGATAAAACATTGTACTGTAAACATCAATAACAGCTTTATCTTGTTTTAAACTTGGCAAATGACCAAGGTATAAGCAGGATAATCCACGGCTAGCTCTGCATTAAAGGATTTTAATGCACTTTGACTGAATAGTTCTTTGTGGAATATTCTTCCATGGCATCACTGTGAAGAACCTTTTAAGCACCTTGCTTTTTGGGTGTGTATTGGTAAATACAGGCATATTTTTGTTGCTTGCGGGTTTGCATACTTTTTTGCTTATGCTGACTGTTCGTCTTACAGTAGTTTTTTTAATGTCTACATTCATTCTGAGTTTGTCAGAGCAATCTGCCAAACACTTTTCTTCTGTATTATTCCTCATTTCTTTAGTAGACTATGGATTTAGAATTGGACTATCTTCATTCTCACCAAAGCATTTGCTCTGATTGGTGGCTCGGTCCACAAACACTTTGGCAGAAATGACGTTACCGAACGGCAGAAACATCTGCAGCATTTCTGAGTCTGTGAACTCCTGAGGCAAATGATAAATGAAGATGTTACAACCCTCTGGACCTGCAACACAAACACATATTAGACTGAACATCAGACATAATCACAAAACATGTACAGTTACAATCCATTTTGAAGGGTAGCTTTATTTTTGGGCATACATTAAAGTTCCTGAAGTGTATAATAAAAGGATGCAAGAATGATCTGAATTACTTCCATTTCAGCTCAAAACCGTTTAATGGTCAATAAAAACATCAATAAAACATCAATAATGTTTGTAGGAAAGAAATATGCTCTTCGCAGACTTCTTAGAAAGTACCATACAATTGACACAAAACATCCACTTTTTTGCAGGAAATTGCATCACCTTCTCGCTGGAGCTGGGGTTGCTGAGTGACCATGGTGGGTTGCTGAGAAAACGGCTGGCTGATCAATCCATATGCAGTCGGGTATGTTGCTGTGAAACGCAGAGAGATTCTGACTGAGCAACAATGACCGAGCTTGCACAAGTTCATGAGAGATTCAGTTGCTCAGTTACCTGTGTAATGCTGCATGCCTGCATACGCCTGCTGGAGAGGATCTAACGCTGCCACTGGACTCTGGGCTGGAGAGCAAGAAAAAAGTTCTTAACAAAATGTACATATTCATTCACAAGGTGCTTGTGCTTGTGTTTGCAAAACTCACAGCTGAATTGGTTGCCAAGTTGAAGCTATGAAAGTTCTACTTAAAAGTGTGATCAAAGCCTTGTTCGTTAAATGAAGAAATAACAGTGTAGGACGAGTGCAATACTAAAATTTAAAACCAAAATGGGCAATATTAGCAATAATAGTAATGCATAAAATTGCTTAGCATTACTTGTTTAAATTTCATGCCATGACTGTTTAGGACATCTCATATTTATTGCCTAATTCTCAAGCAACCACTCCACAAAGCATTACAGTATTTGTTCCCACCCTGATATGGATGAATGCCATTGGTGTAGATGTCAGCTGCTGGCTGTCCATTGGCTAGTGCTGGTACAGGACTATAGCCATTAACTACAACTGGTGGAGGCAGAGCAGAAACAGGCGTTGCTGCAATAGGCGGTGTGTTTGCACCTGCGTGTTTGGAGAACCAATCACAGAGCAGAGAGGATTTTAGAACTACAAAGTAAATTCTTTAAAACTCCTTACATACTATAATGTAATGTCAGTATGGCAAGGGTTTATTTATTACCAGAAGAGTGCATGATTGGGGTGATGGGTGTGGCTATGATGCCATTGGCATTGAGCGCTGCCATCTGCTGCATCTGCACAGCAGCCACTGTTGCGACCGGCGACAAATAGGCAGATTGTGTCATCAATGCCTGCTGTTGGACCAGCTGAGAATGAGAGAGAGATTCAAAATCCCAAAAATATATAGAACCAAAATACAAACACCAATGCACCCTGTAAGCATCATGTCTTCCCCCATTCAAATACTGTAGATAGAACATCAACCAAGTGCCACAACTTTCCTAAAGAGACTTCTTTACTCACTGCTTGTGTGTAGGCGTTGTATGCATTTAAGTTGAGCGTCATTGGACTAAAGATGCCCAGCTGGGAGGACACCTGCTGTCTGCGCCGAACAGTTCTCTCTTTCTCTGTGTCTGCAAACTTTACCACCAGACTGGAGGAGGCACCCTGAAGAGAGACAAAGAGATAACGCCTCAAAGAAAGAAAAAAGAGGAAAGGACAGAAAAAGACTGAAAAGGAGAGGCTCACTGTTAGCGTGCGACTCCCATGCAGACTGTTAATAGCAGATTGAGCCTCCGCATGACTATTGAACTTCACAAATGCACAACCTGCCAATACAAGAAACTATTAGTATTTTCATACATGCCCGTTCACACATATACACTACCAGTCACACTTGACTGCATTCATATTTTTCAAACATTTCGGAGTATGGATAACCATGTGTGTTTTAAAAGACCTTTGCTGGTGCCATCAGGTCCTCTCAACACTGTGCATTCTTCTATGCTGCCAAACACTTCAAACATCTTCCTCACATCCTCATCAGTCTGCTGCTTTCCCAGCATCCCAACAAACAACTTCCTGTCCTCTGAACAGAGAAGGAAATGGTCAGAATCAATGAATTGTTACGTATCTCATAAGAATGCGCTCATCGTAATATAAACCTACTGCTGAACTCATGTAAATATGTCTGAAACGCTGAACTGACTGTATACTTTTTCTTGCTTGGTTTACATTTAAGAACAGTGTCCACTGTAGTCACTGATATTCAATCTGTCAGATGTTTACACAGTTTGAAAGTTGTATTGTTTAATATGTGCAATTTCACCACACTCGCAGCTGTTTTTGTCATACAAAACCAAGTCCTATCTACTTAAAATGAAGAACATAGAATAGCTTGCTAAGGTCACATTCTGAACAACAATTAATTCTGACTTTCCAATCTGCTACATCAATCCTGCTCCAAACAACAATTATAGATCGACAATGAATAATATTTGTTAAAGAGCTAATGCTGATATTGATAATATTAACCAATGATTAATTCTTAAAAAGGAAGGCTAATTCATTTAAATTATTGATTTCATTTTGGCCCAAAGTGTAATACAGATTCATATAGTATATGCAGTCTTAGTCTTGAAAGTGGTTAGACTCATCAGGGGAATACATATTTATATATGTACATTGGAAATTAGTCAAATAAATTTAGTAGTCTATTTTAATAGGTTCCATGCCAATGGTGGAATAGATCAATTTGTCCTGAATTATGGTTCTGTTGTATTTGGGATAACAGTTAAAAGTTTTTGCTCCGTTTGCGTGTCAGTTCTTTCAAAAATGTCAAACATAAGGTCTTAATTAAATAAGTATGCAGTAATAGAAAGTGAATTTTCAAGGATGTGGAGTCAGAGATACAGTGAAATTAATACATTGTAACGCTGTCTGTTCAAAGTTTTCAAAGTTAAGGACATTAAGACTTTAGTTTAAAACTCAACAGAACAGGGGAAAGTATTCATAATTAATATAATCTGAGTTAGGTGAGAATATAAATCCACTCTCACTCGCCTTTGTAACAAATCAAATATTTTAAAACTATACAATACTCATTTCTCGCTAAAAATGCAATCAAAAGTTGTAAAAAGAGAAAATACACAGATCAGGCATAACATTATAACCATTGACAGGTGAAGTGAATAACACAGATTATCTCTTCATCACGGCATCTTGATAGATAGATGGATAGCTAGATACTTTATTCATCCCAGTGCATGGGAAATTCACAGTTTCCAACAGTATTCATACATTTAGGTAATGGAATAAAAGGCATGGAATAAAATGTAGTTAAAATGTTATGTAGTTGTAAAAATCTATTAGTGGGTGGGATATATTAGGCAGCAAGTGAACATTTTGTCCTGAAAGTTGTGGTAGAAGCATGAAAATTGTCAAACCAAGTGTAGGGATTAGAGCGAGTTTGAAAAGGCTCTTGTGGATGCTCCCAGTTTGCGGTGGTCAGTATCTTTCAAAAGTGGTCAAGGGGCCATACAGGTCTTAATTCAACTACTGTATGCAGTTAATCAGAAAGCATCCGGTTTGTGCGAAGGATGTGGAGTCAGAGATACAGTGGAACATGTAATTGTACATTGTAACGCTTCCGTCTGTTCCCCCTGTTCTTTTCCCGTTCACTTCACCGGACCTTTAAGACTTTGAGACTACATTCCCCATAATGCACCACATTTCCCGCTACCATGATTGTTTGAGCACCTGTACCTTGTTTTGTTCACACCTGTTTTGTATCTATTTAAGTTTGCACTTTTTTTCAAGTCTTTGTTCAGTCTTGTTGTCGTTATCGGTACATGCAGTTTATTAATACCCGTTCTTGGATGAAAACCCGTTCTTGGATGAAAACCCGTTCTTGGATGAAAACCCGTTCTTGGATGAAAACCCGTTCTTGGATGAAAACCCGTTCTTGGATGAAAACCCGTTCTTGGATGAAAACCCGTTCTTGGATGAAAACCCGTTCTTGGATGAAAACCCGTTCTTGGATGAATACCCGTTCTTGGATGAATACCCGTTCTTGGATGAATACCCGTTCTTGGATGAATACCCGTTCTTGGATGAATACCCGTTTTTGTATACTTGCCTGTTTTTGTATACTTACCCGCTTTTGGATTATATCTGTTTTTGGATTACTTACCTATTTTTGTTAATAAGCCCTCTTTGTACCCGTCAATACCTGTGGTGTGCTCTTCCGTCTGCCCAGTACTGTGACAGTAGACTGAACCTATCAACATGACCACACCACAGGGTCCCCTCGGCACGGCTCCAGCACCCCCGGATCCCATCACTCCGGACCCCTGCCATGATCCCTGTTGCCTGGACCTGGAATCTTGACAAGAGTCCATGTCCTTCTACTCTCCAGAGACCCAACTGTTACAACTCCGCCAAGATGGGGCTTCTCTGGAGAGCTACATATGGGACTTTGCGGAAGCTAGTGTTCTGGTGAGTTGGGATGACCCCACTCTTATCCATTTGTTTCTGTCCGGTCTGAATGATGACCTGCTCGCTCTCATCATGCTCCTGAGGATACACAGGTGTTTCCTTTGCTGAAGTGTTTTATCGACTAAACCTGATGCGCGTATAAATCCCCCCCCAAATCTTCAAATTATGTTAAAATGCGCATAAATGTGTTAATGAAGAATGATTTTATTGTAAATAGACGTATTTCAAACAATATAGTTGATATTAATATATATTATATTCATATATTTATATTTATGTATAACATATATTTGACATACTTCATGTATCCTACATTTCGGAGCACCTTTAAGCATGTTTTTAACTTTATTTTAATGTAGTGGGGATTATTAACTCTACATAAAGTCTGTATTTAACTTATTTTTTTTATATTTTCAATGTGCAGTATGTACAGTCATCATTAACTGATGATGCTTTGAAGTGACGCTCAAGAGAACGAGGATATGCCATTCATTTGATTTAATTCCTCCGTCCTCGCGAGCAAAGGAAATGAAGATGCACAAATAAGAATTGAGAAACATCCTCTTTTTCATTCACTACTTTTAGTGGACTATATCAGTGGATTAATGTAGGGAATAGTGAATGAATGCATAGGGGGCTATTTCGGACACAGCCAGGGTGTTTCTCAATTCTGATTAGTGCATCCTCGCTTCCTTTCCTTGCTTCCTTTCCTCACGTCTTAGCTCCACCCCTTTAGGATGCAAGCGAAGGAAGCAAGGAAATGTTGTTATTATTAGGCAGTTGCTAGCTTGTCAAATTTCCCATTATACACGGTTTTATTCTGTATGTTCAGATAGATGTTAAAAGTGTTCCCAGAAAATAATTCCACCTCACAATCATAGTACACCATCTCAGATTGTCACTCACACGATATCAGGACTGTCTGATCTGGTGTTTTTAAATAAAAAAAACATTAACTGAAGAAAGTTTTGCCAGAAAGTTTTTCCCTTAGCTTCATCACACACAAGGAGTTACACCGACCTGTTTTACATTTAATGTAGTCTCAAGTCTACTTTTTTTAATAATGTCCTTTCCACAAAACAGTACACAAAGGGCTGTACAAAAACAAAGTAAAAACACAAAACGATAAAATACAACTTCGAAACAACCAAGAGTAAACAACATAAAAAGAAAGAAAAAGCAAACAACACAATTAAAACCAAGACATCAAAATCATTAAAAGCCATAAAATAATATGTTTTTGAAAGAGCTTTAAAAGCACCAGGGGGACAGATCTAATGTCAGGTGGAGATGTGTTTGACAACCTTGAGCCAGCAACAGAAAATGTGTGATTTCCCTTAGTGTTCTCCCTAGTTTTTAAAGTGATAAGAAGTACACTCTCACAGTCACAAGCAGTTAAAGTACGTTCTCATAATAGAAAGCAAGAGTCAATGCCTAAAAATGTAATTTAAAAACACAACATCAATCTGATATTGCATGAGTGACAATCTGAGATGGTTCACTATGATTGTGAGGTGGATTTATTTTCTGGGAACAGGTAGTTTCCTTTTAAAATATATCTAAACCTATAGAATAAAACAGTGTATATGTCATATTTGACAGGCTTTTTTTTTTAAAACACCAGATCAGACAGTCCTGATATTGTATGAGTCGCAACCTGGATTACTATGATTGTAAAGTGGAATTATTTTCTGGGAACAGGTAGTTTCCTTTTAACATATATCTAAACCTATAGAATAAAACCGTGTATATGGGATATTTGACAGGCTTTTATTTAAAAACACCAGATCAGACAGTCCTGATATTGTACGAGTGACAACCTGGATTACTATGATTGTAAAGTGAAATTATTTTCTGGGAACAGGTAGTTCCTTGTAACATCTAAACATCTAGAAAACAGCATATATGGGACATTTTTATAGCCTTTAATTAAAAATGCAACATTAGAGTACTTTCATATTAACATCAAATTATTATATGGAAACATAACATAATTTTCTTTTAAAGTTTAACTGAAAATACCCTAGCAACTGCCTAATACCACCCCCCCCCACAATAACCCACAACACCACAAAAATTGTATAGCAACACTCTTACAACCACTAGAATGCCTTAGTAATTGCCTAGCAAAACCACCCAGAACATCATTGAAACTGTATAAAAAATCTTTAACATCGTCTCTCACTGCCTAGCAACATCACTTGCATCTTGAAAAACATTAACAGCTAATAGGGTGAGAAAAGGAAAATCGCTTTTATTTTGAAATTTGTCTTCTCGCACTCCAACCGTAATGTCTATATATATGCGCGCAGAGAAAAACAAGTGACCGCTAGCTTGACCGTGTTTAAAGTGGAGGCTGGCCTGATCGCATTGTCTTTTTTAAAGTGGAGGCTGGCCTGACCGCAGTGAAATGCTCCCTCTAAATTTAGCGTTTTAGAGCTTTCGGTCGCAGCCATCTTCAGACGGGATTGCATTTACAGTCTGACGCATTCGTATGCGTATGAATGGAAGTCAATAGAGAAAAAAGTCTAGTGTGACTGCGGCTGAAGGCGCTTATATTTCAGCAGGGAACACGGAAGTGCTGCGTATTGTTCATTTATATCGTTAAAGTAGGCCTATATATTTGCGGAGTTTTCCGTTCACTTTAAATGATAACCTATAACTCGTGAAACTTTATATTTTTCGTACTTCGCGGTCATTTTACACCTGTTGCGTTCAGATCCTGCCATCCTCAGTTTGACTTCTTTCCTTCATATCGATGTGCATCAATTCTCCAGGTAAGGCATTTAAAATAATTACATTTAAACAAATTATTGAAAAATATAACGAATTTAACTGATCTGTGTTTCAGTGCAGCAATGAAGGGTTTGGCTGTTGGGGTATTAATATTAGTTACACTGTTTCCCAATGGTAAGTTAACTTTTCTTTGTTGCCGTTTGCATTACACTAAATTATTACTTGTCTTTTATTTTAACCAGTAATCTATTTTTCTTGTTCTATTTTTCAGACACATTTTCTCAGAGTGGAGCACCTGTTCATGTGTTAGTAAACCAGCAAGCTACACTCTTCAGGAATATCAGCGGCTGTGAAAAAGCAACATTTAGTAGGATTCTTCCCACAGAGGCAACGATTGCCACGTGCCCAAAACAACAATGTACCATTAAAGAAAGTCTTCTGAAAAAATTCAAATTTGAAGACAACAATTTAGTTCTCAAGTCAGCAAAGTACATTGATTGGGGGACCTATGAATGCATCTGCAATGGGATTAAAACCTATGTTAAATGGAATGTTGTGGGTAAGTCCCACATTGCCAAAGCTTTAGGAGATGTGTACACAGCCACATAAAATGACCAATTGTATTTTTAAATGTGTTCTCCGTAGTCCCTCTAAAGGTGGAGGCCCAAGAGCTGGGCAATATCACGTTTCTGTGTTTTGCGAGGGATGCAAAGGATGTGATGTGGTTCCATAATGATGCAAAAGTTCTGCACCGCAAGATTAATGGACCTACAAGCATTGGCAAAGGATTCCAAAATAGAGCATTACTGAAAGATGACGCCTTCGAGGACGGTAATCTCTCTTTGACTCTTCTTGATGTTCGTGAGAAGGATGCTGGACTTTTCCTTTGCCTTGTCAATGATGAAACTACTGAAGGATACCCATATGCCCACATGTTACATGTGAATGGTAAGACTGGCAAGGTCGACCTCATATGGTCATATAAAAGTAATATCTTTTAGTATCACTCTCTTCTGTTTAAAGAAAGTAAATGAGGATTGAGACTGGTAATACAAAATGGCAAAAACATATATATAATACAGACTATATGGTTATATGGACTAGTTATCATTAAACATCTCAGTTAATTTGCTTATAATAATAATCTGGGCAACCAAATGTGCTTCACCTGTAACTCTGCAAATGCAGATGTTCCTGACTGTATTAGGTGTGTAATGCCTGATCTGTTCTTTGATTTTACACAGATAATCGCTCCAGTCAAGTGAAAAACCAAGCAGACTTCAGTACGGCTCTGGGTGTGTTCATATTTGTCATCATTGTTCTTGCATTCATAATTGTGGTTCCTGCTGTAAAAATCTACAAGCCGAACTGTATCAGCAGAACATCTGAAGCTGCTAGTCAATCAACATCAACTAGAACATCACCTTCTGTAGAGGAGAGTGAGCTTAACCCTACAGAAAATGACCGTATGCTGGCCGTGCCATGTGATGAAAGTCAGTCAGCACAACCAGTCGCTCAACCTGTTCAAGAGAGTGAGATTGATATTAAGTCTTCCTCAACTCAGCCTTTTTAGTCTAACAGATCTGGCCTGTAAAAGATGCAAAGACCATTCTAGATCAAAGAGAAATCAATCCTTTAACCCAAGGTTAGGATAACCATAAAGGCCTCCAGATAAAGACAAATCCCCTAAGCTCCCCTATAGACCCGGCCCTGTGCCAAATGTGTTCTGAAAATGGTTTACATTTATTTATCCATTTAGCAGATGCTTTTATCCAAAGCAACTTACATTGCATTAGACTCTTAAGATTGTTTCTAAATATGTGCAATCCCTGGGTTAAAACTCATGATATTGGTTTTGCTAGTGCCATGTTTTAACCATTGAGCTACAGGAAAGCATTATTTGGTTTCACCCTTTTCACTAATTTCCAAATTTATTTTCTTGAATTTTAAACCCAGCCATCTGTATTTTCTATTCCTTGCACTTTATTTTCCAACTTTAGTGTTTTATTGTCATGTTACTTAACCCTGTATATATTTAGGTATTAAATTCTCTATGTATTACGTCTTTCACTGTGTCTTCCCTGTGTTGATCATAAGAGGCTCTACAAGTTGGCCTGAATCTTTCACATTAGTTACATCATATGCTTCCTCAATTTACAAACGGCCTATTCTATTTATATCATTCTTACTGTTGAGGGGAAATTCCTTAGCTTGGGCGCTGCAGGTGAAAGTAGACGTTTGACCAAACTCACAACACCTCTAGTGTGAAGATAACAAGAGTGTTTCCCTTTTAGTCTTTTGTTACCATTTAAAAACAAATACAGGAACCATTCAAGATCAATGGAAGCTTTAAGATGCTTGTAAAGTTGTATTGTGTATATATAGAACTGTATTTATCTGTATTTTTGATATATGTTTATTCTATGTTATCTGTAAGCACCTGGGGTCTGAGAGTAATGCAATTTCAATCCTCTATTTGTATGTACTGTACTTGTGGCAGAATTGACAAAAAAAGCTGACTTTGACTTTGACTTTGAAGATTAAAGACCACAAACCATAATCATTTGGTCTTTTTCAAATGCAATTCAATATCAGCTACTTAAAAGTCAAACTGAATCTGTATGCTATGAATTATTAATAACTTGCAAAGGTTAAGAGGAATACTATCAACTGTGAAAATGGCAAATTATAATGAAAAATGAGCATATAAAATTCCTAGATGATTTAGAAAAACAGTATTTAGAGGGAAAACACATTTTTACCTCCTCTTCCGTCACTGTCTGCAGGCTTCACCTGAATGGGCCGATTCATCTGTAAAAAATAAAAACATGTCAATAATGTAAATAAGTGAATATGTTGTAACTGCACCCCCAGTTGTTGTTGCAAAGAAATGAATCATCAGAGATGAAACCAAACATACAGGAGCAGAAAGGATATAACAGTAAAGAAACAGAGTTTGAGAAAGATAGACTAGAGGTTACTACAGGATCATTGAGGAAATGTCACATGCTCCCAGATTATTTAATTTATAAAACAAACACACAACAACAGAAATAAACTTTTTTTTCCCTTGAATTTGATTGGCCGAGATGTGCTCCAGAAGTTCACCAGTAGGTGGTGACATGTGACTGCATTTTTTCTGTAATTTACTATAATTGTAATTTTAAACTAATTTGTTTAAAAAGATCAAATAAAAACATAATAGCAAAACAATATGTTTATAAAAATATCAGGTGCTATGATGACAAAAATACATTAAAGCAAAGCATGCTGGTCAGTACCAAAAAGCTGATATGTGACCTAACAACCCTGGTAATTTTAGTATTGTAAAAAAGTACTTTTATTAATATATACATCATTTTATTTTTCACACAAAATATAATAATGTTCCTTAGTAAGAGATTTTTCTTACTGTTTGTTATAGACGATTTCATTGTATGCACGTGTCTGGCCTTAAGTTAACTTCTGGTCTATGTTTTTGATCGGTTTGACTAGTTAACTATTTATATTTAATTTAATTTGTATGTATAGTAATATTTTATTGTTGACTGTTATTGTATTTTAATTTTATTGCATAAACAATTTGTTGAATGGGTCGTGTAACTTTGTAAAGTTTAGCCAAGAAATGGTTCTTCTGGTAACCCAAAATAATATATATAACTTATATATATATAAGTATATATAAGATTATAATAACTCTTTCTACACAACTAGATTTTACACACCATGTACTCACTCTCACACATGCCTTTATACAGTACGCAAGCTCTGTATAATCTAGACCCCTGCAGTAATTCTGAAAGGATTTTTCATGGATTACAGAGTATTAAATCCAAGGATTATTCCATCAAATTGCATTCTACTCTCTATCCCCAGCCTACACAGAGTCACTGAACTAAACCATTGGACTGAACCATAAACTGTTAGGAAGGGTGTCGGTTTGAGTTGTGAGTTTGCTGTTGCTTTTACACTGGACTACAATACACAAATCCACACAAAACAATCTGTGAGTAATACGAATATCTGTATGACAAACATGTTTGTTTGTCTTATATTTGTGTTTAAGAGGTATGTTTGTATGTCTTTCACTTGCATTTCCATTCAGTCACTTGTTGCATCATGCATGTCACCTAGCAACCTGCCACCCGTATCTTAGCAATGATCTCCCCCCTCCTGTTGGTAATGCATTCTCTCTTTCCCTGCCAGCTATTTTATGTCTCTGCAATATTACCACCATCTCTATACATTTATAGTTATACATATTTTTATCCTTTGTATATTTCTAATCCAAACCATTTAAAGCTAAGTAGTTGTGTAGTAAAGCTGAAACTATAAAATGTAACATTTTATAATAAAAACATAAATAAAGCCGTTTATTGTTTTTTCAACCTCCGACATTTACATATATTCAAGATTTATGTCGCCCATGTCATAGATTTTTCTTTTTTTTTTTTTTACAAAAAACAAAACAAAAACAAATACTATCCTAATGAGAAATATGTGCTGTTTGTAATTGTAAAGTATTTTTACATACAATTTTATGGCTGTATTAATTTAAAAATCAAATAATGTTGCACTACTAGACCCACGAACAAAACATAACAAGGTACAAGGGCATAATACAATGGACTTGGGCCTGTTCTCTAATTCAAAGCTATTAGATCACTTCTTACCTCAACAAGCCACAAAATTTGATGTCTAAACATTTTAGCAAGTACTCCTAACCAATGTACCATCTGATAACATCACTTTATCATTGTACAATGCATCATTTTAAGAAAACCACAATAAAAAGATTTGATGTTTAGATCCTCCCTAACAAATACACTAAATTTCCTACGAGTTGTACAGATATACACACATACAGAAAGAAAGTGCACATGAAATGCTGCAGTATAACTCCACTGACAGATCTCAAATCAGTATAACCCTGTCATATATCTCAAAGTAGATTGACAGCCCTCAAAGCCTCTCACTATGGCAACTTCCTCCCACAACCTGCTCAGCCCTATTCATCTCTGCATGCTCCCTTTATCTTGAGTCATGACCTCTCTGAGCTGCTCCAGCTTTCATTCATCTCATCTCCCAAACCCTTTATCCATCACAGAATGAATAGAGAAATGAGAAACTCAATACTGAATCTGAAATTCTACTTCATCTGTTCATTTATTTATTTGGTATTTATTTTGATCTTCGTTTTTTACCGATTGCTAGATCACTGATGCTCACTCCGCATTGGCTAATCAGGATTCACTACACATCACATTGACAACTGCTGTGTGACTCCTATTTAACCTCTAGAAATCCTCTTGGCTTTGCTCTGGTCTTAACACTGGTTGCCAGCAGCTGCTGCAATTGAATTTATGTTGCAGCCTTCTCCCCACCTCTGTGTTACACACAATCTATTACTATCAATTATCGAACTCTACATCCCGGCACGGCCACAGAAAGTGGATATTGTAGCCCCTTCATCTCTCTGCTAAGAGAAATTGTGCCTGTGTTTCTTTGAGTCACTTTAGTAAGAAATAAAACCGAAATATAAAATATAACCGGAAAAATGAAACCATTTTCATCGTATGCAAAAAATGTGTTACGCTGTACAAACGGAAACATAATTTGTATAGTATGCTGCTGGACCTGAGTACACATTCTGTTCTCATGTGCCAACATGTATTAAATGCCAATAAAAATAAGTAAGTAGGGGATAATGTACAGGCAGCCGGTTGTTATCGCAGAAATAAGCCCCGGCAGTGTGATTATTTTGCTATAACACAAGCATTCCAACAAGCCGAGTAATAAAAAAGAATAAACCTAACAGTTGGGTTAAATTAACCCAGAAAATGTATTTGACTCAACAATAAGTTGAAACAATTCAGCATTTCTTAGAGCATATTGGAGGTCCTCACTAACACAGTTTCTGTGCTCTCTGTGTGTGATTTTGAAACAAAAGTGCTTTATGTCTTAAATGGCCACTAATTACATTTAGATGAATGTGTCTGTGATTTATGTCCCTGCTACGACACACACATACACAAGCAAGGTCTAATTTGTAAATGGTAAATGCTCTCGTCGTAAACATGTGCTCCACAGCACAGGCACACACATGTAACCCCTGCACACAAACACACAGTCATTCATTCAGGAATATTTCCTTTCTAAATGGCCAGTGATAGATGTCCTTGCTACTGTAACTTGCACACACATGTGAGTGTACTTTGCATTATGCACATAGATTGCATCTCATGTTCCAGTGATGTACACAGAACCAGAATTACACCTATTCTGTCCACCCATCTATCCATCTATCCACCTTTCCATCAGTCTAAATAAAATAGGAGAGTGAGATATAAACAGATGCCCAACTGAAAGCGGTATAAAGTCTGTTGCCTTTGTTTGCCCTCAATTTTTGGTCCATTGTCTTTTTCTGTCTCTCCCGAAATGAAACCAATTTTTGTGCTTCATTGATGCACAGAAAGAGCCATCTGTTACACCAACCCCCAAAAGTGCTGGGGTACATCATCCTCCAATCTATCCCCAAAAAATGGTAAATCATATAAGATGAATGATTGAACCAATAAATCCCCACTTCTGTATCTTAACATATCCCAATCCCTGCCAAAACTGACCGCAAACATCACATTTGGTGGACAGTCCCTTTAGTTCAACTTTTAAAGAGATTTTTATCATAAAATAATTTTGACAGTTTAATTTAAGAATGCACGGTATGACAATGATGAAATAGACTTTATGATACAGAAGAGTGAGACAGGGACAGAGTCTACAGATACAGTCGTGATAGGAACATATGTAATACAGACAGACAGAAAGAGTGTGAGGCAGACAGATAGACAGATGAGGACACGGGGACAGATTTTGAGACAGACAGATGAGGGTGACCGGGACAAAGTGTGAGACAGACTGATTGAAAAGGGTAAAAAGGAGAGACAGAGTAGAGGGACGGTGTTTGAGACAGATAAATAGACAGAAGAGGACAAAAGAAATAGAATATGAGACGGAAAATCTGAGACAAGGACACAATACGGGAAGCCAAATAGAGAAAGCTGGTTGGCCAGAAGAAGGGAGAGAGACAGCAGAAGAAAGCAGAGATCATATCGAGAGAAGATTGAAGGAGTGATCCCCACCAAAAGGTCAGTCTGATGTCACGCTGGTAATAGGATTAATTACAACATTTACACCTCACCAGCTCTCCATCTCACTCCAATGACTGTCTGTAACAAACATCTGCTCCCAGGCTATGCTCCAGGGCTAAACACATAGCTGGGCATGCTGACTACGTTTGAATGCAATATTTCAGAGTGCCTGCAGCTTGAAATGGTTTTTGTGTTAATAATCCAAATAATCTCCAGGGCAATCTACATCCAAATGGCACACACCACATAATCTGAGCCAAATCTTGCTGTGTAAAGGACACACATACAGAGAGATGGCAGGACATGAAACGTTAAAGGGCCTAGCCATGCCCTCTACACACACAAATAGAGAGGACTTACCCCAGGCAGGGTTTTCTGTTCATGAAGAGCACTTTGTGCTTTAAGGGCTGACTCCCGTGCACAATATGTTAAAAAGGCACATCCTATGAAAGATGGCGAGAGAGAAAGAGAGATTGTTAGTATTGTTATTAAGTAAACTAAATATTATTATTATTATTAGATCAACTGTATGTATAGTATTTGTATTTATATTATATGCAGGGCTCGATTTGAGGGGGCTGAAAGGGGATGGCATCCCCCTTGTTGAAGAAAATGACAAAAAGCATCCCACCTAATAATTATATATAATATAACAGTTCTAATGCAAATTGTCAGAATTCTCATACAAACCTGTCTGACTTCCGGTTTCTTCTGCAGAACACAAAAGAATATATTTTGAAGAACAATGAAAACCAAACAATATTGGCCTCCATTGACTTCTATTGTATGAATACAAATCCACTGAAACATTTCTCAAAATATCTTCGTTTGTGTGCCACAGAAGAAAGAGTCATATACAAGTTTTGGATGACAGGTTTGTGGTGAGGGTAAATAAATGGTGACAGAATTGTTATTTTTGAGCGAACTGTCCCTTTAAATAGAAATGTTGGTTCAACTATTATATTAGTTATATATTAGTTAACATAAAAGTTTGCATGAAATTATTCGATAACTAATATTTGTAAGTTGAATTAATTTGAAATTTTAAGGCAGCCAGGTTACTTATTTTTTTTAAGTTGAACCAACATTTCTTTTTTAGCCATGAGCAATAACACATCTTTTTATATTTTACATTTTTATATTTTACAGCACCTACATTCAAAAAGCAAAATACCTGTAATTTTACAGTATTTTCCCTGTAATTTTTTAAAAACAGATTTTCCATGTAGAATGTCCAAAAAACTTAATTTTCAGCAAACGTCAGTATTTTTGAAATATTACAGAACCCAGCTGCCAGAAAATTTCAGTTTTTTTAACAAGATTTATTTTTACAGTAAATTCTTTAAATATGGTCAAAAACTGTAAAATGACAGAAAAAGACAGCAAATTTACAAGAAAAATGTGGGAAACAATTTATTATATATCCTTATATCCTGTAATTTTAGCATAGGCCTATATAGAGTTAACTTATAAGTGGTCCACAGAAACAGTCTGTTGCATCTGGAGTATTGAAGGCAACCAAGGTTGGTGTTAGGTTGAACTGTAGTTTAAAAGTCCTGTCCTTGATTATTTTCATTACATGGAAAATTATTACATAAAGAATCACCTTCTGTGTTCCAAAGAAAACAATTCATATGGGAAATGATTTGGAATGACATGAGTAAATGATTACAGAATATTTATTTTAGACTAAACTATTCCTGTAAGTTCCTTTACCCTCCAAGAACTCAGTGCCCTTATACCAGGTCAAGCTCCCAAACAGGGCTCATTAATGATAGATTAGCTGAACAAGTGGTCATCATGTCTAAATTCTATTGACAATCTTGTCAATGCATACAATAAAAATATAGAGAATAATCGGCATCCGACACTAGGCCTATAATGATGTCAGCCTATTAAAAATCCATTTGTGCAAAGTAAATATAGGGTATGTTACAATGAATTTACTCATACTCCGTACCTATATAATCGCATTGTAACTATAATAAAGTGACGTTACACTGCGTATTGAGATGCACACACTGCACGTGTGAGTCGTGACTTCACGCAGCTGCTACAGCGTACGACTCCTCCACGTCTCTTTACCTTTGTGCATGCCCGTGTACTTGTCCTTGATCACCGTCAGCTCGTAGATCTTGCCAAACTGCTCGAAGATGGGATTCAGGTCCTTCTCCTCCAGATTGCGCGGGATCTGCCCGATGAAGAGTTTGATCGCGTCAGGCTCCTTCATTAGGGCGACAGTGCGATGATGCTGTCCGGGTAAGGACGCGAGATGTGCGGGCAGAGAGTGAGCAGGTGTCCGGGAGAGGGAGAGAGAGAGAAGGATGTGTGGATGGTGCCTGTGGAGGCGGGGTGTGATAAAAACAATGAATGGAGGGCAGGATAGACAATTTAAACGTCACAATCTATCTAAGCATTATTCTTTTTACAACTTTTACGTGATACCACAAAAAAAAACGTAAAAATGTAATTTATTTCTATCTGATCACTGAAAATGGTCGCTGGTGTAAACCTATTAAAATGAGCCTATATTGATTCTTAACATAAATAAATAGGGTAGGCTACTACATCAAAGCCAGGATGTTATATGATTTTAAATTATAGCATTGCCGTATTTCCACTTTTCTTTTTTTTGTAACTGCGTAGTTTCTATTTCTATAGCCAATGCTATTTAAATGCGAGCATTAAAATATTTGGAGGCGATTAAAATGATTCAATATCAAATAGGCTACCTTTAAACACTGAGTAGCTATTAGGCCTATCATAAACAAAAAGCTTGCGTTTTATTACAGCAATAATTATTAATATTCATTAAAAACGATAATATGTCGTAGAATCACATTAAAAAGACAGGATTACATTTCCACAATACTAGAAGATCATCTGCAATATATAACTACGCCCTTAAAGTGAAGATAAATAAAACACACACGCACATCCTTTGTTTGAGCAGCAAACGTATTGTAGCCTACTGCATCTCAATGAATAGATAACGGTCTCGCTAGACGCACAAAATAAAAACACATGCAGGCGGAAAATTTGTGGAGACTAGCTCACCTTGAGGAACGCCTTTACCAGAAAAATATCTGAATGATCCTGTCTAGATCCCGACGTGGACGTGCGTGTGTTTTTTCACGCGTGTCGCTCTGTGTACTAATACGCGTGACTGTTTCCCTCCCTTCAGCTCACACTCACTGTGTGTCACTGTCCATCAAAAACACCTCTTTATTTTTTGTCTTGTAGGCTAAATCAATTTGTTTTTATTTTGTGTTATAAACTAGGCTATGGGTTGTAAGACGAAAATTCAATGGATTTAAAGTATTTTAATACACAATTGTCGTGGTGTTTATCCACATCATGTTCTTCATCTCATCACTATGTGTTTATTCTTGTCTGCACGCCGCGCCCCCCGTTTCTGACGTCATTTGTCGGTGTCTCCCTCTCACGAGCTCTGACAAGCTCGTGATGTAACAAGCAGGGATCATCAACACATACCCCTCAGTTAACAAACAAAACACAGATCCATAAATTAACTCATTTATTTATATATTCCCTTCTTTCCTTTTGTTCCATTTTTGTTCCACGAATTCAATTTACAACTACTTTTATTCAAGCATTATTTAAAAACGTTTATTGTTTGTTTTTGGTGTGGTTAAGCTGTTGGTTGATAGTCCCTAAAATGCCCATTGTTGTCTCGCAGAAGGCTCTGACCGTGGTGCTGAACACACACAGGCTACTTTAGAACTACTGATATGGGCAATAGTATTTATTTAGTCACCTTATACATCAATACACAACAGCATATAAGCATTATTAAATTTATAAGCATTGCTAAATAGATAACAATCTAAAATGACTCTTGAGATTATGTATTACAGTGATTTTGCTACAGTGAGTCATGAATAATGAGGGTGACAGTTGAGATGAACACTGCGCTCTATGTGCCTTGTGGGGTAAAATAAAAAGATTTACAGTGAAAAGGTCACCATCTGCCTCTAGTGTCCCAGATTTTGACCTCCTCATTGTTACAGATGACAGTATATATGTGGCCAGTTGTGGCCTAATGGTTAGAGAGTCGGACTCGTAACCAGAAGGTTGCTGGTTCGATTCTCAGTACCGGCAGGTAACAACTGACGTGCCCTTGAGCAAGGCACCTTATCCCCGTTTGCTCCCCGGGTGCTGCAGTGTTAGCTACCCACTGCCCCGGTGTATGTGTGTGTGTTCACTATTCACTGGTTGGGTTAAATGCAGAGGTCACATTTCGGGTATGGGTCACCATATCTGACAAAAAAATAGGTCACTATATGCACATATAGGCTTATACTATTGTTTCAATTATCAAAGCTTATGAATTAGACCTACTCTGAAGGTCTAAGGCAGGTTTGGACAGAAATATAATTCACAACACACTCAGATGCCCAATTAACCCCTTGCACTCCGGACATTTTTGGCACACACGGTATTTTGAACACGGGTCTGGGTCCATTGACGTTTTAACTGGTTAAAAGCATTGGCACACTGCCCCCTTATGGCGAGAATCAGTCGCAGCCAATCAGGACAATATCAGACTTGGGACAAACACTGAAAAGCTGAATGATGCTCGATTTTTTCCCTCAGAACAAAATTAATTTTCGTATTTCGTACTTAATTTTTTTTATCATGAATGACCAGAATAAGGACAAGAATAAGACCAGATATATTCCACTAACATTTTAATGTTAATACAATACATATCATTTTTTGTGTGAAATGATTTTCTTGAAAACTTTTAGTTCTGTCTTTCTTCTTGGTTATTGGTAAATAATATATAAAAGCATCATAGTTGGAAATGTGTTTACAGTAAATAAGCCAAATCAAATAATATCAAAGCAGTGGTCTGGTTTTAGGTTTGTTTATTACGAATAATAATTGTAGTAAAATTCACACATTTTTCATAATGCAACAAGAACTGTATACCATGATTTTGAATTTAAGAAAACAAATAAATTATATGTTTTTATTATAGATAAATATGTTTATATATAAAAGTCTACTCTTACAAAGAATATCTGCTAACTGTTTAAATGTATGTGATTCTATACAAACAGAATATATACATAAACTCTCAGACACAACAAACATATATATATATATACACACACACACACACACACATGCGCACCGATTTTGAAGTTTTACAGAAACAGAAATCCACCCCTTCTGAATGAGCATTCTGCTCATTTATATACTGTACGTTTGCTCGTTTGCATAAGAGGATGGGGCAATCTAGTGGTTATAGCTATGGGCTGGTAACAGAAGTTCACATGTTTGATCCTGACACTGTATGTTGTTTTGGATGTCCCTCTATAGATAACACAATATCTTAGCATGATTAACACTTAAGAAATTAATACAAAGCACTAGTAGTTAATAGTAACAGGGAATGCATTGCACAGAATAAAAACCAATGTGTTACATCTTATGGTAATGATATTAAAACTGTTACGGTTTCTGAGCATTTGATTATCCATTTTTGAATTGATATTGTTGGCAACTAATGAAAAAACCTGTAACATACAAGAAACATTAAATGACTGATACATTCAGACGAAACTGACCTAAAGTTGATTCCATAAAGAAAGAAAGAATCAGATATTAAGAACTCTTTATGGCACATAATAGACAATATTACAATATGTAAATAACAGGGCACTCTTCTTTACAAAAATAACATTTAGAACATTGGTTGTTCTATCGCTGCTTTCAAATCCTCCTGGGAAGTTTTTATAAAAGCATGATGTGAGTTCAAGTTATTTTGGTCAAAAAGATGGACGAATCGGGCAATATCATATTTCCTTAAAAACAGGGCATTTTGAAAAATAAATCATGTGCAGGTGCGCAATTTGTGTATGATGTAGTTTGTCAATCTCATGGGCAAAATGTATTGCTATTCTTCATCAACAGTACATAAAATATGTACAAAATAAATACAAGCAACATTCACAACATAAAAATGATCACCAATAGCAATTTACTTCCTAAATGATTCTTTAACCGCTACGAAACTAGATGGGAATATCCTGAAATATATAATGCAATATATTAAATAATACATTTCTAAATATTGGAACCAAGTGTTTATTTTTTCAATAAATGAAAGTGGCAATTCCTTATGTATTATTTAATATCTTGTAATATTGTAATGTATCAATCAATATATTTTCAAATATTGATTAAATAGTTTAATATACTGACAGTTAGTATATAGGAAAATATATTTTCTTTGCATAAGACTACCATACCCCCAACTCAGGTCGGGACATGTTACTCTTACGACACTCTTGTGCATTCTTCCGTTCATCTCGTAAATACGATCGTTCTGACATGACTTAAAGGCAGCGAATGTGTACATTGTTTGTACAATTTGGTATTCGTGATGTTCCACCGGGGCGGTTTCTGCATATTACATTAAATACCCATGATTCTTAGTTGAATTCTGTCTATTAACTTAAACGAAACACTTCATGTGACATCTGTAAGTGTGACAAACACATGATGGAACTTTTAGAGTTTATAATTGTCTTCATATAAGTGTCCAGAGCATGGACTTGTGACATCAGTGCACCTGTTTTAGTTAAAGGTATTGTTGAGTATTTGGCATCCTCACTGATAGTATAGTGTACTAAACAGTCCAAGCACTGCTGGTGAATCTTCATCACGGAAAATAAAGCAACTGGTGAGGGATTCACTTTAAAGGGATGCTGGTCTCAGCTCATTCCCTGCTGGAATTCCATATAGACTGGATGTAGGCTCTGATTGGCTGTTTTCTGGATGTTTACTATGAACTAATCACTGATTGGTTGAGTTAATCTCAGTAAGCGCTAGGTCATTATCTCTGTGACCTTTAACCTTTGTAGGGTCATTGTCTTTTGGCCCGCTGGGCACTCTGTGTACAGGAAGCGCAGCAGGCGGTCTTGTAATAGGAGTAGACGCAAAGACGAGCCTGGACCACCATTACACAGTTATGTCGTCTGTCTTTACAGTTCTCATCTGCAAAGAGATACACAACATTCATTTAGATCCCTTTTTTAAATATGCATATGTTTATATTCTCACGTTCTACTGTATCTATCATGCAAAAAGCAAAAAAAGAATCGCACCTTCAAAGGGACTGCAGGGAATAGTGTTACAAGATTGTTCGTGAGCATGTTTGGATTCAAGATCGCAGGCCGAGCTGTGCTGTTTGTCCACCGTGAGACAGCGTACCTCGCGCGTCTGCACGCCATCGCCGCAGGACCGAGAGCACTGGAGAAAAGAAAGAGGCAGAATGAGAGAAGGTGCTGGGTGACAATACTGATGATGTTCAGGTAATCTCATCCTCACCGCACTCCATTCTGTGGTGAACCACTGCGGTTTGCAGGGCTGTAGTTCGCACGGCTGCACTGGGGACGGTTTCTCCAGGTGTGAGCACTCTCTAGGGCTGGTCACCGTGAAGTCACTTCCTGTTTTTTTCACACAGATGATGTCCCTGCGCTGGGTTCCGTTCCCACACGCAGCATTGCACTGTTGAACAGAGAGAGAGTCCAGGCTGAGAAGTCTCGACGACACACAACAATACATACTATTCTATTCTATTCTATTCTATTCTATTCTATTCTATTCTATTTACTCAGAGGCCTCTAAAGATAAAAAAAAAGTAAGTCAGTCTCAATCCAGTCTAACCTGTCCCCAGGGTCCGGTGTACCAAAGGTTGGTGGGCGTGCAGGGACCCCCATTACAGGCCTTCATATCAGCCGGTTTGTCCCCCACACAATCTCCTCCTCCATCTCCTTCTCTCCTCCCTCCTCTGGACAAACACACCACATCTCTCCTCTGGACACCTGGCCCGCATGACGCAGAACACTAAGAGAGAATAAAAGGCTTTTGAAATGAAAATTACAGGTAAAAACCTAAAGTAACATACCAATGCATTTGACCAAAAAAATGAATCTCAGTACTCACAGCGTTCGGCCAATCAGTGAAGTACCAGTTTGAGACACAGGGTCCCATGTGACAGTCCTCGGTTTGTTGTGGACGGATCCTGTCATTGCACTCCCTCTCATTCACAAGACTTCCACGGTCACTGACACAGCGAACGCTCCGGGTTTTCTTTCCCATTCCACAATCCACCGAGCACTGAGGAATAAATATATTTGATTAAGCATTCATATTTATCGTCACTGTCCTTCTAAAACTCTGTAAACTCTCCAAGTTTGCTGTTTTTTAGAAAAACACTGTGTTTTAAATTGTTACATACAAAGTTTTTTTGACAAGCACTTTTTAATACTTAAGACTAGAATTTGCAAAACCCAGTGAACAAACATAAAGGGTGACTAATAATAATGATATATGGCAAAAAATACAAATCCCTAAATAGGGAGGTTTCAGAAGGACAGCAGCGATATGTGTTTCTGAAGACATAATGTCTCAGACGCAGATGTTTTACCGTGCTCCAGTTGGTGCTGATCTCCCAGTGGGAGCAGACTCGCGGGTTGCATGACTGAGTGGAGTTGGGCCTGGTGAGGCTAGCACATCGCTGAGGTTGAACCATTGTGGAGCGATTCCCAAAACTTTGCCTACACTGTATGTGCCGCTGCTGCACTCCCCAGCCGCATGAGACGCTGCACTCCGACCATAGCCCCACGTCCCAGCTACACACACACAGATTAACTTACACATAAATATATACCCTTACCAGTCTCATGTATACATGCATGTACACCTGTGGGGCAGAGGGTTCACTTTGAACCTCATTTTGATCTACAGTAGATGTGGTGCATTAAAAATGTGTGTGATATGTACACAGTTACTTACAATGGTGGGCATGGATGGATGTTGCATGGTTCCTCCTCTGGGGCAGGTTTGGTTGCTGAGTCACATCTTCTGTCGTGGACTTCCTGATTTGTGTGTCTGTTCAAACACACAATCTCTCTGTACTGGGAGCCTACAAACACACACACCCATAGGAACGAAAACAGTCTGTTAAATATTTCAATTTTTTCACCAACACATCAATGAGATTAGATTGTGAGTAAATGTAAACTTTTTCTTAAGTCTCCTGTGTTTCAGATATTCCTCCTGAGAAGAAAAGAATCCAGAAATCTCACAAATGTCTCCATTAGATGTTCAGAATCCAGATTTTACCTCTAGAATCTACATTCATTTAAAAGCTCTATACGCTTAATTTTAAGGGAAACATCAGAGACTGAGTTGACACTTAAATGAAAGAGCAACCTCCCTCGGGGACACTAGCTGGGGACATTATTATTTTTAAGCACAGATCCATAAAATGGCACTTTATGTATGAAATGTGCATAGCGTTTGGAGGCCTTTCATGGAAAAAAGCTGGAAATCCTTCACATTTTGAGGTTGAACTCCATCCCCCCATTAAAATTCACTCCCTGGACTCCTTCCCCCTGCGTTCCCCCCATTTCCAGCCCTGTACAGAACATCAGTTGCAAATCATTTAAATTCACCACAAGGGGGCAACATAGATCAAATTCACGCTCAGTAAATCAGGTTAATCAAAAACAGAGACAAGCTGTTGGCAGCGCATGGTAAGTCCTTCAAATACACACAAAGAAACTCCCTAACAGTTTGGCACATGTGAGCTGTGTTCCACTGCTCTCCACTTTTGGCTTTCTTCATATGTCAATGGCACTGGGTTCATGTATTCTGACTCTATCCAGCTCGCTTATTAGAGATAAACACAACAGTAATCCCATTCAGAATCACAGGATAACACTGTTTTTTAATCTTTAAAAGTTAAAATCATTTAACTCAAATCTGTGTTGACCTCTGACCTTTGCCACAGGTGGCTGAGCATTCTGACAGCGCGCCACGACGCCACACGAACGGAGGCTGATTGTCCAATGGCAGGTCTGTGCGCGGAGGGATCCGGGCGTTACGATTGGACCCTGCACCCTGTGGGCGGGGCCTCTCTGCTGGCCATCGATCAGATGTGGAGGAAGATGAGGAGGAGGATGAAGGGAAAGAAAATTGAGGTGAGGAGGAAACAGGAGGAAAAGCAGCAGGGTTCTCAACAGCACCTGAAAAACACAAAGAGAGAATTACAATAAACAAAAACTGAAAATGCAATGGAAGAATCATGCACATGTTTTGCAGAGAGGAATCCTTAAATGCTTTGCAATGAAAGGAAATTAATTCAAGATGGTGGTCGGATCAAAGGAAATGTAGATAATAAATACACTTTATGTGCTTATACTGTAAATAACTAAGGGATGCAGAGTTTCTGTTTTGCTCAAAAATTCTAGTAGTTTTAAACAGCCACATTTTTGGGAGGGTTGGAACTCAGTCCTGCTCTATGCCTCATCTCATACACACCCTCTTAACTGTGACCCCAATCTCACAAAAATTCTTCATATCCTCTCCATCCACACACATACAAATGATCACAGGCCCATTTTCCTCCAATGACCTTAAAAGGTTGCAGCGAGGGACAGTAAGAGACGAAAGAAATGAAAGCTCAAGTGAAATACATCCGAGCCACACGGACATGCACATAAACACAACAGATTTAGGATGAAAGAGAACTCGGTGTGAGGAGAGACAACAAAAAACTCACCGATTTCTCTGAGTGCTGCTCGTCCTCTCTCTCTCTGTGCATCTCTCTCTCCATCTCTACGTTTCTCCACCGGGATGTAATATTCGTAGTCTATGCCTGGATTCTGCCTGTGGAAAATAATCTACGGTGAGGAAAATAGAGAGAAAAACAGGTTAATAAACTCGGTCAAGCGGTCATGTTTCACTTCATGACCGCATTCCATTCAGTATCAGCCGTATATCACGGATGGGAAGGAAAGACGCATAAAACACACACCTACACACTCACATACTTGACAGTAATTTAGATGCTCTTTTACTTAACTAAAGTTCATTCGATGTTATTTCTAGAATTTACTTGTCATGGTCAAGGTCGTAATTTTTCTTTTCACGATCACTTTCCACCCTTATTAAGCCTTAAAAAGGCTTCTGTACGTTTACAGGAATGCTCTGTCAGTATCTTCTGTCACATGTCACATGATAATTTTGACTCATTCCTTAGTTGATAAATAATATATAAATAAATGAGACCTTGGTCTTAAGTAGCACAAGAACATTTGTAGCAATAGCCAACAAGACATGGTATGAGTCAACATTTTACATTTTTCTTTTATGCCAAAAATCATTAAGATCATGTTCCATGAAGATATTTTGTACATTTTCTACTGTAAATATAGCTTCATTTTTGAAGAAAATGGGAAATATGCAAGTTGAAATGTCTCACTTCCAACTTCAATCACATAAAAAAGAGGCTGTTTTATATAATATTCATGCTGAGTTTTTTTTTAAACTTTTTGAATCTAACAATTAATAATAAATCCAAATAAATGTATGTCTGACTCTGACCGCAATTCCAGACAGATATTTCCGGGTAAGAGTGGGAAAAATTCTGCTCATCCTTGTGACGTCAATACTGTGAAAATGTCTACATTGTTTTAAAATGATTTGTTTTGAAATGAAACCAAGTAATCTTGTATCTTAATTGATAAAGAATTGCGTCAGCAACTGAAATGTCATGGGATGCCCAGGTAACATGCTTTTAATAAAACCATCCGCCAAATGCATAAATAAAGGGAAATTGTCTTAATGGCACTCTTTCGGGAGAATAATGGAAATCCTAACAATAGTTCCGAAGGATTATGCTCGCATAATCTCATCAATTAAATCAATACAAGTGTATAAACACCCAGTGACCTTATTTTTTCCATCCATTAATCCAGCAAACCTCATCCTTCTCTCTGGAGTTTGTGTTGTCCATCACAGAAGTGAGCCAGACCCGTCTACCTTTTTCCACATTATACGAACGTGTATGTGTGTGCGAGACGGATGCTTACGTATAACTGCAGTTGAGTTGTCGTGGGTCCAGGTGCGGTGAGAGACTCTCCTTTCTCTTCCCCCTGCTCCTGAGGAATGGCTTTTGGGCGGCTGTAAAGGAAGGTGGTCCCCCCGGCCTGATACTCGCCTGCCGGATCGACCGCCCACCGTCCGTTCACCACAGACTGACCCGTTCCACTGCGCAGGGCTGCACAGACACATATATCAGCATTCATTTACTGGAGATGTTTAAAGATATACAATAGAAGCGCATAGTCACCTGGGACTGACAAACTCCAAAAAATACAAAAAAACTCCCATTAAAGAGCAACAGATATGGTGCATACGACTTCCACGGCAGGTCTATTGCAGAAGCCAGAGCTTTTTGCATTTATTGTCCCTGGTGACGTTTAATGATTTATTGCAGTTGAAACGTCTGCTAACAACTTAATTTCTTTTTCAGTAGTAGTATTTCTTCAAAGTTTCTTCAAGAGTGATAATTAGATTTCGTCTGGTAAGCTGCTGCACATTTAAAGCTGTTTTTAGCTGTCGATAATTACAGACGTAGGCCTACATTTTGCCTGCAAGGCTCTGAAGATGTTGATGTTTTATGAGTTTCCTACCATAATTGCACATCATAGGCAATTAGGAATTTATAGAGCTCTTTCAGGATGAGTTCAGTGAACACGTGTCAACAAGAACAAAAAGGCAAGGATATCAGGAAACAAAAATTATGGAGTAAAACATCTCATTCATTTTTATTTACTGTACGTGGTTAAATGTAAGTCATAATATTTTTTTTACGTTTTCTAAAATGTTTGATGAAAATTAAGTCTTACAGTATGAACTGTTTGTATATATCATCATTTAGATTGTCCCTCATATGGACATTATCAGCTATGCTGGATATTCCGAATAAGTTGTTACATTACCAAAGTTTTGAAATGTGGATTATTCAGAATATGACCAGATTTTGATAATAGCAGGGTATGTGTAGTCTTTGATATCTCGGTTACACTTTGATAGTCCACTTTAGACAGTATACTGACTATCTTTGAAACATGTCAACTAACACCCTGTCTAAACTGGATCCGAGCGGCATGAAATGACACGACAAATGACGATAGAACCTATTAAGAACAAGACGTTTGTCATGTCGCATCGCGCCGCATCCAGTGGGGACCACATTTTTGTTTCAAATGGATTCTATAGTCAATTTTCGTGTGGCTCGGTGTAGACAAGATGTTACTCTCAGTAATTTGCATGTACATGTCAACTACCTTTTATTAGAGTATTAGGAGACTGTTAGGTTAAGGTTAGGGTTGGGGCTAGGATTAGGAGAATAAGTTGGAGTATCATAGTAAAGTGTTAACAGATATTAGAGAGACTAAGTCTACTAATACTTTACTGACTGGTAGTTGCAAAGTTACTTTTTTACTATCAAAATAACGTGTTACCGATATGTTGGCACCAGTTTGCTGTTTGTAGTCTGCAGTCGACAGTCAAATATTTCGAAATGAATTCGACACTTTTGAATCAAATATGGCCAAGAACAAAGAATCTGTCGTTATCTGAACATAAATGTTAGTTGTCATTTGTGTTAATTTCTCCACAAATCAAACTTCGACAACTAACCTAATGAGTCACTTTGAAAAAGAGCAACGTCTGAGCAATAAAACTGGGGCAGAGAGAACAACACAGAGGCAATGTGATAAAAAGCAGAGAAAAAAAGACTTTGGGGAAACAACAGTACTGTCAGTGTAACTCTGTGTTTGGTCTACTACAGCATTCTGCCTCCAAGGCACAATCACACACAGAAATAGACCTGGGCGTACAGAGATACAAACACAGACATGTCCACGACTCTGACTCAGGGTCGAATTCACTTACGAAAACATGCCCCACATTACTTAATCCTGTACATTAAACTCAGAGAGGTCCTCAAACCTCACGCACGCACATACGACCGTCATTCGTAAGTATGTGCATTCCTGAGTCATGTTCAGGCTGATATTTAAGCTCAATATATCAGAGGCACAATGACACAAGACACCTCATGAAGACAGATCTGCTGAGAGAACAGACTTGATCATCGATGAGTGTTGTGAATAAAGGCGTTCATGCTTTCAGTTCCTGTAGGGTGACTCCACAGCAGCTGTGATGAATTTGAAACATGATTTTCATTTCTTTCTGGTGATTGCTGTTGTTTATAAGCTGAATATTTGGCAGGAGGTCGCAGCTCAGCTTTGGTCTCTTTGAGCTTGGTATTCCCTCTGAAACAATGGTTAATCCATGCTAGTCTCACACTAGCGGCTAGGAACATACCTAGATCTGTGATGTAAGCCACACTCATAAATATCACGTTGTACGTCAGAAACACCAATTAACTTCTCTTGTTTTTAAATTCGTTTATAAATCTGCAATTTAAAACAAGTGGGAGGGAAAGGTTTTCAGCGGATAATGATTTAAACTTTCATACAAAATCTAATAGCTTTAGAAAATTCTTTTTTATATTGCACACACAGCTATATTGCACTATAACAAAGGTGAAATAAAAATTATCTTGTAAGGGATTTTTTCCTTAAAGCAGCACTAATGAACTTTTGCTCACAGGTTCCCCCATGTGGTTGATAAGCGCAATTGTCTCTTACTAATGTTGCAAATAATCTCGCTGTATAAGTTACCTCGTGGGCAGTGCAATACATGTGAATTTGTTTACTAAGCTGATGGAACAGCCACATATAGAAACGTTGTATGAAAACCATATCGCACTCTTCCGCTGGCAGAAGATGGGCGGGGCTGTGTGTACCGACCCGAACACAGAACTTACAGAGTGGTTTTTGCCGCGAGGAGGCTGCTCAGGTAGCAGCGCCAGTAAAATTCATCCACTTAAGAGTTGTTCTAACACTGAAATAATTTTAAAGACATTATTTTAAGGTCGAAAAACTACATTGTGCTGCTTTAAAAATAGCCAATAGCATTTCATTTGCTTCACAGCCCTGGAATATGATAAGAAGCTGAGGTCATAAAAGTTGTTAATAGTCGTGTAGATGACATACAGTAATTTTAAACGCTTAATGCTATATATAAGAACAGGATGATGAATTCTGTAAATTAATTCCACAGAAAAAGGTTTGGGTGACAATGAGTAAATTATAGAAATAAAGTTAAAAAAAGAAATTATATGAAAATGTACCACAAGGATAAACAAACAAGACCACACATACATACACACACACACACACACACACACACACACACACACACACACACACACACACACACACACACATATAGTTAGTACCCAGGTAGTTGGGGCTGGCCCGTCTCTCTGTGATGTTGATAGCTGTGGCTCTGGGTGGGATATCCAGAATTTTGTGGTAACCCAGTGGAACGCTCGTGTTCATGAAACTTCCTGAGATCTTCTCGCAGGTTCCCTCCTCACCTCCACACACACCACAGCGATCCCGAATCAACCCCGAACCTAGCACACCATCACAACCGTCGCTCTGAGAGAGACAAATGAAGACAAAGACTAGTTTGACATGAAATAAAAATATATAATAAACATGAGTAGAATTAACTATCTAAAGTGACTAATTCCAGAGCTACAGATGTAGAATGCTGTCCTCAAAATGTCATCATTGAAATTCTGCAGATGTTTATTTGTAGTTTAATAGCACTGGTCGCTCAGGACAGATCTCGTGCCAGTGATGGTAAAACTATCATTTTAAATGAGACTGTGTTATCTCACCAGACAGCGGCCTCCCACACACACATCATTGGGTGTGTTGTTTGCACACGGAGTTCCATCTCGTACCCTCTCCGCCTGGCGGACGTAGAAACGGTAGCCAACGGGTCGGCAGGTCAACTCGCACTGTTGCTCGAGGCCAACTAACATAGAACATGAGACACAAATGTGACTGACTGTCAATTTCACATTAGATTACATTTAACTCACATTTAACCCATGATCTATTGTATTTTATCATCTTTGTGCAGCAATACTCAATACCAAAATACTTAACTTTACATATCATGTGCAAAAATGATCACTGTTATTACTGTTGAGATCACAACTATATGACCAACCAACCACTGTTACATAAAAACTATTTGATACTCAGCAGCTTGCCGTGGAAGTTGTTACTGCTTTCACATGCAAGGAGTTCAGCCGATCACAACAAAAAATATTTACTTATAGAGGTCTTAAAGCTACGGTAGCAAAAACTGTGACAATTTTTGGTACAAAACTTTCTTAAAGGAAAGGCAGCAGTAAGGTAACAGTAGGAGTGCTTTATAAAAACACATAATCAGCATTCTGCACTCATGAAACAAAATGTGCTTGTTTTTCCGTTGTATCTGTCCTCTTTGTGAACCTAGTTAAACCCCCCCAGGTCCTGATGCAAACTCCTCTGCTCTCTTTTTTCCAGACACACACACACACACACACACGTTGGTCCCCAGTTATTAAACAATCAATTCTGAAATCACCCTCACACGCATGTGTGTGCCAAGGCAGCCGTCAGTATTACTATTGCTCATGCTCAGTGAACTATAGACTTTGACATTCACCACACACACTTATATTATAATTAAGTTTAAATAAATAATAAAATACACAAAAATATTCCTATTTTAGAAGGAAAAGTGATCAGAATCAATCTCTTAATCAATATCACCTAAAAACACCACAGGGCACTCAAGAAACCCCATACAGTAGACACACCGTGGCAACCACCTGCAACACGCTAATATTGTTGTGACCAGCTTTCAACAGCAACCAGTTTTTGTACTATTCACATATTCATCTATAGACAAAAACACGGAGAAACTTGTCTGCCCACTTCTAACAATTATCTGCTTTTTTATTCAGACCACCCAAAGTGCATTGACTGACCGTCTGATGCATATTACACACAACACTGAAAAGCACACTCGTGATCTGGCATGCTTCGATCTGATTGGCTGACTGTAACTTCCGAGAACTTTAACTGGCCTGTCTGGAAATAAAGCCATGTTTACAAGGTACCTTGCAAATAAAAGGAGTACTTAGCAGATACGCAATCATTTTAGTAGCAAGTCTATTAGAGATAGACTATGAAAGCTGTTTATTCTTTATTGTTTTTAGTATATAAGTCTATTCACATTTTGATGTTTTTTGTATAAGTATTCACTTTTGTGGTGTAATTTAGATGATCCCACTCCATGGTACATGGTTGGTCATTTCACATATCAGTCAGCTGTATCTGATTTGCAAATGTGGTCCAGACAAATGCAGATGGTCTATGGTATGTCCACATAAGTGTCCTGTCTCTCACTGTCTTTTAGAATCAGCGGACATTGACAAAAGAGTGTGTGAGAGATTCCCACCCGTCTTTTTCCATTCTGTCACAGTTATCTTTGAGAGATTATGGTGTAGACAATAGTAGAGTGAGAGAGTGAGGGAGAGAGTCATAAACAAAAACTGAAAAGGAGACAAGAAAAATGGTTGTGACAAATAGTAAAAAATTAATTATTTATTCTAATATTTTTTATTTATTATGAATTAAAATTATATTAGAATAATATTTTACCATGTAAATTGTATCTTTCTTTTACATGCCCTCTCCCCTTCTCTCTCTCTCTCTCTCTCTCTCTCTCTCTCTGGTGTGCAGACAGTGAAGTATATTCAGACTAAATATACTTCCCCACTATCTCTGTCTCTAAACAAACTCACAGAGAGAACGAGTGCATGAGACAGGAAGACAGACGGATGACAAGAGACAGAAAGAACAGCACAGGATGAGAGAGGAATCTGTTCAGAGGGATACACAGAAAGAACTGGAATGCCACAGAAAAAGGCCTGCAGATGAGAAATCCAGTGGCCACAAAACGTTCACTGGACACATTTATAACTGTCTAAAAGTATCAGATACCAAATTAATAAACCATGTGGGATTTGTTTGAACAAGTGTGAAACATTTCACTGATATACGTTTGTAAGATTTAAAATAATAAAACAATCAAAGTATTGTGTAAAATAAAGAGTTAGTTAAAAGCTATTGCAATAAAGTTACTTTAGAGAAAAGTTCTACCATTATTGCTGAATTTGACAGTTTATCATCTAATGCAGCAACATTAAGTTTATTTAAAACTGTTTCTAAATACTTTTTTTACTATTAAAAAAATAGGTAAAGGGATAGTTCACGCAAAAATAAAAATGCTGTCATCATTTATTCACCCCCATGTCGTTCAAAGCCTGTATATGTGCCTCGTCCCTGAGATCGCCAGAACACCCGATGCTACGCACTCTACACGGCCGGGCGGAAGTGCTCGCCGGCGGCGTCGAGATCGTAAACAAAGGCGGGGGAAGCGCGGAGGGCTAAGAGCTAAGCTAAAGCTAACACCGCACCGGCTCTCTTTACCCAGCATTGTCCTCGCTAATGTACGGTCATTGGTGAACAAAATGGATGAGATTCGACTCCGCATCATCCACAGCAAAAGACTTTTGAACTGCAATGTCATGATTTTCACTGAAACATGGCTAAACAGCGGCATACCGGACAATGCTATTGAATTAGCGGGACTCCACAAACTTCGGGCAGATAGGACGGCAGATGAATCCGGTTAGACCAGAGGCGGAGGACTGTGCATTTACGTTAACAAAGCTTGGTGCACGAACTCTGTTACTGTTGGGAGACACTGCTCAGCTAACCTAGAGTTTCTCATGGTTAAATGTAGACCGTTCTATCTGCCACGGGAGTTCACTTCCACCATTATAACTGCAGCCTACATTCCCCCGGATGCTGATGCCAAGCTTGCTATGAAATAACTTCATGCGGCCATCAGTAAACAACAGACTGCTCACCCGGAGGCTGCATTTATTGTTGCGGGAGATGTTAATCATTCAAACTTAAAGTCAGTTCTCCCCAAATTTCACCAGCATGTTTTCTGTCACACCAGAGGAAACAAAACTTTGGACCATGTCTATACAAACATGGCTGAAGCTTACGCAGGGGGGAGCGTGTTCCAAAGTTTTGGAGCAGTAACAGAAAAGGATCTGCCTCCCATAGAGGATAGACGGAACCTGGGGACACATAGAAGTTCGGAATTTGAGGACCGGAGAGAACGAGAAGGTATGTAGGAGAAAAATAGTTCAGAAAGATAGGAGGGGGCGAGACCATTGAGCGCCTTAAAAGTGAGCAGTATGATTTTGTATTTAACACGAGATGATACTGGCAACCAGTGAAGATCAAATAAGATAGGAGTGATGTGGGCAGATTTCTTGGTGGCGGTTAGCATTCTGGCAGCAGAATTTTGTATGTACTGTAAGCGAGAAATGGAGTTAGCTGATAAACCAGAGAAGAGTGCATTGCAATAATCAAGACGGGACGTGATTAGTGCATGTACTAATATTTCGGCATCATGTTTACTGATAAAAGGGCGCAGCTGGGCAATACGGTGGAAAAAAGCTGTTTTGGAGAGGCTGCGAATATAGTCATCAAAGGATAGTGAGGGGTCGAGTATGATACCTACATTTCTAACAGTAGCCGAAGGGAAAATAGCAGTAGCATCGAGATCAAGGCTAAAATCCACAGAATTGTTTTTTATTAGAGATGGGGGACCAGTTATCAGAATGTCAGTTTTGCCAGAATGCCAGATTGAAAAATATCAAAGAGACTGTTACCAGCTAGGAATGACTGCAGCTGAGAGGCAACAGCCTTTTCCATGATTTTTGATACAAATGGCAGATTGGAAATAGGGCGGTAGTTAGATAAATTAGCCGGATCCAGATTAGACTTCTTAAGTATGGGGGTAACTGCAGCAGTCTTAAGTGACACAGGTACAGTGGAGGAGATGAATGACATATTAATAAGGTGGGAGATGGGAGCAGAGATGGCAGAGGCACAGTGTTTCAGCAGAAATGTAGGTGCAGGGTCAAGAGTGCTGGATGAAGAATTAGATTTCTGTATTAGTTCAGTAATGAGAGAAGGGTTTGTCAGGGCTAGGTTAGTCAATGAATCAATAGATGGAGATAGCGCGTGATTATAAGTTGTTGGTTCCTCACCAAAGATTGCATACAATACATCTAGCTTATCCTGAAAGTGATGCAGGAAGGTGCAACATAAGTCAAGGGATTCAGAATCACTGTGGTTATGCTTTGGTGCTTGAGTCAATTTATTAATCATGCTAAATAACACTTTAGGCCGGTTGCTAGCTTGGTTGATGAAACTGGAGATATGGGAAGAACGAGCTGTGTTTAAGGCCAATTTATATTGCTGAAGATAGTCCCCAAATGCAAGAAAGTGGACAGTTAAACCCGTTTTCCTATAGAGATGTTCAAGTTGTCTACATTTTACCTTCATACCACGCAGCTCTGCATTAAAGGCGCAGTTTTGGATTTTTAGCGGCCACTAGCGTTTCAGTATAGATTTGCAATAAATATTTCAGTCATTTGCTCATCCCTCCCTTTAGAAGTACGACGGTGGCCGCAACAGTAAAAAAAACATGTCGCTGACTGAGACAGCGGCTGTGATTCTAGCCACACTGTCATGTTACTTCACGTGAAATTACAATGCAGTTACATTATTTCTACACTTATAAGGAAAAACTTTAGTTTCTCGTAGGTTATATGCCCATTTGTATCAAATGCTAATGTTACCAAAAAACTGGTTTCACTTTCACAAAGTTCAGCAGAAAACAGGCAACTTCGGCGTCGCGTTGAAAACATTTGTCCTTCATCTGGTAATAGCTACACCGATGTTTATCCTGGATTTCTGCCGTCGTTTGTCTCTAATTTGTCACATTTGCACTTCACCGACGGAGATTCGCGCTCTGTCGGCTCTTGTGCACAATACGTATGGTCTTCCATTGTATCAAAACTTCTAAAAACAGAACGATCTATGCTTCAGCTAGATGACGATGACGACGACGACTCCTTCTCTTCGTACTACGACTAACTTACTTCTTCGTGGTCTTCAACTCAGTGATGACGCAAGCTGCCTCTACAAATTACTAAATGCGCTCTGTGAGCTGTTTGTCCGTTTAGGGCTGCTGTAACCAAACATGGCCGCGCAACATGGAAAACTCCACATATATAGGCCCGCGCCTATGTAGATAAAACGGGGTTATTCTAAGGTAATAAAAACAACTGTTCGTTACGTACAGTCTTTATACACCTCTGAAGAAACAGTTTTGTATGTTATATTGCATTTCTTTCAATAAATCATACAAAAAAATCTAGTATTGTTCCTTTAAACCATGGGGAGGAATGGGACATAGGGACAGACCTAATCTTAATTGGTGCAAACTCATCTAAAGTGTCAGTGACAGAACAACAATATGTATCATAGATCATAGATGGACAGGAGAAATTTAACACATCAGTAATAGCAGAGGTGGCAACAGAATTACAAAAGGAGCTAGTGTCAACAGCATTCACATGGCGATATGATATGGTTACGTTATTGGTGGGTTTGCCCGGACAAATAGATGTAAAGTCAAAAAAGATGAGTCTATGGTCAGATATCGGAATAGCTAGACTATCAACAGAGATATCATTCAACCCAGATGTACAAACCAGGTCAAGCATGTGACCATGAGTATGAGTTGAAAAATTAACATTCTGAACATCAATCGTGTGAAGCCATCAGTGAGGACCATGCCAAGCTTCATAACCATGTACGCAAATGTCATAGTGTTATGAAAATCCAGTTTAGTGATAGTTAGGGACGCACAGAAAATTTCTTTGTTCCTCACCCCCAAGTATTTACCCCTCATCAATCGTGTGAAGCCATCAGTGAGGACCATCAAAGTGTGGCCTGCGGGGGCAGACTCCACACTCCAGGACAGGTTCCAACACACAGACTGGAGTATGTTTGCTTCTCAGGCTACCTGTGGCTTTCATATGGACATAGACAGCTACACCTCCTCTGTACTGGATTACATTAACATCACCATAGACAGTGTTACAACCCAGAAGCAGATCACTACATACCCAAATCAGAAGCCATGGATGAACAAGGAAGTGCGCCTCCTGTTGAAGTCACGCAATACTGCCTTCAGCTCAGGTGATGCACAGGCCTACAGCACTGCCAGGGCAAATCTGAAGAGGGGCATCAAAAAGGCCAAGCACTGCTACAAACTAAAGCTAGAGGAGCACTTTTCCAACTCTGATCCTCGACGCATGTGGCAAGGCATCCAGGCCATCAGCGACTACAAACCCAGCCACTCCACCCCCGTAGCAACAGATGCTGTCTTCCTAAACGAACTTAATGACTTTTATGCTCGCTTCGAGAGAGACAATAAGGAAACTGCCACCAAGCTCACACCCTTAGATGACCACCCGACCATCACACTCACCTCCTCAGATGTCTACATGGCACTGAGCCGGATCAATGCACGAAAGGCTGCTGGACCAGACGGCATCCCCGGTCGTGTACTAAGGGCATGTGCAGGGCAACTCGCTGGGGTCTTTACGGATATTTTCAATCTGTCCCTCGCCCAAGCAGCTGTGCCAGCATGCTTTAAATCTGACTCCATTGTGCCAGTGCCGAAACACTCTAGCCCAACGTGCCTGAATGACTACCGCCCTGTAGCACTCACACTTATTGTTATGAAGTGCTTTGAGCGGCTGGTCCTGGCTCACCTAAAGGACTCCCTTCCACACTAGACCCATACCAGTTTGCCTACCGCAGCAATAGGAGCACAGAAGATGACGTCTCCATAGCACTGCACTCTGTGCTCTCACACTTGGACAATAAAAACACTTATGCACGAATGCTGTTTGTTGACTTCAGCTCTGCATTCAATACTGTCATCCCTTCCAAGTTAATCACCAAACTTGGGAACCTGGGCATTAACACCTCCATTTGCAACTGGATTATGGACTTTCTGACAAACAGACCTCAGCTTGTTAGGTCAGGCCACATCTGCTCCACCACCATCACACTTAACACTGGCGTACCACAAGGCTGTGTTCTGAGCCCCTTTCTCTACTCCCTCTTCACACTCGACTGCAGGCCTGTGAATGGATCTAATGCCATCATTAAGTTTGCAGACGATACTACAGTGATTGGTCTCATCAGCAACAACGATGAGACTGCCTACAGGGAGGAGGTCCGGCACCTGGCCACATGGTGCTCAGACAACAACCTGCTCCTTAACACCTCCAAGACAAAGGAGCTCATCGTGGACTTCAGGAAGGAGAGAGGAGGCACACATGACCCCATCCACATTAACGGGATGGCTGTTGAGCGTGTCTCCAGCTTCAAGTTCCTGGGGACCCATATTTCGGAGGATCTGTCCTGGACCACCAACACCTCCAGCTTGGTCAAGAAGGCTCACCAGCGCCTCTTCTTCTTGAGGACCCTGAAGAAGAATCAACTGTCTTCACAGACTGTTGCCTCAGATGCCTCCGGACAAGGACTAGCAGACTGAAAAACAGCTTTTTTCCCAGAGCTGTTTGCCTATTGAACTCTATGTAATCTATCTCTATGGAATCCCCCCACTGATTCCACAACCCCCTCATATACCTCTAATTTAATGCTGCTATATTGTTTTGTTATTGCACTACAGGCCTGTCAAGCACACGACTGGACTGTCTACACAATGTACTACATGTTTACTTGCTCTACCAGACTATTTATACTATACTGCATCATTTGCACTACTGGACTATTATACATATACAGCATCATTTGCACTCCAGTACTATGTACTGAATACTGCAATAACTCATCTACTGCACTGTTTACTTTAACTTAATAGCTGCTGTCCATCATTTATGTACACTTTATACTCATTTGCACTACTGTTCTGCATAGTCTAATTTATAATGTACATATCAATCAGTAAATTTCTGTTTTTAGTAAATAACCATCTGTATATAATGTTCATAGTACATTCCCACTTGTAAATTCTTCATAAATTTTGCTTTATTCTGTATTTATGCACAACTGTATATCCTGCACTTGCTTATTGCACTTCTGGTTAGACCTAAACTACATTTCGTTGCCTTGTACTTGTACATGTGTAATGACAATAAAGTTGAATCTAATCTAATCTAATCTAATCTAATCTAATCTAATCTAATCTAATCTAATATGACTCTTTGAAACACAAAAGAAGATATTTAGAGAAATGTCTCTGTGGTTTTGTGTTTATACAATCAAAGTCAATGGGGGCCAATGTTGTTTGGTTACCAGCATTTTTCAAAATATCTTCTTTTGTATTCTACAGAAGAAAGTCATAAAGGTTTTAAATTGTGAATGAGTAAACGATGAAAACGCTTTATTCTGAGTGAACTATTGCTTTAAAAGAAGTGCCTAAATTGACAAATGTACAATGTTCTAATAAATATTAAAAGGCTACATGATTGTGACTGCCAGCCAAACAGCTTGCACAGACTATTCAGGTCATTCGTAGCCAATGACAATGCATGCTTTTACTTCTTCATTTAAATATAGTTTTATCAGTCACCCGCCTCCACCCCCAGCTCCACTTGCCTTAATCTTGTACAATGTTGTATGGATCAGGATGCAACACAGCTTCTCGTCAGCACTTGCATCAGACTTCTTCAGCCTGTGCCTTCTGCATGATGAATGCTGCTGCATGCTTCAATGTGTATATCTCTCTATGTTCGCATTCAAGTGGTGCTTGCTTACAGAACAGACTAACACCATCTACCTCAACTCTCACAGACCTACATCCCCTCCAGAAGTCTGCGGTCTGAGTGTACAGACATGAGATCCATCTCAAGGACCAAATCAACTGCTGGATCATTTCACAATTCAGTGAAGACCCATCTTCCATGAGCACTTAACTGTCTCATATGTTTATCTTGAAAAACCTTGTATAGCACCCTTACTTAGACGAATCGCTTGCTGTAGTAAGTCGCTTATATCTGCCAAATGCTGTTTATGGAGGAACATTGCAGCAGCATCACTTCCATGCTTTCATGTGTGTGTTAGCAGTATACATGTTCTGTGACAGTAGCAGTGTAAACAGACCAAGACCAAACAATGACATGTCATATCATTAAAATGTTTAAAAGTATCCCAATAGCCATAGTAATACATACTAATTCCTGATTGGCTCCTGTTGACCAAGACCAGTGTTATGATTGGCTGAGAACAGAGCTGGTGGTGTGTGTTACACAATAAAATCCAGACTAACTCAGTGAAACAAAACCTAAAACAGACACGTTTCAGACGTTTTGGACGTGGAAGCCGACAGAGTGGGCAGAGGTTACGCAAAGACGAGCCCAGATTTAGCGCTCGAAGACGATTTGATCAAAAACACACATTTCATCCTACGCAGACTTCTTTCAAAATATACAGGTTGTGTCAGTCTGAACTTTTGAAGTCACACTAGAGGACTATGTTCAGAATACCCTCTACTTAATGAAAACTGCATACTAAGAACTATTTTTAAAAGTTGTTATTGAAACATAAATGCTTGTTATCGAGTGGCCTCAACATGGTTGACTGGCATCCAGGTGTCATCTCATAAATAAAACTGGTTATTATTTTCAATTCCATTTTGTGTAAACATGTCACAACCTTTGGCAAGTAGTTACTCCCGGTTCATCTGACACACTACTATACACTGCAGAAATCCTACATTTTGAACGCAGTCCATCTCTCTTTCTCTCACACATACAAACACAGCTGTTTCTCTATCTGTGCCATCCCTCCCTAAAACTCTCTTGGGCCAGTTAAAGTTGCTGTCCTTCCCAACTCCCCTAAAACTGTTTACAGTTCACGCTACATGTCCCCACCCCCTGTCCCCAGTCGCACTGCTATCATGCTGTTCTAGCTCCTCACAAAACACATCCCTCTCTCTCCAATAATCTCCGAGCTGGGTGGAGAGACTTTGGCAGTGGAAGACAAAGACTGCAAGAGCTTTGGACCAACAAGAGGAAAACGAAAGGAGGGAATGTTTAGGGAGAACTGAACGAGTTAGAAATGCATGCTTTCAATACTATCCATTTAGTGTAAAGCTTCTTTGCAAAAATGCAAAACTGTGAAAAGCACTACAGACATAAATTTGCTTTAAATTGAAAATAAACTGAATGAAATTACAATGGACTGGGACTGAGGAATTCAACCTAAAAAAAGGATGCAAAAGCACCATGAAAATACAACTAAAGTGATCCATATGGCTCATGTGCAATATCACAAGTCTTTAATAGCAAAATGTCATTATTCTTTGCAAATGACATGGGTTCAACTCCCAGAGAATAAACATACTGATAAAAATGTAAACCTTGAATACATTGTAAGTCACTTTTAAAAGGTGTCTGCAAATGCATAAATATATCTGTGCTTCTGTTGAGCCAACATCGAGAATTTCAATGAGAAATGGCTTTGCCTCACACTAAGCTATTGTATGTTTGCAATAAAAACCTTTACGGTGCATTTGTGAAAGCTCCTGTCCAAGTTTGCAGTACAAAAAATGATTTGTGTTCCACAGAAGAAAGAAACAACGATTTGAAATGACTGAATTTTCATTTTTGTGTATTATTATTTTAAACTGGTCCTCAGAAACCCTGGCATACTGAGAAAAAGCCAAATCATACACAGACCTGCACAGCAGCACCATGCAATAACAATTACTGCACACACATGCACATTCAATCCCATAATGATCCTTAGAGTCGAGCCCTCCGAAATCTGGTCTCCTGGGGACAGCAAAACAAAAGCAGACACACACAACACATATACACACGGAGACACACACAAACCTTGCAGCCAAACCTCCAACACCCTGTCCAACAATGGCTCCACATAACCTCTGGAATCTATAACAGTTTTATTCCTAATGAATACTGAGCACATTCTAACACCTCCCACGTCACAAACACAATCCCGATGTCACCCTGTCATACTGACGCCGCTTGTGCAACATCTCACGGCCTAAATACCACTGACTGTTATGATTTCATTTTGACATAAAAAATATTTACAAAGAGTATAAACAGAGGGGTAGATGTCTCTTCAATGGAACGGAATGCTTATATTGAACTCTGTCCAATATTAAATACTGAATACTGAATGATATTCTGCATTGTCTATTACTTTTTCCAGCATTGATTCTGAGCTCAGCATGCTACTTAACAGTGTCCAATGCAACACTTTGTCTGATTCAGAACTATTTAAACAGAACTTTGTTTGCTGAACTCTTACCCAGGGATTTTAAAGTTTTGTAGCACAGGCCATACAGTTGTATTATCATCTTAAAAAAACAGGTCATCACATAAATAGAAAAGTTTTAACAACTGTTTGAATTTTTCTGTGTTTTCCATTTTTTACTGTACAATATTTTCGTACAATACTATGTAGTAAACTGCAGAAAAAAACACTGGTAAATTTCTTCTTCTGTAGCATGTGCAATATGTCGCACTGTACAGCCCTTCTCTGAAATACTGAACAACATTAAATTCCGTATTAAACTCCCAAAACACTGAATGCTGTCTGATAGAAAACAGTATCAAATATTTAGCTACATTATTATTCTAAATTATGTAATAGTGTCTGACACAAAACAGTGTACAATATTATGTAAAATACAAAACTATGCAATACAAAACACTGTTATAATGCCATGCGATCCTGGCCTGTTAACTTTTAAGTGCTGACACGCTTTTATCAGTTCCACGTTTTCACTTTTGTTTTCCGAGACACAACACTTGACTCAACTATTAACATTTATCCTAAAACCCCAAAAACAGTCATCTATTATTTCACTGTTGTTATACTATGTCATGCCAACCTCTCTGTTCCAGCTTGTATTTTTAAGAAACTTTGGAAATTTGTGTTGGCACTTCTCGCGTTACTGTCTCCTCAGGATGAATCATCTGCTGTTGCATTCCTCATATGTCAGTCACTTCGGTTAAAATCATCTGCTTTCTGAGGTTCCAAACTTAGGAACTCATTCAGGATCTGAGGTTCTAAAATCAGATTTGGGTTGTAAACTCAAAATTCTAATTTAAGGTTAATCTCAAAATAAAATTCAGTATAGTAGACTGAAAATATGAGGTTTCAAACTCAAGAGTCATGTAAATGCAATATTCAGGGTTCAAAACTCCAGATTTTGTTCGAAAGATCTGTAGTTGTGCCTATATGGCTGTATGTTAGAGAGGAGTTCTGGTGTTGGTCGGACGGCTCCCTCCCCTCAACAGCAGATTGGGTGTCACTCCAGTTACGCCTGTCCTCACTTCCCCCTTTTTCAAGCCTCTCACTTACTATTCAGCTCTTTCTTCCTCCATTCAGGTCTTTCTCCTCTCATTCACAAGCCCTTTCATGCCATCCATCCATCCATCCTAAACAGCACCATTTTTCATCTGGTTGCCATGACTCCCTAACCTCTGTCCTCTCTGACTCCTCCTCCCTTATCCGATTTCTCCACTATAAGTCCCTCTTTTTCTTTCCCTCTTCTTTCTGTATTGTTGATTTATAGTCGTGGTCTGTTCCACGTATTTAGTCTAGGTGACTTTTATAACAGTCTGTCGCACATTCCTGGCTTTTAAAAACTCTTCTTCTCTTTAACTTTTCTCTCTGTCCTTCTCCCACACAAAGACGTTGCTTGTACAGTAATGCCCACGGCCCCCCACAATCTCTTATCTTTACCTCTTTATTCATTCCACCTTCACTTTGCTGTCTTTTTGGTCATCTACACCCTCATAGAAACACTGTTCCTCTCTGCTTATCTTTCACTTCTGAGCTTTCTTAGAATCACTTTTTACGGCTGGTCGGACCCAAATGGAATGTGCAGGTTTTTCACATTTTCTACGCTATTTGTGATGATAAATATGCAGAATGGATTTAACTATTGTGAATAATTTTCTCAGTGTATTTTTACATAAAGAACATTTTCAGTACCTGTTACACAAAAGGTTCTACAGACTATACAAAAGTTCTGGAGAATCAAACTCTTTCGATAATCAAACATAGCTTTTCTATGACATCACTGCAAAGTGATGAGTGTACAGAACACTTAGTGCATGAAAAATAAACATGATGTTACTATACAGTAGTAAAACTGTATTTATTTTTATTACCAGTATTACTTTAAATATCTGTGTTTAAATGTGGTCACTGTTAAAGCAATGGTAAAGTTGTGGTCACTGTGGATTTTTTACAAATACCATGTTAAACTATGGTTACTGTTATGGTATGATCTTGGAATGACTTGAGCCCTATTCTAAAAGCCTATAAAGCTGCTTCATGATTTTCATTTAAACATGTTTAGATTTCAATTTTTTTAACTTCAGCCTGTCCTCAAAAAAAAAGGTTTGTTTGTTTGTGCCAGCAGCATATTACGACCTATACGTAAGTTTTGAAGGTACCTCAAGCTCTTGTAAAAAACGTCAGTCTTGTTTCTTCATTTTACATCACGTGTGAACTTTATACATAGTCCCTTACCCACTCGTATTTGCAATACTAAAATACCTAAATCTACTTTGGATAAGCGACTGTGCATTCAAGGTATATATTTTCGGGGATCAAATTATTCTTGTGTTGCTAAAGCAAGGCTCTACCCACTAAGCCACCGGAAGTTCAGATCGATGTGCATAACAAACCCTTAAAACATCAAGGTGAAAGTTTTTGTGGAATTGCTTGCTGCCGGAGGGATTTAGTGTAAAAGCTCCTATAGTTATATTTGAACAAAGGTGCAAACAACATAATCTATTCCTTGTAAACAGTACATAAGAGTATCTTAGAAAGCATACTCTTGCCTATGTGGTTAAATAGAAAAATTACAAAATAGCACAAAAACACAGTCTAATATAAATGTGAATGTAGTGTAACGCACAGTAAACTCAAGATACTGGACCTTACAATAATAGCGAGGTGTGAAACTGGGTAATATTCCACCACACCTCTTTCCATTTGTACCCCCTCAATTTCCATTTCTCACCTTCTGTGAAAGGCTCCCAGTCATACACGCGTCCCATAAACTCCTGATTGTTAAATGCTGCACACTGCTCAGCCCTGGGATTCACTGGAGCACCTGGACATGCCTGGAGAGAAAGAGAGAGACTTAAGTTATACATATCTCATAAAGATGAGCATGACAGTGTGTGTGTGTGTGCGTGCGTGCGTGCGTGCGTGCGTGCGTGCGTGCGGGTGCGTGCGTGATCTGGGTATGTCTGACAGAAAGTGATACATTAGCTACCATATGGAAATAATGAAAAACCTGAAAACACTCACTTACATTTCCAAAGTGAGAGAGAGAGAGGTATATTTTTTTTGTTAAGGTAAGCTATGACAATTGAAGTATATGACACAAATTAATAAGGAATGAACACGGAAAAATGAAAAACCATCTGGATTGTAACTAGAGAATCGCTTATTGTGCAGTTTTGTATTCAAAACTACTAACCAAATTAAGACATCATTTTAAATTTACCAAATTTAATAAATTTTGGTTTCATGAACATTATTATTTTTTAACAATTTGAGCAGGAATGTGACATTGTTTTCTTTCTATTTTAGTCTGAACCTGGTGACATGTTCATTGTAAAAGGAAAAAAATGAACTGGTAAAATTTTATTTACAACACAATATGATATCTTGATATTAATATTTTACACACAAAACTGTAAGAAGCATTATCACACAGGCATTAGTGCTATTGTACTAAATATCTGGTATTCATGTTTGTATTATGTGATACTGCTTTAAAATATAAAATCAGAGCATCAGTCACTTGGCTTCTGTATTTCCTTCTGGCTGTGCATGCGTCCAAGAGCATGATTTATTGTTTTTCACTATAAAGAATGTGTGTGTAAGCTCTTTTTGTGTTATATACATTGCATAACACACATGGCATGCCCTAAAAAAAACTTCTGAGATAAGGCTTTAAAACAGATCACAAGACCATTATTAGATACCACAGGTCTGATTCTTTTTCCAAGAAATGATCTCATAATGTAATCTGAAAACAAGCTTCTGCGGAAGTAAGCTGGTTTTCAAATATTGTTAATTCTGTCTTCCTCAAAATCACAGAAGGATTCATCAACAGAACTGTAAAGGAACGGGAATCATTAAGCGAACTGAAATCAAAACCAGAATTGCGAAATTCCTTCCAATTCTCATCCAAAACCACAGACCCGGTCAGACAGAACGAGACATCAGGATGAAAACATATGCCCCGTATAAATCACAAATATATCAGCATTGAGACTGTAAACAGAGAGAGCTGGAGTGAGTATCAGCAACACGGCTCAGGTTTGGACCAGCTGGATTTCTCAAGATGTTCCACGTGTCCGAACTCGGTGCCAGTGACATCAGGAATCACAGCTCAACTTGTGTTGCTTTCTCCCTCTTCCTCTCTTTTTTAACACTCTTGAATGCAAAAGGAACCACCCACAGAGGTAAAAAGATTAGTCAAGGGCCATTTTAGAGCCGCTAAAGCAGGAAACGGGGGCAGGCAGAGACAGCTGCAGACAGCAACAAGGGTGAAATGTAGGAGTCGTGGGGTCGTCGGGTGTCAGCTAACCATTTTACCCCTCAGACCGCTGCAGACCATGAGCACACCGGCCATTAATGAACACTGGATGCCAAACACACTGCGGCTGATCCTAAATATTTACAACGCGTCTGCGACGTCTGAGTGTGTTTGCTCGGGAAAAGTCCCAGTTCCGTTTATTCAAGGGGTTTAGTGCTCATGTCATGTCCACAAATGTTCTTCAATTAAATGTGGTTTTGGTGCTTACAATATAAGTTATGATTTTAAGGTGCATCAAATGTGCAAATATTTATACCCAACATTGGCTTAGTTTAAAATGTCTGAAATATTTTAAAACTTTACTCAACAAGTGAAGTCATGAATAACACAATAAAATGCAAAACAATAATAAATTCTGCCATCAAATCCTGATATCGTATTTCAGAGAACTCCCTTACAATAAAAGTGAACAAAAAAAGATGCTATTAAAGGAATAGTTCCCCCTAAAATGAAAATTCTGTGATAATTTACTGACTCTCTTGTCATTTTAAACTTGTATGACTTTCTTTCTTCTGCAAAACACAGAAGAAGATATTTTGAAGAATGTTGGTAACCGTTGGTCCCCATTGACTTACATTCATTTTGTGTCCATACAATAGAACAGGGACAACATTCTTCAAAATATCTTCTGTGTTTTGCAGAAGAAAGAAAGTCATGCAAGTTTAAAATGACAAGAGGGTGAGTAAATTATCACAGAATTTTCATTTTGTGGTGAATTCATTTAAACGCCAATATCATACAAGTCATCACAAGACATTTTCTGCAATATTCTTCTAAAACCATATGATTAATACACATCTTAATGTAAAGAACAGACTGAAATGTCATTATTACAGTCATTAGCTGTTAGAAATCTTCCCCTACGCTACATTCAGATATGATGTGTCAAGACACGTCTGATGAGATTTGCTGTCTGATCTTAACCTTCCACCTTTCACTATATGCAAACACAAAAAATGACAGAGCTGCAGTAAACAGGAAGATTCAGGATAAAAGCAGCCACAAACAAGCTTACCCTGTATGCTCCATAGAAAAAACAACATTTATACTGGTTTGGAATGGGTAAATAATGATTATTTGTATGACTTCTAAATAGTACAAGTAAAAAACTAAGTTCGACAGATGAAGTCAGGCAATCTAAACAAAAGGCTTGTACTTGTTTAAAGTATTGTTAAATTTGAACAGTGAAAGAGCCCCTCCAATGACTCCAGCTGAGAGAGAGAGAATGCTTTACCGCCTTTCCTTAGGCCAAATTTACTTCTAGTCTGTTTCTTGGTAATAGGGCCACTGTCAAAGAAGGGGCATGCACAGGTCAGGCTGCATTTGCACGCACACACACAACAGCTCAATCGGATCCTATTACCAGGGGAAGCCAAGAACGTTCAAGCACAGTGGGAAATAAGGGGGTACTGTTCACATGCACGCACGCACGCACGCACCCACACACACACACATGCTCACACATACATACAGTTAAATGTATAGCCAGCTCACATGTATCTACAGAGGATTAATGTGATGAGAGCTTAAGATTTTCAATACTAACAACATGACAGCTGGGACTCACACACACACAGCTTTCTCTGAATATCTCTCTCTTCACTTTCTTTTGTTTTTCTCTGTGTCCAGCTGACAAAAGCAGCTGGTCAGTGTAAACGCATATAACATAGCAGCATGATGAAACATGCACACTTACACACACACATTTGAAGAGAGGCTGCTTAAACCCATCTGATAGAGTTGAAACACGAGAAAGCATTTTCTACATGCTTTTCCACATAAATTGACAGGAATACACAAAATATGTAATAATAGTACAGAAACGATTAGCAAAAACTGTGAATGCTGCATTTGTCGCTATGTTAAAGTGCTGTTGGTGGTTGTCAGGGCACGGTTATGTAGCTGCATAGATGTTTTCAGTGTTTTCAGTGTTGCTATGCACTTGCTAGGGTGTTCTGAGTGGTTAAAATCAACGATATCCTGGTCCCTATATGAGAACAAAGCAACCAAAATAACATTTTAAACATTTTCAAGTTCGTCATCTTAACTTTTTCAATACTTTGGTCAACGTGAAAAAAAAGTGGCAAACTGCATAAAAAATTACATACAGAAGGCTCTGTTAACTCATTTCTTCAGTGATGGACTGAATGGGAATACCAATGGTATAGTAAATCATAATCTACTGTACTTTGATCACAGACAAAAAGCATTCGTTTTTGCGAGAGACAAGCTTTATGCGAGTTATATTTTGGTTGGTGCCCACCCTTAGAAAGGGCCATTGGTTGAACATTACGTTACATAATTAATATTTATAAGCCAAGTCTTTGAGGCTTGAGGTTTAAACTGCATGATTTGAGTTACCATTTATGTCCACAGCGCAAACGGTTTAGTACTTATGGTTAGGAGTTTGTTTTAATCTCTAACCATAATTATAGGACACAAAAATAGCAATGCTTGCCGTACCAAACACTACTAAACACCCCACGATCTCTGTATGTATGTGTTTGTGAGAGAGTGAGAGAGAGAGAGAGAGAGAAAGAGAGAGAGAGAGAGAGAGAGAGAAAGAGAGAGAAAGAGAGAGCGACAGTGCATGTGGGGTTAATTTGTGTATCAGTGAAAGAATTTGGTCTATACACTTCTGTCTTTGTTTCGAAGCGTGTGCGTGCGTGTGTGTGTGTGTGTGTGTGTGTGTGTGTGTGTAAATGTGCTCATGATGATGTAATATACACATGTTTTCTATATGTGGTTTATAACATGTGTATGAGTTGGTGTCTGGGTGTTTACAAATACAGTTCAAACTGCCTAAATCTGTTATGGATGTGTGCACAGTAAGCACGGTTAGTAGTAGTTAAATTATAAGAAAGTGTGCAGATGTTAAAAAGTGTGTCTTTACAAACTTTACCAGAACAGAATAAAAAGTACGATTAACAGACAAATAAAGGTGAAATTTAAGGCCTCTCTGCAGGAGAACGGAACGATTGAATGAGTTAATGGCTGAATGGAAAGAATAAGAGAGAGAATATAGCTGGAAATACCTGCACTGAACAAATCCAGTATAGTACAAACACACACACATACATTATCATTAGTATCAATCTACAGTAAAACATTGAATTATAAACATTGGATACATATTCTGTAAAATACAACATAAAGATTAGGAAACGGCAATATGTGCAAAATCACAGTGGAGCATTTGGACAGGTGATAGACAGATGTCTGATTCCAGTCCCAGCTGAGATATGAACTCATTTCCTGTCAAATTCCTGCTGTATTGTCCCATATTAGCACTGTGGCCTAAATTCCTCAAAAACTAACAAGAAAATGTGAAAACATCTCTGTCTCTCAAAACATTAAAACTGAGGAATTTGGCAGAGTTCTGTGTTAAGTTTGGAAGGAAAGTAGATCTCTTTGACTTCAGTATACGGACAGTAGTTAAACAAGGCACATGATACTCAAAGTAAACTTGAGCCGTAAAGTAAATTTGGCAAATAATTCTATTGTAAATTGAAACTGTTAAAGGGACAGTTTATACAAATACAACCTGTCATCATTTACTCGTATCGCCATTCCTCCATGGAACAAGCAGAATATTCAAGCCACACTTTTCGATGAAATACAACCAAAGTTGAACATGTAGAACCATAAAAAGTATGCACATGACTCATGTGCTATACCCTAAGTTACATGAAGCCATACAATAGCTTTGTGACAGGATCGACAGTTGAAATGAACCTGTGAGAACTCATCATTGGCTGTTCCTCAGTCTGCATTTTAATCATATTTTAATCATTTCCCTGTTGTTTTGTAAAGGCCACTGTAAAGAGATTTAGCCTTTGACACAGCAGCGTAAATGTTTATTTAGTGAGTGTGGAGAGAGAGAAATCCCAGCCTTAGCTCAATGACATTATGTTGAATAGCTTTCAGTCTGTAGATTTTTTTTTGTTTGTTTTTCGTCTTCTCTCTTTTCTATGTTTCATTCCTCTATTCTCTTACTCTTTCCATTCAATCGCTCAGCTTCCTTCCTTTCCCATTTCTGCTGCATTATTTCACTACACTGTTTCTCTTTATCTCTTTTTCAGTTTCTCTCTTTTTCTGGCATCTGGAGGGTGTGTGTGTGTGTTTAAAACAGTGCCGCCTTTCACTGTGCTATAGAATAATGATGTCACACCCCCCACACCCCACTCCTCTATTTCACTTCCTCTAGCGCACTACTCTCAGTTCCCCTGCTTACACACGCATGGTAAAGCACACACACTCAAAATATAGGTTATCATTGCTCCAAAATACAACACTGTACACCCAACAAAATCCCTGAGATATCTAACCGCTAATAAAACGAACACTTACACGCTTTACATATATAGAACAAGTAATTACACATTTTCATATTACCACAAAACCCTACAGGAAAGAGACATCACAAAAAATATCTCTTTAATATCCCAATGGTTTCCCTGAGACTGCAATGGCAGTAAATGAAGAGACAAATTAAAGCTTTCCCTTACCAAAAACCCCCCTAAACATAACAATAGAACTATTTATACTTTATTTCATGTAACAATATTTTATTGTACATTAATTTTATAAAATAAATAATTTGTTGAATGGGTCGTGTTACTTTGTCATATTTAAATTTAGCCAAGTAACCGTTCTAGTGGTGACCCCAAATAATACTGGCTAGACATACTTTAAACTTGCTAGCTAATGTACTTGGGATTCTTCTGCAGGGATTCTTTGCAAATGTGTATTGAAGTTAAGTTTAGGACACAAAAGCACAGTAACATTTATGTTGTTGCTTTGAAACCGGTAACTAAAACTGTGCGAGATTTAATGAACTAGTAAACTATCAGTATACCCATAAGTTCAGTTGTAGTATAGTTGCAGTACAAACAAAAAACACAGTTGTAAACTAGTACTTAGGTTAACTACTGTTACACTTAAAAACTTTTATATCTAAAAGAACACAAAGGTGGGCCAATTCAGCCAAAAGTAGAATTAAAGTAGTACATGTACAAGTTTACTACATTGACATTAGTATAACTAATTAACCTTTATTTATGTATCAGACATTGTAAAAGTTCTCCTCTATAGTTTTAGAAGTCATCAAAATTCAATAAACATTTATTTTTATAGCTACTACTGTAATGTCATCATTTGTCAAGTAATTTGTATCTATTTTTATTTCTCCTGTTGAATTTTAAAAGAACTTCCTAAAAAATATAAACTTTACTGAAATAAACTACATAATGTCTCTTTAAAGAGTAACCTTTAAACAGCAAAACGTTCCTTATGAATATGAACTGTGTAATAGTGAGTTTTTGATGTCACTTGTGGTGTCAAAACAACTGTTCCCTTGGTGATATTAAGGAAAAGCAGAGGCACAGAAAGAGAGACAGACAAAGATTGCAATTTAGTCTCTCTATGAACTGTAAGAAATGTCTCTCAGAAGTAGCACTTCCAGTCTAAGTATGTGAGTATGTCTGCCTGTGTTCAGGAATCTCACCGTCCACCCAACACTCACTTTAAAACATAGATAATAAGACCGACACGGATACGTTGCTATGGTTAGCCCAATAACAAGCATTCAGAGGAGCCAACTACGAACTTTTCCTGGGTTTCGTATGTGGAATTTTAGTGCCCAGCTGCAACAAACCCTTCGGGTTAAAAAAAAAACCCTACATAATAATTTTAAGGGCACTGCGAGTAAATAATGGCTTGAAACAGCTTAAGGTCAAGCTGAGGTGCCGTAAGGACATTACAAAGTCTTCCCCCCCGCTGTCTAAATGTTCTTTAAACCAGAAGAGAGAGACCAGGCTCATGACTTTTGGCTAAATAAATTAAACGCTTTAGCAGAGTACTGTATGTACTGCTTCAACCAAATGTAGAAGGTACATCCAGAGTTTGGTATCAGTGAGACCTACCAAGTTTTACTATATTTATATGGTAAAAACTGATCAATCGACAAAAAATTGTGTCTGGCAGACCCCTAAAATGGACAGAGGAGCATTCGGACCCACCCTAGTACATGTGCCAAACTTTAAAAGCTTCCCCTGAAACGGTTCTGGGAACTTCAATTGACTCCAATTTCAAAAGAACAATAAGAAAAGTCATGCTTGGCCACTAACAACAGAAATACTGATGTTGGTCTTAAAAAATTCTTGTTAGACAGCTGTTGTCTGCTCAGTTCAACTCTAACAGCATGATTTTCAACTGCAAATGAGTGATGTGATACAAAAAGACAAAATGAGATTGTTCCAAATAAAATCCTTGTTGATCTAGCTTTGTTGCGTTCCGCCACGCCGCTCACTTGTGTACACACATTGTGTCAGATGTCTTAACTATATCCACCACTTGCCCAATGCTGCATTATGAAAGAAACTATTATGAAATGCTTAGTATAAATGCTTAGGTAGAGGGAAAGATAATATGTATGTTGAAATGTCTCTAAAGAATCTCTTACCTCAGGGGAATTTTGGCTGTTGGGGATATTCTTGAAGGAAATTTAATGTGTTCAATACAAAAGTAAAGCTTTACTGACAGCTTCTGTTGCATAATGCAGATTAATTTATCCTTTAGTTTTTCAATATACAGCTGTGGAGAAAACGAAGAGACCACTCCAGTTTTGCCTTTGCTCTTTTTATTGTGCCAATAAAGTCCAGTGTCTGTTTAATTTGATCAGAAACAAACCTCAGGAGTGACATTAAGTCACCCAACAGCAACACAAAAGACTGAGAGAATGGAAAGATGTGAAAATAAAAACGTATGATTTATGCTTATTCCATAATATATTAATTTTTGAACTGATATAAAACATTAGTGTTGTGTTGTTTAAAACATGGATATGAACTTGTTGTCTTTGCAGTATTCAAGTACATCTGCAAACATTGCATCTTTTTTATTTTGACCTGTTTGTCCTGTTTCAATGAATCAATATTTTCATTTGGAATTTGAGAAAAATGCTTTTATTACTTCACAGAATGAAGCATGTACCTAAAAAAAGTACATTCAGAAAATTTTTTGTAGTGATCTCTTTTTTTTCTGTGCCTGTAACTAAAACAGGCACAAACCCCACCCTCAGGAATGTTTTTTAACATACAAGTTTTTTAACATACAAGTGCTTTCAACCCTCAGATAATCTGGTCCCCTTTACCTCTTTCGCAAGTGCATTACTGCAACTGTACATTTTGCTTTAAGGGACAAGTTAAATTATTTTCTGTGTCCACAAATGCTGTAAATAGCGCTAACCTTGTACTGAACCCAAAACATTCAGTCAACTACCTGGGGGTTTTCCTGCAACCGAGCCCAGATCTGAAAACTGGATAAATAATCACAACCGAAGTAAACTAAGTTCAGATGACTACAGTGAGAATCGTACATCACCTAAACTCAGCTCGACTTTAAAACTATACACACAGATGACTTCAATGAAAACAAAAAAGCTGTATTTCATCTGCATGTATCTAAGACATTTAAAAAACCTGCCTCAAAGTGTGTCACTTGTGTTTAGTGTATCACCACACCAACAGCAGAAAACTTCACCACATCAACTTGACCACAGTTCAGAAATGACTGACTTTGAGGTTTTGAGAGCTCACGAGCTGCCCTGAGCCGCTGAAACGGCTTGGAGCGAATAACTACCGCCCAGGCTGATCCTGGAAAGCTGGATTAAAGGGAAGTGGGTGATTTATGATTTACAGCGAGCCAACATTCATCAGGGGAGTGAGAATGAGACTTTGCGTAAATGAACCAAGTCAATCTGGAAGGCAAGCGGAAAGAATGGCTGCTGTGGAGATTGTGAGAGATGAAGACACAGCTCCAGCTGAATGAGGGGAAAATCCATCTATTGATGTGATGAATGCACTTGAGCCCTAGTGGGCAAAAAGCGTTTGATGAAAACTTTGAAATAATCAGCACTAATTATTATTGGCTACATGTATTTCAGATGAAACACTTTCACCGAACTGTGGTTAGAAAGCAGAGCTTCTTGAGTCATGGACTTGGGGACTTTCCAATGGGAAAATGTAGCCATAATAACTCAAATGTTTGTGTGGCAGTAGATGAGATCTAACTACAAGTAGTTATAAGTGAAGTGTGGAAGTGTGAAATTCTGAATAACCAAACTGATGATTGATAGCAAATACGTTTCCCAAATTCCCAATTCTTTATTACGAAGTCACGTCCGAAATTCATGCCATTGGTTATTCCAATGTCACTGTAACTAGACTATTCATGTCACAGTTCAGGAGAGACTAAAGTACAGGAGGCATTGGGACTGTGTGTGTCCTTGTGATGTCATCAGTCAATCAGCACTGTCATGACATCATTTCCTGTGCCTCCAGTGTGATTAGTCACATGATATTTACAGCTCAGATCATTGATTTAACAATCTGCCTATGACTAAAGATGGCAGGAAGTAGGTCATGTACTTTTGGAAGTTTGTCCTTAGTTGATCGAGATGCTCAAACAAACAGTATTGTTCAGATAGCACCATAAAATCATTGTATTTATATTTTTAGTGAAATGAGTCTACAGCTGTCTTTGTTATAAAAAAAAATATATTTGAACATACGACAGTTCAGGTCATTATGATGTGAATGGTAAAATATGTGGTACAAGACAGATTAAATCAGCCTGAACCAGAAAAAACCTTGATTAGTCCATTTACAAACCACAGTTAATGGGCCATTTTCTACAAAGTCCTAGTATTTTATTTTACCTTAAAGTCCACTTACACGTTTGGTCAGGATTTCTTGCTCAAAAAAGTTTTTTCTCTCTCTAAACAAAAAAGTTGCTAAACACTAAATATATATTTTTAATAGATATTCATGTATTTTATGTAAATGTGGGTGGTTGTATGTCTATGAGCTTGTGACATCACAATTTCTGAATGGCCTGTTTTGTGGCTTAGTTTCAAAAAATTTTTGAGGGAGGAGGGAACTATTATTTCTAAAGGTACTCCTGGTTTACATCCAAAATCCTGTTTTCTACACAATAAGCCCTTTAAAGTTATAGTGTGTCATTTCTGTGCCACTGCAAACAAATGGACGCAGGATTTGGCACGTTTTTAGAAAACCCTTGTCATTGGTTGACAAACAGACCCAACTTACACCCTTAGTTGACTCAATGTTGTTGTATACGGTAGATATGTTTTGAAGAATGGTAGCTGGTCATGAGCTGGTTTAAGCTGGTCCTAAGCAACTAGCTCCAGGCTAAACCAGTTCAAACCAGCTACCATGCTTCAAAACATACCTAACCAGCATATGCTTTTTATATTTAAAAAATAATATAAACATGTATTAATATAAAAAAAATGTCTTCCAACAATGGGAATGAGTAAAGATGCTAAAAAAGATGCTCTATTATTTCATATTAGTAAATTTAGCATGTCTCTTTTTTGGTTTGTGAGGTCATTTGTGATGGTCTTACCTGTAAGCTGCACCTGCGGTACTCTCTGTTCCTCCCGGAGCATCTGTAATTGTGTGCTGGAAGTCCCCATCCCCTCTCTGCCTCGTTTCTGGGTGGTTGAGAACCATTTTGCAGGACCCAGGGTTCAGGGTTGGAGTTTGCGGAAGTTTGGAAGTGGGGGAGAGGCTGGCTGTACGGGGGAGGATCTCTGGGAGTTTGTGCTCGATGGATAGTGTGTGTGTAGGAGTGCGGGATTTGGCGGGAAGCCCGACCATCGACACGTCTGTCACGGGCCACGTGCGCATGGCTTTGTTTCTGGGTCAGAGACTGGGAATGAGCACCTCGCTCTCGTTCCCTCATTCTTTCCGGTCGTCTGGGCGTCTCTGCATCACTTGGTCTTTCTACTGCATCACCACCCCTCTCTGTAGTCACGGTAACGGCTTCTGTCTCCTTTTCTACCCTGTCTTTTTCTCTTCCCCTCTCCTCTTTTTCTTCTTTGTCGATCTTGGTCACGTCTGTAATGCTGGCTTCTGCATTTTCCTCTGTTTTGTCTTCACGTAAACTAGGATTAACATCTAGAACATCGGGACTGTCTGTGGTGGTGATGTTGTGGTGGCGCGTGTGGCGCACGTGGCGGTTTTGTCTGTGCAGGGGGAGCGAGAACGGAACCCTGCCGTACCCAAACTGTCCGGGGCGAATAGAAGAACTAGACCTGGAGTGAAGAAAGAAAGATACATATATATGTCACAAGTTAGCAAGGAATGCTTCAGTGGCCCCAAAAAGTATTTGGGAACATTTTTAGACATCTAAGCCACACCTTAACTTTCAAACAAAATATCAAATAATTGAAACTACAATCTTTCTACAGTCTATTCTATTCTATATTCTATAACTATTCAAGGCCTTTTCTGCCTTTTATTTTAAGACTTTAAATAAGTAATTTTAGTATATAACGCAAATACATTTTTAAATGTGGCCTAAATGTTCAAATATTTTGACTTTTGTGGGTCCACTGCTTGTGTAAACAGGAAGGTCCTCCCTAGTGGTGACCAATCCTGCTCACCTTCTTACAGACGCTGGAACCCTATTGGTGGAAACTGACCTCCTGCTGCCAGTGCCCGCGCTTCGTCCTGCACCTTGACTAGATGGCTGTCCAGGAATTCTTCCATATGGAAGAGAAGATGATGAAGCAGGAAACAAAGGTGAACGGTAAACTGAAACTGTCTCCTGACTGGAGGTGCCAAACTGTGCTGGCCCAGCACCACCAGCTTCATTTCTGTAGAGGGGTAATGTAGGATTCTGATTGGCTGGGATAGGCGGAGAAAAAAATTGAGGTCTCTCAGCAACCCCTGCCCCATATGGAGGGGGTTCATTGTCGGGATACAAAGAATTGTAGTAGGGTCTAACAGCAGAGATGACACCTGGGTAAGCTGGTCTGTTCCAGACAAGGGGTGGAGTTTGGGGCGGTGGCATGCACTGTCTCCTCCTCTCAGACACACCCACACCACAGGTCTGAGAACACTCTGCCCACTCACTCCATGGACTCCACACCCCTTCAAATCCTTCTTCCTCTGCCTGACGAGACCTTCGTCCAGTCACCTGCACAAGAAAGGTTAAAAACATTTCATTACATTCATGTTGTGTATAGCATGTGTATAGCAATATGTTAATCTTTATAGATTCTTCTATAAAGGTCATTGCTTCTAACCACCCTACCACCTGCCCAATAGATCCCATCACCACTCATCTCCTTAAGGCCATCTCTCCATTGGTTGTCCCTGCTCTGACCCACATCATCAACTCGTCTCTCACACGGAACAACCTCCTGGACGGCAAACAGTCTGGTTTTCAGAGCGGTCATTCCACTGAGACTGCACTGCTCTCAGTCATTGAAGCCCTGAGACTGGCAAGGGCAACATCCAAATCATCTGTACTCATCTTACTGGATCTATCCACCGCATTCGACACTGTTAATCACCACATCCTCCTGTCCACCCTCAGGGCTATGGGCATCTCTGGAATAGTGCTGCAATGGTTCAAGTCTTACCTCTCGAGTAGGTCATTCAGAGTATCCTGGAGAAATGAGGTCTCTGGGTCCCAACACCTCAGTACAGGTGTGCTGCAGGGCTCAGTGCTTGGACCGCTGCTCTTTTCTATATATATGGCATCCCTAGGTTTGGTCATCCGGAAACATGGCTTTTACTATCACTGCTATGCGGATGACACACAACTTCACCTGTCATTCCAGCCTGACAATCCGACTGTTTCTGCGTGCATCTCAGCATGCCTGAGTGACATTTCACTCTGGATGAAGGACCATCACCTGCAGCTGAACCTTATAAAACAGAACTGCTTGTGATTCCGGCCGACCCAAAGATTCATCACAACCTGTCCATTCAAATAGGCTCGTCAACCATTACACCTTCAAGAACAGCCAGAAACCTGGGGGTGGTAACTGATGATAAGCTAAACTTCACGAGTCATGTTGCCAGCACCACCCGGTCCTGTAGATTCATTCTCTACAACATAAGGAAAATTAGACCTTTCCTATCCGAGCATACTACGCAAGTCCTAGTCCAGGCTCTTGTCTTGTCTAGACTGGACTATTGCAATGCGCTACTGGCTGGACTCCCCACTTGCACAATCAAAGTGCAAGAGTGGTCTTCAATAAACCCAAGAGAGCGCACGTCACTCCTCTCTTCATTAGGCTACATTGGCTCCCTGTTGCCACCCGCATCAAATTTAAAGCGCTGCTCTTGGCCTACAAGACCACCACCAGAGCATGTGAAAACTGCAGGTGTTAGGCATGCAGAGGAATTTTAAATTTGAGGGAGCGTGGAGCAATTTCACTGGAGTGGGATGAAATTGTAGGTGAGCGAAATTGAGCGGAGCAGTCTGGTGCGACTTTGAGTGGTGGAGCGGGAGGAGCAAACACCCACGTGAGCGGGGAGCGGAAATTCTCATCGCTCAGCTCCGCTCACATGCTCTGACCACCAGTGGTTCGGCACCCCCATATCTTCAATTGGTAATACAGAGTTATGTTCCTGCCCGATCCCTGCAAACAATGTCTTGTGGTGCCATCCCAAAAAGGGAAAAAATCACTCTCGTGTACCTTCTCTGGATTTGTTCCACAATGGCGGAATGATCTGGCTACTGCTACAAGATCAGCAGATTCTGTACCCATCTTTAAAAATTGCCTGAAAACACATCTCTTCAGTCAACACCTGACCGATGAACACTGACTTTGTATACTGTGCTAGGCTTTATCTTTTGTTATCTTATGTTGTTCCAATTGCTTCCATTGTTTACCTCATTTGTAAGTCGCTAAATGACAAAATGTAAATGTAAAGTTAAAATCTGTCACTTTTTGCGATGCAAAATTTATTTGCCCCAATGGCCTGCGTCATTCAGCATGTATGGGGTGGGATGCGTCGGATTCTAAAGAGCATTTGATTGGATAAGAAATTTGACGAAAGAGTGAAGTGTAATTCTCCATATTTACAAATTTGTGCAAAATCGTCTGCTCTGCGTTATAAGCGATCTATTATGAAACTTTCACTTGCATTTAAAATCAAAGAAGTGCTCAAAATACAGCAACACATTGATGAAAAAGAACAACAGCAGCAAAGGGACAAAATAAGTCATAGCCAAAATCAAAGCATATAGTCGCTGTTTAATGTAGATGTATTGTGATTTTGTCCAATGATGTTGCGTTTATAAATCAGGATTTTAGCAGCTGTTAAAGTGATTAAAATACAGTATAATGCGACAGATCAGAGAGTAGAAGCGAAACAGATTTAAAGTGCCAAATGCAAACATGACGTGATGATGTCACAAATATGCTAATTAGCGTGTGAAATCACCAGCGCCTCTTAAAATCCTGTGGGAAACAATGAAATGGGAATTTTGTTAGCGCTTTGGAGCATTTCAGTTCATTAAAATATGTCTCTACACTGATTCACAATATTACGTTTATAATAATGATTTATAATTTAATCTGTCGGTTACAAAAATGGTGATATAGAGGCAAATGTTACGGAACGCAACTTTAATGATAATATATTACACAAAGAGTTTTCCCAAATAAGACTTTCTGATACTTTAACATGTAGACATAACCACACAGACTGTTATCAACTGATATGTATAATCTTAATGAAGTCAAATTCTGCTGATTGATAGTCTGGCTGACATATTGGATTATTAACTGAGCTGCAGTTAAAAGGATTAACATACACTTACTGTATTATACATCTGGAACACTTCATTGTAATAAGATATTTTTGTATAATGGCCACTAATCTTTATATTTGACCATTGTTCAAGGCTTCCCATTTTTTCTACTAGTACTAGTTTTTCTCAAATCACTCACTGTCTATTTTGTCTTGCGTAAAATTTGAGCTCAGATCAATATTTCACATCTATGTGTTTATTTAAGTAGCAGTGTAATTAACTAGATAACATACATTCAGCCGGTTCTTATCACAAAATAAACCCCTTCAGGGTGATATAAGACTGACCACCATGTCTAGGTTTATTTCTTGATAATGACCGGCTGCATATTATCCATTACACGTATGATTCTGAATTGATTTCCAGCTGTAACAACAAACCATATCACTGGAATTGGTGACAAAACCACAATCCTAGTCTCAAACAAGTGCCAAGCCAGTCCAGGTGCTTCGGATGAAATCTGATAACCTGATGTTATTATAAAACTGCAGACGAATCGATATCAAATGACGTTCCACATTTCAGGTCAAAAGCTTAAACAAGCAATCGTGTAATTGTCGTGTAAAAGACGAAAGCGTTCTCCAAACCACACCCAACAACATGCAAGTCAAAACATATGTCTGGTTCTATAATGCTCGGCCATAAATGATAGTATGACTCATAATGGAAGTAACGGCATGTGCTGGATTCAGAAAGAGGGCGAGCTCTGGGTTCAGCCTGATGCGGTGACATTCTTCAGAGTGCTGGACACAGATTTGATCTAATTCCAGTGACTTATATAACTTCATTTCATCAATCACAGGAGCAAAGAATCTGAGCGTCTGCAGGGTATGCAGAGGTAGGAGGGACGGGGCAGACGAACAAAAGGATCCTTTGAGTTCACCAAAAAAGAGAAAGAAAAAACAGAGAACGAGGCCTGTAATTCAGCTCTAATCCTGGCCGAATTGCCATTAAGGTCACACCACGCCAATTCTGAGCCTGCACTGAATGTATGTGTATGTGTGTGTGTGTGTGTGTGTGTGTGTGTGTATGTGCAGGTGATGAAATAAAACAATAGATATAGACAGACAGATAGATATGTTTCTGGAGCTGAAGTAAAGTAGCCAGTGTAATCGCTCTGTGTGTGATTCCCTGCCCGTTACAACATCTTGCATGCAGCGCTGTTGAAAATGTGGCGTATAAAAAAACAAACTCAATTCTAGTTTTCTATGGCATTTCTCTCAGAGTATTTCCACATCTTTTGTTGTGCTAAGAGTAACAGAGCAGAACAGTTTGCTGTATAAACTACATGCACAAAAACCTCCCAGCATGAACCTGCCACTGCAGTGGTCCTCATGCATGTGTGTGTGTTTGTGTTTCCATCACTTGGAAAGTATACAGAACATGTGCACAAAGTGCAAATGTAACTTTTAACACCAACGCCCCACTATAGACGACCCACATATTCCCAAAGGAGCATCTCACATTAGAGCAGAGCTGACCAAATGTCCAAACAATGGAAAGATCATCTCATGTCAGAGGATTTAATGGCCAGATACAGCACTGAGCATAGAGTCCAAATATTAGACTTCCTCTTTTTAAAAAAATTCCAGTACAATGTTTTTTTTTTTACTTTTATAAGTACGGAAAAGTCTAGTAACTACTTTCTAAATCCTAAAATATTTAACAATGAGCTGATATACAAATGATGTAACAGTCCTGCTGTCAAATATCAATTCACCATTATCATTAAAGTCTCTCACCTGCTTCTCTGCTGTATCAGCTGTGGTTGCAGGCAGCACAGTCAAAACACAACAGAAAACCGCACACAATCTGTGAGGAAGAGAAGAAACATTTACATACAGAAAGATGAACAATCAGAAGTAACATACACAGATGAAACATTTTAATATTTGAACATTATTTAACTTGATTTTAAATGACACTATGACAATATGAGACTATAATTTGGCACAATATGATCTGTGAGATTCATTAGAATTCATTAGATCTTATTAGATTCATCTCATGGACAATTAGGAAACTCTCCAGTAATTCCCAGTGGCTTTCCTGGAATTCCTCCTGTCTGATCATTCCCGCCCTGCTCAACTCCTCGCTGTACACAGATCCTCCTCTGTACGACTTATCTTCAGATCATTCTCATATCAACCACATTTCATAACTGAAAACTCCTAACCCATATTAATGTTCTGTTTGGGCTTTTTAATAGTTTCATAAATACACTGCATCATGTTGTTTTTCTTAGTTTGATAAGAACTGATAAACTGCTAGTCATTTTAAACAAATCATTTCAAATGTCCTCTATGAAATGTTATTTGACTTCTGTCTGGGATTTTGGAGGCTATATACAACACAAATTGGCCATTCACATTTCAAAAGGTTTACAGAGAGTCACTTAAACAGAGATAATGTAATCATGGGTTATCTTTGTTTGACGTTTTACATATTTATACAGTATTTAACCCAGGGTTTGCAGTAGTCAGGTTTAAGATTGCACACTGTACACTTTGCTGGAGCAGTGTTTACATTTATGTAGACAAAATGTATGGACAACCGCAGCATGTAACATGGGTTTTATTAACTGCTTGTCCATTAGTGTAAATGCCTGCATGTCAATTCATTCTACCCTTGCATAGATCTTTCAAAACAAAATGTCACATTAAGCAAAAAGTATTATTAGACTTTTCCTGCGACATGATTCCCTCAGACTATGCAACTAAACAAAGTTTGAACATATTTGTGGCTATACAATGTACACCGATCAGGCATAACATTATGACCACCTTCCTAATATTGTGTTGGTCCCACTTTTGCAGCCCCATACGCAACAAACTGTGATGCACTGTGTATTCTGACACCTTTCTATCAGAACCAGCATTAACTTGTTCAGCAGTTTGAGATACAGTAGCTTGTCTGTTGGATTGGATCACACAGGTCAGCATTTGCTCCCCACATGCATCAATAAGCCTTGGCCGCCCGTGACCCTGTTGCTGGTTCACCACTGTTCCTTCCTCGGACCACCTTTGATAGATACTGACCCCTGCACACTGGGAACATCCACAAGAGCTGCAGTTTTGGAAATGCTCTGACCCAATCGTCTAACCATCACAATTTGGCCCTTTTCAATCTCGCTCTAATCCTTACGCTTACCAATTTTCATGCTTCTAACACATCAACTTTCAGGACAAAATGTTCACTTCCTGCCTAATATATCCCACCCACTAATAGGTGTCATGATGAAGAGATAATCTGTGTTATTCACTTCATCTGTCAGTGGTCATAATGTTATGCCTGATCGGTGTATATGAATATTTAATAAGGCATGCATTGCAGCAGTTTATGATTGTTGTCTGTTGCTAAAGAACATGGCACAGCAGTCATTTTACACAAAATTTACCAGCAGTGCCATCCCTTCTCCGAAGCAGGGATTCATAAGCCATGCAGGTTTAACTGAGGATTCGTATTTATGGCATTTTCCTGCCTTTTAAAGTCCCCCTGTGGTGAAAAAGTTTTTCTCCATAAAAGTAGCAGTTTACCACTGCTACAGAGTATGGTTTCTTTCTTATTTTAATATAATGGGGTAAACAGGCTTTTTCATTCTAAAAAGCATACTTTGTTGTAAAACTGAGGAGACATCATCTGTTCAGCTGTCTACACATGCTTTGTTTAGGTTAGAGCAGAAAAACAACTAATTGAAGTGACTATTTTATATAACTTTTACTCAACAATAAAGGGACAGCTTGGACCACATCTAGTGTCAATCTCAATAGAACATGGTGGTTGTTTGTTCCGACTTCCGATCATGTTTATCTGGCTTATAAGTTCCCACATCATCTGTGGTTTATTATTAGTATTTCAGAACAGTGTAAAATGATGCCCTACATGACAGTTTGAGTGCAGCCGCAGACCCGTAATGATAGACGTAGGTTAGAGCGGTGCACCACGGAAACCTCAGCACACCATGAGGCTGAAGCTATAGAGTCCGAAAGGCCAGGCCCCGGGGCCACTCAAGCCGCAGTAATGACCCCCTGCCTCATCTGCCCACTACACTCAACTGGATAAAGACATCACAAAAAATGTGTGTCCTTGCTAAGCAAATAATGGCTCACCATGCCACTGTTGGCTCTGCGCTGTATAATGAAACGTTTATGTGCACTATTCCCTTGTCAAAGATCCTGAAGGAATGTTAATGAGACATAATTCAAGCCAATCCCAAAGGGATCAAATACAAATCCTCATAGAATAAGATACAATCCTACTGGATAAACTGAATGTTGGAAAACAAACAAGATTCCAACATGTTTCAGATGCAAGCAGCATTTGTTTTAAATGTCCTGCATGAAGATCAGGATTAAGGACAGATTCCCATCCGCATTCCTCTATTATTTATTGACTCACACGTGCTATATGGACATCAGATTCCCTTATACACACGCTATATGTACATTGTGTGTAATGTACTATAATGTATACCTGTTTCGCACACCAAAGCAAGACTTTCTTATCTTTCCAAGAAACTGTTTATGTTTTAAATCTTGTAAAGTCACTGGAACCCGAGGCAGAATGTCGACCCGCGCTCAGAAATCTCGTGCCCACAGGCTGTGGCAAAACGCAGGATATGAACCTTAATGGATGCGGTTTTGCGCTCTCTCGCCACAATATACAATGATGCGCAAAAGCCGCAATGTGTTAAAAACTCCTCTTATGGATCCCGACAGTCTAGTTACATGTCATTTGTGTGTGATGTTGAACGCATGTGGTTGTGGATGGTGTATATACCTGCACACAGATCCAGTTCTCATTTTGTCCTCTTGCGCATAAACTCCTCACACACAGCCGTCTGTCTGGGGTAAAGCTCCGTTTTGCGTAAAGATAATGAAGAAAGAAACGCGAGATTTAAAGTTTTCTCGTCCCTTAACGAACAGTCGCAAAGTTTGCGGAGTTACTCAGCGAAGTTTTCCCCGTTTCCTTCAAGCGCGCTACCAATCCTCTCTCTCTCTCTCTCTCTCTCTCTAACACTCTCTCTCTCATACACACACGCAAACACACTCCCCTCGAGCTCTGGTAAGAGTGGAAGGAGGGATGCAGGTTTTTTCCTCACGTTCACCCGACAACTTTTTGTCCTTGTCTAAAGTTGGTGTGTCGCTGGACAGCTCGGGGGTCTGAAGGGGCCACACGGACACCCGCGTCTCTCTCTCTCTCTCTCTCTCTCTCTCTCTCCCTCACTCATTCATCTCTGCTATGGCTTCTCTTCTATTTCTTTATTTCTCTCATAGCGCACACCTGTACATCATGTGTGTGTTTTGATTTATCATGTGTGTGATACCTTTTGCTCAACAGATAACACCAGATGAGGACAGTATCACACCAAATATTGATACTTTTAATTATTTTAATATCACCACATGTTTGATTTATGATTTTTTATGCCCACCAATGAGAAAGAGGTGTGGATGCATTCCACAATACTTACATGCACATTACACAATGAACCCACACTTTTTTATTACCCAGTTTTAAAAAATGGTGTAAAAAGTGTGCCCCTTTTTTCCAAGCAATGTCAATAAGAACATTCTCAGCAAACAAACAGCTATGAATCAATGTGATTGTAATGTGAGGGAATGGTTGAGCAAGAGATAAATGATTCATGCGGTCTCAGTTGCTCTGAGGTCTTTTTAAATGAGATAGAAATCACGAAATTACACTGAAAAACCAGAAGCGTAACATGTTGGAGTGAAAGAAACCGTTTTTGTTTACTGTTGAGGGAGGGGTCGGCAGATTATATAAAACAGAAAACTAGGCCCGTCGAGCACGTTGAGATACACGACCGATGACTGACTTGTTAAGCATTAACCAAAAGTGAAAAACCTCTATGAGAGGAAAAAACATATCAAAATACTTCACCATAATGCCTCAGGGAACAGGTCCTTTTGGTTCTGTATAAGATTGTAATCGTACCAGTGTGGCAGAACAAAGATAACTTGTGCAAGCAAGATAGCATCACAGTCACGCTGAGAGAAATGTTGGGTGACCGTTATGCTTCAGAGCTTAATCTGGATAAAGACATCAGGACGTTGTGGCTGTGTTCTGACATTTCGTAGATATTAAGATGCCGTTGGTTTAACAAATCCTGTTTATTTTGAAACCTTTTTTTATGATTAAATCATAACCTCCATGCAGATAATGACAAAATCAGGTGAACACAGTGAAACCAAAATAATACTAAGAAGATGAAGAGAGACAAAGTTATCATGCATATTTATTATAATTCTTTTCAGTCAGGCTTATGAAAATAAATCAATATAAATACTCACATGACATTCAGCCAATTGCAGATGAGTGGGTGGTAGCTGTTCCGCTCACCGATTGGCTGTTTATATAATTGACTGCTGATGCTATTGTTGGCGCAGGCTTTCATTTGGCCTTTTACTGTCCTTTAGCTGGATACGATTTTTTCTTTGCACTGCAGCCAAGCAAACTAAACCTCTAAAAATATCAGAAATATTTTATAAAAAGCAGACGGGATAAATGTAGAAATGATAATGGTTGCCATGCAACTTTTAGAGAAGGATAGTGTAGGAAAGAACCTTACACAAAGATTTATTGATTGAAATGATGTTGCAACAGGCATTATCAGTTTACATGCGTTTGTGCTTAAGAATGTGAATGCATAGTGTGTGTTCCTATCAGCCTCATATTCTTCCTCAGCAACTGCACAGTGAGACCCTTATGTGACCCACAAAACAGCCCCAAATTGACCTACCCCATCCTCCAGAGGTCTTCTTCACGGATTAACTGCTGCTATTAACCCTATGTATGTACAAGTACAATGCAAAACATTTACAAGTAACAAATCACGTGACGTAAACTAATCCCCACTGGTTATTTTTAAATGAGGGACAAGCCTTTTGATATTTTGATATATACATCCTCATTTTCTTGTTTTAACAATGTAAATGTCATCGCAGGGATGAAAACTGCACTGCTTGAGTCATTTCATTTGGTCTTTAAAACTTGGTGTGTATTGTGGTTGGAAATTTCATCCGTCTCTTCTAGAACACGATCGAAGATATTTTGAGAAATGTTTCAGTAGTTTTGTGTACAATGGAAGTCAACGGAGGCCAATGTTGTTTGTGTGAGTAAATGATGAAGAATCAAAGAAAACGTTCCAGTAAAATGTAGAAAGATTCAGCAAACAGAAAGAAGAGTTAAGAGAAAAAGAAAAATTGAGGCTGGAACGATTGCTTTGGGTCAGATGGAGTCAATATTTGCCTCATTCCAGTTATATTATAGCCGCCTGGATCAAAGAAGAGACTGTGTACTCTTATGTCTGTGTGAGAAGAACAGAAAGAAAGAAGGAAACTACCAGTTTATGGCAAAAAGAACAAGGGCCCCACTGAGGAGACACCCGCAGGTTTCAAGGGTCACTGGGGCCAGAAGAAAGGGTGACTCGGAATGGATGCTAATTGGCTGACAAAGCCATCCAATGATGTTATTCCAATTATGAGCACAAAAAGAGGTTCACCCTCTGCTATTCAGCTGCACATGGATACATAATAACAACAAACACGGACAGAACAGTCTGACCACACAGTAGATGTGACCCAAGGCAGCTCTAGAGAGGATTCTTGATAGTCACATGGTTTAAAAGAACACGTTAAAGACTTTCATTTATTTGTTTTAATTTCAACCATATCCACCAGTGACAGTAAGCATATCTTAATACAAAATAAATCCAATAAAGGTGTCATTGCAAACCTGAATGACTGTCTTTCTTCTGCAGAAGAAGATATTTTAAAGAATGTTGGCCATTTACTTTCATTGTATGGACACAAACCATTTCTCAAAATATCTTCTTTTGTGTTTCACAAAGAGTCATATTGAACCATATTTTGAACCACATGAGGGTGAATAAATAATGACTTTTTTTCTTTTTTCTGGGTGAACTATCCCTTTAATATCATAACTGTCTAACGTTACGAGATGCGTTCTTACTCTCCTAATCTTATTGTCACTTACATCTGCAGGAAACACAGTCCAGTGTGACAGCGCTCAACTGTCTCCTGGTCAGCTCAGCTGAAAGACAAACACGACATTCATCACAGTACGTCACGTTAGTCAATAACAGATGGCTTTGCACTTTCAGGTCAAATGCCTCATGCCATTGTAAACGGTTTAACAGGATGCTTTTCATCCATCTTAATGTTTGTGTTTGCAATAGGAATGCTTAGCACGCATCCATACCAAAATATGGTTGGGAGAGTTGTAAAACTGGGACTGTCAGCAATTTAAATCACAATATGGACTTCATAATAGGTTTTAATGATGCTCATAACTCAAAAACCACTCAGTATTTGATGAAAGTTTAATGAGTTTTTTTGGTCATTTAGCTGTTTTTTTTTCTTTTAATGTGAAGCTTTTTGTATTTCTCATGCAAGGACAGTCACTCTGGAAGTGAAGTTGTGACAGTTGTGGTCTGGTTGTGATGCTCATGTATAACAGCAACAAAAGTTTGAACTATGCTTATGAAAACAAACAAACAGGAAAATGAGAAAAACTCATGGTTTGTTTACAAATTAATAGCAGTACTGTATAGGCTATGCTATATTTTGCCTCACTGTATATTTTTTGAATAGCTATTAAAACAACGTACAAATAAAATGATTTTAAATGAAGTGATTTTACATGAAAATGGATGCATGCTACATTATTTTAACTCAACCTTATTACAATGATGAAATTCTTACAGTATGGAGAGCATTTATATACAATAAAACTGCTAAAGTTCAAGCGTATAAAATAATAATAATAAAGCAAAAAAGAGAGATTATGATTGATTTTACTTTCGTTTCACTAGAAGCGGACAAACAAGTCAAGTGCTTTTCATTGTGGAAATAATTTTTAGGTTCTTTAATCTGCATTCTGAGCAGTTTTGATCTTAAAAACGTCTGAAGGAACATTATAATGGCCACGATTTGACAAATGTAATAATTCAGGGATTCCATGCATACAGGACATTTGCTGCGTACTGTATACATATAGTCAAGGCTCGATTTGAGGGGGTGGCAACCCCCTTGTTGAAGAACATGACAAAAAGCATCCCCTCTGTAAAACCACCATCCCACTTAATAATTATAATATTATATAATATAAAAATTTGACCACACCATCACCCCTGATTTTTCTCCCCAATTCGACCACTGCATATAGTACTGCATACTGAAGTGGTAAGGTTGAACATAGCAACTGTGAGTCTAAAAGTAAGGCACTTAACTTATAGTAAGTATATTGTACTTAGACAAAATACATCTGCTAAATGATGAATATCTCTGTCATTTTACAGATGCAGGCAGCATCACATATCAAACATTTTTGGCCTCGGAATGAGCCAACAGTTAATCCCAGTCCCATAATCCAACAGCTGCTCCTCATCACCTCACAATGCTCTCTGGTGAATCTTATCCTGTCTAAAACCCAAATGCTCACATGAGGGGGAGGCCAGCGTCTGATCTGATCTGAGCCTTTGTAACAGTCTTTATATGACAATATCAGAAAATGCAGTCACAATCAATGTGATAGCTGCACCATCATGCTTTTTACTAAAGCTTTCAGCGTAACTGTATCTAATTGTGATCTTACAGTACATAATACAACCAGCTCAAGACTTGCTTGCGTGAAAACGTTTCTCACGGGGTAAGAATTCATACTTCAAAATGCCATACTTGCAAATGCACAAATGTCACTAGATTGTATAATTGAAAAAAGCAGGAGCCATATCTTAAAGACAGTATAAACAATAGATATGCAAAATAAAGAAATCTTTGGACACATTTTGGATGTCATATCTTTGTGGAACCTGTTCATAGTTAATATAATTTCAGGGAAACTGACTTCATACAAGACCACAGAGTTGGTTGTATGTCAACAATGGCCCATAAGGGAGGTTAATTCGGAGAAAGATGAAACATAATTTGTGAGCCGATTCCACTTTGTGAGGTTTGACATTTTGTTATGCATTGAAAATGTACGTCACTGTGTACATAAGTACACAAGTGCCACTATATGTACTGTACATTCATGTCCAAATGTATACTGTGTATTTTATGTGCATCCTTTTTTTTTTACAATTTGACCATATTTTGCTGTATACAGTATTGCCAAAATAATTTTTACTCAATCATTTATTCCTTATAGAATATAATTTTCTCACCTGAAACAATACTCAGATTATACAAAATAATTTCAATACTGTGAAAACAATTAGAAACCTTATAAATGTTTTTATTCTATAATCTTAAAATGACATTGAGTATTAGCATGTTACTGGGACAGTGACTTTTACATCTTAATTTTCAATTAAAATGTAATTTAATATATTTAATCAACTTTATTCTACTGAAAAAAAATATAATAGTATATAATAGTAAATATAAATCATATAAATGTAAGTGTGAACCTTGTGGTTACACATAGCGCCCGTGCGCTCACGGCGACCCGGGTTTGATTCCCGTTCTTAGCGGTCTTTTGCTGGTCCTGCTCCCCGGTCTCCTCCCAATATCTACTCTCCACTGTACGCTCTCATTAAAGGCATGAAAAGCCCCAAAAATATAACTTTAAAAATAAATATAAGTTAAATAAAAAAATGTAATTGAAATACATGAAATGAAGGGCAGCTCAATTTTAAATGCCATACAATTTATAGTACGTTATTAAACATGTACGCAAGGGAAGTTGCTTCTCAGACTAACTGCTGGAGGTTTGTGAACACGTTTAAACTGTGAAAAGTCACTTCTGAGATGACACTATATCTGACACTATACATTGTTTTGAAAAGCTGTGAGCAGCCAAACCCGGTTTACACATGTTTGGATGTAGAACTTTGAAAGTTTCTGTCCTGTTTCTTTCTCTTACACAAACACAATCACTCATTTTCTTCCTCTATCATAAACAGACACATTTTTAGATCAGGACTGTTGGAAATATTTGCTTGTGCTATAATCAGGAACATGCTAGCAACGTTTGCATCTATGCCAGTGCTTAAGAGAAAAAAGACAGTATAAACATCTTTGTTGGTGATACAGTAGTTCATGATTGTTTGTCATTTAATGCATCACACATTGAGGTACTGAAGATAAACTCACTATCAAACGTGTTTATTGTTGTTTATGAGCACATTACATTCGTATTTTTCAAAACCTTTAACCCTCGGTACCAAATGTCAGTACATAACTTGTTAACACAAAATGTAAACGAATGTTTTTTACAAGCAACTACTATGTAGAGTTATGCTCCGCCACTATCGGGTTCCAGTTAACAAAGCATCTATTTGTGAACACCATATAAATTACATTACTGGTAATGTGAAATAGTAAACTAAAAAGAGAATGAAGTCGTGCAGGTCACTGGACAACTGTACGAAATGTCTTACACTTCAAATATAGCCTATAATGTACTCAGTATGTTATTGTGAGCGATTTCTATTCTGGTGAAGCTTATGTCTGGTCACACAGAACGCACAGTTACTGTATATTTAAAACCAGCAGCAGGATGTAACAAGAGGTCTCCAAACACATTTTTAGAAGTTAGACTTCTTTTAACTTCTAAAAAACGCAGAGCTCGAAGGTCATTTGATTGACAAGAAATAAAAACTGTGTTTTCGCAGAGTCTGGCCGTCTGTGTTTGTACCTGTTCATGCGGAGTTAATATTTCTCTGGAAGTCTCTGTGACGAAAACGCTCCGGTGCCAGCATCAACTGTGTATAAATGAAGCGGGTTTGAATCGAGGTCATCTGATGGGAGCAGAACTGCATGAATGGTTTACAGTGGACAGTCGCCAGAACCTGAACTGAGCCGTACTGTTAGGGGCTGTTATGCATTGAGAGGTCAGTCCCGTACCATTCCGACAAAAGCTGTAATCATCCAACATGGCCATGCTCGGTTCAGAGCGAAAGTAAGAAACAGGCATTCATCTGATGGATACTTGGAAAGCGAGATGTTGAGTTAATGGACATATAGGCCAAACAATCAATTAGTTTCTGCAAGCTCTTCTTATTTCTATTTTTTTGTCCCTAGATCAACATTAATGTATTTTATGGTCTGAGTGGTGAAGTTGAGGGATGGCACCCAAACAGAAAATATACGATGGCGACTGTGCCATTTGGCAATAACTTCAATAAAGTCAGTAAGAACTTTGACTTCTGCCGTAAAGTCAGAAATTTATTTGCAACATCAGTCCATTCTCGTGATATTGTCTCCATCCAAGGCAGCTTATAGGGAGCTTAGGCAGCTGTCGTCTTTGCAATGACTTTGGATGTAGGGTTTGGACAGACATACAGTAGGCAGTGTAGCAAAATTGTATTTGAAATATAGTGACTTTTTACTTACGCCATGTGTCCTTTAAATTGCAGTTTTGTGAATTTTTCTTTTTTTTAATTTAACCAAAAACGTTTTAAATGGGAGGTTTTGCGAAATTTTTGTTTCCATTGAGTGCACTGTAAAAATGATTTGTTGTTTCACCTTAAAATAAAATTGTTTGTTAACTCAACTTAAAAATATTAGTTAACATAACATATAACAATTTTGCATCAATTTCACGCAATAACTAATATTTTTACGTTAAATATAAACGTAATTTTTTTTAAAGCAGCCAGGTAACACATTTTTTAAGTTGAAACAACAAATCCGTTTTTACAGTGTGTATTTTCAATTTTGCAATTTCAATTTGCGCAATTTAAAGGGTTGGAAACGCATGAGTGATGCGTGAGTGATGAAATTACAGTCTGAAAGTATTTATATGGTTTATGTCGAAAGCAACATTTTCAAATAAGACACAATAAGAATAATGGATTGAAACGCGACCATCCTAACGCATGCATTGTAAAAACAACTATTCAACAGCCTTGCAATGATGCCTTCCAACCTTAGAATGCAGCATCCAAAGGCAGCATTGTTCAGCTTTTGGGCATTAAATGACACATAAAATGAAATGTCTGTAAAATTAATAGATAATGTACTGGCATTTATTTTTTACAGTTTAAGTTTAAAATAGAATAGAATCTAAAGTATTGATCCTAAAAGACACAAAGAAACAAATAGCCATACATTCACATTTACAGTATATAGCATTATACAGACATCTTTATAAATAAGCCCCCAGACGGATAACTGAAAGGATGTAGGTTCAAGGTGTGATCTACTGTATCACCAGTTCGCCCTTGAACAAAACACTTATCATCCAGATACTTAAGGCGGACAGAACTTGTTGCAAGTGCATTGCAAGCTGATATTAATGACAAATTAAGGAAATTACCTCCTGTTTTTGTTATGATGGATTCGGTCACTGGCCGTGACCGTACGGGTTTATTTTTTATCAGGGGAGGGAGCACAGCAGGAGGTTCTGACCGGTTATTTTCAGCTCTTGATCTCTGGTACATTTTCTCACTGATAGCTGGAGCACCGAGCCTTTCTTGATCTATGATGCTTGATTTCTGGTCATGTCACCATGACTTCAAGAGAGGGTTTTGCGAAAAACTTTATGCTGTTCTGGCACAAATACAACTATTCTTTGCGCGTGTGTTTATGTCAGCTATAAACAGTGTGCAATGCATATCTGGCCTTCTATTTCACTGTGTGACCTACAGGATTAAAATAACTTCTTGATGTTGAACTCCATGTGACTGAAGAACCCACCGAAAGAAGAAGCACAGAGAGACTGGAAGAGAGAAAGAAACTGAAGGAGATCCAATCGGTTACTTCAACTCAGCTAACTACTGTTATACTATTATATAGAATATTTTATTTGTGTATATTTTTAAAACGTGACTATTTTACGATGTGGCTAATTTTGGCTAATTCGTATTTATTTCTACGATCTCATTCGTACATTTTAGTACGATTTGTTTTTGCGCCAATGACGTTGGGGTTAGGGATGTGGCTTCGGTATTACTTTTTTCTAGTAATCATACGTTTTTGTACGAATCACAACGTACAAATTCATACGAATAAGCCATCTTGTAAAATAGTGTAAATACATAAAACTTTGAATTTAAGTATCCTAAAATGAACTTGCTATTTGTAAGGGAATTTACAAATAAAAGTCACTTTGGATTATGCATATCGGCCAAATGCGAACAAAATCCAGAGGTCCAGTGGAACTTGCGATGTCGACCTTTTTCGAGAAGTTCAGATGTTGTACCAGAAGAATCTATGAGCACCACATGTACACTCGCTGAATTCTTCTTTTGTGTCCTGTTCCTCAAGCAGAACCTGGCTGTGAACCCGTGTCACATCTCCATGTGTCTTTCTCTGCTCTGGTTTCAGTCTGCTGGGAGCCAAACTCCCATAACCCCCTGCACACATACCAGCATCTTAGCCTTTTATACAAAGTGCAATAGATAAATTGCGCCCTTTGTGAATCCGGTGTATGTATTTGTTGGGGTGTGTGCGCTAGCCGTGACCTCCACCCAACTAGTGACTCATGTCCTTTCCATTCTGATGTCTTTCTTCTAATAAGGCAAAAATACATGCAGTTCTCCCGTCGTGGCCCTGACCTGTCCTCCATTATCCTGTTTCATCAACAACACCCCCACCCCCTCCATTCAACCCTTCTTTCTTAGAAAGACTTGCCTCCTATTTTAGTCAAACACTCATTCTGTGCGGCATGAGTCATTTTCATGTATAATGCAACAATGCAGAATATGCAATAAATGGTCGAATACTAAAAACGTTTATGAAATGTTAAACCTTAATAATTTCTAATGATAAAATTAACAGACATGAGCTAAAGAAAGCATCATTATGTATTGCTGGTACAGTATTTGGGACCAGAGGTTTGTTTAGATTCCAAACCCCAACTATTTAACTTCAGCATGTACTGTAACTCAGGACTGTTTGTGTTGTGAAGATGAATAGTGACTTGCTAAGGAAAGATGTGCTATTACTTTTCGAGGTGGAATAACTGTTTTTGCCTGGCAGACAATAAAAAATCAAACAAAAAATCGAAAGACCTCCCTGCAACCACCCAAAAGCAGCATCGAGAACACTAAAACTACCAAAAAGTTCACAAAAAAAGAAAATGCAAAAATCAAAACTTCATTAGTTCATGCACAAGAAATGAATGATGACATTTATCTGAATACATTTTATATAAAGTAGGTATGTGGTTTATAGACCACTTTGCAAGATGGGAGCACTGGTCCAGCCGGACTTCTTTTTTCCTTTTTATTTTTTTATCTTACATTAAACAATTAAATCTTAAAGATATTTGTTTAACATTTTGATTTGGTTATACATTTTTCGTTTGGTTGCATTCTGTTTAGACGTTTGTAGTGTTAAAAATCTGAAACATGAAGTCTGCACTAGCGTTGTTTACATCTTCCAAAGCGGTCTATATAGTCTGACACCAGACAGAAATCTGTGAGTCAAAATCTAACTTAAACATTAAAATGTTTTAGCAAATGTACAAGTGCAGTGTTTGATTTAAGAAAAACTAGGATGCAAATTATAATATTTAAATGCACTTAATTTCATAAAAATTTAATCTGTACTATATCTAGGTCAATATTAAGACACAGCAACAGATTTACCTCTTTTGATGAAGCATGCAAGATGCTTAAAAAAAAAAAGAAAAATCCTGACTGGATAACAAGAATTGTTTTATATTCATAATTCATAATTAATATTTTTGTTCACTTTTTAATGAAAGTTACTATGAAGTGCTTTGACCAAAATGCTGTAAATGTAAGCGATCCTAACTGCAGAATATACTGACACAGAAACCAAGAGACTCATACAGATTTTTATTTTATTATAAATAAAAAAGCAAAATAAAATCTTGCAGCTGCAGCACAGGTTCAGCTTATCAGAATATCTGCTTTGTTAGTGTAACCGGTAACCAGTGTCAGGATGTTGAGAGTCGCATCTGCTCCTTACTCCATGAGTTGACTCTCAAGTGTCTAAAAGTCCTCTTGATTGGTGCGTGTGTCTCTGAGTTCAGTGAGTGACCTCATCACATCCTCCAGCGCTTTTTGTCCAAGCTGTTTTCCTCCCCGCGTCCGCACGTTCACGGTCCCGTTTTCAAGCTCTTTCTCTCCCACCACTGCGTAAAATAAAAAGGGAGTGTTCATTTATCTGACCTTCACTTTACAGGTCGCAAAACACTCACATCCTTTAGATGTGCATCATATGGATATGACATGGCAACAATCAAAAACATTTCAAGGTGAATGCAAAAAATTGAAATGTGTAAGTATACTAACTAACAAAACAACACACGTATAAGAAAGTGACAACATTTTAAAATCAAACAGAACTGATCCTCACCGAATATATAATTATACTGGGCGAGCTGTGCCGAGCGAATCTTCTTGTTTAAGGTGGCACCACGATCATCATCAATATCAGCCATGAAGCCAGCTTCTCTCAGCCTCTGGACCACCTTAAACCAGCACCGCAATGCATGATATACTCATAAATGTTCAAATAAATCTTGATAAATATATAAATAAAGCATGTCCACACTGTTGGAACTTCTCTGACCTCTTGCCCGTATGTTTCACTGTTGCCCCCTACAGGCAGAACCATCACCTGTGCTGGAGACAACCAGAACGGCCTAAAAAAAGACCAAAAAAACCACGAGTGTTGCACCAGTTTCACAAGGCACTGCATTTATACAAGTATACAAATATACACACCATTTCCCGGCAAAGTTTTCTGCCAGGATAGCGATCATCCTCTCCAGGGACCCCAGCACGGCACGGTGGATCATGATAGGTCTGTACATCTCTCCATCAGTCCTGAGTGAGACAGACAGATATGACATTAATGAAACACTTCTGGTCAAATACACTTCAAACAGAAAATGTAGATTGTCATAAACACAAAAGTGGTAATAATAATACTTTATTAATGATCACACATAAGGTAATATGTCCTGGATGTTTTTGTGACATTGAGCACTTTTACATAAGATGATGACAAATAAAATTCACCTCACCCAACATACTGCAGGTTAAATCTGATGGGCAGCTGGAAGTCCAGCTGGATTGTGGCACACTGGTGCTGGCGGCCAAGAGCATCACGTATTTGGATGTCAATCTAAACAAAACAAACAAACAAAAAACGTAATGAAAAACCAACAAACGTCTTTGTTTACTGTAGTTTATTACTACAGTAAACATGTTCTCCTAATTCGGCCATCAAAGGATGAACTACAGAGACCTGTGATTCGCACATCCTGAAAAAACTCGACAGAAAATAAACATACAGTAAATGCTGTGAAGTGAAGTCTGTTTAGAACCGTCAACCCTCAGACCAAGTGGTCAGTCCTCATTGATGTTGCGAACCGTTGCCTCTTTGAAGAGCAAACCGTTGGCGGAGAGCCACATCTAATCATGTCAAGAGGCCGAAACGCTCTTAAAGAACCTTTACATATCTTACTCGGTTGAAAAAATATTTGTCTGTTTTGGCTCTCTTCTATATAGAGGAAGGAAAACTGAGATTTCAGAATTGGGTGGAACACTTTGCACTCACCTTGGGTCCATAAAATGCCCCGTCACCAGGGTTCAACTCCCAGCGCTCGGCAAACTGTTTCAGGCTGCTCTCCAACTGCTGCTCGGACAAATATCAAAAGAGATTTAAAAAAAACCTGTTAGCTTCACTGTACTTGGTTGACCCTCACATTGTTAATAAAACTTTGAAACATCTTTCAATAATCCCAAAATATTTCATTTATGTAAGGAGGTAGAGGCTGGAGTTTTCCCTGTAAAAGTCATCTGTCCTTAGAAAGTCTTGTACATGTTACAAAACCCTGCAGTTTCTACATTATACTGTACATTAATGTGTCGTAATGTTGCTTGACAACTTAATACAACCTACATTTACACCATAATATGTGTGTGGTGAAACCCATCAAAACAGGTTTTGGGAACGCTATTTTGTCGGCCACTGGTGCTGCTTCGAGAGAGACTATTCCTGCGCATGGAAAGCGAGACCTCACGCTCGCGGGGCAGTACGAATGACAGTTTCCCACTGAATGAAAGCTAAGGTTTACCCAGAAAGACGCCAGGTTTGTCGCTATGCGTGTTTTTTGAACAAAAGTCCCTAAAGGGGTAGTAAAAGTCGCTAAATCTAGTGCAAGAGTTGCCAACTTCGCAACATTGGCCGGACAAATTAGGAATGAATGGGAGACGGAGCGTAACAAGAGTTTTGGTGTTGCAGTGTACCACTGCAAAATGAAAAAAGTGGAAACACTGGCTCCTGTAATAATGCTTGTGCTTGAATTTACAGACTTTTCAACTTGCTGTAAGATGTTTTCAAATTGTGTCAATGATAAAACAAGTAATGGTTCATAGCAGGAGTGTCAACCATCAAAAGTCACTGAAAAGTTTCTAAAATGAATCAGCGTCGATAACCCTGTGGTTACCCTCTGCCAATGCTTTCCTGTCTGCTCTGTGATGTCCTGTCCCAATAAAAGGCATAAAAGCACCTAAAAAAAGTTTGAATTTGACAATCCTAATATAAAACCGCCCAGTCCTAACAAATAGGTTTAATAGGTACGCTCCCAAAATCCCATTCTCACACAAACAAATGTATACTTTAGCAATTCAAGAGCCAAGTTATGTGGAAGACCTTGAGGACTTCTCAAAAGTACAAATACAACCTCAAAAACATGAGTTCCTGTAAAACTAGACAGCGACTGACTCGCACCCGTTCCCATTCAAACTCAGCAGCTGATTGGATAATTGATTCTCTTCACACTATTGGCTGCATGCCCTTTGTAACTTAATCTACTCACCACATTCCTCACTCTGACACAGAGCCACACACTAAATTAAACCTTGACACGAAACCTGTCTGTTTAGACATGCCCTACATTCACATTATTTCTGTCTTATATTGTCTCACCTCATATGTTCATACTTGTGCAGACAGGACTTTATAATCCCGACATCAAGTGCAGGAAATGCCATCAGGCCCACACAAACAGTGGGCGTGGCTGGGTGTGGGACTGACAGTTGTGAGACCCATTTACCTGTTCGGCACACTCCCAGAGGGCGGGCTCTCCCAGACAGGGCGTCGGTCGGGTGGAAAGCAGGCAGTGAAAGGAGAAACCAAAGACTCGATACACGCTCCTCACGAAGTCCAAACATGCCGTGATTTCTCCCTCCAACTGAAGTGGAGAAAAGACGAGAGAGGAGAAACTAAGTAAACATGTGAAGGGCGTGTATGAGAGAGAGAATAAACACTGACGTTACAATCAGACGAATGAGTGAGACTTGTTCCTTCATAAAAGGAGGTCAAAGCAAGACATCAATTCAAGAACCGTACAATGAAAACAGACAGAAAAACACTGCGTTTAGGGATGGATGGACATGAAAGAGCTTTTTTGAGACTTACTCAAGGGAAACTGTTAAGAATGAACATGCTTTCTTTTTATAAATACAGGAAAGACTTAGAAATGGGGTACAGAAAGAACTTTATTTTTGACATATATGAAGGTATTTTGATACCCTTTTATAATTAACTAATAATATTAACTTATTATCATTAGGATATTAAGTAAAGGTCATGTTCCATATAGATATTTAGTAAATTTCCTACAGTAAATATATTTTTGTGATTGGATGCAGCAAAATCGCAAACAAAACTTGGCGTAAACACGCTTACAAACTTCACTGGCTGTTGCCGCTCTTTGGGGATTACCCACTCAAGTTTGGTATCTATGTAAAGCTTAGAATTTCAGCTTTCATGTTCATTTATTCTCTACAACTTCATTACAGCGGTAATTAATGATTGGCTAAACATTAAATAATAACAGAGAGAGAGAGAGAGAGAGAGAGAGAGAGAGAGAACACATGAGACAAACAAACCCTGGTACCTGTTCAGGTGTGCAAAAGATGTGTGCGTCGTCCTGACAAAAGCGACGGACTCTGGTTAAACCCCCCAGTGCACCCGAGTGCTCATTACGGTGCAATGCTCCAAAATCTGCCCAGCGAATGGGCAGCTCTCGCCATGAGCGCACCCTCTGCTCATACATCACACTACATCACAACAGAAAGACACCAATGTTTACAGTTATAAAACATTTACAATCACTCTGTCAAAAGAATTCGGAAAATCATATGATTTAATTTAAGATGTTGTAAGAGACAAAATTAAACAGTAGATAAAATTAAACAGTAATAGCAGACGTGTATTCATAATGGACTTGGCATTTGCAGGTCCGCATGGATGGTTAACTCACCAGTGAGCGGGGCAGTTCATGGGTTTCAGAGCGAAGGTATGCGGCTCACAGGTCACTGTGAACATATTCTCACTGTAATGCTCCCAGTGTCCTGACCGCTCCCATAGAGATGTGCTGTATAGAGTCGGGGTCACCACCTCGCTGAAGCCCCGCCTCCTGTACTCACTCTGACAGAAAAACAAAAGAGTTTATTTTAAGAGAACACTAAACTCCAAATGGTATTTTGGCACATGACATGACCAACACCGCTACTCAAAGGGTTAAGTGAACTTTTTCATTCAAGGTTTGTTCCACAAGGCGAAATATATATGATGGCTACTAAATACTACTTGTTTTCATGATTTTCATATACCCATGTCCCTTTAGACATTTGAAAATATAAATTACACATTTTTACATGTTTTGAGCAGTTTTTGGAACGTTACCTTGGTTATAACTGTGAATTTCTCTGGTTTTGAGATAATGTAAGTATACAATTAAACAAAACATACAGCACTGTGCTTGTAGTTTTTGGATATTTTTAAACGCAAAAACGTACATATTACATACAGATTATATTTTCTTGCATGTTACATGCATGTATACAGTATGCTGTTTGTGCTGACGTGGCATGAGGCTTGTACCTTTATAAAGTCAATGAGCGTGTTGTATATATGAGCTCCTTTAGGCATGAAGAAACAGCTGCCAGGACTGACATCATGAAAGAAGAACAACTCCTGCGTCTGTGATACATCAAAACACAGTAAACAATTTTTTACATCAGTAAAAATCCCATACACGACACTTCCCAATTGAACACAGTTGGTGGAAATTTTGCACCAGTTTTGTTACAAACTTTCTCTTTACTCCCTACCCTTATATTAAGTATTATTCATTGGCCAAACTGTATTGTAAATGCAGAGGTGTAAAGAATCATCTGAATATTGTCTCATGACTTTCTCTGTACTGAACCTGACCTTGCCGATTCGCCTGTGATCTCTCTTCCTGGCCGTCTCTTGCTCTCTCTCCCACTCCTCTCGCTCTCTCTCTCCTGGAAACGCCACGCCGATCATCCTCATGATGCCCGATGCCTCTGTGGAACCAGACAGTGTTACAGGAGACACCTGCGAGTGAACAGAAGTACGGTTTTTAAGGTAAACTAATTGATTTTTCAGCTGTAAGTCTTAATCAGTAAATGTGACAAAGGAGCACGAGACTGAGACTAGCAGATATTTGCTAAGTTTGAGAAACAAGTTTGCTGCGAGACAGCAAGTGACATGTCGCCTTAACAGGGGAAAAACAAAAACATGCCAAAAAGTCTTAATAAAGTATTAATTAAACACATCAACATCCAAACCACCAAGCACTTCTAAACTGATAAAAGGCTACAGCAATAAACCTCATATCATTGTGTCACAATCATAAAAAGAATGGTAGGCTGTAAAAAGGGAACAGAGAGTGTTAAAGGAGAAGAGAAAGAAAAATATTTAACACTGCGTGCAGAAAACAGTGGAAAAACGCAGGGGAAATCATGCAACAAAAATATAAACACTGTTTCTATGACGACATAGGGCAGCAGGATGTGGCCGTCCTCTGTCACGCTATACAAACCACATCAACACAACACATAAACTAAACATGATGACCATCTATGGCCGGGACCGAACTGGGACCCAGCAAACACAGAGCGTTACCTGCAGCATCTTAAACGCCTTCAGGAAACCTGTGTGTGGAAGGAAAACACCTGAACACACACCAATACTGTCCCCACACCTGAGAGAGAGAGAGAAAGGTAAACAGTAGGTAATATAAAAATCTCTTACAGAAAGAAAAAAAACTTAATGAAAAAAAAAATCATACCAAGTGGTGAGTACAATTGCCAGTGAGTAAAAATGATGACATCACTACCATTTGAACTACTTAAGTGGGATTGTAAGCCGATTAGTTTTAAATATGGTAGGAACTTCCAAGTGCAATATGAAATAAATAAAATCCAAACAGTAATATTAGACAATTTACTCTCCATCCTAAAGATATCTTAATCCAAAGCAGCCTACAGTACAACTGGGTTTCCATTTTTCAGGCTGTGTTCCCTGGGAATCAAACCCATGACCTTGGTGATGTCATCAACACGTGTAAACATACAAACCTGTAGAGATTGACTGTGTTTCCCATTATCTGTTCTTTAGCCAGCTGCAGTCTGACAGCACTGTCCTATAACCACACAAAACACAGCACTGACAGATCCAGTACTGCTATACACACACATCATATCAATAATATAATGTTATAATAAGCAGCTTTTGAAATCTGTCATTGGTTGGCAGCCAGGCTGACCTGAAATATCTCCCTCAGTTCCTGTACAGTCACCTCAAGCTTTGTGATGGGCATCTTCCCAGCTGCCATCTCTTTACACCTCTGCTCCACCTCCATCAGAGACACATCACTAACAGAGAAACATTTATTGTTTTAGCAGATGCTTTTATCCTAAGTGGCTTACAAATGAAGCCCCATTTAAACAGACTAAGACTAAAGATAAACAACATAACAGACTGTTGAGTCATATCAATAGTTAGAGGGTGTTTACTTGTTCTGGAGCAGATAATCACAGTAGAGTCCAGTGTCTGATGTTCCCTCACGACAAACGTTGCCATTAAAGTTATTCTCCAATACGCTGGCTAAAACACACGCTCCTGTACGCCATACCACCTACAGCACACGTTTAATAATGTTTATCACAGATTTTTTTTGGATCCCTCAAAAAAGATCATGAAAAATGTAATTTCTCATGACTACTTTACAACAAAATGTCATACCTGTCTCCCCTCTACAGAGTCAAAGCCCAGCAGTTGCAGCTCACAGTCTGCCACAAGAGGGCGACCAAGCTCCCACAACTCTCCATCAACTCTGCCCACAACTGCACCTTTAATTCTGTAAAAAGAAAAACAAATCATTTTCTAATAGACTACTACAAACAGTCTAAAGCACTTCAACAGATGAGTTTGAGCTTATTTCCTAACCGCTGATTCTGGGCGATCTGTAATGGTGTTGTCACCCCTGCTGACCCTTTCACTGTTTTTCCATCAGCCAATCGGATAGTCACATCTTGTCCAGGTGCTGTGGGATCTTTGGTACCAGCTCCAGCTATCCTCACATGTCTCTCACATAAAGACTTGAAAAGCTGTAACCGTTCTGCAAGGCTGGCAGATGGCTGTGGCTGGAACACAGAAGATATGAGTCATATCAATCACTGTGCAATAACACATGATATCAATCCCATTTTGCCTACCAAACAAGATACATTTGAGGAAAAATAAAATCAGAAACAGTATCAATTCCAGTCTTTAAAACTTTTCTAAAATATACCATTTTGATTTTTGTGAATTTCTTAGGATAAAAAACTGAATTACTGTGTATTTGAGAAATAACTGATTAAAATGTATACAATAGATAATACTACCAGTTATATTAGTTAACTCATAGAGCACTTTGTATATTCACTTCCAGTTAAAGTCTAGACACACCCATTTATTGCTTAATAATACTATTATTATCAACTGTATAATAGTGAAGTCATTAAAATGACAAAGTTATGTAGCTGCATTCTGCATTATTTTTCAATAGTGTTTAAACTTTCCATTCAAGTCTTCTTGGCTGCTTCACGTTTTTAATAATATTATATAAAAAAGCCTCATTATAATACAATTACACGCAGGCATGCTATATATCTGTAAACAAATATAATTCAAGCACTCTTATATCCAGTGTTAAACACATTCAATATTGATCACAAAAGAAAACCGCGAGCATAACATTGACATGTCAGACTATGTTGTCAGTGTCACAGCATCACTTTGCAGCTGCATGCTACAGCATCTGACATTCACACACACAAGAGCTCTTCTTGTTATGTACTATATTATCCGCGCAGACCTCGCTGCTGTACCATCTGCTGCTCCGGACCGCTGCTCTCACTGTCGCCTGACACACGGGCCACCTCAACAACAAAGTGAACACCATTTTACGCTTAAAAATGTTCCATTATTTCTCCTCAAAACATCAAATGTAACCCTCGCTTAGTGGGCCGCCATTTTACCGGAACTATTACATCACGACACAGCGAGCAACAGGATTCGCAGGGAAACATGTGACGAAAACGGAAACAACCAATCAGAGAGGACGCAAGTAGAGCGTCATGCGCATCTCCCTAAATACATTCCCTGACAGCTAAACGCACTGGATTTCCCTTCATCTGTTAGCAGCACACAACGAATTTTAATCACACGTTTACAAATCCCTTGAAACGGCGACTGTTCATCAACGATGCACTACATCTATTCCTAACTAAAAAGTGAGTGAATGTATGCAGAGAAGCCCATTTTAAATATTGTACTTTTAACATATCTGACTGCATCAGCCTGGTCTACGGTACGACATAAAAACACAAAATGTGTATAATAATGATGGTAATTCGAGACAGTTATGCTAACAAAAATACGAACATATACACAAAACGCACGTTTGTGTAACCTAATTCGCTTCACTGGACCTGTTATACTAGAAGAGTCCAAATTTAGATGATTAGTAAAATGTTTGTGAATGAAAAAGTAAATCGAAGAGGTAAAACTCGCGTCTGTATAATAAAATGTCTTTCAATTGATAACAACTGGACGCTTACAATGTCGCCATGACCAAGACAACAACAAATCTGAATATCAGTACATTTAAATTACATCACGGTGTTACGTCCATTTACGAAAAGCACAGTTTGAGTAATTTAATACGATTAGCTTGACTTTGGATTTAGTCTCTATTAGATCTGAAAGTTTCCAAAATGTTTACACATGTGCAACTCTTGGTATCAATGCAATTCCTTTGCCCTTGACTACAAGTCAAATACTGTACACAATAAAGCATCTAGTTATATATTACAATTGTTTTGTTATATACAGGGCTGTCACAAAAAGTAAGGGAGACAGATGTGATGTGATTCAGATAGGGAAGCTTTGTGAAGTTTATATTGACATATATGACTATATGGGCGGATTATGTAAACACACCCTCCCATTTTAAAAGATCCCACTAAAAAAAAAAACTGTAAACGTCATTCACATCATGGTGGTTAGTGTTGTACATTGTATTTCTCAAACATAGAGGAATAAAAGCAAAAATAAAAAAAGTAGCACTTCATAAAGATTGGATTATCCAGTGTCTAAACCAAACCCGAGTCAAGTAACCTACATTTAGAACAAACTGTGTATTTCCTAATAAGATGTTAAATTATGAGTCAAGGTTTACTCTTTTTTTTTTTCCAGCCATAATGGGGTTGAAAAGATCTGTTGTAAGAAACATTTAATCGCTGCAGAATAGTGAAAAGTGAAGAATAGTGGCTTATTAATTGGGGTTTGCTGCTCTTTTACAATAACACTCTATTAGTTAAAATATAGATCACCCAGAGTCTTTTTTTCATTTAGTATGACAGAATCCAAATTTGTCAGATAGGTTAAACCTGTGGTGAGATTATAGTGACCACTGTTACACTTCTGCCATAATAGATGATGTAACATTAAAGTGTGTATCATATTCATTCTGAATGTTTGCAATAAACAATAAAACTGCATTTACAAATATTGTTAAATAAGTGTTAAAAGGTCTCCGAAATGGTTCTTGTGAAGAACCCTCTAAAGTGAATGCAAATGTACAAAAGACGACACCATACCATGCTCCTTAAATATTCAACATTTCAGCATTTCAAGAAAGGAACTAGTTGTTCTTACACAATGCATAAGCACAATGTACAGTTTATATTCACATTTAGATTGCGACAAGTCACGCTTTTGCTTAAAAGCAGTGTATCTACATTGCAGGATGTTCTATGTGCCGAAGCTTTACAAACATTGCAAAAGTGACATCACAATCTGAAGATGCAATGCATGATAGTGCCACTCTTGTGTCTAGAACACTCACAAACTCACAATTTCAATCATCTTAAAAGGTTTAAACGTATTGGTTTAAATTGAAGAGAGGACCGATTTGAAAACTGAAAAAAGATCATCAGGTAAAGTGCATAAAATTAAATGAATGAAACCAAACAGCATTTCTTCAACTATCAAACAAAGCTATGTGTTAACATATGAAACACATCTAACCAGGAAAGGCTTAACAGGAGAACAGGGTAGTTAAATAAAACATTAAATGAAAAATGTACATTTGTTCTTCAATAAAGCATGACACCACCTGTAAAGACAGTTTTCTTCCTTTCGTTTATGTTTCTCATCACAATGCTTTTATTAATTAGAATACATGGAAGAACTCTATTGAAAATAAAACGCAAGATCACTAGTGAAAAGCACTCTGAACAACTGAGTGGCTATGCTATTAATATGTTAGTTTAAACTGTATGGAAATTGTGGCAAACTCTTCACATCTTGGTGAGAGATGAAAAAGTGGCTGCATTTTAGCTTTAAGCAGCATAAAGACCACTACAAGCCATCATGGTTGCCCAGTTACTCGATTTAGTCTACAACAATAATTTAATCACTCAAGAAAAAGAATAAATGGGAATCCACTGGCTCTTGCTCACAGTGAGAGTGTAACTGAGGTTAATCAGACAAAAAACAGTCCTCTGTGACCTATCAACAGCAGAAAAGTGTTTAACATTGGAAACAACAGAAAAGCAAGTGTTATAGGGTGGGAAAGTAAAGGAATAGTTACTGGAAGAATAGAATAGATACACATTTCTATTTACAAATTGCCAGACGGTTATCTGACCACACACACCCATGCAAACCACATTCATTCTACACCAAGTGGAACTGAACAAGATAACCACCTTTTGGTTTCCTTCATATTCCACATGTTTCATTATCTCCAGCAGATCTTCGTATTCTCCTCCTAGTTCATCCCTAGACTACTTGAAAACGTTTCTTCCTTTTACTGGGGAAGTGTTGTAATATGTGGCTGCTCTCGGGCGTGGCGTCTTGGTGCATGTCTATGTACATGCGGTATAAGTCTCACTCTGCAATCCGCAGGTGATGCTAGTTTGTACTGCACTATCTATTGTAGGCTGTGTAGAGAGCGTTTAGCACTCATTCTAAGCCACTAATAACGAGGGGGCATGAACGGTCTTTTAGGTGTGTTAAAAGGGCCACCACCGAAACCAGGAGCAGGGCGCTTTGCACCCGGCAGTAGGGAATCGCAGTTAAGGGAGGATGGTGGCCCTCTGGGAAAGTGAGGGGAACGGAACGCGCGATGCTGGTTTGGTAAGTGGAGAAAAGCCTGAGGAGAGGACGGGCGGCGGGGTCTCTGATTTGGGGTGTTGTTGGCGGGTTGGCAGCTGGGGATGGACAGGAGAGGACGAGGTTCTCCAGCTTGAGAGGAAAGAGTAGGCGTGGTTGGGGTAGAGGGTGATAGTGGGGTGGGGCCATCTCGAATTCTGCCCAGGAGTGGTGGGGGAACTCCAGGGGTTCCAGGGCGATGAAGAGGTGGGGCATGGTGCGGGGCATGGTGCAGGGCAAACTGCTCCTTCACTGTACCTGGACGAGGGGGTTCTCCTAGTAAAGAATGGAGTTGGGATTTGTTGCCCCTTGAAGGGGCACTACCACTACTGCCAACCCCACGGTCCACTCCATCTTGACGGAGATTAGGGGGTGGAAAAGGTAGGACACGATCTATGGGTACAAGGATGCCACCGACCATGACGGTGGAGGTTGGGGAGAGGGGGAAGTCTCTGGGAGGGGGCGGAATCTGTGGGATGGGTGGTAGTGGGGGTGGTGGAATAAGAGGAATGGAAGGGGAGGAGAAGAATGGAGGGGGAGGGTGGTGCTGAGGAATGGTGTGATGGGGTCGGATGGGGTCCTCATTGGCATACATCGGAGGTGGGTACTGCAACGAAGGTGGAAGATGAGTTGGAGGAGGAGGATGGGGAGGGAGAGGAGGGGCCAATCTTAACTCCTCCGAACTCTCAGAGCCATGGCTGTCAGAATGATGTGGTGGTGGTGCTTCCATAAACTCCTCCTCTTCATACCAGGCTCCACCCACTCTAGCACCAGAACTGCTCCCTCTTCTCAAGCCTCTTTCAATCACACGAATGCTTTCCACCGTCTGGATGCGGTTGCCATAATCATGGGTCTCTATTGGTTCCCCCTCACTAGAGGTTGAAGAAACGAGAGTCTCAATGCGATGGTAGGGCTTTCCATTATCAGCAGAGGCTTTCGACTCCATCCCATCCTCACCACCACTGGGTTTGCGAGAAGCTCCACATTTCCCACTCGTTCCATCCGTCTTTACTTTTATTTTCTGATCTTGCACTGTGGAAGCTGATGTAATGTTCGGCCCCACAATTTTTCTCTTCAGCACTTCTTCCTCTTTGGTTTTGGTCATGGTCTTAACTGGTTTAGCAGCATTTGGACTGAAGACTGCAAGTCTGGAGGATGGTGGTGTGCGGTAATCCCTGTCTTTCCGCTCATTCTCTCCCAAAATGTCTCGTGGAGTGATAACAGCATCCCAGGGATCATTGTGATATGATGTAGGTGAACGATCATGACCTCCAGGTAACCCTGCACTTTGAGGATCACTGAGGACATGGGGTGTGTCCATGATTTCATCCTGGGTAGGGGTGCTACCGCTTTCATCACGGACAGGGGTGCCGTCCAGGTTATCCCCACTGACAAGAAGTGGGCTATTGCTGCCCACGTCATCCAGGCCAAGTCCAAGGGCACCAAAACCGGGATTTCCCTGAAGGAAACTATTAATCTTAGACTCCAAGCTGGGCACTGCTGGAGCAGAAACTGCAGCCTCTCTTGCACTTTGTGTCTCTTTTTCTTTCCTTTCTTGTTCTCGCTCTTTCTCTTGTTCCTTTTCTTTCACCTTCTCCCACTCTCTTCCTTTCTCTCGCTCACATTCTCGCTTGAAATTGTTGCGAGTGAGCTTTGGGGTCTTCGTTGTTGTTAGGGTGGTTGTGGGGGAGGTCACTGTTGGAGCAATTGATGAAGAGGATGATGAGGACGTGGATGAAGAGGGGAGGTGGTCTGTAGTGCTGACGGAGCCTGAACGAGCTGAGGAAAGGAGAGAAGATAAACCTGCAAGACAGATATCAAAAAGTTTGTTAAAACTTTGCAACAACTACAGTACAAATTGGTGTTTCATTTATCTTTTAAGCAATAAAAGCACAAATCTCATATTCTTAGGAATCAGTAGTAGTATTATGGTTGACATCTTGGTAATTTTCCTGACTGGTATTTTCAAGTCACACCGGTACAAATATTCTTTCCTTAAATGTAGCAAATTTGAAGCCAGCATGAGTTGGCTTAAATTGACTATATACGGTACCAGTAATGTGTCCTACCCTGTCGGTTGGAGCTGTGAGTCTGTGTTTTAGCAAGAACATTCAAGATGTTCCCCGGGGAGATGTCCACTTTGGACAAGATGTTGGCCAGAGGATTGGACAAGGGAACGGCACCAGGGGTTGAAGGAGCTTTTGAGGATGATGCATGACTGGATGGTGTGGTGGGTGTACCAGGGGAGGGACGAGACACAGGACTGACACCTAGGTACGAAAAAATATTAAAACACTTAAGAAGCAACAAATACATCAGTAATCACAAAATTTTTAAGATCCCTTGATTTCCAAAGTATTTATTGCACAATTATTAACTCCTTTTCAAGCAATCGGCCACAGAAAAAAAAACTCACAATCATTACTTTACAAAATAAAGTACAAATAACAATATATAATACAAATAAAAAAACACTGCCAGGAAAACTTACCCGTGCTCTTCATTGCATTGGAGAGAGAGCTCAGAATAGAGCTGATCTTGCCCAGATCCACATTGGCCAGGTTTACCTGCAGGGGGGAGGGGCTAACCACAGGGGCAGGTCCAGGTGTGTTGGGTGTGGTATTTGCAGGGGGTGTCTGATTGGTTACCGACCCAGATACTGTTTTTGTTGGAGTTGCTAAAGTCTGTGGTGGTTTGGAAGTGGTGATTGGAGAGATTTTTGTGGCTGTGGCATTTGTTGCCTTGGACACAGATGATTTCTCCTTCCTCTCATCAACTAGACAACAAAAAGTACATATTTAAAAATTATGTTTCAGTTTACACTCTCAGAAAAAAAAAAAGTAATTATTTTTAGACCTTACAATCATTCTAGAAAAGCATTTGTTGAAATGCCTTCTTTAAAATCATCCAAAGGGAACAGAAAGTTCTTAGTATTTGTAAATCACCCATACATGAATCAAACAATAACTTCAGTATTTTTATTTTTCTCCATATCCTCTGCATCTGTGCTGTCTCTCACCAATGATTCCATTGTTTGCTGCGGTTTCCTCCTCCTCAGACATGTCCATGTCCTCAATGTCTCTATTGTCCCTCTGCTGCTCCAACCCTCTCTCTCCATCTCCGGCACCGGTACCCGCGCTGCTCCTGGAGCTCATGGCCTGAAAGGGCGACTCAGAGCCGGTAGGAGAGGGGGCATCCTCAGAGGGAGACGGGATAGGAGAGTCATCCAGATTAGGAAGTGTGGCCTTTAGAGCGTCCAGTTTACGCTTCAGACTAGAAACACGATTTCCAAAAGCCTTATAAGCCTATAAGACGCAGTGAGAGATTAGAGGGAATTAAAATATATGTTCATTGGATTATAGCTCTGATTAGTGGGGTATGCTTTTTATTAGAGATGTGCTATTAGTTTTAAAAACATGTATTATTATACATTTTTACCACCAGGTCAGCAACAGGAATTCCATTCTTTACGGCAAATACAAAGTAATAAAGACATTCAAGTTTTGTACAAGAAAAAAATGACAAGAGGTTCAGATGTTCAGAATATCAAGAGACGACTCACATTAGCGACAATTTTGACTTCTTTATACTGCATTTCATAAAAGATGTCTGCGTTTCCCAAAGCATCCTGCAGTGAGGGTCCTGACTTCACCTGGTCCTCAAGGAAAGTCACAAATTCTTGAAGTTTTGAGCTTCCCTCCTCAAAGTCTTTTGAGAACTTATTCCCTCCTGCTTTATCTGTGGTTATAATGGGGGAGAGAGTAAATATACTAGCTTTTCCGCATCTACTCTTCGAGCAGCTAACATTCTTTTTTCTTTTCAAAATGACAAGTTACCTTTCAGTCTCTTCAGTGCCTCGGTGCTGCAGACATCCACACGGAGAGCAGCTAGCTGTTTCTCTCTCAAATGACTCTCCTCCATGGAACACTTGTATGATGCTAAACGCTCAATAAAATCATGCGGCTGATAGACAGGAAAACAACAGATTGCTTTATTACAAAAATAATAAACATAAAAAAAATAAGGTCAGAAAGGTGAAAACAAAGAGATGACTTACAACAAACTCTGCAACAATTTTTGATTTCAGGGCAGTTTTGGGGTTCACTGGAGCTGGAATAAGGAAGACAACAAGGTTAAATACATACATCTGCCTTCCTTTACACATCTTTATGCCAATCAAACCCATCTGACTGTTCCAAAGAGGTTCGTAACAACATGTGAGTGAGATAGATTTTGGACTGAATAATTTATTTAAAGTACATAAAAAAAATCTAAAGGAACAGGCTAATATTGAATAAAATTAAACATAGAAATGGCTTTAAAGCCCAGCTAAACTGAAACTGGATCCAAAAACTGACCAGGAGATGGCTGCTCTTTTTCTTTTTCCCTCTCTTTCTCCTTCTTCTCTTTCTCTTTCTCTTTCTCTTTCTCTTTCTCCTTCTTCTCTTTCTCCTTCCTCTCCTTCTCCTTCTTCTCTTTCTCTTGCTCTTGCTCTTTCTTCTGCAGGTTGGTCTTTAGCTCAGAGATCAACTCCTCAGGATAAACGTTCCTCTCCTGCCAAATACTGAAGATCCTGTCCACGGACTTACACACTTTAGCATCCCTACAAAATAAACACAAACAGAGTAAGGCAAGATTTTTTCTGAAAGTTCTGTTTTAATTATATTCATTGTAACGCTTGTAATTTACTTACTTGACCAACAGGGCGGCGTCCGGCAGAACATCAGCAAAGGTGGTTCTGTAAACAAGGGCGTTTTTCCTCTTGCAGTTCTGAATGACATCATTGGAAAGATAGAAGAGATTTAGCCTGTGATTGGCATCCGCTGCAAGGAGAAAAGACAATGAGTAACTATGGTAACAACACATTTCATTTAACTAAATGACAAATTTTTTTCTATTGTTCATTACTGTCCAGCGTTAGCCAGGAAAATAACTGGAGCTCAAGGAATAACATCACAACTATGTAAAATAATTGCAAATGTCATCGAAGGTGATGGTGAACCCCAGGGGGCCTCCACAATGTTCTAAGGGGTCCCCAGAACATTTTTGAGAAACAAAAGACTGCAACAGTTGTACAATTTTAATGAAGGTTATTACAGTTTAATTTCGTGGACCAAAGGTGGGCAGTGACTGGTGTACTTTCAGACAGCAGTGGCTGGGTGACTCTCACGAAACCGCTGAAACATCATGGCAGTAAAGATTTGAAATATAACACACACAGTTTAATAACACAAAAAATTATCATAAAGATAATTGTGTTTTCTACCTTGGACAAAAGACCTGGCAACACAGCATTTAACATCACACTTAAAATTTAGTCTCTGGATAAATGTATGAATGTTTTCAGTCAAATGTGATAAAGAAAAGAAATAACGTGTTATTTGAAAACTTCGAATTATGTAATCTTATAAAAGAGCCCTCAAGAATGTACAGCGTGTTCCCTTTTCTTAATAATGCACATGCTATTGCCATGGATAAAACACATGCTTGTGGTGGATTTTGAGGCATTTTCAACTTTTTGACATAACCATAAGATGTTTAAGACACACAGAACTGCACTGCGCATGTGGACAAGGTATTTTTAAATACAATTGAGGAAATACTCTGATTCAAGAATTTATAAATGATACATTTTTCGCTCCGGATCGGATTGCTTTCTGTCTACCCCATACCTTTCAATACGATCGAAATTTCAATCTAATTGACCTCAATCGGATCGATTAAGGTGTTTACATTAAGTCTTTTCAGTGAGGTTGAGCCATCAATCTGATTACAATGGATTATTTGGTTGCATATAAACGTGGCCAGTGTCACCAACAGTGCTGGGGAAAGTTACTTTTAAAAGTAACTAAGTTACAATATTGAGTTACTCCATAAAAAGTAACTAATTGAGTTTTTGTAGAAAATAAAGTACTTTTGCATTACATTTGCGTTAGATTTTTTACCTGACTGATGCTCACGCTTTTCCAGGCTTTGCTGTTTTTTTTAGTGTTTAACACTGTAATACAATATATCCTATAGCATTTAACATGATCAGTGTGTGACATCGAAGGACCCCGAGAAAAGTATGTTTCTGCCCTTGAATTGCTCTCATGATACTTTGATGTCATAGGCAGAAAGGCAATCGAAATTATTCAACCGAAAATAGCAAAAAAGCATTCAGCCGAATTCGGCCAAGTGTTTTATATTTATTTGGATTATTTATATAGCGCTTTTTACAATTTTCATTTTTACAAAGCAGCTGTACATGAGACAAAATGACTATAAGCAAATTAAATTTGTAAAAGGAAAGTAAAAACAACAAATTGAATAAATACACCCCAATTTCAAATACCACCCAAAAAATAAAAAAGAATATATGGCACAAACACATGCAACCACATAGGCTCATGCTCACACAGCTCACATGTAAGAAAACACAGGCACACAACACACACTCATCAAACACACACACACACGCACACACGCACATACACACCTATTATGCACACATTACACAAAACAGATGCACTGAGGCTGCATTGATACATATGTTTGGCTTTTATCCATAACGACTCACAAATAAAAACTGCAAAAAACTGGTCGCACAGGCAGGAAAAATAGTTGCAAAATGCGACCAATTGGTTACATTCAAGTCACGAAGCTGCATAAGTGGCATATGCACACCCTGTCAAGAAATTGCTTATATTCCACTGCAGAAGATGCCTATTGCAGTATTAAGGTTAACAAGTAACCAATTATTTGATTGTTAATTTAAATGACGATCAACTTTGTATTAAATATAATTTATTCTAACTAACAAAAGTATTGAAATTTATATTATCAAGCTTGTACTTAAAGTGAAAAATCTAACTTAAATCAAAGCTTCCACTTAAATACAGCGGGGCATACACGAGCAGTAGAGAAAGAGAGAAACCCAAATACATCCTAGCCCCATTGGACTAAACTGCAAGATAAACCAAATAAATTTCTCTTCAGCTGATGGCCGATATATAATGCCGATTTTTTTTGAACTGATATGATTTTCTTTTTTTACCCTTCATCTCATAAAATCTAACAGTTAAGTAATAAGAAGTGATACAGAAAGTTGCTTAAATTAAACAACACAAGCCTCTAATCAGTGCACTTGTATAATTTAGATAAAAAAACAATGTATCTTAAATATTAAATACACAAAAACAGGTAATCAAAACTTTTTGATGAAAAAAAATTAAGTTTTAGTGCACAAAAACGTACATATAAAATAATATAATAAATAAAATAAACAAAAGAAGTGTTACACACAGTAGCAAATGTTTATTGCAGGGTACAAGCAATAAATAGTAATAGCAGTTAGCCTAATTCCTAATAATACATTGCTCAAAACGTCTAAGCACCTTCTCAATCTGTTCTGAAGCATGCTTTTTGTTTATGTTTATGTTAAGTCAAATGGCCACAATCTAAGTAATAACAAGGATAAAAAGAGTTCACTCATATCACACATACTGCTGCTCATTACTGGTTAAATGGCCATTTAAACGGAATGCGTTTTTCCATTCCAATGTACATTGTTGTTTTTTTCTATCATGCGCTAGACGGAAATGTATGAATGTTGACCCTCGTGTCTTTTGCAGCATCTCACGCATGAGAAGCGTTCTAAGTGGCGCTGAAGTTAAAATAAGTTCAGCACTCCCTGTGTCTCGTGTTTCTAACAGAAACGCGTTCTGGATGACTGTGAACAAGCCAAAGAGTGCATTGGCCACAAGAGGTGATTTCGTGGAGGCTATGTCGGACCTACAGACATATTTAAGTTAGCTAGAAGTTTGGTCTGAATTACACGCGTTTCTACTTTCACATCCAAATGACTTGTTGCACTTATAGCCAGGTCTGCATCAATTTTAGTAGGTTACAATAATAATAATAATAATAATAATAATAATAATAATATTACAATGCATGATTAATATTACAATGTAATTTCGCATTCGAAATGGTCATTGTTAGCTGAAGCTTTGTAAACACAGAATGGCTGCAGAGTGAGTCTCGCATGCAGTCTCAGACGGAGAAAAATTCTTCGGTACAAAAACAGAATGGTTAACATTGGAGTTTATCTATATAACGCAGGCTACTATAATAATTTTGCCACTGGGCTCGTTGCCAGGTTAGCATGCGGGCGATCATGTTGGTGGATTTTTGTATTTTTTTATCATGCCGGTGGAATGGTAAGCTGCTTGCTGCAAGAGGCAGCGTCACGTTTCACAGCAACGCTTAGATGCTCGCAGATGCACCTGAATATAAATCGGCCTAATTTGCAGCTAGGGTTGGCTCGATACCAAAATTTTGGCCTCGGTACGGTACCAGAATCTAATACCGGTAATATCGGTACCAAATCGGTACTATAGGTGATCAATAAACAGCCCCAAAATATAAATTAATTGAACACACACACACACACACACACACACACACACACACACACACACACACACACACACACACACACACACACACACACACACACACACACACACACACACACACACACACACACACACTAAGAAGACTGCATGAAACTGCAGAAACAATCGCGTTGCTTTAATGCATATATTGTTTTATAGCTATATTATTATAGCACACTTATTAATTTTTACACTTTTACCTGTAGGCTATTACTACAAATGCTTTGGTTATATAGACTTATCATACATGACATTTTGAACAACAATTACATTTTTTAAGTAGGTCTATTTAACATTAGGATTCAAGATGATTAGCATTCAAGATGAAATCTGAATGATCAATAAAAACAAAACTGCACAGTCTTTACTGTATAAAATAAATATGCGTTGACTAATTAAAGCTACAAAAGTTCTTCAGTCAGTGAGTGATTTTCTCTTCAATATAGATTTATTAGGTTACTGTCACTTCAAGACATAATGCTGATACATATTTATTTAAAACATAACCGACTGTGCTTAAATGAAGCTTGTGTTTTTGACATAACATTGTTTGTATTTTACAGAATAAGCACAGGACGCGAAAGAGAACTTCTGTTCTGTAACTTACATGCGCTGCGGGAGACTGTATGTGCGAGCTCAGAGAACAACAGCATTTAAGCAGAAGTAACATAGCTTGAAGGTTTAAACTAGCAAGACGCAAAAAACACATGCAAATAATAAACGTTCATGATTATTAGTAGGCTAACTGAGATATATACACCGTTTAATGTTTTTGTAAAAACGCATTGCGCATCATGTTGCATGTACATACATGTAGAATGTACAATGTAGCACAATATAACGATCTCTCTGTAAAAGTAGAGGGAAAGAGCCAGATTTGCGGGTCGCTCACATGACACTAGTTGTAATAAATCACTCGCACTGTAGGTGTGTAGCGCAATCCATATTGTTCTTCTCCGTTGCCGGTTTCGCGTCAGTTCTGTGCCATACTGCCGCATAGCGGTGAACTTCGGAAAAGCAGCGTATCAAGTACCGAAACGAGCAAAATCCTGGTATTGAACCGTTTGAAATCTAAACTGTACCGGTAATTTTCCAGTACCGGTTTACCGCGCAACCCTATTTGCAGCACAATTGGCGCATGCCGATTTATTAAAAAATTGCACAAATCAGCCGATCTCTCTATCAATCGGCCTCTAGTCGAGACCGAGTCTAAAGAAGTTTGAGTCCATGTCAAGACCGAGTCTAAAGAAGTTTGAGTCCATGTCAAGTCCAAGTCTAAAAAAGTTTGAGTCCAAGTCAATACCGAGTCCAAATGAGACAGTCAAGACAGAGACATAAAAAAAGAATCCTCTTCAAATCATCATTTAGTACTAAATTTCTCATCTTTTTTACAGCTTGACACCCATCACAAAAAGTAACCTAGTCCAACTTTAAAACATGTGTTCTTATTGAAACACTATTATAAGTAGCGATGCACCGATACAGTATCGGTATCAGGCCCAATACCAAGCTCACATTGAAATTTTTGCTTTGAAAGTTTGTGACAAGAACATTAAAATAATTTCTGTATGCGTTTGATTAATGTGCTTGAGTTGTTTGTAATAAAGAAGCTGTTCTATTTTCATTACTCTTACTGTGCTGTGCTTGGAAAATTGCCACCTCACAAAAAAAATACAGGTGCAGGCACCGGTATCGGCGAGTAGCAGAAAAATATCAGTACTCATACTCTGTCCTTAAAAAATGTTTTTGGTGCTAGCTTCATCAATACGTTTAACTGTGCAGCTCATTTACATTTACGCAAAACAAGCAGAAAAAGCCAGATCACACCTCCACTATTACTTCTGTGTTTTCACATTGCGAATAAATATGGACTGTGTAGCAGAAAAAACAAGTTGTAAACTAAACTAAAATAGTGGTGCACTATTGATTTACATTACACACAAACAAGTACCGCATGTGCAAAAGAGTATCGCACTCGTGCTACACTGGCAAATTTATTCTTAGCACAGACAGGTTTTTTCGTAGCATGTACTAGGGGTGGGCGATCTGACGATCTTAAATCGAGATCGATCTTGAAAGCGTCCTCGATCCACTTTTCAACGGAATCGCGAGGATCATGATCTTGCCTGTCGTCTAAAACAAGAGGCGTGTTCGACATCATGCAGCGCTGCGCAGAGAGCTTTGTATAATTAGAATTACTCTTGCCATGCTGCGAGGTCTGTGTAGCGCTGCGTGAAGTTGAACAGAAAATTATTTTCTGGTGTGGCGCGACCAAAGGCGTCCTGCCGTCAGAGCAGCACCGCTGTGTAACGTCGTCGTCTTACTGTATGATCGCAAACTGAAATGTTTAATTATTGCCATCTACTGAACTAACTATGTATTGCGGCTTTACACTTCACTAAGAAGAGATCGTAAAAAACGTACATGAGTGGGTAAATATTTAAAGTTCGACACCTATCCTATTTAGTATTAAATATGAATCTTATGTATTGAAAACAGTAAATACACAATACAATGATAATGGTATTGTATTACATTGTTTTAAACTTCTCTATTTATTTAAACATTAGTCAATAACATTCAGGTGCATCACGTCACATAAAATACTGTTGTATACTTTAGTATTTATTATAGTAAATTGTAGTATTTTACAGCTGTAAAAAAATTATGGTAATCATCACACTATTAACGTACAGCCTACTACAGTATTGAGGAGGATTATCCTAGTGTAGTATAGTTATTGTAGCTACTTTTACAACTACTTTTTTAGATGGTTAGCTAAGCTGTAACTCAACAACTTTTATTTATGAGTAGCTTGTGGCTTAACTAACTACAATTTCAAAGTAGCTTCCACAACACTGTGTATTTAAAAACAAACTAGTAAGTTAGCAGCATAGCAGACAAGGAGTTGATACCAAAAAAGGCTCCACATCAGTAGTGTGGCAGTGGTTTGGCTTTGCACAGTCAGACAAGTCACAAATCAAAGTTATGTCAACTTTGTCACACAATGGTTGGAATGTCGGGAGGGAATACAACAAATTTGTTCAGATAGTTTTTGTAGAGTTCTACTTGAGCAGTTTTTTACTTAATGGTTGTGTGTTTAATGTTTTATTTATACTGATAGTTTAAATATTGAGAAAAGATTTTTTATATTGAAAGAGTTTTTGTAGAGTTTTACTTCAAAAAAAAAAAAAAATACTTGTTATTTTGTATAACAAGTTATTTTGCGATTGTGCTATTTATTGACAACTAATACTGAAGTGTTTTTTGAAAATAGTAGGCCTATTTTCAATCCAGATCGTGGATCGAGATTCAATCTAGATCGTGGATCAAGATCGTGATATGCTTTTTTGGGAAGATTGCCCAGCCCTAGCATGTACAGCCCTGGATAAAGCCAATCTCATTTACATATTTTCTGTTGTCAGTCCTGATCTATAACCATGTCATCATCTGACAAAATCACCTCTAACACCTTTGCAAATTTGGCTATATTCTTTTACACAGCCTCTGTGGGTAACCATGTGATCATCACACCAGGGCAGCAGTGGGATGCCACTAGAGGCAGTAGTGATTTTTTTCACAATTGCACACCTTGATTTTCTACCAAGAATGGGGCCAAGAAGAGCTCGGACAAGGCAAGCTAAGGAAGTTACCGGGGAGCCACCGGAGGATGAGGAATTTATGACATAGAAATGGGTAACACTTTTAAAGACATCTCCCTACAATAGGGATGTGAAGGTGATTACATTTTCCCACCGAATAACAGACGTGTAAAAACACCGGTAGTGTACTTTCACTTTTAAACACTGGTAGTTTACTTTTACAAAAAATAAGAAAACCAACAAAAAAAAACGTTACGTTGGATAGGTTGCCTTTAACAAAACAAATAATCACGACACACATCAAGCAAAAAAGAAGTCAGAAACGAAAATAAAAAATCTTTACTTTATATAAGTTGCAGTGGCGTAACTTTGTTTTGAAGTGGTGGGGACAAAAACAATACTTTACGCGTTTTTGTGCTTGGACACTGGATGCACAAGGAAGCGACGCAAGCGCTGATGATGTATGCATTTCATACTGGCTGCGTTTCTGGATTCGCAGCTCTCTGTCCTCCGCAAATATAACTTATGAGTGCAAGCAACGGGAGATGGTGAGAAAGCGACGCGTCCTGTGTTTTTCACAAGTTTTAGATGTTAATGGCCCCAAAACGGTACACACCTTCCGCAAGCATTTCTAAATTTCTTTCAAAAAGTTGTGGGGACATGTCCCACCCACAAATTACGCCTACGATAAGTTGCATATTAACAAAACTAGTAATCACGGCACACTGTGCAAAAAATAAATAAATAAGAAACTAATAAGAAAGAAGAAGATTTTTTTTTTAAAAATAAATCAACCAAATTTGGAATATTTCCCTGGCAAATTTTTATTTTTACAGAAGCAAGACCAAATCCATTAGTGATGAAAGCCAAAATATTAAATGCCACAGATGAATAGTAATTGGTTAATACACTAATTTGTAGAGGAGGGTAAAAATGTCAATTTTCCCCTGAAATTTGGAGCTAGATTTGAGGGGGGTGAAAAATGACGTGAGAAATATGCCAGCATCTTAGTTATATTTTAACACAGAAATTAGTATATCTATTTATAAAATCTGTTACAAATCCATTAGCAATTTCTGATGCATTTTATGCCAATGGCGACATTTCAAAAATGAGGAAAAAGCCATTTTCATGTTATTTTTTACAAAATTTGCATACCTGTAACTCAAGAAATGTTAGAGGTACCTTAAAGGAACAATACTTGATTTTTTTGTATGATTTATTGAAAGAAATGCAATATAACATACAAAACTGTTTCTTCAGAGGTGTATAAAGACTGTACGTAATGAACAGTTATGTTTTTATTACCTTAGAATAACCCTGTTTTATCTACATAGGCGCGGGCTATATATGTGGAATTTTCCATGTTGTGCGGCCATGTTTGGTTACAGCAGCCCTAAACGGACAAACAGCTCACAGAGCGCATTTATTAATTCGTAGAACTGAACCGCAGGTTAACGATGAAAGACAAATGAACGACAAAAGACGTTTATGGGCATGCGCGCTACTTCTGTCGGTGAGTTAAGTATAAAAGTGCATTGTCACATATTTTATATAATCTGTTGGGTATGGCGGGGTCGACACTCAGTTTGATTCCTTTGATAGTTAAAGGAAAGGGTTTTGAAAGGTAAATGAAAAGCAAAGTCGGATTTTTGAAAAATGATCCGAATCGTGAGTCAAAATCCATATGATATGATCCAAATTCCAAACCATATGTTTTGTGATTTGCTGTTTAACCACTATTCTTCAGTTATGAAAGGTCTTAAAAGGGTCTTAAATTTGACTTGGTGAATATTGTTATCGATCAATAAATATTGTTATCGATCAATATAGAAAAAATATATAGTTTACATTTTTGCCATATTGCCCGAAGGCTCCATGAATCACATGACACGCAAAAATTTAGAACTTACATTGTCGCAACTCTCTCTCTCTCAACAGCTCTGGTTTATTCATAAGATTCTAGATTTCTTTGAATTTCAGGGAAATTTGGGTAACGGGATGTTGTTAATTATTGAGCGAGCACCAATGATTTGAGAAATTGCTCTGTTTGTTATTATTTTCAAAATAAATCACATTTTTGAGAGCCTAAACATGCTCGAAAAACTAATGAAAGTTAGAGGTGGGGAAAATGTACATCTGATGTGGGTTTTACAACCGCGCTCTGTGGGCCAGTGGTGGATGAAAGCACAATATAGTCCCACCAGGAATTCACAATTTATTTTCGTGATTTTTTCGATTAAAATAGCTGATTTTGCACTGGTAATTTAAAAAAAATTACTTAAATTAGTTAAATACTTAACTAAAAATTATACAACTTCCCTAATTTAAAGCTGGAGTCCGCGATCATTTTTGGGTAAAAAAAAAAATCATAAATCAATTATATAATAAATAAAACTATTGTCTTATCTTACCTGGATTCACACCAGTAAGTTCATAATAAAGATTTAAAATTTGCGCTGTCGGGTCGTATTTTCCTGGAAATAAAATTTTGGCGCTGTACATCTGCGTCATTCATCACCGCGTCATGTCGTCACCATAAACAGAAAGTAGAGGATCCGGCAGGAATCCCACGTGTGGATGATTCCAGTGAGGGATTGTTTGTAGCGTGTCCTCACAATTGCTGGGTTTGATTGTAGACTTGTTTTATTTTGTGGAAACTTTTAGTGATATTGATGGTGGCTTGTAATACTGACAGTTTTGAACGATAAGCAGCGCTTATGGGAAATCACCTGTTTTTAATGACAAAGTAACCCCGCATGTACAATTACATTTTGATTTAGTAAAATAAAGAAAAGAGGCACAGCCTCTGTCTCCACTCCGCTTACATATTTCTGAAATGCGTCACTGACTAAACTGACCCAAAACGCTGCAAATACTTATCACACAAACACGAAACGTATGTCCAAACAAAGCTTAAAATTTGTACTTTTAAATGATCCCATTCTGATTGAAATCAAATATTCTGTGTTTATGTAATATGCATGAAAGACAGGTACAGTTGATATGAGACATATTCTTCCACGTCTGATCCCGTTTAGTGATCACAGGACTTTTAGTATATATTTCTTTAGACAGAGCTCTGTACAACTATAAAACCCCAATTCAATTCTGTCGCTTTCTTTTACGCGACAGCTCTAATGACAAGCTACCGGTATCAGCCAGCACTCCGTGTGTCAATTTGTGGACTCCCTGAGGAAATAGTGGAACATTTGAATGTTGAAACATCAACATTCTGAGAAACAGAAATGTTTGTAATATGCATTTGATGGATATATTTAGGGATACTCAATTTTCCTTTAAAATGTCTAAAAAAGGCTGCTCTCTGAAGGCTGAAGGTGCACTCGCATTGCTGGGACACATTGCATATCTTACCCTTATAAGGCACCCTTGGTAAATATGAGCAAAGAAGGCTGTAAAAATAAATCTTCATTGTTTCTTGTTTTGATCTTCTATTTAAAAATATGCAAAATTCCAACATTTCATTAAAGTAAAACAATTTGAAGTAGTTTTTTTATGTTTTTCTCTAATATACATTGGCCACAATTATTGGCACCCCAGTAAAATATCTTCCAAGTATATTTCCCTTGATATTTACATTTTCTGACCACACCAAGGTGACTAGAAACATGACGGACATCTTGTTCAGATACATGGCATCATGGATTATATCAAACACCAACAGAAAAAAAATCTAAACCTGACTTGCTCTGCTAGAAATATTATAATGGGTCGTGGTTACATCTTTCATCAGCACATTGGTTAAAAAAAACAAAAACATAAAAATTAACAAAAAATGGGTCACTGAACACAAAAGATCCTACCATAGCCATCCCAGTTTCCTGATCTGAACACTATAGAAAATGAGTGGGATGAACTAAAAAAGAGCACCAACATTTAAAGGATCTGGAGAAATGGAGGAATAGACTTGGATGACACTCAATGTATTCTCAAACCTCATCAGACTGAAAAGAATAGACTCAGAGCTGTTTTTCATACAAATTGAGGTTGCAGAATGTATTAAACAAGAGTGCCAATAATTGTGGCCAACATGTATGGGAGAATTTTTTTTCACAATATGATATTCCTACTTCAAATAGTTTTACTTTAAATAATATCAGAAAGTTAAATATTAAATAAAAATGCATTTGTTGCAGTTACAACTTTTTTTGCGTTTTAACCCTTACAGCCCTAAACAAATCCATTTGAAACCAACCGCTTAAACCTACCCTAGCTTTCCTATTCAGATTGCCATTAAAAAGTTTCTTTTTCCTACTCGTTGATAGAAAACTAACATGTTGACATTGTCCAGATTAAGATGTATACAGCTGCACTAAATGCGTGTTCAGAAGATGTTCTCAAAGTGCAGGTGAATAGGCTAGATATTTCTCCATAACTGCGGCAACCTGCAGGCACTCCGACACCAAGCAAGCGGGTGATAGCCGGTTTTGATTTTATGTAACTGTTAATTTCACAACAAGATCCATTGCAGAACCCGCAAAATAACCTGGGTTTTACCGTGCAGGCCCACACTCGAACGCACCAATGGAATGGAAACGTAGGCTATGCCAATAATTTCTGTGTTAATGTAAACGCTTAAATAAAACCATCCACAACTGAAGGGCTATAAATACTAATTCTTTTTGCAACTTTCATTACTATTACACTTATATTTATCACAGTGTGTGATGTGCACTACCGCTGGTGGCAGTTCACCACCACCATGACACTTTACCACCACAGTGGTGCGCTTGTCACAGCCACGTCACAGCCCTATGTACGGCGAATACCCAGGCTGGTCATTTTACTTAGTTAATTATTTAAATTAAAAATACTAACTGCAGGCCGATATTCTATGGTTATTATTTATTATTTTATTGTGTTTTTCTCCAAATTTTTCACTGCAGGTGCGTGGAATTTTGATAATGGGGTTCAGTTGCAGGGTTTTTCCTGCATAGAAAATTTGGAGGCGGCCGCCTCCATCTAATTTTGAATGGCAATCTGAATAGGAAAGTCGAGGTAGGTTTAAACAGTTTCAAATAGAATTGTTAAGGGATGCATATTACGAGTTAACGTGAAACACAGAAGTCACTGTAACAAATGCTTTTTTATTTAATATATAACTTTCTGGTATTATTTAAGTTTTATTTATTTACTGATGTTTATCGAAATGTTTTATATGCTGTAATGTGGCGTTTCACTGATGAATTTGCACATTAAACACAGATGGATGTTTTAAACCGAATTGTTAAGGGATTAAAACACGAATGACTTAAGTTATCAGTGCAACAAATGCTTTTTTATTTAATATTTAATTCTCTGGTGTTATTTACAGTTTCTTTATTTACTGAAACGTTTTATATGTTGTAGTGTGCCGTTTCACTGATGAATTTGCGCATTAAACACGGACTGATGTTTCATCCTCATTTATTTAAGATCATATTTCTAAATGTATTTAAATACATTTTGTGGTTGCTGCATGCAAAAATAATAATTTATATATTTTTATGTTATTTATATATTACTTAGGCCAATATAAATAATAGCCCAACCACCGCCCTAGTGAAGATGTAAATAAACTGTAATATATTTGGATATTTTGTCTTTTAGTTTCGCTTACGCCGGAATAAGCCTACTGTCGTTGAATGTCTGACAAAATATGATGGCTATATGATAACACATTAAGAAGTTAAGAGACTGGCCTCCGCCCGCAAAATTGACCTCGCATCATGTCATCGTCTTTTTTCACGTTGCGCTGTTCGCGTTCTGTTTAAAGCATGAATTATACATGTAAGGGTTTGAGTAACAAACTGTGCCCTGCTTACAGTAGCAATGCGCAGATTGCAAGCAGCGAGACGTCCAAGTGCTGTTATATTGTTGATTATTAAATCTAAAAATGTATATTTCTGTTCAACTACATTATAAAAGAAAGGCAATTGAAAACAAATACTAAAATATAGGTTTTAATGATAAAACTTAAACTATGCAAATGAGAAATTGCCTTAAATTAAAATAATATAAAAATAAAAGTAAAAATAAACTAAAATAACTATAAAATGTTAGGGTCACACCCTAGTATAGGGGGCAATTCTCGCAATTAACAAACCATTAACTTTGACTTTTCCCCCAATAAACTCTTAATTTGTTGTATTTATAGTTAGTAAGTTGTTAGGTTAAGGTATTGGGGAGGATAAGGGATGTAGAGTATGGTCATGCAGAATATGTGCTTTAAAAGTACTAATAAACAGCCAATATGCTAATAATAGGCATGCTAATAACAACTAGTTAATAGTGAGAATTGCCCCCTATACTGAAGTGTTACCAAATGTTATATTAGCATTTTAGGGATTTTAAAAATTTGATTGCAAATGACAATTAAATTTTTTTTATGTGCAAGTTCACTTAAAACAATGTGAAAATGATGGTACCATGAAGCGCACATTTTACAACGGTGTGCATGCACATGATCAGGATGGTACCACATTTTGAGCCAGGAAAAACCCTGAGCTGTTGATTTCTTCTGTATGCCCATGCTGCTGTTTGCACGTTAAACTAAAGCCATGAAAACACCAGGCACAGCTGAAAACGCTGGCTGGATGCACATATGAGCTGAGTGTTCTACCACAAGTTGAACATTTTTCAACTCTGGGCGCCCGGTCGAAAAACGGCGCTGAGCGTGGGGAAAACACCAAGTGCCAGCAATGAGCATAGAAAACCTGTCAGCTGATGGCATTTTTTTAATAGGGATGCACCGATCACACTCTTTCCTTTGCCGATCCGATACCTGAATTCTGAGTATCGGCCGATACCGATCCTGATCCGATACTAGCACTATTTTTCTATTTTATGTAGAATTGCATATTTTTGAATAGCACAAGCATTTTTTAAGCATCTATACTTTATCAGAGTGTTTTTACTTTGGAAAACAATTACTTTACTACATTTCATGAATAAATGTTGTTTTTAACCTTTTAATCCTTGAGTACATTAAAATCTACCATTTTCTTTTACTTAAGTAAAGTATTTTTACTTTTAAAATTAAAAATGTACTGGATTTTTTATGTATTTAAGTACTGGATTTAAGGTAAATAACATATAAAAATGTATTTATAAATGTACTGCATGTTTTATGCTTTACAATGTAGTGAGGTCAGTTTTTACAAAGTAAAAAGTCTCATAAAGTACAGATACTTAAAAAATGTACTTGAGTGAAAGTAAAAATACAACTATCTCGGTTTAATGCACAAAGCTACCCCAGCATAAAGTCTCAAATGCAAAGTGGCATAAAAGCCCTTATGCGCATCCCGGATGCAGAATGATGCGCATAATCCATGCACTTCTACGTTATTTACAGTTATGCGCATCCCGAACACAGAATGATGAGCTTAATGCATGCGCATTGACGTTATTTACAGTTATGCGCATCCTGAACGCATAATGATGCTCTTAAAGCACTTCTCCTTCAAAGTCGTGGGGATATTTGCTCCCCAAGTTCATAACAGAAATACAATAATACAAAGAGGTTTAATAAAAGTTATTTTGAATGAATGACGCACAACATTCAGACTGCCTCCAGTGCTTTGAACTGATGACACGCAGCGAGTAGCGTCTTCAGCAAAATACATTTTAAACAAAACCATAGACTATTATCTTGTGATTATGAAGAATAATGAAAACATTGATAGTAAACATTAGTCCTTTTTAAAGCTTAAGAGCAACATCCACGGGTAACGCACCGGATCGGATTTGAATGGAACCTGTCAGTCCGATACCCGATCCAGCGAAAAAGTCCCATATCGGTCCAGATTCCGATCCAGAGTATCAGATCGGTGCATCCCTACTTTGTAAAAGTGCGGATAAACACGTCGGCTGCAAACGGAAATGCCTCGGGTGGACACACCCCCTTATTATCTAATTCAATATTATCAGTTAACGGTTAATGTTCGGTTTTCGGTCGGGAAAATTAACCGAAAAGAGCATCCCTAGTTTAGGATATTGCTGTAAGATACTTTTTGTAGCTGTTGGAATGTTACATGAGCCTACCAAATGTCGTTTACGTAAAGCGAGGGCTACATTATTGAAATTTCGTAGGTGGTAATATAAAACAATTTTGCCTTATTTCATTCTGAAACCCATATCAGAAGTAAATTTTCACCACCTCTGGCACGTATGAAAACTTGTATGAAACTTTGACTGAAAATGTTGGGCAAGCAGAATCCAAATGACATTAAGGTATCTCAAACATTTATTGAATTATACGCAAGGACATTTTGTTAAAATAACACAAAAAGAGTTGTTTCCTCATATTTGAACTGTCACTATTGGCATAAAATGAATCAAGGATTACAAAAGCTAACAGATTTTACAAACAGATATACTGATCTCTGTGTAAAAATAAAACTGTGACGCTGGCATGTTTCTTATGTCATTTTTCACCCCCTCTTATATGGCTCCAAATTTGGCTTGTTTGTGTGTGTTTGTGACGGTGCTTGTGTGTGTGTTTGTCACGGTGCTTGTTTGTGTGTGTTTGTCACGGTGCTTGTTTGTGTGTGATGTAAATCAATGATGCACCGCTATTTTTTTATATGTTTTCCTGCTGCACCGAGTTCATAATATTTAGAGTCCTGTGATTTCTGCGATGTGGAAACAGGGAAGCAATAGCGGAGGTGTGATCTGCCTTTAAATATATCATCTGCTTGTTTTGCGTGAATGTGAATGAGCTGCACAGTTTAACGCATTACTACACGCGTGACGCTCGTGCATTCGTGCGCGTCTGACTGTATGAGGACATGAACACATGAACTCCTGCTCTGAGAGTTTATTTCATAAGCATTTCACTGTTAAAGAAAAGCTATTGTCAACCACACACTGTGACAACCCGTCAAAATAAAAATCTGGTTAACTTGAACATCCGGATTAAAAAAAACTGTATTGTATAATAATATTTACTCTAGTATTAAGTATTAGTAACTATCAGCACTAGATTTTTTATGCGCAGCTCGTCTGTGAATTACGGTTATATGTAGCTGCATCCAAAGCCAGATGGCGCTCTCGCGCAGAAACTCCAATGCTCTACAGAACAGGAAATGTCATTTTCCTATCTGCATCTGGCAGGCCAAACTCGTGAATAAACGTTTATTCAGTCTAATGCCATTTAAAACCTGTATTTGACTCTTTCTTCTGTGGAAGACAAAAGATATTTTGAGAAATTTGAGTGGTCTTGTGACCATAAAATAGAAGTCATTGGGGGGAATGTTGTTTGGTTATCAACATTTTTCAAAATATCTTTTGTGTTCTGCAGAAGGAAGTCATACAGGTGTGTGCAGGTCTGATTGTTAAAAGCAACTCTCAACTTTGACGCGCCGCTAGACACGTCACTTCCTGTCCCCAACGGCCCCTGTCACTCGTGTCGCCGGCTCTCCATTGAAATGAATGACATTGCGTCACTTTGTCGCTGGCGGTGTGAACAGGGCGTTAGGGTTACATTTAAAGTTACACAGGGTTACACAGTTCAAGCAACCTAAGGAAGGCACACTTCAGGATAAAGCTCAAAACACTCTTCGACCGGATAACATTTGCAATGCCAAGATCAAGAATCTGTTTCCAGGGTAACATGCAAACTTATAATACTTTTACCGTCAATACACTTCAAGCTGCTGCGAATAAGAGTCAGTAAAATAAAAAATGTAATGTAAAAAACAACCATGACACCAAAGGCACTTTACACTTCAAAGATTAGCTCATTTAAAAATGAAAACAAAAACAAACAAACAAAAAAAAAAAATATATATATATATATATATATATATAATTTAAATAAAGCAAGCCGTTTTCCTCTGGTCAAGTTATGACAACATGTCAGCTCTCATAAGGCGATTCATTCCAGGTAAAAAAAGCATCATATTTGCTAAAAACATACATGCCACCTCAAAACCCTGTGCCTTGTTGTTAAGAATTGTGCTGTTTAAAGTCATAATACTTGCGATAATACTTATAATAAATATATGAATATGTATATCCATAAACTTGCATTGAAAAGTCATATGTACACTGTAAGAAATTGCTGTAATTTTTACAGTAAATATTTACAATAGACAACTGTAATCTGAAAATTACAGTGCTACTGTATTTTGCTATGATTTGTGGGAGCATGCTAAAAGACTGATGTAAATTGTACAGTTAAACAAGCCAATATTGTATAATTTACAGTAAAAAACTGTACATTTATATTCCCAGAATTCCCTGCATGACACTTCACATTTCATTTATTTTTTAAATGAAATAACTTCCTAGTCTTTGTTACTTTTTAATCAGCTATGTACATTAGGATTTTATGTTACATTTAATGCTGTTAAATGAATGTTTATTATAATTGTTACCATGATGGTGTTTAGTATTTGTGCGAATGACAATGTGCACCTTCAATATATTAGTATTATCCTTCTCAACTGATGGAAAAGCTGATTGTGATGAACTTTGATTCATCACGTGACTCATCACCTCTGTTTGGTGGTTGTCAGTGTATTATTAAGTTACAAAACAGATAATAGTTCTTTAATAGATTAGTAAATTAACATTATGTCAGTTAATGAAATACAGTATTTTACTGTAAATTCACAGTTTTGGACAGTCTTGGACAATTTTACAGTGACAGCTGTAAAAACATAAATGTAATTGCTCCATGTATATTTACAGAAATATGCTGTTTGTTTTTTTACAGTAAAACTGTAATTAATGATCTACAGTACTACTGTACTGGCAACAAAAATTGCCAGTATGTTGCTGTAAAATTTACAGTAAAATTTTTAAAGTGTAGGGACCATTAATGTAATTTGACTTGGGCTTGAATCATGACTCGACTTGTGTTCCTGTAGCTCAACTAGTTTTGACTTAACAACGCAAAGGTTCAATCCCCAGTGAACGAACAAACTCAAAACTGTCTGCCAAATGCATAAATGTAAAGCAACCACCTGCAACACAATGTCATAACACCAAACCAGATCTCAATAAGATCTGGATCTCGATTTCTAGATCAAAGTATGAACAAACTAAAATGTTTTCTACGGCAACTTTAAAGCAATGTGCAGAACAAACATGTGGTTGATCACCTCTTGTTTTAGAAGAAAACTACAACAATGAAATGTTACAAGCTTCAGTTGAGTAAACATGACAGAATGACACAGAGAAAGATCTTGTATTCTGTCATCAGCAACCCAAACACATTATAGCTTACCATAACACATTCACAACAAAACCACAATGTCTAATGTCACCACACGGCAGTGATCACTACCGTATATCTCAAATCAGCACTGACCACCAGCTGTTTATCTACCTCTACATTATACCTGTACATGCACAAAGATCGTAAACTTTCTGAAAAGCTGTCTTAAACTTCGTTTTAAATGGCCAGGCCTGCAGCATGAACCTGCACCGAGCTTGAACGTAAAACAAACATGCCAGACAACACTTATTACAGTGTGCGCACGCTAGTCACATAAACATCACCTTTAACCTGACATTTCTCAAACACCGTACATTAAAACACAAAATGCATTGCCATCAGAGCTAGGTGTTTATTCAGATGGTACACCGTGTTAGTTTGTGTGTGCGTGCGTGCTCTTTAGCAACATTAGCAACTCACATTTTTTCAGCCACTTCATCCAGTAGCGCACTATAAGGCTGTGATGTTTCTTATTCTCGATGCACCACGAGGATAATCCCTGTATGGACTCCATCGTGTTGGTTACTCCTTGAAATCGGCGGTCTAGCGATGACTCCAAAGCAGCCGAAGAGCCGCGGCCACCGCCGTGACCACTGCTGGCCGCTCCGGGTCCAGCCGCCATCTTTCCTTTACCTTCCCAGCAGCTCCGTCAGCACTGTATGATTTAAACACACGGCACCAGCAGAGGGCGCCAAGCTGCACATTTACAAATGACCGCCAGACGGCGACTGCCCGAGTTAATGTTATTGTCTTCTAGCTGTAATGAAAACTGTTTAAAAATGGTATTAAAGTAAAACTGTGATTATGCAAATTAGGATTTGGATTTTTCGTTATAAAAATAGGGTACTTAATGTTTAATGCAAAACATGTAGAGTTAGTCTGAGTCAGTCTGTTATTTATCAGTAAAACTTTTTTATTTATTGATTTTTTTCTATATTATACAAATCAATTATATTAGAACCCGATGTCAATCTAAACACGAGGCTAAGGATGATTTTTTAACTTGTGAGTGTGAACTCTTGTTTATTCAGCAGATGGCGCTGTTGTACTAGTTACGTACATTTAATGCATTCATACAGTAAGGTGCTGAACTATTTCTGTTAATATCTGTAGGCAATACATCTGCTTTCTATTAGAATTCCCATTTATCCTAATGGCAGTTGTTTGGCTGATCTATAGGCCACTCTAAAATGTTGTCAAATCACATGCGTTAATAATAAACCCCAAATAAAAATTATTTAATTGATTTACCTTCATGCCATCCCAGGTGTATATGACTGTATAACTTTATAAGCTTCATGTGTGTCTTCTGATTAAATACCATAACTAGTACAATAAATGCAAAAATGAGATTTGAAGTTATAAACATGCTACCATGTATAGTCATACTTTTCGTTTCCTTTTTGCTAAATAAATTGAAAATCAATATGATGTATAAGGAGGACATATTGTGATGACATATTTTTATTAAACCTGATGACATAGGTGGGTTAAGGAATAAAGAATGATCATAATCTGGTGAACGTATGCTTTAAAAATTGTGTTTTATAATTTAAATTTAAATTGCATGTTTAGTTGTGCAATTACTTTTCACGTTCAGAATCTTCTGCTGGTTATGGAACAACATTCCTGTCAAACAACTAGTTGTAATCCTATCCCTAACACTATCTAAAATAAAAAAAATAACCCCAGATAATAAGCCCCACATTTATTTAATTGATAGGACTGTTGTTCCTTGACCATGTTCATCCAGAAGCATGTTTGCCAAAATGATGTATGGCAAGATCAGGTAGGAAATGTACCTGGATCAGTGTTCTTACAGAACCAACAAAATATCCACTAACATATCAGTCACTATAGTGAATATGTTGTTGTTTAGTTTCATGGTTTGATTTTGTTGCTAGAGAAGAATGAAAACATCCACATGCCCCCACACTCTTGTTGACGTTCATTATAATTTTAGGGTTTGATGTCAGATCTATTGATGACATCACTGTCAATTACACCAACAACACATGGAAAACCAGACCCTGCCACATCTGATCAGATATTAATGTGTCATTCCAAGAAACAGGTGCCTTTCCCAAAATTGATAGACACATGAAATAATTATGATTTAAATAAAATGAAATATCATTTCAATAACATTAATTGTGGTCTAGTTGAATTCCCTTTGTTTGTTTGTTTGTGAACTGCATCATACAAGTTTTAGTTTCTTTCCTTCCACCCCTCAACCTGGTTTATCTGTATTGTTTTGCTGTTTACAAGGTTGTCATGTAAGCTTGTTAATACTCGGCTCTGGAATTGATTTTCTGTGGATTAATAGTTCTGTGAGCTCATAATGTCTTTTCTTTTGACCGTCTCTCCTAACAAATGCATATTAATGTGAACATGCAAAGCTTGCATAGGTAACAACTGATACAGGAATAGTCCACCCAAATATCGATTTTTTTTATCATTAGGTTTGTTTCAAATCTGTTTTAAAGTTCTCATTGTGATCAGCTGAAGAAAGTCAAAGAGGTTTGGAATGGCATGAATACATGATAACAGAATTATTATTTTTATTAAATTTTTGTGAATCAACCCTTTAAAATGAGGACATATATTTAAGATACTTCTATACTTTGCCCAAGTCTAAAGAACCCACCCACAGGCCTCTATGCAAACCTGAATGTCCGGTTTTGCATAATACAGGATGCATCTGTATCTGTATCGTATATATACAGTATTATTCAGACCTTTTATTCAGTATATACACAGTAAAGCTACCTGTGGCGAGTCCAGGGAGTACACACACACACGCACGCACGCACGCACGCACACACACGCACACACCATTGGAGACACACACACACACACACACACACACACACACACACACACACACACACACACCATTGGACACACACTAATAGGTCTAACATGCATACCCATAATGCACTCTGATTCATCTAAGATGCATGATCGTCTAACATAAAGTATCTAGTTCACTATTAGTTTTACATTTTGTTAATGCATTATTTTTATCCCAAAGGTGGTAAACTTTCCAACGATCGGTCAGAAAAGCAATAGAGGATCTCTCCTTAAGCAGACGCCCGATGTGAGGTACGTGATTTACACAGCGAATACAGCAATTCTTGCCTCAGTCGATTCATATAGAGAATTGCTTCACTAATATTTTGAACATTAATCTCAACTTTCAAAGACTTTAACAAAACATGGTTTAACTCTTAACAATTGTCCCGAGACATTTACAGCAGAAAGTGATGTATGTGTTTTCTGCTAAAGTCTTTACAGCTCTGTGTGTTAAAAGACGGTGAAAAGCTTACAAGTCATAATAGTTCCTGAACGTGCTCCAGTGGCCTCGGCTGACTCCATCTGGAAACAATAGCACACGAAGAACAAGGAAAACCCTGAGTCAGCGTTAGAGAAGCCGGCTCGTGAGCAATCTACACATCTGCTTTTTGCGGCCAAGAGAGAAAGACGACACAGGCTCTAATATGATGGCAATACGACACGCATCGCGTTTAATAAGAACTGGCACTTACAACAAACCTTTGTCCACCACTTCAAAAAAAGCATTCAGCGGTTACATTCATCTATCGTTGCTTTACAACAAATGCATACTGTAGGCCTAAATGATTGAACTAATTTGTGCTATATGGCGCTCACTTCACAATCCATATGCAAGGATGCCAGATCCTTTTATGTGCAGAGCAAAGACAGATTTATAAGACTTGGAAGTCGTGCGGTGACAGTTGATAAAAGAGTTTGTTAAATGTGGCACTTATTACAGTTCATTTAACTCGTGTCTATTAGTTTTAAACAAGTCGTGCAACTCGTGTCTATTAGTTAAAAAACAAGTCGTGCAATATCTGAGGCTATATCGAAACAGACAGGAAAATAATAGCACAATATTACAGCCGAATATCATTCTGCTACACTGCAGTATTGTTAATAAATAAGAGAATTAATATCAATCATACAAAGGCACTGATTCATTTTCATGTTAACTTAAAACCTCGAACATAGCACCAGAAATGAATGTATTCTCATTTCAAAACACCATAATCTCCCTGCTGATGATGATTTGCTGCCATCATTTGGTTTTACATGACATTATGAGGCATGCTCATGGAAAACCCCTTTACAATGTTTATTTGTAACACATGCGAAGCACATTTAGCTTCAGGTTCAAAAGTATCTGGCCAGCACCGGGACATAAAGATTTCCATAGGATGTTTTTGGTTCCTATCCATTCGAGTCCTAATGCGCTCAATGACATTTTATCACATTCGATGAAGTCATTTCCTCCAGGGGAGTGACACAGTCCTGTCTGTTTCTGCATGGAGTGCCCTGCTCGTCTTGAGCACCGCAATTCAAGTCGATAATACCGTCTTTGTGTTCGATTCATGAGATGGTTTCAACACAATATTAGGTCGGGCGTTGCTCTGCTCCCCTGAAGGCTTCCTTCGCCTCAGAAGTTTGTGGTGAAATGTGTCGAGCAGGAAAGTCTCACGGTTTCGAGCAGGACTGACAGCATTGTTTCCCGTAAAACTTGTGGTTGCAGACTCCGTGCTGTGGTACCAGATAGCACCAGTTGAAATGATCTTTACAGATCACATCTGCACAAAAGAGAAGAAACAAAGAGTGAGGTTTCAAAGGATAACTTGCTTAACCTAAAAATGACTGATACAATGACATATCCTAATGACAATAAAATATGACATAAATATTCCAACATAAACAGCCCTTTTATAATATAAGAGCATTTTTGAATGAATAAAAACTAAAATTACAAAATGCAACCAAAGGTGACATGTTAACTCGACATTATTAATAAAATGTAAATTCTGTCTTCATTCACCCACCCTCAAGTTGTTCAAAATCTGTATACATTTCATTGTTCTGATGAACACAGAAAAAGATATTTGGTAAAATGCTTGTAAGCAAACAGTTCTTGGCCGTCATTGACTACCATAGCAGGAAAAAACAAAAACACAAAAGAGGATATTTTGATAGGAAAGCAAACAGTTTTGGTGCAATTTTGACTTCCATTGTCATTTTTCCTACTATGGTAGTCAATGGTGGCCAAGATCTGTTTGGTTACATGCATTCATGCATCAGAACAAAGACATCTATACAGACTTGCAACAACTTGATGGTCAGTAAGTGTTGACAGAATTTTCATTTTTGGGTGAACTGTTCCTTTAAAATCATAAATTTGATATAATCTGTTGAAGTGAAATCACTATAGCAGAAATATACATTTAACCACTTTATTGATCAAAAGAATTAGAAATAAAATTTAGTTTGGCTTCAACATTTTCTTATTTCAACTCTTAAAAAAGCAATTTTCAATGCAACTATTTACATGATGCCAAATAATTAATTCCACGTATAAATATTTGTGGCTAAAACTAAGATAATCTATAGACATTGTTGTAGATATTATAAATAGTTGCTTTATAGATCAATGTTGCATGTTTGTTTTCTGTGTCAACTATCACCGATTACTGACCTATGAATATTTTTTGTGTTAGTTGTTACACAAGCCTATTTACTGTCTGTCAGTGTGTTAATTCTCTGCTGACCTTTTTTCTCTGGCTGGGGACAGAACACTGTGTTACAGGCCTCCGACACTGCAGGCTTCAGCTGTAACACACACCCAGATGAAGGACGTCCATGATCAAGACATTGTACTGACCGCATCTGAACTCCCCCTCCACATGACACTGTACACTGAACACAAACAAACACAAAACACACGTCATGCGCAGCAACAATCACAAACATCAGTGCAACAAACGTTTCTTCACTCATACAAATACAGTTGCTCTGTTAGCTATTATGGTTCATGCAAGTATTGCCTTGCTAAATTATTTGTTGTGAGCCCATATTGCCATCTTAAACATAAGAAAAATTGTTTCCGGTTAACACATAATATGGCTTGTTAATGCGAATTTCCACCATAACATAACATTAAAAAAAACCCGGTACATACGCTTTCAAAGCGACAACATAAACAAACGTTATACGGGGCATGCATGGTTTTGTGGCCTAAACTTAACTTCTGGTATACATCCGCCAAGAATAGAGTCCTTGCAGAACAATAACAAGTAATAACAAATATATATATATATATATATATATATATATAAATATAAAATAAGCTTTCCACTGATGTATGGTTTGTCGGGATAGGACGATATTTTGTTGAGAAACATCTATTTGAAAATCTGGAATTTGAGTGTGCAAAAAAATCGAAATTGAGAAAATGGCCTTTAAAGTTGTCCAAATGAAGTCCGTAGCATAGCATATTACTCACAAAAATAAAGTTTGAATATTTTTACAGTAGTACATTTACTAAATATCTTCAGGGAACATCATCTTTACTTAATATTCATATAAAGTAATATTAATAAAAATAAATAAAGTATAAATAGTTAGCTAGATGATCCACTAGCCAGATCATCAACAAAACACAAACCGGACCCGTTTGGCCAGGCGCATGCGTCTGATGAAACCATCTACAAAACCCATTTAAACTTCATTGCTTAGTATTGTCTTAAAGTACCATTCAAGATGGACAGGATCTCAAACTGTTTATGTTGTTCTCCAAGTAAAAAAAAACCAAAAGCCACAAGGGGTGTAAGTATGTGAAATATAAAAATTAGGATGTTCTTCTATATGTTTGATGAAGAGGAATGTGGGATCAAGACCACTGTTACTGTGGATGTTGATTAAAACACTTGCCTGGGTCCATGGAGAGGTGTACCAGTCCGGTCTGCTGCGAGGAGAGAGGATGGGACAGTCTGATAGGACACAGGTTCTCTGAAGCTCCGTGGAGGGTTTGGGTACATGCTGACACTTTTTAGGCGATAACTCTCTGTATTTCCCTGCCACGTCCTTCTCAGCGCACTTTACAACACGCACCTGAAGACCTTTACCACAGGACACTGAACACTACAGAGAAAAGCAGACAACACTTTCTTTCTTCTGCAGAACACAAAATAAGATATTTTGTCAAATGTTGGTAACTAAACAACACTGACCCCCTATTGACTTTCATTGTATGGACACAAAATCTTTGAGATATTTCGCATACAGAGATATATCACTTTGAGAGTGATAGACAGGTTTCGAATGGGGGGTTATTTTTTGGCTAAATATCCCTTTAAAGGTTTAGTGCACCCAAAAATAACTATTTTTTAAGTATTTATTCACTGATTATGCTTTTTAAGAACTGTATTTTTTTAAATGTTCATACGGAAACTTTTCATGCAATGACCTGTCGACAGAAAAACAGAATAAAACAAAATAAAAACACCATAAATGTACTCCATACGTTTGTGCACTTTACATATAGAAACCATGCAATTGTTTTGGTGGATAACGGTTTAAATTGAACTAGTCATATGTGCCTCTTTTATGGTGCTTTTATTGGTGTTTACATGGTGTTTTTTGTCACTATGAACTGCTATTTTGTAAAACATAGAGTGCATCTAAAAGACTTCTTCTCCATGTACTGTAAGCGACTTGCTCATAATGGTATAGGGACTGCCTCTTTTACAGTTTAACCCCATTATGTTACTAATCGGAATACACCACCCCATTGCCCCACAATGAAATAAAAAAGGTTTTACCGGTTGCCAGGTGGAGACGAACCACTGAGCTTTGCGCTGTTTGTGGCAGCGTTTGATCATGCAGGTCTGCTGGCTGTCGGGTTTGGGCAGAGCGGCACAGGACGCGTCCAGCAGCACGTGATATTGAGAACCCGGGTTACTGCTCACACACGCCACCGTCCTCTTCATCACACCCTTCCCACACTTACGAGAACACTGGAAATATAAATAATAAATAATTCAATAAGGACTTTGTAATACTGTAGCAATACTGAACACATTTGATCTTTCACCTTCAGGTGAGATACAAGCCATCTGTCCACAAATGTTCAGTTTATGACCTTCAGCTGCTTTACGTAGATTGGATAGTCGGTTGTTGGTTATGTAAAAATAAAAACAATTTCACTAACCTGAGACCAGGCGCCGGAAGTCCAGACTGGTGGGCAGGTGTGCGTGTTGCAGGTCTGTTTGCGATATGGTGGTGGTCGTACACACTGGTCATCGGTCACCATTTCAATCCGATCAGGGCCTGTTTTTTGGAGGCACTGCACCTGTCTGATCTGCTCTCCGGAGCCACAGCTGTGACTGCACACACCCCAGTCGCCCACGCTCCAGCTGTGGCAACAACACACACACACACACACGGCGTAAGATGCTTGCATCCGGAGGGTGTTCATTGTGTGTTTATGCACGATAAATATTTTTCACACGTGTGGACTCCAATCCCAAATTTCTCATTTTGCTTCGGTTGTGTAACTGCATAGTAAAAATTGTGCACTGCATGCTAAGTTTAGGATGTGAACAATACACATTGCAATGATATGATGTTCTTTACATTGTATTATGGGAAACACAATTCCATGCACTGTGCTTTCTGTTGTATACTGCACATTAAATGTAGTATGTCATTTGGATATACAGCCATGGAAAGCATCATTTTAGTTTTTCTGAATTTACTATTTACAGGTAGGTGTTTGGGTAAAATTATGATTCTTGTTTCATTCTGTAAACTACCAACAATATTTTTACCAAATTTCAAATAAAAATATTGTTTCTATTTGTATTTAGTTGCAGATAATGAGACCTGGAGAAAACAGAAAAAAAGATGCTCTGTTTTTTTCAGACCTCAAATACTGCAAATAAAGTTCATATCACTTTTAAGTGAACAGTAATATTGGTACACATATTATTTTTTATGTGACAACCCTTTCATGTGTCTTGTCATTCTGTCTTTCACATTGCTGTTGGATGACTTTGTCACTCCTGAGGTTTGATTTTGTTACAATTCAACAGACACTGGACTGGAATGACCACATACATCTAGAAATGCTGGTTTGAAATGTAAAGTTGGAGTGGTCATAGCTTACTAAAAGAGTACACATACAGCAAAAAAGTAATATTAGCAATGTAGTCAATGACTGTGTGCATCGAGGTTTAACACCGAGACACATTGATTATCAAATGTAGATGGTTTGTTGGCTTTTGTGCAAAAGTCACCAGTCAAAATATCAGCTCATAAAGATCAACAATTCTCCCTAAAGGCCCCGAGCGACCTCATATAACACCATCAGCACATACAAACAGCCTAAACTTTATTTACCGAAGCTAAACACATCATTTGATCGGAATGTTACAACAACTCTGACAAATGTAATCAGTGTAGTGGCCTCAGCTTAAAAAAGCGCTGGAGATGTTCCATATGGTTTCAACATCCACGGTTCACTCTTTAAAATATCTCCAATATTTATGCTGTGAAATCAGACATCTGATCTACTTTAAAAGGTAAATCCTCCAATGGTTTATCCAGACGGTTGTTGGAATTAAAGCAACCTAATAATATATCATAGGGAGTATTTGATCTTGTGACTCTGTTGCCATAAACTCATTTATGTGACTTAAATAATTACAAGCTGGATTATACACACAAGCCATGATTTCATCAGGTTTTAACTTTCGCGATTCATGATTTGAAGCGTAATGCAAACATTAATGTTGGCAATCTTCGGGGGAAGTTGTCTGGCCAATGAGACTTTAGTTATTTGACTCATAAATATGGCTGAACAAGGACATTAAATTCTATTATGGTATTATATATCTCTCAAGTTTATGCTAGCGCCTCTATATAAATATGAATGTTAAGAAATGACCAATAATGTTTTAGAACAGCAAAGACGAATAGATTCTCTGTTTAGAGGAAGCCGCTAGATATGAGAAATATATTCTGATCTCACACACACATCTGACATTAACTTTAAACTCGTAGCCAGACCCACAGTAATATCAGGGTCTAAATGTGAACCTTTTTATGATGTAATTGCTTCTCCATGCCAGGTTTGACACCGAGAAGGGCCATAAATGTTAAGTGTAATATGCCATGTTTGTTTCTGTCTGAACTTTTGTTATGACACCTTAAAACGTTGCAATATTATAAAAAATATCAATATAAAGCACAAACCGGTTTTACAAACAAAGGTTACTTTTTACACTTTGCTATGACGCTTTAAGAAACTAGAGGCAAACACCTTTTGTTATATCCACTAGAATCATCACAATGGAACAGAAAACACAATTCTAATACCATCAATGCTATTTGATTTGTTTAATAAATAATGAAGAAGTACTATCACGCCCAATTCACACCGCCAGGGATTGCCAGCGACATGATCTCATTCATTTCAATTGAAGCTCGGCTACGACACCAGTGGCTGCGTTTTCACTACCCTTCAAAAAGCGCAAATTGAAAATACGTGGAAACACGTCAATTTCGCAAAAACTCCCATGTGTCGCAAAAAGGTTTTCACGCTTTCACGACCTGTTTTTTCGGCCGATACGATAAAGGCATATCTCGCAAAACTGCAATGGAAATTTACTTCAGTAGTGTTGTAAACTGCAGTTAAAAAGTATCAAAATAAATTTACTTTTTTGTTTTTATCCAAATAAAATAAGCCTATTTTCTCTGTTAGTTTGTCCACAATCATGCTGAACACATTTCTACCCATGTATTGTTTTAATTCGCATATTTTGTACACATTTAATATTGTGCATGTCACACATGGTTTTAGTCCTCTGAATGTGTTTGACATGTACACACGCATTTGTGTCCGCATTCATCAGTCGGAAGTGTGTGCTGAGTTGGAAAGGCTTTTAACCCCCGCCTCACGTAAACCCTGAAGAGGTTCAGGCTAAACAAACAGGACATCAGGAAAATGGGAATGCAATATACAGTGTTTATAAAGGCCAGTTAATGAGGCAGAAAACATTGAGAGAGAGAGAGACAGAGAGAGAGAGAGAGAAAGAGAGAGAAATGTGAATTTTTATGGCACTGATACATTGGTTCAGCTCTTGCCACCTGTTGATGACATAATGACAGTATCACGGTGATAATCACGCTATAAGAATACTGGAATAGACACGAGCAAATGTTTGGCTAGTATTACAGGAAGACACGTTGAGAGTGACTCATTGCTATGCTCTTGGACATCTAAAAGTAAATCCCTCTCAGATGACTGTTAACAAGACATGATGGATTTTTCTCAATGTGTTACAAATTGCTCTGCAATTTAAAATACACAACAGGGTTTTTGTGTTTTGTTTTTCTTTATCAAACTGAATTCTGGTCTTTATACGAAATGGTCCATGTAGGGCCACTGAAGTACTAAAGTGCCTCCAAACCTTGAGGGAAAACCCATTAACTCATGGAGGTTCTGTCATCATTTATCTGTCATCACATCATATATCTCGTGTTGTTTCAACCTTGCATGACATTTTTTCTGGGGAACACAAGCAATATGTTCACGTAGCTCTTTTGCATAAAATGAAAGGTGACTGTGGTATTAAAGGACAATATTAAAGGAGATGATGATTTCTTTTTCAAAAAATCGCTCCATAAATTTCAGTCTCATTGTGCTGTTATATGCAGAATATTTTGCTATTTTTAAAACTTGACAGTTTACTTTCATTGTATGTATAAAAGAGAAGAAATGCCCCGTTGCATTCTGTGTTCAATAGAAGAAAGAAAATCATATGGATTTGGAACAACGTTAATAAATTGTGTTGTATTTTAGGTGACATTTTTTAGATGAGACATAGAGAATATATGTTCATAACCACAGAAAACAACACTAAAGCTATTACATATGTACCTATTTATGTATTCATTTTTTAATAAACCTTCAGTCATTACTTTCCTAATTTATAAACAATGGTTTTGGATGTCTCTCTCTCTCACTCGGGGCAGGAAGCCAAGGAATACTCAGTGCTAAGACAGATAGATTTACAGCACTGAGCCAGCACATTCTGAGAAGATTGACATAAGAGCTCATTTCAGTGCCAGGGCAACCAATCTTATCAGAGATAGACTAGTCAACTAAACTGGCTCTTGTTAAGTAGATTAGTTTCTCTTTTCCACTGACTCATTTTACAAATACTTAAATATTTTAAGCAAAAAAAAGCTTGCCTTTGAAAAATTCACTGGCACTGCCAATGGTGTTTGTCAGTGACAGGCTATAATGTGGTTGTAAAGGAATTTCAGAGTATTTATCATTTTCTGGTCTTTGGGGCTCACTCCTTAAGTGCAAGTTAATGAAATATCCAGAAGTCCAGTCACTAAGAATCAAAACCCCACAATTTGAGGTATCATTCATGTCTAGAACATGGGGTAAGTTATGTGCCAAATTGCAATATATAAAAGTTTGTTTCACTTCCTTACACCAAAAACAAAAAGTTATGAGCACTCATGTTGTGCATTAACAGAGCAGAGGTTTCATAATTTATTCAATATTTTGGTTATCTGTACAAACATCTCCAATTATATCCCAGTTCTAGGGGGCAAGTAAACACTCCAACGTCATAGCACAAAACAATTAGACAACAAAGAGCTGGAGGCAATGCATTACACATTACACAACAGACCATGACAACATCTCCTAGTAACCAAAAACTAAGACAAACTGCAGTGTAATGAAAAAAATCTTTAACTCGGTTTCTACTTCGATCCCAAACTTTCACTCAAAACCTCAATATAAACCAATAAATGTTTACACTGTTACAACTTTGCATTAACAGTTTGCACATATTTTCGGTCTATTTGCTAGTGATTTCACCAGAATAAGACAATGATGCAACATAAATGACAGGCATATTCTGGGGCTTGGCATTGAACTGGAGTCCCGGCATCTCGGTTGTGTCCGGCCTGCCTCAAAAGCCATCAACACTTGCTGATGTTGTCTGATACTTTCGATGACAGAGATGAAAGCTTAGTCCCTCAGCACCAATGCGTTATTAAAGCTGGGCTGCCTGATCCATTCTCTGGCTGTTTGAGATGATTGTGTATGCGTCTGAATGCATGTATGTTTGTTTTTATACTGAATTTGTCAAAGAGGCACCATATATCCATTTTCTGCACCGTTTCACCTATAGGGTAATGTGAAGTGCTGCCTAATAGACAAAGCTTGGAATGCAATATCTAAAATGCAAAAATCCCCAAAGAAATATCCACAAGACTGTAACGTTGCATATTTAGCTAAAATGAATTTTTTGTAACCAAAAAAAATGCCATTAAAAATTTATAAAAAAATATATAAATATATTCATCAAAAACAAAACTAAAGCCATATGTAAATTAAATAGCAATAAATGACTTCAGCATCCTCCAGAACTTTGTGACTGACTCCAACTCTTTTACAACTGACATCAATACAAAACTTTTCCACCAATGTTCCGACTTCTTTAGCCGACAAATTGCGAAACGCATTTCATCTCTAAACAAAAAAATGTTATGACAGTGATCTATGTGACGTATTTGTTAAAGCACCATATGGCTAAACAAAAAAATGATGTTTATGACTAAACATAAAATATAAATGCTGCATATGCCGAATGCCAAAGATTACACCCTTCCTCCACCTGTCTTTACATTAGCTTCTTTCCTGTGAGCTTTAATGTGTAACTGCTGGCTAGTCTACTTAGTCTAGTTCTCAACAGTCTCACAGTCCCAGAAGACCAAAAACCCTCACATTAATCCAGCAGAAACCGGTCTCATCCTTCTAAACCCCTCATCTTTCAGCACCAGGCTAAGCGTCGGCTTTAGCCACGCTAGCTTCTGAACGTGTTTATCCAGTGTCATTCTATGACCCATGAGCTCACTGAATAGTCAATATCCTGCATCATAAATCAGTATGTTAGCCATATTACTGTACATGGCAAGAGAGACTTTTTGCAATGTCTCAGAATTATTCAACTGTCTGTCAGAACATGTGGTTGCACAATCATGTGGGATTAATGGTAAAACATCTGACATCTGGAATTAGACAACTTTCCAATAAATGATGTCTAAAGGACCTCAAACATTCATAAAAGGATTCATAAAAGCATGCATCATCATCATCATCATTAACAACTTCAACAACAAAAACAAGCCCATGAAACACAATTTGGCTTCTTGTGCGTCTCATGTGTTTAGCATCACTGTCTTCTGGTAATGTTTCCTGGATCAGCTTGTTTAAACTATCACTGATTTGTCATATTCAATGACCTTCGTTGTTAGTGTACAATTTCCCAAATTTCATCCTGATCTGGGGTCAGGGCTCTGAGGTCACCTTTGTCACGGTCCCAGGAATGGATGATGCCTTCCAATGCCAGCGTTTAAGTAATGGAGGGGTACACCCTGGCCTGGACACAAACACGGTTGGCCTTGGCAAGTTGGCAAAGGTGACCTCCTCACCCCACAGCTAAAACTCCCAACCACACCTAAAGTGTGCTGCCAGATAGCCGTCAGTGGGCAGATTTAGCCCGAGCGCCTGAGAAATGTTTACTGGGCAATGCCCTTCTTTGTCATAGTCACTAGTGCATCAAACCAGCACCGATTTCACACAGACGTGATGAATGAAGCATGTTCTCACGCAGCGTTTGGGAAACGACTGGTTTGTTTCAATCAGTAAAGTTAATTCTAGCTGAGGAAAGGCTCGCTGGCCCACGGGATGCAGATTTATCAATCCAGGTGCTGTTAAAAGCGTGGAACAAAATCTGGAGCTTTCAACCATTACAAATAAAGTAATGCACTCAGCACAATGTAGAGTTGTACAGCATCACACTGACAAAAAAACGTTTTAGCAATATTTAAAGAAAGTGTAACCATAGAATGATGAGTTTGGCCAATCAGAATCAAGTACTTAAAAAAACCAAATAATCATGCCTTCAGGCTTTTCAGTCAATATATTCACTTTTTGTTATAATATACCAGTATTGTCAATAATCAAAATATGTGACCCTGAAAAACAAAATGTTAATGATTTTAAGGTTCTCTATTGGCTTACCGCTGTAATGACGTTGTGGAGAATAGATGAACCTATTCTAAGCTTTACATACAGTAGATACCAGCGAGTGAAGTTTGTAGACGTGTTTCCGGCCATTTTTGTTAGCGAAAATAAAATAAAAATATACGTTTTGAAATATTTACGGTAGGAAATGTACAAAATTTCTTCATGGAACATGATCTTTACTTAATATCCTAATGATTTTTGGCATAAAATGAACATTTATAACTTTGATCCATACAATGTATTTTTGGCTATTACTACAAATGTTCTTGTGCTACTTAAGACTGGTTTTGTGATCCAGGGTCACATATTAAAAACCAAAACTATATATTATGCACCTGTATTCAACACCTGTTTAAAATTGCCTGATGAGCCACAATGGTTACAAACTCTCCCTCTTTCTCTCTCTCTCTGCCACCCTAAACTCGTATTTTAAGACTCGTATTTGGATTTAATTTTTTTTAAATTGTTGTTATATTCTGCCCTGTAAGCAATTTAAGTTGCATATTTACGTAGGAAAGGCGTTTGGGGTGTTTAGATGAAGTATGGAAAATAAGCGCAGCATCCCTAAACTATCCCTCAAGTACAGCCAGCTGTGCGTAGTGTAGTAAAGATGGCACGCAGATGTAGATACTTTGCAGGACTGAAGTGCATGATCTTCCTTAAGGATATGTGCGAATAAGAGAACAACAGACACCGAGAACAAGAGATGGTGGAGAACGCAGAATGTGAGCGCCAAGGAAAACACTGCAACACTTGGGAAACAATCAGCGTGCTATCAAGCAGGTTTTACGGGTGTTTTCACTTTAATACATTTAGGGTAGGTCACAAAGAAACCACATTGGGTCACCAGTCTTTAGGAGAGTATACAGAAATACAGCACAGTTAAATGAATCTCTGCTGAGCTACTGGCTGTAAAGATGTCTCTCTATCTGGACCCTCAGGGACACACTTAAACGGTTCTGTGAACTGGCGGCCATTTTGGCAGACCTGGCGTGAGTGTCATTCTATAATCCCGCGTCTACCTTTCCAAGCTGTCGAACATCATTGGGAATTACGGTTTGCAGACGCAGTGGAGAAAGCGGGCGATGGATCGCTCCTCCCAGGGGTCCCTGAGTAGACTTTACATGTGAGACAAGAAAAATGGGCCTGCATGGAGTTGCCAAGGAAACCGCTTTAAAAATATTATTATGAGGGACAGGAGAAAACAGGGGCAGTGACGTCTAAAATCACACGCTCAAATTTAGCAGCATTGGGCTAAACTGAGGTAATGCGCAGTAGATCAGTGGGGTAGTATAGTATCAAACTACTAAAAGCAAGTCTTTGAAGCAATGCTAAGGCGTTGCAGTGTTTGCTGATGTGTTTTTACTGGTTGTTCGATCTACAGTATGTGGTTGCTGGGTGGTTTCTAGATGACCTGTTTCCAAGTTTCTAGAATATTCTGAAATTGCCCCCCTATGTTAGTTCACTAATATAGTCAAATTAAAGGAGCAATGTGGATATTTTAGAAGCATTTAGCAGTGAGGTTTTGAATTGGTAAAACCAGACCAGAGAAGATAAGGGTGACGTTACCTTGGAGGGCATGGCTGAGTATTGCAGGACACCACACCGGTGGCGGGTCGACTCCGTGAGTTACAGTTCAACGTGTTAACCTGAACTCTCAGATCCTTGTAGCATACCGATTTAGTGACCATCTCACCTGAGGAACAAACACACCATATTGTGTCAATTAAACAAGTGGGAAAGGAGGCCTTTCTGTGTGGAGTTTGCATGTTCTCCCTGTGTCAGCGTGGGTTTACTCCGGGTACTCCGGTGTCCTCCCACGGCCCAAAGACATGCAGGATAGGTTAATTGAGGAATCCAAATTGTCCCCCCCGACTCATGTATAGAAAAGACTTGAGTATAGTATCGACTTGTGTGTATAGAGTGACTAGTTCTCGCCATGAATATAGCCTTAGATGCTGGAATGGCGTTAAGAATGCAATAAATAATAATAATAATAAACAAGTGCCTTTCTCTCGCACTGTCGTCTTCTATAATCCAAAAGATACCTTTTTAATGCTTTGACAAATCGCTTTGTGTTGATGAACTGGTTGACCATCGACATCATTAATAAGCTCTCTTGTGCTCTTGAGCCCATGTTATTTCAACTTTTTAGAGTTAGTCTATAGGGCGTTTGACCTCTGGGTTAAAGGACATAGTAAAGCAGGTATTGTTCACCTTTAGCTGCTTCTCGCCTCAGGCTCTCTATACACACCTTTACAGAGCTGTAATTTCAGAACTGGTGTTAAAGGGGAGGAGGGTACAGCCCATCTCAGCACAAATGATGGGAACAGACCTGGGCTTGGTGGCTCACCTGAGGGTAAACTACGAGGACTATCACATCTGTGATAAGGAAGCCGTAGCACCTTCAACCTACAGCTTCCATCACCAAAATAAATCTTGAGAAATAGGTTTAGGAACAGTGTTCAATAATGCTGCTTAGGTTTACATAATGATGTCAGATTGATTGTGTAATTCACGTTGATTCATAGTTAATGAAAATGAAGTTTTTGGGAGAAGTGTATTTAAAAAGTTTTTATTTATTCATTAAAACTCGAATAATCGGAAAGTTGCAGGTTTGAGTTGTGCAAGGCCCAAATAAACATTTAAATATAATTTTAATTATTGGTAAATATAAACAAATCTAAATATTTCCTAAATATATATAGGCCTACATGTATGTGTTTGTGTTCATAAATACAAAATGAATATGCACAGTAAACAGACATCTATTATGTAAACACAAACTTTTATTCTGAATGCGATTAATCGCGATTAATCTTTTGACAGCCCTAGTCAAAATATTTTACAAAAGAATTACAAAAGAATGAAAGGGAGTTCTGTGGCCTTTCCTCAGCAGAACACTGAAAAACCTCTAGCGTGTTTACGCGGCCCCTAAAACTTGTTGGTCTTGAACCAACAACCACTAGAGTCACTGGCCGGGGGCGGTATAATGTCTGTACCAGGTAAATAGTTCACAAAACAACAACTATGTTTCTAATTGTTCTCATTATGTCACATTGCACTAAATAAAATAATTTTCAAATATCATAAGCGTGGTTCAGTTACTATGAATTTGATTTGTTTTGACTTCTGACATCTGCATCAAAAGCATCTTGTGATTGCATCAAGATGCAGAATCAAATTACTTTTGCTTGCGAAACTCCTGTAACCCGTAAACAAAGAGCATGATGCGGCATGTTTATTAGTGGTCGTGTTATATAATAATAGTCGGTTATGTCATCGCCTGGCTCTCGAGCTAGTGGAAACACAGGTTGGATGTGAGAGTCACCCACACCAGCTTTGTGGAGAAAAGGCAACAGATGCTACATTCAAAGGTTATCTCTGAGCAAATGTGGCTCCAGGAAAAGATCAGGCAGGTATTGATTGATCAGTAAAGCGTGAGGACTGAATTACTGGAGCATGTGGTACCTCCTGTACAGGTGGCCGAGCACTGCGATCGAATGATGGCCCAGGTGTAGTTGTGTTTGGGTTGGTTCCGCCTGTCTGTATCTTCCTTAGATAGCGTGTATTCCCATTGAATGCCTGGGTTCCAGCCTTGCTGAAGCACCTGTGCGGGAAATCAACAAATATTAATGCCATCAATCATATACACTCTTAAAAAAAGTGCTTCAAAAAGTTCTTTGATGCCATAGAAGTACCTTTTGGTTCCATAAAGAACTTTTAACATCTGAAGAAGCTTTCTGTTCCACAAAATGTTCTTTGTGGTGGAAAAAGGTTCTTCAGATTACAAAAAAGTAAAAAAGAGATGATTCTTTAAAGAACCTTTAGGGGCTTTCGCACCACAGGAATGATTTCATAATTCCAGGACAATTTCTCCGAGATTGTCAGAGAAAGGGAGAACCAAGTATACCTGTTTTTTGTTGTGTTCGCGTCGCAGGAACCGGCCGGAATTTTAGTTCCGGAGAACCTTTTTGGAGCACTTTAGCTCCTTCTCTCTGAACAAGCAGGATAGGAATGATCCGTGATGTAAGCAAACGCTGACTGGCCGAACTTCTGTTTGATTGTTTGTTGTTGTTAGATGGATGCGCTTAAATGACGTCGCTGTCGACCGGCTTACGTCACTAAATAGTTCCTTTTGCCGGTGCGAATGCGATCTGGGAAATGGCCTGGGAGAAAACTTAGTTCACAAACGAATTGATTGTGAGTCCAATGTGGTTGCATATTTTTACCAAAAGATCCAGTAGAGACAAGAAAGGAGGTTTTGGGAATGGGGACATTAGGCCAGATTCAAACCTGAGTTTCCCACATGATCACCACAGCGCAATGTGGCTTTGTACTAACCACAAGGCCACAGCTCTAAAAATGTTTTTTATAATTTACATCTAAGTAAACATTTATTTGTATACAGTCAGGATAATAGATTTACTACTATTATCTACCTCAAGCACCAGAGTCTCATTAGTGGGTCCAGTAGAAGTGAGACTCTCTGGCCGGTTGTAGGGCCTCTTGTAGTCAAACACAGCTCCAGCGATGGGGATTCTGCCAGGCCAGTCCACCGTCCAGCGGCCATTGAGGTAATATTTCCGCTGCAGATTCCTCACGGCCAGGTAGGAACTGGAGGAGTTAAGCTCCCTCACACGAATGCTACGAGCTCCAGCTGGTATGGTGACCACACGGTAGTACTCTAAAGAAAAGAGATATTTTATGTTTAAACAGAAATCTGTTCAACCACTGTATATTTAAGTGACTGTATATTTTCTTTTTGAACAACATTTTGGACAAATTGTATTATTGTTTTCTGTGCTGGTAAGTCACCATTGAGTTTCTTTTGCTGACACCTCAAGCACTGAGGCATCAGTCCATTCTACTTAATAGAAATTAACAGAATGCGCCACTGCCATTACTATGAATGGAGAGGATTGCAATTCTCAACATGGCTGCCTCCCAGTAAAAAGATCCAATCATCTGTCCCCAAGTTTTTCAGGGACTGATGATTCCCTTATTTCCACGGTAGTCTTACTGTACATAAACAATGACAGTTCTGAGGTTCAGAGCCAAAGTTGCAGGTAGACACGTACGACTCAAGTAATGTTGTTTGGTGTATTGTCCTTTGTACATCTTGCAGGTGGAGTTGTCGCCTTTGCAGATGCCACACATATCCGGCATGGCATTGGACCCGAGTACCCTGTCACAGCCCACGCTCTGAAAACACACATTATGACCTCTCAGCAACAGCAGGACCAGAAATAAATCACTGTAATCTATCTTTAAACAGTAATGACAGTTCAGTATAATCACTCACTGTGGGTGGAGCTGATGCTGAAAGAAAACATGTTGTATTAATAAAGAAATACAGAATAAATTCAATGCAATAAACAAAAATCTAATATTTTTCAGCGGAATTGGTAGATGCCTCAAACATTATTTGCTTTCATAGCTATTGCGGATGAAACCTTTGTGTTTCATGTTTCATTAGAAAAATCTTTTGTCGCACCACAAGACCACTTAAAATGAGCTAGACAAATATAGCTTTAAATATATAGTTTCACTTTTTATACTTTCATATATCTTTAACATGTAACTAATCTTGATCCATGGATCCATTTACCCATATAAGGAGTCAACTACCCACATATTTAAAGTTGTATATAAAACATACTTTTTGTAATGTCGTCAAAACAGCGCAAACTACTTATGTCACTGACTTGCATATAATCCAAATCATGAAACTGACAAAACACTTACATGACTCATCATTATTGCTTATATAAACTAAATCCACTAAAGTATAATTTTTCTGCTCCACTGCAACTTATCACCATTTCATACTGAAACAATTTCTCTTTTATAATATAAAAACAGATTTGAAATGCTGTCAGTAAAACGCACCAGTCAGAGTAAAATTCAATAAAATAGAATTGTAGTTGGCTCTCTTAATGCAAACATTCAAGCGGTACTAAACTGATGTCTGTCCCAGAACACACATTTCTGAGGAAAGACTTTTTTGAGTTCTTTGTTTTCCAATTGGTCTTCAGCATCTTTGTGTGGAAACATTGAGATGAAAGACACTCAGCTGTTTTGTCTCTCAATGGGAATTTCCACGGCAGTAAAAACCACAAAGCCAAGCGCTGTGAGAATTCCCAGCATGCTATAGAGTGAATGCTCTTTAAAAGCTTGTAAACTCGTGGTTCTGATGATAACATACAAACTGTGTCAGTAGACCATTACCAAAAGAAAAAGAGCCAGTGGCACCTATACCAGTGCGGAGAGACACTTTTATTATAGGTGGTGATGTATTACAGCTTAAGTGAGAAACCCCCCATCTTTATACATATTATTTTGTATTCACCATGTTTTCACCACCTTAATCCTGAATCTTGAAGGATTATAATCAAATTACTGTGCAGGAATATTCCAGGTTTAAAACATGTTAAGATCTATAGAGAGTTTATATCTGCAGCATGTTTCAAATTACCACAGAAAATAATTTTGCCCTTTAGACTGTAAAAACAATGGAAAAATGTGTATGGGGCAAACATAAAACCAGAAAATGTTAAAAAACTATACGAACTAGACGTGTTAAAGAATCATTAAAAGTAAATGTCATACAACATACAATGGTTAGCATTTCATTTGGACCAAGATCTAATAAATAGGACGTCCATGTTAAGGATTATGTTAAAATAGACTGTGAGTTTATATGAGACGTTATGTTTATAAGGTTTATAACCTCTTAAGACATCAGCATTCATTTTTAAGTATAAAGTGAAGGACTCCCACACATCTCAGATCTAATCTTCACCATAATATCAACTTGTCAAGCAGATAAATTGCAATATAGGATTCTGACTAAAGGTCAGAGTGTTGTATCATGGTTTAAAATTCCAAATGTGAAATGTCATTCTCACCTCACAGATGCCGTCAATGCAGACATTAGAATCATCCTGTGTGCAGAGCGTTCCGTCTCTCACTTTACTCGAGAGGGCAAAGAAGAAGTCGTAACCTTCGGCAAAGCAATAGAGCTTACACACATCCTGATCTAAAACAGAAACAACAACACCCTCAAGATATGTCAGGTTACGGAAGCCCTGAACACAACGTGGAAAAAAAATTTGGTGAAGAAAAAAATATATTTCTGTTATATTCCCTCCTGTAGCCTAAGGCTAGACTATTTTTTCTTTTTTTAATTAGACAAGTTGGTTCTCTTCCAAAAACAGTTTTTTCTCTTCAATTTGTTTATTATCTTCGACATTTTTTTTTCTCTTCAAAATTAGTTTTTTCTCTATTAACATCTTATTTCTTTCTTCAAAGATATATTTTTTTCTCTGAATTTATTTTCTCTCAAAAATAAATTTCTCTTTCAAATTTTTTTTCTCTCTTCAAAATGTTTTATTTTCTTCAAATTTTTTTTGTCTCTCTTCAAAAAATATTTTTCTTAAAAAATTTTTTTCTTCTGAAATTTTTTTTCTTAAAATTTTTTTTTCTCCCAATTTTTTGTTTCTTTTTCAATTTTTCTTTCAAATTTTTTTTTCTCCCAATTTTTGGTTTCTTTTTCATTTTTTGCTTCTTTTTCAATTTTTTTCCCCATCAAAAATATATTTTTTCCCTCTTCAATTTTTTTGCACATAAATTTTGCTCCAATTTTTTTCTCTCTTCAAGATGCCACACAAAAGCATGCATTACCAACACTGACCACCAGACTGTATTTGAGATATTAAAGCTCATAAAACTAATATTTGGTTATTATTATTAAACAACATTTTGTCAACCTCAGCGCAAATGCTGTAGGGACACAAATAAAACTATATTGTATTGCTTTGGACTTTCTTAAATAAATGGCACGGGCTAACAACAGTGCCAGTAAACACACTTTGCAGTTCACTCAGTTGAAGGCAGTCAAAAACATTTTACCAGTAAAATGATTCTAAAAAAGCAAGCTGCTCCAAGCGGGATTCGATCTAAGAACCAGCGATGCATCCGGCATGGGAAGCAGGCGCACTATCAGCGAGAGCACAGGCACTAACTAACATACACCGCACGAGCACAACTAGAAGTCGCTCAGTGAGGTTTACCTGCACAGATCACACTAGCTGCTCTCCGTAGCACATAATTAACGCGTTAAGATGATGAACTCTTATCATGTCGTGAAGCAAGAAGTTGTTCACATGTAGCGTTTTTTTGCGCTCTCGCCTGGCGTCCCTCCGGTTGCCTGGGTGCAACAATAACTGGAGTTGTTACACATGACAACAAATACCATACCAAACACAAGTTACCTTAACGAAATAATGATATTAAACGATATACCAGCATAGAAACCATTGTAAGCTTAAGATTTCGTTCTAACTGACAGCTGACATTGACACCTGGTGGTCAGTGTTGTTAATGCATGCTAATTGTTAGCTAGCAAACTTTTTTCTTTTGTGTGGCATCTTGAGCGAAATATTTTTTTGAAGAGAATAAAAAAATGTGAAAAAAAATTGGAGAGAAAAAAAATTAGGAGAGAAAAAAAAAATTAAGATAAAAAAAAAAATTTTTAAGAGAGAAAAAAATTTGAAAGAGAAAAAAAAATGTAAGAGAAAAAAAATTAGGAGAAAAATATATATATTTTTGAAGAAAAAAAAACATTATGAAGAGAGAAAAAAAATTTATTTGAAGAGAAAAACCTTTTTTTTGGAAGAGAACAAACTAGTCTACTTAAAAAATGTAAAAAATAGTCTAGACTTAGGCTACAGGAAGGAAATATAACGGGAATATTTTTTTTTCTTCACCAAATTGTTTTTTCCACGTTGCGGTTCGGTGCTTCTGTATCAGGTAGAGGTTTAAATAATGCCAAACTCTGAGCATTGACTTAAAACATGGGTAGTTAGTTCCTAACCATAGTTTACAACTATAATTCACAACATTTTCTTTATCAAGACACTGTACTACAATCAAACTCATATAGACCAACCGTCCACTCTTGTGTAGGGCTTCCATTTGTAATGCCATCCACGAAAGGGCTTGCTGTTGAACTCAGCACACTGCACAGCTCTGAAGTCCACAGTGTTGTGAGGACAGTCATCAGTGTTACACAGTTTATATGAACGAGATGAGCCTTCACAAAACCTGCCACCATACATCGGCCTGAAACAGAGGACAAAACACAGACCCGAAATGAATACATTAATACAAAAGCTTTTGTTACTGCTGTGATATGCGCTAACCTGTCTGACTGATTTAATGCACACCTTCCTCCACTTTCCACTACTATATCTGCACACTTTTTTAACCTAGCCCCCAAATATTACAGTGTAGATCATTTCTTTTACATTCTTTATTGTTGTGGTGTGATTGTACCTTGGGTTGATGCAGTGTCTCTCCCTGTAGGTCACTCCACTCTCACAGGTCCTAGAGCAACTGGACCACCCAGACCAGGACGACCACTGACCATGAACTGGCTTTGGACCTTCATCACCCTGCTTTACACACTGGCCACGACGACACCACTGAAAAACACACATCAGTCTGAGTGCTAACACCACTCAAGATCATGTTCAGTACTATACGCACTACTGAATAGTTATGCACTGTACCATTAAACTTGAAATGAACTTAACATCTAAACAAAATATTTACAAGCGTCTGAACTGGATAACTGAATAAATAAAGACTATTTAACCTAAAAAATAAAGCAGGTCAAACAAAATTGGTTTTTGTATTAGTACTTATTTATTGATGCTTATTCATATATATATATATAAATACACACCTATTATTCAAGATTAACCCACCAGTTATGTGCAAAATTTAGCAATGATTTAATATGTGGGCAATTTGTTTTACTAAATGTTAAATTACTCAAATTTATATTGTTCTTACTTTTTTCTCATGCTTTAAATAAAATATTTGGACAAAACATAACATGATTTGTATATATTTTATCTGTACATTTGCTGAGTTCTCTAAATTGAGCTTCTGCAGAAAACAAAAAACCGTTGATTCTCATAGACGTGTCAAATTCTCAAGCTCTAGTTCAAGAAGAACTAAAAACCTAACTATTATTTTCATATATTTATGCTGTTATCAAATAAATCTTGCTGTTCTTGTGACACAACAGAAGGGTTAAATGGTATAACTTTTAAGGGAAACTTATTTGAACTATTATGTGAGGCAAAAGTCTGCATCAAGTTTCAACCAATTCTTATGACTTTCTCCTTTCTGTGAAACTCAAAAAACTTGTTGCCGCTCTTCTATATGTTGAAAATATTTGGGAACTGGATCTGAATTTGTGTTAAGTACAGTAATATGGGTTCGGAATGACATTAGGGTGAATAAATACAATTTTTCTTTTCATTTACAGCTCATGAATTCCTTTAATAGATCAGCAATATTTCTAGGTTTCATCACATTTTGATTCCCAGACACAATTAAACCTAGTTCAGATGTTTGACTTCAGTGCAAAGGACATGTTACAGTATTAGTAAGTGAACGAACACGCTCTCAACATATAAGTGCAACATGAGCCGCTTCCCCATGTGATCCAGCTGATATTTCCTGAAAGCAGATAGCCAGGATTCCTGGAGGTGACTGTCATTATTGGTGCTGCATACTCTCATTGGTTCTAAAGAGGATTAAACTGTCGTGTTCAATTTATTGCAGACCAAGTACCCCCAAGAGCCGTCCCTCGAACACATGCAAAAAACATCTCGTTCTGTTTCTCCAGCGCGGACCACCAGCACTCGCCTCTCTATCGGCCAGATATGACATGTGTTGGAATAGGAGAGCGTGTTTGTGAGAGAAGTGTTCGCCTGATCGCCCGACCCGCTGCGCCCCGGGCCAGGTCCGTAATTACCCCGATGCCCTAAACGCACTTCACTAACATAAGAGAGTAAAGAGACACCCCAGGAGGTCAGCCGAGGCCTGCATGAGCTCATTAAACCCAATCTGTTGTGAAGGGCATGAATCAGTGCAAAGGCATCCATAGAGAAGACAGAGAGACAAGAGAGGGAAGAATTAAAGAATATTGCATCTGACAGCTCTGACATCTTTCTGTTTGTTTATATAGATCTGCCATCAGTCTGTCTGTTTATCTACATATGTGTCTGTCTGACAGTTCTCGTGTGAAGTTCCTCGAGCTCCGTTGTGAACGTCACAGCCACCAGTTTGATTTCCTTTCCCAACACACAGCATGAAATCTCTTTCACGCCACTGGCATTTACACTTGCCTTTCTCTTCTCTGCCTCCCTGGAAACACTTGTTCAAGACACAAGACATCTGTTAAAACCTAGTCAAAGGAAACAACAAAAACCCCCAAAACCACTTTCTCCCTCCTGCAGTTAATGACATGAGCTCAATAACCATGAGAAAACGTTAATGATTAAACTCATTGAGAGAAAAGTACGGCGGGCGGCAGACAGTTTGGCTTTTGTGCCACTTGAGCTCAAAGGGAAGAGTATAAAGAAGGATTCTTTTTTGGACGCGACTGTGTCTCACCATCTCCGGACCACAGGCGGAACCCTCAGCCGCCGGCATGAACTTGGTCTCGCATTTTCTTCCGACCCGATGGCACCACAGGGCTTTGCAGATGTCCTGTGTGACAAATATCAGACAGAAGCGTTGATATGGATATATAAAAAAATCAAACTACACAATCAATAGATGTTCTTCACATGCTGCACGACTGTCCATAAAATCTAGTACAACAGAGAAACATATTTTCTGTCTTAAGCACGCTGGAAATAATAGTGACCTGTCTGGGATTTATTTCACTTTTAAGAGCCATATGTATTTTGAATATTAAACGAATCTTTGTTCGAGGATCATTGTTTTACAGAACAAAAGAAAAAGAAACATGACATCACAACAAAGGACAGGCTTAAATGCTTTTATAAATACACAGAAACATGTTTTTAATTCATTTAACGTTTTCAGTATGTACAGTGTGTAAAACAAACATATTCCTGTGCCCAATATTGCTGTTATTGCAATCATGTAAAGCATTTTACAGAGTTTTAATTTAACCTGGGATTAAGATGTAATGGGGGAATCGACAAAAAGATACTCAGATTTGTTACGATCACATCTTTATTTCAGAACGCGATAAATAGTAGATGCAAACAAATTTAATTGAAATTTCAATAAAGATTTGAGGCAGTGAACAATTCTAAATTGCCCATGTATGTTCTCATGACAGAGACCTATTCCAGATATGCCAAAACGTTTTACAATCTTGTAAGGACAGCCTATAGTATATTTCTATATCTTCAACATCATCTCATTCCCTCGCTCTATAAAATAAAAATGTGAGAAACGACTGCATGTTTAATATGTCTGTATTATTCACATCTGGATTATTGTATCATATTTTGACAATGGCAGCACAGATGGGAGAACGAAGCAGCAGTTTTCCCAGAGCGATCACGCTCCAAATCCCAGCACAAGTTTCACAGCTGTCTGGTAAAGCTAGACCTGCTCGAACCCGTCCCCTGATGTTCCTGCTGAGCACCAGGAGAGGGTTCTGTCTAAATCTGCCAAAAAGACCACGGAGATGCTAATTTATCGTGAAACCAGTGGGACCTCCGGGTGAAAGAGCAGTTTTGCACACTTAACATCTACAGAATATATTCTACTCCTTTGGTATTCACCACACTCTGAAGTCAGTTTACAAAAGAAAACAATCATAACATGCGTTTGCATCCACTTTGACTACATTATGTCAAGTTTATATATTAAGCTAATGGAAATAAACAAAAACTATTAAAAGAATAGTTGACAAAAAATGAAAATTATTTGATAATTTACTCATCCTCAAATCATTTAAAACCTGCAGGACTTTCTTTCTTCTACAGAACACACAAAATATTTTGAGCAAACATCACTCATTGACTTCCATTGTATGGACACAAAACCACTTCTCGTCATTTCTCAAAATATCTTCTTTTGTGTTCCACAGGTGAAAGAGTACAAGTTTTGTACCACATGAGGGTGAACTATCCCTCTAAAGTACATACATTTGTATTTGTTTTAATGCAGCAAATATTAGCATAGGCCTATGTGTTCAATTCTTTATCATTTTATCATAGCTACATTATTCACTGTGCAATAAAAATCATCATCAGGGTTATTCAGACTCCTCATTGCACAAAACTATAGCTTGTCCCATTTTCTTAGATTACATGTATACAGTTATTGAAGATCAGGACAATAGAAGCTGAGCATACAGAGGTTCCCACTGGCGTCCTTCCAAAGTATATTTAGCTCTGCCTCTGTTTCACGAGACCATGCTTGCCTGGAGAGTATTGAGAAAAATCTCATTCTTCTACGGGAATTTCTAATTTTAGATATAATCTAAAATGGGCCTAAATTCCTGTAACTTGGACAATATTTGGAGCTGATTTACATATTTCAGCTGAGAAACAGAACAAGTGCTCTCTGAGGCATGCGAGTATGCACTGATATCAGTGATATAAAAAACATCTTACATGGCAGAATGTACCAAACACTGCATAGTAAAGGATGCTGGCCGAAGATCAATTTACCATGTTGAGATCACATTAGTGGCATATATAAAACATTTAGTGCATTGCAAGCTTACTATTACATTTGCGATCTGACAAATATCTCTTAAACTTCGTTTTTTATATCTATCTAAAATGTAAACATTTTCCAGCATCCTAGAATGCCAACATTCCATACTGGCATTTTAGAGACAGAGCAAATTATAATTTTTGATACAAGATTAAAAGGACAAACATTGGAATAGGTGAGTCATGCACAACAACACCAGGAATGAGTTTTAAGAAAGTAAATCGAGTCTATTTTGATTCATGCTGACATTGTGAATCATAAACATTATGCATGTTGTGAATCTGACAGGGAGCCCATTTAACAGACATCTTGGCAATGCGTGTGTACTATTAGGGTCATATTGTAAAATACTGAATGATTATATAGTCTAGAGAAAGCTGATCTTGGATCAGTAGGTTTACTCTCAGGAAATGTAATACATATGTGCCCCGGTGCTGCATGACTGATCACCTAAAGACTTCAGTTAAGGTACGCTGAGCTTGTTTCTAGTTCACTACAGGCCTAATTCTCAATCGCTTTATCTCACTCTCTCACTGAACTCCGAATGGATTTCTGTTTCCAAATCAGGACCTTAAATAATATCGTTAAGAACCACACAAATAGATTCTTATCAGCTGAAAAGATCCTTTTAACTAAAGCACAGCTTAGACTTGTTCAAATACATTAGTGTCATGCTCCTGTTGAAACCATCAGCAAGTCTTGAAGAGTATGAGTACACTGGCCCATCAGCACAAACCAACACTAACCTATAGCTATCCAGCTTTAGCAAAGCTGTCTTTAAGTTCTCCACTGCAAACAAATAAAATAATAAAATATAGCTGCAAGCAGCAATTACGGGGTCAAGTCCTTCAACAGCACAAAGTGAAATACATGTGGACTTTTTTGAACACTTGACATGGAATATTTAGCCTAATGATGGCTTAATGAGTTATGTGTACTTAACACCTAAATACAATAATTTCTACATGACTTGAAAGTAACTTAAACTAACATCAGTGGATTCATAAAAAGAGTTATAAAACATTAAAGAATAATCTTATTAATTGCTTAGAAAAGTCTTGCCTTTTTGAAGTCCAGAGTGCACAGTTTGGCTTTCTCTCCGAACTGCCATTTGCACTGGGTGTCAGAATCATACAGCTCCCCAGGAAGTTTCTCAGGGTATTTGTACTCCTGTATGGCGCTGGGCTCATCAGACAGACAGGTGGCCTGGGCAGTACTGAGACAGAAACATGGTTGACTCATACATGCTGTAAAACAGCTTTACTCCGGTACAGTAGAGGGGGAAACCATGACAACATAACAAGCATAGTTCCCTTGGCTACATTTAGGCATCTTTCTTTTCAACACTTACTTTGCTTTTATCATGACGTCTGTTATTTAACCCTGCCATTGTTATAAGGGCCAGAAACAAGACTCTTAGTAAAGATCATGAGAAACTATTTCAGTACAAAACTGAATGAACACTGAATGAGTTCAGAGTAGTTTAGCAGAGATCTGTGCTGGTATGTGTGTCCACTTTATAAGGAGAGTGTATTTGTATTGGGGGTCACATTGACAGGCATAGATATAAATGCCTAATTATTGTATGTTTTCATGGGCCGCTACACTTTCAAATCAGATTCGCCAATACTGCTTTGTATCTGTGTTCTTCTTGTCTACAACATCTAGCTTTCCCAGCATCCCTCAATCATTCTATGTACCCTGTGAAGGAAACTCTTGTTTTTTGATTCATAAAATTCTTCTCCCATGCATGTAAGCCATGCTTTCAGTTAGCTTTTAATAGATCAATGCAGTTGTCTAGAGTCGAGCATCTGGCCCCCAGAAGCAAAAATGTCTGCGTGAGATGAATCCTATTCAGTTCCCCATAGCTACTCAGTGTCACATCTTTAAGTTTCCCCAAGATTAAGGCAACCAACAGCTATAACCCAGACCTTGTCGGGCCTGCCACAGCCAGACTCCCTTTCAAGTCTTTGTTTTTATTAGTGGGGAAAGTGATAAAAGAGTAGTGCTATGGAAAGGAAGGACAGAAGGTCTGAAAGCAGATCTTTAGTCTTTAGCTACTTGAAGTCTTGTGATCTGCAGTCTGTCGATGTATGGCACATTGTGACATAGGTGAAACAAGGCAGCTTGTGAAGAATGTATAACAGATGGAAAGGCGGCTGACGAAAAGTAAGTTGCTATAATTTGAAGCATGTCTCTTGTATGCTGCTGTTTTTTGTGGGGTTGTTGTGGGGGTGGAAAGAGGAATGATCATTTTAAAGATGCCCAGACAGTGCTGGAAAAAGCACGAGCTGACAGGCAGGTCTCTGTAGAGTTCCTGGTAACACTATTCAATTCCGATCCTGCAAGGGCACGTTCTGCAGAGTTGCAATGCTAACTAAACACACCTAAAACAGCTACTTAAAGTCCTTGGGATTAGATGAAACTAAACTCTTAAGGGCACTAATCTCCAGAAACAAAACAAAGTCTTTTGATGGGCGGGGAAATATTTCACAAAACCTGAAGAAGAACCTGCAGTTTTTTAAGCAATGGAATAAAGACTGTCCCAGCATTGTGGAGTCACATTTTACCAAGCAGGATATCAACTGTTGGTCCTAAAAGATCATACCCATAAAAATAATACATTATAAGTTTAAAAAATAATGTAGTTCAAAAACCCAACCATAAGCCCCCCAAAAAACCAAACTTCACCCTGAAATGCTATTGCTCGCTAGGAATGTTCTTCCAGAACCAACAGTACAGAATACAATATGTCCTACTTGGCTAAGATCACAAGGCCTCAGCATGACACAGTTTCAGAGCCTTGTTAATCATTGCAAGCCCCACTTTCAAAAAATTTACAATTGTCATGCTGCTGTATGTCCTGCTCTATCCAACCAGTATTCAGCATCCACATAAAGCTTCGCTTAAGGAGGAGGCGGAGAAAACAGGTAAAATAACCACCTTGGCAGGGAATCCCTTCATCAGCTGAAGTCTTGAACTACTGATTCATCTCCCTGCCAGGGAGCTCACCCAGACAGTAAAGAGGATGAGGTCATCATGATAAATAAGCACATATGACATGATGGTTAATTTAAGGGCAGCAAATCAAACCGATCCAGTTTTACGAGCACAGCCATGGCTTTCAGACAGAAACTGAAATTTAAAACCTGAAGCTGCTTGGTTTTACATATCAGAACCAAAACAGCACTACAAATACTTCTTTTAAAAGATGAGGTTGGTGTCTAGACTCTCACGCTGGGTGAGCTTGCGTAGATGACTAATGGATGGGACACGCTTGATAAAGGGCACGGTTGTTAATACCATCACACAGTTTTTCTAATATTGCTTTGGGCTGCCAAAGGCATAATCTTACCAAGTGGTACAGGTCCAGTATAGCTACTGTAACATTAACAACAACACTGAACAAAAAGAAATCCAAAGTGTAAAACGAGTAATGTCATTTGGAAAACAGAGAGCTTTTGCTACCATACAATTCCTAATTCCTTACCCCAGAAACTTGTTTAGATATTGTCGGCTACAGGATGACCAGGAAAATAATCCATTGTGTCCAGCCAGGGTGGGAGACATGATGTTTCCAACCGACTTCTTACATATGTTGCCTTCCCCATCATGGATCATTCCAAAGCTGTGAAATAAAAGGCTTTTTGCTATATTTATGCAATAAAGAGACATAAGAAGAGTTAATAATGAATTCATATCTTACTTGTGTCCAGATTCATGGGCAATGGTGAAGGCTAGACCAAGACCTGTATCCTCATTGATAGTGCAGCTTCGATATTTGCTGCACATTCCACTGATTGGAGCAAAACCTGAAATTAGACAACATTATTTTATTAGATCATCCATTTTATTACATGTTAAAGCAATGAATAAATCTAATGTTTGGGGTCCAAATGGGTTTTTAAGTCAAACCTATAGCTAACCACTGATATTTAGTCTAACTGATAAAATGAAAATGACTTCACAATATTACCTCATGAAATCTGAACAATTTATTATCTATATGGTTTACAAAAAAACTGAGGGCCTTGGGAAAGAAAGTTTTACTTTGTAGAATAGTAAGGATGTGCAATGTTTAAAAATGTATTTATTTCAGGGCTGCCAGTTTGCTGAAAACCTTAACAGATATATGGTTTACATGAATCAGTATAGATTAACATTAAATTGGGTCTTGTACAGAAAAAAATGGTATATGACCTGTGGAAGAAAAGGCAACTCCAAAAAATGCTTTGAACAATTCTAAAAGTGATACTATATGGGCCTGAGAGATAAATTTCAAAGTCTTGACTTTCTATATAACTCTTTAATACAAAACCTATGGAGACTGAGTCCAGTGTGTGTTGGATCAAAGTCAAACCCCAAAAGGACCAAAGGAGTTTTGATTTATTTACCTCCATTTAACCACTTAACATATGTTTGGTTCCTTGACGCACTAAGCTTAGCAGTATATGATAAAATATGTGTATGTATTGCATGAATATGTGTTGCACCGGAACATGTTGTGATTTATTAGTGTCTTTGGGAAATATTGAAAATCTGAAATGAAAAAAAAAAACATGAATTATACTCAACCAAAAATATTTTTAAAAACTCTTGAACAATTGATTTATTCATTCATTTAACAGAGGAGCATGTTCACTTAATCTGCCCAATCACAAAGCTCCAGTTAGCATTAAATAGTCTATACTTCAGCTAACCTCACGCCTACAACAATTCATCTGGCATCCCTCCTCAAACCCAACGCCACCTTTTATCTTTTTATTATGAAGTCCAGTAGGGTTTATTTTGCAATAACAACCGGTTGACTGTACATTATCCATGTGAACTTGTGAACTGTAAACTGACAAAATGAATGTTAACACAGCATGATGCTAACTCATATTGTGAACTTACTCTTCAAAATACATGTTGTATCTTTTCAAAGCACACACATACCTTTCAATATTTGCACACATACCTATGTAATTTGCTATAATTATGTATGAGGCTTATCCAGAGAAGAGATTTATTGGGTATACAGTGTTGTTTTCTGAGGTGTGGTACTGTACCTGAAGAGTGTATTATGCTAACAAAGGTTCAGCAGTGCTCTTTAATCTTCCACTGCAACCTCTGAAAGATGAGAAATCGCCCCTGCCCCTGACCCGTTCACCTCTGAATTTGAGGTGTGTTAGCCACAGGCTGTGCTGAAGTGTTAATCATTGACTATCCTCAAATGTTGTGTTCCCAGACACCCTTTGAACTGTGGCCTTGCATTTGAGGGGCAAGGCTAGGTTTGCTAATGAGTTAGGCAGAGATAGAGCTTTCATGCAGCACAGGGTGGAGACCTAAACTAGAGCTCTCACAGGACAAAGGCTGTTAGAACAGTTGTATACACCTCTAAATAGCTCAGAAATGTTGATGATGTGGAAAAGTTACGTGTTAGCCGTATGAGGAACACTTGTCTGCAAACATACAGTGGTAAAAATTGTTTTGTGAAAAATTTATATGAATATAGAACAATGTATAAGTCCTACTCATTATCATTTACAACTAGTGTCATTTACTTGACATTTACAATGCACCTATTTCCCAAGAAGCAAATTGGGGTTAATTGTCTTGCTTAAGGGGAAAACCTTGTAGATGGTGGATTAACCCATGTCGGATCTGAACCTCCAACTGTTGTGATAACAAATGTGATAAGACTGATCTCAGATCAGCAGATGGTGTTCTTACCTAAAGTGTCACATGGTTCATTCTTCCAAGAGCAGATATCCAGACCAGTCAGAAGAATGGCGTGATCATGACGTCGACCTTTTCGCCCTGACAAACCAGACTGCCACTGACAGAAACTGTTCAGAGTGTGGTCAGCATGATGGTTAATCACTAGTCCATCCTGAGGGAGTAGAGTACAACAGAGTAAAGCAGAGTAGACAATAGTAGAGTAGAGTAGAGTAAAACAACATATGGTACAGTAGGGTGTGGTTCACACTAGTAGTAGCAAAGCAAAGAGAGGTGGAGTAGATTAGATAAAAGTTGAATAGACTATAATGGGGTAGAGTAGAGTAGACTAGAGTAGAATGGGGTAGAGTAGATTATAAAGCAGTAGAGGAAGTGGTAGAGTGTTTTAGGGTACAATACAGTAGAGTGGAGTAAAGTACAGGAAAAAAACTGTTGGTAATGTCAAAGTCCTGGGAGACCAACTCAAGCTGCTTATCAATATCTGAGCTAAGCAATTTTCCGCTGCCTCTGTTGACCCCACCTCAGTAAATGAGTCTATAAGCAATTAGCCCCTCATGATGACCCCAGCTGATCCTGAGTGACTGTTTATAATTCTTCCAACAAGAGAAAGGATAAGGGCAATTTTCTGCATTCCTCATCTTGCGGCTAACGTAAACTTCATTAACATTAGCACAGGTGTATCAGTAACAGAGCCCACATCTTCAGTCATCTGCTGGCTTATTTTCCCACCGACGCTGCCCTCATCTGGCTGGAATCCAATGGAATTTCGTCCAGCCAATTAAACTGTCATCATTAAAACGAGACCTGTTCGGATAGAACGTCTCAAAGAGAGCCAAGGAGACAAGCCCCCGAAGGACAATAAAATCCACCATCTGAAGTGTTGCATTACCTTTTAAACCTCTGTATTATCTAAACTTCTCATGGTCCATGACATCAATAATCTCCAGAAACCTTTTCCCCTACTGTTTGACATTCAGTCGTTTACAAGGATATCTACACTTAGTTAAGGATGACCATTTCAGTTTGGACACACATTATTGATGTGATTTGATATTATAATGTAGTTAATATGTAATATTCTTAAAACATCTTACAATCTCTCCACTGTAATATGAATTCAAACAAAAATTGAAATCATCTCACCTGGTCTTCGTCCAACAGTATTAGTCCAACAATAACAATGTTGATATCACCGCCAATTGTCCCATCTTTGAAAAGTGTCGAGACCTTTGTGGAAAAAACAACAATTCATTGTTCTAAATTTACGAGATGATTTTTTTAAAATACAAATGCAGCATTTAAGGGAAAGGAATCTAAACTTAGTATGACCTTGCGAAGAGACCTACCAAGAGCTTCTCTTGGGGAAAATGAGAAACTTGTGGCTGGGATGTTTCTCCAAACTTCTTCAAAGCCTCACCTCTTTGTAGGCATACCACATGTACTTAAGGGAATACCTAATCTCACATATCTCACTGGCTTTTGAAACAGGATAGGCATAAAGTCTCTGGGATGGTTTAAGGTGCTCAGGTATCATAAATACAAACACAACATTTTCAATACAAGCGCTTTCATTCCCTCTATTTTGTCTTAGTTTTCAGTGAAGAAACACAAGAAACATCCAGACTGATCTCAGGTGTCTGTATTTTGCCGATCCTTGGTAAAAACAACATCACAAGTTTGATGGGTATGCTCAAAACACGTAACACTATCCTGTTTTTATGAGTGTTCAGATGTGTTTTGATTTGTGCTTACATTTTTAACCATGTTTTCTCTTAAACGACTCATTTTGAGTTGTATCAATCATTAACCAGTCCGGTTGATCAGCCAGATACGCCACAACCAAGTGAAAACACATGCTATGACCTTAGCTTGACATTATGGTCTGCGCTTTGAGAGCATGTCCAATTGCGCAACACAATATGCTGGGAACATATAGAATTGATGGATGGACAAACAGAGAGGTGGGCAAACCAACAAATAGACGGACAATTAGATGAATAAAAAAGTAATAAATGTTTGACTTGCCATGTTTAGAACAGTAAGGACATATGTGGTTATATTTTCATGGCCATGACTATCCATCATCTTACGATCGACCACCACTAGCGTCTCCACATTTTGTCTCCGGTATGGCTGAGGTTTGAGCATGATGGCCCGTTTTCCTCTGGATAAAAATTTGTATTCATCTGGAAAAATATAAATGTCTTCCTCGGGTGGTTTAGGCATATCTGCAACACAGTACAGAGACAATGTCACTCCAGTTGCTCAGACACTCCATTGGTAACTTTTATTGCTAACTCATTTATTATTCGACATATGCTGAATTTGTGTTTGTAAATCAGGCCTATATGAGACACTAATCTACACCATCTGTGTCAAACTGTATTAGCTGTCACATCCCACATCAGATTTATTTAGTGAGTTGTTAGAATGGTTCAAATGCAGTGTAAGGATATGGTGTAAATTTAGAGTTGGTGGGAACAATTCATCTTTGACCAAACACAATACAGGTGCGTAATGATGTCAGAAATGAAAACATGTTAAAGCTGACCCTTGAACAACTGTGACTTCATCGCATATGACCGCTCTCCAAAACACCCTCCCCCACCTAACTGACTGTCCAGTACAGGACTAAAACAATCTAATGTAAACCAGCTTGGTGAAAATACAGACTCGTAAGGTATATTTGCAGAGAGTCCGTCCTTACATACATTTCTTCCGTCTTCCACAGTAGTGGTGTCTCTGATGATTGTTGTCACGACTATGTGGCGTACGCTGATACTCCTCTGGATCTGTCTGTTTGTGTGAGGCCGTCTCATCTCTTATGCTTGTTCCCCACATGTAAGGGAATCCCGCACTTGAAGACCCTTTCTCAGATGTCATCCTTTTTCTTCTGATGTTTGTCTGTGTGTCTGTCAGTGTGGATCGCTTGTACAGGATGTGGGGATGGTGATCAGATGGTGCTGAGAAGTTCTCCAAAAGTGCCTGATGTGGATGCAGTGGTTTCAGGAAATAATCAGCCTCTTGAGTCCTGATCAAACCTGACTAGAGGAAAAACACACACTAGTCAGCGCCTTGCCATCCGATGAATAAATTCTTTCTATGCAACACAAAATCAAACATAATGATCATGTGCTTTGCAACATAAAACAGACGCGTTTTCGTAATGTTCTCAAGACGCCTACAGAGTCCAGATTATCAGATCGCTGGGCGAGTCTAAAAGCTGAAATCCATCTAGATTAAAAGCTTGCTGACACAACCCTTCCGAAAAAACAGTTTTCCACCAACTAGTATGCTCCTGCATCTAAAACACAACAAACGCTGGTAATCATCAATCTTAGATCTTTCAACAGAGATGGGATTCTTGTTACACTGTTAGCAGATCACATTTTAGGGTTTGCATGTAAAACCGAGCTCAGTTTGTGACATAAACACCCTAATTGCCCTATTTTGGGAGTCATTCTATCACTAATAGACTTTACATCTAATGCACTCCCAAGGACTCTTCAAATGCCCGTCCAAATGTCATGTCAGGTCACAAAAGGAACTCGCTTGAATACTCATTTTGTGCACCCAGTTCGCAGTCTGAAAATGATCCTGAATTGGGCTCAAAGGACCAGTTTCTCTCCAAACAAACAGACTGAAAACCCTTCTGAGAACCTGTTTGAACCCAATGTGCATTTGATTATCTGTCATCATTGCCAACAACACTTAAGTTCATTGCAAGGCAATCATGCAGACAATAGCCTGTAAAACATATGTTGAGCTATGGGAATAGAAGACAGAGGCAAAGCAGGTTGGATTTAAACTTTTTGCGCCCGTTTTTTTTAGGAAACTTTTTGAAAATGCAGTACAGTCAAGGACCAAATATCTTTAATGTGTGCGTGGGGTCCATTATGATGCCCAGTGAAAACTAAGGCATGTGTACATATGCACACATAGTTGCTGTTCACAGTCACCCACATATGAGTGTACATGGTCGGAAGCACATGAGCGCTTACGTCAAACTTTGAACGCTGCATGTTATATCACACCCACAGTTTTGAAGACTGAGTTGATGTTGATCTAATACATGTCACCAATTAATATCGCATAATTCACTTTTGGGACTCTATTACCTACGCAGTTGACCGAAGGTCTGGTCTCACTGGCTCCAGGAATGTTGCCTTCACTCAACAGTTAAGTACTCAATGAGCAAAACCATGCAGGTCTAGCCAGACTAAACAACTCGGATCCAAGATCATAGTGCGTGTTGGGATACAGAGCTCATCTCGTAATTAACGCCTGCATGGGAGGTTACTGCTGACAGATTTCAACAAGCGTCTTTTCAAACAAACGCTTGCGTGATACTGAACAGATGAATAAACACGTGGAACGGCCCAAGATTTACACCGACAATTAGATATTTCAATTAACGCTGTACTCGTCCTTAGAGAGCTTTTACAGCAGAATTACGGATGAAAAACTGGACTAAACAACTGCTCCAGAGGACACAAGAATCCATCAATTTGTACATAGGCACGCGTATGGGTTATGTGAAAATCAGATCACAGCCTTAAAATTCTTATGACATTGGATACAACGGCCAACACTTCTTGTAGGATATATTTTTTACAGTGCTTCAAACGCCAGAAGCACCAGGATTGCCTAAAAGTAACAAAGAAAAAGAAGGGTCACATGTTAACAACCACTGGCCCTGGATTTAAGTTAGCTAGGTCAGTTGATATCATTAACAGTTTTAATCAGATTCATGCAGACACTTCCAGAGCAGTGATTCAAGACTCCATCAAGGCAAAAAACACCCGGGACCTAATCTCGTCTGTAGACGAAAGGTCATACGGTCAAACATTTGATCCTTTATTAGACGTCAGGACTTCAAAGAGCAAAATTACCTTGTTGTTTTGGTGTCAAAGCAGAAACCCCATGAGATACGCTTCACTCCTGTCACTAGATCAGAGGGTTTGGTCAACAGAAGCGACCTCTGCAAGAGCTGAGGCTATCAGGCCAGACTTACGATAAAGTTCAGACAGGGCTGATCTTTCAGGCTTTCAGTGAGACTCACGTTGAGAGTTTCAGACTTTTAATAGTCAAGTCAATTTATACCTCTTTTGCGTTTATACTGTTTACACGCCTTGCCAGTCAGTCATTTAAATCCATCTAAGGTTGAGTCAATAGAGCCCCATAGGACTGTAATTATGTCTTCTAGTTAGTTGGTGAGGACAGTACAGAATATTAGTGACGTAATTCAGACAGACAGTGAGAGACATTACAGTGACCTGTGTCGTGTTTTCCATTTCATTAAATCCACATGGTCTTTTCATATATTATGCACTATACTTGGTTTCTGAGACAATACTTCCAGTTATTCAGCCTTATTTACTGTTAAAAAAGAAACTTTAATATTCTTTCTAAATGCTGTCTCTCTGCATGAGTGCTTGTGGTCACCAGATTCACCACAACAAAGAAAATTGCCCTATGTTCAGAATTTTTTGTTATGTATATTGCTACATGTGGTGTTGCGACAACAATTTTTCTACAAACAGTTTGTAATGCCTCTTCAATGAAGATAAAAAATAAATCCAGTGTAAATTTCAAGACAATAAATAATATTTTTTGAAAGCAGCAATGAGATTAAACAGAAAGTAGACTTGTATTTCTTTATTTCTTATTATTTTCTGTTCTAAAAGGTGTTAAATATGTTGCTGAATTTGTAGTGCCGAATGAAACTCGCTGCTGTCGTGAATTTGAATGATGCTGTCTAGAACTGCTGGGTGATGTAATGGATAAACATCAGTATTATTTATATCCGGCACAATATAAATATCAAATCTAGTCTCAGCCAATTTCCAGTGAATGGGGGAATCCTGAATAAACCCCAGATTTGTTGATGTATCCAAGTGAAATGTGTACCTTTCTGTTCATGCCAGGGGACGTCTGAAAATATGAAATCAATTTACACACATGGCACTGTCAAGTGGGAGTGGTAGTGACTACATTCCTGCATAAGTAACGCGTAAGAATCATCCTCCACATATCCGTGCATGGTTTTCCACCCTAACTAAAAACAAATGTCTACGCTGCCTCCTTAAATACCTCTCGTGAAATTACACACTGAGAGCTACAAGGTGCAAATAGCAGTCATAAAGCGCTAGAAGACGAGGGCGAGACGCTACCTGGGAGAGGAATAACAGCTGCACTCCCGCAGTCAGGGAAATGGGCAGATCCGGGCATGACCTAAGAGCCCCAATCAAAGGAGCTGAGCGGATATCAGAAGCCTGTGAAGGATGCACCTGACGCAGCTACTATTTCCATCCGAGAGAAGGCTGTGCTTGTCTGGATGTATTTAGAAGTTGAAACTGAATCTGTGCTCTCAATTCAGGATCGGTTATAGTAAAGAGCACTAGAAAGTTTTATACGCCAGCTAAAGATATTTGAGAAGGTGTCAATGTTTCATTTTTAAATCCTGTTACATCATCTTGACTGTTGGTTTAATCTGTCAAGAAGGGGCGAATACATTAAGATTTAAATGAATAGTTCAGAAAACACACACACACACACACACACACACACACACACACACACACACACACACACACACACACACACACACACACACACACACACACACACACACACACACACACACACAAAGTTACAGGATGCTACTTTATTTAATTTTAAACGATTATTTTGTAAGTTGCGGTTTGTTTCTAACACAAGTAAGAAAAAATAACAAAAGTAAGAAATGCTTATAGCTCAGTGCATGTATATATTAAGTACAGTTTAACTCCATAGAAACGGTCTCTCCAGAAGGACCACATTTAATTCCATGCGTTGATCACCTCCTGCCAACAATTAGTCATCCATTGGCGCCTCTTTGCGCTTTGTTTTTACAGGGTAAATCACGCCACGCTCTATTTCTGTTCTTCATAAATAAATATGTTACTTTTTAATTCTGTCAGTCTATCAAGACTACGCTCACAGCCTGTAGAGTGAAACATGGAAATGTTTTGCGAAGAATAATAATGTATATATTTTGGACAAGAGTTCCGTTTTGGAGCTGCTGGGGGCGACTGGGCTTGGTTTTCAAAGCCTAGGTGCATATGATAAATGTTAAATCATAAGCATTATGGAAAATTCCATGGAAGAGGATGAATCTTCGTGCTAAATTGACCTATAAACAGTCTTAATGCACCAGTTAAAATGCAGACATGTCTCTCTGTACATTTCCATCCACATTGATTCAAGTTGTGGTATGTGTGTTGGAAATCTGGATTACATATCTTTGGGTATTTCCCCTCTTAACCCTTTAAAGTACATGAAACGGAATGAACAACCCATTTAATTAAAGTTTTTTCAAGACTTTATCCATCATGAAAAATAGCTCTTCTATATCAGAACAGAGCCAGACCTGAATGTGAAGCATACACAGCTATAATGGTACATTCGCCCCAGGTGTCGGCGTTAATGCTTCTCATTTACTTTGAATGGGTGATGTCATGCATTGCCGCACTGAATTGTGGGTCCGTAGTGTCACTGGTGTTTCTTTGCGGTAAAAGTTGAAAATTCTTCAATTTTCTTTTCTTCAAATTTCAGTCTTTATATCAGCATCTACTATTTCATATCACAAACTAGCTGTCAAAAGCTCCTTTTTTGTGTCATTTTGCGGTCAAGTGTGACTATTGACGATTGTCTGAGCCCCAAGCTGTCTTCATATTTTATGGAATACGTTTTTCTAATAATATATATGTACTTAAACATATCATTTTCAACAGAAATCTCAGATGTTACTCTTCAACATAATATTACGAAGACACATTTGACTTTTCATTGAAATAACATGCAATAATAAATTGAGCTGTAGCACTAAACATGAGGGCGTATTAAGAAAGTACATTCATGTTTCATTTATTGAATTATTTATTTTTTGCTGACTAAGCACTTTCAGTGTTTTCCCAGTAAGGTATTAAAGTTTGGCTTGTTAATGTTAAGCCGTTGAACTGAACAACCACAACTAACCTTTTAAGACCAGATATTGAGGGTGTTATATTTGTACATTTACCAGTCTTTTATTAATTCATGGCTTCCATCACCTATAATTTGCCTATTAGTGCACATTGGCAACACTTCAGAAAGACTTTCACAGTGGAGTTTCCACAGAACAGCAGCCATTTACCCCGACTCTGCATTTCCAGTGACCCTAATTGGCATCCCATGTGCCACCGCTAAAGTCGCTCATTGTACCTTCTACCATTTACATGGACTACATCTGCACAGCCACCTAAACTCTTTGTTTGAAGCCGTCAGCTTGAAATCATTCAGATTTGCAAACTGCGAATTCGATCGCCCGGTCCTCACGCTTGTGAATTTCTATTTGGGACCTTTCATGGCGAACTAAGATCATCATCAAAGCCCTGCCCTGCCAACCTCCAATGGTGATCTGCCAAGCCGGTCTCAGTCAGCCGAAGTGCATTTATACATGGGCATTACTGGACAAGGCATTTGGTCATGGAAGAGTCAGAATGAACTAATGACTCCACACTGTTAATAACATCCAGCTGTGGACGGTGTGATAGTCTACAGTATTACAGAATCGCACTGCCAAGACATATTTCAAGTAGTTATAGACCCAGAACGTGTACAATGACAGTAAGATTTGACTTGCTTTATTTAATGGCTGATGAGGTGAAAGGTCACTTTTAGGGTGTCATTTGGAAATGAATTGCTACAGGATTGCTCTAAAGTGGAAAGGCTGATACTATAAATCAGCACAAATCTGGTTGTTTTATCATTTCAGCAAATCTTAGAGATGATTTCTATTTGATTTATGTACCACAAAGACGGTGTTAACTCAGGCCCTGTCTATACCTGTTATTAAGATGCGTTTTGGTCGATTGGATCACTTTCTTCCCCTACAAGAATGTTGTGGTGGCCATACGACATACAGTGATGTTGGGCTATCAAATACAACCATACAAGTACCATACAAGTTTCATAAAGATTCGATTTGTGCACTATATATAGTCCACTTCGCAAGATTCGCAAACACTGCTCCTGAAACACTGCTCTCTTCAATTTTATTTACCTTACCTTTAAATTTTACATATATAATTCAATCTTAAATATATTTGATTTTATGTGGTTATAAATGTTCTGCTGGTTGTATTTTGTTTTAACATTTGTGTAGTGTTAAAAAACTGAAACATGAAGTCTTTCTGCACCCGTGTTGGATGAGCATTGCTTACGTTTCAGAAGTGTTCTATACATCTTCTGAGGTCATGAGATCTCCTTCAACCTTCTCATATTTAAATGCACATAATAATAAGTCACATGACACACTACACCCAATAGCATCTGGCATTACTGGTTTCCAATATCTTCTTCTTGACTGTGACAGCATGTTTTAGGAACATGAAAGAAATGCAAAAGAACTTTAAAAAGTCCCTTTGTTTTCCATATAAATGACATGATGGTGAGTAAATGATGACAGAATTTAGGTGCGCTATATAGAATTTGAAACGCTTCGTCTTTTTGCCATTGGTTTAACAATCAAATAAATACCGATCTCAAAAAACTCCAATCTCAAAGGGCCACAAAATGTTGACAAATACATTCGATTAAATAACCATCCTGTTCATTTAAATAAAAGCTAAGATATGTAAATTTTTCAATGCCAAAGAAAATAAACATACTCTGGAACTCTGTGCCGAAACAAACTATTAACAAACAAAACATCAACATAATGAGTATGTAAGTTTTACATGTGTTCGTGTCCGCTGAGGACATTTATAGATTCTTTAAATGTCAATTTGACTAACAAAAAGAGACTCTGTTCTCTAGTAAAACCTCCCCTGAGTCATTGACTGGTTTAAGGGATTTGAACGCTGCTTTTTAGACGGGTTCTATTGATGGGACAGGGCACATTATGTCAGCCCAGTCAGAGGAAAGTCATGAGAACAGCGGCACAGCCACTCTGCTCTTCCAGCGCCTACTGGGAGACGACTGAGAGCCAAAATAACAAAAGCACTCTGGAGGGTTGAGGTTTCTTTGCACATGGAACATTAATCCATGGATAAAACAAATAGATGAGATGATGAGTAGAGTATATGGATGATTACATCTCAAAGGCCCATGTGAATGATTCAGTGACACATTTGTACATTCCTCAAATGCTTAGGGTCGTGGCTCTTATTCTCTCTAAGGACGTTAATAGATACTTTCTGGTCTGTTTTTATTATTATTATCAATTACTTGAACTTAAAAACACAAACATAACTTCCTTTTGATATTCAGTCAGGCGAAGAGAATAGAATGCGTACAGTTGTCAACCATCTCTCAACACACTGAATCAGAATGACCCATCAGTTTACTCACCATCCCTGCACATGTCGACAGGGCCACGGATGAGTTGACCTTTGACCTCAGCACCCCGTGGTAGAAACAGAGGTCATCTGTAGGAAAAGGCTGCAGGCTCTTGGTGCCTCTTCTGCCCAGGGTCTGTACAGTAAAGCTGGGTGCGATCAGGTCACTTGACGGCTCCAGTTCCAGGTGAAAGTCTTGGCCTAACCCGTGGAGCCTGAAGTGAACTATACTTCTGAGGTTGTGATCTCGGCCGTCCAATGAGCGTTTCCTGCGATGGTGGTGAGCCACAGCATGGGAGATGTAACGTCCATCGTGATCCACCTCGTATGGGGCCACGATCTCATATTCTATATAGGAGAGGAAGTGAGAACATCACTGCATACTCAGTACTATAATGCAAATGTAAATATATACAAGAATGGAAGTGACTGCATCTGTTTGGGTATGGATTCAATTCATGAGGTGAATTTAGTGCATTATGGGAAATGCATTATGATTTTTTTTGCCTATTGTTTCACAGTTTTCTTTTCTGCTGACATCACCAATCTATCATCAGCCGAAAGTGCACAAATAACAAAAAGGAAATTGGCTTGGAAGAAAAGGAGTCGGTTTTGATTCACTTGAACGAGTCGTCAGACTTTCTAATTTCATTTCTGTGATTGATTTGCATCGCTCGGTGCAAAGCCCGCCTACATTTTGCTTGGACCGCTCGCGAAAACTAGAACAGTAGCTGTACACGCTAGACCAATCACAGCAGACTAGACCATCTGACCAATCAAATTAGAGAAGGCTCACAGAAAAAAGGGGATTCGAAAAATGAATTTCCGAACGAATCATTTGAGAGTCAGTCTAGAAGTAATGTGATAATAACTGCCTATTATTAGAAAATTACACCTTGTTTTTACACCTTGTTGGACACTCTATAAACCAAAGTAGGACCTTAAAAATCACAAAATATTTACTCTCAAATCTGAATGAAATTCACAACCCATTTTAAAAAGTCATTTTGTCATTAGTATTTAGGTTGGAACTCTGAAATTGACTCAAGTTAATCAAATATAAATATCTTTATCTTCACCACAATGGCTTGCTGGGATTTTTAAGCAAGCGGATGGGCTTGAATGCATTTGAATGCATCATTTTATGATCCACATCGGAGGGGAAAAAAAGCCATATAATATCTTGCAAACACAGTATTGCCATTGTATCGAATAATTAATAACATCCATACAAAAGCAAGCTGATGTGATTTATAAGAAGGAAGTGAAGGTCGGAGGAGGTGTTACATGAGTTTGACCTCGAAATACACTCGCTCTCCTCTCATCCTCCTGGTGGTCTGACGGCTGAGGTTATAAATGCTTTTACAGACATGACCAGACAGATTTATGATCTCTGACCGTGGGGTAAGATACTCATGAGCCACAAACTGATGACACACACTCTTAACATTCTGATGTGACACGGAAGCACACACTCTTTTCCCATTCTCTTTCTCTCACACAAACACACGCTATTACTGTATATAGGGCTTCTCCAGCCTCCGAATCTGTGCCAGACTCTTCACAAGATAAAGGCAGTAAACGCACACAAAGACTGTTTGTAAAGCTTGGCTGATTGATGGAGAGCTTCTTTAAGTGTCTGTCTTTGTTTATTGTTCACTACGAGCCGGCGCATGCCAATCGTTTGGCTGTCTTTCTTAGTGTGTGTGTGTGTGTGTGTGTGTGTGTGTGTTAAATCTAGTTATGTGGCTTTACTTATCAACGGTTTAGGGACAAATTGCCCCCTGAAGCTAGTTAAATTGGAACAACGATGCGTGTCTGTAACTGTGGGGACTGAATGTCAGTATAAGGATAGTATAATGTCAGATCCACCTACATTGTGGGGAGCAGTCAGCTATTCCTTTGATTGTTAAACATACTAAATTATGCTTATTTAAAAATATAAAACTGCTTAAAAGGTTTCTGTGAGGGTTAGGTTTAGGAGTAGGGTGAGGGGATAGAATATACAGTTTGAACAGTATGTACATCATTTATGTCTATGGGAAATCCCCACAAAATATACAACTTTAAAGGAATAGTTCACCCTCCATTCATTTGAAACATGTATGGTTTTCTTTCATCTGCAAAATTCAATAGAAGACATTTTGAAGAATTCTGGTAAACAAAAAAACGTTGGTGAACCAATGAAAGTCAATTAGTACCAATGGCATTATGTTACCAACATTCTTCAAAATATCTTCTTTTGTATTCTGCAGAAGTTAGAAACTCGTACAGGTTTGAAATTACATGAGAGAGAGAAAATGATAACAGACTTTTCATTTTGGGGTGATCTATTCATTTAACACGTGTGTGTGTGTGTGTGTGTGTGTGTGTGTGTGTGTGTGTGTGTTGCGTGTGTGTGTATTTTGATGTAAATAGTGTGTCACCATACAGCAGATTCAGCAAAAATATCATGCAGTTTTACCAAAGCAAGAGTTTCGCAACTGCTTCTAGGATGCATTTATTTTTGGATCAAGTATGATATCTAGCGCCCCCTGCCGGTCAGAGCTCATGCAGTCTGTGTTTCTCCAAAGATCGCATAGTAACCTTACACTTACAAATCCACCTTTATGTTTCTGTGAATGTTTACGTTTTGGTAGAAGACTCACATACTTACTAACTGAAAGTGCATTACGTAATCAAATGAAATCCCTAATTTTTCCTACATCAATTAGCCAAACCTGCGACTGGAAGTTGTCAATCAAATCTAACAGGTAGTTTAGCTCTCACCTGTGCTTTGAGGAAACCGCAATGACTCCAGCAGAGATGAAGGACCACGATGAAGACTTGCAGATGCAAAGTGAACACTCTGCATGGAGAAAGACTGTTCAGTGAACATGTAACATGCATAAAGTGCAGTGCAATTGAAAAAGACCGATTTATTCTAATGATCGCTCACCTGGAGAAATCCAAGCACAACAATGGGAATTAACAGCACAGAACAGATGGATGCTGTATAATTCCTCCTTTTGGGGAGGCAAGCCATATCTCCTGCAAACTCTTATCCAAAATCCGCTGTGAAAACAGCGTCTCCAAACGCGCTCCGCGCTCCCAGTTCAATACTGGACGCTCTTATTGCATACGAGAAACTTTTTTTTCGATGGCTGTCACATAGCATCAGTGAAAAGTCCCTTTAAAATCACACGGGATGCTAAAGTCATGATCTGAATCAGTGTATTTCCAGATCCAACGCATGTTTTAAGTGAGCTTTCTCTGCGCCCGCCTAACACAGTTGAAGTATAAGTGTGCCATTCTTCATAAAGATGTTATGGGTCTCGCACTCTGCAGTGTTCGTGCGATGTGAGCGCTCTGGTGAATGAGAGCAGCGCGGACCCTGGTGAGCTACACACGCGCTTCTGAGAGCCAATCACAAGTTACACCTGTGCGCACGTCAAAAACATCAAACCCTTGTCCAGGACCACCTCCCCGCAATTCCCACCAGACAAACTGTGTAAATAAAGTCGTGCAAATTGTCTATTGACTTTGTGCGTCCATCAACTAACTCACTTGATATTGATTAAGTAATTGATAAGTGGTATGTTTTAGGCTATGGATATATTTTGACATTTCATTGTTTACATAAAGAACATGAAATTAACCTTTTTTAAGGCTCAGAAAAATTAGGGATCATGCCAGTTATTTTTAACACATGGTTGACTTGAGTCAATTAAACTGTTGGGTTAAATTAACACAGGAATAGTCCATGTTGCGTTAAAAGTAACACAAAATGAACACAGAGATGTGTTCAGTTAAGGACAGATTGTGTCGTAGTTTTTTTTACAGTGAACAGTGTTTTCAAAAGTTTGTAAACCCCTTGTAGACACATGTGCAAACCGCAGATGCATGCAATTCTCCAGAGGTGATTCTCCTTTACCTCGTGTATTATTTTTCTGGTGCTTATTTTGATCGTTTTGATGGGCGTCCACTTCTAGGCAGAGTTGTGGTCATGTTGAATGCCCTCCATTTGTAGATGATTTGTCTTACAGTGGATGGACGGAGTTGGAATCTCTTGGAGATGGTCTTATAGCCTTCCCCAGACTGATGGGCTGTCATCACCTTCTTCCTGATGTTCTCGGATATCTCCTTTCCTCTTGGCATTGTTTGACTCCTTAATCCGTGTTGCCCAACCACTTTCCTAAGGATGTCTCATTTGATTGGTCTGCTTAACTGAACAGACTAAAGCACCCAAATGTGTTTTACCTGAATCTTTTACCCACTTGACTTCGATACAGCTGGGGCTTCACTTACTTTTGCACGTTTTTTGGCTACTTACAAAATTCCCTCTAAACAAAGATATGTAATTGATCAACATACATCTTATATTTAATTGATAAAAAACATGTGATGATAAAATAAGAAAATCATGAAAAAACAACAGAAAACACTGAACAGCTTAAGGGGTTCACAAACTTTCAAGCAGCACTGTATATTATGACATGAATAAATGTACATATAAATGCAACTATTTTTTAAGTGATTCTTTTTTGTTTGTTTGTGTGTCTGTTTATTCCTTTATATCTAATAACCTATAGTTTATTTCTTTGTATCTCTGAAGGAAACAACTTTGAACAATGTTTATCATATCGCTGATGTAACTAAATGGTCATAAATCATTTAGTTACATAAATGTAACTAAGTGGTCAAAATAAATGTAACTAAATGGTCAAAATCAGCAGTGCTGTATGTGGATGTCTCATCACAATGCACAATACTCACATAAATAAGACTCTTAGAAACAGAATACTTTATATCCTAGCAAACACTAAGACCTCCCAGGCATATTTTTTTATTGCTCTTTTATCTCAGTGTCTGGCAAAAAGTCATACCTCATGTGTATGTTAGACATAAATGTGTTAGAAGTCAATGTTATTTTTGGTGGATATTTTATACAGTGTGACAGAAAAATATAATCAATTTAAAAAACATCTTGAACCTGCGGACTAAAATCTGTGGAAGAATATACAGTGTTGTAAACTAAACAGAATTTACTGTTTGCATTTTTGATTGTCATTGAATAAGTCTTAGAAACAATTTTAGATTTTTTTCTCTACAAAACAAACAAAAAAACCTTCTAAATCTAGGTTCCATGGTATTTACACTTTAGACCAACATGTTTTAAACCTCAATTATGGATAACAAATATACAATAACATTTACATTTCTCAGTTGATGTCAATGGTACAGTATATTATTGTATGATATACTGTAGAGAATTGTTAAAATGATGCTTGTAAGTGGAGTCCCTAAAGAGAAATATCAGTGGAAAAAAAATGAGAAAGGGTAAAAAGTTGCAAGTTAATGTCTGGCAAATTTGTTTTTGCACAATTTTGCACAATCTGAACAAGTTTTAACCAGTCCCCAAATCTGAGAAATAATACACAATAAGCAACACAAATAAGACAAAATGCTCAGCATAAGCAGAAATGTACTTTAACTTATGCTATCAATTTAGATGAACAGTTTTTGGGTGTGTATTGCAACTGCAATATTCCATCCTCTCAGTGAAACACACAGACATACACTTTAATCCGCTACCAATACTTCAACTCACTCTTTATATTCAGCCGTGGCTCTGGGCCATATGAACCTCTCTGACCACACTGGTAAATTTCCTCTAAGAAATGAGCAGCCACTAGCAATCGCAGAAGCAGCGAATCGACCGTCTTAGAGAGAAGTACATCTCGTAAGTTTTGAGTCTTTGGATAAATGTGTGCAGAGGAAATCGTTCTAATTGTTGCCTTTCATGTTTGTCTGTTAATGAGGGCAGAAAGATTATTCAAGCGAAGCGGATACAGTGGAGAACGTGATGTGTCCAGTCTTATGACGCTCTGCAGGGTGCTGTCTCTGTCTTCATTCACCCCTGTGTTTTAGCCACAGACTGTCTTACATTATGGAAAATAGAGTTTTTTAAGATGCTTATAGGTGAAATGTGTCACCACTAGTTGCACCAGATAAAAAATAAATCATTAAATAAATGCAAATAGAAGTCATACCCCAAAGTATCACCATTAGTATCATTAGCTAATTTTGCTATGTAGTCAGCGACCATATCTGGAAAGTTTGGGCTTTATTTTTCTACAGTGGAAGTCAATAGGGACATATACAACTATAATATGCATTGTGTAGTGTATCATTTTGACGCTTGTACATTGCTTTCTATTAAACATAGCTTGAGTAACTGGAAATTCCACACTAAAAAATGTTTTACAGTAGGTTTTTACTGTAAGTTACTGTACTTACAGGCAGTTCCTATTCACAGACACCTACCTTTGCACTTACAGTTTTAGAGTTTTAGAGAAACCCCAGACTTACAATGAAATCTGACAGAGCCAAAAATGCTTATCACTAAGCCATGACATTGGGAGTGTGTCTGGCACTCAGAATAAAGGACGATGGTTGGGGACTGGCATCCAGCACTGAATGAAAGACCCATTGACAGTTATCCCACAGTCCTTTTCCACAGGAAAAAACCCTTGCTTTCTCCGTCTGTGGAACACTGCATCTGCACCCCAGCCGCAGTACAGAGAGCCAGAAAACTGGGCAAACTGACCCTTACATCCTCACTAAGCAGAAAGCAAAGACAGCCTAGCTGGACTGTCTAGCCTCATCGCAGACTCCCTCAGGAGCAGAAGTGAACATTAGTCTTACTTAAAGAGACCACCCAGGCTCTCAAAGCTTGACTTTACTGGACCTGGTGAGCTCACCTCTAATAGGAGTCACCGATACATATCACAATAGAACCAAAAAAATAATAATATTGAACATACTATTGTAGGCTTTCAGAGGGGCAATATGGCGTACATCAAACATACCGGCAAACAGAAATGATAAGTATTTTAAAATAATAATGTATACATTTGCCACATTTAAGGCATGTGACAACTTGCCCCAACCTAATTTAAGCTTTTATTATGTTGTTGACCCTTGCCCTAATGTACAGTAGTGTGTGTGTGTGTGTGTGTGTGTGTGTGTGTGTGTGTGTGTGCGTGTTCACCCAACCACTTTTACAAAAATATGATGATATTGCAGAGTTTTGGAAAGGTGAAAACCAACATAAACACTTACTGAGAAAAACTTTTATGCAGTTGTTCTTTCAACTGAAAACCTTACTGAAATATAACCATTTACCATGAGACAACTACAGTACCTCCTATTATCCCTCTTCTTATATGATATTTACATGCATTCATCCAGAGAGACTCAACATCCATTGACTGTAACTGGCCAGTGAATAGATTCTTGACCTACTTTCTTTGTATTCGCACAGTAACATTATATGTGAGAGTTTAGATGTGACCCTGCTGGTGATATAGAGCCAGTGAAATTTGGCGTGTAATTGAACACAGGGCTGCACATTCAACCAGACAGTATATTATCCAGCCGGACAGGGACACAAGTGACAGGTCTCCCACCATAAAAGGTGAACGTGAAGTCTATTAATCCATAACATACCCTTCCAATCTACTGTTACAATGTACAGTACCACGCTGGCATTGAGGTTATAACTCTTTTGGGTCTGAGATTATAGATACTCAACAGGTGGAGGTCATGATCCATGTATAAGGTCACATGCCGTGATCTCATCTTCTCCTTGACATCTTTATTTTTCTTTCTCACGCACATGTCATACATAGACAGTCTTTTTTATTTGTATCCCTATCCCATCTCTTCCTTTCTGTGTTTCCCAGTCTTAAGGTCATTCTCTGCTTCTCATTTCCTGGCTCTAGCCCTCCATTAGAGTGAAAGTCTGGAAGTAAAAATCCCATTCACTTTCCTTATAGAAAACAGATTTGAAATGATAACATACAATAATCTTTCACACAAACCTTTCTGCATTTTTACATGTAAACCCACCCCCAAAAATCAATGTCAGTGTGTGGGAAGCTTTGTATAACACCGCCCAAATGTATACGCAGAATAAAGGCGTAACTATTCTCGCTGTAGTATAGTTGTATGCTTTAGTAGCTGATGTTCCAAATATGGTAAGGGGGCGTTACATTTCCGCCACATGTTTGAGGCCAATCACAACGCACTGGGTAGCTGGCCAATCAGAGCACACCGCACTTTTCAGAACGATGAGCTTTGTAAAACTCGACGTGTTTCAGAAGGGGGGACAGAGAGGAGCGACAGTAATGTACGGTATGTTTAAATTGTTACTGCGTCAACACACAATATTACAGCAAATAGACACAATATGTCACGTCATATGACCCCTTTGTGAAGAAAATGAAAAACGAAACAATAGTTGTGTAAAACAAGACGGCTGAAAATGTGGGCTGTGACTGCTCTCGCTCCTCTGCTGTATCTCTCTGATGTCCGTCTCCAGTCATGCCATCCACATTCATTTATCAGCTCTTAAACATCATACAGATGCTGATCGCCATTAAATCTTCCACCAGACGCTTCCGGACTTTCAGTTTGAATTTTCAGCCAGTTGCCAAGAAAAAGAAGAAAATGTGACATGGAAAATACAAGAGTAAAAATCAAAGACGCTCTTGGATATAATGCAGTGCATGGCTGTCAGTTTCAACCTGTTGTAACTCTGAGAGCAGGTGCTTCAGATTTCATGGTGGACACGTATCTGCTGAACGTTCGTCTCGAACGGCCCCATAAGGTCCTACTTTCACATCTGTACATTGTGTCCAGGTGCCGTACGTGATGGAGATGTGAAAGGAGATAGTGAGAAACTCAGCGGAGTTGTTTGAACTTAATGCTTGTGGAATGTATTTCAAATCACTTTAAAGGCAAGGGAGCTTACCAAGAAATAGGTTTAGTCATTAGGTTATTGAACCATATGTACACTTAGTAGAATGAAATAGGATAACAATAAATGAATGAATAAATCAGAACAAAAGACACAAATACCAAAGTTTCTTTAAAGAACCATTTCTTTCTTGCTTTTTCTTAATCTAAAAAAATAATTTTTTGTGAGTCAGAAAGGTTCTTTAGATGTTAAAGGTTCTTCTACACTAGCGGTCAAAAGTTTTGGGACACTTATGTGTTCAAATTTTTCCACATTTTAGAATAATAATAAACTCATCAAAATGATGAAATAAGGGAACTATGGGAATTACGTTGTAATTAAAATAATGAAAAATAAATGAACACATGTTATATTTTATCGTCTTCAGTGTAGTCACCTTTCGACTAGAATTCGCAGAAATGTTTTATCAAGCAGCTTCTTGAGGTCTCACCCTGAGATGCTTTTTAAACAATATTAAAGGAGTTGTTATCTATTCTGTGCTCTTATTGGCTGTTCTTTCTTAATTATTCTGTCAAAGTTATCCATTTTAAAAACATTATGTATTAAATAAAATTATAGTTTTGTCATGAAAAAACATGAATTATATTTTTTGTCTACTAAACTAATTTCAGATATTTAAGCAAACACCTCAGATTTTTTAAAGTACAAATTCACTCAAGTGTCCCAAAACTTTTGACCACTAGCAGTATGGCATCATGAAAACATTTTAGGAGTGAGCTGACACTACCAAAACTGTTCAATGGGATATATGACCCAGGTTACTATGTACAAAGAACATAATAACAACAACAAAACATTCCATACAAATAACAGGGTTGATTGCATTATAATTTTACTCTTTGTATTAACTTTCACAAATAGACTATAATAATTTTTAGTAGCCTAATGTCAGTTTAATACATTACTATTTAAAAAAAAACACCAAACATTTTAACATTGCATTGCTTTATTATTACATTTCTGTCTTCTATTTATACTGTTTATAAATATGAATATGAATGTTATGCACCCTGTTAGGCTGTCCTGTGTGTTAGCTTCATGTCTTCTATTGTGAATGTTATATTTTGTTAAGGTGTCATGTCCTGATCTGTTTAGCCCTGCTGTCGTGTTTCCAAGTGTTCCTTGTTTAGCGTCATTGTTTTGTATATACGCTGCTCAAAAAAATGAAGGAAACACTTAATCGTTACAGAATTAAAGCAAGTCAGTTAACCTTCAGGAATATCAATTAACCTGGTAAGGAAGCGTGAGTGATTGTGAATGATTTTCACTCGTTTTGGTGCAAATAAAAGTGACAACAGCAAGCGTGGTCTGGGGAAGAAAATCCATGTGCTATGAAGTATTAGGAGGAAATCCTCAGGACTTTTGTCAGATCTTATGCTGGTGCTGGTTCAGTGCAGGGTCCTCCTGGTGCATGATAATGCCCGGCCTCATGTGACCAGAGTCTGTAGGCAGTTTCTGGATAATAATGCCATTGACAGTCCCTCCGATCCCAGACTTAAATCCAGTTGAGAACCTCTGGGATCTTATGTATCCCCATGCTGTCAAGTAGCTCCATAGACTGTCCAGGAGCTCACTTATGCTCCGATCCTCCAGGACACCATCTGCCATCTCATCAGGAGGAAGGCCAGACATTGTTGAGTGCATATGGGCATGTAGGGTTAACATACTTATTAACATATTGATTATATACATTATATATACATTTTGCAAAGTATAAGAGAAAAGTGTTTGTGGGCAGTCGTGGCCCAGTGGTTAGAGAGTTGGACTCATGACCAGAAGGTTGTTGGTTCGATTCTCAGGGCTGGCGGGTAACGGCTGAGGTGCCTTTGAGCAAGGCACCTAACCCCCACTTGCTTACTATACAAAATGTACAAATGTATAGTACAATACAATGTAAGTCGCTTTGGATAAAAGTGTCTTCCAAATGCGTAAATGTAAATGTAAAAAATGTAAATGTTTGCATGCAGCAAAATTGCTAACAAAACTGGCCGGAAACACGCTCACAAACTTCACTCACTGCTGCCGCTCTTTGGGGATTATCCACTCAAGTTTGGTATCTATGTAAAGCTTTGAATTTTAACTTTCGGACTCATCTATTCTCCACAACATCATTACAGCGGTAAGCCAAAAGAGACCATTAAAATAAACCTTCTAAGCAGCGGCCTGCTACAGTGCCTCTCATGGACAACTTTAAAGGTGATTTTCTCAGTGTTTTGATTTTTTGAACCCTCAGATTCCAGTGTTTCAAATAGTTATATCTCAGCCAAATATTGTCATATCCTAACAAACCATACATTAATGAAAGGCTTATTTAGCTTACATATTATGTATAAATCTCAATTTAAAAACACTTATGGTTAAATGAAATGTTATGGTTAACAAGCTGGTGTGGGTTAATGTCATGGTGTTGTTGTGAAGCTTCCTTGCGGCACCGTGGCCACTCTCACACACCAAAGGGTGGCAAGCTAAACAAACATGACCTTTTCCCAGTGGCAACCAAAGAGAGGTTCCACTTCCAGGTCAGTACACGCATCACTACAGGTCAATGTCTTGGCAGAAGGCTGATGAGAGGGAGGTATTGTGTCCTTATGCATGTGGATTTAAGGATTCGTTTACAAAGCAACTTGTGTGTGTGAATACATCCATTCGAGACAGTTGTTCTTCAGTAAACCAAAGCAGTTAAGGATTGGGATGTCTTCACACGAAGCTGTCTGTAACCCACGCTCTCTCTTATCTCCACGATTATCTTCCTCCTTGAAAAACTGCTTGGCTGAGGAGAAGAGATGGAATGTAATTCTTCAGTATTCCGAGATAATACTCTCTCTCCCAATTTGTGTCAAGAGGAATGTTTTTGGCTATACATCATACCATCTTCTGTCAATCATTGGTCAGAGCGGTCTGTGCATTCAGCCGGATTGTTCAAAACAAAACCTGCACACCCTTCTGTCCGACAAAGAGAGAGTGCTTAGATCTCAGATGATGTTTGAGAATACTAATGAGGACATTAGATACAAATTTCCACTTTTGTCGGATAAGTGTATCTCATCGTGATTCAATGCGGAGTGTTAATGTGCAAGTGTTGCAGATGAACACAGCATTTAAATGAAGCTATTTGTAAAATGTGTCTTTTGCAGAGGTGTATTTGTTCAAATGCTCTGATATTTAGCATCCTTGGATAGCTTGCATCTTGTAGAGTCCCTATCTGACTGAAAGGCATTCTTGTGTGGGCAGTCCCCATGCCACTGACACACTGTGTAAAAGAGCTGTGGCCACTAAAACCCCATTATCTGAAATGGCAGAGAATTACTCTGTGGCATTAAAACTCACTGGAGCTCTCACACAAAAGGCCCCTGCAGACTCAGCAATGCAAGAACGGGGGAAAAATGAGACCTTTCACACTGGGAAAAACAGAAGAGTTACAATCCCACCCTATGTGCCACTCAGTGACAATTTGGAAACAATGAGATTCTCATCTGAGATGGGGTTAAAGACCCAGATTCCAGTTCTGACTTACTGTCATGGAACATTGAGCAAATCAGAAGCCGGTATACTCTTATTCATACTCACTCATTCCAGGAAGTCACAGAACTACAAAAAAACAAACTAATGTTTTTTTATAATCTAATATTAATAAAAGTTTATTATACTCATGCATAGACTGATGTTTTGGATATGTGTACTACAGGGAAATATAACCAGATAGTATAATATATTGGTAATAAATACATTCTATGAGAGATTCTATTTTAAGATTTCATCTATTATGAATCAACTTAACCATTTAGGTAAAACGTGAAGAAAAAACGATTTTAAACTTTAAGGTCTACCATCATTTGTTTGCACATGCCACAGTGGCTTAGTGTCCAAACCCGTTTAGTGTTGTGAATACGGACATTTGAGGAGTTATTTGACTTGAGGATCAATACTGACACTTGAGAGAAGTGTGAGAAAATATCTGGATTCTCTTTGTGAGCTTGCAGCTCTTCATGTGCACACTGAATACTCCAAACTCCAGCAAAGAAACACCAGTGCTGACATATCCAGATTAAGTGGCATTGCTTGGAAGATCCGGAGATTAAGTAGCAAGAAAGCTCGGCAGATAACTTAAATCTTTGCTGTTGGGTTAGAGGTCATCTGTGTGGTTAGACACAGGAGCTGCCAATGTCTGATTCCTCTGCGCTAATCCACAGCACGACTCATGACATCCTGCTCGCAGCAGCTGCGTAGACTCCGATTGCAGGACAGTTCTGTTCAGCACAAGCATATGTAAAGAAACCCATCCTTTAGTCTTACACACCCCTCCATACATGTGATTTAAAGGGTTTCATGGCAACTTTAAAGGTATAGTTTAGTCATTTATTTACCGTTATGTCATTCAAAACGTGTATATCACTTTTTTTCTGTGGAACACAAAACAGATATTCTGAGAAATGCCTTAGTGGTTTTGAGTCCATGCAATGGCAATCGATGAGACTTTCTTCAAAATATCCAACCATACAATATACCAATAACTTTCAGCTAGGGATAGAAACATGTGTGAATTTTTAAAGACATTCTTATTTGAGGGGAGTGTCATGGTTTGGCAGACAAAGAAGAGGATGATCTATGTGCTCTTCTCTTTTATTTGACCAAAAAAGGAGCTCTATTTGGAAAACAAGATAGTAAGAGGAGATTAACTTAAGCTTCAAAGAATAGAACAGAACTTAGAACTTTCCTGCACTTGTGGCACCAACAACTTTCCAGTCTAAGTTAAATAATTAGATATTACATATAACCTGGACTAACATTTTCGCAGATGCTAAGTGTGTCCCATCAGGTAAGAAATTCCAAATGCACACTTTGGATCTTCATGCTAACTAGAACATTTACAGATTTACACATTTGGTTAACCACATGAGCATCGACTATAGAATCAACAGGAAGAGGATTTTCTTATTTTTATTTAAAAACGCCCATATTTGCCAGCCAAAAATCCTCCTTGCTGTGTTATACAACCAGAAATAAGCCTGCCCACACTGGTGTCCCAAAAGTTAACCGGCGCCATCTTGGACATCTAACCCATTGAGCGTTGCATTCCCCTCCCATTCATAGTAAACAGTTACCATGCTGATTTCATGCCGTATTTGTCCAAGGAATGCTATTAACCTAGCAAAAGTTAAGGGAACACTCCACTATTTTTGGAAATAGGCTTATTCTCCAACTCCCCCAGAGTTAATAAGTTGAGTTTTACCTTTTAGGAATCTATTCAGCCAATCTCCGGGTCTGGCGATAGCACTTTTAGCATAGCTTAGCATAGATCATTGAATCCAATTAGACCAGTAGCATTGCGTTCTAAAATGACCAAAGAGTTGCGATATTTTTCCTATTTAACTCATCTGTGGTTAAATCGTGTGCTAAGACCGAAGGAATATGAAAAGGTGCGATTTTCTAGTACGATATGATTAGAAACTATACTCTCATTCCTACGTAATAATCAAGGAAGTTTGCTGCCGTAACATGGCCGCAACAGGCGCAGTGATATCACGCAGCACCTGAAATTAGTCCCCAGCTAGGGCTATGAATAAAGTTGTGTGATATCACTGCGCCTGCTGCGGCTATGTTACGGCAGCAAACTTCCTTGATTATTACGCAGGAATGGGAGTATAGTTCCTGATCATATCGGCCTAAAAAAATCGCTTTGCACACGATATAACTTCAAAAGCGTCAAGTTTTAAATAGGAAAAATATCGCAACTCTTTGGTCATTTTTGATTGCGATGCTACTGGTCTAATTGGATTCAATGATCTGTGCTAAGCTATGCTAAAAGTGCTATCGCCAGACCCGGAGATCGGCTGAATAGATTCCAAAAAGGTAAAACTCAACTTATTAACTCTGGGGGAGTTGGAGAATGAGTCTATTTCCGAAAGTAGTGGAGTGTTTCTTTAACCTAGGGGTTACAGAAGTACTACAATCTCAAAACTGACTTAACCAGGATTAATTACTAACCCAGAAAAAAACACTAAACAATGAAACAAGATAACCTAGGATTAAAAATGACCCTATGTAAACAATTGTTAGTGTGAAAAGCCCAATAATGGTCCTTGACACAGGAAGATTTAATGCTATTTGTGTTACATGATTGTTCTTTAAAACCGTCTGTGTTTGGCTATGGATAAATATCTAAAGAATATGTGCGTAGTTTTATGTGAAACATTGTCTTCCCTCCACAATGTTTTTCCACTCATTCATTATTCATTAAGTGATGAATGATCGGAATGAAGAGATCGGCAAATCGATAAATAGATGCATGCACATATTGCTGATGTTTTTGTGCTTAGCTGTCTCAAAATTGCATTTTGTATAATGATAAGTTAAATATGTGCTAGAGCTCAGAGTGCATTGTGCGTATTTGATCGTGAACAATATGCGAAACGCTCACAAGGAATTTGGACAAGCCGAGGTGGCTGACATCCTAAAATATGTTCTGTACAGGGACCAGGGTCTGAAATCGTGACAACAGGTAGATGAATAGATTTTAACCCAAAAGTCACTGCAAAACTCATAATAGGTGAAATCGACACCAAAAGGAAAACTGGGTCAAGGTAGATCTTTTGCCAAGTGTAATTTCTCATAAGTTCAAGTTTCCACATATTCTCTACGTACAATAAATATTCACCTCACAATGCAAACACTATTACCCATATATCACTGCCACTGAGAATAAGTTGTCCGGTTTGAGACTTAATGCTGAGTGAGCGTTCTGCCTCTCGGAGTCGAGGGAAAAGCATTTCAGCCAGGGAAATCCCAGACAGTGTCAGGGTCAGTCTTGAGGTCACGTGGTGAAAATCGTCTGGTGCATGCTTTCCATTTCTCTCCACTCCCACTCGACAGCTGATTCTGGGTCTGTTTACACGAGAAGTCTCTCGGAACTCCCAGCAGACCCCAAAAGCCAGTCATACGGTATCAACTGAACCAGTGTAAACCATAGATTCTTACCTGACTAAGACCCAACACTGCATTATATTATACAGCACGCTTCTGCTTGTAACCTATTACGGGTTTAGTGCTTTAAAAGAATAACGGAAAGTGTTATTTATGCGAAGAATTGGCTTGTAAATATGTCTCGCTCATATGTAAACGTGAACCATTTGTTATAATGGTGTTTGCGTAGGGGAAATGTTGGGTGATACATGGCTGTGCACACGTAAGTGTGTTTTCAAAAGCACTAGCAGCTGGTCTATATCTGCTATACCTCACAGGTTATCATGGTAATATCATTTCAGCTAGAAACAGGTGTGAGTAAGTGACACACATCGATCAGCTATGCATTGGGTGGGTAGCGATGAGCCATGTTCTTTTTTTATTAGACAAAGACAGTTCTGTAGTGCCGCTGTCCTGCAGATTATAGCATGCCATTTTTAAGTTATCCTGAAAACTTTGGATCGATTTTTGTGGCGTGTTAGATTAGTGTTGCAGCTAAAATATGCTGGACAGAGGCACTCCAGGACCAATGTTGCCTATCACAGAAATTTGAAAAGTTGATCACACCCTAATATTAAACAGTGTAGTACACCAATTTAGTGCAGATTATACAAAAATACACAGCTTTTTTAAGCATTATATTATAGTTGGTGAGCTCTACTGCTTTAAGAACAAATGAAGATCTACAATAAAAAAGAAAAGGTTGTTTAACATTATGACGCCCTCTGTTGGTGAAAGAAGTTATTCAGGCGAGACGGCGTTAACTGCAGTTCTTTTGCTTGCTTTGATGTTTAGTCAAAAAGATAATGTAGTTATCCCAATGATAATGAAACAATAGGCCTACTGTTTTATTGCTATTAAAAAGAATAAATCACTGGAAATAATATTATCTCATAATGTACTCACCCTCATGCCACCCATGTATGTTTTTTCATTCAAACACAAAATTATCCAAAATAGATAGATAATTAGAATAGATTCATTACAAACATTAAAGGGGTAGTTCACTCAAAAATAAATATTCTGTCATCATTTAATCACCTTTGAGTTGTTCCAAAAATAAGTTTACATTTCTTTGTTCTAATGAACATGGAGAAAGATATTTGGAAGAATGCTTATAACCAAACAGTTCTTGGACCCCATTGACTACCATAGTAAAAAAGGAGATATTTTGAAGAATGTAGGACAGCAAAAAGTTCTGGGGTATGTTTGACTAACATTGTCATTTTTCCTACTATGGTACTGGAGTTTGTAAAGTGCTTCTCTGTGTTCAACCAAACAAAGAAATTCATACAGGTTTAGAACAACTAGAGAGTGAGTAATTCATGAAAGAATTTTCATTTTTGGGTGAACTATCCCTTTAAATGCTTTCTCACATTTATTTATTATTTAATGATGGATGTGCTTTTTGAAAATTTGCAACGGTGACCCATCTTTATGTCTTCATGGTGCTTCATGGTTTCATAAAGGACCTTCAACATCTGAAAAAACTTTCTATTTCATGATTATATGAATCTTATAAGTGAAACTTGGTGGGGGGGGATTTGTTCTGTGGCATTGCCCTGAAGGACCATTTACCTTTCTATAAAGAGTGGATATACATCTTAGCCAATTTATAGTTTATATAAGGTTTGACAGTAGTTTAGAGGTTGAGGTCCCTGTGGTTGACAACAGTCTTAAATGAAACCACCAGGGCCCGTCAGAGAACTCTAAAGTTTCAGGATCAATTCATCCTGCACCGATCAAATGCCAGGGATCAATGTCCGCAATAGGGACTAAAGGAAATATAGAGTTACAACTGACAAAATATCTCTTCATCTGAAAGAGATAAGCAGAACTCAGGAACTCAAAGAGAATTGCCTCCTGCTTTGAAGACTTGTAGTGTTTTGTTTTGCTTTAATCCTCGGAAGGGACGACACTGGGATCAATCCAAAACTGCATGTACTCGTGTACGCGGCCTCTTCATATTGCATGACTGTTAGCGGCTCTCTCTCTTCTGCTTGCAAATAAAATGTAAACGTCCCCTTATTGTCCTCTAACAAGTCTGTCTTTTCCAATAACAGAGCTGTTAGCGGCGGGCGACCAGACAGATAGAGACCCCAAAAACAGGAAATTAGGAACGAGAAAAGACGGAAGACAGCGTCGCACAAAGCACTTAAGCGCACTCATTACCGCCATCCAGATAGCAGCAGGCCATCGTGGGATTTTATAATTTTTGCCGGCATTATGCACCAGCAATCCTTTCATGTTCCGTCAGGGATCGGGGCTTGCAATTCTAATACGACCGTCGATGAGAAAATATGCACATACATTTAGCATTTAAAATCTCCACGGGCTGAACAGAAGAGAGACGGGCACATGTCATAGGACATATTGTGCGAAGGAAGAGGCAGAGAGCCCCTCCATAAATGATTCAACCGTTTATTTATCAGCAGTTTATGTCTGCCCCGGGCGGCTGCCATGGCAATATTAATGACTTGGCCCCGCCACATTTGAAGTGAAAAGGTCACGGCTGTTAGATTCCCCAGTTAAATCTGAGGCCTACTGTTTATTTAACGCTCTAAAGTGCTTTGAAAAGCAGGGGAAAGGGAGGCAAGTTTATCTCGCAGACGGAGCGAAAAAGAGAGAGAGAGAGAGAGAGAGAGAGAGAGAGAGAAAGAGAGAGAGAGATGTGACTGTTTTCATGCTCTATTGACAGAGCCACTAAACAACTGTCTTCTGGGGCTGAGGGTTGCAGTGTGCTTGACCCGTCGAGTCGCTGTTTTTCCAGGTTCAGGTCTACAGAGAAATGAGTGGTGTAAGAATTCTCTATTGGATCTGTTCGAGACGACGCTGAACCTTTGCCAGAATGTTGAGCACTACATACTTCAGGAAAGGACATTTAACCACATTGTACAACTAAAACCACGTAAGAAATGCTGCCTAACACATAATTATCACAATAATAAAAAAACTGTGCTTAATAATGTAACAACTAAACTTTTCAATTCCATTATTTTGATCTTCAATGCATAAGTTGGAGCACAATATCAGTACATCTATGTGGCCTGCAGAGGGCAGAGCTGACCTGTGTGAAACACAGAGACTAATAAAGGAATATTAGTGAGCTTATCCACACACAACATTCGAGATCTCTTTGTTTGGGCTTAATTAAATAATGAGATTTACATAGACATGAAAACACTCTATGTTACATCATTTCCTCAATAATTGCTAAAGTGGACATCGTACATTGCACAGTTTTCTAATATACACCCAGAACTGCTCATTTGTTCATTTCGGATTCGTCATGCAGCCTAAATAAAGAACTGAAAACCTTTAGGGGGAGAGAAGATTTTATAACCGGATGAAACACTTAAAGGCATAGTTCACCAAAAATTGTGGTACAAAAACTTCTGGCATCATATATTCATCCTCATGTTGTGGAACACAAATGGAGATATTTTGAGAAATGTCTCAGTGGTTTTGTGTCCATACAATTGAAGTCAATGGACCAATGTTGTTTGGTAACTAGTATTCTTCAAAATATCTTTAGTGTTTGAGAAGTTTTACATGAGTTTGGATAAATGATGAAATGAGAATGTTGTCGAAATTTCAGTGACAGAATTTAATTGGTGAGTTTTTGACTGGTAGAACAAAACACAAGTGAAATCTAAGCATGCCATATTAACAAAATAAAACACTTGTTTTATGTATTTGTTTCAGGGCTGTAAAATGATGAATCGCGATGAATCGCATCTAGAATAAAGGTTTGTGTTTTACATAATAAATGTCTGTGTACTGTGCATATTCATTTTGTATTCATAAAAACATACACATACATGCATATATTTTAGAAACATATAAAAAAAAAAAACACATATATTATTTCAATTATTGGCAAAAATAAATAAATACATCTAAATATTTCCTAAATATTTGTGTTTGTGTTTATAAATACAAAATTAATATGCACCGTACACAGACATATATTATGTAAACACAAACTT